>VMRM01000002.1:5302871-6684871 GCA_010277075.1 Poeciliopsis retropinna
GGGTTGGGAAACGAATTCACAGAAACAAGGAGAGGAAGAGAGTACCATATGTGAGTGAGAAGCATGTTCTCATTCAGGCTGTTTTTCTTTTGTTTCAGCTGCGCGGCCCCACCTTAAACGAGGAGCAGGGGAGCTCACTGGATAGAGGAGGAGAGGGGAGAGGTGGATGGGAACTCATTGAAGGATTGGGCATGATGTGCTCTGGGCAGTCCCCGACCCAGCTGTTTTCCATTCAGTGGGAGTCGAGGCAGTGAAATGTAGCAGGGGTGGGTCATGCACACAGAAAGGAGAAGAGGCGAAGAGGAGGATGAGGAGTGTGACAGCAAAACATGGTGTGAGACACTCGGTGTAAAGGTCACGATGATGGGTAGATTGCTCCGTGTGTCTGCCTCCCTTTTCCCTGTATCTCAGCGTTGTGTTTAAAAGTTGAGCCGCTCCCTCTGAAACAACGCTTGTTGTGCTGAAGAATGATCTTGAAGAATTCATTGACAGGCTGGATTTTTAATAACAATCGGTTACTGTTTGTTTGGCGTGCGGTCAGAAGACGAAAGACTGTTTGAGAGTCATGGAGCTAATAAGCTGCAGACATAATTTTTGGGTCAATTTGTTCTTTTGTCGATATGTTCCTCTACTTCATGCCAAGCTGTTGTCGTTTTCTAAGATTAGTTCTTGCTTCCTACCAGCTCCGCTTCCACTGACCAGATCACTGGGCAAATTGGAATTCTGGAAATTAATTTGCTTCATGGAAATTTAAAAAAATGTCACATCTTTGCGCTACGATCGGGTGGTTTTTCAGATGTAAATGTATTTCGCAAAACCGCAACAGAAAAATGTATTTCATACTAGTTTTTTTGCAATGCGCGTGAGTCTATTTGATCAACGACTGGATGTCGAAAACGGAAAAGACAAAGAAGACGACGGGAAGTGATAGGAGGATGATGGCGCGGCATGTTTTTAAATGACTTATCGCGTGGACAAACGTATTCATGTGCGATTTTAACTGCGTTCAGAGGAGCGTTTTTTCAAAATCAGCAGAATATCGACAAAGATCCGTTCACATTGGTCATGGAAACGCAGCTGCTGGTGAACAAACCATTTCATACAAATGAACTTTTCAGATTAAATCAAGTGATATGTACTGAAAGTGCTCAGATTTTGCATACAATGGCAAAAGGGGGAGAAATTGCCAGACTTCCTTTTGTAAAATCTGCTGTGCTGACCCTGAGTTTCATCAGGAAAATAAGCCAAATAGTGATACTGTAGACTTTTAAGAGTGCCTCTGAGTTTCCCCACCATCTGCTTAGAAGGGAAAAAGTTTTACTTGTCTTACTCTTTTTTGCACATCTGCTACTCGATCGTATAGAACCTTGACTGCTTCTCCATTAGGAAGCAATAAATTATTTGCCGTTTCTGAAATTCCACCCCCCGTCTACATATTTGGCCCATTTCTGTTGACAAATTGGTTTCAATGTTCTGGGCTCTTTTTCTACATGTGGTTGTTGTCAGATTTAAAGAGGGTTTTTTGGTTTTTTGGTTTTTTTTACCAAGTACATGACAATATAACTCTTTTTTCTGTTTGATATAGAGTTATCAAACAGGCAGAAATGCTGGCCACTGCCCCTTGTGGCAGAGTCTGTTATGACAGCTTGGTTGTCTTTAATTGTAAATAGAAATTTTTATTTCTACATTTTTTGACCTGCAGATTTAAAAAGATGTGCTTTAGCTGCAACTTCTGGCTTCTGAAGAGCTCTCATCTCAACTTGAACAAGATTTAGAAAAAAGGTTCATAGTTTTGTCTAACCATTGCTGGTCTCTCATCATATGAGGCTCAAACCAACTAAATTTGACATGTTTTTGTATTTTACCATCTGTTGTTCTAATATTTGCAAGTTTTTAAAAGTGCAGTGCTAACCAAAAGCTAAACTTTGATCTCAAATGCAGTTAGCAGAACAACAAATAGGTTCCATCCATCCAACCCTCCTCGATAGCCACAGAGCACAACGGACAGGATGCTAGTCCATCGCAGGACAAATGAGGCCCAAACCAGATTTTTGGGGGGGTCAAGTGTGAACACTGAGATCTGGCCCGTATCAGTGGGGGGACAGTGAGATGTTGCACTTAACCATCCCAGGGTGAGTCGTAAGAGACAGGCTCTGTTTTAACCCGCAGGCGTTTACCCGGAGCGCAATCCAGCGGGGTCGCACTGACACCACATGCGCTTTTACAAGATTATTTTTATTGTGTGGTTTTGGGAACTGACGGTCTGATGGGAATAATAATAATAAAAATAATAACAAAACTAGAGTCAATAAATTAAACCCCAGGGCAGCTTAAAACAACCCAGACTTGACATCTCAAGGATAAAGACCTTGAAGTTTATAATCAGACTTTCAGTCCCGACCTGTGGTTCAGAAGTCTATAGCATGTTGCACCCGTACTCTGGCTCCATAGCATTTAACCCTTCATTCTCATCCCGTTCTCCTACGAGTTTTCTTTCTAGTTTACAGTCTTAACTCCCATTGCTTGTTCTGGAAATTAATTAATTATATTAACTTGCATTACTGTCTTTGAGTTACACTTTTTATTTTTTATCCTTGTACTTCCTGTGTAATGTTGCGGTGTAAACAATCACGCTGTCTTGTTTTCACCCAGTCACTGACAACCTGCAAAAGTCACAGAGTGCAGCACACAGGCATAATAATGGGACATTGAGTGGAAGGAAAAAGTGTGGTAGAAAACGTTAGCAACCAACAGGACAAACAACATCAGCAACAGATGTGAGAGAATTGTGAAGCGCAGTCCACTTCTGTAAATTTTGTGTTTGATTTGGAAAGTTTTGGAAGTCCTCGAAGTCCGGGGGAAGAATGAAGAGGAACAGAATCCGAGTTGCTTGAGGTGCAGCGTGAAGTTTCCAACGGTCAGGTGATGATTTGAGGAACCGCGTCATCTCCTGGTGGTGATCCGTCGTTTTTTTTTTTTTTGTCGAGTCGATAGTCGCTGATGGAGATCCAGGAGTTTTTAGAGCGCTTCATGTTCCCCTCTGCTGAATAAAAGCTTTAAGGTGATGCTTTTGTTTGTTTGTTGTTTTCGTCTCCCAACGGGAATGGGCCACCAGTCACTGGGCTTGACTGGTTAGACTGGGTGGACCTGACCAAAACCTCACAGAGAATCTGTGGACTGTTGTCAGGAAGAACAAGGGAGACAACAGACGCACTAATGCAAACGAGCTGAAAGTTCAGGGACACAAAAGTTTCTGTATGAATATGTATCTTTATGTTGTACTTGTAAAATCTTCTGCGAAACTAAAGAAAAAGGGGTTTACTTTGTTCTTAAGTTAATTCTCCTCAAGATGTGTGCCTGAAGTAACACAAAATTTTAGATAACAAAAGGTCATTTAATCTGACATCATCCTCATGTCACTTGCTACGTGACTCTATTTTATATTTTGAAACAGAAATCCACGCTGCTGGTACTAGGGATGCACGTTATGTGGATGCTAACATTGGCAACGGCTGATATTAATCCGTTTTTAGTTTAAAACGGATTAATATCGAACTGATATCAATATCAGTTCAATACATAAACCTGGCCCAATATTATCAACCGATACTTATCTTCATCCTGTTGCCATTTGTTTCTGTGGTAGAGGAGAGGAGGAGGCTTGTCATGTGGTGTTTGGTCATGTGACAGTAATGGTGATGCAGCAAAGGATTGTGGGAAGTTTAACTGAAGCAAGAACCAGCGGTGAAGCCTGTATTTTTGGTTGGTTTTTTTTCCCAAGGCGTTAAAAGGGGAGAAAATCTATACAACATGGATAAATACGCATCATCAGCTACGACAGCGATATTAACATCGGATATTGATATCGGCCCATATTTTCATATGGGTGCATGCGTATTTTTTTTTAACATTTTATTCATTTCAGTTTTATTTATATAGCCTCGGTTCACAGATAGTGGCAGCACTTTATGAAATTCTTTAATTTGCTGCTAAAATCTTTCACTGGTTTTTCTGCTCCATCGGGTCTTTAACGTAAACTTACCGGTCTTTCACTGTAGTTGCGTCGAAGTTGTTAAACTATCTGCTTTACATCTCAAAGAGACTTGTTCCTACTTTTGAGCTTGAAAATCTTTTTTTCTGTTTAAAATATATTTACTTGCTGAGTCTTTTGGGATATTTGGAAGAGGTCGACTCTGTTTTTTTGTTTCATTTTGTCGTGAACAGCACTTTGTGTGTTTTAAAACGCTTTATCGGTAAAACTATTAGAATCGCATGGCACGTCTGATCATTTGTAGCTTTGTTTCCTGATTCATCCACTTAGTCACTGACTGAGAAAATGCAACTTTTTCTACTTACAATGCTAAAATGCTACTTACAATGCAAGCATTTAAAAATCTCCATGAAACAGCAAATTATTTGCATGCATATCACAAATTTAGAAATCGTTTAAAATATGTCTGTGCAGCTGCCATGGCTCAAAGACTTTTACTGTGTGTTGCTTCCCCTTTCTAAAATTATTTTCTTTCTCTTTTTTTGCATTATATAGACACTGACTCGTTGAATCACCGTCTGTCGTGTCATGTGGTTGGCGAGAGAATAAATGTGCACGGGTTTAGAGAAGACAAACGTAGCGCTCAAAGCACAACGTGAAAGAAAGAATGCCAGGATGAGTGAAGCGGGGAATCGATATGCCTCATCTCGTTTCTGATTCTTTGATCCTCGCCGAAGGAGCTAAAGTGAAAATTCACATGACAACGAAAGAAGAAAAAAAAAAGAAGAAAAAAATCCAAAGGTCAAAATTTGTCTACTTCTGACATTTGTCTCCTCTGCCAAGAATAATTATGAGAAATGAAAGTGATTATGACTTTACGCTGTAAGTTGTAAAAGGAGACGACGGGAAAACGTTTGCTCCCATAGAGTTAAAAATAAAACAACACACTGCAAAACAAGAACGAAAACATCAGAAATTGATCTTCAAGCCTGTTTGCACGGGTAGTATAAGACTGCAAACTTAAATGTCATTTTTATAGAATAAACCAAGACACACACACAAAAAGTGGAAGGAAAGTGATTTATTTAATAAATAAAATTATGTATTATGCAGTAAAGACACGCCTGCAATTCTTTGTGCTTCTTCCAGCTTTGCCCATCTAGAGACTGAACAATCAATTGTATCATAAATTAAAATGAGCTCAATAACTTAACATTCAGATATTTTTTTAAAGAAAAATGTTGTTTACATAGATATCCATTTTATTTACGGTTGTGGTTGTGTGTGATTCTGTTTCTGTTTTATTTCAGTTGTTTCATTTTGGATAATCAAAATGTCTTCCCGTTCCAGTGTCGAGTGTTCTTTACAAAATTAAACTTTATTGGTCTTCGAGAGACCAAGCTTCCAGTGTAATGCCATGATCAATATATTACGTGAAAATGCTATCAAAACAACAATTTGGTCGTTTATAGACCTGCTAGGGACTCATACTTTTGTCCATCGCTTTTTCCAAAGCTTCAGTCAGACCGGATGGACGGCACTTGTGTGTGATTCTCAATTAAAATCAAACCTGGACTCTGAACTCCGCCTGAACTGTCCCGTCACAGCTGCGGCTGGATGTTTGCGGGTTAGCGTTTAGATCCTGATGGAAAGTAAACACTGGCACTGGGCTCGAGTCTTTTGTGCCGCCCTCAATGGATTCTCTTCCGGGTTTGGGCCGTGTTTGGCTCTGTTCAAATTCCTGTCAACTCTGACCAGGAGAAGAGCATCTCCACGCGACACAATCCCACCGACAGCATCAGGATATTTTACAAAGGTGGTGCAGTTTTAGCACTTTGGATTTTTGTCAAAAATGTCCATTCTGGTCTCGTCTGACCAGAAGCACCTTCCTCCACATTTTTGCTGTGGTTTCAAGCTGCTTCTATAATTAACACCCTCCTTGCCTGGCTTCTCAGTTTAGATACTGTAGGTGTCCACGGTTACATCCCTCGGCCGTCTGGTTTTCACCCTGGGACTATAAAAATGCTCTCTGACAAAACTCAAAAGGAGCACCTTCACATCACAGATATAACAATAATTCATAGAAACCAAAACACAGTTCAATTTACAGTTGAATTTTGAATGCTACGAATGTACATTCTGTAAAAATGGATCCAACTCGGTTGCACATCTCTTGGATCGTGAGTCTATGCTTCTAATAAATGCACAGTATTTTCTGTTCTTGAACAATATATTAGTATTGTTAATGTTAATCTTGTTTTTTGTATATTGTTCTTAACATTTTAAGAACTTATTGTGCGATTCCCTTGCTAAATCGCACAATAAGCAATGTTATGCTTGAATTTCCCCCTTTCTATGCTATTCTGTTCAACTAGTTGCACTGACCATTATTCATTGGTGTCAAAGTAATGGGGGGAAAATTCAAATGCCCACTTGGCTTTTCACATTGTAAAAAATAATAAATCATGATCTTTCTGCTTTGCAAAATTCTGTTTTGTTCTATTCCACCAGTATGATAACTCTATGAATGTGCACATTATCTTCTTAAAGAGGCAGTATTGTGTATTTTTCAGGCACTTTATAGCACAATCAAGTAACTATGTTACTGTCATTTGTTATAAAAATGCTGTATATATCAAATATGACTTTATTACTAGCTTTAATCACTTGAAATTGGGCCTGTCTCTTTAAAATCTCCAGTTGTTTTCTAAAACTCTGCCTCCAGGAAGACTTCACAACATGGCTCCTCTATCAACCCTTTAGCAACGTTTTTTTTTTTTGTTGTTGTTGTTTTTTAAACCAGCGTTGCACTGAGAAGCAGCTTGAATAATGAGCACAGCACACGTGCAGTTCCACCAGTTGTTTGCTAGTTGCTGCAGGCTAGTCTGAAGGAGCCGCGTGGAGGAGTCGCAAGGGAGGACTGCTCTGTGTGGAGGTCGGTCCAGCCAGGCCTTTTTGCACGGCTGAATGGTTGGCATGAGAGGTTAAAAGATTTCTCAAACATGCACAAAAGAATCAAGGCAACACTCCAGATGTGTTTTTGATGAGGGAATAACAGTATAGCGAGACGTAAAGTTAAAAAAGTCAATATTACATCAAACTGCACCTTTGAATTTGTAAAGTTTCATCAGTTCCACTAAGGGCGACATTCTAAACGCTCCGTGTGTAACCGTGAGCAAACACGAGACATTTTCAATCACACCTGACAACAAATTACTGTATTTATTTTTTTAAACATGTATATTCTTGATACTGGAGGATAGGATAGGATAGCAGAGGGCGGCAGAGGCTGGTGGAGATTACTAAAACCTGGCACTCATCCTTTGCGCCCCACTGTGGGAAACCCAACCCCTCAGACCTTTGGCATTTGATACGAGAGGCAGAGAGGCTTGGGAGCAGGGTGGTGGTAGGCCAGCTGCCAGGAGCCTCCTCCGTTCTCCGTATGACCGGCGGGCACCGCGGTTTCTGGCAGGCCCCGAGCTTCGAAACACTGCACTTGCTTTTTGTTCGCAGCCGAACACATGGCTTTTCTCGCTCAGAGAGGGGATCATCACCAATGTTTTAATGCCACAGTCATGTGGGCTCTGTCCTGGAGTGAGACACAGACAGAATCGTGCCGGAAACATTAATTAGTGCCCTATTGTTTTAAATAAACAGGCCCCGCTGGAACTTTTTGCAAAAAAAAAAAAAATCATACCCTTAGAACCTTCTTTTCTTAACTTTAGTCTCATTACAAACACAAGCTTTTGATAACTAGATTTTATGTGATGGAGCACAGTGTGAATGGAAAAAGGAAAAAAAAAAAAAAAAAAGAAGAAGCTTCCATGGTTTTCCATGTTTTTTCTTCACAATACAAATCTGAAACGTCTGGTGTACGTTTGTGTTCAGCCTCCCGGATCGAGACTTTTTGGAAAATGTTTATTAATTACGTTTATTAGCTGAAAAAAATCCAGGCTGCAAGTCTTAGCACGTTGTGGGCCTTCCAACTGTGCACTTCAAGAGACGCTAAAATATCTTAGTTTCAAAGTACTTTCAGTTCAGACCAATGGACTGCATCTGGAAACGTTAATTATTCAAGTTTTGCCAGGGTCTGGGCTTTGACTTGACCATCCTTACTCCTTCCTGAAGGTGCTTTGGCCTGAGCTATTCCGTAGTAGCTCTGCCTATAATTTTAGTGTCATTGTTCTGCTGGCAGGTAAAGCTGGATCTCAAGATCTACACTTATCCTAAATGCAGTGGCGCTCCAGAGAGGGGGCCAGGAGGAGCCCAATAATCATGTACATGTCATAGAAAATCACACAAATATATTAAAAAAAGGTTCTACTGGTCTGGCCACACTTATGAAAATATTTTTTGGGAGTGCCACAGCCTAAAGGCCCCTGTGTTTAGCTCCATTCACATTACCATGATCTCTGTCAAGACAGGGGAAAACATTCCCCACAGAATGATGCCATCACCCCCATGTTTCACCATGGCGATGATGCTTCCAGAGCGACATTCAGAGTTGATTTTCCTCCACATGTGTAGCATTTTGAACATGATCTCTTCTGACTAGAACAACTTCTTCCACATGTTTGCTGTTACCCAAGTCTTCAAAATGAAAGGTAAATGTTTAACAGGACTCCTTATGAATCACTTTCAACAGTTTTTATTATTTTGCCACGAGTAAATAGATTACAGAATTGCAAGTTGTGCCCCGTCTTGTGTCGTATTAAAATCTCAATAAATTGCATTGAAGTTTAAAGTGCTAAACTCTCAAAAGTTCAGGAACTGTGAATACTTTTGCAAGGCTTTGTAAGTCCTCATTAAAAACAAACAAACAAAAAAATGAAACTCTCACTGTTTAACATTTTAAAATCCAGAGCGACGCTAATACGGCTCTCTGCCGGAGAACCCACTTGACCCCACACATATATGTCGCTTTAAACACGTCTCATTCTGTTTTTGTGCAAATTCTACCGTTAAAGCGATTCATTCGGACAGCCAAAAAAGAAAAAAAAGAAAAAAGAAAACGAGAAACTTTGCAGCAACATTCCTGCTGGCATTTGTAGTCAAACGGGAGGGGAGAGAAAAAAAGCGTCTGCGCTCCAAGTTAGGGAAACAGCATTAAGTGAGACATGTGATGGATGTCAAACGTTTCGTTGTGTTTTCACCCACTGGCGGAACAGCATACAGTTTGGGTTCTGGAGGGTTTGGGGGATGTCTGTCATTACACCCAGCGAATACGATCTCTCAGGGAAGCACCTCCAGTTCATGAACGCCAATGATTTACAGCACCTGAGAGAAGAAATGCTAATTTGTTTAACGTCGAGACGTGATTTGTGGCTTGTTGCCTGATTCATATCAAACATCTGGAAGGCACCGTGATTTCTTATGTGCTAGTGATAATGGGGTGATTTTT
Source organism: Poeciliopsis retropinna (assembly GCA_010277075.1). Taxonomy (NCBI): domain Eukaryota; kingdom Metazoa; phylum Chordata; class Actinopteri; order Cyprinodontiformes; family Poeciliidae; genus Poeciliopsis; species Poeciliopsis retropinna. The sequence goes on from VMRM01000002.1 coordinate 5,312,264, forward strand.
TTTTTTTTTTTTTTGCACAGTGTGCGTGCACGCATGTGTGTGTGTGTGCCTGCCTGGAGGGTTTTTGTTCCCGCTGACAGAGTAATGGATCTGCTCATTGTTGCATGTGGACTTGGTGTGATGTATGAGATTCATTTGAAATTCTTTGTCCTAAATGAGGCACTCACATGTCTCCATATGGGAGATTATGAACTGGAAGGGCAGCGCACTCCCGGAAAATGAACTGGAGTAGCTCATACTTGCGGTCATCATCGCACTCAAATGGGATTTATTGTGTTTTGTTTTGTTTTTTGCCTCATATTTTTCTATCAATGAAAAGCTCATTTTATGGGCAATCAATATGGCAACGAATATAAATGTTTAGAATTGCTATAAATCAGCGTAGCAAAAAGAAATGGGAGAAAAATATATTGAAATTATTTGCACATTAAATTTTTTTGATGTACATTCAAAACAAAAGCAGAAGTCGACTCTAAAGTCCATTACGCAATTTGTTTTATTGCCAAGTTGATTTGGAGTATATCTGCAAAACAAACAAACAGGGGGAAAAAAAGACATTTTTCACATTGGCTTTTAAGAAATAAAAGCCTTATCAACAACAACAGGAGAAAAAAATCATCAATACGTCATTATAAAATGAATTTCTTATAAAAACCCACAATTAAATTTACACGGAAAAAGGAAAAAAAAATAGCTATAAAACATTTTGACATGCAATAAATACATTCATTTCATGAAAGCAAGATAAAATCGATATTGACACAGAAAAAGGCAGGATGTGTGTGTGTGTGTGTTTTTTTCTCTTTGAAATACTGTTTGGTTTAAAGTATTGCTTTTAATTGTAACCACCGCAAAAACAACAACAAAAACAAAAAAAATAGAAGAAGAAGAAGAAAGGATTGGAGTCTGCTCATGTTTTATGAAGTTCTGCTGCAATCAGATCCATTTCCACTGGAAAGTTTTGACGCACGCTTTAAATTCTTGCACTTTCCCAACTGTTCCCAACAACGACCGTCCACAGGGCACTTTGCTGAACTTTTGCATCATCCCTAAGATTCGACGCGAGTTTTATCAGATTGTAATCGACGACATCAACGCGTAAAATGTGTTTTTATTCAAAGACAAAACAGACGCCTTCTGCATGGGGAACCCTGAGGCTTTTGTTGGAATGGAATCTGTCACTGGCCTGGGTTTTTCTTTAAAAATGACTTTCTCAACTAGGAATGACACTCCAAACGGAGCAGGGCAACCTAATTAAATCTGACCTAATCTGGTATCTGCCAGCCAGCTGTGTGTGCGTGTGTGAGATTTAAAAATGCTCCAATTTCTGGCTCTTTTTTTTTTCCATCCTTTCTCTTTGAGTTTCAAAGTTGTTATGCTGTAAATCGAAGGAGTCAATCCACATTTTTTTCTGCATTTAACGCAGCTGAACAGATGTAAAGTGACATGCGAACAGAAACCCTTGCACTATCCGGGCTACAAAGGCACACACTGCGGGGCAATCATCTCGGAAGACACGACGGCATGAGCAATCTTTTCAAAAACCTGACAGGCACTGCTGCAATGAGCGACTCAACGGCAAAAACTATTCAGCTCAAAAGCAGCCACCACTATCGAGTGCAAGCTGGGTTTTTTTTTTTGTTGTTGTTTTTTTTTTACCCACCCTCTCTGTTTCTGTTTCTTTTTCACTCTGAACTTTTCTCCTTTTACTTGTTCTCTCTCCATCTCCAGCGCATGATTTGGCTGGTGCAACCAAGGCGCGACTCAATTGTGCAATTTCAAACATGTTTACTTTGCTGGCATCTTTCTGAGCACATTTTTCCCCCCTGAACATTTCCCCTATTATTCTGCATTTCCTCTACAACGGCACGCCGTCTTTAATCTTCCCTTCACCACACCGTTTCTTGGCTTAAAATCTGAACATAACAGTGTCGGATAATTTTTTTTGTTGTTTTTTGTTTTGTTTTGTTTTGTTTTGTTTTTTCGTTTGGCCCCAAGAGTTTGCACTTTCTTCAAACACGCATTAAAGCTCATTTTAGAAAGAGGTCTGGGGAGAAGAAAAAGAAAGTAGCTCTTCATGTAAACATTTAGACAACAGTCATCTTGTGCATGAAAAACAGCTGGAAGTTAAGCAAGTTAACGGGAGAGGAGGAGCGCAGAGCGAGGTGAAGAGGGGAGCTGTGCTCCGTCAGGGTGAAAGGGCAGCGCAGCCAAGATGTGCACCGGCGGGAGAGAGGGAGGTATGGGAGCCAGAGGGAGGGTGGTCGTGGGACTTCTTGGGAAAGCTAAAGGCGTAATAAAGTTTTTGAAAAATATCACAATGCGGCGATTACTTTTTTTTCTTTTTTTTTTTTCCACCTAAGAAAAGTGCAGTTTGGGGGGGAAATAAATGGGAAGCAGCTGCTGCTTGTAATAAAAACAAAGTCTTGTTCCTCGTGCTTCTGAGCAGCGGGACAGGTAAGACCTGCAGGTGGACAGGTGCAGCAAGTGAATACATCAGATAACTGAGATCATTTGCTAATTAAGGCAGATTAATATCTGTTAAGACGACAAGACAGTATTGTGAATACAGCAAGACTTCAGCATAAATGGAAAAAATGGATTTTTTAAAAGGTTTTAAATATTAGCTAGAAAAATACCTTTTTTTTTGTTTGTTTTCGAATATAGTGTTCAAAATAACATTTTTACTTTGTTTTGATAAAGCCTAGATTTTATTTTTATACAACTAAACTTTAAATGTTGGTTCAGTCAACCTTCTTATTAGTTGGACTTTCCTGCATAGGATATTAAGGCTGATAAATGGATTGTATTATCAGTTAATATATTAAATTGAATATATTGAGTTAAAAAAAAAAAAAAAAAAAAAAGCTTAGTTCTGACACGAAATTCAGCGTTGGGGCGAGAATGTTAGTTTGTTTTTGTCTGTAGCCTAGCCTAGCTAGTTTTGCAGAGAGGGCTAAAGTAAGGCGTTCTATCTAACTGGGCTTCTTATCCCTGATGCTAATGATGTCACTGCTAATGGACTCTAGTCTAGCTTTATGCCACCTTGTTTGAGTACATTTAAAAATGTTGTGTCGAGCTTCAGCTAGCTTAGCGACACCACCGATGCTAAAGTCAGTTTGCTAGCGGTTTCTGACCCCTGTTCTACTAACAAACACTTTAGGTTGTCGAGGAAACGTATACATGCTACGTTGTTGAGTAAACGCTAAAGCTAACAGCCAGTTTCAGGAGTTTGCATTTAGGCATAAATTCATTTAGAAATTAACAGAATTGCCTTCATATGCCAGATGAAAGAAGACCTTTAACTATAATGTCAAATTAGTCAGAGGCCTAGCTTGGTTAGGTTTCACAGTTTGACGTGTGAAAGTCATGAAATTTGTACTTCGGTTTTGCTTTTGTCATGTCTGCTAAGTGCTTCAGTCTTTTTGGCAAACGCTGTAAAATCTAATAAAAGTTAAACAGCGGTAGGAGAACAGGACAACTCCGCTTGTCAGAGTCACATAATCTTTTCCTGTTCTGCTGGTGGAGAAACACTTTCTTTTACAAAAACTGGCAGAGAGCCCTCTAATGCGGCCTCCCCCTTTAATTTTTCTTTTTTTTTTCTATTTTATATGACTTCAAATCAGTTCTTAAGAACCTATTAGACAAATTTTAGAGTATCTTAATCTAAACTTTTATGGTGGCCCTGAGAGGCTTTCTCTGTTGGTTTCTCATCTAAATAACATTAACGAAGGCAAATGGCATAAAATCCCTTGGGGGCCACACCAGTAAATTGAAACAAGGCTCCAATAATTTGACTGTGACTAAATTAGACAGCCACAGAGAAAAAGAAACACGCCGACATTTTTATTACTTATTTACATTTTACTTTCGGAGCCACATGAAATTATTTACAGTGCCACACTAAAGCTATTTCACCCCACTTGAACCTTTTTTTTTTTTTCACATTTTGTCAGGTTACAACCGCAGCATTGTGTGTATTTAATTGATATTCCATCTGACATTTTTACCCAAAGTAGTGAATAATTGCGAAGTAGAAGGGTAAAATGCACAAACTCTACAAACACCCAAAAATGAAAATCCAAAAAGTGTGGAGTGCATTTGTATTTAGCTACTTGATTCTAAATAGAACACAGATAAACTATGCGAGGGGGCTATTTTCATAATTTGAATCTATTTTCTGATGAAAAACCAACAACTGGGCAAGTAAACAATCTTAAATATAAACCCTAAAATACAATGAAGCAGCTTAGAGGAAAACATTCAAGTGTTAAACTGGCCCAGTCCAAACAAAAACCCTTGTTGAAGACAGTAATACAAGAAATCAGTTGTGCAAAGACTTTGCAAACAATTAGCTAGCTTGCAAAAATTAGATCAAAATAAATAAAATGCAAGCCACACTTTTCAGACTATTAGTCGCAAATAAAAAAGCAGGGAAATTATGACGAGATACACTCATGTTTGCGGTTGCAGCGCAACAAAACATGGCACTGTAAAGATTAATAGGGTGACATCTCAGATACAAACAGCATCCCTAAATGTATATATATCTCTCCCTCAAGTCATGGTCACAGTGCAGCTCCTAAAGCACACACCCACGGTGACACTGAGCAGAAGTTTTATTCCCGAAGAGCAAATAAGAGGAAGGAACAGAGGAGATACAGTCCACTGCTTTTCTGAATCCAGGGCTTCAGAAGTACGAACAGGCTTTTCATACTGAGACAATGGCTCACGTCCACCCCGCTGCGCTCTCCCCGCTTCTCTCCCTCCCCATATCTTGCTTGTGAGCAGAAACACACGGCACATCCTGCTCAGCGCCCCTCACCAGCCAAAAGTTCACTTCCTGCTCCTCAGCTCTTCTCCTTCGCAGCAAAAAAAAAAAAAAAAGAAAAAAAAAATCTATTCCCAGGACACGCACTAACACAGCTCATCTTACGCCCAGATAGCGCGGTGACAGACAAACAGACAAGTAGATATTTCCCCCGGCCTATGGATGCTCGGGCCAACGCAGCGCTGCTGCACACGTTAAAGCAGATGGAGAAAATTTCAAAGAGTGCATACTGTAAAAAAAAAATACGACAAAACAAAAAAAAACGATTCTAGCATTATCTTTCCGTTTCCGCTCAGCACAGATTTGAAGTGGAAACGTATCGTGTTATTTTGGTGGTGCTGGCAAGGAGCTGGATTTTCACTTGAGCCAGTGAATGAGAGAGAGCAAAGGAGCCTCGAATTCCCACGACTCACATCCGCTTGTTCCTACATTTTACGACACATGCACTTGTTTATGGAGCGTGTTTTTCTTTCTACCAGCGAGAGCCCTGCGAGCTCGTGTTTTAGACTTTTTGGTCACGAAGCTCAGCCGGAGGCACCAGGCGAACGAGGACGAACGAGCCGACTTCCCCCGCGCGAGCGCGACCTCTGTCTGGCCGGTGTCAAAAGTTCAACATCTTCAGGAGAAAAAGGAAGGGGGGGTAGAGCGAGGTGAGGTTAGTTTCCGAGATACTGCCGGCCTGTTTAAGGAAGTGCTGATGAGGCATCACATCACGTCTTTGTGGGTGGGGGAGAGATTTCAAAACACAGCACTTGTCACCTAGATATCGCCGTACATGTGGCTAAAGAAAACTTTTAAAGAAACAAAAACGCAAACCGTGTATACCCAGTTATTAAAAATCACAAACATTTACAGCCTCTAAGGGTGTAGGAGTAAAACATGTCAAACGAAGCGCCTCTTCGAGGACGACAGTAACCGTATATGAAAAGCAAAAACATAACATCACATGTCATCTCTTCACCCATAAAGCTATAATAGGAAAGGTAATGTTCAAACACACGAAGAAAAACCACAGGTTTAAAAACAGGGACTGCTTTCCCCATTAGCAAAGAACAAGGTGTATTTGTCATGGGGGTGGTGAGGCTGACATTTTAAGGTTTACAAAATCTTAGCTGGGTTCAGTCCTGAGGTAAGCACCAGTCTTTTTGTTTTTTTGTTGTTTTTTTTTCTCCCTTTTTTAACGTGCGCCACAAATCAAAAAGAAGACAAGAACAGAAAGTCACAAGATAAAGCATGCTCGATATGATCATATGCTACTGGAAGAGACGCCCTTAAATTATTGTTACATTTGAAAAAAAAAAAAAACATATTCACAAAAGTGAGGCACTTTTTTTTCCTTTTTTTTTTTTTTTTTACTTTAAGGCTTTCAGAATAACTACTTCTGTCACAGTGTATTTATGGCTTTAGTCTTCACATTCACCTCCAGAGGTTGGCGTTGGCACTATAGTGGTCAATTTTTTAAATTTCTTTTTTTTTCCTAATCTAAATCAAGGACTAGCAATGAAAAGAAAAAGAAAAAAAAAAAAAAAGGGCCAACATATTCTTTGGTAGAAAGGATTGCAGACAACGAAAAAAAAAAAGTGCCTTCAAAACACAACTTTTTTCTAAGTGCTCTTTGTGTTTTCAAGTTGGAAGAATTCCTTGGTCAGGAAATAAGTTGTTATCGCAAAACTTTGGCTTGAGTGGGGCTGGGGGCGCGGGGGAGGAGGCAGAGAGGCAAGAGGAGACACTTGGGGGCTCGGATGTAACGTTTTACAGTGGATCAGAGAAGTGAGATGGCAGGCGTGAAATGGGACATCATGCTGGAGAGCAAGTGCGAATTGTCCAGGAGAAAGTGGGATTTCACAGGGATTTACTGGAGGACAGCAGCTGGGGGAGGGCCTGTTCAGGGAAGAGGCTGCTTTTATCTGATCGTGTTGCTGACAGATTAGCAGCCTGCTTTGTGCGGAGGGGGAATATCGTCCCTCTAAGTTGGTAGAGTTCTTGTAAGGCGAGGGGCCACAACAATGCCGAAAAATGAGAGGAATGAAAGTTATAGGCGGGAAAAAATGGATTCCATAAGGAATCGCAATTCCTAGTACTGGGAATTCTGGATCAATTCAAAATGCTCAAATTTTTTTTTATTATTATTATTTAAGAAAAAGCCACGCAGCTAAGCTAACCTAATGCTGGCAATTTATGTTGCACAATTTTATGCACAAACCCTACTTTTGTGTGAATGTAAACTGACTAGAGTTGATGCAGTATGGAATATTAAAGAACTGCTTTAAATAAATCTTTTTTCTCTTATCATGCAAATCATTTAAATGCAATCTCCAGACCGTCTGAGTGGAAAAATTGGTCTCTGTTTCAAGAAGCACTTCTGAATTGAATCGTGACCATGAAAATTGGAATCAAATGGAATCGAAAGATCTGCGGCGCTAATGAGAATACTAGTAAAAAAAATAGCACAAGTTCACATTATTAAAACCAAATAGTCTTACTTACAGAAGAAACAAATGAATGCAGTTTTGCTCTAAGCTTTGGAGTTGATACATAGACACCTGTTACTTTACACTGACTGGAAGTATGAGGCAACAAGTGGGGAGTGAGGAGAGGTTCAGTGTTACTCAGTGCTCCATCATGTAGCCCCTGGAATCTAAGGAAGTGTCCACAACAAGGCCTCTGACCACTGTTGATCATCACTCAATTATTAAAATAGAAACAATGTCTGTCAGTCAGTGACAGCCTCCTTCGTCGCTAATTCCGCCCCGGCGTACGCCTCTCTGCCTCCCTGTTTCCACAAAAGCACAAGCCAACACCCGCGAGTCGTCATGAGCGGGGATTAGTGTGTCATCAGCCGGGTATGTGCAATCATGTCCCGCTCGTGAGATCACAGGGCTCTGCTCAGTGCATCTCCAAAACAGCTGAAAGCTAAGGAACATTTGTCACACTGCAGAGGAAGCTTCAGCTCAAGAGTGGTTGAAAAGCCGGGTGTAAAGCCGATTAAGCCACCGCCGCTGTCACATAAGGGATGAGCATTTATCCACACAAAGCCCCGCCCCCTAGCTTGGGAGTGGGGCAAAAAAAAAAAAAGGCATAGAGAAATGCATTACGTTTCAGCTATTTCACATAAAAGGGGGAGACAAGCAAAGAATCAAGACACACAAAGTATCCCGTACCCCAAGATTGTACAAAGAAAAAAAGAAATAATAGTAATAAAAAATCCAGGTGAGTTGCTTTTTTCTTGATGCTGTTTAGACCTGAAAAGTTCTGAATATTGAAAAAAGTCCTGAATATTGTTCCTTTTGTGCTTTTTTTTTCTTTTTCTTTTCATACATGGATAGTACACAGGTTTAGGGTCAGATTGCAAAGTGTCTCTGCAACATGTTTTCTTTGGATTTCATCATATACAAAAATAAATAAACTAATTTCCTTTTGGTTTTGACTTAGTCACTATGGCTCAATGGTTGGAATTAAGAAAAAAAAAAAAAAAACATGTTTCTTTGCATAGACTGTACATAAATACTGAAGTTCTGTCAACGAGTGTCCCTTGGTCACAGAAAGTAGAGCTCCTTTATGAAGGAGGATTTAAAAAGATACATTAGATGCATAGAAAGGCACTTACAGTCTAAACAGTCTGGTGTGCATGAGCAGGCCCAGTTCCACTCGGGCCTGAGTCTGAGGTGCAGAGGAAGATATGGAGTTGAGGTGAATGGCTTTCAAATACTGCAAACTGTGAGTGCGCGCAGACCTGCCTGTGATTGCCACCGTCACATATCAAATGTCTTAGCTGGGCGAATAGCGGTCGATGGTTCGGCTGTCAGAGATTGGCTGGGGAGGAGGGGGAAGTGGTTGGCCCAGGATGTCCATCTTTTCATGGGTGAGGCCCAGATGCTCTGATGCAAGCTTGGTGAGCGGGTAGAGGCTCTCGATGGCCTTTGCGTCTGCCACCAGTTGCTGCTGCGCTTGAATGAGAAGCTCGTTGGCCTTCTCCTGCTTCAGCCCCAGGTGCTCCGCTGCGTACTTGCTCAGGGGGTATATGCCCTCTACAAAGTCCAGCTTCAGCTTCCCATCTGCCGTCAGGCCCGCTCCGGCCCCCCCACCGCTGTGCATCTTCATGTGGCTGATGAGGTTGCGCTGCTGGGCAAACTTCCCCCCGCACACCTGACATTCATAGGGCTTTTCCCCAGAGTGGATGCGCATGTGCTCAGTGAGGCGGTACTGGCGAGTGAAGCGCATCCCACATGAATCGCAGGCGAAAGGTTTGAGGCCCAGGTGGCTGCGCATGTGGCGCGTCATGGTGCCGCGCTGTGTGAACTTCTTGCCGCAGATGCTGCAGGGGTACGGCCGCGTCAGCCAGTGCGTTTTCTCGTGTTGGCGCAACGTGGCCGGATCTTTGTAAGACTTGTCGCAGTTGGAACAGCGGTAAGGTCTGATCATCTCCCCGATGGTTCCCGAATTCAGGCCCTGGTCAGATTTGGTCTCCAGATGCGACATGCTGTTTGGAGTATTGCCGCTGTTGAGGTTTCCGTAACCGTTGGTGTTGCCGCCAATGCCTTTGGTGCCGCCGTTGTTGTTGTTCCCCATGTCCCCAACAGAGCTGTACAGCTCCTCCTCTGTGTGTGTCTCCACATGTGCGTTGAGCTGCTCTGAGCTCGGGAAGCCTTTATCGCAGGGAATGCAGACGTACAAATTGTCCCCGAAGCTTTCAGGCTCATACGGCATGTGGAATCTCCCGATGGGGCCGGTAGGGGACGGACGGCCCTCGCTGCTGCCCGTCTCCTCCGTGCCAGAGCCACTCTTGTCGTCCACGCCTTCGCTCTCCTCCCCTGGCTTGTGATGATTGTGATGCTGGTCCCCGTTCTCAGCCCCTTCCTCTTCATCCTCATCCTCATCTTCATCTTCCCCAGCGTACGGCAGGGGCTCGTGTTTCACCCAGCGGTAGATGTTTCCTGCCTCTCCACCTTCTGTCGGGGTGTCAGGGCTGGCGGGGCATGGGTAGCGGTCTGTCCCTTGGGAACCTGAGCGATGTAGATGAGGCAGGTGGGGGGCTAAGGGCTGATTTAGGTGGGGAAAGGGTGGAGGGGTGAGGGAACCTGCCTGGTCGACAGACTCCATCTTTTCAGACATAAAGGCTCTCCCATTTGGCCCCTGAATAGGACTAGTGGCTCCACTTAGAGTTCCATCCCGCTCCTCATTGCTGTGACTGTTTGCCATATGGGTTTGAGAGGGTGTGTGCTGAGACTGGGAGGTGGGGCTTTTTTTGGAAAGATCGAGGCCGAAGCTGGGGGAGCAGTTCCTCTCGGCGTGGCCTGGGCGTCCCAGCTGAGCAGGCAGAGATGGGAACACGTGAGAGGCCTGGTTGGAAGTGGGGGCATAGAGCTCGCCGCTATGGATGGTTATTCGATGGGGGACCAGCTCATCCAGCAACGGCGCCCTGGGTGTGTTGAGAATCCCCCCTGGAGGACAGGACTGAATCACAGGAGTAGAAACCCTATACCTGCCTCCACCTCCTAAGCCCATGCTGCTGGGCCCCATTTTTGGGTAAGGTAGAAATGCAGGACCGGGACGGGGAGGGTACTTCCCATTTCTCCTCAGCTTCTTTTTGCACAAGGCCACCAAGTCGAGCAGCTGCAGATAGCTGGCCGCTGCCAAGACGGCACCTAGATTGGGTTCAGTGGGAGATGTGGGGTCTCCCTCACTGAGGCGCCCGGTGTAGATGTAGTCCAGTATGATCCTGAAGACGGCTGGACTCACCATCTCGTGGTCGAGGTTGATGAGATTGTCGTGCACCACCAGGGACTTCAAGTAGTGGCTGCTGGCGGCCAGAATGTTCTTGTGAGCTCTGAAGAGCGCATTCTGCACCACAATGATGACATCACACAGAAAGCCTTTGGTGCGCTGGCTGTTGAGCTGCAGGAGGAGATCCCTAGCATGACTTGGAACTTCCATGGCATCCAGCATAGTCTTCAGTCCACCACCTGCAAGAGCAAAAATCTGTAAAATTTCATGCAGAAGTTGTCATTCTGACGTCAGCAAAAAAGGATATGCACAACAACATGGATGAATCAAAAGAAAATGTTTTTAAAAAGTAAATAACTGTGCATATTGGATTAATGAGAGTTTGATTCACAGCACATAAATACATTTTGAATTAAAAGTTATCGTTACAATTACAAATATGCGGCGGAGTGGGTGCACAGGGCATGCTGCCTTTCAACTCGACAGGTTGGAAGGTGAAAAATCTGACGTTTTCTCCGATCAGTGAACACAACATACATAAACACTTGCAGATTGTTGTATTAACAACACTTTGAAGTGAAAGCTGCTACTGTTAGCCTTATTCAGTATCAGTGAGGTGCACACACAGATGTATGAAGCTAAAGCTAAACAGTAGATCAGTGGATGCTTTTTTTCTGATCCACTATTTGGTCTTAGAATCTCGTCCGTACCCTGCAGTATTATCATTCTTAATTTATTTTCTATGTTTTTGATACTTTGCATGAATCACCTGCGCGCCTCGATATCCTGTCACTTTGCTGCCGTTGCACCTGAATTTTCCCACCGTGGAACAATGCAGGTTATTTCTATTTTAAGCTATTCTGTTTTATTCTTTGGAGTTCATTCAGGTCTCAAAAGAGCCAGGTTAATAGCAGTTCACGGTAAGGCTGTAAAAAATAGAACGAAGTTGTTACTTTTTATCTTTTTGGGTTTTCAAACCCTATCTTTCGGGGAACATGTTGAACTTAGACACACTGGCAGCTCTTTTCAAAAATCTCAGCGTTAAGTTTGGTGACGCTAACCCTGCTAATGGGTAACATAAAATGCTAAAGAAAGCTTCGACTATACACTCTACAGTTTATCTTTATCCTTGGTCTCTTCTTCTAAATTAAATAATGACTTGTTCTAACTTAACACACATACAGCTCTGGGACAAATGAAGAGGCCTCTGCACTGATTCCCATTGAAAGCCTCGTGGTTATTCCACCAAATATTAATTTCTGAACTCGTCCTGGGTTAAAACATTAGTACTGTTGTTTCCAGATGAATACGAACTTGTTTTCTTTGCATTATTTGAGGTCTGGAGGCACAGCATCTTGTTTGTTATTTTTGACCGTTTCTCATTTCCTACAAATAAAAACAAAAGTTTTGCCGGGAATTTCAGAGACATGTTGTCAGTAGTTCACAGGATAAAATAACAATGTTCATTTTACTCAAACATATCAATATAAAAAGTAAGAATCAGAGAAACTGATCATTTTAAGAGGTCTCTTAATTTTATTTTCCAGAGCGGCATATATTTTTAAGCTTGTTTTTTTTTGTATATATACATATTTTTCTCTTATTACATTTCTTGAAGAGAAATCCAAATTGGCCAAATACCGGAATCTGCAGCTTTGCAAAAGTTGAGAAGTAGGCCACATAAATTCTGATTTTTAATAACCGCCTCTTTCTAATTTTGCCTTTTATGATTTAGGCTGAAACTTCATCTGACTCCACCTGACGGGAATGAAAGGGAAGTGTGTGGGAAGCGTCCACGAGGGCCAGTCAGCAACAGTGAACTTTTGCTGAAGGTGAGCACTGGGGATGGTTTTCTCATTAGCAGAAATTCAAGTCTGTGCATTGACCTCCCACTCGGCGAGCAAAACGGAGAGAAAGGGCTTGAGTTACCCAAACCTCAGATATACATCTATTCTGTAAATTGCAAGCTTCCTGCTGAAGGTAACTCCAGAGGAGCGAGCGCGGAGCTTTCCACAAGGCGAGAGACGAACGTTTCACAAGTGTGATGAACAGCAGGTATAAACCGGCGGGGAGGAAGGACGCGTCCAAAAAAAGAGAGAGCTCCAGCTCGCTCTTTCTCCTCAGTCATATAAGGACCACAGAGCGCACGAGGTGTAAATCAGCGTTTAGACGGTTCGATACTTTGCACTGAGACGGGCTCCGGGAATCACACACGCACGCACACACACCCAAACGCACGCACGCACGCACTTAAACATCAACACTGATTGTTCCATCGGGCCTAAAATAAACGACACGGTCCAAATGCATGGAGAGCGCCGTATTGTTGAAGCGGTGGCATCCGAGGACAGTTTACTTCTGAGATTAAACGTCTCCAGCCGTCCCCCCCAGGGGCCTCGGTGTCACTGATGGGGAAACAAGCAACTAAATAAATATCATGTCATCCGTCTGATCGCGGTCTTCCTGACACCAGCTCATTTACTTCTTGTTTATTTCACCCGCAGTGCGAGGGCTCAGAATAAGAAGGAGGAAGTATGAACTTTTAGAAAACCTTGACGAGTGAACTCATAAGAGGAGGAACTCGTGAAGAAGAAGAAGGAGAAGAAGAAGAAGAAAAAAATCTCATGCTGGTTTTTATCCTTCAAAAAATAAAAAAAGTGCACATTCTTGAAACTCGTGGGGAATTCTTAGCACCACTGTTTTTGATGATTTGTTTTTTGGGTTTTTTTGGAAGTGCATGTTCAGCACGACAAACGACAAAGTGGAAAAGTCAGTCACAGTGAGGAGTGGCACTTGGAACGATAATTTCAAAATGCATCCTTATCCTACAAAAACTCCAGCATGGGTTTTTTTCTTGTGTGTGAGTGTGTGTGTGTCTATAAACGGCCTGATTATGACAATAAACACCAAGAGATGACGAAGAAAGAACACCTAATAAGTTGGATCAGACTCTGTGAGGTCACTGTCACTGCATATGTTCACACCTCTGATTACTTTTCTCTCTGTCTTTGCTGCTGTCGTCTGCTTGCCTCTCTACTCCACAGCGTCCGTCGGACGCGCTGAGCCAGATAAAACCGTGGCTCAACTTTTCAGACTTGCTGAAATTTTCTCCCTCCACTCCGCTCGGCTCATTATCGCTTGGTGTCGAACTCTGATACCATCAGCGTGCGTTCTCGAGCAGCAGGCCGGCGCATCGAGCAACGGCTGCATCGGAAGCAAAAAGAAAAAGAAAAAAAACAGTCTCCCTTCTTGCACTGACTTATATTTATGAGGACAGATATTAAAGAAAGCTCAACCTCAACAGCATCGTGAGTGCACCTAAATGATGTTGCGCGTACGACACATTATTCTGGGTTATGTGTTGTGGTGGCAAAAAGTATGATAGCTGTGGTCTAACCATGGAGATACCAAGTTTTGTTTTGTTGTTTTTTTTTTTTATCTTTAGCTACTTAAAAAGCCCACATCATTAAAAAAATAAAAATAAAAAATATCAATGTAACCTTCATGCAAAAAAATAAAAATTAAAAAAAATACAAAAAAGGCAAAGCCACAGTTTTAATCACAGAATGAGAGAAGAAAGCTATAGAACTGTGAAGTGGTCTATGAAGATGATATTCTGCGGTTTGCATTTTAATAACATTCCACTTTTGTAATTTTGTGGGTATGGAGAGAAGCAAAAAAAAAAAAAAAAGGACTCCTAGCCCCTGACATCTGTTCAAAACGTTGACATTTCCTTTGAATTTAGCCATGTTCATTTAACTCTGCTCATTTAGCATTTGTTTCATTTTTATTTTCTGCAGCACACAAGCAAAATGCTGTAAGATTTAACATCAGCTGCAGAAAAAAAAAAAAAGTTCTTGTTAAGAGTTTAAGTTGGTCAGCAGAGATAAGCATCAGTTCCCTGCTTTTAATATCAACGCATCTAAAAAAAAAAAAAAAAAAAAAAAAAAAAAAAAACTTGAGATGCTGTTTAAAATGAACATGAATGCTAAAACCATCAGGTTAATTTACAATCTGCAATTTCCTTCCAGTCAAACCCAGAGCAGAGCCAATGTGTGAAGATTTGTTCATTTACTCGTTCAGTTTCCCCATTTGATTCCTTGCATTAAAATCCAATTTTGATGCCTTTCGTGAATTGGATGAGAGAGGGAATGACCCCCAATCTGAGAGCCGGAGAAGGAGCGCAGAGCACAGACAGACAGACAGACAGACAAGACAGAGGGCTGCAGGCTCCGGGGGTCGCAGGCAGGCTGCGCTCCTCTCAGCCTCAGTCCGTTTTAATCTGTTTCACTCCGCTTCGTTTATCGCGCAGTAAACCGAATCACGAGTGAAACCCGGCTTTCTGATCGGAACCCATCCCCACCTCTTCCCCCGTCCGGCTCACAAATGAAATGTCAGAAAGTGTAGAATCGCCAGCAAAAAAAAAACAAACAAAAAAAACGTGTCAACTCATTATGCAGTGAGAATGTTGCTGAAAGCAGCTTCAGACTGTCAACAACACCAGAGGAGTCGCTTCAAATCAGCCCAAAGGAAACCAGATGATTGTTTTCTCTACGAGGGCGATGCTTTATTAAATCAACAATGACTAATGTGACGTTAAAAAAAACTAATAATAATAATAATAATTAGGAGAAAAAAAGTGACGAAGGGGAAGAAATAGTTTGAAAACGATACGGGATGGGATGTTGAAAATGCTGAATTAAAACATGTTACTGGTTCATTCTTACGCACGTAAAAAAAATCAATAAATCCGCATTGTATTACCAATGTAATATTCTCCGTTAATAAAAATAAATAAATAAAAAATCCTACTATCTTCAGATCGTCTAATGTGACACAGAGAGGAACCTCTGAGTTGTTGATCAACTCCGACTGGAACAAGAACGCAGCAGAATATAGATACACTGACTTCAACAAGAAATAATAATAATAATAATAATAATAATAATAATAATAATACCAATAAAAGAAAACTCAATTAAAGTAAACAGGATCAAGCTGCCGGTTCTGATCCGGAGCGCGTTCATGTCGTCCTGCCTCCCCCCGCGCGGCGCGGCTCTTACCTGCATGCCCGATGTCTTCTGCCATCCGCTCTAAGTCTCCCTTAATGATCATCTCAGCAGTATCTGGGAGTCATATCTGACGTTTCAGTGTTCAACTGCCAGCCTCCAAAAACCCATGCCAGTTTTCCGAGCGCGTCTGCCAGCTCTCTTTCTCTCTCTCTCTATCTCTCTCTCTCTGTGGGTGTGTGTGTGTCTCGCTCTCCCTCTCTCTCTCTTCTTCTTTTTTTTATGATTATTAATTGATATAAATTTCTTCTCGCTCCTCGGGGCTGTCCTCCCTCCCACCTACGTTTTTTTTTTCCTCCCACTGTCTCTCACTGTCCCGCCTCTCTTTCTTATTCTTTACGAAAAGAAAAAACATACATATATTCATATATGCTTCCACCAGCATTAACCTCCCCCCTCTCTCTCGCTCTCTCCTTTCTTTCTCTCTTTTTTTTCTGTCTCTCTTAATTTCCTTAGCTATTTTTGAGTCTGCCCAAATAACGCGGGCCGAGATGATAATGGAGCCTCTGTGCGCCTTAAGTGTTTTAGCGCCCCGTGTGATGTCAGTCTATAATAAAACTAAAAGGTAAAATCGAGGGCAGGAACTTCGAGTGACCCCGACGTGAACTCCCCAACACGTCGTCTTAAAGGGACAGGCGGCCGCCGCGGAGATCCGACGGCGAACTTTGGAGATGTTGGGGAAAATAATTTTGCGAAAAAGAAAAAAAAAAAAAGTTTTTGAAAATAAATAATATCAAGGATTACGTGGTATTTATTTATTTCAATTTAGTCCTAAGATGCCATTTGGCTTTGATTAGTTTCTGTTCTGGTTTGCTCTAATTGCTAAATGGGAAGGGAAAAAAAAAAAAAAAAAAAAAAAGGTCGTCCACTTTTTCCACAAGTATGTAAGAAATGAAGCTGTAAATGTTCAATTTGTAGACAACAGAGCCAGCAGGAGATCTGATGGACACCTGCTGTGCAACATTAAGTCCTCTGATCGTCAGCTGAGACGGATCCAGCCGATGCGTTAGGGTTAGGGTTAGGGTTAGGAATTGTTTACGCAAAAGGCCTTCTGGGCGAATAACTGTAAATATGATAAATATACTAAATTAAAAGTTTGTGTTTTTTTTTCATTTGGGACGTGTTGATACAATATTTGAACTTCTGTTTACCTTATTTATTCTCAAGTTTCTAATGAATTGCTAAATGTTGTCGACCACTTTTCAGCAAATTTTACAGCTTCGTTTATTATTGTTATTTATTAAAGAAAAACGGACGAGTCAAATCCACATGCTTGGTCCGCTTCATTCAAAAAAAGACTTCAAAGGAAGTCATATAAGAAACCCCTGGATGAACTTCATCCCTTCGGTCTGGGTGCCATCCCTGCCCCGTCTCTCTCTCTCTTACCTCGGACTCATGTCTGGTGCTCCCGCCGCGCGTCTTCGCTCCTTTTCGGCATCCGCCCCCCCTCCAGCCGCCGCCGCTGTGATCTCCGCTGTTCCCCGCTGAAGTCCTGCGAGAAGCCCAGAGAGAGAGAGAGAGAAAGAAACGTCTCTCCGGGACTCTCTCCCTCTCTGCGTCTCCCCAGTCTCAGATCCCCTCTCTCCGCAAGTCGGGATTTTTTTTTTTCCCTCTCTCTCACGCGTTAACAGGACCATCTGACACTTTGGGCTGTGTTTTTTGGGGTCCGATCGGACCAAACACGCGGCCCCGGCCGAGAGTCTACGCGCACAGCGACACCTAACGGCGGAGCGGCGTACAGAGCCGATTACCCGGGGCCAGGCCAGCGCGGGGAGGTTCTGAGTCTTGTTTTCCCGGAAGACAACAGGAAACGCACAATAGGTTAAGTGACATTTTTACTAACCATAGATAAAAGTTGAAATATTACTCTTTCAGATTCACAACGAGATACAAAGTGATGGATGTTAGATGCTGTATCTGTACTTGTGACATGGCAAACTTATTATTATTTACATTTGTGATGTATTTTCTCTGTTCCTCACATTGTTGACCTTACAAATGCTGGCTTTAGTGATGAAAGCTCCAACAGGATGATGATGTCAGCACATCCAAATCGGCTCTAGTTAAAGTTAGTTTTCTGCAACGACCCTGACCTCAACCCTATTAAACATGTTTGGAATATGCTGAGTCAAAAATCCAGAAACTTGTCAACAGTTGCAAAAAGTGCATAGTAGAGCTCAGACTTGCTATTGGCCAATATGTGTATACATTTAAATGTTTGCATTCAGGTCTGTTAAAGGTGGTGTATTTGTGTATTTACTCACATAGAGTAAATATAGCATAAATAGTGTGCCATTTTATAGCACAGTCAAGCAGCTATGTTACCTTTAGCTTTAAAAGTGCTTCATGAATCAAACATAACTTAGAAGGAATCTGAGTTCGCAATGTGACGCTTTGAAATTGGGCCTCTGTCTCTTTAAGAAGCTTCTCCTCTCTCCGACTCTCCGCCTTCAGCGTAACAGTGTTGCCTCTCGTTACGCCGTTCACAACCGTTCATACAGCGATGGAGTCAGAAGTAGTTCGTATGATGAGCTCAGCACAAGTGCGGTTCTACCAGGTGTTTGTCAAGTGCTGCTGCCGCTAGTCTGCAGGAGCTGAGTGGGGATGAGGCAGCTTGGAAATAGACAGCGCTTTATGAGAGCTAGTGTTCAGGTTCCCCCGCATGACAGTCAGTCCCACCTTGTCCTTTAGGAGTCATTCTTCAATCATTCGTTCCTCTTTCCCTCTGTGTTCAAGCCAATCAGCAGTGACCTGTGCCAGGATTATTAAACTGCATTTCTTGGGAGTTTTTGGCCATTTGACCCACATTGCACCATGTTTGTTTTCTTTTATGCTTAGGCATAAAGCATAAAATGTTATCTGTTTGGAATAATTTGGTCAAATTCCCTTTACGAAGAAGTGCTGCCATTGTGTTCAACTTCGAATGTCTCCTTTGCTAATGAAGCTTTATTCAAGTTTATAGTTATTGTGTCTTGGTCAGTTCAGTTGTTATTCTTTTCGTGAGCGATGTATCAGGGTTTTATGTTTCGCTCCTCTCTCCCTGTGGTTAAATATATTTGTGTTTCAAAAGAACTGGTAGAAAATAAACATCTGACTTCTTAATATTTCTCCTCTTTCACTATCTAGACTCATTTCTATCCTCTTTTCACATAGACCAACCAAGACGATGCAACACTCTCATCTTTCCCATTTTGAACAGGGGCTTTGAGAATGCGATTGTGTCACATTATATCTGCACTCCAATAGGATAGAAAGTCATACGACTGACTTCAAAAAATGACTTATTCCTACATTTATTTTAGTTATTTGTTGTACGTTTTATTCCTTGTGAGCTAACAACCGATTGTTGTGCATGTGATTATTTCTTAGCCGGGTTTTATATACTCAGTAATATACTCCAATAAGCAGATTGGAATTTCACATTTTTAAAAAAGTTTTTAAATGCTGCTACAGAAAAACCTGAATCAAATGTAAAACCTTTTTAATAAATCTTTATCAGGGGTTTGAAATGAAGGTACAATGTCCGAAAAAAAAAAAAAAATCCTAATGGATAGAATGAGGTAACTCTACACCTGCATAAGGTAACGTAGTTTATGTTTGCTGTTCTTAACTAATGTTGTTCTTTGGCTCAATTATTTCTTTACTTTGGGATGGAGTAAGATTTCAAGCTGTTAGTATCAAATTAAGCAACATTAAACATTATTTTTACATAAAATTCGTTGATAAAATGTGCAAAAAATGTTGAATTTGTATTCTACCTGTAATCTAGCACAGGCCATAAGCTTTTTGTACACACAAACTCTATATGCTCACACAAACGATCTATATGATCGCTGCATTGGCACAAATTAAGGCTCTAATGATTATTTTAGTACTTGACTAATCTAACGATCATTCTGACAATTGCAGAAAAAATGGTACATTATACAGATTTTCCATTTAACCATTTCAGCCTTTTTTCATACAACATTAGAAATACATCAAAACATGCAAATATAAGCAGGTAATTCTATTCCTTTTCTAAGTAAGACAATAAACATTGTGTTGCTTAAAATGCAACAACATAAAATCGCTTTAATCTGAGGGGTTTTACAGACAAAGGTGTTTTTATCTTACATGCATACTCTTTCCATACTGTTCTGGAGTTGTTTTTTCAGCAAATGGCCTTTTTTTTCTTAGCGTATTAGTTAACGATTAATCGATTGCAAAATTAGTTGACGAATATTGCAACTATCGATTAATCACAGTTAATCAATTCAACCCCAGTTTCTCAGGCGTTTTTTTTTTAAGTCTTTCCATTACAACCAGAGCTCCTTGAAGGACGACAGGTTGAACTGATGAAACTAATTATTTTACCATTACACACAGCCGATGCGATCCAGAGAAGCACTCGCCACGCCAAGGTCTATTCACGTCTGTTTTGATCACAACAGCATCTGACAATCTCATAAAGGACGCGGGGTCTCTTCCTCTACGAATTATGCAGAGTTCAAGGTGCTGCAGGTTTCATTGAAATGATGCAATCCACCCCAAGAGCCTGCCGCAGTCGAGGAAAGGTATTGTCTCTGGCTTCCAGGTCGCCTCGATGAACTGATGATAACCTCGGCGAGAGAAGGGCTTGTGCAGAAGAATAGGTATCTTCTATCAAGGATGTGGCCGTTTCAATTCAGCGCTCCAAAAATAGCATCTGCCAGCGGAAGAAGTTAATGATGCATTATGCTGATGCTCGGGTCTTAGGGACAGGTTTTTTTTTTTTCTTCATAACCTAAAATGATTTTAACTGTTTTGGGTTTTTTTTTATTACGCCGTAACAGTTTTGAGTTTGTAAGAAACTGAAGTTGTTGTTTTTTATTTCTCATGTTAGACCTTTCAAAATATTCATACACAACACTTTTCAAATGTGGATAATAACTATAAATTGTAATGTATCTTATCGAGGGTCAAAGCGACAGGTCGACACAAAGTGGTTCAGATATGCAAAGTGAAAGAAAAAGAACAAATAACATTCAGTATTTTTGGCAAGTGATCATTTGAAAAGTGTCACTCAGCCCCCTTCAGGCGGTATTTGGTAGTGTTTTTTTCATCTGACTTGAACCTGTTGAAAGGTGAGTCAGTTTGTCTTTTCACCTTTTGTGCATTGAGAGACTAAAATTGTTGTCCTCTTTAAATAGCCTAATCTTTCCCCACATTTTGTCATGTTAAAATCAACAATCATGAGGAGTTTCACTACAATTTTCTGACAGACTAACAAGCTCGAGAATAATTGTAAGTGAAAGAGGAACGTAGCACAGTCAAGTAACTTCAGTTACTTTCAGTAATACAAATGCTGTACATACCCAAAACATACATAAAAATAAAACTTCCTTTGTGATTTAATGCTTTGAAATATGCTTCTGTCTCTTTAAGAAGCTCCTGCTGTTTCCGACGCGCCACCTTTGACACGGCATCATGACAATGCTCCTCATTATGCCGTTTACAACTGTCCCTAGGAGTGTTGGACTAGTTTATAATGAGCTCCTTTCGTTCAAGGTAAGCACCTTCCATCGCATGTTTTCTGTGTCCTCTGGGTTTGCAGCAAACTGTGAACAGGACTCTGTTACTCTTCCTTCAACAATTTGTTTCTTTTGAATCACAACCTGATTCACCAGCCTGAGCTGTAGATCTCTGCACATCCTGGATTTAAAGAAAAAGTGCAGATCAACCAGTTTGAAAACAATGCATCTCATCCTCTCACTTCATATTTATGCAATCTCTCATGTTGGTCTACAAAATACGTCAAAGTTTTGGGTTGAAACATTACAAACTTTAGAAAAAAAGATAAGTTTTGCGTTTTCTCTTCTTCGGCCCCATGCCACTTTGGAAGAAATTCCAATTGCAGTGGCTGTCAAATGTCTCTTTATTGTCAGGATGAAGGCGGGACGGTGTAGGCAGCTTCCACGGCCATAAATAAAAACACATTTTGTACTCGCACAGGCAAAACAGGATCCTGCGGAGAAGGCGTCTAATCGCCTGCGCGCGGCCATGAACAAATACGATTAAGACAAATCAAATACCTCTGATGCGATTAACAGCGCATGCAGGCCATATCTGAGATAATTAAAGAGTCGCCACAGACTCATAAAGATCCCAGTTCACTTCCAGCTGGAGGGCTGCTATACATACCATACCCGCCCACACCCGGCCCCTACATCACCCCGTGTTTTCTCCCTGCCAGTTGTCCATTAAAGGCATAAAAAAAAAAAAAAACCTCCATAAAATAATAGTCTTATAAAAATATACATTATTGTAGACACACTGCCAAATTAGTGTAGTTTTGCAGGTCTCCATTGTCTTCCCAGACGAGCTTTATCTCTCCAGTCAATCAACCCCTCCAATTCCCGAGGCCCGTGCTGGACATTACATTTCAGCCTGTCAAAACACAATTTAACATACTGCAATCTGGAGCTCAGCAAACCTGAAATGTTGAACTTTTGATGAACCAAATGCAAAAAAAAAAAAAGAAAGCCTTCAAATGGTCGATTGTAAGCATTTATTCGATTAAAACGCAGCCTGGAGAGCCCATCGTGCCGCCTTGTTCATGCGAGGCGACTTTCCAACAGGAACCAGAGCTGGAGATAAGGCGGTCCGAGCAAAGCTAAATCCTTTAACAGCCAGCTGTCACCCTGTAAATCACACACCTTCCGCCCTCCGGGCTATTTCTTCAAGTGTGAGGATTGCAGCTTTTTTCTTTCTTTCTTTTTACATGTGGCATATATCTTTGCAGAACCTCAGCAACTATGGAAAACACAATGAAGGGGCGCTCTGAATGACTGTAGCAGAATCTCGCGGTCGCCCACATGTTGCGGAGGTCACCGTGCTTCTCGAGGCCCCCGGGGCCCACATCGTTCCGACGTTTATAGTGATGAATAACGCGATCACCTTATTATTGTTCCATTTGTGCCTGCCAGAACACAAGACCGAGCGCTTGGCAAACAATAGGCAGGACTGGCTGAAAGTGACTTTATCACCTTAAAACAGATGTTCCACACTTTTTCACGGCCTCCATCGCACCGGGCCCTTTTGGCTCTCTCCTGTTGTTCTCTCGCTCCAATCCGTCACCCCGTTTCTTTTGAGTTTCTCTCTCGTTTCAAAACGGGGACAGGGCCACACATATCTCCGTGATGACTTGCCGTGGCCACTCCGCCATACCAGACGCACCCCCGCCTCTCGAGCTTCGGATTCCCTTCGCCACCAGAAATTGAACGGTAGGCTCGACATTTACGCACAGGCCTCTCCTAATTCATCGTAATGAGCGGCTTCTCGACAGCTTTAGTGCGAGGGCGTGCAAGACGTGTCATTTCAAATGAGCAGAACGTTTGTCCACATTCGGTCGCGAAAGCTTTTTTTTTTGCCCATATGGTGGTGACGGGTGGGGGCAATTATCATGCCATAATTAGTGCCAGATAAGAAATATTCCTCTCTCTCTCTCTTTTTTATTTATTGTAAAAGGGAAGTGTGCTTGCCAAATTGTTTCTGGTTTTGTGGACACTTGAACAAAAATCCAGCGTTCCATCTTTTTTCTCAATCGGAGAGAGATTGAGCGTTGCTGCAGGTTTCAATGACGCTCCATGAAGATAACTCTGCCATTTATAAGATAGTTACAAAATTACTAATAATGTAACTAATGAAACTCTGTCGACCTTTGCTACGTTGACAGATAAGCTTTGTTACTTTCTTGCCTAAACTCAAGGTGGGACATCGATTATGTCAATGAAGAAGCCATTTTTATTTTAGGCCTTTTTCTTCCATCATCAAAAACTCCTGTGGCGCACTGTAAAAAATAAATGTTGACTCAACTAAGACAGATCACCATCATCATTATTAGTGGTAGTAGTATTATTATAATTATTATTTAACACTAATATCTCATTAAGTTACCGTCATTTCCTCTCTCGTCCTCTCTTACCATCATTTGCCCCTTTACCCCTCACTTAAGGGGTGTAAGCAAAAATTATGGTAAGCCCCCATTACCACCATTTTTGAGCGCCATCTGCAGGAGGAACAGGATGCTGCACTAGCGAATTCAGATCAACATGATGCCTCTCAAGCTGATCCGAGTTCAGGGAACGATGGGGTGGCAACCTGTCCGGGGTGTTCCCCGCCTCTTGTCTGGACATAGGCACCAGCACCCCTCCGAACCCCAAAGGGATAAGGGTGTAAGAAAATGGATGGATGGATGGAAGGACATACGTGGGAATCCAAAAACTGTTTTCACCATTTTGAAAGAACTGCAAGATTGCCAACAGTCATATGTCTCGTTGGAAGAGGATGCGCTCATTTTGTGCTGTGCAGAGTGTCAGTGTATCACTTCAGGCCAGGGGTGGGCAACTCCAGGCCTCAAGGGCTGGTCTCCTGCAACTTTTAGATGTGTTCCTACTTCAACACACCTGAGTCAAATAATGAGGTCATTAGCAGGACTCTAGAGAACCTGAGTGCATTTAGGAGGTGATTCGGCTATTTGAATCAGCTGTGTTGGACCAGGGAGACATCTAAGATTTGCAGGACACTGGCCCTTGAGGACCAGAATTGCCCACCCCTGCTTTAGGCTCGGTGGGTCCCAAAGTAGATGAGGTGAAGGCATGTTTAATTGCGCCTTGCCACACATTTTTAAAAATGTGATAGAAGTAAATTTAAAGGAATATTAGTGACATATAAAGGCCTGTCTTATTTAATACAACTAAAAATGTGTGAAGGGTTTATGAAGGTTATATAGACCAAGAGTGAACGATTTACGTGTGAAAAGGAAGGGCTTAAAAGCATCATATATCCACTTTAAATCTAACCAAAGAAATCTACTGGGTTCCAAAATGAAATGTGATTTTAAAAGGCAATGAGCAACTTTCTTTTTTTGTGTGTGTTATAAAAAACCTAATCTTTTAACTTCTGTGCATTTTAGGCAGAAAATGAAATCAGTCAAATTTTCTCTGAAATTTAAGAGCCAACTCTCAAGGTTTTAGCCAGAGCTTGACTACTGGAGTTGGTCCAGTTGCAATGAAGCTGCAGGTCTATTTTTTGATGCGGGTCATTTCACGGGACTAAAGAGAACTACAGCAGACGGGTTTATGATCGCAATAACTGATCTCCTAATCACTTCTTTTTTTTTTTTTCCGACAGGGAAAAAAAAAAGAATCACTTCAGCAACAACTGAGCCTTTTAAGACACAATATGGCATGCATATTGCTTGTTTTGTTTGACATCCCCTGTCCCCTCCGGAACCTCCATAGCTTCTTATGTGGCCCTCTAGATTCTAGACTAAACACTAAGTGTGCTTAGATATTATGTTATCAATCAAATCAGTTCAGTTTTTTACCTGATTACTGCCAAATTATGGCAATGAATCCCTCCAGTTTCCTGAGAATTATCGTGGAAATTCACGCAAACTCAACAAATCCCAACAATTATTTTGCGCTAACATATAATTAGAATTTATTGCAGATTTTTTTCTCAAAAATTGTCAAAAACTTTCTTACTTGGACTAATCAGCTGCCTCAGCCTTAACTGATGCCAGGCTAGTCCATGATCTATACAGCGAGTAATAAACATTTGCATCTACCATCATAAGTAGGTGCAAATATTGCAGATATTTCCAAATTAGTGCCACGAACACTTTGATTTTTATTGCAAAAAAATTCACAAAAAAAGAAATGGCAAACTCCTGGAGAGGCTGAAAACATGTTCAGTAATATTATTGAATTTTAAGAATTGGCTTGTGAATAGGTTTTATCAATACATTCTGGCACAACCGGCACTTTTAGAGCATTTATGACCTTGATTTGGCCCAAAATGACTATTAGTTTAACACCCCCTGCCTTAGAAGGAATATTTCTGGCCTTTTTTTAAATATATTTTTATCCAGAATGATAACTCACTCCCTGTGTTTCCAGATTCCCAGATGCCAATCGTCCATGTGTGTCACTGAAGGAGTGAGTTTAATAACAGGAAAGCTGATGTGAATCAGCTTGCCAGTGAACTGATCTCCATCCAACGTTTAGCTAGGTCGAGGGCAATGCTAACAGAACAAACAGACTGAAAAATCAAGTGATACTGCTTGTATTCCGACATGTGATTAATTTATTTTAGTTATACCTCGAGAGTGTTAGATTACAACCGCAATGAAAAGCAGTTATCTTCAACAACATGGACTTGGAGCCTTGTTTTCTATCTTCTCCTAGCGGCGTTGCTAGCATGTTTCTCCCCTCACGGGTCTGTTCAGCACATGGCTGTCCGACAATTGGACTCTGCTCTCTGGTCTCCCCTCATTAGCCTCATACAGCGCAGCATTCCCCCCCCCTTTTTTTTTTTTTTATTTTATTTTCCCTCCCCTGTAGCTTCCACTTACGGTGCACACAGGGGTTTAAGAGGGAAAGTTTTGAGTTTTTCTTTTTCTTTCTGTCGTCGTTACACCCAGCCCTCCTCCTTTTTCGCCCCGCTTCTCCACTTCTCTGACTAAATCACTTTTCCGGCTTCGTGCTGCTGAAAACCATATGCGTCGTGACATCATCACGGCAGGAAGCGCTGGGAGAAGCGAGTGATGCGGCGGCGGGAGGGAGAGAGCGGCCTGCCAGGTTCTCTGTGAAGTGATGTCACCAGGAAAACACTCTGGGAGGCCCGACTGTGGACCAGGAGGACGGAGGGACGGAGGGGGGGTGAAAGTAGAGCAGGTTGGATTTGTTTCTTTTTTTTTTCTTCTTCTTCTTTTTATTCAGAGTTAATTCCCACCTGGATAATCAAGAGAAGCGGGGAGAGTAAGAGAGGGATCTGCACTTTAAAGGGAACCATGATGTGATTTGTGAACGTGTCAGGTCATGGACTGTTGAACCTGCACTGCATTTTTGGTGCAGGTGCAGCTTCAATGCTGCCTGTCCAAAAAATGTCAGGAGGATTTTTTTTTTTTTTTTTTTTTTTTTTGCAGAGGGACAAGGGGAAGTTACAGAACGGGTTCGAGGCATCTGAAGATATTTTCTGTCTCATCCTCTGGGGCTTAAAAAAAACAAAAACTTCTGCACATCATCTTGCTCCTCGCCGCTGGCAGCTCCAAATCTGCTCACCAGGTTTTTTTTTTCCCCTCCACACATTTTTTGTTCTCTTGCTTTTTGTCGTCAGATCCGGCTCCCCGTGCATCATCATCTCTGTCGGCTCCGAAATGCCCCCGTCCCTCCGTGCCAGGCGAGAGCAGCGAGGAGCGGAGAGCGGGCCGAAGCAGCTGCGGTTTTGGAGCCGGTCTCGTCTTCTCCCCCCTTCTCCGGCTCCTCCCTGGCCCCTCCAGGGACGCGGGGCCTTGGCCGGGCCCCAGGAAGCATGGAGTCAAGACCAGGCTGAGAGGGAGCAAAAAAGAAAAAAAAAAAAAAAAAAAAAAGAGGAGGAGTGGGTGGGGGTAGCAGAGGAGGGAAGGAAGGATATCGCCAGAGGAAAAGGGGGAAAACAGAGCAGAGTTTACGTTGAAGTAAACAAAATATGGACGGAGGAGGTTTACAAAAGTGGCATTAAAAAGAATTTGTTATTCATTTTTTGCCATTTGGTCCATTGCTTTTAAGATTAGATATATTTTATCATTATGGTTAAAGTTGCAGTATGTAACTTTGATGTATATATATATTTGCTAAAACTCTCACTATGTTGTGACAGTTTAACATGAAACAGACACTGTGAAAAAACTGAGATCCTCCATGTGGTCCTTCTGCCATCTGCAGAAACACACAGGAGGAAGAGGGTCTTGGCTCTGTCAATCATTCTGACGTGCGCGCTGCTCAGACCTTTTCCCTTGCTCTCTGCATTGCTACAGTTAGTTCTGCACAACAGAGTCTGCCACGAATGCTAGTTAGCATGGCCACTGATGACGGTAAATAAATGTTTTTCCTGGAACAGCAAGTTGTTTCTACACCATTATCACATTAAGTGGTTGGATTTCTGTACTGCCGCTGGTCAATCATTTTCAGCATGCCATTTTTGTTTAAATAAAACCCTAATAAAAATTGAAAAGTGATCATAAAGCTCTGCTCTTGTGAGACATCTGTCTTTTAAATGGCATGCGTATGAATATTACGTTTTAAATCGTTATGAGTTTAAAAAGTGAGTTAAAAAAAAACCCCAACAAAATCAGATTTAGAAATGAGTTTTTGACATTCTTGCCTGCAGCCAAATGACAAACTCATCTTTTCATCAAAAAGAGATCAGTTCTGATAAAAAATCATCTTATCTTCTTAACCACAGGCTCATGTTTCTCTTTAAAAAAAAAAAAGAAAAGTAGATTTTCATCCTAGTCGGAAAGCCGAGCTCTTTGTTGTATGCCATAAACAGCACATCACTGCCTGCGTAGATCAGCCTCATCTGCGTCTCAACGGTCCTTCAGAGGCTTGTAACTTGTGCTCTCCTGAACAAACCATGGCAACTGGACTCAGAAGCACTTCCTGCACTTAGATATCCTCTTTTATTAATGCCTTAAAATGCTGTGAAATGTGCGAGTTGGGAAAAGAAATAAGGGAAAAAAACAAAACAACGTTCAGCAAATCGCAAAAAAAAAACAACCCATAGCTCTTCTAACATTATGATAGACAGACACAAAGTAGAGCCCCTGGTAACGCCCCTTCAGCATGCTCAAAAACTCACCGTTTTGATAACTTTTAATTGGCCATGCCTTATAAATGGACTGAGCAAGTTTGACGTTGATCGAAATCCCTAGGAGGAATTCGATCAAATGCGGAAGCTGTAAATGGCAAAAATTGGGTCAAAATCGGACCTTCAATCCAAAATGGCCGACTTCCTGTTTGGCTTACACTATGCCATAAATTGTATTTTCTGAGTGTCTTGGGGAGCTCTATAAGTGTCTCTACAATAAAGTAAGGTCATAGTGGAAGGTCTTTTGAACGTTGCTAGGTGGCGCTGTGGAGCCGTTTCTTCTGCGATTTTTGCTGCGACCTTAAAATACATACATTTCACACAGGCTGTGTGCATCTGCCAAGTTTGGAGAGTTTTGAATATGATAAAGCCCCCCTTTTTAGGGGGGCAGAATCATAATAACATACGGTATGATTATAATAGGCCTTCACAGCGCTTTGCTGCTTGGGCCTAAAAATACTTAAGTCAATGTTACTCTGTTCATCTCGGAGTGTCAAAACCGCTTTCAGTTTTAATAACTTTAGCTCTGATGTGAACAGAAAAGGAACTCATTCCTGCAACTGCGTGATTCCTCACAGTCTGATGGGACGGCACTTTCAAATTTGACATCTTCTCAGCTCCATTCTTGGTGTTTTTGCGTTAAACCTGCAATGTTTGCCAGTCGTGCTTCGTTTCTTGAGCGTGGCTGAACACAGAAAGTGTAACGTTGGCGTTCTGAAAAACGGTGAGGGTTCGAGACCCTTTCCTCGCTGCTTTATGGGGCTCTGTGCTGCGGCGCGGTGACCTCCCTCTCACCCTGGTGCCACCCAGCCGGTGCAGGATCCAGGCTCACTCGGGGCCCCTGCCAAAACCCCAGCACGCCACATCTGCAACCCATAAACGCCAGCCACTCTCACTCCTCTGCTCCCTCGCCCACATCGCTTCAGACTCTCACACTCATCTGTTTCACTCTTTTTCTTCTTCTTGTCACCCACTAATGTTTTATTTTAATTTCCCAATTCTGCACCTCCCCCATCCGTTTTTTTTTTTTTTTAAACATTCTTTTACTGTACATCCCTTATCTCCCCTTTTCTCTCTCTCTCTGTCTCTTTCTCTCTCTCTCTCTCTCCTTCCGTTTCTTTATCCACATCCAACGGAAAAACCTCTCACCCATTATATCTCTGGTGAGAGCCAACTGGAGTGTGGTGGCAGTGAACTGGGAACCGCAGGACATTCCTGATCCCAGCAGCACTAAGAGTCACCAGCATTCGTGTCTTCTGATGAGAGCGTGTGCCAAACACACACTTCACTTATGGGCTGGAGGCAGTCTCACCGCGTCGCTGTTGGTCCCCCCACCCCCTCCGAAGGCAGCTAAATGTTTATCTGTTTAAAATTGATAGTGTTGGGTGAGAAGCAGCAGGGGGGGGGAATATGTGCTCAACTTATTTTTGCAGCATTTCGACTCCTCTTACCATGAGTTGCCACCTAGTAAAGAATAAAAAAAAATTTTAAATCAATCTTTAAAAGATGTACAAAAAAAGAATAATAATGAAATGTCCGGCGTCTTTAAAATGAAGACAAAGAAAATAAAAATTGGGCTTTCTGCTGAATGCTGTCACTTCCAGTTTGCCCTCCTGCACTGTAAAAACTACATTTTACCAAGACATTTTTGGCCTATTCTAGTGCAAATATCTTGAAACACACGTAACTATTGAGCTAGTTTCAAGTAAATAATGCCTTACCTTTGATTTTTAAAAAGTACCAGTTCCACTGGTGGATTGTTCAACTTTTACCTGGACATTTTTCCCAAGTTACGAGTGAATTAACTTGATACTGGAGCTATAAGTGGTGAGATAAAAGTTGTATCTTGTTATTTTGTGGTACTATTATGATATCAATAAAAGCGATGGTAAATACTATCCTTTTTTTTAAGGTAACTTTATGACTGCGTGTCACAAAAAATTATAGCTCCACAAACACAAATTCTTAAAAGACATTCTCATTTGTAACGCACATCTTTAGGACACAAGTCACATCAAGTAATGGGATTTGTGTCAGTAATCTACACACGGGAGCTGTATTTACTCATATTGCCAGAAAAGAAGAAAAAAAAAATACTTGGTAAGATTTTGTGCTATTTTTTTTCCTTCTTCTTCTTCCACTTTTTCCAACTGTAATCAAATAAAAATAAAGTGAACTTTTAACTTTCTTCCTTTCTCACCTTCTGGTATCCCAGACACATTGGGATCAATGCTAACCTTTGAGTTAGTATTGATTCAATGCGGGGGATGAATCATGCAGAATCATGTGAAGGGTTCAGCACTTTTTTTATTTTATTTTTCTTTTATGATAAACATTGAATGTCATATAAATCAATGTTTTCCTACACAAGAAAGAACGGGCCAGGAGGGAAGGACGCAAAGCTGGGAAGGGCTTCGGTCTTAATTTTTCAAAACAACAAAGAGGTTGTGATCTGTGTGTGTGTGTGTGTGTGTGTGTTGACTGGATCTGAGAAGAAGGGTTATAGGTCAAGACCACTGGTGAGATAAAGAGCGTTTTGAGATGTCAACGCTTCACCTCTATGCTGTGGTGCACAATGCCTAACAGAAGTAGTTTTCACAATAAAACCACAAACATCCATGTCACGCATGTCAAACTGGAGGCCCGCGGGCCAAATCCAGCCCGCCTGAGCTATTCATGTTCTGGGGTCTGCAGCCTGTTCTGGTTGTCTTCAGGCTAACTAAATAAAACTGATTTAGAGTCACACCTTTTGAGGGGAAACAGATAAAAAGTATTTCTTTTTCATTTTCAGTCAAAGAGCCATTGTGGAAGGTCCAGAGAGCTACTTGCAGCTCCGGAGCCGCAGGTTGCAGAGGGCTATAGAAAATGGTTCAGTTGTGTGCTTGAATATTATTTTGCCAAATTAGTTTTTGTCAAATTACATCATTGTAAAAAGGCGACAATGACACAAATCAAATGCAGAAGTTTTATCAATACGCTCTACCACAACCGGCTCTTTGTGGCCCAAAATGAAAATGACTGGCACACCTTATCTGTGGAGTTTAATCAAGATGATATAATGCGACAGACCGAAACACGGTATGTCACCAATACGAGATGAGATGACGACAATGCGTGGCCTTAAAATGCTTACAAATAAAAATCTGAAAAGTGTGACGTTCACTTCCCTTTACTCTGATACCTTCAAATAACCGGTTTAGTAAAGTACTAAATCACTACAACAGCACCAAAAATAAAAAATAAATTATAAAAAAATTAACATCATTGTTCACAACTTCTCCTTATGGCTGAAATTATATAGGAGAAATCAAGCTCAAGTAGAGAATTTCCAGACGGAGCACCAAACAGAGATGAGAATTAAAACCCTTTAGAGTTTGCCAAAAATTCAGGCTCATGTGCAACAAGGTGAAACCAAAATATCATCTTTTGACTAAAGAAGTTAAAGCCAATATCCTGAGCACACCACCCTACAGTGAGACACGGTGGCAGACGCATCACTGTCTGGATGGTTTTCTATAGAAGAGACAGAAGCTGACCAGAGGTAAAGATGGATGGAGCAAAAATAGTAGGAAACCTTTATTTGATGCTAAAGAGTTAGCATGATTTACTCAACTAGCTACTTTTTTTTTTGTCTGCTGATAAAATCCATGTGCTTAAATGATCCAGTCCAAGTCTAAAACTGAATTTAATTGGTAAAGTGTGGCAACATTTTTAGAATTAATCTTTTCCATCCCCCTTTTGAAACCGGGGCTACAGTTTGTACTTTCTAGCTGTGCTAAGCCAAACAAGACATACCCGCATAGATAAAGTGCAGCTGTAGCTAACCCGTTTGTCAAAAACGTTTGAATTCAAGGTGACTTTACCTTTAGATTGTTCGTGTAAAACTGAAGTTTCTCTGTAATACGTCAAAATGTGAAACAGATCCAGAGGTACGAATACTTTTGAGAGGGACTTCAAGAACAGTGTGCTTGGAAAACAGTTGTTTCCATTCCCTTTTCTTCCCCCTGCCTTTAAACTGATGTAATGTTGGCACTGCCATGTATTTTGAAACGGCTTATAAAATGCCTCATCTTGTGCTTTCCACAATTGTTTTCTGCATCAGGCTCATTCTGAAACCGGTGATTTATTTCACCCTGATAGCCTCTCTCTTATTCACCCCTTTTGGACCAAAACCCACTGAAGCATGGCTGTGATAAAAGATAATAAATACAACCTGACAGCTGCTATTTGTCCGAATTCTGAAACATAATTCATTGATTGCAGACAAGAATTTGTACTTTAAGTACGACTTGGGAGTTCTCGTGCCGTGATTGCACTTCCTCAAATATCACATCATCTCTGTGTAATTATTTTGTCCTTGTTGCATTTTAATGCGGATGAAGGCTACACACGCGTGGCTTCAAAGATTGAGATGATGGATGACGAAATGTTCAGATTGTTACACGTTGTTATAGCAACAGGTCCTGCATTTGTTTAATCATTAGGTGGGATTAATAATAATAATAATAATAATAACAATAATAATAATAATAATAATAGCACAGTGCTCTTTGTTTGGTCTTCCATCAAATCTGCTTGATCCTTATTTCAGCAAAAATTGAATATGATGGTAAAAAATGTATAATTACTTATTCATTACTGCCATCTAGTGGTTAAAAAATGTCAAAAGCAGCACAGAAAATCAGAACTAAACAGATACTTAGCAAGATATTTAGTTTATTTAAGAGGTTTTTCACTTTTTAAACATTTCCAAACATTATCCGTCTGTTGTGTGTTATTTTTACTCTTCTTCTACTCCATATCCAAGTCATCCATTTCAACGGTCACCTCTTTCTTGAACCAAGGTAACTGCGGGGGAACGTACGGGTCGTACGTCCAGCGAGGATACACTCTCTTGTACAAATTCATTAGGACGGTGTCCTGGGAGCGAAGCTGATTATCAAATACACATTTCATGTGACCGTGAGTTCCTGAAATGATGAAGCAAAAGATACTTAGAAGTCCCATTGGCGAGGAGCGTTTAGAAAACCAGAATAATTTGGCTGTTTCCTCACCTAAAGCATCCTTGATGTGGCCTCTCCTGCCCCATTTTGTCCGCAGCTCCACCGGTTTGAACCACATGATGTCGTCTGTTGCAGAAACGAATGAAAACAATAAAATCTAGCAGAAACACATGCTAACAACTTTTTTTTCCCCCTTTTAACTGATATCTGTATAGTCTTCATCTAAAACCTTAAAGAAGTTCCAAACTTCAGCTGTTCCCTTTATATTACGCTGCATTCATATGGTGCTGGAAGTTTCTAGTTGGGGAGTCAGCATTTAATGTTTTCATTTCTGTAACGTAGTAATAAGTATAATATCACTTTTAACTATTATTAATATCATAACAGAGTCGCTCCCTGACGTGAGGGATTTTTCAAATTATTTATTTTCAATAGGAAAGATGTTTTCTCCAATTATACCGACGCTGCTTGAATGTAGGCCTGTTGCAATAAGCAATACGTCGCATGATAAATTAAAATAAAATCAGCATGATTCATTATTTTTTCCCACTTTCTACCCAAGACTGGATGATTTGTCTTCAACGAGCCCTTTTTTGAAGAACAATTTTGTTTACAAAGACTTCATAAACCATTTGTTGTTTTGGATATTTTAAATGTCTTCCAGTTCCAGTTTTGAATATTTGAAAGTTTATTGATCTTTGAGAATGTGTTCTTGCACTATTAGGCCATTACTGTTATATTACTTGAAAATGCTCTGAAAAACACCAATATCATCGTTTATCGCAATAACTTCTGGGACAATTTGTCATCCAGCAAAATAGATTTTGAATTGTGTGAACATCTCAGGCTGGAATGGGAGCGCTTGATTAAAAAGAAATAAGCAAATAAAGCCACGCCACCGAATGTGTTAACAGTGCTAACCATTATATCGGACGTTGTCATTTATTGATACTGGGTCGATAATTATTGCGCCTATAATTATCGTGCACCCCTAAAATCCAGTAAATATTTCTGCAGACAGCGGAAATGGGCCATCTTCTCACCTCTGTTAAAGAACATGTAGCGGACGACGGCTGAGCGCCTGTTGATTTTGAACGGGTGTCCGCTCAGCACGATCCGCTTCAGGACGACGCGGTGGGGGTCGCAGCTGAGCAGGCTACCTGTTGCCACCAGGTCCTGGACGCCTGCAGAACACACAAAGAAAAACAAACTCAGAGCGACACTAGATGAGCCGACGGGAGTAAACTTAAAGACTGAAATCCCAGGAGAGCACAGAATTGACTTGAATAAAAACCAGTCGACGATCTCACCGTCATTTCTCTGTTTGAAGAGCAGCACTCCCGCAGGGGGGAAGGTGATGGGGGCATAAACCGACACCACGGTGGGGGCATCCGGCCTCAGGAAGCGCTCCATCTTATGCTTGTCAGCTGGAGTACAGGACAATACCTTTGTTATACATTTGCCGTTATATAAAGAAATAATAAAAACAAATGTAAGGGAACAGATTTATAGAGGTTTGCAAAATTATTCTATGGGCTGTGTAGAAACATGTTCATTACATTGTTTTGCACAAAATCATTCTTAGATAATGAGATTTTAGAATGAGCTGTTTTCCGGCTTTGTCACTTTAAATTTAAATAAGCTGCTGCT
This sequence comes from Poeciliopsis retropinna, assembly GCA_010277075.1. Lineage (NCBI taxonomy): Eukaryota > Metazoa > Chordata > Actinopteri > Cyprinodontiformes > Poeciliidae > Poeciliopsis > Poeciliopsis retropinna. The sequence goes on from VMRM01000002.1 coordinate 5,347,195, forward strand.
GGCCACGCCCCCCAAATCAATATTAAGACTCAAATGTGAGAAGCAGAAGTGGAGCCTCCTGCACGACCAGTGAGAATGCAGCAAGGGGTTTCTTGAAGGTCAACAACTAAACACTTGTTTTTTTTCCAGTAGCCATTGGACAGCAGTAAAACCAGCTGGAGCTCCACTTGGGTTGCTAGGTAATGGGGCGGGGCTTTGCTGGTGTTGCTAGGTGAAGCAACCCCAGCAACCCCTGCTGATTTGTGACATTTTGTGACGCTCTTTTTCACCAAAAAACATCAACTCATTGCCAAAAACAGAGGGTAGAGTGATTTTTTTTCTAAGTCTTTGAGTTGTTTTTAGAAGCAGTAGAAACACAAACAGAAGTACAAAAAATGTACAAAATGTGATTCTTGCATAATACGTCTACTTTATCAACAGATGTTAATTTCCACCTGGTTGCCGTTTCAGTAGGTGGAAGGATATTTGTTTGATCATGTGACAGTGATCGACACGCAGCACAGGATTATGGTGTGTTTACCTGAACAACCTCGCCCATTTCTTATTGCACGATTGAATGATTTTCTGGTATCTCTCTCATTGATTGGATGACAAACCTTCTTCAGTCTGTTTTTCAGAGACTTCAATGTCTATTTTATTTGCAATTTCGGTTGTTTTGTTTATTTAGTTTGGCCTTCCAGTTCCAGCATTAAATGATTGCAAGAAATTAAAGTTTATTGATCCTTGAGAGGATGTAATTGCATTATTATTCCATTGTATTCCTTGGAAATTGTCTCTAAACAACATTATGGTTAATCGCAAAAAACTTCTGGAACTGAATTTATTTTTGTGACATCAAGAATTTTTTTAATAAATAACTTCAGTATTGCTGTGGAAATATACACTACAATACTTGCAGCTGTAAGTAAAGCAAAAAGATTTAAAAAATAATGGACTTTAAAAAAAAAAGTTCTACTTTGTTGGTCTGTCACATAAACTCCCAATGAAACACATGAAGCACTGATGCCATAAGACGACTAACATTAAAAACTTCTGCTTGATGACTAAATATCTCACCTGTAGTGTGCTGAGAAAATATAGGACAGGCCCGAAACCTTCGAAATCCACAGTGGAACACCAGTTCCTCCTTGGACTTGATTGGCTCTGTGTTGCTGGGGTGCCTCTGCACCAACAGGTGCATCACTGACATCTGTTCCAAGTGGGAAACAATTCAGAATGAGTCCAGAGAGCAGCGCGCCGCGCAGTCCGCGACTCCAACAGAGACGATACCTTCTGCTCATGCGGCAGCAGAGACACCAGCACCAGGGGCTTGCCAGACTGGACGCTCTCCATGACGGAGAAAGGAACGTCGATGATGTGCAGCGTGACGTACCAGCCATCCTGGAGGCAAGGACACGCGTTCAGAAAGGAAAGTTCAAACTAACATTTGTTTTTAACTTAAAGACAAGTGCTGTTTTTTTTTTTTTTTGTTTGTTTTTCCGATACCATGGCTCCGTCCTCATCGGTGGCAGCCTCCGCCAGGATTCTACGGCGAGTGCGTTCGAAGCTCTGGAACTGGAATATGCGTGAATAATCCAGCGGCAGGTTCTCCATGGGGTCCCAAGGTGAGGAGCGGAAACTTTTCAGGCCCCTGTAGCGCTGAAATCTGTGGGATGAGTCATCTGTTATTGTTTTTTTTTCTCTTTTTTGTGTTTTTCTTTTCAAAGTACGCCTCTTCCTACATGAAAGGTCGCTGACCTGATCCTAGCTGGAGCGTCGAGGGGCGTATCCACCTCATCAGGAAACAACTCGTGCGATCGCGCCTCCCGGTAGCGTTTCAGGCCTTCTTCTTCTGCCGCTTCGTCCATGTTGTCGTCGTACCGCTGATCTGCTCCACCTCTCTCTGTGGAGCACAGCTCCTCCTCTTCCTCCTCCTCCTCTTCGTCGTCCTCCAAAGCAGCTTGGGAACCAGTCTCCTGGGCAAGAAGGAGGCGGAGCAAAGAAGAATTGAATCTAAAATACTAACCGCCCACCGACGCTTTCATCGTTTGACCTTTTGCGGAGCCATGAAAGAAGAAACAAAAAAGTAAAAACGAGGCAGATAAGCATTTGTCTCACGGTATAAACAAATATTCTCAAGTCGAATTGACCTGAAGAGGAATGGTTCTAAATAAGAAGAAGGAAGGTTTAGAGATTCACAAAAAAAACTAAAACATAGAGCCAGATCTCTCAGGAAATCGATCATATCACAACTTTATTCCTTTTAGTCCAGACACGAATTCTATTTAACGCTAGGGTCAAAAAGATTAAATTGTCTTAATCATGATGAAATGATTAACGAAATAATCGTCAACTAATTTAGCAATCGATTAATCGTTAACTGGACGATTAACCTCTAAAACCAGCTCCTTTTTTTCCAGCAACAAAAAGGCAATTTGCAAAAAGGACAATGCAGTGCAGCAGTAATTAGGCCAAAACTGTACAAAAAAATATACATATTCTGAATTTAAGATAAAAATAAAACTAATTTGCTTGTAAATGTGTGCTACTCAGAACTCAATTTGAAGTTTTAGCACCTTCTAACCACCTCCTGCAATTCAATTAGCAGCTAATCCAAAAAGTAATCAACAAATCAGACCTACGCTGTAATGATGAAGATTTCACTAAACAGATGCTGTTATTGCATATTAGCCATAAATGCTCATCTTCTTATTTAAATATAGGACTTAAATTATTTGCTTGTTTTCATCTTTTCATGCATTTAATCTTGTAAACAAAATATGGGTTAAGTAGTGAATTGAAACATCTGCGGAATGTGTTTTATTTGATTAATCATCAAATTAATTGATAGAATAAAAATAATTGTTACCTGGAGCTCTGTTTAAAACATTTTTTTCTATTTTAAAAAGACTTTATATCCATGTCCTACGATTTCATGATCATGCATTCATTTATGTTAATCTATCTCTTTAAATCCCTGCCAAATACATCAAAACTTGTTCTAATTTGCCAAAAAATGTAAACATCTTCAAAACAAAACAAATACTTCTGCAAGTTTAGCTTCCTAACCAGACTAAGTGTAGTAACGGATTGTTTTATTGCCAGTGAACAAACCGTGTTTGTTTAATCAGAGCTGTTTGTGCAGTCGCGCTTCCTGAAGTCTGTGTTGATGTATTGGACGTTCTCAATAGATGGAGTAGGCATGGATGGGACTCAAATGGGCCTTTTATTTCATGGCATGGCCATCTCAAACTCTGAAGTCCCAATACGGTTCAGCCTTCCTTGGGAAGTTCGGTTATTTTCATACAGTTCGCGTCCGGATTTACGAAAATGGCAGGATGAGGACTGTATGAATAGTGAAGAGTGCCAAATTACAATAAATAACTTCTACTTACCGGTACTAAAATTACTAAAATGTGTCATAAATTTATTTTTTTAAATATAGAAATAACTAGACATTATTATTTCAAACAGAAACCGTGATTGGCTGCTTCAAACAGCGTCTTGGAAGAAACGTCAAATTCTTGGCTAGAATAACTATTGACATAATTAAATTGTTGCAGTTTATTGATCACAAACTGGGTGAGCAACTCTAGACTCTATATCTCTAGTTTGGTCTAAAATATGTTCACGAATAAGCGTCGGCCAACGACAGCCGGTGTTAGCTGGTTAGCTAACGTTGATCCTTTCTGAAGTCCGTGGTATAGTTCAGGCCAAACTAGGGATACAGAGGCTGGGGTTGCTCACACGGAGCTTATAATAAATAAATTACAACAATTTATTGACGTTATTTCCAAACCTACACTAGAAATACTAATAAAGAGTCATAGCTAGCATGTAGTAAGTTGACCTGGCTCACTGTCTGAAGCAGCCAATCAGATGTCAGGGTCTCTGTAGAAGCCATCCTAATCCTACCCACTGAATTTGACAACTAAAGTTGACAGTTTAAATGAATTCATGATGTGCTTCAGTACAGGAACCTAAAATTATTAATTAAATTATGAAATAACTACATCTAATTTTTTTTTTTTAAAATACCATAAAAACATTTATTTGAAGCGCATATAATTTATTCTACATTTATTACCAGTTTTAAGAAATGAATGACATATTTAAGTCATTATTTCATAAGTTATTTGTTTTAATTTGGCACTCTTAACTTGTTGGAATGGTTGCTTTGCATACACATAAATGGAGGACTCTGCCAAGGATGCACAGCATGGACAGGATTTGAGGCATCCTCCCTTATCATAGACCCCACTTCCAGTTGCGCTGCATGTGTGGGAGGCATGAATCATTAGCGGTCGCTCACACAGCAAATCACATGAGACGAAAACACACAGCATGGGGTTGATTCACAACCTCTCCAACATCCTCGCCGCAGTAATAATAATCACTGTCATTTGAAGTGCCCCTTCACCTATTGTTACCCCGTACGACCTACGTATTTCTGCTCGCCAATGCCGACATCAAATGGACCCGATTAACAATTACGGGTCGTAATGAACCCTTTTCATAAGGCCGGCTTCCCCTGCTCCCCCTCCGAGCTCCGACTTCTCTTCAAACGCCGCTGGAAACAAATAAATGCTCGACCCCTCCCTCCGTCCAGACAGGAAGTTCGGTTCACAAGACAGGAAGACAGGAGGCTTCTCTCGGGACTCTGGCTCCAAACACTATTGTTGTGATGTGGCAAGAAGCCTGGCACTGCAGGCTGGAGACGGACACAGAAAACAAACAGTGCCTCTCAGCAGAGAGGTGCACCGTCCGTGGGTCACGTATGCACCGTTCGGCCGTTTTGCGACTTTGCCGCGTCCTGGTCGCCATCAAAACCATTGCGGCGTCTTCCAAAGGCGATCTTGACCGTTGGACTTTTTGTGATTTGTCATGCCACACACACAAATTTATATAGTTTTGACTCGTACGGCCAATTGAAAGAGTAGTGAAAACATTTCCTCACTCATCCATGGCAAATTATACCTGGATTTGGTTTTGAAATATCTAACAATAAAAGTGATGTTGTTTGTTCACTCATGTTCTCCAACAAGAGAGGCCACAACAGCATAACTGGATTTATGCTAAGGTTAAGTCTTAGCAGTCAGGTAAATTCTGAAGTTGGTTGCATTGTATTTTTTTATTTTAAAAATACAAAGGATGAATGGAAATGAATGCCAAACCTTGAACCTTGAACCTTTTCCTTCAACATCATAACTATATCCAATTCTAACTGTCACTATAGCTGACATGATGGCCATAAGTGTAACTCAGGCAGAGCAAACGTCAGACAAATAAAGAGTGAAGCTCATTAGCTGTTATTTTACCTGAGACATTTGATGAGGCATTTTTACCTCATTAGCCATCATTAGGGAAAAGAGGATTGGCAAAAAAAGATATATACAAGAAAAAAACATCCACCGAGTTATACATTTGGATCGTGACGTTATTTGTGGGAACCCACGTAGAAATTGACATTAAATTCAAAGGTTGGATGTTAAAAGAGTCCAAAAAAGTAGCACAAAATTGCTTGTGCTAAATGTTTGAGTTTCATATGAGTGGGAAATTCTTTTTATTTGTTTATTCTTCAATTTTTCTTTGGCTATCTTTTGGTTTTCTGGTGTCTGTTGAAATTTATTTTTGAGAATTTAGCAGGATTAAAGGTTGATCATGGCATTTTCTTGTTTTGGTTGAATTGGATAAACATCGCCAGCTAATCTGCCTCACTCAGACATCTTTCGTCGGCACATTTTGTGGACCATGCGAACAGACAAACACAATCTGTGGCACATTGTCTGGGCTGCGTTTGGGTTTTGGAAATGGAGTAAACTCTGTGATGCCCTCTAAATCCTCAGGGTAAAACGTGACTTAAGTGCATTTTCCCCACTGACAACATTTAACCCCTCCGCCCCCCAATTACTTTTCACTAAAATCTCTTTGGTAGCAGATCGGCTCCACCGGGTAAAGGGTGTTTTACTTCTGAACAAACTCCGAATGCCGATTGGTCAGTGGGTGACAAACCCACTGCACTGTCTGACATGTGGCATCATGTCAATGTAAAATGTACTGTTACTAAGACAAAATGCTGGCCTATTTATGTCATCGTGAATAACATTCAGTTGTAATAACTACATTTGCTATTTAAATCCAAATGAGCATTTTCTTGAACAACTTAAATCTGCCATCGGTCAGCTTACCTGAGAGTGATTCTCCTCATCCTCTCCATCCATAGCTTCATCCATTAGGTCATCGCCATCATCATCACTGCTTTCTTCATCTGTCTCACCGTTCTCCTCCTCATCTTCGTCGATGATCCATGTGGCCTGGTAGTCAGATGTTCCCTTAGGAACTTTCATCACACGCTTGTTCTTTCTGGCCTCTAAGCAAAGAAACGGACATCCAGGAGAGTAATCTGTCAATACCAAATGCTTTCATGCGTGTTTAGGCATGTTAGTGCATTTTAGAAAACTGAAAATTTGATCAAAAGCATCTCCGTACGATTGACTCCCGAACCTTTACGATTCATTACAAATCGAGATACTCATGTCTTCAGCGATTTATTTTTTTAATCTTAATTTCTTCTCTTACTCGCTTCCAGTTTTAGGACCCCGTCTCCTCACCTTCAGCGTCGAGCAGCTCTTGTTCTGTCGGCCATGTCTGCTCTCCGTCCATGGGGTCCACCTCCGCCTCCGCCTGCAGACTCTGCCGGCTGGATGGGTCTGCCTTCATCAGCACCCGCACTGGGGCCTCGTTTTCACCTCCGTCCTGCAAACAACAAAATGACAACATGTTACGCTAACAGCAAAATTAAAGGTGTTTTAACATTTACTTTTTCTGTTGTTTTGCAGGATGAAACTGAATCGTGTCGCGTCGAAGGAGTCTGGAGGAGCTGAGCGAGGGAGGCTTTTCTGTTCTGAAAAGTTCGCACTCCTCTGCGTTTTTGTGAAAAAGGTTTGTGCAAACGCCATATTTCTAGTCAAAGTTAGCATACTGTGAGAATCTAATGCATTTCTAAAATGAATGGTTTCAGCATTTAAGCATTATTTTTTTAAATCAACACACATTTAATCACTGTACCTCTGATTTAACACTTCAAAAATAATTGCTTGGTAACTAAATAAAAGACAATATAGATAAACTGATCTGACAAGTATTTCTGTTTAAACCGTTACAGTGGCCTCTACTTTATCATCACCACTGCTACATTTATTTGAGAGGATTTTACAAAATTCTTGATGTGCACCATGATGCCTGTGGTTTAACGTTTACCTGCATCTCGACATCTCTTCCCCTTCCAGGTTTTGTCGCTCTGACTGTGGTCAGGTTGAGGGGCAGAGGGTCTGGCGGAGCGTCGATCTGACTCAGCTGAAAGTCCCCATGCCCGCTGATGTGCACCAGTCTGTTGGCGTGGAGGGCACGACCTCTGACATACCCGGACACGCGCAGGGTCCCCAGGCCGCTGGGCCCACCGCCACCGACCCCCTCCGCGGGGTCATTTGGCGTGAACGCCACGCGCTCAGCCAAAAGATGGGAGCGTCTGGAACGGAAGCCCAGCTTTCGTTGCCTCTGGCTTCCCAGGTGCCTGAGGAGGAGGGTGGCGTCTTGATCCGAGTCCAACGGGAAGAGGCGGCTGTCCGGGAAGCGAACCTCTGTGATCTTTGACAGCGCTTTTCTGAAATCGACCTTCTTCTTCACTGAGATGTCAGACAAACCCTGACACACCAGAGCTACACGGGGGTGGAGGGAGATATTTAGGAGAAATTTGATCCCAGAAGACAAAAACCAGGAAAATAGTGTCAATTTTTCCACATATTGTACAAAAAGATGGAACCAACCATGGCTGGGGAGGCCCTGAGCGAAGAGACAAGACAGACAATGATCACCGTAAGCGTCCCAGCCTTCAGTTGAGTCCAGGACAAACACCAGGCTGTCTGCAACCTTGGCAACATCCAGCAGGGAGTGCATGTCATCTGGCCAAAGAAACAAGGAGAAGAGCTTGAAAAATGAAGGGAAGAAAATCGGAAACGATAGCTATTCTGAACTACACTTTTTTTTTTTTTTCAATTTTAAAAAGTTTGCAGAGTTGAGCAAAAAAATAAAAATAAAAAATTGCAAAAACTTCAAAAATATTCCCACTACGTGAGTTTGTACTGCGTAGTCTTCATTTCTATTTAATGAAGAAACTATTGCAATAATAGTTTAAAAAACAAAAAAATATTAGAAATGCACAACCCAGTTTGCCAATAACCTGAACAATGGTCAGGTCGATCTACAATCAGCTCTAATTAGGGATCGGCACCCCAAACGGGAAAATTATTAGTCTTTTAAACAATGTAAAATTTCCCATTTATTAAATACATCATTACAAAGTACCCCAACCATATTGAGCTTATAAACAAACCAACCAGCAGCATGAACTCTGAGGCCGCTTAAGTTAATTAAAACACAGAAGGGAAAAGTAAAACTAAAAATGGCAAACGATTCTGATTAATCTGGGTTTTCTTGTCAATTTTCCTAGAAATACCAACATCTAACAAAACTGCTACATGTTCTATGTTTTCCTTCATTTTAAAATTAAACAATATAAGTAAAATATTGTTTCTTTAAAAATGATAATAGCTTCTCAATGGTAGGTATTTAGCAACAATTTTAGCAGTTTTTTCTTTCGAAAGATAATTTACCATTTTGAGTCTCAAAGTGGCATAAATTGCCTTCAGTTCACATTGTAAAGTTGGCAGGAAGCAACAAAAAAAAGAAGAAAAATCCTCTCTGAAAGTATTTTGACATTTGGCAAATAATAGATAAAAAAAGGTAATGTTGTTGACACTAACTGACCTAAAACAGTCAAATTTTGTTTTGATTTAACGTGAGAGAGTGAGGAAAAAACTTGATTATGTGCTTTATTATACAGTTTATGTGAATTCCAAGCCTCAACAAAAAAAAAAAAAAAAAAAAAAAAAAACAAAAAAAAAAAATATATATATATATATATATATATATATCAAAAAACTAAATATGGGATTTAAGATTATATACGATAATCTTTTATTACTGGGAAATTTAAGTTGTCACAGTAGAAAATAGACAGTACAAAATAAAGAGAAAAACAACAGAATAAAAAAACAGCACAGTGTTGAGGAAATACCAGACAAGATAAACTAGGAATATACTACTTCATTTATGCAAGTTTTTAAAACTAAACTTTCGATTAAAAAAAAAAAAGCAAAAAAAATAATAATAATAAATCACAATAACAAACATTCAACAAATCGTACCTGTGCTCTGGTTTAGAAATGTGAACCTCTGTTTGAAGCGAGGCATAATCAGTCCAAAACTATCTCCGACGCCGCTGACGCATCGCTCCAGGTGCACCATGCCCCCGGCGCCTTCTCCACGGAGCAGTTTGCTAACCGCCCCGGCGTCGGCATTAGCATGCAGGGACACCACGGCCACCAGGTGAGGAGGACCGTCCCTGCTGCCGAGTCGTCGCTTTTCCATCAGAACCTAAGGGGACAAAAAAAAAAATTAACTTTGCAACACAGATCATAAATTTTAAATATTTTGTTGTTCATGTGCATTGAAATGACCTGGTCTTTCTTTGTTTTTCGAAGCTGATTGGCTTTATGCCGTCTGTCCATCTTCCTCAGCTCTTTCCTCTGTTTTTTAGAAAGGTTCATCACCGACACCCGGCCTAGGAGGAACACAGGAACAAGGACGTTAAAGAGACAGAGTTCTTTTTAAAATCAGGAAAACAACTGGGGAAAAAAAGACAAGGAGTGTGAAATTATAACTGGGCCTGTCGCAACAGGACATAAATCAACTAATCGCATGATAAATTAAAACAAACTCAATAATTTCCACCTGCATAATTTATCGTTTTTCTCTTTTCTCTCTTTCTACCAAAAACTGGATGACAAAAGTCCTCACTCTGGTGTTTTGATCTCAACTACTGATATTATTTGTCGTCTTGTTTATTTATTTGGGGTACTTAAAATACCCCAAATATTATCTAGCAGTTTTAAACCTTTGCTAGAACCCAAAGTTTATTGATATTTACGAATGTGTTCTTGCTTTATCTGCCGATATCAATGTAATCCTAGACAGTGGTTTCAAGACAATATTACGATTTATCGCAATAACCTCTGGGACAATTTATCGACCAGCAAAAAGTAATTATAGTGACAAGCCTAGTTACAACTTTGCACTCACTGAGCTTTCTGTTGAGTGGTTAAACGTCAAAAGGGCAAAAAGATAAAAAATAATTAAAAATCTAATCAATAGCAGTCAATTTCTTCCTCAACTCTCCCCAAAAAGAGTTTCAATAGTTTTATGTATTTCTTTTTTTGCTCATTTATGAAAAAAATTTAATGCAAGTACTAGTTACCATGAGGAAAAGTGAGAGATTGCATCTTTATAAGTAGTGATGCAAATATTGATCATTGGCTGCAGATCGCCGAACATTTGACTGTAACTCTCGCACTACAGCTGCACGTAGATCCAGCGAAATGACCCGGAGTCGGTCTAAAAACTGATGTCATGAACTATCTGACAGAAATGTGTGTTATCTTGTCCTCTCAGTCCCTTCAGAACTGCAGAACACGTGAGTCAATCAAAGCAACAACCCCAAAAGATACAACGACATCTGTGACACTTCGCCACGGAGCGGGGCCTACCTTTGTTTTCTCTTTCAATTTCACCCTTCGTCCTGTGTTTGCCATGTTTGTGTCCCTTATTTTTCTGTTTGTAAACGCCGGGTCTGTGGCCCTGTTGTTTTTCTTCATTCGCAGCCATTTTCACCATGTGCGAAGGCGACCTAATCTACTTCCGGACTTCTCTGACGTCACATCGGAGGCGTGTCCTCCAACGTGATTTCGTTCTTCAAAATAAAAACCTCTGAACTGCGCTATTTTAGCGCAGATTGTGTTGTCTTTTCCTGTTTCTCGGGAACATTTTAAGATTTATTTCTATTCATGTGAATGCAGACTTCGACTTTACCTCTGGTACGCCTATGTAACACTCCCCGTTTGTTCGCTTGTCACCTAGAACAACAAAGGATGACAACTTCTCAAAATGTGACTGCCTGCGAGTGGCCCCTCAGCTGAAAAACAAGACACAGCTAGCGTCATGACCGAGTGGTCAGCCAGGAACACCAACTGGCGTAGCTCCCATTCATAGGGTCATATTTTTCCAGCCCAACCACGATAAAACTTTATAAATTATATTTGTAGATGTTAAATGTTATCATAGTATTTCGTTAATTATTGAACTAGAAAAATATGACCCCAGGTAAAAAAAAGTAATTCAGAGCTGCCTCTCGCACCTACCTCCACCTGGTGGGGGAAGCCGCGAGAGCGCCTGAAGGACCCGTCGCATGCAGTCCGTCATCACACCACTAGGTGGCTCTAAACCTTGGCATCACTTAAAAATCCCATTAAAAACAGATACAATTTTGATTATTTTGGGTAAAATTCACATATATATATATATATATATATATATATATATATATATATATATATATATATATATATATATATATATATATATATATATATATATATATATATATATATATATATATATATATATATATATATATATATATATATATATATATATATATATATATATATATATATAATTATATATATATATATATATATATATATATATACACACACACACACACACACACACACTTTGCTCTCTGTTACACCTACATTTCCACACTGAGAGACAGTAAAGACTGTTCTCTTCGTCCTATTCTATTCTATTCTATTCTATTTTACTCTATTTTATTCTATTTATTGTTTGGAAAACGTATATATCTGCAAGTCAAATTTTAAACTTAAATTTTAACCCCTCTCCTGTCAATGCTGTCAACATTTCAATGCGTTTATGGTAAAACCAGGATAAAAACCAGCCACTTCCGTATACTGCCATCTACTGGCCAATCAGTGCACGTGCAGAAAAGTAAATTGCATGGTTGATAACTGTCGAAGTTTCAATTTTATTTTTGGTAAGAAAAAAAAATAGTCAGCAAAATATCAGTGATATTACCTTTGTTTGCGGAATCATTTTTGTAATCAGATTCATGTCGTTGTTGCTTAAATGTTGTTGATTTGCTTAAAAGGGAACAAAGATTCAAGAACATTACATTTAACATTTTTGACATCTCTAAAGTATGCGGCCACCATTTAAACCGTTTAGAAGTATTTATTATTTACTTCTCATTCAATGTAGTGTCACTAATTTGATACGCTCTATAAAGGAGATTATTTTTCTTGGAGAGGATTACAAAAACAAACAAAAAAAAAAACCGTGTGTGTTTACAAAGTACCAGAATAATGACAGAAATGTAAGTATTTTATTCAAATTCATACGCTTTTAAATATATTTTCTTAGTATTTGACATACTTGCCTATGTACTTTGGTATCATTCCACAATTTCTCACAGTAGTTTTATGGAATTTTGATCCATTCCTCCAAGAAAAATAGGTCTAATTAGTCAACTAATGTCAGTACATGAGCCGTTTCACTGAATCTTGAAAACATCTTTTGCTTTTGTTATTGCACCAAAACATGAACATTTCTCGGACACAGAACCCAGAGATGTTCATTCAAAGGTGGGTTGAGCACATTTTATCAGGATTTTTGAAAAAATGTACTTAAGGCAGTAGCTCTAGAGCTCTTTGCTTTTTATTTTTATTTGATAAATATTGAATTATCGCGATTCTTGCTCGAGTGTATTGTCGCTGGAGATACTTTTGTTCCAAAATAGATAAGTACCTGCTGTATTAGTTATATAACTTTTGTAGAAAAAATACATGGCAAATGTTTCTTCTGTCTTTGTATTTGTAAATTTGTATTTATTTATTTATTTATATTTTAGTCTGTAAAATAGTCGCATTTCCAATTTTTTTATTTACTTTTTAGGTTTATTTTCGAGATACTAAATGAGATGATCTGATCATTTTATTGATGTTGCCTTTCTACAAAATACCTTCTTACTTTTTTACTTGAAATTTCGTGGAATTATTTTTTGCTTCAATATATTTTACGTCAATGCATATTGTACGTATTGACGTAAAGTATGTTGCATTTTAGGTCAATACGCTTTTTTAAGTACTCTACTAAACTCTGAAAGCTCTGGTTTTAGTATTGCTCGTTTTAAAATCTAAACCCACGGGATCCTCCTGCAGAGCGCGTGAAAAACTAAGATTTTAACATTCCTAAATATGATTGGAAAATCAAAACTTATTTTATTGAAGTTGAATCAAAATGCTCCAAACTTCTCCGAGGAATAAATGCTATAGATGACATGTTTGTGTTACGTTGTTGTTGTTGTTGTTTTTTTTAGGCCAACCTTTAGCGTTTTAGTAGTGCGGTCGGCTCCAGAGTTTCCGCCTCCTGGTGTTCCTGGGTCAGGGAGAGTTTACTGCAACAGGCAGGGCGGAACTGCAATTTGTAGCATGTCGAAAGGGAGACCTTTACATAACTTAGTAATTCACGTGTCATTTGCGCCCAGTTAAATCTCCAGTTCGTCGGAACGGCCTCGCAGATTCCACTGGCGGCTCGTTTATGGGTGTTTTTGCCGCTGCCTGAACTTTTCTCGCGTCCTTCCCTGGTGTATTTTTCACGAAGAGAGGCGCGGCGGTGGAGCGCTCGGCAGCCATCTTTGGAGCTGGCCTGGGAGTGGGAGCTGACTGCTGCGGCACCCCAGTTCACTTCAAGGGTGGGCATTTTTAAAATCTTTTTTTTTTTTTTGTAATTTCACTGACGTGCTCTGTTAAGTCGACTGACAGCGCGAAGAACCGCCAGGATTGAGCTCACGAAGCTTCCGCGCTGGGGATGAAACTGGAAAAGTACTTTCTAATCCCAAACTGGTCTAAAGTGTACGCCACTCTCCTCATCTCTCAGAACTGGCCTGTCAGAACAGGGTGAGTTCCAGCTAACCGGCTAAGCTAAATTAGCAAACATTAGCTCGTTGGGCTTTTTAAATTTAATTATCTCTTAATTAAACCAAACTGATGCTTAACTCAATGTCTGTTGAGGAGTTACACAACAGTTCAGACTGTTAACACATTAGGAGCAACTGCTTCAGCTGTTTCATCCCATGACACGTAACTTGGCTAGCGTGAAGTTTGGTGCTAACATTATACAGTCAACATTGGGAATCTCTGGAAACCTTTCGACTTATATTCGTGCGTTTAAGAGTTTCGGAACGTGTGTTGGTTCCTTACGATGTGAAAGGTTGACCTTTTGTCACTCACGAGACGAGTGACCACTTTTAGGAAAATGAAAGAATGTGAAGGCTGACTTGTAAAAGAAGGCAGTTATCACCAGTGACATGAGCTGAAACGCCCAGGTAAGATGTGATGCTGGTCAAACCCCAGAAGGGACTCACCTGGGAAACAGGTGAGTTTCCCAGGTGAGTTAGTAAATGTTAGTAAACTACACATTTACTAACAGGGCTATTCAGATTTTCCTACAAAGAATTTAGTTATTGAAACAGTGTATTTTTAAATTTTTTTTTTTGTATTAGATTTTTCTACTCTTTGTATCAGGGGTCTCCAAAGTCGGTCCTCGAGGGTCGGCATCCTGCACGTTTTAGTTCTCTCCCTGGTCGTACCAACAACCTTTTCAGCATATGGATGTTCTTCTTAGACCCTCTAGAGCCATCATTTGATCCAAATATGTTAAACAAGGGAGAGAACTAAAACATGCAGGATGCCAGCCCTCGAGGACCGACTTTGTGGACCCCTGTATACTTCTAAGAGCAGTGGTGCCCAAAATTGACCCTCGCTTGTTTTAGTTCTCTCCTTGGTTTAACGCACCTGGATCCAGCGATGGCTCATTAGAAGACCTGAGAAGAACACTGACATGCTGAAGAGGTTGTTACTGCCACCAGGGAGAGAACTAAAACGTGCAGGACGCCGACCCTCGAGGACACTCTGGGTTTTAGAGTAATCGGCTGTTTCATGTCAAAGAGCGATTTTATGTGCGAGTAGGGTACAATGTGAAATTTTAGACTTGTATTTTAACATTTCTATTTCCTTACTGTTAACCGCTCTAATTTCAGTTTAAAGTGCAAAGAGGTTTTTCCAAATGACACCAAAAATGAAGAGTTTTTAGAAGCTGAGACTGAGAACATGCATGACCCTTGATTTACCTGGAAGAAAATGTAATTTAACCATTAAGTGTTCCACTATACTCTCATGAGCGTTTTCTTTTTTTATTGACAAAAATAAATGTCAATTTATTGACTTCTTATAACTTTCTTTATTCAGATAAAAAATAAGTACTGTAGCACAGAATACACTTTCCAACATCTAAACCATATTCTGCTTCAAACTAAATATATTCTGCTCACGTTATTCCTCAGATTAAAACTTAATAAGGCTAATTTCCATCTTTTAATGGAAGCTGGGTGTAACAGGAGCTGCTTACATATGTTCTTGAAAAGATCATTTTATTAACATAAACCTCTTTAGCAAGCCCCAGCCATGATGTTACCGGACGATGAAATGAAATGACAGCTTTTTTTTGTTGTTGTTGTTTTATTTTGTTTTTTCTTCTTCTTTGTCACGCTTCGAGTTTTTCCCCTTCTGCTGTCAAATATTTCAGTGCGTGTTTGCTCTTGTTTTTGTGCCAGGGATGCTAGATGTAACTTGTCAAGTTTCTCACTAGGGCCCATTCCAACCTCGCAGGAGCCGCGCCAACAGGAAGTGCAGAGAGTCGCGGCGTAGTGAGGGCATATGTTGGGAATTCCAGCCCTCCAGCTTTGTTGTCCTGTCCTGCCGCATTCTTAAGCGTTTTTGTGAGCGGCGGTTTGGAAGGCTTGTCCTGACTCACGGAGGTATCGGCTATCGGCACTTCTTTCCTCGTGTGTGTGTGTGTGTGTGTGTGCGGTCGAAAATGATGTCATGACATATGACAACAAAGCTCATTGAGTCGCACCGATGTCGTAAAGGACAATGGCAATAAAGAGGCACAGTCCTGCATGGTAATGAGGCTTTATTTCGTGGCTGTGGCTACATCTGTGTGGAATAGTGGGGTTGTTCAGTGTTGTTGTGAGACAAAAGATGTCTGCTCGGGCCGGGGGCTGTTTCGCCTGGGCTGGGAAAGAAGTCTTGTGACTCAAGCGTCAGCTCTGCTTCTGTTTGCAACTGATCATCTGAGCCGCTGCATGGACTCAGTAAATTTTCCTCAGTGATCTTCTACAGTCCACATTAGCAGGGCTGTTCATAACAACGGCGAACGAGAGGAATATTTACTTCCACAGTGGAGTGTTTTTGCGAAAGAAACAATTTTAAAACAGGGTTTTAACTATTAGAAAATTTCTGTAGCAATTTCCTCATAATAACTAGTTGCATATCTTTTTGAACAGGCTGTCTTTATGGTAAACTTAAGGAAGATTTTAATTAAAATCAGCCTTAATATCTAAATAATAAAACACTGCAGTCGACTTGGATGTATCTCGTTCAACCCAAACAACTTCTGCAACTTTTTTGTCAGCTGAATTGTGTAGAATGTTTTGGTTAATATCGCAAAAAGTCACTTTAGCTACAAAACAAGCCAATCTGCCACCAGATGTTTACATATGTTGGGAGGCTGGAGGGTACTAATGGGTATTTATTGTATCGTTCGAAGTTTATCGTGATAATTTTTCTATCAGAGATGGAGAATTTTGATTCAAATCAATTCATTTTAATGATCTTTAAAACTCCCCAAAACTGTCTGACTCTTCAGATTGTTAGTTTTACTATATTCTGTTTATTCAATGAGAATATCAGTAAATTCAAACAAAGAGGATGAAGTTATTGTTGCAGTTTAGTGAGACAGATCGCACTTCTTTATGTGATTGATGTTCTAAAGAAGCTTGTTGCTAATGTCTTCAGTGTGGTACAATGCAGTCGCCTAAAAAAGTAATAATAAATGGTTCTTATCGTCACTTTTACCGTCATCACAGTGGTAGCATAAAGTATTGTACTGAAGCTGTAATTGCCCAGCTCTGCTTTATTTCTTCTGATTCTAATTCAAATGTATTTTTAAAATTGAGAATTGCCATAATCTTGAAAGATATTCAGTTTGTTTGTTTTCTTTGCTTCTGTTGTGTTGCAGTGCTGAACACATGAAATCACTGTCCTGCAGATGAGCCGTCGCAGGGGGCTTGCCCGGCGCTGTCGCAGACCCAGATAGTTCCCGGCGGCGGCGGCAGCGGCACCGCCCCAACGTCCCCCGGCATGCCCAACAACAGCCGGGCGGGGAACCTGAAGGACCCCGAAATCGCAGAACTGTTCTTCAGGGAGGACCCGGAGAAGCTCTTCACAGATCTGCACGAAATCGGACATGGCAGCTTTGGAGCTGTGTATTTTGTGAGTTTTCTTTTTTTTTGTTGTGTTTTTTAACTGTATGCATAGCGAAGCACCATTAAGTCACCTGGTGATCACATCCACTTATTTTCCCTTAATCAGTTTCTGTTCTTATTAAATAAATGTGTCACAACTGCAAACTTTCTAATTTATTTTTATATAATCACATTAAAAGGCAGTTTATTATCTGGTGCATTTTTTATTTATTTTTTTTAGTTTTAGTATAGGCCAGTTTGATAACAAATTATGCTGGACTATAAATTGTTCCAGAGATTATTGCGATAAACATTAATATTGTTGTTTTGACACATTTTCAGTTAATATTATGATAATGGCATAACAAATGCAAGTTCGCTCTGTCAAAGATCAATAAACTTTGTACAGAACACTCCATGTTTCAAATATCCCAAATATTACACAACTAAAAACAATAAATTCAAAAGAAACAAAAGCCACATACTACAAAAGCCGTAAATAAAACAGATTTTATCTCTGTAAACAAAATTGACCTTCATCAGAATGGAAATAATTAAGCTCATTTTAAGTTATTATGCTATTAATTGCTCATTACAATCGGCTTATTTTAGTACGAGTCAAATTAAGGTTAGGGAAATATGCTGTCATACATCAATGGAGATTATTTTCTAATCCTGCTACAGTCTGTGAGAGTAATGTAAAAAAAAATCCTGCAGCACATATTTAATTTGCAAATTAAAACAAAATTGTACAAATGACATTATCGGCGTTCGTTGTCCTTAGAATACAATCATAGTACAATTAGACGTAAAAGAAAAGCAGAAATTGGAATTGGATTATTAATGCTTAAGTGATCTGTACTTATATAAATGTTTATTGTCTTTTTCAGTCTGACTTTTGAACTTTTGTTAAAAAAAAAAAATCATAACAAAAAAATTACGTCTTCGTTCAACTACCTAAAAAAGGCTTTATTCCAATCAGAGTCTGTTTATAAGTGTGTTTTAGTCTGAGGCTTTTAAAGATTATATGATTGATTGTGTTGATTATGCTTTTAATACCCGATGAGTCTGTGTAATTCAGTTGGCTCTAAATGTTTGAGCACTCCCAACACAATATTTTTGCTCTTGATTAAGCAGTCTAAATGGTTGAAACCTAATTTTGTTTGATTATTTATTGTTTGGTTATTCTCCAAATCTTGCATTTTATTATTATTATTAGATCAGTGTCTCCAAGCAAAATCAGTTTTTTTTTTGTTTTGTTTATTTATTTTTTTACCATCAAAATACAACAAATATTGCTGTTTATGCTCAGTAGCAACAAACTGCTGGTTTGATAGTTTAAGTAAAGCATTTTGCAGTTTGTGGATGTATTCATGGATAAAAGTAAAACAAACAACACGCAAAGAAAACAACCTTCAAGTATTTGTTAAATTACAATGTTTACAATCAGTTCTTCTCATCTCCCAGGCACGGGATGTGCGGTCAAATGATGTGGTGGCCATCAAGAAGATGTCCTATAATGGAAAACAGTCTAATGAGGTATAATGGCATTTTCTGGACACAAACATATGATCAAACACCAGGAATGCTTGCGCTTTGGGTCGTAATGTAAACACAATTGCTCATAAACACAAACTATATTTCTTCAAACATAGTTTGTATAGTGTCTCACCATGAAACTGTTGGATTTCTTCTTGTTTTTTTTTAATGACTATGGCAGTTTGAAGTAGGAAAAAAAGACCTGCCATCTTCTAAGATTTCTTTGTCAAACCATTAAAGAAAAACATCAGGCACGCTGCCAGCAGATTGTGTTGCTGTCAGAATTATGGACAACACTGCATAGTGTGTTTGGGTGTCCTATATGCTACACAATGCAAATGTAAAGGTTTGTTAGGCTTCAGATTTTACACCTTTTTGCTTTCATTTTAATCACACTGCATCAAAATTGCATGCAAAACGATACATGTGAATTAGTCAGTTTTCTGAACTGACAGCATTATATTCTATTATTATTATTTCCTTCATAAAATTTGCTTCCAAGCTATTTTGGGGGCTATCTTAACGCAAAAACTAATTTGATGTTTGCTATCTGGTTTTCTTTTTATGAACTCTCTGTACTGATTTCACAGAAATGGCAAGATATAATCAAGGAGGTGAAATTCCTGCAGCGAATACAGCACCCAAACAGCATAGAGTACAAAGGATGTTACCTGCGAGAGCACACTGCTTGGGTAAGGACTTCTGTTTTTTTTTTTAAATCAGGGAAATTGGAAAAGTGACGAGGCCTGCTTGATTGTGGAAACAAAAAAATTGTGATTGTAATAGTTTTTTTTTAACATAACTAATATTTAAGATGAATAAAATTTTAACAATCAACTTGAAGAAGGGTAGTGGATGTGAACATGAAATAAAAAAAACTTAATTTTGTTCAATTTGTTAAAAATAAGTGGGAAGTATTGATCCAGATGTAGAAAAGCAGCAACATGGTTTACATCAACAAACTTTGGAAAATAAATGAATTCACTGAAAATACATATGATGTAGTAATGTATTTAAAAAATGAGCTAAATTTTAAATAATATACAAAATTTGAAAATTAATGATGGTTAGGATAGATTTTCTTGTTTTATCCTTTAACTTTTAATTTGTAATTGTGCTTGCTTTTTTAAATACATCTTATCCATCAATAATTATATAGAGCAATGTATTTCAGCTCAACCATTTTAATGTACCCTATTCTCCGGACTATAAAACACACCTTACTATAAGCCGCACCTACAAATGAAATAAATATAAACAACTGGAAATGTACATATGTAAGCCGCTGGTTTCGCCGCTGCTCTCGGTTTTTCACAAGGACACAGCAGAGGCAGAACCCTCAACTTAAAAGCTGCATCATATGAACTTCTTTGTGAGTTTCCATGATGAGGGTGTATGAGTTTGAAGACATTTCTCTGTCGTGTCTGCTGCTAGCATATGCTTGTTCTAAATGAAAATCAGCACTTTCTTCTTTGATTTACAATTTTGACTTTTAATGATTCACTTCCTGCTAAAGAGCCCCATGGCGGTTGTGGTGGGGAAAAAAGTACCGGCTTTTAGTCTGAAAAATACGGTAGTCACTAAAAGATTGTCTGAATTTGGCTAAATGTATTAAATAAATTCCAGCCATTCACTTTAATAATAGATAATTGGTCACTTTGTGTTTAAATTTCACATAGTTGCATGAAATGGGCTGCTTTTTTTTTGATACTTTGCCATTCTGAACTTTTTGTAGTTTTGGTTATTTTCATATTTGACTGAAAGGTACGAAATGGGGCCCTGGAGATGGATGTTTTGTGTAGACTTTAAGTTTCTGAGGGACATTTCGCTGGCTCTGTCATTAAAAGGATTAAGGGTGCACACTAAGAAAGTGATATATGCCAAAAATAGTACAAAAAAAACCCCAGCATTGTTTTCAGTTATGTTTTTTTTATTATTATTATTTTGAGCCAAAATCAACCTGAAATGAAAAATATCCTGTTGGATAGACATATAAGTAGCAAATGTTAAACATAAACTGAGAGACAAAAGCAAGAAACAAATACTCAATCTCTTTATTTCTCAACAGCTGGTTATGGAGTACTGTCTAGGCTCGGCTTCAGATTTGTTAGAAGGTGAGTTAAAGTCAAATCACAACGTGGGAATGTTGTTCCCGCCAGTCTATTTTTATGTTTTGCCCGTATTACATCACCAATGATAATTAATACCTTCCTAGTTCACAAGAAACCCCTGCAAGAAATTGAAATTGCTGCAATTACCCATGGTGCTCTTCACGGATTGGCTTATCTTCACTCACACAACATGATCCACCGGTGCGTATTTGAGTATTTTTCAAGCAAATCTCGGTTTGGTCCATGTTCTACCGTTCCAGTGAAACGTCACTCGTTTCCTTTTGTATGTTTTTACAGTGACATCAAAGCAGGAAACATCTTGTTGACAGAACCGGGTCTGGTGAAACTAGCAGACTTTGGCTCGGCCTCCATTGCCTGTCCGGCCAATTCTTTTGTTGGGACTCCATATTGGTAAGTGAACAGCCATGTATGGATGCATCTCGATAGCTTAGAACACAAACAAGAAGTTCATTTATTTCAGTAGTTACCCTTTTCCATAGGTCACAGCGTATGTGACCTATCAAATATTATTTATATTTGAGGTTTTATTTGACATTAAAACCTCAGATATAAATAATATTTTATTACAATTTTATGCGAAAGACAGAGAGGCATACAGTTGTGAAGAAGAAAGAAAATTATACAGGATTAAGAACATTTTTTTTCTTTTTACAAATACCTGAAAAGTGCATATGTATGTAGCTATATTAGCCTATGGCCTGGACTCTTTAAGTACGGACTGCAACCTGCTAAATTTCTCCAATGCCTTTGCTTGTATTTTCTGTTTGTGTCAGTTTGTTTTTGTGTTGGTGTTTGTTTTTACTCGTCCCATCTTATGTTTATCTTGGTGCATATGTTTTCTTCTCAGGATGGCCCCAGAGGTCATATTGGCCATGGATGAGGGTCAGTATGATGGAAAGGTGGACATCTGGTCTTTGGGAATAACCTGCATTGAATTAGGTACGTCCGTATTATCAGTAATAACGTTTCTCCCAGTCAACATTACTATAAGCCACTTAGGCTCTCTCCTTGCAACAACAGAAACCTCTACAAGCCTTTGCTGGCACTGATGTCCCTTTGTTCATACATAACTTGCCTGGGCTTTCAATGCATAGGCATGCAATTTATCTGCATTCCTTTTTTTACCTTGTTAATGAAGGATTCTCGAGGTGTGGGACGCACCAATCATTCATCTCTGTCTGCTTTGTGTGAGCTTTTGTGTTTCCTAATCGAGGGCAAACATGCTCCAAATGCTTCATTGGCACTGTTGTGTGTTTAGACTACACGGCCAGACAAAGGAACCTTTAGAGAATGAAGTCAACACTTCTCGAAGGCTAAGATTAGCGTAAAAAAACCAAAAATCATAAAAAGAATTATATTGCGGCTTTTTTTTTTTAACCTATTTTAATATAAACTAAATGTGGAATATTTGAGCTAAACACATAAAGTTGTCAAAAGTGTGGATATTTTTAAAACTGATAGACTTCTTGGTTTCTAGCTGAGAGGAAGCCTCCACTGTTCAACATGAATGCGATGAGTGCCTTATATCATATAGCACAGAACGACAGCCCCGTTCTGCAGTCTACTGAATGGTGAGTGAAAAGCAATGTGACTCTGAATGCTTCTGAAAATTTCATCTTCTAACGACTAAATTTGTCATACTTTTTTCAGGACGGATTATTTTCGGAAATTTGTCGATTCCTGTCTTCAGAAACTTCCTCAGGAAAGGCCAAACTCCGAGGAGCTCTTAAAGGTGGGGGGAAAAAAATTGGACAACAGATTCTTCTTAATTTTGTAGTATTTTCTTTTTAAACAAGGTGCTTGCACATCCTTAAAAAGTCTCGATGTAACTAAAATTAGGGACTTGAAAAGTCTTAAATTCATTGAGGAAATATAAATTGATCTTAAATAAATTAATCACAAGTTTTAAATTTTGCTGTGGCAGGACTATGTAATCTCCTATATTCTATGTAGTTTCCTTTTCTCAGAATTTTACTGTTGCGCAAAAAATTTACGGCTATCACTAACTAGCTAGTTTTACCCTTGCTAGCTGCTACCTAACTAGCTACTAATCATGTGTAGGTGTAAATTTATTACAAGTTGGCTGGATGTTGTTCATCATGGATGTGTTGCCAACACATACAATTTATTTCTTTGACGTTTTCCTTTGTACATTTCTGTTGTGATATGGGTCTTAAATTCCATTGATTAAAAGTCTTAAAAGTCTTAATTTTCAGTGGGTGACACTTCCAGTAACCTTGTTTAAACCATAAAAGTTCCAACATTAACTCTGAGTTTCTTTTTTGGCCCCCAGCACGCGTTTATCCAGCGTGAACGGCCAGAATCGGTCCTAATAGACCTGATAAATCGGACCAAGGATGCTGTGAGGGAACTAGACAATCTGCAGTACCGCAAGATGAAGAAGATCTTATTTCAGGAAGCTCACAATGGCTCGACGAATGAGGCGCAAGACGACGACGAGGTCTGCCTCTAGCTGGCCTGTTTATGTTTTAGCAGCATCCTCTGTTGCTGTAGCCCTTTTATTGTTTCCTGTGCCGTGTGTGTGTGTGTGTGTAGGAGCCAGACCCCAGCGTGAGTGGGACGGGCACGGTGAACAGCGTCGGGAGCAACCAGTCCATACCCAGCATGTCCATCAGTGCCAGCTCCCAGAGCAGCTCCGTCAACAGCCTACCTGACGCAGGCGAGGACAAGAGCGAGCCGGACATGGACGGCGACGGCACGGTGATGTCCAATAGCTCGGTCATTAATCTCAAACCTGTAAGAGAATCAAGACCCAGAGTCCTGAGTGTTTTCATCACAACTGAGCTGTTGTGTCTCTGTTTTCTGGTTGCCATGCAGTTTCTTCACTCTGATTTTGTTGCTTTTTCTTCTGATCAGGAACAAGAGACGCGCAAAGAAGAGTCAGAGCCTCATGGCAGAGGCACAACGGAGCCACAAGCCGGCCCCACTCAGACCCAGAGGACGAGACGAAACCGTGAAGACTTTGCGACAATACGTACAGCGTCAGCGGTAGAAACGCCTTCTGTCCTTACTGTGATTTTGGGAATTAAACTATTTGAAATCATAAAGATGATGCAGGTGGAATTAGAGGCATTTCTACATAGAAACTCAATCCATATAAACGTATGGACATAAACTGCGCAACATACTTTTGGTTCCCACAGATCATTTGACAGCATTAGGTTATGTTGCTACCATGTATGTTGTTTAGTGGATTCTATTAAGTATTGACACCTGCCTGTTTAAAGAGAAAAGCAGCAATTTTGTCGTAAGAAATACTTGATCTAATTGTTTACATTTTTGTGGCTCAACTGATAGATATTCTGAAAGACTTCTGATTTTCCTGGGATATGTTTTCTTAACAATCATGTATCTCTTTGAGCTCACTGCTGATTTTCTGAAAGGGCGACAGCATATCTGTGTGGCATGGCAGAATATTTTTTTCTAGTTCAGCACATAGTTGACAATATTTATGTAATTGTAATCCTTACAACCTGTTTCTGTCAAGTTGATTTAAAAAAGAAAAATCTTGCGTCTTGTGTTTGTCAGCTCACGCGCCAGATGAAGGAGCACGAGCAGGAGTCAGAGCTCAGAGAGCAGATCCTGGGCTACAAGCGGATGAGACGGCAGCACCAGAAGCAGCTGCTGGCTCTGGAGAACAAGCTGAAGACCGAGATGGATGAGCACCGGCTCCGTCTGGACAAGGAGCTGGAGACCCAGAGGAATAACTTTGCCCAAGAGCTGGAGAAGGTGGTCAAGAAACACCAAGCATCCGTGGAGAAAGATGTGAGCTTCCGAAACACAAGCATGTTCCAGCTCAGAGCTGCGTTTAGCAATGTAGAACTTCTGAATATATTCCTCTTAAATGTCCCCAGATGTTGCATTAGGGAAGCAATCGTTTCAAGGGTTGGTTTTTGAAGTTCCTTTTACCAATAGTAGAAAATGTCATCTTAGCATGAGCTTGTTGGAAAAGTACATAAATCCTCTAAACCACAGAAGGTTAATAAGTGAGTCAGATGATGTGTACATCAAACGGGAAAAGATTGTCAAATGGAAATATTTTCCCGTTTAACAAAAACACACAAAAGTCATAGTCTGCTGTGAAATTGTAGATGAAGTTGTTTTAAATCGCTAAAGTTAGCTAAAACTGTACAGGTAAATGAACTATAAACAACTATGTTGCTTTTTTATGCTTAGCAACAGCAAAGTTTACATGTAAGAAACAGACTTTGGACCGTCACTTCCAATCTTCTGGTTCGGTTTAAGCCACTTAAATTTGAATTTGCTTGACAACCAGTCACCACCTACAGCTAAACGTTTGTGTCTTCCAGAGCAACATTTGCAAATCAGTAGATAAGTGACATTTTTAGCTGTACAGTTTGGATCCGTGCCTTGTTTTTTACATTGTGAACCCAGCGCTTCAATATGTATCCGCATGAATAGAGGTTACGCTTCATTAAGAGATTTTTGTTGTTGTTGTTAATTCATCTTCTATCTCAGTGTCAGTGATGAAAACCAAAGTTCAAGTCAATTTCTGGATTCTCGTTTCTGTGGATAAAAATGTAGCCCAGTTTATGGTCCTATGGTGGCTGCTGTTTTGCATTGATCACACTGATAATGACGGGGTTTTTTTTGTTTTGTTTTGTTGGGTTTTTTTCCCCACTAGGGAAAAACATTTAGCAACGATGAAAAGAAGTTCCAACATCACATCCAGAGTCAGCAGAAGAAAGAGCTGAACAGCTTCCTGGAATCCCAAAAACGAGAGTACAAGCTTCGCAAGGAGCAGCTGAAAGAGGTTTCAAACTTCATTCCTCTTATTTTCATTCATATTAGTCGTTAAATGTAAAATCTAATTACATTTACAAATTCGGCTTTAGTAGTAAGGTTAAATGTGTTGTTTTCCTCCAGGAGCTGAATGAAAACCAGTCAACGCCCAAGAAAGAAAAGCAGGAGTGGCTGTCCAAGCAGAAGGAGAACTTCCAGAACCTCCAAGCAGCGGAAGAGGCCAACCTCCAGCGCAGACAGAGGCAGTACCTGGACCTGGAGTGTCGCCGGTTCAAAAGAAGGATCCTGATGGCTCGCCACAAAATTGAACAGCAGCATCTGCGAGAGGTCAACACTGCTCACTGTGACATTTATTGACTGGGGATGGAAACTGGTTCTTGTAGAGAATCGTTAATCTGCCTGCCTAACGATTCCGCTTGTCTGTTCCAATAACGTGAGATGTACACGCCTCATATTTTGATTTAAAATGCATCCAAGAATGCGTCCCGACAGAAGCGATCCAAAGTATGAAAAGTATGGAGTAAAATAACAATAAATATTATTTGGGAAGAGAAAGGATTTCTGCTTTTCTGAAGGCAAAGACAAAAACAAATGTGCACAAAGTTGTATTTCGTGTTAAAATGTCCATTTAACAGACTGATTCTCGTTATTTTTTGAGCCAGTTTTTATTTAGTTTGAATCGAATGCAACATGGTGCATACTTTTGAGTTTATGTCCTAATTCAATGACAATCAATACGGAGTCTCTATTACTAAATTCTCATCAATTCCTGACAAAACAAAGTCTTTTTTCTTTGTTTTTCCTTTTAATTTCCACCTTAGGAAGTACCTTTAGTGATTTCCTCTGTGTACTTGCGTTGGCAGGAATTAAACAAGCGTCAGACCCAGAAGGACTTGGAGCACGCCATGCTTCTCCGTCACCACGAGTCCATGCAAGAGCTCCAGTTCCGCCAGCTCAACACCATCCAGAAGACACGGGTCGAGCTGATCCGGCTACAGCACCAGACGGAGCTGACCAATCAGCAGGAGTACAACAAGAGGAGAGAGCGGGAGCTTAGACGAAAACACGGCATGGAGGTTCGTCAGCAGCCCAAGAGCCTCAAGGTTAGTCTCTGACCTGATGTGAA
The DNA here is from genome assembly GCA_010277075.1 of Poeciliopsis retropinna. NCBI lineage: Eukaryota > Metazoa > Chordata > Actinopteri > Cyprinodontiformes > Poeciliidae > Poeciliopsis > Poeciliopsis retropinna. Next base: position 5,374,097 of record VMRM01000002.1, read on the forward strand.
ACTTGTTTCACTTTTTTGTGTTTAACATCAACTGAAACAATTTTTCTGTTTCTGATTTTTTATTTTATTTTTTATATGGTTCCTGTTAGTCAACATGCTATTGATAACTCACATATTATTGATAGTCTCTACGTACTAGTTGTTCTATATGCTAGTGGTAGCCCTCATGCTAACGTCAGCCTACAACTAAAATAAGCCATTTATCTATTTTTTATATATATATATATAACCATTGCCTTTTAGCTATGTTTTGCTTACACAATATTGCTTGCATACTGAATTTAGTAAGTCCATGTTTGGTCAACACGTTTGTGAAACCCCATATGCTAGTGACTACATTTTAGCTAACCATAGTGTTGATGCTAATTTTCAGCATAACCCCTTATTTGTTTCCAACCAATACGCACACTTTGGCAGGCCCCTATTAAATTTTTTCAGAAATTTTCTAGTTACTTCTTCTTTCTCAGTTGTAGCCTGTTACAAGGAGTCTGAAAAGTCTTAAATTCACAAATCTAAAATGAAGGCCTTGAAATCCCTGAAATACATTAGAAATGATGTAAGTCGGCTTTAAATGTCATAATCACAGGCGACAACTTTTGTTGTGGCAGGACTGTTTAATTCTGTGTATTTTATGTAGTTTATTTTTTATTGTGGCGCTTTTCTGTCAAAGATTTGAGTCCCCCGAAGACATCATATACAGCTAACTAGTTGCTAGTAAACCCTTGCCTAGCTAGCAAGTTTTTTTATTTTACATATAAAATATATCATCTATTGCTCATTGTTGCCACTGGTTGACTTCTGTAGCCAGCCCTTACTATGCTGTGTGCATTCTGTGAATAAAATGCTTGGCCCTGCTCTATAACATAAGCAATTTTCTTTTATTCATTTCTGTCATGATACAGGTCTTACATTTCATTGATAATGTTCTTAAAACACGTTTTAAACTCTTGCGTTTGAGTTAGTGACACCTGCAAAAACCTAATATTAAAGATATTTGTGTCCTAATGCGAAGAAGGTCTTATTAATCTAATCCCTGTTTTTCTGTTTTCAAGTACAAAGAGCTCCAGATCAAAAAGCAGTTTCAAGACACGTGTAAGATCCAGACCCGGCAGTATAAAGCATTGAGGAACCACCTGTTGGAGACCACACCAAAGTCCGAGCACAAAGCTGTCCTCAAACGCCTAAAGCAGGAGCAGCATCGCAAACTTGCCATTTTAGCCGAGCAGTACGACCATTCCATCAGTGAAATGTTCTCAACGCAGGCGGTGAGTCTTTCAGGGCCAGGAATGTACAAGCAAGACTGTTGACCCTCAACGCAACATTGCATTTTTATCATCTTACTGTTTCAGGATGAGTAACACTGAGTTCTTCATTCCTCGTCTTTAGTTACGCCTGGATGTGACTCAGGAATCTCAATGCCAAGCATTACAGATCCAGCTGCAGCAGGAGCTGGAGCTTCTCAATGCCTACCAGAGTAAAATTAAGATGCAGACGGACGCGCAGCATGCCCGCGAGAAGAATGACCTGGAACAAAGGGTGTCGCTCCGAAGAGCGCTACTGGAGCAAAAGGTTCGACATTTGTTCACATTCAAGAGTATATTTCCTCGGTTTTTTACAACTTGCCACTAAGCTTATTTGCTTGGAATTATGTTTAAAAAAAAAAAAAAGACACTAGCTTGAAGTGGAGAAAAGTCAACACAAAGCAGCTGAAAACGAGCCAAACAAAATGACTGTTACTGTTAATTCGATATTTGGAAGCGTACTGAACGGCTTTGTCCACTCCGTCCGCTGCCATGGCTAAAACTAGAACCAGACTACAATTCTAAAACAGCAAGAAAAACGTCATTGCTCACAACTTCCTAGAAAAAAAGTAAGGGCTCAGAAGTCATCCACTTTTTAATGGAAATCATCCATTAAAAAATGTGAGTTGGCCAGAAATATTTTAACTACATGTCTTAAAGTTTGGGATGGCAGGACTGTTTAATCTCGTACATGTAGTTTGTGGTTTGTTTTTTCTTGTGGGCCTTGTCTTGACTCCGTCAAGCAAATGTTGCAGCTACCGCTAACTCACTACTAATATACCATAGCCATCCAGCTAGCTTTAAGTTTATTGCCTGTTGGGTGGTCGACATTTGTCTTTGCCTTTGGCTCGGTTTTGTTTCCAACCCATACAATGCTGCATTCATGCTGCATTAAAAACTCAATACCACTACAATGAAAAACATGCGATTTTCTTCTGTACATTTCTGTAATGTTACAGGTCTTAAATTTTATTAACCGTCTTAAAAAGTGTCTAATTTGCGTTGATGCAGAAACCCTGTACATCTACTAAATTCCCATTCGTTTTTACCCTGGTTCCTGTGAATGATGCTCCATCTGCTTTGGCTTCCCCGTAGATTGAGGAGGAAATGCAGTCGTTGCAAAACGAGCGCATCGAGCGCATCCAGAACCTGCTGGAGCGCCAGGCCCGGGAAGTCGAGGCCTTCGACTCGGAGAGCATGCGCCTGGGCTTCAACAACATGATGCTGGCGGACCTCTCCCCCGAAGCGCTCAGCAACAGTTTCCCCGGTGCGCCAGGCGGCTACAGCCAGCACCAGCAGCTGAGGCCCTCCTCGAGCTCTCAAGGGCCGCGCTGGGGCAGCCGCGGTTCCAGCCTGAGCTCCAATCACAGAGGCAGCCACCACCACTACCAATCCAGCTTAGGAGGGTCGCCTATGCAGCAAGGGTGGGACGCGCACGGCTCGCCGGGCGGAGGAGGAGGTGCGGGTCAGATGCAGTGGGGCCACCCGCAAGGCGGGGCCCTGCAGGCAATGGGAGGACGCGTCGAGCCCGGGATGAGCAGGAGCTCCAGTGTTACCTCGCAAATATCCAACGGGTCACAGTTCTCCTACTCTTAGATTCGCCTTCCTGTCTGCCTTGGAGTCACTTTATATGGAAACCTGTCTGCCTGTGACACTTCCCCCCCTCTCCCCCCAAAATGTCTCCCCTTGTACAGATGTGGATGTGTGGTGGAGAAAATGTTGCTCAGGTCAAAGGGGGCGGAGCCTGCCTCTCCCCCAGCCCATCCTCAACGGCAGTTTTATGAGCACACACAGATTCTGAAATGCATGTTACACAAGAGTATCAACAAGTAAGTTTGACTTGTTTTTCTTTTTTTTGTTGTTTTTTACAGTTTCCTCTGTGGAGGATGTTTTTTCGTAAGTTTGTGCTATTCACAGCCATTGCTCTCGTTTTGCACATAAAACACCACTCTAAAGCCTTTTGTTGGTTCAAACAATCGCATTAAATAGATTTTTTTTATTATTATTATTATTATTATTTTTATTTCAATTTTTTTTTAATCTTCCCGTTTATATTTAGCGATGCACTGGCCAAATGTTTTTCTTTCTTTTTTTTTTTTTTTTTTCTGTGGTACGGTGGAGAACCCAATCAAACGACTGGGGATGCTTTGCTGTTGTCTACCAGCCTGCTGTAGTGGCCCTTTATGTTTTTTTTTTTGTTGTTGTCGTTTTTAATTAAGAAATTTTGCTGCGCCTTAATTCTCGAAGATCAACCAAAAGAAAAAACAGAAAAAAAAAGAAAAAAAAAACTTCACAAATACAGAACCAAACAAATCTTAATCGCTTTAGACGGTTGCTTCTACTAACACTGTGCCTTTTTTTTTAGCGTTCATTAGCTCAGTTCGTTTCAGTTAACTCGGGTTAAATATTTTTACATTTCTTCATTTATCTCTGATCTCTAACATAAATTGTATTTGTCTTCCCCCCCCCCCCAATGCCTCCAAAAATAGTTTTGCATAAATTTCTATGACTAAATATAGTAGAAACATTCAAAGCTACTTATTGTCATTTTTTTGTCTCTTTTTTTTGTGTTGTTGTTTATGCCTGAGTGCAGAGAATGTCACTGTAACCCTTAAACGTATCAGCCTTCAAAACAATCTTTAGTGCTAATCTTTATCATATATATATATATATATATATATATATATATATATATATATATATAACTATATGTTAGTGCCTTTTTAATACTGCTGCCTTTTTCGAAGCACTTTATACAGCTTGACGAGTGTAAGATTAGTATTTGACTTCTTTTCTCAAAGCTCCTGGTGAATGGATGTTTCATTGGTACGCATGTAGAAAAGTCAGACTTACTGTGCTGTGATATTTTCTTTTTCCTCCTTTTGCATGTTGGACAGTATAAGTGAAAGCATTTTCCCAAATTTTACAGCCTTTTCTTTTTTTTTTGAGACTGCAGATGTGTGTTACTGCTTCTGTTTCTGTGTGACTTTGACTGAACAGAATATGTGAGGATGCAGCCTATTTTTTTTTTTAGATGTGTACAGATGACAGTTTCCATGAAACCAACTGAACAAAAATTCGAACCTTTTATGTGCAGATGGTGAGTTTACTGAACGTAAACACTTACTGAAAATAACATTTTGAGGCCTAAATACAAATTTAAAAAGAAAACACTAAAGGTCAGTAGAGATATGCATGATGTAGGTTTTTTTGGGGTTTTTTTTAGATGCAGAATCTGTCAAAAGCATCAATACCTCTTGAACTTTTTTGTCACATTACAACCACTAAGTTGATTTCTTGGGGATTTCACATGATATTACAATTGACAACACATAAAAATTCTTAACTGTGAGGTAAAACATTTTTTTTTCTGTCCCAATTCTTTGTTAGAGCTTTTAGAAAACAGCTGAAGTTCAGTCTGATTGACCTTGGACGGTATCTTAACATCAAGTGTTTCTGTAGATTTAGTCGGACTTAGCTCAGGACTTTGACTAGTCCATTCTGACTATTGCAGCTTTGACTTTAGGTTTTGGATTATTGCCCACTTTTATGTTTTTATTTTTATTTTTACCCATTTCAACACTAGATCTCCTGCCCCCCAAACTCCCAAGTTGATTGTTATATATATTTTTTCATTTCATTTATTTCTGCATCACATCATCCCCATGGTTACGGTTGCCTCAACCATAACCGTATATTCCACTGTGGGGACTGTGCATTCTAGGTGATCAACAGTCGTAGTTTTCCAAACACACACAAATAAATAAATGTTTGTGATGAAGTCTTCAAAATTGAAGTTATGTTGTCATCCGACCAAATAAATAAAGACCTAATGAGGTACTTTTAAAGTTTGTGGTTGTAGCATGACAAAACATGAGAAGGTTCAAGGGGTGTGAAGACGTTTTCATTTTTCTTTTTGTTTTTTTTTCTGCTAACAACGTATCTGCTTTTATCTGATTTTTTGTTTTTTAAGAGTAATTTGACAGACAGATAATTCAGGTCTGTCCTGTGACTCACATTTGAAAACAATTCTGATTTTTACAGTTCTATTGAAAGAGTTTTACTTTTCTGAACTTCATGTAGCAGTATCCACTGTCTTTTATGGTTTAATTCTCCCCCCCCCCAGTCTGGTCTAGTTATTTTGAAAGCACCGGACTTGATTCCTCATTCTTGAATTCAGTCATCTCCTTTGAATGCCACTTTTGGAGTTGGTTAAGCAACACTTGTGCAGATGATTTTCCGAACCCTACACCTTTGAGCGTTTTGTCCTCGTTCCAGCCTGGTTCAGGGGCTGTTATTAAACTTTCCTTTTCATTTTCTTATGACACAAAAAGTGCTGGGATTTTTTTTTTTTTCTTTCAGGTTGTACTTTAATTTCTGTATATATTTCACCACAGAAAAGTATGCATAATATCAAGTAACGTAATATATGGCCTCAAAAACTGTTTTATGCCTACTGCTATTGTATCCAAGTAAGTTGTATTCAATTCCCTTGATTTTCTTTTCTTTTCTTTGGCTAGAAATAAAATTATAATGTACTAATAATTGGGAGTTTTTCTGCAACTCTAAAGCCAAGACCAAGTGTTTGAATGTTACGCCAGCAAAACCTTGCATACATGCCAAGTTTTACTTTCACATTGGACAATTTGACTTCACTTTAAAATGTGGCTAAATCTTGATGTTACAGTCAAACCTGTACTTTGTTTTTTGCTTTTCCCCCCACTCCCGGATTTTATTTTAATCGTTTCATGGAACAGTTTCTAACATCCTACTGACTGAAAGCGAGTGGGATGCAGGATTGTGAATCGGCAATTGAAAAAAAGATTCTTTCTCTACGGTCAAACACTGTGCCATACCGGAAGTCGCCAACACCGAACACCCGCATGTCTGTTCTCATCTCGAAGCTTTCACCCGTTAAGTGACTGTTGGTTAGAATCGAATCATAACGATCAAGTTGGTTTTTTTTATGGTTTTTTTTTTTGTTTTGTTTTTTTGTGGGTTTGGGGGTTAAAGTTTAATTTAAAAAAAAAACAAAAGGCGGAGTTACAGACAAATGATGAAAAGATCACATTTCTTTGAAGATGTCAGTATTCTTTGGCACATTACCACTACAACTTATAACCTGTATTAAAATGTATAGATGGTGGAGATTCTTATTGAATGTCAGATGTTATGAAGATACTACGTGAAAGATGGTAAAGTACTAAAAGTGGATTTAAATTGTGTAAAAGAAACAAAAATTCTTTTTTGAACAAAAATAGGATCCATTATTGTTTGTATTGTATACCATTTTATTGTGTTGGCAGAGGGATATTGAACAGAAATCAGCTGTAATAAAGTAATTTTAGTATAATTTTGGCTTGTGCTTTTTCTTTTTTTCCTCCTGTAACAGTAAAGAAGTATCATGTACAAAGCAGGTTCACAATATTTTTAATTAAAACTTGTCAACTTAAATTCTTCAACCGCATTTTATTGTTCATATTTAAACAGAATTTCAGACGATAACTGGTCCAAATCATAATGCTAAAGGGAGACGTGCGTTGAGAAAGAGGATATGTGTTGATTGTCAAAGACTCCAAAAAAATGTAAGGGTTGTGAATATAAACATAGTTTGTATTTAAATCCATGAAAGTAACAGTAATGTAATATTTTTTGTCATTGGCAGGAGAAACCATTATATCCTGTTGAGTGGTGTCTTCCTCTCCATTTATGTCCTTTTCATAAACATAAATGAATCCCCTTTTGTACATGTCTTCACTGCAGTGGCTATCTGCAGTGAAGGCATCAGCCTTTAGTGTCTCCTGTCCAATCACTAAATAGTTATAAAAGTGGCCCGGTTCAGAATCATCACAAATGACAGAGGACAGGTACCACTCAGCCCCGCAAGCTCCAGGAATATCAATGGTGCGATTGGTAATCACTTGATTCAAGAAATGACACCTGGCCGACTGGTGGAGGAAAAAAAAACACTAGCGCATTGTTCTTCAAGGTTGACCCGGAACAGTCACATTTGCTCGCCAAACATACCCACCTGATAAAAAGGGAAGCTAGTTGCTGCCAGTGGAAGGACAACCAGGGGGCCGTTACTCAGGAGCTGTAGGGAATCATTCTGTGCAAGAATTTGGGGGGTATAATTCCCTGTCTGTCACCACCAAATGAGCCCAGCCAGCTCAACAGAGACTCCAGTAGTAGGCATTTTTATCTCAAACACTTTTCCCACCTTAGATGACAGTTTTCTTTCTCTCAGCTCCATCAGAATTGGAGAGATTTCGTTTGGGGAAAAGTGTTTGCCTGGATGTCTAACTGCTGAGTGGATCAGACTCACACAATATGGGATGGAGACACCTCCTGGTAACGCTCAGGTTAAGGACACTTGAAAAGTAGCATTCACCCAACTGTTCTGGAATTTGTTGGAGAACTTAAAGAAGTTCTCCTTGATTTACCATGTCACTTTGTCCTTGTTGTGCAGCTTCTGTCCTCTCCACATCTGGGATGTCTGAACCAACAGCCTGTCCAGAATTGTTAACGTCCCCGTCCAGGTTGGTTATTCCTTTCGGAACAGTCGAAAAATTGTCCTCAGACAGAGCCACTCGAACAGAAGGTCCTCGTCTGTCTCCTCCGTCATCATGTTGGTGGGCTCGGCTGATGGGTTCGAGGGCGGCCGGCCGGGCGGCGATCTCCAACTCCTTCTTTTCCCTCAGCCTCTTCTTCTTCTCTTTACTGTGAGAGGACGATCTTTACTGTCCTCTCACAGTAAAGATCGTCATGTAATGTCGTCTTTGTAAAGCTGCTGATATTGTTTTGACTGTCAACTGTCTGACTTTCATAACAAACTTCCCCAGCTGGGTTAGTTTGTTCAAAGACGGTATGATCGTCCTCAGTACTGTCTTATAAAGTCTTAGTCAAGTCAAAGTCTGTGATTCCACAGACATCTGTCACTTGTTCAAGACAGACTTCCCCAGCTGGGTCCGTTTGTTCTTTGGGAACAGATGAAAAGAAATTGATCCAAAAGAAATCGTTCTCATCCCGAGAGCTACTTTCATCCGAATCCTTTCCAGGAAAGAAATGGTCACACACTTTCTTCATTCCTGTGGTCACAAAAGTATCCAAGCGGGAAAACCACGGGGACTAGCACCTTTGAAATACTAAACATCCTCACGAGACACAAAGCTGAATCTCAAAGAACTGTTTGAATCCTGACTGATGTGTTGAGATTCAGGCATTCAAAGCCTCAGAAATAATGACTATGCTTAAATAATAAGTAATGTGTTTTATTTATTTAAGATGAAGAGATTAGTAATAGATTTCTATATGATTGATTTGTTGCATTTGTTTTTTTCCATACCTGCCGTGGTCTTAAGCCAGGCATCCATTAATATTTTTAAACGCAATCCTTTTAAAAATATAAGCTAACTATGGCATTGCACTTTGAGCTCACGTCACGCTTTGAATATTTATATACAATATATTCACATATGTATTATATGTCTACAATATTTCATATTGTAGAACTAAGCAATATTTCTACATTTTTAATTACTCGTCTTAATTTGACACAGTGCAGTGTGAAAGTGAACCACACCGCTGAAAATGTAATAAATGTTGAAATTAAAAGTACCGTGCAGTAAAACTACTCCTAAAGGTACATTTCTTTTCTAAAAAAGTTATTTAAGTACTTATAACTAAGTAACTGTAGTTATAACTCACCCCTAGTTTTAAGTCGGAATAATCAAAATAAAAGTAAACATTTCAAATATTTCAAACACTTTAAAAATATTACCTGTTATAAACAGGCGTCTTGTTTTGGGCCTGCCCCTTTAATTAAGGTGGGCTGACAGAACCGGGGTCCGTCGATTCAGCCTCGTCCAATAGACTGCAGCCATTAGCGGAAGTGGCGTCCTACGTAAATTATGACGAGCATTGTAAACAACAGCGAGCGAGTTAGCTTGTAAAAGTTATGCAGCCTCAACAGTGTTTGACCTGAGTAAGTATTCAGACTTTATGTTTTTTCAAATTGAGCTCGGTAAGCCCGGGTTTTTTTTCTGCTTTACAGTGCTGACATTAGGCACATATAGGAAAATAATGCCGTTGTGCTAACGTCACTTATTGTTGTCTTTGATTTGCGTGTAACGTCATAAATAAGCCTAAGAGAACACCCTTGACAGGGAAACCAAGCTGCTTCTCACAGTAGGCGCGTTTAAAGTGTAGCTCGCTTTGTTGCGTATCTACTGGCTGCTGGACTCTGGAGACACGCTGGCTGTAGTTGGTGTGCTGCTCAGTAAATTGTCCAAGTAGGAATAACTACACACAAACCTCAGCTAAACGGTTGTAAACCCTCTTAACTGTGCTTCTCTGGCCAATGCCAAGTATACAATCTCAGGAAGAGTCGTAGTTTTAGTGACCTAGATTTAATCACTGATTAACCTAATTTTATTACACGAATTTTAAAAAAAAGAAAGTCCGGAGTTCGTCCTTCCATTGTCCACACAGGCTTATCTTTTCCTTTAAAACCACAATGACGACTTTGTGTGTGTTTACCACATAATGTCCAAATAAAAGTTTTCACAGATAAATGCTTCTGTGACGTGATATAACTTCTAAACATTTGCTTTTTCAAACATCAAATAATTCAATATGTATCTTTTGCAAGATTCTGTATTGAGATGAAAACGTAAACAAAAGTCAGTCGGTATTATGTTCAACAACAATTCCTTATGTGTTTATCGTAAACCACTTTTTTAGCGTACAGATTAGGCCTGCAGCTAATGATTATTTTAGTAATCGATTAATCTATCCATTACTGTGACGATTAATCGTATTAAAACATGGTAGTTTCTATGTATCCTTCATTTAACCACTCAAACCTTTTGTACACAATGTTAGAAATGCATTAAAAGATGCCGACAAAATTAAAAGATGCTGAAAATGAAATAACATAACATTCATTTAGAAAATCTGAATCGGGCAAAGCTAAAACTCGGCCACATGAAGAGTTTTGGTTCAAACCTGTTTACCGTCAAAGGTTTGTATCTTAATTTCAAAATATATTTATTTTTGTCAGCTTTGGCTTTATTTCAGCTCTGAATATGTTTTTTTTTTTTTTTTTCAGCAAATGGCCTTTTTTTAGTCTTTATACACCAATTAACGATGAATCGATTGCTAAATTAGTTGATGATTATTACAATAATCAGTTGATCACTATTAAGCCAATTAATCGTTTCAGTCCTGGTACACTGACTTGTGTTGTTAACTAATTGGACCTAATAGCAGATTGTTTGGCACTAATAATCAAGTCACACACTGTGGCTGTTCTTCCTTTTTAAAATGTAGAAAGCTAAAAAATAAGCTCAATGTTTCTTTAGGGATTTCAAAGTCATATGACAGTTTTCATAGTTGGAACGAGGACGTGTTGTATCGTGCCCATTTTTGTTGTCCGATAGCGCAAATCTGAGAAAGACCTCGTATAACCTGTAGAAGTTTCCAGTGGTGTTCTGCATTCTTCATCCAAGTTGTTGGTTTTATTTTGCCGAAGGGTGCCACACTTTGATGTGTGTAACTGTTGTTCTTACAGAGCTCCACAATGCTGTGTGAAATCCTCCTGTCTTCGCTATGGTTCCTGTTTGTGATCTTCTGGGCCGAGACAATAAGCGTGTGGCTGTTTTTATTCATGTTTTACCAGGATCAGGCCTTTTACCACTGGGGAGATGGGTAAGAGTTCCCCTTCCTGTCTTTTTTGATACCTGTAAACGTGAAAATGTTACTTGGAAAATCTAACTCTGTCTTAAATCTGTGAATTTGTGATGCATTTTCTCAAGCATGCATTTGATTTTTACAGGTTATTTGCAGACGATCCCGGGCAGATGATTTACATGTTGAGCAGGTCGAATGTCTTGGCGCTCAAAATTTGAATTTATGACATTTTATGTGTAAGAATATTACTAATTTGCAAGTCTTGTATTATTTTATTGTGTTTGCAGAGTTGAAAACACAGCAGAGACCGAGCCACAGACCTGAAATGGAAATATGTCAAGAACTTTAAAGAAGACAGTGTTGCTGTCATGTTACTGAAGAGCCAATGAAAAAAGCCAGTTTCTCTTTGCTGCAAATGTATTCAATCAGTTTTCTGGGGAGCAAAACAATATAAAATATGCAAATCTGATTCTCACATGAGCTCAATGTAACTTTGTTTTACTTTTTCTTTTGTTTTTTTTCACTCTAAACTCCATTTTGCACTTGCACTGATCTCGTTTCTGTCTTTTGTCTTCTCTATGCAATCACTGTTTGCTAGTTGCACTCATATTTGTGTTTTTTGGTAATAAATTGCAGTCAATCTGATGTTTTAAGGCCTTTTATGATTTAGCCTACAACTTGTAAGCTTATCAAAGCAAGGTAATAAAAGTTTCTCTTTTGAATCAATTTTTGTAGTATTATCCTGAGTTTCAACAGAAAAGCAGTGGGAATGAACATATTTTTTTAAACCTGATGGTTCACAAATGATATTGTTTATGCACGTGTGCTTTATTGCATGTTAATTTTGTTCTGTCGTCCACTTTCAGCTGATAAACTGAAATTTCATGCTGACGTCAGATGGGACATTTCCCTTTGGCGATGACTCTTGTGTGTAAAACAGAAACACATCAACATTGTTTTTTTCTTAAATCAAAATGTGTATCACATTTCCCCCCTCACTGATGTGTAGCAGCATGTTTTAGGGTATTTTTGTAACTACGACAATATTTTTTTGTTCTGTATATTGAGTTATGAAATAAAACTATGTTCGAGTTTGTTGATTAACGCGTTCCAGTTGCTCCGACAGTACCACTCCGAGACAGCAGGGGTCAGTCTCGATAAACAGACCTTCTCGTATGCGGAGGTTCTACCACCGGTTCCTGCTCTTCGTCCTGTTTTATCGCGAGGAGCTAAAATATGTGTAGTTTGTTGCTTGGTTAGCAGCAACGTTTACATATTGTAGGTTGTGGGAAGTTGCCTCGTTTGGGTTTCCGTCTCATCTCCGTAAACGTGCAGCTTTGTTTTGAGTTGCGAGGGGGAGATTTTTCGTCGTAAACATGGCTCCGACGATCCAAACTCAAGCTCAACGGGAAGACGGCCACAGGTACAACACCGCAGCTGCACTTTAAAACCAGCGAGCCTTTAATGCTCAGCGCGAGAGAACAGTTATTTAACGTGAACCAACAATAACTTCCTCCAATAACTTCGCAGGGATTGTTAGTTGAGGTAATGGAGTTCTTGTTTAGTGTAAGGGAAATGTAAATATTTAAAATGGTTCAGAATAAATTGGTTGACCGTGATAAGTTGAAGGGGCGCTGCGGAAGATGTATAAATACAATATAAACAGTTATCTTGTTTAATACGTTAGAGGGTTTAAAGTACTACATAAAATTACCTGCTGCCTGTTATTGGAAGCCTAGGAGTTTGAAGCGCTCCCTATCAGTTAGGAAAATGTATACATTTGTAGAGCACCATTCATAAACACGGATGTTTACAGTAAATGCAAGTTAAAGAAGCTGTGGATGCTATCAAAATTGGCTCTTAACTGATAAACTAAAACAAGATTGCCTTAACGTAACACGGCAGGAAATAACGTTTTTTTTGTTTATTTCTTTTTTTTTAGGAAGGAGTAGATTGAGGTCTTCTCCATAATTAAGTATTGCAGAGTTTTTGGACTTATCTAATATTCAAATTTCATTTTGGACTTTAGCTGTAAGTTGAAGTGGTTCAGAATGCAATTGAATTAGTAAATATGTACTTCAATACCATTTTTAGTTTTCATGTATTTATTTATTTGGCTAATGTTTTCAGAGCACAGTTTCTGAGTCCATCACAAACAGCCCCACTGCAAAAACCATGGACAATGTCTTAGTTCTCCAATCAGACCCAATTACTTTCTGTCTGGTCTGGTCATCTGCAGAAAGAAGGAACAGCAGTTGCATTTATTGTCAGAATAATCAATTAATCTATAACTAAAATAATTGTTAGTTGCAGTTCTAATCGAAACTTTTTCCTGTTTGTTTGTTTTTTCTTGTAGCCGGCCGTCTTCACACAGAACAGTGCCAGAACGGTAAGCACATTCGTCATTTTGTGATGACTTAATGCAAAATCATGTCTGTCCGGCGGAGGTCAGTTGTAAATGGTGTTCGCTGCGCGTCTGCTGCAGGTCGGGAATTGTTTGCAGAGTGAAGTACTGCAACAGCCTGCCCGACATCCCGTTTGATCCCAAATTCATCACCTACCCATTTGATCAGCACAGGTGAGCTCATGTGCCCACTTATTTGCCTTCAGTTGAATCCAACCTCTTCCAGAGCAACACAGTTGTGTGTGTGTGTGTTTTGTCCAGGTTTGTCCAGTACAAAGCCACTTCTCTTGAGAAGCAGCACAAACACGAGCTCCTGACTGAACCAGATCTCGGGGTCACCATTGACCTCATCAACCCAGACACCTACCGCATCGATCCTAACAGTAAGTTTACAGTGCGCTGTAAAAATATGTTTGTTTGTTTGTTTTAAAACTCACAACTGAAACACTGGATACATTAATTATAAATGTAATAATTAATCACATTAATTAATTATTTACATTTGTTTACATTTTTCAGTTCCTTTGGACCCTGCCGATGAAAAACTCTTGGAAGAAGACATCCAGGCTCCATCCAGTTCCAAAAGGTAAGGCTAATTAAATAAGCAGCACAATGTTTTATGTTCTTTTTCTGTGTCTTTAAAAAAAAAAAAAAAAACATACCATCTTTTTTATTTTTATTTTTTTTTATTTTTTTTATACTTTTAAGGTCACAACAACATGCCAAAGTGGTACCATGGATGAGAAAAACAGAATATATTTCCACAGAGTTTAACAGATACGGCGTTTCTAACGAGAAAGTGGAAGTCAAGTAAGTTGAGTTGGAGTCTCCCGACTCTCCATTTGAGTGCCTCTGTGTTTTTGGGTGGTTGTATTTATTAAATCGGACCTTCTGTTGTGTTCAGGATCGGAGTGTCTGTTAAACAACAGTTTACCGAAGAAGAGATCTACAAGGACCGGGACAGCCAGATTTCTGCCATTGAGAAGACGTTCGAGGATGCACAGAAATCAGTGAGTGGGCATATTCCGTTGCAAAAATGGTGAGGGGTGTACAACTCTGATTCTGAATAAAGAAGGAAGTATGAGTATAAATACGATAATTTCTTTCAGTAGTTTACGAAAACCAAAATATTGGTACAATAGTACGCTACAAAATTGTACTAAATTAAAATTTAGTCCAAATATCAGAAAAGAGAATAGGCTGAAGCAAAAGGTTAGCAATACCTGTTGTGTTCAAAATCCATAAATCACACAGAAACTCTGCCACGCAGAAAAATATGTCAACAATCAATAAAAATGTCACCCACCTTACATCCATCTGACTTTTAAATGTCCTAAACTCTACATTTGTTAGCTTAATTTGTCTCTCCATTTTTTTACTTGTTTTAATCATCCAGATTTCCTGCACAGATGATCTTTGTTGTACATTGTTCTCCCCTTCCTTTCTCTACGTTTCCATTAAATGACTACACATGTAATTTACCTATTTCCATTTTAAAACGCTTTTTTTTTGTCACAAAAGCAATCTGTTTGGTTGAGTTATTTTTGTTGTGCTCTATGATTCTATTCCAAATACAAAAAGTGAAGGTGTGTATACATGTTTGTAAGAGTTTCTTTGTTTCTCATTGTGTGCAGATCACACAGCATTACAGTAAACCCAGAGTCACTCCTGTGGAGGTCTTGCCTGTGTTCCCTGACTTTAAGGTGGGCTTACTGCTCGATAAAGAATTTCAAAAATAACATTTACATAAATAAGAGTATTTATGTAAATGTTATTTTACAGTCTAAGTAATGGGAAGAGAAGACTAAACGTAGGGGAAAAAAACTGATTTGAATAATAAGCCTCGAACATTTTTCCTTTCAGATGTGGATCAACCCATGCGCTCAGGTCATCTTTGACTCTGATCCTGCACCTAAAGACATATCAGGGCCAGCAGGTGTGGAAATGATGTCTCAGGCTATGATCAGGTATACACTTTTTTTTGTGTGTGTTTTTGACCTTAAATGTTTACCATCAGTACCGCATTTTTTACTTGAATTGGTATTATTACAGAGGAATGATGGACGAGGAGGGAAATCAGTTTGTGGCCTACTTCTTGCCCAACGAGGAAACGCTTCGCAAGCGGAAGAGAGACTTCGAAGAGGGTGTGGATTACATGGCTGAGGACCTGTAAGCAAAAGACTTCGATCAGTATGGAGCTTATGTGTAGAAGGCAGGGGCAGTAAAAAAAACAAAAAAAAAACATCTTTTGCTTTCAGGTACGATTACAAGATCGCAAGGGAATACAACTGGAACGTCAAGAACAAAGCCAGCAAAGGTTATGAGGAGAATTACTTCTTCATCTTCAGAGACGGCGACGGGGTTTACTACAACGAGCTGGAGACGAGGTAAATACTCAAACTATGACACATTATTTTCAAAAAGAGGATGACGGTTTGCTTGACTCCTTATTAAAAAAAAAAAAAAAAACTTGACTTGTAGGGTACGCCTGAGTAAGAGGAGAGCCAAGGCTGGAGCACAGTCCACTACAAACGCTGTGCTGGTGTGTAAGCACAGAGATATGAATGAGAAGGAACTGGAGGCCCAGGTGAGTCTCCTGCTCTGTTTTTAGATATATGAATGTCGGGGCATATAGACTGAACCATTTACAGCACTATTGTTACGTGACAAAACTCAGTCGGTTGCATTTGACCCTGTAGATCACAATAATCAAGTTGGTTTTATGTTTAAAAGTCGGGAAATATTTATTTAGGGTGAAAAGGGGTTGGAGGCAGCGTAAGGCAGGCAAGTAGAGTTAAAACTTTAAGGAAAAAATGTTATCTGTGAACAGTGGTTTAGAGACCTAACGGACCAGCATTCTACGGGGCAATTTAAAAGCGCTGTGTGAGCTGTGGAGAGTAAAAATGCCAAATTACAATAAATACATAACTTAGAAAATAGCTAATTAATAGTAATATTAAAACTGTAAATAATTACAGAAATAATTTCTTAAATATAAGTTTAATTATATTTGTTCGCAAGAGAGCGTTAGCCAGTGTTAGCTAGCAGGCAGGGCTAACATTGATCCTGTCTGTATTCAGTGGCAGCTTCAGAACTGGTAGAGGAAGTGCTGTCAGTTCAAGCAGATTTAATCTACAATGCCATCTGCTGCTTAAAATAGGAACTGTCTTGCCCCTCTTCAATTTCATTTTTGAGCGTCAGGAGAAATTCCAATTAGAAAGTTATTTTCTTTAAAAAAACAAGAAAACAATAAATTCATTATTGGTGTTTTTGTTTTTTTTTTTTTTTTTTAGAAAAGTGTGCTTATTTAAATTAGTCATTATCAAATTTTTTTGAAAGACTACTAAAAGATCAGTAATGATTACTGTATGTGTTATGCGTTAAATATTTTTAGAGAGTTTTATTAATGCTTTTAAAAAATTATGACAGTTTTAACTGTAAAACAAGCAGAAAACTACTAGAAAACTACTGGCTCCATCAGTGAATTATTTGGATTATTTTCAGTGTTTGCAGCTCATTGATGATTTTGTTGATATTGGTATTCAGGAGGCACGTAAAGCTCAGCTGGAGAACCATGAGCCCGAAGATGAGGAAGAAGACATGGACAAAGACATGCAAGATTCTGGTTAGTTTCTTAGAAACAAACTTCCTCTTACACATTCTGGATTTTTAAAGACATTTTAATTTGCACTTAAGTGAAAAAAAAAAAAAAAAAAAATCAAATAAAACTTCCAAATTGTATCTCCAGGCGATGAGAAAGAAAAGGGCAGCGGCAGCGAGGCCGAGAATTCCGGGAGCGAATCCGAGAGGGAAGAGGAAGACCAGGAGCAGAGCGGCGAAGACGACGAAGAGGACGAGGACCGGGGTAAGAGGCGGAGGAAGGCCAGCGGCAGCGGGAGCGAGAGCGGCGAGGAAAGGACCCGGGAGATGCGAGACGAGGAGGAGATCTTCGGCAGCGACGACGACAGCGACGACAACGAGCCCAAGAACTCGGCCAGGAGCAGCGGTGAGGAGGGTAGCGGCAGCGAGGATGAGGCAGAGAACAGGCGAAGCCGCAGCGCCTCCCCAGCACACAGCGACCACAGCAGCGACCGCTCGGAGACCCACGCTCCGAGCGGAAGCGAGAGGGGATCAGACTCCTCTGAGGCCAGCGACAGCGAATAAGACCCTCAGTCTGCTTGAGCTTCACGTTCAACTCCAAAACTTGACCTTCCCACCCTGCTGGCGAGCCGAAAGCGTCGTCGACGTCCATAGCTACTTGATGCACTCTTTGCATTTGAACTCGATCCGTCTCCTTTTAGTCTAGCTTTTATTTGCAGATTTAGATCGCAGAGTAGTAGCTGGATTTTGTTTTCGCCACTAATCTCTTCAGGATTGTGTGTAAGATCATGTAAAAATTATCTTTGTTCTCTTTATGTATAACTAACTATACTGATACTGCTTTTGAAATGGATAATAAATCACTGGTTACATTTTGGTCAGAAAGTTTGTTTGTTTTCAATTCTTTGAGCTGCACGGAAGCTCAGATGCAACATTTTATGAGATTATCGATAAATTGAATAATTTATTCGAGTCAAACAAGTTTATTTGTATAGCACATTCAGGCAACACGAAAACATAAAAGATCATCTTACATACATCATATAGTCAAGAGTTATGAAAACCAATAACAGACGTTACATTTTATTAAGTGCCATCATCAAAATCATCAATACACATGATGTTGGTCAATGATTTATTCATTATAGTTCAAACTCGGTGTTTCAGCTGTTTTGCAGTTTTCTGGAAGCTTGTTCCAGATTTGAGGTTCATAGAAGCTGAATGTTGCTTCTCTGTGTTTGGTTCTGGTTCTGGGGATGGCACAATAGGCCAGAACCAGTTCAGTTTATTTATGTAGTTCCAATTCTCAACAAATGTCTTTGCAAAGCACTTGAAAAGCAAATGAGCAAATGAAATCAAACGAAAGACTGAGACGTACCAAAAGTCTCGGTTTTAAATAAGCTTGCATTTTATTTGTTCTTTCTTTGCTTCTTGCTTTAACTTTTTAAAAATTTTATTTTAGAGGAATATTTCAGATTACTTTCATTCGTTTTATGTGTTGAAGTTCTGATCGAGACATTACTAAACATTCTGACGTACCAGTTATGTAAAAATTGGTGTTAAATATATATATATATATCTAACATACATATTTCACCTACATTTTTATATTCATATAAAGGTATGAATACATTTAACATGGTTTGGCTTGAAATCAGGGCTAAAACATATGAAGAACAGCTGTTTAGCTTACATGTACAGAATTGAAAAACAACAACTTCAGTGGAAAAATTTAGATAAAACTGCTTAAATTTGAAGTTAAATTAACTTGATGACTCAATCATTTTCATGGAAGCTCACAGAAATCTTATGTTACAATATGAAACCAAACACTCTGCTGCTGCAAGTGAATGTTTTAATGTCACGACAAACAAAACAGGAAGCCAAATTCAGGATCTTGCTTAGGGAACGAGAAGCTGGTTTGAAAGTCGCAGAAGAAGCAGTTTCAGCGAAAAAACGCCAGCTGGTTCTTGAGCCATTCTTCCGTCAGGTCGTCGGCGTTCCTGGTTTCAAAGATCTTCCAGAGTAAAAGAGACACAATCAGTTAAACAAACAAACAAACAAACAAATAAACAAAAAAAATCAAAATAATGGAAAGAACAGCAGCATTTTTAATTTTCACTTAGCACAGCATGAAGTCCTGGCTAATTTCTGTCAATGAATGTTGTTTCAATGTCAGCCATTTTACTCATCAGACAGAAACAGCTCAGAACTGGTAACCGACGGTTACCTTTGTGAGCTCTGCGATTTGGACCAGTCGATTCTTGCTGCCTGCATACATCATCTGCTGCTCTGGCTTACACCCTGTCATGAAATGGGGGTCAAATTAACATGCGGAGAGAAAACAAAGTCATTTGCTGCCTTACAGATTTTATTATGTTTTTGTTTTATATGTTTCACATCATCAAGCAAATTTGAATACCTGATGATGCATTTTGTGTTTTCCTATCATTTAATTTTCTTGCCCTTTATTCAATAGCTACCATGATTTCTGAAAAATCTATTAAAACAGTAGTTTTAATAATAGTCACAGTTCAGTAATGCATGTAATATTTCCAGAGGAATTTGTGAACCTTGGGTGGCCAAACTTTTTAGTCGCATGGGCCGAAATTGCTGAGTCAAAAGTACTCACGAGCCACGAAAAGCAAAAACAAAACAAAAAAAACAAAGATCAGGCAAATAAAGTTGTCCCTTTTTTTGTAGTAAAGAAATATTAATTTTTAATTTTTTTTCCTTTGGACACCCTTGGCATGAAAAAATTCAAAAACCTTATGATTCAGGAAGCTGTAATTACTTACCCATTGGGCTTGAGAAAATGAAACAGAGAGGATAAGACACCCTCCCATCCGCATGAGTGTATTTGTAGCTGTAGACAATGTATGTGAGCTGTTGTCAAGGAGAATCGCCTATCTTTTCAAAACCGTGCAAACCTTTCAGTTTGAATGGTAAAAACTTTTTCTAACAGAGAGAATAATAATCCAGTCCCAAACCACAAAGTGAACCTTCGCGATGGAGTGAGCGTCTACTATCGTGACCTGTGCAGGTTTTGCAAAAGATTTGGGGGAAAATGTAAAATAATTTCTATCTCTTTTTGATGATCGTTGCTGTTTCTCTCTATGTGGGCGTCCGCAAAAACTCCCAACTCTCTACGAAACGGGTAAACACTGTTGACTCTCTTAGGATATCTGGGTTGGCGCTCGGGAAGCTCATTTCTCAGGTCGTCCAGTGAGATATCCTGGAAGACAGCGAAGGATGTAAGTTATTTCAAAGCAGCATGAATAAATGCAAATGTAGAAAGGAGCATCCGTTTTTATTTGTATGTTATTACAAAGGCCACGTCGAAAATAGAAATAACAACAATCAAGCACTTCTACTAATCCTGAACAGACTTGATCATTTATTTTTTATGCCGATCTCTAATTCTTTAAGGCCTCTGTGACGTCACCTTAATTCAGGACAGGAAATTCGCCTGATTGCTCCAAAATAAGGTCACTTCCATTCACGAGATGGCTAAACTGTGAACAAACTAGCTAACTTACCTCATACTCCTCCTCAAGGATGACAAGCTGTTTCGCCATATCTATTTTAACTGAAATAAAAAAAACAAACAACTTCTTTAATACAGCTGAAGAACTAAAGTTTTGATTGTATTACATTTGGGGGGGAAAAAATTGAATATTTTTCACCAGAATACAGTTCTTGCAGTACTTACTGAGAATGGCTGCATTGTTGGTTTCTTTTCGAAATCTGAACTTTTTCAGTTTTTCTCTCAGACTTTCTTCCACGTCGCACACGACCAGAGAGCTCGACTGGGAACAGGTTGCAAGAATATATCCGTCAAATAAAGCACTCAAACTATGACCTGATCAAAACGAAGCCAAAAGATCGCCTCACATAGATGAGTTAAACTTTCATAACAAATTTGATCATTCTGACATGCTAAGAGCAGGAAGCGTCGTTCTGCACGAGTGAGAATCTAGTTTCCTGTTTGAACACGAGAGGCGGATGGTCGACTGTTGAATTGGTACTAAAGTAAAATTGATGTATCTACGTTTTTCAAGTCTTATGGGCAAAATTGCATGAAGTCCGGAGAAATTAAGCTGCATATCTAATAAAAGCCACTGTATTGACTGCACCTACCATCTTGAAAGGATCCTGTCCTCTGTGACACTGCCTAGCTGAAACTGCTTGCAACAAACAGCTTCTGTCAAGTTGTCAGCAGATCCTCCTTCTGTTGACGAGGGGAGGGCACACACGCGCAAGTAGAGTCTGCAGCAGGACTCTTTCCTCTTTTCACTGATGTAACATCAGTCATCGTATTGCACAAGCATAGCTGCAAAAATGTTGTTCTTTATCGTTGAACACAGAAAGACACCAGATTATTTTCAGGATTACCATGGCTCTTGGTCTTGCATGTCATTGCCACCTACTTGCTTTCACTTCCAAATTTCACACAGATGTATGTGGCTCTGGAAATGTGGAAATGTGCGTGTTCTGAACCAGTCGGCCAACCTGAAGCACGTAAACTGAAAACAGGAAGGGGTCAAGTACTAATCCCTGAGGTATGCCACGTCAACCCAGCGTGTAAGTTTTGTGAGCGATGACAAGATCTGTTTTGGAGATTTGGGTGAAATAGATGTCCATCCATCCATTTTCTGTTCACCCTTATCCCTAATGGGGTCAGGAGTTGCTGGTGCCTATCTCCAGCTGGGTTCTGGGTGAGAGGCGGGGTACACCCTGGACAGGTCGCCAGTCAGTCATGTTTTTGGACTGTGGGAGGAAGCCGGAGAACCTGGAGAGAACCCATGCATGCACAGGGAGAACATGCAAACTCCGTGCAGAAAAATCCCGGGCCATAATTTTAAATGGTATAAGAGAAATGCTATGGTTGAAATCATAAGGAATGAGAGCGGAGCTATAGTGCAACTGGTGCGCGAAGATGTCATCAAGCTAATTTTCTATAAGCAGCTTTACAAATATTTTACATTACATTACATTACCAAGGCACATTAAAACAAACATTAAGTCCTTTTTTGAGACATTGTTTTGCTTACTTAACTTCTGACTGCAGCTTTGGACATTTGGATGCTCTCTGCACGGCAACTCACGTTACCTGTAAAGCGTGCGGTACCTACCGCGGCCACCAGGGGCCCCCAAGAGCAATTTATTTATTTTCTTTTTATCAATAAAATAATAATTTCTGCATACATTATCAAATAGATATTATTGTAAAAACAGATCACTTCATCGTGAAATTGTGTGTTTCTGATATTATAATGACAACAAAATTATTACTAAAAAAAAAAAAAAAAAAAAAAAAAAAAAAAGAATCAGCTCCACCGACGGGGCCCCTTCGTGGTTTTGGGGCTGCTTAGTTTGCTTTGCCTTGGGCCGGCCCTGTAAGTGAGCCAAAGAGCCACTTCTGTTGGCCTGTGTCTAGAACCGCCATTTTGTTAGCATGTTTTCTGTCATTCTTATAGCTTGATTGGAGCCCTGATCCAATCTGGCAACCCACATTAATAAAATGGTGAAATAATATTGACCACAAAACACAGTATTTATAAAAGTTATCAATGTTTTTCATACAAAATTCTAACAAACAATTTTAATGTTGAAAAAATAAACAGTTTTCTCTTCACAATACTTATTTATATCGCTCCTCGTTAAATGTTACGCAACAAAATGACACGGTTGGTTTTCATCCTTTCCATTTCCGCAGCGTCCCGTGAGCATTTTTAAAGTTTTCATTTTTTAATTTTAAAACGAACAAGTAAAGTGAAAAGCAATATTAGGCCACCTCTTGTCTGTTTTTTGACTAGCTTTTATGAGATGTTGGTGGTTTTTGGTAGCTAAAGGCTCGAGCTGTTCACAGCTCCTCTCTTCCGGTGGTCGATATTCACGGTCTTCGAAGGACCCGGATGCAGACCGGCATTCGGACACACCTTTTAACACAAGTCTAGGAAACGTGACTTCACACGTGAGAACAGAATTTGGCAGGTTTTATGTATATGACGTCATAAACGTCAGGGTGTTTATTTGCGCTCTCTCCTTCTCTAAGCCTCAGTTCGCCCTTGTCTGTCTCAGAGTTCGGATTAGTTCCCATTTATCTCACCGTTCGAGAAAACCTTTCTTCAAACCAGAGAACATGGCAAGCGGATTGAGTTCTCCGATCGTTGAGACCCAGAGCGTCACTGTCAACGTCCTGCGGGGTATGGTGCACCCATTGTTCACCAACTTAACGTGGATGGAGTACATGCGCCTGGCAACAGGGGACCCTGCTCGCACCACCACCACCTGCGTTCTGGTAAGGATATTGAAAGACATCTTGGAGGTGTTCACAGCCAACGCTCTGGAGAGTCTTTCTACCGACAACAGCAAGACTGAAGCGATCGTGGGCAACAAGTTGCCGGAAGCCTTTGCTAAGGTCATGAAGGTTGGCGGAGATGTCCGAACGGAACGCACGGACAATTTGAACCATCTAATTGTCCGATATGTGGTGGAGAGAGTCAATTCAATCTTAGACTCTGAGGACAAGCCATGCAGTCATGTTGATGAATTAATCAACGCTATGGTTGACGAAATCAAAGTGATGGTGAAGGATCTTTTTGTCCAGTTGTACGCATCGAGTAAGGAATCCAAGAAAGCCGTTGTCCGCCCGGTTGAGCAAAGATATTTGCTCAAAGGTCTGAAAGGGAGGATCCAGGGTTTTTTCACCAAGTTCACTCGGAGACATTCATCAAGGGTGGCTCCAGTGAACCTCTGGAGAAAACCAGAAAACCCAGGAACCTCTCACACCCTGGCCAAGGCGACGGCAGCCTGGATTCCTCCATTGGAACGGGAGCCCAGGTGTTGTGAAATCTCACCTGTGGAGGCCTACATTCCTCCAGATGACGTATCGGACATCATAGATCTTGAAAACTATCCAGAGATGCTGTCAACCAAAGACTCTCAGGTACATCGGTTAGAACTGGAGTCAAGATTTGAAATCACACTCAGGGAGGCCTTCGTTCATACGAAGACCTCACATGGAGAGGATTTCGAACCAGAGCCCAGGTTTGACGAGATCACACCTGTGGAGCCGTTGATGTGGGTTGATTAGTTAGTTAGTTGGTTAGTAGTTAGTTAGTTAGTTAGATAGATGTTTTTTATATTGTTCACTTAGTAGTTAGTTCGTTTTTAAATTGTTTGCTAGTTAGCTTAAGGCTTAAGCTAACCTGAATATTTACAACTCAAAGTAAAAGAAGGGGAGTAGAGAAAATCAAAGCCATTTTACACAAAGGGTATATTAGAATAAAAATATGCACAAAGCATGTTAAACTAAACAGCAAGTAATATTGCAAGGGTTCTTAATTACTGTTTTTAAAATATCAAACATCAGGCATGACATAGAGGGGAGCAGCATTCTTTCTCAATTTTCAGAGATGAAGAAAAGTGATCTCTCCCTAGAGGTAATTTTCAAAAATTTATATAATTTATATAATGTTGCCTATTATCAATTATAAATTTCAATTTTGTGTCTGCAGGTTTAAAATTTTGTATTGTATGCTAAACAACCACTAAAATCTAACGTCACTGTTGACATTAAGAAAGTTACGCTTAGTCTCTGCTTCAATGGTTCTTGATGCCTCCAGGCATGGAGGGGAACAGATTTTTCATTTTTCATAGGGTTTGGTTTGACAGCGCAGTATGAAAGCGAATCATACCAAGTACACAAATGTTGCAATGGCGGTCCCCAACGGAACCATGTCTACTATAACTGAACTGTCCTACAAACATGTCCTACATTTAGTGCCAAATTAACCATCTTGGAAAACCAAAGTAGGTGGGGGAAGAAAAAAAAAACCTGTATAGTGAAGTGATGCTAGTAAAAAATAAAACCAAATCTACTTTTGCTAAAATTAAAAAAGGGTTACAAAAGGTTTTTCTCCATATAGTCAGCACCGACAGCGTTTGTCGGTCAGAAAACTCTTGAACTACTGACCAATAACCTGTCTCTCCACAACCTGGAAGCTCATGTCAGGCATCATAGTGGCTAAGATAAGCAGACACATGGATAAATACATGAGCACGGCACAGAAGGGCATTGGCGTAAATAGCAGAGGAGCCAAACACCAACTCCTCGTAGACCACACAGTTGCCTGAGACTGCAAAACCCGACACACCAACCTGTGCAAGGCTTGGATAGATTACAAGAAAGCCTATGACTCAATGCCGCACACTTGGATCATTGAATGCTTAGAGATGTACAACATCAACAGGACCCTGAGAGCCTTCATTGCAAACTCGATGGGGCTGTGGAAAACCACCCTTGAAGCCAACTGCAAACCACTTGCACAAGTGTCCATCAAATGTGGCATATACCAAGGAGATGCTCTGTCCCCGCTGCTGTTCTGCATAGGCCTGAACCCCCTCAGCCAAATCATCCACAAGACTGGCTACGGATTCCGACTAAAGAATGGAGCCAACATCAGTCACCTCCTCTACATGGATGACATCAAGCTGTACGCCAAGAGTGAGCGAGACATCGACTCACTGATCCACACCACCAGGATCTACAGCACAGACATTGGGATGTCATTCGGACTAGAGAAGTGTGGTCGGATGGTCACAAAGAGAGGGAAGGTCATTCGCACGGAAGGGGTCTCACTCCCAGAAGGACCAATAGCAGACATAGAGGACAGTTACAAGTACCTGGGAATACCACAAGCAAATGGCAACCTCGATGAGGTCACAAGGAAAACAGCCACAGCCAAATACCTCCAACGAATAAGGCAAGTCCTGAGAAGCCAGCTCAATGGCAAGAACAAGATCCAGGCAATAAACAACTATGCCTTGCCAGTAATCAGATACCCTGCAGGAATAATTAGCTGGCCAAAGGAGGAGCTACAGGCCATAGATGTTAAGACACGAAAATTACTAACAATGCATGGAGGGTTCCACCCCAAATCCAGCACCCTGAGACTGTACACGAGCCGCAAGGAAGGAGGCAGAGGACTAGTGAGTGTGAGAACCACTGTCCAGGACGAAACATCCAAGATCCATAGATACATCAGGGACAAAGCCTCATCAGACAATGTGCTCAGTGAATGTCTCAGACAATGGGGAACAGAAGTTGAGGTGCTGGAGGTACCATCATGGGAGGACAAACCCCTACATGGGATGTACCACCGGCAAATAACTGAAGTGGCTGATATCAGAAAGTCTTACCAATGGCTGGAAAAAGCTGGACTCAAGGACAGCACAGAGGCCCTCATCCTGGCCGCCCAGGAACAGGCCATAAACACCAGAGCAATAGAGGCCCAGATCTACCACACCAGACAAGACCCAAGGTGTAGGTTGTGCAAGGAGGCCCCTGAGACAGTCCAGCACTTAACAACAGGGTGCAAGATACTGGCAGGGAAAGAGTACATGGAATGACATAACCAAGTGGCAGGCATAGTGTACAGAAACATCTGTGCAGAATATGGACTGGAAGCCCCGAGATCAAAGTGGGGAACACCCCCAAAGGTGGTGGAGAATGGCCGAGCTAAGATCCTGTGGGGCTTCCAGATCCAGACAGACAAAATGGTAAGGTCGAACCAACCGGACATTGTCGTAGTGGATAAACAACAGAGGAAAGCCGTTGTGGTGGATGTAGCAATACCGAGCGACTGCAACATCAGGAAAAAGGAGCATGAGAAACTGGAGAAATACCAGGGCCTCAGGGAGGAACTGGAGAGGGCCTGGAAGGTGAAGACCACAGTGGTGCCTGTGGTCATTGGGGCCCTCAGGGCAGTCACCCCCAAACTGGAGCAGTGGCTACAACAGATCCCAGGAACAACATCAGACATCTCAATCCAGAAATGTGCAGTTCTAGGCACAGCAAAGATACTGCACAGAACCCTCAAGCTCCCAGGCCTCTGGTAGAGGACCCAAGCTCAGAGGATAAGAACCAGAGAGAAGGGAATTTATATATATATATATATATATATAATATATATATATATATATATATATATATATATATATATTGTATTGTATTTGAAACTGGAACTAGTTTGTCATTTTCTACATATATCACACTCTAGGTGATATATGTAGAATATACATATATAACCTCATTTTAAAATTAGGTTATATATTTTAAAATTATATCAACTAATCTTTAATGTAAAAATTAGTTTAATAATTTTTACATTAAAAATATTATTGAACATTTTGTCTTCTGGTTGAATTTATTGGATATCGCAGTTAAGTTATTCATTCTTATTAACTTTGTGATTTTGTAACCTAATGTGTTTGTATTATTACATTTTAAAATATGAAATTATACCTTCTGATTAGTTTCTCAACCTGGACGGTTCCCTTTTACTCCGAGTGAAAAACGTTGAAGATGTGTTACTCTTACTCGAGTGTGTTTTTTTTTTTTTTGGGTAATCAACTAGTCACCCACCTCTCCTTAAAAAATGATAATAAATTGTGACCAGACCACATACTGGTGTTCATTTACACTCGAATTTACCCCCACTCCCAATGAGTGTGACCACCATAAGCATACGAAGGCTATATAACTTCTGTAAGGTTGTTTTTTTTTGATAACCCGTCAATGGAACCTTTGAGAGGTCTGGAACAGTGGGCGGAAAACCGTCTTACGTACGTGAAAACGTATGACACCGTGCCCACGTCTTACGTCAACTCAAAAACGAAGAGGATTTCTCCAGGCGTACACTCCTTATTTTCTGTATCCCAACTAGCATTTTTGTACGTACGCTTATTCAAAAATGTTGTGTTTAAAATAACAGTTTGTCGCCACCGCCAATGACAATTCTTAAGGGTTATTATGCGTGGGGATGAAAATAAGCGTTTCTGCCAACTAAGCTAACGTAACTGCAGCCGTTAGCAGAACTATTCCTACTCTTCTGTCGAGCTAGCTCTGGATTAGCACTTTAGCCTAGCTCGCTAACCAGGCACATCTGAGAAAGGTAAACAAATTTTCAAATTCCATGTATTGTAAATAACAGCTTGTGGATACTTGTGTTGTTATTTAGCCATTACCTTATCTCGAGAGAAATTACCTTTGGTTGGACCGTTTTCGTGGCAAATTCTTTAAGTAGCAACGGAGAAAAGGTGTAGCAGCAGCGTCAACGCAAAACAATACAAATCCCGAATCCCTCACCAGAGACTAGGCCGACTAGGCTAACTCCAGTTTACTGCTACTAAATATGCTCAACTGTTTTAGGACACGTTTTGCTCTAATTGTCACTGTTAAATTCACAATTCACACACCCACTACTTCCAAGTTAGAGTCGACATATGATACAGAGCTGAGTTTTTCTTTTATAATGCTAAGTGAGATACCATTTGCCGTGATGGGAGTTAACTCTTTTGACATGTATTTAAATCTCATATTCCCTTTGCTGTTTAGATGTGCAGAACAATATTATCTTGAGCAGACCATTTGTATTGTAATTATATCATAGAAAGACACGCTTTTCTACTCGTTTTATAACAGTATAATTTGGAGTAATACTTTTTTTCTTTCGCTATTAACTAATACAGACTGTAATCGCCCAAGTAATAGTTGATTTATTGGTTTCCTTTTACATACATTTCTTATTCTTGTTGGAACATGTGTTTATTCAGACATACTTGGGAAGCAACTTTTTGATTACTGAACTCTTGAAGCTTTTATTTATGTCCCATTCTTCGTCACTGGCTTTGCTTGCCTGTTATTTCAGAATTGTCAACTCAGATGTTTCTCTCAGTGAACCTTTTGAACTTCCGTGTTCTTAATTTATTTTCTTCCATAAGTGGGAGAACCTGCTATTCCTAGAAATGGCTGGGATACCACACTCATTTTTTAGCATCACTGTCCCAACCACAAGCTTTAATGTATATTCTGTGTGTTGAGCAACACAAAGCAGCACACAACTGTGAGCATAAATGCTTTAACAAAAAGCAATATGCATTGGTATTGAACTTGTGGAGTAAAAAAAAGAAAAGTTAAGCCCACTTTGGAACCACGTTCCATGTTTATGATATATCAACCTAATGATGTTTTAAACTCTTCCACTTGTTCGTTTTGGTGATTTTGCTGACTGATATTTGTTAACAAACTTATTATCCTAAGACACTGTATTTATAGTAAGATAAGGTGAACTCCATTTATTAACTTAGTGACTTTTACTATATAGACAGTTGGTTGCAGTGGGTTTTTTGTTGGGTGATTAGGAGGACTACCGGTAACTTTAGTAATCAATTATTCTATCTATTTATTCAGGTGATTAATTGGCTAAAAAATATAGGTGCATTCTGCAGCTTTTTCTTTTAACCACTTAAAACCTTTTTGTACAATAGTAAGAATACATTAATAGATTCAAATAGTTAAATTTTAACATTTTATTGCATAAAATACAATAGCATATCATTCCTTTAGTGTGTGCTTGATCATTTGCAGCAAAGGATGTATCTGCAGTTTTAAAAAATACTTCTGACTTCAACATGTGAAAAGCTCCGCCCTTTCCGCAGTACAGTATAGATTCAAGCAGTTGACTATTTTTTGAATCAACCAATTATTAATTGCAGAACTTGGACATTGAGAAATTGGAGATTTATTTGACACAATTTGAACTGGATGAAGCTAAAACTATGCCACTTTAGGTAGAACATATATATTTTTTAATCGTAAATGGAAAATAAATATTTTTTGCAGTTTTGCTTAATTTCTGCTCTGAGTGTGTTGTTCCTTCAGCAATTATCCTTTTTCTTGTGAGTCTGTATACTCCAGTTAACGATTATTAAATCAGTTCATCACGATTACTCGTTTCAGCCCTAGTGATTTGAATATAGGGTTTAATACAAATGTCCATCACCTTTTCTATTTTTGTTTTTGTTTTTTAAATTGCAAAAGTTTTAAAAAATGATGCATTGTTTTCCTTCCAGCTAGCTGCTATGTGGTACTTTGTGTCAGCCTATCATAAAATCCCAGGTTTGTGGCGCTGTATGTGAAAATGACCTCAAACACAAAAATAAATACCAGTGATTAAAGACTGGTATTTATTTTAAAAATTGTTTTAAAAATTGCATTCTGAAAACAATTTTGAGAGTTGTTTCAACTTTATTTTGTTGATCTAAATAGGGCACAGATGACGTGAAGTAACACAGCTCCTCCATCGCGAGCCATTACCTGCTACGGCCGACGCACAGTGACTGTCGAGACATCTAAAAGAAAAAGAAAAATCCCAGACAGCATTCGTGTCTGCAGCTCCTCCAGCACCTGAACCATGTGAGGGGGCCCCCTCGGTCCGACCTGAGGGGAACCCTGGACTGTTGAAACGACGACCCCTGACCCCCGCTGTGCGGGGAAGGACTCATCCCGTCTCAAACTTAACAACCCCCCCTCAGATCCCTGCCCGCACACTCCCACTCTCCTCACGCCATGATGTTCCGGGATCAGGTTGGTATCCTCACAGATTGGTTCAAAGGCTGGAATGAGTGCGAACAGACGGTGGCGCTCTTGTCGCTCTTGAAGAGGGCGTCCCGCACTCAGGCTCGCTTTCTCCACATCTGCCTGGAACACTGGCTGGCAGACTGCACTGAGATCCACATCCTCGAAGCTGAGGCCAACAATGCAGGTAACAACGATTTACTGTTTGACTCAAGAGTGTGAACAATTAATCAACTTACAACTATTGATTACTGGTTTATGAGATTAAAATTAGTTCCAATCTTACATTTAAAGTCTTCAGACCTCCTTTAAGTCTTGTAGTTTGGCAGCCATCCAGCAGAGGGCAGAGCCAGCTGATCTGGGAGAAAAGATGGCGGGGCTATTTTTGAACAGGAAAGAGAGGGTCCAAACAGAGTCCGGTGTGATATGTAATATTTACTTTTTGCGGTTCTGTTTTGAATTATAAACACTGGAAAAGGTCCTTAATTTTCCCCGTAATAGAGCGTATTCAGCCGAGCTGCATGCTGGAGCTTCTTAACAAAAAATACAGATGTGCTACGAAGGTTGGGATGATGTGACAGAAAAGCAAAGGGCACAATAGAAAAATAAGCACAGTTGATTTTGAGAGCCGTCGTTGTCGGTTAAAGCGTTTTATGGAGTGAAGTTTTCATATTCCTGTACATGAATGCTCTCTGTTCATGGGGAATTAAATGTGTAATATATTTTATTGTTTTTCATCTTTTGTTTTTCTGGTAAGCAATGTCTTAAGAGGTTCCTGTTTTGTTATTTTTAATAGATATTATATATTATGTTTCTGCTTATTCAGTCTGTTTAATACAACTGGCCCAAAATATTGGAAAAATGTAATTACGTTGGGCACAGCCATGATGCAAAGGTAAAGCATCTATACAGGAGCCTCAGTCCTCCACGTGCCCGGAGGACTGAGGACAGCTGGGACACTGGTTGAGTCCCAGCTGTAGACGCATATCTTCCCCCTCTCATTACCTGCTTTCCTGTCTGATCACTCTCAAATAAAGGCCACCAGAGAAATCCCTTTATGCTATGGAAGGACTGTCATCCCTCTTAATACAAAAGAAATTAATTGTTAGTTGATTGATAAGATCATTCAACTTCAGATTAACTCAATAATTGGTAACTGACATCCCTATGTTTTGCTATCTATAAGTAACTGATATAATAATGAAAACGCTTTACTAAGTAGGAAAACATT
Source organism: Poeciliopsis retropinna (assembly GCA_010277075.1). Taxonomy (NCBI): domain Eukaryota; kingdom Metazoa; phylum Chordata; class Actinopteri; order Cyprinodontiformes; family Poeciliidae; genus Poeciliopsis; species Poeciliopsis retropinna. The sequence goes on from VMRM01000002.1 coordinate 5,405,749, forward strand.
CATTAATTTACCTTTTTTTTTTTTTTCTTTTCTTTTTTGTATATATATTAATCAGCAACCGTCAGTCAGTGGCATCAGGAGCCGAAAGAAAAGGTGGTGTCCCTGCTGCTGTCCCACTTGCCTCTGCTTCAACCACGTAATTGCGAGGCCAAATGTGAATACATGAAGCTGCTGCAGAAAGTGTTGGCTCACACCATTGAGAGTAGCCTTTTCGTGGAGGAAAGCCGGCAGCTGCTCTCTTATGCACTCATCCACCCCGCCACCACCATGGACGATCGCACCTCGCTCGCCTCATGGCTAAACCACCTGGAGGAGCACCTCTCCGGCGGCTATGCATCCAGGGCGCCACCCAGTCCTTACCACCCGCGCCAGGGCTCGGACGAATGGCCCGGCTCAGCCGAGGCCCTCGACCCCGGCAATGCGTGGCCGGACAAGTCCCCGTCGTCCAGCACGTCTCCCGCGGGCCAGAATGGTCACATGCCGTTCCCAGGCGGGCTGTCTTCACCAATCAGTGGCAATGGCAATAACACAGGTATGGGTGGGAAGCTGTTGATTTACGAGTCAAATGTGCTAGAACAGTGTTGGCCACCAGGGGGCGTTATGAGGGCCTCACAAAGTAGGAGACATGAGAAAAAATATGCAAGAATCAATAAAATCTGAAACTCGTAATTTTTCAAATCTTTTATCATAATTTTTGTGATTTTTAAGCATTTGTTATTTCTGTCAAAGACAAAGACCAAAAGATCTGCTGCAAGTAAATAGATTTATTTTGGTCTGGTCAAATAAAATTTTATGATTTTATATAAAATATTACATACTTTCTTGTAATCACAAGAAAATTAGATTTTCTGGTAATAGTCATAATATATTATCTGATAATATTTCATGACCATCTAAAATCAAAGGTATGATGCAGCATTTATGGTAAATGAATATCATAATTTCTTGAACAGTTAATCAAAAACTTTCTAAAAGTTGATGTTTCTTTGCATCTTTTGTAGCATTGTCTGGGAGTTTCCAAAGTGGGTCATGCGGTTAATTTTCTGTGGGGCCGTGGCATGGAACAATTTGGGAATCCCGGTGCTAGAATACTGCTTTTGTAATGGAGATGGTGATAAGTGTTAAAAATATGGTTGCTTTTGATCGCTTCTCCAGGTCTAGTCGGACACATGCAGCCAAGCCCTCTGAAGAAGCCCATGCAGGTCATCCCTTCCAATTCCCAGACCTGTGGCTCTGAGTGGGGCAGCCAGGATGACGCGGGGGGGCGACAGAACTTCATATCCACAGACCACGCACCGCTTTCACCTCAGAGCAGCATAGCGTCTTCAGGCAGCGAGCAGACAGAAGAGCAGGGCTCCGCGCGCAACACTTTCCTGGAGGACGGCAGCGGCATGAAAGGTCAGAATTAACTCTCGTTTGGCTCTGATCACATTCACCATGTCGTACACTACAGTACAACCTTACAATTAACCGTGCTTTCAAGATTTTATGTACTTCATTGTGTTGATTCGTTTTGTCTTTATCGCTATTTAGAAATTGTGAGCAAAAATTAGATTTGTGATTCTTTCTGCAACCCATGGCTTTCCTTCAGACTAGCCAGCAGGAATTAGCAAACACTTGGTGGAACTGTGCATCTAATGTCATTATACAAGCAAATTCTCAGTGCAACGCTGGTTAAAACGTTGTTAAAGGGTTAATTGAGGAGCAATGTCGTGATGACTTCCTGCAGGTGGAGTTTCAGAAAGAGCAGGAATTTTTTAAGGGGCAGAGGTTAAATTTAAAGGATTCAATTATGAAGTCCATTTAAATTATACTTCAGATACATTGACTTTTTCTAACAACTTGATTGTGCTGTTAAATGTTACATGTGTGCCACTTGAAAAAGCTATAATCTAGTTTGACTGTGCATCCTGTGCAAACATTTTTCACCAGTAAACTTACAATAATTCAAAACCTGACTGGGTAGCCTGTGTGTAAATGTGCATAATGTGGTAAAGAAAAATATGACCAAATATGTAAATCTCCCTATAAATACTGTTTCTGGCTCAACAGCACTTCATTTTGATTGGCAGGTCAAATGCTGAAACATTTAAACGCATTAAAAAAAAAAAAAAAAAAGAAAACCTACTATGTTTTTTTGCATGAACCTTCTTGAGTTCAATAGCCATCATAATAAAGTTTAGGGCTTTCCTTTGATACATAAACTATGAGAGTCTTGTAAATCATATATTTTCTATAGGAACCAAAATTACTACACAGCTACCACTGTATCTGTAAAGGAAAGCTGCAGAACATTATTTTACGTGGCACAGCTGTTAAACAGAAAAAAAACTCTTAACTTTCAAAATGGTACTACAGTTGTAATAACAGCACAAATCCAGCAATCAGGTCTTTTAAAGTTTATTTTTCTAGGTCTCTGTTCTGTCCCATCTCCGTCATTTATGTCCAATGGGAGCAATGATTATTACCCGCGTGGCTTTGTTTACAAATTATAGCCTGCTTGCAAAAGAAAAAGCACAATATAAAAGCAAACTGCAGCAAACTAAAAAAAATAAAAACTAGCGGACCAAGGGACTTTCCTGGTGTGAATACACCCTCCGCCAATTGTTAAAAGGTTGATATTTTTTAATCATCTGACTGACGATGCTAATGTTTTTTTGACCGTTGTGCGTCCTCTTTGCAGATGTTCCTGCATGGTTGAAGAGCCTTCGCCTTCATAAATATGCATCCCTATTCTCACAGATGACCTACGAGGAGATGATGATCCTTACGGAGCAACATCTAGAATCTCAGGTGTTTCCATTTGTTCTGTCATATTCACTGCTCGCCGACTGTGATTTTTGTACAGTCTTCAAACCTGGTGATGCGTAAGCTCTCAATGAGGCGTGAAATTAAACAACGAACCCCACAGTTATATTGAGCCAGTCACACATTGTAGGAAATGGTTGGATATTTTCTCCCTCCTCTCACTTTCCTTGAAACAGACGGTGATTAGGTTTGTTATTTAGTGACTGTGTAAATTGCTCAGTGTGCCTTGAAGACACAACTTCTCACACCAGTCTTGCTGTTTGTCTTCTGTCTTGTTCAGAACGTCACGAAAGGAGCGCGACACAAGATTGCATTGAGTATCCAGAAGCTGCGAGAGAGACAAAGTATACTCAAGTCTTTAGAGAAGGTGAGTATTTCAGCTTCCTCTGAAGCTACAAAAAAAGACATCAAACATCTAAATTCAGAGTGTACACTTCCACATTTTTGATTTTCATGCCCTCATGTCTGGTCAGGATATTTTGGAAGGGGGAAACCTGCGCAACGCCCTCCAGGAGCTTCAGCAGATCATCATCACACCCATTAAGGCCTACAGTCCGCCCAGCGCAGCACAACCCGTCTCGGACACCTCCACTTCCTCAACAGACGGCACAAAAACAGGAGCGGACAAAGAAGCGACGTCCGAGGACTTGCAGTCCCACAACCCACCCCCCTGCGACGGAGACTCGTCGGTCGCGCCCATCTCAGATGGGGACATAGCAGGACAATTCACTCGTGTCATGGGAAAAGGTAACACCATTAACCTCTCAGCTTCAGATTGTGGCTGATTGGAGTCAAACTGGGTTCATATGTCAAATTGTATTACTTATTTACAGTGTTTTGTGAAATTAGTTATGCTCCCAAAACAAAATTTTTCAACATTGTATCACGTTACAATGACAATCTTCAGCGTATTTCATTGGGGTTTTATGTGATACAGCAAAACAGAGTTGAACACAAGTTGGAAATGGAGAAAAAAAATGTGCACAATTTAAAAAAAACAAAAGAAAGAAAGAAAGAAACTAAAATGTTTATGCTTTGGCATTGAGCTCCGCCTCCTGAGCCAAACATTTGCATCACAACATTTCATTGAAAATCCAGCTGCAAGTCATTTAGATTATGCATCTACCAGATTTGCACATCTTGAGACTAAAGATAGGTCCAATAGGTCTGATTTGGATCCAATCATACAGATTTGATTTGAATAACTTATGAACAGCATTATTTAAATCTTAAGTCAGACTTTCTATTGGTCTGGACTTTCACTGAGCCAGTTTAACTTGTGTATATGCTTAACTCCAAAGCTTTCTCCACTGGAGCTTTGTGTGTATGAAAATATTTTGCAAATGTTAATGGCCCTGTAGTTCCCATATAATTTTGACCCCCTCAAATTGGACTTTCAATATTTGATACAATACTATTATTGTAATGGTACAGCAACACAAGTCCACATCAAACTGTTATTTATATGTAAAAAATTGTTTTAGGCCGTTAAGCATTTTTCTTCCACTAAATGGTTACATTCTGCTTTGTTGGTCTTTTACATGAAATCCCACTTGACGAAATGTGCAAGATTCTTGCACGTTACGAATAGAATCTTTATTAATTGTCAGTTGTAAACCCAAAAAGTTATGACCTTTTCTCTATCTGCCCCACATCCTTTACATGTATGGTAATATAAAGTACTGTTTGGCCATTTCAGTGTGCACCCAGCTGCTGGTTTCAAGGCCAGATGAAGAAAACATCAGCTGTTACCTTCAACTTATTGAGAAGTGTCTAGCACATGAGGTGAGAAGTAGCTTCTATTTTTTGTTCTTGGTCAGCATGTTGCATGCAAGCCGTATCAGTTATCAGAAACTACATTTTTAGAGGCTTTTTTGGGGGGGGGGTATTAGGCTTTCTCAGAAACTCACAAGAAAAGGCTGGTCACCTGGAAGCAGCAGGTCCTGAAGCTGCTGCGCCTTTTCCCTCGGAAAGCGATGCCAGACATGTCGGCGTACCGACAGAAAGGGTGAGGCTTCCTGCTTTCTTTTACCTTTGATCTTTCTCCTAACCACTGTTTTTGTCATAGTAACTTAATGTAACCTCACTGAATTCATCCTCCTCTTTCCTCTGCATAACTTCCTTTTTCTACCTGTGCTGTTTCAGCTGGAACTATGGGTCAAACTCCCTGCCCACAGCAGGCTCTGTGAGTGGGGGTGTAAGCCGACGGGGCCAGAGGCAGTTCCCAATGACCCCTCGTGGTGGACTCCCAGCTGGGCGCATGTGTCTTCCTGGCGGGATCGGCGGAGCATCTCCACGCCACACACTCGCTAATCCTGCTTTGGCAGGACAGGGTAGACAAGTCAGTATTACCTCCAGGGAATAAAAAATGGCTCCTGCCCAGCAAAGAGTTGTCTTAAGCTAAAAGTGAGGTGTCCACTTAAATTTATGTATGTAAAATGAAAGTCTTAAAATGTCTTAAATTCATTTTTAAAAATGTAAGTTGGCCTTAAATGTTACTTTCAATGTTATCTTCAACTTATCAAAGTTAAGTTGATAAGTTAACTTTGTTGTGGGGCTATCTTGGGTAGGAGCAAATATAGAACAAGTTGGTTGGACAATGTTTGTTTTTGCCACTGGATCACTTCTTTTGCCAACCAATATGAGCCAGCAGGGTCCTCTAATCATCACCTATATGAAGACTTTTTTATCCGCCTTAAATTTAATTCCAGCTGGCAGTAGAAAGTCTTAAATTTTACTTTCTGAAACCTGTAGATACCCTAAAAGATTTGTTTTTTTTCTCCAATATATTAAGCTTTTTTGCATTTTGTCAAGTGATATCCATAAAGTTGGTATTGAGAGAGTAATAGTACAATATTACTCTTTATTACAATATCGACTAATTTTTATTTTTGGTAGGAAAGGGAATATTTTTTGAAATACATTTTCCAAAAAGTTAAATTTGGCTTTTAGCAGAGCAGAAAATCTTCTTACATTTACCGTTTCCTCAACTTCACTCAAGGTCTTATGTTAAAAATACAAAATTTTCATATTTTGATTTGCATAATATGCATACATTTCCTTCCAATGATCAATTATGTGCTTTATTATGGTGGCGAATGAAACGGTGTATCAATAAAATATACTGCTCAAAAAAATAAAGGGAACACTTAAACAACACAATATAACTCCAAGTAAATCAAACTTCTGTGAAATCAAACTGTCCATCTAGGATGTGTTATTTGAGTGTTCCCTTTATTTTTTTGAGCAGTGTACATTAAAGATGTTTTATTGTGGAAATAATCTGGAAAAATTCAAAAGTTGTCCATAATCCTGCGAGACGCTATACCTGCTGTATGAAAGGTCAAAGCACTCATGAATGCGACAATGTTGATAACTGGAATGAAGTTTAAGTGAATGACATTAGATGCAGCTTCTAATTAGAAGCGAATGCATGTTTTTAAAAACTTTATCACAAACATTGGTTATCCTTTGTTGTCCTTTTTATGAATCCGATTTTTTTTCATTATTTTTGCATATATTTGAATGATTAGCAAACCGTTTCCAAAAGTCTGAATCAGATTGATAGGACATGGTGTTGTTTTTCTCCACAGAACCTGTGGTTTGCCAACCCTGGGGGCAGCAACAGCATGCCAAGTCAGAGTCGCAGCTCTGTGCAGCGGACCCACTCGCTTCCAGTCCACACGTCTCCACAAACCATGCTCATGTTCCAGCAGCAAGGTGGCGCACATCAGCATATGTTCATTATGCTCATATACTTACCCACAAGCTATAGTTATTCCTTTTAAAAAATTTTTAAAAAATAAACCACTCTTTTTATTAGTAGGAAACTAAGAATATTTTTCCACTTCACATTTTTTAACCGTGGTGTTTGCACCATGTTTTTTTTCCCTCATCCAAAACTGTTAATTATTAATTACATTATTTGAAAGTGGCTAATGTGGTTGCAATCTAATAGCTACAGAAGTTATATGAACATTAAAAGCTCGCTGCATGCCTCAAAATGTTTTAGTTCATTTTTGAACCTTGCAGACAGACACTGCATATTTAAAGGTGTATCTCAATTGGACATAATGGAACAATTAGAAAACAATAATATTTCTTTAACTCCTTAGACAATGGACAAATCAGACTACATTTCACTCGTACAACTCACTATCATGTAACATAGCAATCTGTATTTTTTGACTTACCATACTAAGCTGCATTTTCTTAATCTCTACTATTTTTAGCAGCAGTACTGTATTATTTTTAAGTATGCTTTGGTTTTGATTGTTTTTTATAGTTTTTCTCTTTTTTTTTTTTACCATTTGTGTGAGTATGCATGCCCCCACCTTAACTTGCTGTTGTGACACCTGGATGTCAACTATTTTCTTTGCTAACAATTTACCTATTTTTTATTAGTTGATAAAGTAGAACTATTTTCTGTCTCACAGCATGCTTTAATCCTGATTTTTAAAATAAGAAAAAAAACAACAAAAAAAAACACATTCATCCTCTTTTTGCATGCAAGAAAAACGTATCGGACGTTTTAAAAATTTTGCTTGAAAAAAGTAACAAAAAGCAAATGATTGAGAAAATAAGATCTTAATGTCAATTCTTCCCGTTTTCTTAAGAATGCCAAGTTCCAGGTTCCGACCTGGAGATCAACCCCACGCTGGAGTCACTGTGCCTCAGTATGACGGAGCATGCCTTAGGGGGTAAGTGTCCTCACCACACATTACGAAACCTTACATGTTTGTTCACTCAAAGAACACCAACTTGTGGTGTGCTTGATGGGAAATTATGAGAAACAGCTGTGTAGCCAGAAGAAAACTACTCATCACTGTTTGCATTCCCATTGCAAATTGGTGCAAAACTTTGTCAATATTCTGCTAATGGTTGAAGAACAAAATTTTGTGCAATTAAAATGATACGGAAATAAGTTAGTTCATGCTGTAAGTCATTAAAAAACACACTGCACCATCATCCTCCAGCTACTTCCTGCCGTCGTCTTCTTGGTTGTTTGTCTGTGGCAACATCTGGTTGCTTATCACGTGATTTGTAATGCAAAAAAGTGTTTCATTGCAGTATCGTGAAATAAACAGATTTTGTTACAGACAAAAAAAAAACAACAACAAAAAACCAAAACTCATTCTAGTGGCAAAAAGTTTTATCAGAAAAACTACGAATCTTTCTATGTGTCTTTAATAAAGCTGATGTTGATTATGATGATGATGATAGCTTTTTTTAAATTAGCGTGTTAACATTACGCACATTTATTCTCGAAATGTCAAATTGCTCAGAATGGTCAACGGAAACTCAGCAAGTGAGGGCAACCAGAGAAAAAGGCTTCAACTTGTAAGGGAAGTATAATGTTACAGATGAATATAGAATTATTTCAACTGATTGTGTCACTTCCAGTATTTTGCTATTTGTATCTGCACCCTAATAGACAGTAAACTGTTTAGAACTAAAAAGTCAAAAAAAAAAAAATAGATTAAGAAATCTTAGCAAAACTTTGAAAATACATAGTGCTGTTTAAAAAAGAAAAGAAAAAGTAAATGACATCCTAAAGGTGGCGTATTTCATATCCACTGTATTGAATACAATAACTGTGACAGAAATGCATTCATTAATGTCAAGATTAATGGAATAAGATTAAGATTACAATGAAAAACTAAAAAAACAGCTGTTTTAATGGGTTCTAGTCATTACACATACTACCACCTACTGGACAAGAGATGAAATTTCACCCCCCCAAACAATTGCAACATCATCAGGGTTTCCCTGCCTGACAAAATTAAGACTAGTCTGTATACACTCAGTGCAGGCTGTTGCCTAATTGTGTCTCATCTTCTTCTCAGATGGAACTGATCGGACATCAACAATATGAAGAGGAAAAAAAAAAGACTTCATTTGAGGCCTCCTCGGTTCAGCACAAAGACAGATGTGATGCTTCAAGAAAGAAAAGAAAAAAAAAAAACAAACCCAGGCAACGCAGTCACTACAATATGACAAAAAAACTGTGTATATGTTCTTTAATATTTTTGTACTTTATTATATACAACTAAGTTTATTAAAAATGGAATACAGATGATTATTATATTGTGGAACAGAGAAACGGTGAACTGTGTCGGCTGTGCCATGTCACCTGCAGCAGGACTGTGACATGGTCGTGCAGCGGTTCAGTTTACCACGATACGGAGAAGGAAAAAAAAAAAAAGCAGTGGATTGGTGCTGTCTTTAGGGGTTCTGCCCTGAATTTGCTCTTCTTCTCTTACTGCCTTGGAACAAGGTTTTCTATCCACAACACACTGACAGCCCTTTCACCCGTGTTCTAGATTCGAAAAAAATAATAATAATAATAAATTTCCAGCCACAAGTGAGGCACTTTTATTAACTTATCTTTGATATTGGGCACTAACTGTAATTGGTCATCATGGTACACTCTCTAAGGTTTCACCTGGGGATTGGTGTTAACCTACTAATCCTATAGGCAGCTCTAGTCAGGGCTTTAAAATTAGGCTGTTTCTTTTTTTTTTTTTTTTTTTTTTTTAATGTCCTCGTTGGAGATTTCGTTGCACAAACGGAAACCAGAGGACCAAACAGGAGTGATAAATAGTTCGTATTTCAACTTTAGGACATCTCTTTTTGTTTCACTTTAACATATAAACTAAAAACAAAAACAACAACAAAAAAAAAGCAACTGTCCTCCTCTAAGCTTCTACAAAGCCAAAGACCAGGGTTGTGCGTTTGTCAATTTGTGAAAGATATTTGTAGTAAGTTGCAGCAGAACAATTAAACAAAAAAAAACAAAATTATCGCCAGCTGCAACTTTTTTATTTTATTTTAACATCCTATGTCATAAATGATGATGAATCTCATTTTGTGCCAGGGAAACCCCAAAAAGGGGTGAAGGGCTTAGTAAGAGCTGGCTAGGTTTACACCGTGCAGGAGCTTGTTAGATATTGAACTGATAAAAGCGAAGAGGCCAGAGCGTTTTCAATTTACCATCCAGTGAACGCTAAATGAAAAAGATCTCTTGTGGGGCCAAGGGGAACTTTGCGATTGGCTTTCGGAAAACGTTTAAGAAACGCTCGCAGCGCCCTTGTCCTTTAAAAACGGCCAACGTGACGATTTGATGAATCATTTTTTTTTTTTTTTTTTGAGGTGCTTGACGATGTCCATGTTTTGTTTTTTCCTGTTTTGTCTGTGTTTCAAGTCTGAGCTCCCTACGTTATCATCTGTTATCAGTGTTGAATCAAAAACTTGTCCTTTTTTTTTTTTTTTTTTTTTTCTCCCCCCAGCCTCTGTCTTTGAATGTGACAGAGCCGGAGGTGCATGTTTGTGTGATAACGGACTTTTTTGGATCACTTTTTGGTTGCTTCATAAGGCAGGGAAAAGAGAGAGAGAAAAGACATTCGTATATTATTTCAACAGAGCCATAGGAGGTCTGTCTAGTAAAGATGGTTATTTACAGATATCTTTTTTTTCCAATTGTATTTTTTACTCTTCCCTTGATATTGATGACTTGTGCTTCTTTTCTATAATCGCATGTTTTGCCACACTAATGCAGCACTGTTGTAGATAAGAGGACATGATGGCTGACGGCGCCAGGTGTCGCCAACAGCTAGAGACATCTTGCAACAGATGTTGTGTTCATATCGCCTAAATGTCACTGTTTACATCTTTCTGGGATGATCCCCCGATTCATAATATTTGATGTCATGAGTAATCTATTGTCTCGCTATGTAACACATAAAAGAACTGAAGCCTTCTCGCTTCTGATGGCTGGGTGGAGTCTAAAAAAAGAAGAAAAAAAAAACAGTCCTCTGTCTGCAAATTTGTGGACTTCCAAATAGCACTCAGTTTTGTTTTTTTTTTCCCCCCTGTTTATACAAAGTCTGGATGACGTGGTGAGGAGAAAGAACAGCTTTCTCTGGCTGTGTGATTTCAGACTGTTAGCTGTCCATGTCCTGATAAAACTGTTCATCTGGTGCCTAAAATGGAAACACTCGAAACATTTATTCTAGAAGTGGCCGCATTCTAGTCATGGATTTCTTCAGAGCAGGCTCTCGGATTGATCTGACTTAGTTAAAAAAAAAAAAAAAAAAAAGCATTGCACCCACAGTCTGAACTCCACTTTGTAGGGGTAAATGCAGGCTTTATGACACACAATCGACTTTTCCTTTTAACAGTCCTCTATGTTCATCAGCTGTGTTGTTACAAATGGCTCAGATTATCCTTTTCATAGCCTCTGTTGCGTTCAACAGACTATTTATTACATTTAACGGACACAGAGGTACAATACAGATTTCTGCAAGTGTGTTTATGATGCTGATGCAGCAGGGGATGACAATGCTTATCTGAGCCGAAAATAAAAATGATGATGCGATGAGTAAACTGAAACACTACCAACGGGCCAAGGAATATGTTTACTCCATGTTTACATTCCAGCGATCCATGAAATGATTTTGGGGGAAATGCATTTCATGAGTTCAGCCTGGTGTTAGGAATCCAATAGGAGAGATGAAGAGCTTGTCATATGGAGACATCTACCAAGTGTTGCCCAGGGTTTATGATAGTTCAATTCTGCAGCCAGCTGTAGGTCACACTGCGCGTGTTTATCGTGTACAATTTATATTTAATTATAAATAACTTTTCCCCTGACATTTTCTAATATTTTGTGAACCTTTTGCATCACATGCTTTATTCTACTTTTTTACTGTCACTGTTGTGTGCGAATGGTCTGAAGTACAACATCCGTCGGATCATGACAGTCCAAATAAAGAGGTTCAGTTCTTTTGCAAACTGAAGTTGTGTTTTTGTGTGTGTGTGTGTGTCTACTCTTGGATTGACTTTTGTACGTTAGAGAAGAATTGTATTTATATAAAACCGTCTTGTTTGCTTTTATTTTAGAAATTCGCAACAATTCCGTGTGGCTTTCACTTCCGAGTCAAAGGTCATATCCCCCTCCCCCGTCTGCTGTTCGTCAAGCTAATAGCTAGCTTTCTTGTTAACGTCCTTACTTTATCAGGGGAAAAGCTTCGTATTTGAAATGGAAACTGCATCGCAATTGCTCAAGGTCGGTTTTAATTTTGTGTATTGGCAACTAAAGTTGAGTTTTACGAGTTGTTTTACCATTAAAACTAAGTCGTTTCTTTCCGGGAGTTAGGAGTAGCCAAGTTAGCACAAAGCTAGTCGCTAAGCTAACTTAGCGTGTACCCAATGAAAACAGCTGACTTAGCTTAGCTCAGATGCTAACTTAGCAGGTGCTGTTAACATTTTCCCCGTATTTCTAAAACATGCATTATAAGTAAATTTGCGAGAAACAAAACAAAAGATCCCCCAACATTAAACGAGAGTTAATATTAGTAATGTGTATAAAGTTGATATATGTCCGATTCTTTCTCGAAATCACTTGGTCTGATTTAAGGAGACAGAACCTGGTGCTTTAAGTACGAGAAAGTAAGTTAACATGACAGGGTTTGGCTTTAAACCGAAAATAAAATGAACAGCGTCTTCATTGGGATGCTTTTATATCACGCAGTCTTTTCCAGAATATGAAGTTATTATAATAACGTTAAGTCGTTTGAGTAACTTCTAATTTTTGAATGGAAGTAGGAAACTCGGGGTTAAATCGTAGTAGTTTAGGTTAAAAACTGTTGAGACCGTTTTAAAGATAGGCGGACAGATGGATTCACCTCAAATTTAATAAATAGGCATATTTCTATCACTTTTTGGTTTTTGATTCAACCAAAATCATCTCGTTAATAGTATGTGTATCGCCAAAAATATTCTAAATAAAATATTTTTGCATTATTTACACTGTGCGTCGTAATCTTGATAAGATGGATAATGTTGCAGCTCAATAACTGAGACACATGCTTTTTTTTTTTTTTTTTTCTGGTTCCAGCTCCTAAAATTCCCTATTGATGTTTTGTTCTGGTATTTGTCTGAAAATCTTGAGTTAAAACAGTTTTCAGTCAAAAATGAACCCATCACCGAAGTACAGCGATAACTTAGGTTGTTGAGATTGCATCAGTTTTTTTGTGTTTGTTATGATGTAAAGCACTTTGAAATGCCACATTGCTGCTGAAATGTGCTATACAAATAAAATTTGATTGATTGATTGATTAGTGCATATAACAAACCTTTTAATGATACAGGCCAGTAAGCAAGGCAGTGAATTAGCATTAGCCTTTTCCCTAAAAGCTTTTAGCTATTTGTATTACTTATTAGCAATGTTTAGGACACTGAATGTAGGAAGTCAATGTAAGACAACATTCTAGTTATGCCCCACATGTTACTGACAGCATTTAGGCTAATTTTAGCTTATACATTAATTTTACCACATTGAACGATGCAAGTCCATGTTAGTCAACATGCTTGTGACTCTCCACAACCTATTGACAACAATTTAGCTAAGAATAACATTGAAATTATTTGAAACTTTAAATTGACATTTGTGACTGTGTACAAAATAGATAATCAAATACTGCAGTAAGCATATTGCTTACTGCAAAAGATAAATGTTCCCCATTTCCCCTAGGCGGCTCTGTAAACATGTATTCGGTTTAGGAAAAACAAATAAAACAACCATGTTCGAAGTGTGTGGCCAGAATAAAATATCAGAATATTTCAAATAAAAATCTGGAAGAAAATTGGGAAACAGGCCATCATTGGGTCTTTGCACATTAACATCCAATACATTAATGTAGGAATTATTTAAAGACATGAAATCGACTTTCTTTGATCTCAGTCTTTGGACCTCAGTCTATGAGAGGGGTTAGCTGAAGACAATAGTTGATAGGAGGAGCTCGGACTCTGAAATATTCAGAGATTGTACAAGGAGGAATCTTCAAGGCTCCAGCCTTGTGAAAGTATTGTCATTTTGGTGGTGATAAATATATATTTTTCTTTGTTTTTCCCAATAAATTGTTGTGTTCAATTGAAAAGACATTTTTTTAAACGTTTCTCGTACAAGGCTGTTGGACTGCAATATTTTAAGACTTTTTACTTACCGTTAGCATGGGTCAAATTTGTTTGTGCCTGTATGGTGTGAATTTTTTCTTGCGAGTAGTAAATTGTGCTTTCATTTTTGTATTTGCAGGTTGTTCAACACCTTGCTGGCTGCTATACTTGGACATTGATAGACATCTGAAACTAGTGATGTGGATGATAAACGTGCCAAAAGATAACTGCATATCCACCTTATCCTATGGCGACTTTCTAGAGTGGTACAACTGTAACTTCTTCTCCACATAATTTATAATGTCATTACCGAATGAGTCGGGAAACAGAGGGAAGGAGCGAGAGAGGGGAGCCCGCCCTAAAGTGAGACAGAGCCGGTCGGAGGAGAGAAGAGACTCTGGGGGTGGTCGGAAAGGCGGGAAGGGGAAGAAAAAAGGCCTCTCTACGCACGACACCGCCGCCGAGCGACCCGTCAGTGACGGGTTTGAATATGGCGAACTGTTGAACGATCTGGATGCCAGGAGCCAAACCTCCTCCTCCACCTCCCCGCTGAAGGAAACCTGGAAATGGCAGGACTTGGACGTGGCGGGGTCCACTCCGGGGCAAGGCGTCACCGCCACGCAAGGTCAAAGCACCGTTTGGTCTGCCGCAGAATTACCTCCCTTGGGCGAGGCGGAGGGCCGAGGCTCAAGCAGCAGCCGCACTCTCAGGCAAAAAATCCAGGACGCAATGGGCCAGTGTTTCCCGATAAAGACCCACAGTGCTGCAGCGGCACCACCTCCACCCCCGCAGGCCTTTTCATCATCAGCTGCCTGCGCCTCCTCCAGGCGGAAGATCCATCTCAGCGAACTGATGTTGGACGACTGCCCGTTCCCCGTAGGGTCAGAGCTGGCTCAGAAGTGGTATCTCATTAAGCAGCACACAGCCCCCATCACCCAGCCTCCTCTGTTGGATCCCGCAGTGGTGGTGTGCAGCGCCCCGACTTCGGCGACGGCCGCCGTGGAGGATGTGGACGACAAGCTGCGAGAGCGCAGGCGCATCAGCATCGAGCAAGGCGTGGAGCCGCCGCCCAACGCCGAGATCCACACTTTCGAGGTGACGGCTCAGATCAACCCGCTGTACAAGCACGGCCCCAAGCTGGCTCACGGCATGAACGAGTTGGCCGGCACCGAGGGCGCCTCCGCTCACCAGCAGCAACAGCTGCTTCTCCAAAGGCAGCAGCAACACCAGCTCCTGCTGCAGAGCTGCTTAGACACGCTCGACGAAGTGGCGGCCTCAGCGTCCGCTTCCCTCCACGCCTCGGATGCCGCCTCCGATCCTCCAGTCGACGCGGAGGCAGAGGCGGCGGCGGTGAGCAATTTGAGCTCGAGAGCCGCCGCGCTCCCTCGAACCGAGCACCAGACGCCCCACGAAGGCTACCGCTTCCACACCCAGATCGACTACATTCACTGTTTAGTGCCGGACCTGCTGCAGATCACCAACCTCCCGTGCTACTGGGGAGTCATGGACCGCTACGAGGCGGAGACGCTGCTGGAGGGGAAACCCGAAGGCACCTTCCTGCTGCGCGACTCCGCCCAGGAAGACTACCTGTTCTCTGTCAGCTTCCGGCGCTACGGCCGCTCGCTGCACGCGCGCATCGAGCAGTGGAACCACAACTTCAGCTTCGACGTCCACGACCCCAGCGTCTTCCACGCGCCCACGGTCACGGGCCTGCTGGAGCACTACAAGGACCCCAACTCCTGCATGTTCTTTGAGCCCCTCCTCTCCAACCCCATCCACCGCACACACCCGTTCAGCCTGCAGCACATCTGCAGGGCGGTGATAAGCAGCTGCACCACGTACGACGGCATCAACGTCCTCCCCATTCCGAACGCGCTGAAAAAACACTTGAAGGAATACCACTACAAGCAGAAAGTGCGAGTACGGCGGATGGACACGTGGTGGGAATGAAGAAGAATAGAAACCGGACTCAACCAAATATTTAAAAGTATTTAGCTGTATCAACTCACACAACACTGTATTTATTTATTTTATTCCTGCTGAATCTCATAGCAAATGTACTAAACCACACTGATGAGGCAACGTGTAATCTCACTGATCTTGCACATTCAGAGCGATACAAAGCTGAAATTAAACAAACAAGTTTCAGATTCATGCTGCTTAGAGGACTGCATCTCATCTGTGTCTTCAAGTGTGACTAAATCATCTTAATTATCTGATGATGAGGGTATGAATCAAGATGATTATAATGGAACTGCTCATCGATCACACACTGAGCAGCTGAAACGCATCCTTACGGGGATCGTCACTCAGGTGCTGCAAGTTTTACACCGCAGTGCAGAAGTCTTTGTACTTCTTGAGCTTCTTTTTTTTTTTCACATTTTGTCATGTTAAAAACCACAGAATTCACTGTTATTCCTAGATTTGGACCAACATAAAGTACTAGATTATTTTATTATTAATATTTACCTTCATTTCACCAGGTAAATCCCATTGAGGTGAAGAGTGTTTTCTCATTTGAATGTCCAATGGGGACCAAAACTGCAACATTTGTTACATTTTCCAGCCGGTGCGGTTCGCTTTCACACCGCACTGTCAAACCAATTAAACCGTCTGAAAACCCTGCCCTCCCCCCTGTGGAGGCGCTGCATCAAAAACCACTGAAGGAAACAACACAAAACCTCCAAAGAAGATATAAGCGCAACTTCCTCCTGTTTGTAAACAAAATGGAATAGTGTCAGATTTTAGCAGTTGTAGGTTTTCTCTATTGTCTCCGGCAAAAGATTATGAACCATTTTCCCATTAGTGTTAGACTCACGTGTTTAGTTTAGCAGTATTTACCCAGAATGCCCTGCTGCGTGGTAGTCATTTAGTTATAGCAAGAATAAATTAGTGAAAAGATTAATTAAAGCGTTTGCAGACAGATGAATCCTTCTCGAAATTAGTAAGAGCAGCCTTAACACATTTACTGAAAACAGCATCTTTAACTTCATGGTTTTCTTTTTTTCCCTAACTGTTTCTTAGAAGATGAAGCAGAAAACTGAAAATATTTCTTTCCAAGTTCGTTTCGGACCTTAGGCACCGAAAGTAAAAAAAAAAAACAAAACAAAAAACTGCACCTTATCAGTGATTGATGTAATTAAACAGCATGTAAATCCAGCTGTTCCGTGAAGACCTCAGGTAATTGTTAGGGAATATTACTGAAAAGCTGCACCATAAAAACCAAGAAGCTCACCTCTCCAGTTCTGGAAAGAAACGCCACAAATTTTCAGCTTGTCGTTGTGGAAAGCTGGTAGAAATGTACCCCAAAAGACTGGATGCACCTGTTCTTTCAAAAGCTGCCTCGACAAGCTCTAAAACGGTGAGGAGAATACAAATGCTTGACTCAGAGTTTTATTTGTGTGACAAAATGTGAAAAAAGCTTTCAGCAGCAGTGTGTTGTGTGTTTTGCGATGCGACGCCATGAAACCAATCGTCAAGTTTTGAGTTTTAGGTCAGAATGCTACCCAGCCTTAACCTCAGGAGGTTTGTGTGCTACGTTGAAGCAACCCTGTACTCTGTCATCAGTGTCCTGCAGCAGAGTACAGGATTACAATTACAGGTAAATATAAACCGAGACTCCTGACTAACACTGAACTGCTGCGCAGTGAGGCATTTAAGTGGAATTTGGACAAAAATATATTTTCCCCAAACTATTCCTGCTCTCATTGTCAACAAAAATATCAAAATTTCAACAACAACAAAAAAAAAATCAGCCATTTCTGTTGGTCTTCATAATCTCAAATGTGGGCTTTGAATCTGCAGTAGATAGCTTATAAAATGTTTTTTTATATATACAAATTTGTTAAAAAATACCACTATGTTGTGTGAGTATAATATGAGAGATGATTATGAAAAAAAAGTTCCTCTGGTTCCTTGTTATCCTATGACCATTTGCAGATATGCAGCCAGGAGGAGGGTCTTAGCGCAGCAGAGTCTGCTGTGAAAGCTAAAGCTAGTTAGCATGCTACCAGTGTATTTCTTCAGATGGCAGTTGGAGCACAAAGAGGAGGTACAGGAGCTTATTTTTATCTCTCATGTTATACTGATGGCAACAAAATGACAGTTTTAACAAATATGTAAAATATATATATGTAGAAATATACATATTTTATTTTTTTCATAGAAGTTATAAAATGTGTTGGATATATGGAGATTTTACAAGCGAGTTCGTAATTTGAGGGACGAAAGTTTAGTAAATAAATAGGCAATTAAATATTTATGGATGTGACCTAAATGAAATTGAAAATACACTTAAGAATTACATTTTATATATTTAAGTAGTTAATTTAAAAAAATAATGTTAAAGCAATAACTTTTTTTTTTTATTCACTATGTTAAATTTGCACCATCTGTTTTAGCTGTCAGAAATAACCAATCAACCTTTGTGTGAAAGCATGCCAGAGTCAAAACACAACAACTTACTGTATGTTGATAAAATGCATATTCAACTTTTCTAAGTTATTGAGTTAATTAAGCTGTTTTCTAAAACATTTTGTCTTGGCTGTTTATATATATATATATATATATATATATATATATATATATATATATATATATATATATATATGATATTCTTAAAATGCCTTAAAGCGGGTGGAAGGTGTATGTCAGTGTGCTTGGTTAAATATGGTACTAGTGTAATGTGCTTTGTGTGATTCATATGTCTAGAGAAGAATAATATAAATTTGTTCTATTTACCTTATTGCCAGACTTGTTTTTGTCTACCACCTCCGTTTAGGAGTTCAGCATTTCTGCATTTTGGCATTTTAGTCGCAACTTTTTGAATCCCAAACTGAAGAACCGCGGGTGCGCTCGTGATCAAACACCTCAGAAGGTTTTATGTAAAGACGATCCATCACCTTTGATAGAACAGGTGATAACAAAGACAAACCCCATGATCTCACAGCTCCAAAATAGCTAGGTGGTAATTTCTGAGTGTTGCTTTTTTTTTTTTTTTTCTTCCAATCTGTTCACCGTCAAGTTTTTCTTAGGTTGCACTTCCTGATTCCAATACTTAATCGAATTGTTTCTACTTCGTGAGATAGAAAGTGCAAGATAATGCCAAAGTTAAGAAAAGTCAACTACCAAATGAAATTTATGTAAAACTGGAAGACATTTTTTGACCTCTGCTGTATTGACACTTTGTTTCCAAATATAGTTATCTGTAAAATTCAGTTTTAATCTGTACATTTGCAGAATCTTTAGTAATTCTTCAATTTTTCACGTTTTGTCACGTTGCTGTGACAGACCAGCCCAAAGCAGTGAAGTAATGTGATGTTGAACTCTGCAAAAACACATTTTACCAAGTGGTTTTGGTCTAGGTTCTAGGTCAAATATCTTAACTAACTTACGAGTAACTTTTCAGCAAGGTATAGGAATTTGTTTTTTAATCAATAACTCTGAAATATCGATGAAAAGGTACCATTTCCACTTACAGCTTCGGAATTATGCCTTGTTATAAGTGAAATAATCAGCCAGTGGAGCCAGTCCTTTATTTTATTCAATATTAAGGAGTTATTAAATTAAAACAAGCTCCTATTTCTTGCTGAAAAGTTACTTGTAAGTTAGTTTTGTCCCATTTCAAGTGTACTGAGACATTTGCACTAGAAACTAGACCAAAATAATTGGTGAGATTTTGGGTTTTTGCGACTCAAAATGAGATTTAAATGATTAAAAATTGTATTTAATCAAAATTGTCAAAGTAGGTGTTTTTGTATCCTGTCCCCTTCAGTCTAATTTTCTCAAACAAAAACTAGTGCAAACAACTGCCATTATCTAATGTGCCAGATGCAGTAAATACAGTTCAGGCCGGTATGAAAACAGACCTCAGAGGTTTTGTCGGAAAACATGAGCGAAGAAACGGCAGAAAAGCAGGGTTAGATTGCCATACAATGTCCTAAGCTTTAGAAATCTCACAAAGTGCCATTCCATCCATTATCCGGAATTGAAAACAGCAGATTTGCAAACTCCCTCCGAGAGATGGCTGCACACCTAAGCTCACAAGCTCTTTTTGCTGTTTGTAGACAGTCATATAGGGTAGCAAACAAGTCCCGTTAAAAGAAGCAAATCTGGTCGGAAGAGATGCAATTGAAACTGTCAAGTCTAAATGCAAAAAAACCCCAAAAAAACAACAATGCACACCTCTAAAAATACCACGTACCCAAAGTAAAACATTGTGTGGGAGGCATCATGCTGTGGGGATGTTCGTGTGGTGAAGGTTCGCCTTCAAGCAGGACAGCAAGGCCAGACATAAAGCTATTCTGTAACAAACAGTTTCAAACAACATCGAGGTTTTTGAATGACTCCAAGTACAAGATTAGATTCAGTTAGTGTCCGCGCTAACACTTGCATGTAGAAATTCACAGATGCTTTTCAGCCTGTCAAGCTGTGATGTAACTATTTTAGAAGGAAGACCTCAAAGAAAAAAAAGAAGAAAAAAAACGTGCACAAATTTCCTTCTACCTCAAAATTACATGCAAAGATTTGTGGTCATTTTTGAAGAACCATTATTTTATTTCTATTTTTAGTATTTAGAATAAAGATAAACATGGAAGAGGATGGATATTCTTTTTTTTTCTGTGGGATGAAAAATGCCCTAAAAAATAAAATAAAATAAATAAATAAAAGAGAGACAGAGAGAAATAAAGCAGATCTTTAAGTGTACAATTGGTACATTTAGTGTCATTCTCTGTAAAAATCCAGTGCAAATATCACAGACAATCTGTTAAAACACCTGCACTTGTAGTTTATTAGGAACCACTGCAGAAGCTCCAAAGATGCAGGTTGCAAACTCCTGGTATATCCTGTCAAATCTGAACAAACTACAACAGAGGTTTTGGGTGCATTGTGACATTTAACAACTCCCTGTATGCGTTCAATAATTTAAAGATTTTTTTATTTTTTTAAAATGGACCTCCAAGTGAAATCTTCATGCTGGTACACATGTTCATTTCCCCCAAATGTTTTTGACTCAGTTTCTGTTTTTGATGCGGCACTTCCACACAATTCCTCGATTTCTTTACATTCCTCCGCATCAGTGACGTCAGAACCTCCTGACGTCACTGTCGGTATAAAAGCACACCACATCCAGCTGCCGCTGGCGATACGACCACATTTAGGCATTTCGAGCTGATAACGCACAGTGTGGTGGAGGGCTCGTCTTCAGCAGCGTGACGTGTCAGAAATCGGGCCGCTTCTTCTTTTTTTGCTCGCTGCCCGTGTCAGGCGGGCATCCGTGGGCTTTCTGGGGTTAAATTACATGAAGCCCGAGCCAGCTGCCCTCATTAAATTCAAAGGAGAGAATCAAAAGTGGCCTTTGTGAACTTGTCACCGGTGATGCAGTTGCGTTATCAAAATGCACGATCCGACTGTTGTGCTGCCTGGTTTCATTAGTCCGGAGGTTCGGGGTGTCGTTCTTTCTAATTAAGATGTAAAGCGCCAGGTCCTTCCATAGAAGCAAGCAAGAAAGAAAAATAAAGTCATCAGGCTATATTTCCTGCTGTTTGGAAAAAAAGGCGGTCTAATCTCCCACTCCTGTTTTTCATGATGAAAATTACCATAACGAATTGGCTCGGGTGAATCTCCTGAAACGGAGGCAGGATGAATATGTTTTCAGCTTTCTGTGAGAGTCTGACACATTAGTTGTCATGGAGACAAAAACAAAAAACAAAAAAACAACGTTAGAGCTTTGAACGAGCTCTCCCAAGAGAAATCGGTCCAGGTATCTTTTTAAAATTTTTATTAAAAAAAAAAGAAAAAGAAAAAGAAAAAGCAGTAATGACTGGCGAAAAAAATAAAACACAAAAACCCTAGAAAAACATTACCGTGGCAACTGAACACAGATGAGTCACGTTATTGAAATACCGCCCCGCCAAAATCAGGTGAGTTATTGTATTAGCCAGACCAGCATAGAAGAGCAGGTCACTAAAGCTGAGTATCCCTGAAAAGTTCATTATTTTTCCAGAATTTGATTTTTAAAGTTATTATAAATTTAGTACATGCAGAAGTATTTCAAACATTTATTTCTGTTCGTTTTGAATGTTAAGACAGTTAAAGGAAGCAAAAACTGGCATTGATTTTTTTTGTTTTTTTGTTTGTTTGTCTTTTAGGCAGACCTGTGAAGACGCTGTTGCAGTAATCAATACGACTAAAGATAAACACATGGATGAGTTTCTCTAGATCCTGCTGGGACGTTAGTCCTCTAATCCTCAAAATGCTTTATAAGGTGACAGAAGACATTGCAACTGTCTTTATGTGGCTCCGATGGTTCAAGCCCATCACTGCACCCAGGTTTGGGGCCTACTACTCACTAGTTTTTAGCTGTAATAACTGAAGCTGCGCACTGACTCTAGGTCGTTCCTCCTCAGCTCCACAGATCATAACTTCAATTTTGTTTCTGTTTAGCTGGAGGAAGTCATGGCACAACCACACATTAATTTGTTCTAAGCAGTTTGTTTAGCGCTTGCACGGGTTCAGAGTCAGTTGGTAATGTTGTAATGTAGAGCTGTGGGTAGTTATGGTAACGAATCGACTTGCTATGAGAGTATGTAGTTATTAAATAGGAGGGGTCCCTGGAGAGAACCTTGGGGTACCCCACATGTGACAAAATCTTATTAAGTAGTATTGGTCTCGTTTCTTGTGCAAATATCTACATTTTAAATAAAAACTAACTTAAAAGTAACTTTACAGCAAGAAATAGGACCTTACCTCCAGGTAAGGACAACAATTCTTTCATTTTGATGAAAAAAAAACAAAACAAATTAATACAGAAATTACGTCCTGTTCAACTGGCAGATTGTTTCACTTGCAGCTAGGACCTTTTCATCAACATAAAGGAATTATTGACTTAAAACAAGCGTTAATAGTTTGTGTTTGTTTGCAGTGTAACTTGTTAAGTAATGGCTGACAGAATCTGCCCTCCATCAACTCCCAAACAACCGCGATGCAGTTTTCTCCTTCAGATGTCTGATTTGGCATGCCGGATGCAAATCATCCATGACGGGCACTCGCCCAACACAGACGCAACTTTCATTTAAACAGCAAGTGCCGAGGCACCATTAGAGTCTGCATTTGAAATGCAAAGTCAGGATCTGTGGCCTTTCCATCCTGAGCGAAGTCACTCCAGAAGATCAGCTATAAAATGAGATTTGCAGTTATGGACGACATTTGACCCGTCATGCATACCCAAGTGGCCCGCACGCTGAACCTTCCAAACAAGCAATTTGAACGTCTTGACAGCTCAAGGCTTCTTTCCAAAACAATGCCGAGCTCCACACTTTGCTTGCTGACCCAGACGGGTCAGGGATGAAGTCGTGGAGGCGTTTAAAAGCGGGATTAGGACGTGAAGCTCTTTTGCGCGTGCACGTCGCCTCGGGGTCGTGAACCGTTCACACAATGTCTTCTGTGGTTCCACATGCTGCACAGAAGTTGGAACTCCGAGCTGGGTTTGACGGCTCAGTCAAAGTACCCGCGTTTCCACTGACCATAAAATTGCACAAATTGGAATTACGAAAAGAAATCTCCTTAATGGAAACACGGCAATGTTGGGGGGGAAAAAAAAATCTTCATGTTTTTGATAAAAAAGGCTTTGCGACAAGATGAGGTGGTTATCGAAATTTGTGTGTTTTGCAAAACCGATGATGTTGTGGCTTGTTTTATTTTTTTGTTTGGACAAAGCGCAGCTGATGAAGAGCGCTAATGTCATGACTGAAATATGACTCATGTAGCTGACATGTTTTTAATGGCTTGTTGCGTGAACAAACTTATATACGTGTAATTTTTATTGCATTTGGAAACACAGCAGTTGCGAATTGTGGTTTTTTTCAACGTTAGCAGAATATCAAGAAAGATTTGCACACATTTGTAATGGGAACACGGCTGCAGTCAAACTGTTTTTATGTGTTTTGTATAAAAAAAAAAAAAAAAAAAAAGAAAATTTTTTAAATAAAAAAAAAAATGTTTGCACTTAATTATCCACCTGTATTTATTTATTTTATTTATTTTTTTTTTTAAACTTTTTTCTGAATAACAAACCTCTGGTTACTAATTTTAGCACAGTAATACATTTATCTCATCGATCTGAATAAAAAAAAAAATGTTTTTGAAAAAAGAACTGCATTTATCTCCAGTAAATTACACATTCCTGCCATTCACAGCCCCAAATGTATAATAAAATTACATATTTGTTAACCTGAATCGGCTTTGCAGTTAGCAGAAAACTGAGAAGACACTTGCTATATGGTACAATGATTTTTTTTTTTTTTTAGCTTTTTGTCTAATATGCAGTTTTTGGTAAACGCTATTACAACAGCACACCAGAGGGCTCTAAAGAGCTTCAGTGTTCCCTTTGCCACTGCTCTGTGCGTGCGTGTGTGGGTGTGTGTGTGTGTGTGTGTGTGTGTGTGTGTGTGGGCCATTCACTTGATGGGATTGAGCTCGCTTGCTGGTGCTCATCACACAGGTGTTACAGGACCTGAAGGGGGAAAAACAGAAAAGGCTTTTCTTTCCCTGATTCAAAAAGGCCCAGAGGAAGAGGAGGCTCGCAGGAAACGCCGAAAGCTGATTGGCCACACATCCTTGGCGCGTTTGTGTCTGCGTGCACGTCCTTTTACCCCCTCGCTCCATTAAGGGAAAAGATTTCCCTCCCAGCTATAATCTCTACAGCTGAGTGGCACCAGGGGTGGAGAATGAGCTTTTGGATGTTCATAACACCTGAGGACAATTACTTCCCCAAATCTGCCAGTCATAATCTATGAAATGCCTTAAAGGGGCTCGTTGCCGGACAGATTTACTCGTGACGCAGCCTGTCTGCATTTGGGGAGTTGTAAGCAGAGCCATATAGATTGCAAACTCGGTTACTGTGAGATGTTGTGTGTGTGTGTGTGTGTGTGTGTGTTTGGGCCATTAATTCTACAGAGGGCGTATCAAACTGACTAAGAAATTCCTCCAGCGTGCGTACAGCCAGACATGTTTCTTCTTATCCAGCCAGACAGGAGGAATACATTTCTTTGAAGAGCAAAAAAAAAAAAAAAAAAAAAGGCAGAAGGGGGAAAGAAATAGATTTTTTTTTTCTTTTGTTCTATTTGAAAATGAATCCAGCTGAATAACAACCTCGCACATGAATCGGAACATTTTAGCCCTTTCAGTCAAATGAAGCTCTGCTTTTGTCAGAGCAGGCAGGGATCGTAATTTGACTTGTATCAATTCTTAAAAGACTCACAAATCCCTCCAGGAGACACACAGTCGGTGACATGGTAGCGATTGAAGTATGTTCCCGTTAAAGTAAGTCGCAGTGTTTCGCAGGTGGGGAGCCTGTTTTAAATCCACTCTCCAGGCCTCTGCTGCATCACTGTTCTCAGTTCAAGCTGCTTGTGTGCTATGAAATAAATGTGTTACCGCCTTTGGAATCCTTAATCTTTCATTTTTTTTCAACCACAAATTTCACTCTTAAGTTTTTGGACTTTTATGTATTTGACGAGAACGGAGTAGTTTATGTTTATTTTATGTGGAAGTAGAATGATACATGGTTACTTACAAATATACAAATAAATTGTCTATTGTTTATGCAGTAGCATTTGGGGTAGGAAAGTGGGGCTAGTGTGTGACTTAAGCTGTACCTTTGTATTAAAGGATCTAAAACGGCTTATTGCAGAAATAAGTATCTTGTCTGGAATGACAAAGGAAACAAAATGGACACAATGATTATTTTGAAGCAAGATCAGATCTGGTGCTGTTAGGAAATGATAAACCAGAACAGTTTCCAGGAGGATTAGTGAAGCACAGATTTGTTTCTGCCTCATCACTCCTACCTGTTCTGTACTTTTTACAGGAAAATTGGCATCTGTCACACATGATACAATCACGTGTTACATTAATATGTTTTCTGGAGATGTTGGCATCAGGGCTGCCGGTCCAGGCCTCCATGGGGGCTAAGCAGAATTTTATTTTGGTGCCTTTTGTATCTGCTATTAACGTGGATTGTTGCAAATCAACAGATGATTAGATCATTCGAACAACTGCTATGAACTCATTGCATCTCTGAATAGTGCTGTTTATGTTATATGCTATATGCATATCATCCAGTGGTGGCAAAAGCAACAAAAAAACTAGCATGCTCTGGACTTAAGATGGAGAACATGCACACGTTTTCATGACATACTTTGATTAAGTCAATAAATGTAATTCCAGTACAGAAAAATATACCAGGTGAGAATCTCGCTCAACTCAGAATGTGAACCTGTACTGGGCTGATTCTGTCTTCAAATCATTTTAAAAATGCTCCTGGGAAATTTCATAACTTATAAGTCTGAAACAGACTCTGTTTATTTTAACAGGTTTGAAAAAACAGTCTGTGTGTTTTACACTCAAGAGATTCATTTTATGCATCAAAGAGTGATGTCATCACTGCTGATGTCATTGTTACGATTGAAGCTGAACATTCTATTGGTGCGTTCACATCAAACACGTTTTGAGTGTCAGGTGATTCTGGTTTACATTCAAAGTCTATGTGGAGTTCTGGACGCGCTAGATGTGCCAAAGGCTCCAAACGGTTCCAAACGCACCATGCAAGACGCAAGAATCGCACCGCAATGGCCCTCGACGCACCGCCCTAGAGACGTTGAATGTAAACCAGATGCACCTCAAAACACATTTGGTGTGAACGCACCATTATATGTCCAGTGTTATTATGTCCATCATATTAGGACCAAAGCCTGGTCCTAATATGATGGACTCATTGATTTGGGTCAGGGGTAACATTTAGAGGTAAGAATTGAATTAAGTTTTAGTTAATGTTAGGAATAGACTAGTTAGGGAAAATGTGGGTTGGGAAAAATTGCAGCTACTAAAATGAAGGGAAATCAATGGAAATTTCTAATATGGGTAGTTTTGACAAACCTGTACAGCATTTTGTTTTATAAATCATTATCAACAATGATGCTATAATGTTAGGTTGTATTTCTGCCAATTGCACAGCTGCAGTAGACCAGTAGTCTAATGTGTTGAATGTACAAACAAAAAAGACACAGCCTATGTATCTTTGATGAAAAGGTACGGGGGTAGGGGGGAAGTAAAAATAAAAATGCATTGCATGAATGATACATTTGCTTGTGTACTTACTTCTCAATGACTAATTAGGCTCATAAAGAGACCAGGAATGCGTAGCCCCCACCCCGTACTTCAGCTGGCGGTTGAAGGAGTGGTTACCTTTCAGACGAAGCAAATATTTTTTGGCTTTCATTTCTATCCTTTTAGCGGCTGTCAGCAAATGGACGAGTCTAATTAGTAGGAAGCGGAGATCAGACATCTAAATTATGTAAAAGTTACACTGAGGCACTCAGAACAGCCAGGGTGCATGCTTGCTGCTCACTTCAGCTGCCTTGCAAATAAATCAGCGGCTATAAGAAGCCATAAAGCACAATAATACGCTAATAAAGAGAGGCCTATAGTTTGTTTTGTTTTTTTATCAGAAAGTAACCTTTATTTTCTGATTCATTCTGTGAACGTAAAAGTCTCCGTGTGGAAAATAACAGTCGACGACAGGACCTTGGTCTTTTTCAATAAAGTGATTAGCAGAAAGAATAAGCATGAGCTTTCAGGAACACTGACAGGAAGTTTGCAGCTAATTAACTAGAATACTGCTAGTTTGCATTTATACACTGAAATATAAATGTAGGACTGGTGGGGGGGAATCCATGCACAACTTAAATAAGACAGATGTAAAAAAAAAAAGAAACGAGTTTTCAATATGGAAAGCTTACTCATCCGTAGCAACTACCTCCACCGATTCCAGTCAAGCATGGACTTCCTTAATAACACTGTCAGAAATGAACATGATAAGAACTAAAAGGGATTTGTTGTGCCTGACTTGGCAGTTTGAATTGGGTGGTTGTGTTTGTGTAACCCTCCGGACGTACCTGACTGCTTGATGAATTTATTAAAAGCAGCGCGGTGTTTGTCCTTGCAGCTAAATAAAACACGGCCAACTCTGAATTCGTCTTATTCGGAGGAGTCGGCCAAAGAACCGAAGAAGAAGAAGAAAAAAAAATCTCATGTCTTTGTAGGATCTATTCAAATAAATGTCCAAATTATCATTTTAACGTATAAAATAATTACAATCTGAAACATTCTTGAATAAGTTTTAATGATGTGGACAATGACAGATATTTTGCCGGTGAGTAAGATGCAAAACGCTAGATCTCTAGTCTTTAAATCCCAGGTGTCTGAAATCTACCATTTGCAATAATCAAACCGCTAAAAGTCAAGATTTTTATTTTGTAAATAATAAGACTGACAGATTCACATTTTATATGTCTTACTTTTAGTTCATTGGTACCATAGAGTATGAGGGTAATACTAATAAAAAGAATAAAATTACAACAATAAAGACTATTGGCCAGCTATCAGAAAGGAGGTGGAGTCATTTTGGTTTGATCAGGGATATAATGACTTCATGAACACACACACACACACACCCCTACACACACACACACACACCACCCACACCCACACGCACACACACACACATGCACACACACAGATGAAAATCAGAACCATGAAAATGTGGAGCAAATAATTGAAAGTCAGATTTAAATATCATGCAATTTGAAATTTGGTATTGATATTTAAATCTATAAACTATAAAAAACTTCTACAAAAAGAACAGCTAAAGGAAAAAATTGACCAATTGCCACGAGTTTTACTGTTCATCGATTCATTTAGCCACATAATCAATACTGTTGGTCAGGCAGCGAAACGGCCAATGACGTCTAATGAAGTTTCTTGCATGTAATTTCACATAAACTGCTTTTCTTTTCCCATTGCTTAATTTATTTTTGTCAAATCTCCGGTAATACAGTAATGGTTATGAACAAATGTGCTATCATTTCTGCAGAACTACTTTTAGATTTTGAAATCAGTTTGAATTTGTGGGAACATAAAAATCCTATCTAAACACAATTTAAAGTGTAATTCAGTTGTGGACTTCATTGCAATTATTTCATAAAAAAAAAAACCCAGCTTAAATTTACATTTTATCTTTATTTAAAATTCTTACTTGTTCCTTTTGCAAAATGCATGAAGTGAAAACCCACAAAACGTATCAGAAACAACAGGAAAACAACAAAAAAGTCATATTTTACAAGTCACTCATAAAGCAAAGAGAAACGAGTGGCGTACACCAGCTGTTGGCTGAAACCCAGTACAGGATATTAAATAGTTAAAGTTCAAGTGTTTATTATTCTGGAGGCGCAAAAGCGAGGAGCAGCTGCGGCAGACGACGAGAGAAAAAGGAAAAAAAAAAAAAAAAAAGGGGAGAGATTTTCTCCCTCAATATATGTAATGGACTGAGATTTCACAGAAACCTTACACTTTTCAGAAATATATGAGCAACGGAGAAAAAAAAAAACCCCACCACTAATGCCACTCAAAAAGAAACATTCAGCAGCAGAGAGAATGCTGCCGCGCTTCTAAATGGACCATTTAAATAATGATAGGAGGTGGGCTACATCTAAGACAAACACGAGCCCACTCAGATCATCTTGACCCTCTCTAGCTATGTCTCTCTCATATTCTGAGTACTTTCTAAAGCAATGTTTTTACGTTGCCGCTCCTGGCAGAGTGCAGCTGGATTTTGCTCTTTAGATCAGACGCTTCATAATGTGGCCGAAACTTGGTTAGGTTCTCAGTTGCTTTGAGTGGAATACGAATCCGCAGTGTGTGTGTCAAATCCAGCGTGTGTCATCGGTCATCAGTATGCTGTTTCAACTGTAATTAGGGTTTTCAAACCAGACTGCTAAAATGTGTTAAATTAGGATGTTAACATATTCATGCTCTCACACTGTGCCCAAGAGCTCTGTTTATACCAGAAACCTTTGCATGTTTTATAGCATTGCTGGTTTGAAATGAGCCTTCCTTCAAGTGGAGTGAGTCTTTGGGTGCTTCTGCTGCGTTCAGAGTGAGGGTCACCAACAAGTTGACCTTTGTGTCGATAAGAGTAGGTCCCAAAACATTGAAGGAATTTAATATGTTATTTTAACCTACCAGATGTTCCATTTGATTTAGACCACATGTGTCAAACTCAAGGCCCGCGGGCCACATGTGGCCCGCCACGTCATTTTATGTGCCCCCCCCCCCTACCACCACCGTTTTATAGGCCCATGATTGACTTAAAATAGGTTTTGAGCACGAATTGACTACAAACTACATCTCTCATAATGCATTCCGATTGTTACCAGCCAACATTACGGCTTCTCTCCACTAGAGTGCAGCAGAGTCACCTCAAGCTCAATAATTTTTCCAGCGAATAAAACTGAGACATCGACAAGCTAACATCAAAATGTCTAAGAAAAGAAAAATCGATTTACAAGAAAGACTGTTTCATGAACGATGGGGAAAAGGTTTTTAACCTTGAAGTACCTGTTTGTACTTCAAGGTTAAAAACCAGTATGTCTTTTGTGTTCTGGGACCGTGTCCGTCCTGAAAGAATACAATATACGTCGGCATTTTGGAACCAAACACGGAGCTAAGTTCGCCAAATTTAGCCTTCAAGAAGAACAAAAGAAACCCATGTCTGAACTGTCCGATCCGAAATGGCTGTGTGACTTTGCAATGTTATGTGACGTCACCGAGCATCTTGCTCAGCTAAATCCGAAACTACAAGGACGTAAACAAATAATCACCCAGATGTCCGACATGATCACAGCTTTCCAGCGTAAACTCGACCTATGGAAGCGCCAGGTGGTACAAAACAATCTCCTTCACTTCCCTGCTTGTCAGATCATCGCGGCCTCCCGGTGATTTTTCATGTGCTCGGTTAACTACCAAACTAACTCTGTTAATAAACGAGTTTGATCGGCGCTTTTCAGACTTTAAATCGCAGCACTCTGATTTTGACGTCTTTACCAATCCTTTCACCGCCGATGTCTGCAGTGCGCCCCACCGCCTTCAGATGGAGCTATTGAGCTTCAAAGCCACAGCGGCCTGAGAGCGAAGTTCCGTGACGTTTCAATCGAGGACCTTTACCATCTACTGCCCCCTGATTTGATGCCACAGCTTTGACTCCATGCAGCTCGTGTTTTGTCCATGTTTGGAAGCACCTATCTGTGCGAACAGATGTTTTCAATAATAAATTTAAACAAGACCAAACACAGATCGCGCATTACTGACGAAAACCTGCACGCCGTTTTGTGGATTACAACAGCACAAGACCTAAAACCGGACATGGACGAACTGACCAAGGGAAAACGGTGCCAGACATCCGGCCATAAAACATCGGTAAGCACGAATTAACTGAATTAAAATAGAATGTAAAACCAAGACTAAGTATACTAGAATATGCATGTAGTTTATTGATTTTGCTTGTGTTTTGTGTTTATTTACAGAACAGGACCGATGAATGAGGATGTGTGTGAGTTGGTGTCAGGGTGAAGAGGACAGGCAACATCACCTAATTGTTTTGTTTTTATGTGAAAATACATGTTGGTTGTGTAATTACAAAAAAAGTTTTCTGAATGAAGTTGAGAGTTAATATCAAAACTTGTTTTTATTATTTGCTTGCTTACCTTTAAACACTGATTTAAGTGTTGTAATTTTTAAACTGAGCAGTAACTTTACATCCATGTAAACTCAAATGTAATATTTAAAACTTGAATACATAAAATGAGTTATTTGACAATATGAGGTGTTGTTTAATTTATTTTTAACATTGTATTTTCATACATTTATGCTAGGGGTGCCCAAGTCTAGTTTTCCAGACCTACCACTCTGCAACTTTAGATGTGTCCTGGATCATTGACTCATCACTAGGCCTCTACAGAACTGAGTTGCTGCTAATGAGGGAAGTCGACCTTTAGTCTGGGATGTGTTTTAGCAGGGATGCACCTAAAAGTTGCAGTCTGGAGGACTGCACTTGGGCACTCCTGATTTATACCATCAATGTGGCCCGTTGAGGGTGGCCAATATGCTGAAGTGGCCCTTGGTTAAATTGAGTTTGACACCCCTGATTTAGACCTTTTTTTTTTAGTGCTGTAGTTTGGCCTCCATCCAGAAGAGGGTGCTGCTTAATGTGGAACTGCAATGCAGCACTGATACTAATTAAAATGCAGATTGATAAAAAAAGAGATTTTCTGCACTCCTTCTTTTGAAATGTTTGTGCAGTCAGTACTGTTTTATGTAAAACGCAGATAGTAAAAAAGAAAATTGCATTTGGTCCATTCATAATTTTGTATTGAAATATGTGCATAATTGAACAATACCATGGAAGTGGCTGTTTTCTCTCATTTAATCATGTAACGTGGTGAAATGTTTGATTCAAGCACTTCAAGTTGCATGTAAGCAGGTGATGAAATGGATCACATTTTAAGTAAGAATTTAAGATATTTTATATAATAAATACACATGTGATGAAATAGATTACATTTTTAAATAAACATTTTATGTGATTAAAGTAAACACTTATAAAATCAGATGGTTTCATGTAACAAGCAAACCGGATGAAAGACCCCATCTTTAAACATTTGATGTGTAATTAAACATTTCAGAGTCAACAATAAAGGTGACAAGTAAATGTTATGAAATAGATCACACTTTAAGTAAATACTTGTTGGATTTAACATATTTCCTGTAAGAATTGAACATGTAATGAAATAGATCCTGTCCTAGAATTTTACAGGTAACAAATGTGACGATCATCTGAGGTAATAGATTTTATAGAAAAATTGCAAATATTAGTCTGACCGCATGATTTACATGCAATACAGACTGCAACAGTCTTTGTGCCTCATATCCTCACTGTTGCTTCCACCTTAAAAAGTAGGGCACCTATATGTGTGCAGGTTTCTGCTACCCCTGCCATGCACACACTCAACAGAGCCAGTGTTGCTTAGCATGACCCACGGTGTTAACGGTGGCTCAGAGAGTCTCTGAGAGTGCCCAGCCCGCAAACACACAATTAAACTGATGAATGAAAAGACAGAAACATTTAAAAATGTATACATGTGAATCTACAGGTAGTTGAAGCGTCAATTATTATAGAAGAATAACCATGACATTGTAATTTCAAAGAGGTTCTCAGTTACAAAGCTGGAGTTGGGCTCTGATTGTAGCTTCCAAATCGGGGATTGGTTAAATGCACACTTCACCTGATTAATCGCTTCCTTGAGCATCTGTGGTCGACTTCTTTAAGAATTACAATTTTTCATCAGTTAAACCCAATTTATCTGATTATTGTGATGTAAAATAATCAAAGTTTGTTTCACCTGCTGCCCTCGGGGAGACGCTGCAGGTGCACCAAAGAGAAGATGCATCCCAGAAGTACTTTATTTAAATTATTTTAAAACATGGATAAAACACTCTTTCATTAATTGATTTAATATATTTTATTTGCCTAGTTTTTTTATTTTTTTAATTTATTATCGCGAGAGGTGCTGATGTATCTCCAGCGGTCGTATATTTAGGTTTATATTGTACATATTTCATACTTTATTTGCACTTTTTCCAACTGGATTTTCTTTCATTGTGTAAATTACAAATTAATTCTCAGTCTTTCTATCTTGTTATTAGACGAGCTCAAAGGAAGTGAAAATGAGGTGGAACTGCCGTAATTTAATTCAACTTCGCAACTCAGTCAATAATAACGCGTTCACACTTTTTAGTACTCATACCAAGCAACATTCTGATTGATTGGAAAAGAATGTACATTAAGAATGTATGTAAATTTCAGGAGCTCAGCACTCGCCTTTGTTTGAACCACAACATATTTGCTATCCGGGGGGGTAAAAATGTCCAAATCGTGTTTCCAGCCATTCGTAAACTGGACATGTGCCTCCATTGACTCATAATTCTTGAACTGATTCGCCGTGTTAGCGCTGACACCACAGACCAGGTATGCAAACATGTCTGGGAATGACAGATGAGGTAAAAAAGTCTCTGCTCCAACTTTTTATTTCAAACGGGTCGATATGTCCAATTGCAGCTATTTTTTCCATGTAGCGTTTTTTTTGGCTTCTGAGAGAAGCTTTTCGTGATATAGCCCACTTTGTTTCAAACTGCTTTTCAGCATTATGGAAGAGGAGGATACAGTGGTAACGCGGTGAAAACACCGGAAAACGTTTGTTTTGGTATGTGGCCATACAAGATGACGCCGAGCGACGTAACACGGTGTTAGAACGTTTTGTCTTTTGTTTCTGCTTTGTCCTTTTCTTTAGCATTTATTTGCTTAGATCTTTCAATTGTTGTGTATTCCTTATGTTAGTTTCCAAACTTTGGAACTTCCTCCTCACCCCACTCTGCTCCTCCAGACTAGCCAACAGCAATTGGCAAACACCTGGTGGAACTGCAGATCTGCTGAGCTCATTATGTACACCAAGTCTGAGTGAAGCGCCGGTAAAACTGCTGTTAAAAGGCTACTAGACGGGCGACGTGATGACTTTCTGTAGGCGGAGTTTTAAACAGAGCAAAAGTTTTTAAAGAGACAGGAGCCCAATTTCAAGATATTAAAGTCAAATTTCTTTTAAGTCATATTAAATATGTATATATAAAATTGTTTATAGCAACTGAAGGTAAGATGGTGCTCGATTGTTCTATGAAATTGCAATATGTTCCTGGAAAACACGTAATATTTCCTCTTTCAGCTGTCCGGTTTACTTTGGTCTCCATTCGCTGTGTCCATTAAGATTTATTTTAAGTTCCCTTTGTTCATCTTCTATTAAAGTCATTTTTTTCATCCATCATTTTTCTGCACTCGTGTCGTCCTCAATACCAATCATAATTGGGAGACTGTCACGCTTCCCGAACTTAGGAACCCTGGCAGAGAATGTAAGCGATGCTAATATTGATCAGTTGTGTGTTCATGTGGATAAAGCAGCAGCATAATTTAACAGGCATTTTCAGGATGTTTGTCATGGAGGACATTGTCAACGTCATCACAAATCCTTTTTTTGCCCCCATTGAATTTAAACTACATACAAAAAATAATGTAGGATGCCCTCTTTTCACCTAACATGGAAGTAATTGAGCTGCTAAGTGACACTGAACTGCAGTTCGAGGCAAAGGACGGTAACTTGTGGGAAGTTGTGAAGCAGAGAGAAAAAAAAAAAAACCCTCTCATCTTGTGGAGTGAAAGTGAAGGGATTTCTCGGCTCCACATATCTCCGTGAGACGGCCTCATCACAAATGGGAATAATCAAAGCACAGCACCCGACACGGCTTACTGGAAGACAGTGTGACTGTGTGAGACTGGGCCTGGCTGCAGAGCTGCGGTGCAGTCTCGGCCATCGCATCCACCGCGGACAGAGCACAGTGTTGGGTGGAATGCTGTTCTGCACTTTGCCGATTAAGTAGGTGGGGAAATATCTGAACTAAAACAGAGTGAAATACACTTTGATTTCAGCTCCACTGACTGACTTGAAGAGATTGTTACATATTGTGTTCCTATTGTCCCTTGACAAAGCAGACATACTTTAATTGGATGTGATGCGACCAAGGCTGTCGCAATGAGTCAATTAATTGCATGACAAATTAAAATGAGCTCGATAATTTCCATTCTGATGACTTATCTTTTCTGAAGGGCGATTTTGCTTACAGAGAACTAATAATCCTTTTTTATTTATGGTTTCGGTTTGGTGGTGTTTTTACTTTCTTTTCATTTATTGCTTTTGGTTATGTTCTACTTTGGACATATATAATATCTTCCAGTTCTGGCATCAAGTGTTCTGTACAAAACTAACGTTGAGAAGGCGAACTTGCTTCACCATGCCATTATCAATACATTATTTAAAAACAGTCTCAAAACGGCAATATTATCGTTTATCGCGATAATTCCTGGGATAGTTTATCGTCCAGTAAGATTCAGTATATCTGCTATTTCAAATTATTTTACTCTTTTTCCTTCAGTGTTAGTTTTAGAGGATCAAGCCATTAAAAAAAACATACTGTTGCCTGTTGCATGTGAATAATTTATATATATATTTATATATGTACATATATATGTACAGATATATATATATATATATATATATATATATATATATATATATATATATATATATCCTTGTTTGGTTGCAGGTTTGATCTCTGCAGCTAATTTAAACTTGTGAAGAACTCCTGATGAGAAGTTAGCAAGCAGCAAGCGGCATCTGAACAAGCTAAATTAAGAAGCTGTAACTTGTATTTGGAGCTTAAATGGATGCGAAGGCCTTTAGTTTGTTTGTTTATTTGTTGGCATTGTGTTTCCTCTCTCAACATTTGTTCTCACACTCACCTCTGGTGGTGCCACCCTCCAATGAGCACTCTGGTGTCTCAAGTTGTTTTATGACACTGGCTTAGCAAATACAGAGAGCTGCCAATTGAGAAAGTGCGTGCCATTAAAGCCGGAGTTTGTGAAGTATTTATGAGTAATCACTACCTAATCTGCTCAGGAATGTGGTCCAGATTGGCCATAAAAATTTATACACCCACAACTGGGATTTAGTGTCTGTTTATCTGAGGTTTTCTATTACTGCCCATTAAGATTTTTATTTTATTTTTTATCATTATTTAGCAAAATGAAGTAATTATTGGCACCCCTAACACTTCCTATAAAATCAATGTCATTGAGGCATTTTATATTTTTTCAGGAATACCCCTTTTTCTTTATGATGGTCAAAATTTCCATTAATTTTTTAAAAGCAATTTACAACTTCCTGTTTATCGGGGGTATTAGTATGACTCTGTAAAATGGGAAACACAACCCATCATAAGATACACATATATATAAAAAAGAGAATTCGAGACTTGGCATCAGCTTTATTGGCTAAGATTTTGCGCACAAATCGCAAAAATCTTCAAATGACCTGAAGCTCAAAGTTTGAACAGCTAGTGTCCAGGATGTGTGGGGTCTGCACAGATGTTCGCTGTGATGAGGGTGATGTGGGAGCTAAGAAAAAAGATCTATTTATACAGTATACTGCATATCATCAAACTTCACCCTTAGAAAACTATGAGAAACATTTTATTGAGAGATTACACAGATGATTACAGATACATTTATTTTGACATTTTAAATGCTCTTACAATAATAAAAAAATCCCCAATATATCTGAAAGTAAATGTATTTTATTTGCTGTACTAGTTACCTCCTTCAATTACAATTCACTGACATCTTGAGTAAGTTGCCGTATTTTTCTGATTAATTTAAATAAAACACGTTTTCATCTCAGCGTGCTCAGCTACCTGATTAAAGAAACAAATGTGCAAAATCAAATATATTTTTGCAAAAAGTGGGGGGAAAAAAACACAAGACACAAAAAGCAGATGGTCTTATTTTTAGCCGTGAAGCTCCATTTTATATCCTTGTTGCATTTGCTCGTGTTTTTTCTGTGTACAGTGAAAAAGCAAAATGTGTTATGAATATTAATGCTTCTAGTTTGGACTTGTTCCTATGAACACCTCCCAGTTTATTTGTGACCTAAGCTTGGCATTTGTCTGTCTGTGTTGCATAATAGCTCTCGCTCTGTCTACACAGTCCTTAATTACCTACTGGATACACTAAGCGAGTGACATGTGAGAGTAATCTGAAGAGAGGCAAGAGAACATGTCATTCAAGCGTAATTTTAAATCATATGTCATTTTCTCTGCCTTTTTTTTTTTAGTCGTTATGAAAAGGATGCACTTTTTTGTGGAAAAAATAAGCAAATATTTGAAAAAGTATTTACCCCCTCACATGTTTCATGTTTTTGCTTTTTTGTCACAATCACATACTAAC
The DNA here is from genome assembly GCA_010277075.1 of Poeciliopsis retropinna. NCBI lineage: Eukaryota > Metazoa > Chordata > Actinopteri > Cyprinodontiformes > Poeciliidae > Poeciliopsis > Poeciliopsis retropinna. The sequence goes on from VMRM01000002.1 coordinate 5,443,292, forward strand.
ATCAGACAAGATAACTTAGTAGACTAAAAGATAATTGAATTTATTATAGCTTATTATGTAGAATTGACTTTTTTTTAGCTTCATATCATGTCATAGCATGAGTGTTGATGTTGATTCTTTAAAGCGTATTTGTTAAATCCTTTGATCTCCTGGGTGTGCCTAAACGCTTGTTCTCACAAAGCTCCGCCTATTTCTGCAAAGCTCCTCCCAGATGTGCGGTCCCCAAGCCAAAGTCCCGCAGCTCTGAGCCAAACTTGTAGAGTGTGAAAAACTAATTGCTCCTCTAACCTACCGTCCTCAGGAGGAATGAGGCTCACTGAGCTTTTGCCATAACTGAAAATTTATTTTTTACATTGTTGTGGAAAAACTCTCCATAAGAGGAGCACGTTACACCAGCTTTATCGTCCCTAAAGTGGACTTGAAAAAAAAATGTAAATAAATACCTGAATATGTTAACAACTAGTCAGCCTGTCAAATTTTCATAAAAACATTAAACTTGTTACAAACAAGTTTGAATTGTTTGATTCAAACGACTCGAAGGTTTTGTGAACGTGTCGAAAAGTCCAGGCTGAAAATAATTCTCAGCAGGAAGTCGTTTCCAATTGAACATAAAGTGCAGCAGCAAAAACTTACAAGAGCCGCAGCAGAGCAGAAACTTTATCGGCCTCTTCCTAGTAAAGTAAACCGGCCCATTTCATTCTTTATTCACCGAGGACAAGATTTCATGCGTACTTTTAAGTCATTCTGCCCTACTCTCGGAACAGAGCCTGCTATGTCCGGCTGTTTGATTCAGCTTTTAGCATCATCAGTAATGACGGGGCTCACCTGCAGAGAGGGGGGAGTCAGAGCTCTTTGCCCAGCAGTGCAGAGACATTAACTTTATCTTTAAGTTATTGAAAACAATAAATCTGACACGGGTTTCCTAAGGAGTGTGCATTCGGCATTGCGGTAAAGCTTTCCGTTTATATGTGCCGACCCTCTCGCGCTCGGTGCCGCAGCCATTAAAAGGGCCCAGCAGTGTCTTACTTTCCCCGTTCCTCAGTGGAACGGGCTCAGTGTGTCTGTCCTTTACTGCGGACTGCAGGTGCACAACGAGAAGTGCCCCACGTAGGATGATGGTTCACACAGCACAAAAAGATTATTGGCACATCACTTCCAGAAAGACATTTATACCGCACATTGTTTTAGACAGGAAGAATCATAAAAACACAACCTATCCTGACAACAACGGCAATTTCCTTCAATCTAGAACCTTAGAGCTGCTGGCAAATTTCCATGTTTGTTGTGCAACCTGACATGGAACCTACAGAACAGGCAAACAAGTTTGTCCTACTTTTTCTGATTTCTGTAAGTGAAAGTCAAGGCCGTGGTGCGACCTTGTGATTCCCAAACATAACAGACGTGGAAGTCCCTTACCTATCTAGATGCCAGAAACGATGTACAGTGTCGATTAAAAATAAGTGCGGCAAAGCCGCGAAAGACAAATCTGATCGAGTCATTTCTCGGCGCGACGACACGTCTCTGGTTCACAGCGTGTTCATCCCAGCTGCCAATTTCTTCTTTCTGTGTCCTGGCGTAATTAATGGACAACAAATGTTCCTGGCGCGAAGCGGCCATTGTGCTCTCCCCATTAAGTTCACAAAGAGGAACATAAGAACTGTGTTACAATGTCGACTATTTATGACTGTTCTTTTTTTTTTTCTCTCTCTCTTCCACTGTAGCTACAATGCAGCAGAACTGCCGCAGCTCTCTTTTTCTCCCCCATCTGGTTTTGAAATGGATCAGCATGGATACTTCTACTCCTTCCATAGAAAAGTGCCAAAATTTACCAGAGCGGCACATTACAGACAAAACCTCCTCCAGAGTTCTGGAATGGCAGCAAACACTTGACGTGCGCTCGGTGCGTTTGTCACTCGACATCTTCAGGCTTTAAAATGCACTTAAAGTTGCAGTATGCAACTTTTGAAAAACTATATTTCGTAAATTTCTTAAAACTGTCAGAATGTCCCAATGGAGTACATTATGAGACAGATAATCCCTGAAGAAAATCAAGCTCCTCTGTCTTCTCCCAGTGTCTCTATCGCCTTTTGCAGAAATACGCCGTTCTCCATCGGAAACAGCCAATCAGGAAGAAGGTGTCGGCGCCGTTGATCAAGCTTGTGTAACGGCTGCTCAATGCCCACGCAAACATTAATCATTAATATTTTCATCACACTGTATCTGCTTTTCTCCTGTGCTTTGAGGTACATTTTTATTTTTATTTTTGTATTTTTTTGCTTTCCTTTGACCGGGACTGCGCTCCTGAAGGAGTTCACTGATCATTCACTGCCAAAACACCAAATGCTATTGAGTCTGACATGTCGGAGTTATTCCACGTCCATTTATGACCCGCGTGTCACGGACGAAGCAGCCTCAAGTCAGTTTTTCTTTCATTTTTGTTTTAAGGATATCGTCAGCTAGAATGAGCCGGTGGCCTTATTTTAGGAGAACCTTCCACTCCATAAAGCAGAATGAAACCGATCCAATTAATATTCGATTAATAATATAGAATAGATATATAATGTATGAATAGAATCCTATTCAGTCCATAAATCAGTCTAATTCCCTCAAATCTCATTATATTATGCAGCTGAGTTCAAATCCAGTTCCTGTGCAGTCCAGCACGGTAGATAATAATCTTCCAATTTAATAAAACTATGTCAACCTCTTCTGTCTCCATGTCATTAACTTTTTTTTTTTTTCTTTCTCTCCCCCAAGTATTTTTCATTGTTTACAAGCACAGGTTAACGTCTAATGACATGTTTAATCTTTTTGGTATTAAAAATCCCACACATTTTCCCCTTTGCGGTCATAAATTTCATATTTCCGATTAATTTAGCATCACACCGGGGCCATTCAACACCGACGGACTGCTTTGAGGTCATCCTAAAAGGACAGTGATGTTTTAAGTATTCTTTTTTTTTTTTATTATTATTTTTTTAAATCTGCTCCAGGAGATTACAATATTGCAGGACAAACTGCCTCCATCAGCCCTGCAACATGCACAGTTATTAGCCGGGGGTAGCTTTTAGGGAGCAGCTTCCATTAGCCTGACACTCTGTAGCCAAAGGCTAGCCGCTGACTGACGGGACCATATTTTACCACTGAGAGGACTGTGACAGTGCGAGTGTGCCTGTTTAATAAGGATGTGTCAGTTTGAGACGCTCCAGCTAAATGGGTGGCCTCGCTTCATTTTTTTTTTTTTTTTTTTTTTTTTACCAAAGCTGATTGCTCAGATAAATGGAAGTCGTAGCTGTATGGATTGAACGATGTAACAGCTTACATCATTTTTTTTTTGTCACTTTTTTTTTTGTATATTGAGTTGTCTTTCAAGTCACCCAGCTGCATCCTGGATTTTCTTTAATTATTATTATTTTTTTCCCCCTCCTGGCCGTTTTGTAGGACAAAAAGGTAGGACAGACCTCTGAATCTGGGGGAATTTTAAACCAAAAAGAGGTGATAAATATATAGGACTCCAGCAAAACTGAGAAAAATAGGGGAAGGATAAAAAAACCAAAAAAAACCCAAGATGGTGTCGCTCTTCTGACGTAGATTCACAGAGTGCGTTTTTTAAATACGAGCTAATAAAACCTCACCATCTGAAATGAGTGGACGTTTGCTCACATATGGGCTTTTTACCCACCAGCATATTCTGCCGTGCCTTTAAATGGAAGTGCTGCAAAATTTGACCTCGCGTTTAGGACTGATTCTGAAAATACTTGTATGGTTCCCTTCTTTTTTTCTTTTTTTTTTTTTTTTCCCCCTTCAATATCTTTGTTAAATTGTCCATTCATGAAACTGAGCTCAGTGCGTTAAAAAAGTATGAGTACAACTAAATTAGAAAATATGTGAGCACTAACTCAACAACAACAACAATACTATGTTTGACTGTTGCCATCATGTTTTTTTGTTGTTGTATTTTTTAAAATCATTCTTATTATTCCTTTATTTTCACACCAGATGCCAGGCATTATTTCCAAGTAGTTCCAGCTCTGTCTCGTCCCCATAAATCATTAAAATGTCTCTCGGTTCACGAAGATGTCTTTTGGCAAAAGTGAGACGGACTTTGGTAGACGCTCAATCCCTTTTATTGTTGCTGCGCTACGAATGCTGAACGACCCGCTGGACGAGGCGTCGGCCAAACGCCACTTGGAAGCTGCTGAACTTTCCAGCGTTTCCTCCATTTGTGGATAGCGGCTGTAACTGTGGGTCGCTGCCGTTTCCAAGCTTCAGAAATGGCTCTGCGACTGTTTTCAGGCTGATGAATGTTAACGACTCTTAGTCAACTTTATGTTGTCGGGTCGTTTTGGCTTCTGTTTAAGTGTTTTCCTGATTGCAGAGGTCTGACATTGATCAGGCCTGCTTGTGGCTAATGAAACCAAGCTTACGTTTTCCAAAGCCGGTGGCTAATTTCTGTTCAGTCATGTCAATTACTTTGTCTCATAGCGCTAGGTTGGATGCAACCGTTTTGAGTCCCAGTAAATCATCAATTTATATCTTCTCGGGTTATTTTTGGTGTGTAAAAATCATGTTGATGAATCAAAACTCTTAGTGATTCTAATAGCAATTCAAAGATTTTTGACATGACTGAATGTGATAAGAGGCAAATCAGATGCAGTGCCTATGCGAATGCACGAAAACAACAGATGTTGACCAAAGTGCTGTACAATTCGATGAAGTAAAGCAAGATAACAATAAGAACAATAAAAAAAAAAAAAAAAAATTAAAAGTAAGGTTAAAACTAAATACAAGCATACACTGCAACTGTCATCTTAAAAGAAACTCAAAAATGGGATTTTTGAGCAAAGATTTAAAAGTCTCAACATGCAAGTTGGGTGGCAGGTTAGTTCTCGTGGGTAATCTGGCTTTAGGGCCATAAAATGTAACCTCACTGGCAGGCAGACAGTCAGAGCTGTTGTGTGATATTGATATTGATATTGTTGGATGATATTGACCATCCAGAAATACCTGGAGTCACCTTCATGCACAACTTGGACTTTGGAAGCCAACTCTTGGAGACGGCCTGGAGTCTCTCTTACTTTAGAGTTCCCCAGGGAAAGAGGCATCAGATGAGGGTGAGGAGGATACAGACAAGCCCTGGGCTGAGAGCCACAGATTTCTGGAGTTTTCTTTGACGGAGAGGATCGCCTCAAGGCAGATGAATGTTGCAAGAGGTGCGATTCAGACCGCGAAGCTGTGCTTCTACACCAAACGGCCAGACCAGATTGCCAAGCTTTCACTGGCTGCTAATGTTGAAAGAAAAAAAAAAAATAATAAAAAATTCACAATTTTGCAATTGCTGTGTTTCTATTGACTGAGAAACGCAGTTAAAATCACACACGGATAAGTTTGTTCATGAGATAAGTCTGTAAAAAAAGATGCAGAGCCATTATCTTCCTGTCACTTCCTGTTGTCTTTTTTGTCTTTAGCAATATCTGGTAGTTGATCACATGGCTCGTGACACGAAAGAGTGTTTACACTGCAGTTGTGTGAAATACCAAAATTTTGATGCAGCTGAAAAAAACCCCGCCTCATCCCAGAGAGAACACTTTTTATAGAAAAACTTTAGATTTTTTGCAATTGCCGTGTTTCCGAGAAATAAATTTGTTTTCGTAAATGTAGGTTCCACCTAGTGTTTCTCACAGCTGAATGGCTGCCAAGGAAGACTAAACAGTTTCTCAGACATGCATGACAGAATGAAGGCCTCTTTCGTTTTTGACGAGGGAACATTTTAACGTGACGTAAAGCTGAAAAAAGCTGATTTGACCAAATACTTCCCAGGCATCTTTTTCAGTCTTTCAGTGTCAATTCGACCTTCTCGTGTTCAGACAAACGCAGAGAGGACTTTGTTGTTACTAAAACGAAGAGCCCATTTTTGCCAAGTTCGTTAAAAATTGAGTGAATATTGGAGATGATGAGCAGATTTTCTGTGTTAAAAGAAAGCAATTAGCCAAAGCTCCAAACTTTAGCTTTGACAGAAAGTGAAGCACTTATTTATTTTTTTCATCACTTTGTCTTTGAGGATTGACACGCTGACGGTATGACGGTTTACGTTTCTCTTTACAGATAACCATCTAAATATCTGTCTGTGAAATCCTAATTTTTGGACTTTGTTTTCCTTTGACACAAAGTCATTTTTGCAGCAGATAGATGGCAAACAGTTTCAGTTTATTTTCTCCTGGAGGCTGGTGCCCCCCCTTTTTTTTCTTTTTTTTTTTTTTGTCTAATCCAAACACAGAACAAGGCTGAAAGCCAAATATGTGCTGAGGGCTCATTCCAGTAAAGCAATAATATGATCTTTTATGTCCACAGTGATGTGAACAATTAAGGGTTTGTTCAGAGCAGAACGAGCGAGGTTGGCGGTAAAGAGCCGCACGGTGAGCAACAGGTGTTGCTCAACCTGGCAACCGCTCTGCGTGTGCAGAGCGTCCCGGTGTACTGCTACATTTTTTTTTTTTAATGATTCCTGAACACCTAAAAAAAATACATAATCCCATTTTATTTTGTTTGATTTGAACAGAGTCTGGCACTGTGGACAATGTTTTTGTCACGTGAACTCATTACACGACTCAATAAAACGTTTCTTACAGCAGTTTAGCAAGACGAGGTGAAAAACACGTCAGTGAAAACAATTTAGAGACGTTTTCTGTGCTTATTATTGCTAAAAAAGTAAAATGCAATAAGTCTAAAAAACTGTTTCAGCAGGAAATACTACTCTATTATAAATAGTGTTATAAATTATTATAACACTATAATAACAATCTAATTTCTCTTTGGTAGAAAGTTGTCTTTTCTACCAAAGCGTGATGGTCAGCGCTTGCATCATTTGCTGGGTAATAAACTGGCCTTTCAGTTGTGATGTGTGTGTTTCATTTCTAGCCTCTGTAACTCTGTTGTTTTTTCAAAGAGGCAATTGCTTCAGCACAGTTCAGGACCTGCAGAGTTTATACACATTTCATACACACATAGGATCCATCCATGCGTGTGTAAGATAAACCCACTTTTGTTTTTGGGGCGGCGCCTTGCTTGCTCGTGGGCCCCATACAGCAGATTTGTTTGCGTATACTTGAGTGCTACTCTATCGTTGCCGTAGCGATGCTGAACACAGATGAAGATTCACTTACCTCAGCACCGCGGAGTCTTGAAGTGGTGCCAGCAGGAGAACAATCCGACCCGTTTCCGTCGTGTTTATCTGTTCAGTTTGCTGGTTTCCCTTTGGGGCTAATAAAGTGTTTTTGAATGAGAGTCGAATTGAGCTGAATTTCTGCATAAGGGCCCGAGAGATCGTTTACAGGGCATTGAAGCTTCATCTCCAGATATTCGGTTGATCGATAAATACTTGTCACTTCAAATTGAACTCCCTCATATAGCAGGCAGCGAATGTTACGACATTTACTCAAGCACGAAAAGAGGGACGCATCACAAGCGACGCACAGGAATGGATAAAAACACAATTTTAGATTTGCAAACATACAAGGAGAGATAAGAGAAACATTTTGACTGGATCTACAGTGATTGCTAACTGTGTGTTTAAAACTAGCTGTTGCTTTGATTTTTATTTCACAATGATGAACTGTACAGTAGTTTTATTTTGCAGGGCTATATCTCTGTCTCTCTCTCTCTCTTATGTATCTAAATCTATGCTGCTGGCCATTGGTAACCGATTAAACAGTTGTTTTCTCTGCCCAGACATTGGAGGCACTTGTTCTTGTTGTGAGATCTTATAAACTGAAAGTGGGTTTGTTCTGACAAAAGGAATATTTTAATGAGATACGGACAGGTTTGGTGCTCATCGCTCACCTCATCTGGAATTTTAATGTTATGGAATCCCAGCAAAACAGAGATAGGCATGTCTGAATGGCTATCGACTTAACAGCAGCCATCCTTCAGAGCATATGCAGACCTAACGGAGGTGTTAAATACGGGAAAAATCAAACCTGGACAGATGATCGTTTCTGCATCTGTTTTCTGCTTAGCAGCATTTTCAGCGTCATTTAGTTGGAGCCTCTTATTAAATTTGTGCACACAGCTTCTAACCGCATACTGTTAATAAACTTTTTATGTGTGAGCTCCAAAAAAAAAAAAAAAAAAAAAAAAAGCCATACGAGGACATCTGGAAGAGTTACAATCTGATTACATCTATTGAAAAACTCGTCACATCAACGTATCTGATAAGATTGCGTTTTAATACCACAGTCCTCTTTTTTGCATCTGTAAAGCTTTCCATTATGTTCCGCTTTTGAAATTCTTCCCTTAATTAAAATTTTGCGTCATTCAAGAAAAGAGACTGTCGGGTTAAGCCGCTTTGCTGTGATGCAACAAAAGTGCATTATGTGTGAAATAATGTACATGAAAGGACTCCAGAAGTGAATACGTCTCCCCGAAATCTCCATTGCTTTACATGGGGAAAGTTTTGCTTTTCTTAAATGGAAAAAGCAAAAAAAAAAAAAAAAGACTATTTTGTAGTTTGTAATTTATTCGATGACCGGTCAAAGCTAAAAATCTAAATTCAATCCAGGATATTTTTCAAAGTGCCAATTCGCAATAAATGGTAATCAAGGGCTCTTAAACAAGCTTTTATTAAATCCAAACCAAGACATTTCAGTCATAGTCAGATTTAACACATTTGCATATGACACAGAGATGTCGACTCGAGTAGCATTCAAAAGACTCGTGAGCCAAGAACCTTTTAAAAGGATGTTTGCAGAAAATGTGACAATGGTGGGAAACTACTACATTTGGACAAGACATGTAGCAGAACCGCTCTCAACAAGAAAACTACCTTCCATGAGAGAAAAATGCCATGGAAATGGCAGTAATGGCAATGTCAAAACAAACCTAGCTAAGCACAGTGAGTACTCCATCGATAGCTTAGCCCAGGAAAGAAGTACAGAAGCACAGAGTCATCAGTACTTTTAATAGAAAGAAAAGAAATAGAGCATGACTTATGGCTACTGTTTGTCTATCTCAAAATGATCCCAAAATGCCTTCTTTGGGAAAGGGATGAATTCACACCAGCCCTGTTTAGTCGGCTATAATGAAACTCTAGTCTGTTTGGAAAGTCCGGTTCAGTTGGGAAGGTGTGAATGGACTTTCCAATTCCGATACGGACCAAAGTAGGGAACTCTGATCCTCCTAGAAACTTAGGTCTTGGTTAGATTAAAATGAAATTCTGGTGCGGTTTGAATTCATGTGTGGATGCAAGTGGAGCGGTGACCGCTTCAGAAGCAGGAAGCGAACGATCGCGCAGGGCGTACCGCGTAAACCCAACGGAAACAAAGGCGAGATTCTGGAGCTCTCAGAAGAAATGACTTTGAGTGTTTTGCCAAAGACAAAAGAGATGTTGTACTAAAATCTGAAGTCACTCTATTTCTGTTTGCATTTTGTGAAGAAGGAAGTTGCCCTCACGTCTTCTTCTGAGGATTCCTTCAGTGGTTCTTGGTATAGCGCTACCCAAGGGCGAGGAGGCGTTTCAATTGGGTTGGATCATTGCACAAAGTGCAGTGCAAAAATCTACCAAATATCGGTACTTTAGTCCCCAGTTGAACCGAGTCTACCGTGTGAAAACAGCCGTAGGAGTAATGGTGGCAATGGTTCCATTAATGACTAGGCACAGAAAAGAAACCAAGAAATACTGAAGCATTTGTATTTTCTAGAGGAAAGGACACTAAGACGGTACACAGAGTTAATTGCATCAATGGCTCTATCAATTACTCAATTTGAGAAAGATGTACAACTAAGCACAGGTGGGCATTTGACATATCACTTTAATTGCAAAAGTTGCATAAATTGGGAGCAGTTAGAATGCAAACAGTCTAGTGAAGCAGCGTAACCACAACGATAGCTCAGAAAAAACCCAAATGTTTTGTTGGTCTTTAATCGTCAGACCTGCTCTTCACCACACCATATAGAGCTCAAGCCTGGGGATGAGCTGACAGTTTTATGAAACCGGAACCCTAATTATTATGTCTGTTTATTAAAAGCGAAATTATATTAGCTGCCCCCCCCCCTCTGCCCATTTACACATTGTCAACATAACAACTCACGCTGATGTCTAACTTGATCAATTATTTAAAAATCAGATCAGCCTTTAATTGTGATGAGCGGTTGTTTAAACATTGATGCCGTCATAGCTTTTTAATCCCCAATAAGAAGTTCTGACAGAGTGCCAGAGGCTCTGGTCACTTTCATTACGCCAGACAGCTGAGAAGATTTGGTCTCTGCTGCAGTCACCAGGCAGCTGTAATCAGGAGCCCCGGCTCCCTCGTGCTCCCGCTCTGTAATTAGAAACCTGAAGGATGTAGAGGGCAGCCATTATTTCAACCTTCCATACCCTTGTCATATAACAAAGCAAATCTCCTTGATTTTTTTTTTTCCCCAATTTCTTTTGAGGATTTCTTCTTCTCTGTCCACTTTTACATGTTTTCACAACGCATCAGAATGCATTTGAGAAAGCAGGCCGCGTGCCGTCGTGAGGTGCGCGTCTCGTCTTTGCACGCAGCTGATTCTAAACACCAACCGGGGCTCTTGGCTTGACGCCCTCGGCGAGTGCACCGAGGGAATCCCAAATTTCCGTAGTAAAAAAAAAAAAAAAAAGCACAGGAAGCTGTGACCTCCTTTGAGAAAAGCATGAATCATCCTGTTATCTCCATCTCCTCGGCAGCGGGGGACTCTGCCTGGCTTTTGGTAAACGCGATGCTCCTGGTTAGGAGATCAATCCCGATTCAATCCCGAGATCGCAATGGCGGTCTCGGGATTGAATCGTGGAATCAAATTTGCATGCCTGCAGATAATGCGCACGCTATTAAGGAACTGAGGTGCAAAGGGAAAGTCGACGCCGGAGGGAGTCTAATTCACACAGAAAAGGTAGGATGATCGAAAGATGTGTTGGGTAATAGGCCTTTTAAATAGTGTAGTTCCAGTTTGGAGTAATGAAGCGCAGACAGTCATTAGTATGCCCTATGGGTGTCTCGTCAAATTACCTCTTGGCCTCGCTGCTGTGACTCAAAACAACTAGCCCTTCCAGTCAGCTGATTAAATGCAGCAAATCCCCGCACGGGCTGATTTTCTCCTAATTGGCGTTGAAACCTCAAGCCAGGTTTACACTCAAAATATCATTCCTGGGATTTCCATTTCATTTGCACTACATTCAGACCCACTGGGGATTTCATTTGTGCGCAACAGTTGAAACGGTGAATTTAAGAGACAGCTTACAGACTCTTATGCGCTTTGAGCGCTGTTAATTATTCCACTGCTGATGTGAATTTGGGTTTCCGTGTCTTAAAGAACAGATTATGCCACCGGAAAATGGCACACTCTGGCAATCCCCCTTGCCTGCCACCTGGCCTCTGTAGCGCCTGACCTTAACCTCCATTCCCCAGCTGGTGGGCTTAGGTGGCGGGAGGGCTCTCTGGTATTTTTGTGGGCTGAGTTTGATGAGGCACATATTTGAAAAACTCTGTTATCGTGTTTGCTTACTTCCCTTCCCAAGCGAAGAAAGCACAGCCTCATAAGAGGTGACATGTTAGAGGATGAATCACAGTAAGGCTTAAATCTGTAATGTAGCCATTTCAGGCAAATGGGGGCACACAATGAATCCAAATTAGCTTGATTTCAGCGAGGTATCGTTTTCTTTGTTGCACTCATCCTTAAAAATAGAACAGACAGATGTCCCACACCACAGATGTGTCTAATCTTTTAGGTAGGTTAAAGTTTTCTGACCCTTAGTTAATATATAAAGCTCTATGTAATGCTTGCAGGACTTTCCTCCCAACCTTTTATGGATCCACGATGTCGGCTTGATTTTAAAAAAAAAACCATTTGTGTGTGCGAGATATTGCTGGCTTGGATTGTGATGTATGGCTACTTCTTTGCAGGTTTATGATGGAGTTGCTCAGTGAAGCGTGGCGCCAACCCTGCGGCCGCTTTGCCTACCAGGAACCGGAGACCCAGGCAACATTTAGTCCCCAGGATCCAATCTGGAGCGTCAAAGAATATTGTTTTGTTGGTGTCACACAGGTTGTCCTGGTTTCACACCCCACAGCCAAGCGGTGATGCTGCAGGTTGTCTTCCAAACCGCAGGTGGTCATCCCAATCTGTTTGATGCTACAAATTCAATTGAATGTGATTCTCTCATGTGACACTGTGTGGAATCATCAGACACAACTGTTTGTGATTAGATTGTTAAATCAATAATATGTATAATATGTGGTGATTAGAAAAGTAAGTGATTGACTCATAGGTAAACCTCAGATTGAAGGGTGGTCCGGAAAGTCCTCTGGTCGATACTACGCAAATAGTAGTACCTGGTACCTCTATTTGCGTAGTAAATCCAACAGACCCCCTCCCCTCACCAGTCTCATCAAGTTCCTGTTCCAGCTTCATTATTTTGTATTTCTGGCAGATTTAGAGTTTTATTTTGGCAGGAACTTTGTCTTTAACAGGAAACATTTACATTATATTAACAAATGGCACGTCAAACATAAATTATACACTTCTCAACAGCCAATTGAAACCACTTCATTGGCATTAAATCAGTTAGACCTTACAATTGCTGACGAGCTTTTTAAAATTTCCACTGGTGTTTTGACTGTTTATCCTTGGTGATGATTTCCATGTCTGAGGCCGGGAGACTTCCTTACCATCACCCTAATCTTTAGCTTCCTCCACAGACTTTCTATCACATTCAAGTTGGGCTGCTGCCTGGTCCACTTCAAAATATTAACATCACTTCCTGCGGTAAGAAACATGTTGATATAATGAGATGATTACTTCAGACCTTTAAGGAAATAACACTTTTGGGCTCAATTGTTTATCCCTTTCGGCCTCGGGAGTTCTGTCCAGTTCTCCAGAACGAGCTGATGAGTGTTGTTAGGGAGAGTCTGGATCCCCACAACCTCAATGGTTGCAGGTGTAGGTTTGAGAAACCGCGTAGATACAGAATGTGATTGAGAGCAGTGGGTGTTGATGAATCAGCGGGCCCTTCCAGCAATGAGCAATTCGAGAGCTGATTGTTGAAGTTGCCTAGAATTTGCTTTTGAGCCGCGTTAACCCTCCGGTCTAATTAACGAGGCGGGTTCCGATGATTAATTTCTGTGAGTTTGGCAAGACCTTAAAAAAAAAAAAAAAATCAATTGAAGAGAGGAATTTCCGGTCCACCCTTCAATCTGAGTGAAGAAAAAAACTGAATCTCAAATGTCATTTCTTTACAGACATGATTGGTATTTTAACTTGCATTTCTTTTTCACGACTGCTGCCTACACAAAACGGTCACGCCACGTATCAGCTCTGTATTCTCAAGCATGAAATTACACCCCGGCCTCTCGTTGGTGGGACGCTTCGACAGTGATTGGTAATTTTTGGGGTTTGCTTGGCGAAAGCTCCAAATGGCTGTGAAGATCAGCAATTTCATTTTTAACAACAAACCATTTCCAGGATTAAATGATTGTGTCCATACATGAACCAGGGGAAGGAAATCACTACAGGCAGTGTTCACAGGTGGCGTAATTGAATTCTTAAGGGTTACACTGGCCTTCTGCCAGCCCACTAAATAAATCCTGCCCACGTCAAATGACTGTTTCCTAAGTTGTTTAGAGTGTTAAGCTCCCTAATCATGGTTCTCATGGATAACTGAGAACCTTCTGAAATAGAGGTTTGTCTGTGACTGAAGTGTAAAATCGTCAGTGTATTTCTCTTTCTCCCCTGGTTTAGTTCATTTCATTTTGTTAATGACATTTCTAAATGTCTTTTTAAAATAGGCCATATCTGCAGTCTATGAGAGTGGAGCTGGAGGCACCTGGTGGTCTGAGGCTGACCGGGAGACCAGAGGAAACGCTAACCTTTTAAAATAATTAGAAGAAGTCATTTGTTCTTGTCTCAACATTTGTACAGTTGAGTTTTATGCTGTAAGAACATTGAAAGGCGCGGTATTGCGGAAAACTGACTTTTTGAGCTTTACGTTATGCTGTAATGTTATTCCCTCATTAAAACGTACCCAGAGTGTTGCTTTGATTCTTTTATTCAAGTTTGAGAAATCCTCAAACTTGATTTGAGGATTTCTCAAATCCAGTTTGATTTGAGAAATCAACACAATTCTGCCAAATCAACTCTGAGTTTTGCCATCCTCTCACTGCTCAGAGTTGCAGTTTCCAAGCTGAGGTTTTGCATTAGAGAGCAGCCTGCCTCCACTCAGCTCCTTCAGACTAGCCAGAAGCAATTAGCAGACATCTGGCGGAACCGCACGTCTGTTGAGCTCGTTATATGAGCCACTTCTCAGTGTCAATGTCAGATTTATTCACATTGTGCTTTAAAAACAGGTTTAAAACTGCACCAAAGTGCTGTACAAAAAGCATAATAAAATAAGTTGATGAAAAAGACAAAAAACACAAAACAAATATGTATAATGTTAAAATAATAAAAGGAATAAGTAAAGCAAAAAAACAAAAAACAAAAAAAAACATCACAACAGACGAGCTACAGTATCAGGCCTCAATTAAATCCCAAAGAATAAAAATGAGTTTTAAGACACGATTTAAAATGATCCAGGCTTTGGGCAGATCTAATCTGGAAAGCTAGATTCTTCCATGGAGTAGGAGCAGCAACCGAGAAGGCTCGATCTCCTTTTCTCTTTTCTCGAGTCCGAGGAACATTCAAGTAGCAGCTGATTGTAAAGTTCTGGACATAGAATAAAGTTTCAAAAGATCCTGAAGATAAGGAGGGGCTGACCCATTTAAAACTTTATAAGTTGTTAAAAGAATCTTAAAATGTATTCGATACGAAAAAGGCAGCCAGTGTAAGGAGGCCAATGCTGGACTTAAATGGTCACGCTTCCGGGTGCCTGGAAGAAGCCGAGCTGCTGCTTCCTGGATCCCTTGAAGTCGCTGCGTCTGGGATTTATTCAGGCCTTTACATAAAGAATCACAATAATCCAATCGAGATGTAATGAAGGCACGGATAATTTCTTCGAAATCCTTTCAACAAAAATAAGATTTCACCTTTGCTAAAATCCGCAAGTGATAAAAACTTGATTTAACAACAGAGCTAACTTGTTTGTCGAATTTTAAATGGCACTTTTCAGTGCAACACTGGTGAAAACATGTTTAAACGGTTGATAGTGGAGCCATGTTGTGTTCATGTTCCTGAAGGTGGAGTTTTAGGAAAAGCAGGAGTTTATTAAAGAGACATAAATGACCAAGATAAATTTCTTTTTATGTCATGTTTGATATTTAGATCATTTTTGTAACTAATGAAGATCACACTTGATAGTGCTGCAAACTGATACCATGTGGCTGGAAAACATATACTGCCGACCCTTTAATGATGTGAGTTGAGACTTGGGTTGATGTTTTGATGAAATCATATTTCATTTAATTTTCTTTATTTAAACAGGCTAAGATGCAATTAAGATCAAGATTGAATTTGTGAGGCAGACGTGGGCAGAAGATCTGCAGCACACATAAGAGCTACATTGACATTTTTAAAGACAACCAGATCGATAAAGTTATCAGAAAAATTTATTTTTATTTTTGCATCCATTATTAGTTTTTTGTTAGTCTTCCCACATATTTTATTACCAGAATATAACTCAGTAATCACCTGAATATATATATTTTTTACAACCGTCACAAATAAAATGTTGACTTTTTGAACATTTACTTTATGAAAATCAGATCTCTATCCACATGGAGTTTGAAAAAGACAGTTTTTTTTTTTTTTTTTTTTTTCTCTTAGTGCATTCATGACTCAAACAAAAAAACCGTAATTCAAAAACTTTTACACTTTGAAGGAACCAAAACAGCCGCAGGGAGCTGAAACCCTGGTCTGCGTCGGTGAGTCATAGGCATCCGAGCCTCCAGCCTCGGACCTCATGTCATTCCCATTTAATATTTTCATTACGCTGATTACACACAGAAGCTTTTCTAAAACCTGTTGTCATTGTTGTTGCAGATTTAACTCTCTGCCCCCAGGAAATGAGCTGGGGTGACGTTGACCTTTGGTGAGATAAAGATAAATACCTCAATTTGGGAGGTAGTTGTTTCTTGGGGACGCCGCCCTCCTAAAATAGAATAAATTGTTTTATCAGGCTTCAGTTGGACTGGAACAGTTTGTTTTTTTTTTAAAGCGTTGCAATTAGTGCTCTGCGGTGCACATCTGCCGCCTTCTCCTCTTTTGCTCATTCTGCATTTTCCTGCATTACAAGCTACTGCTCATATTCACAGCATGCCCTCAGCTGGAAGATCAAACTGAGGTCTGATCTTGAGCCAGTCAAATTAGTAGGAACGCTCTTAGAAGATTTAAAATCCTTGATCATGTTCCGCGTTATCGCCTCGTTCAGTTTCAGGTGAAAGTGTAATCACTGATCAATCGTCAGCATCTTTTTTTTTTGCCCCTGGGTTTTCTTTGCTAATTTAGCAAAATTTGGTCCAACTTAAAACAGTAGGAATAAAAGGACCCTAATACATTAGCAGATATGAAAGACTGGCACAACAAACGTAGATATGTTCATTATTTTTCTCACAAACCGCAACAACAGTACTATACCTAAACAAAACGCTAAGCATAAAAAACTAAACCAAGATGTTAACATACATCGTCTTGCTAAGATCCTCTTTTTCTTTTTGAAATTATGTAGCAGCAACATTCATCAATGTTTGTGATTTTTTTATGATAGCCCAACACAAAGTAGTACTTAAAGGGGAGGTGTTATGGAAGATCAACATTTTTGAGCTTTGTATAATTTTGTGATGTCCCATCATCAAAAACGTACCCAGAGTGTTGCTTTGATTCATCTGTGCATGTTTGTAAAACCTTGGAGCTGCAGTTTCCAGACGTTTTCAGCTCCTCCAGACTAGCGGCAGCAGCAATTAGAAAACCCTTGGTGGACGGTACTCTGTATGAGCTCATCATACCAAGTACGGTCCCGAGAATGTTGTTTAAAGGCTTGACGGAAGAACGCTGTGTTGATGACTTCCTGAAGGAGGAGTGTCGGAAAGAACAGAAGCTTCTTAAAGAGACGGAGGCCCAATTCCACGGCATAAAATTTTGAAGCCAAATAGTTTTTTTAAGTTACATTTGTTATATGTAGCATTTTTCTAACGACTGAAGTCAGCGTTGTTACTTGATTACACTATATAAAACAGACACTGTGCCTGGAGGATACATTTTCCATCCCCTTTAACAAATTTTTTCTTGGCTTTTATGCAAGATACTAAGAAAAGCAACGAAATCATTACTTCACATCAACTTTGAGCTATTTAGCAGAGAATACTGCTAAACGCTGGTACGTTCCCTAAAAGGCTCAGAGCTATAATCTGAGTTAAAGGTTCTATAAAAAAAAACAGAGAAGAAGTATAACTTTTCTTAACCTTAATAATATTGCATAATTGAATAAAAATAAGGTTAATGAATGTTTCTGAAATCCTTAATGGGAGCATTTTCTATTCTAAAACGTGTCTCTCTTTAGCATTAAAAGCTGGAAATACCCCACTGTCAAGAGTCTTGTTGCATAAACGCCATTTTATATGTTGAGCTCTTTCGGTTTGATTACAATCTCTTCTGAACAGCAGGAAGCCACCTACCACATAATTTGACCTACAGGGTTTTTGTCCCAATACAAGGCCTTTTTCTTTTCCCTCTGCAGTGCAGTCAAAACAAAGTTTAAAGATGTAATTACAGGACTCGGAGAAGAAAAAAAAAAAAAAGATGTTTTTTTCACCAGACAACAAAGCTTTGTTCCGCTGGATGTTAATAGACTTTAAGTAATTTCATGGGAAGGGAAAGAAGGGCCTTCGGCTTTTGCATTCACAGAAAAAAATATTAAACACTGCGGGCTTATTATTTAAATTATATTGCTATTTAATCACTGAGAATGTTTTTTTTTTCTCCCCTTCATCTGCAAACATTGTGGGAAAAACAGCAATTGTCGGTGCATCTATATAAATGTTTGATTATCGTTTAACTCATAACAACTGTTATGTTTCTTTTTAACCAAGCTTATTTCATTAATTTCGCCTTGAATGAAGAATTTTCATTAATTGTATATAAAAGAGCTGAAAGATTATTCTTAATAACATTGATGGTTTTAATTGTGTGTTTATAATATTATTCCCTATATACTGGATTAGATGTTTACTATTTAATGGAGAGCTGTCCTGGTTTATTTTGGTAATTCAATTACCAAACTAGATATAATGTATAATTTAGATATCCTGGCCTGAAATATTGATCCCAGCCAGGCTGTGCTGATTTTTCACTTCCAGGTGACACAAGCTGTGCTGTACAATTAATGTTTGCCGTCAGATTTCTCATTTACAACGTCACCTTTTCAACCCGCGAAGAAAGCTGAAGGAAGAGCGATTCTTTTTTTCTTTTTTTCGTGCACATGCCAGCATCTGCTGGCCCCCGATAAGCCAAGTCCTGCTGGTGTTAGTGAATCAAGACCCTTGACTATCTGTACAAGTCGTTTCTGCAGAGGCTCACCCTCTCCCAGATGCAGGTCCGGATAAACTCCGATAACCTAAAAAGGATGAGGGGAAGATGGAGGATGTGCTATGATATACACACAATGCAGGTCAGCGCACAGACCTCCCTCTTTTATGCGGCTGCTTTGAATGCGGGCCGTTAAAAAAAAAAAAAATGCCACGCTGCGACTCTGGGCTGCAGCTGCAACATGCCCTCCGGCAGGTGTGATGTCACGTCGGTGTGATGCAGGACTTCCAGGGACCCCGACTTGTGGACAACACGACTCATGCTGGTGTGGGGAGGTCTTGCACAAACAGCTTGAAGCCAATATATGATTAATCAGTGTCTGTCCCCTTAGTGGGGAGCATGAACACCGTGCAGGGATAAAATGAATGTAGCATTCAGCATTTAGTCACAGCCAAGCAGCTTAATGCTACTTTTCTTACTGTCAGGAATTGTCATTGAAGATCATAAAGTGCAGCAGTGTATGTTATGGGATTGTGTGTGTTTGTCTAACACAGAGTAGAGTATAATTATGAGCTGAAAGAGAAATAATACATGGTTTACAAATACAAATTAGAAGAGATTAGTATTCTTTTGTACTGCTTTAAAGCTGTTGATCATTTGAGGGATATCTCTTTAGAGATTTAATCAGTATAATTAAGATGTTTGTTTGTTTTTTTTTTTTTAATTTTTTTTTTACTTTCTTGTTTCTGAAATACTTCATTCCAGCCCTGTTTAGTCTGCTTTATTTTATCTCTAGTTTGTTTGCCTAGAAAGTCTGGTTTGTTTTGGAGGTGTGAATGCGTAACTGAACTCTGACGCGGACCAAAAATACAAAATCTGGTACGCCTAGAAACCCAAGTGTTGGTTCGATCAAAGTGAACTCTGGTCCGGTTCGAATGCATATATAAATGCCAAACAAACCGGAGA
The DNA here is from genome assembly GCA_010277075.1 of Poeciliopsis retropinna. Lineage (NCBI taxonomy): Eukaryota > Metazoa > Chordata > Actinopteri > Cyprinodontiformes > Poeciliidae > Poeciliopsis > Poeciliopsis retropinna. The sequence goes on from VMRM01000002.1 coordinate 5,462,723, forward strand.
CTCCTCCAAAAAACAGGACGCGTACCATAACGTAATGGTGGTCTTTTACCAAAGACAAAAGACAAGTTTATTAGAGGGTTTGGTTTGTTTGACACCATTGTTTAAACTAAATGCCTCTATTGTAGCTCTTGCTAGATGTTTACGGTTGTTGTCCGACGTAAACGTGAACTTTTCAGTCATCACTCTGACATTTTGTGGCTTCCCCAGAACCTCCATGAATCCGGCTTCATTCATTTTGCCATCAACAACGACCAGCTTCCGATTCTCAGAGCTGCGAACCTAAAACATGACAGACCTCCTGCTTTGCTGGTTGTCTGTGAGGCATGAAGTTTGTTGTGTCCTCACCCGTCCCTCAGCTTTCAAGTTGCTTTTTTCCCCCTTGAATCACGGGGGAAACGAGTATTCTGAATGGAGTGAGTGTCCTTTGTGGACGAGGAAAAAGCCGTCTTTTTTTCCCCACCAGTTTACTTTCACCAATTTCACCCACTTTTCTTCAATCTAGGGACCTCTGAGGGAAAGGAAATATACTCACTCCATCATTTTCTGTTACCATTAAGCAGCCACATCCATCTGACACATTCAAATTCATACAGACAAAAAAAAAAAAACAAACAAAACAAAAAACATACATGCACAGATTAGAAAAAGGTGCTTGGCGGTTAGCAGGACTCTAAAGGTGTCTCTTATAAAATGACACCAGAGGAATTGACTCTTCATCAGATTTACATGAAACCATCCTTTTTTCTGTTTAGGACAAATGAAAGGTGTGTGCGCTAATTGTAAATATCCCATATGCTAAAGTCTTGGCTTTCAGGCTCTTTCTGTTTCATAAGTGTACCTTTCAAGATTTCCTATCTGCTTTGAAAAACAATTGAACGGCCAACTGGGATTTCTTTATGTTCAAACTTTTAAGTTTTTTTTTTTCTCACTATGAAATATGATGAAATCTGGTCTTTCAAGTGTGGCTGCAGCTCACGGTTTTCAGGCGCCTGTTGTTTGATCTGGTCTCCAAAAAGTGACTCTGAAGTTGTTATTTTTGGCCCCAATTTCTAAATGCTATAAGGGCTGCAGCTGTTTTAGTAATCGATTATTGTGATTACAATAATCACAATAACTGATTATTGTGCTTATTAATTATCCAATAAATTGGATAATTAGTTATCCAATTAATTAATTGATTAATTGGGTAATGAAAAAAATTCCCATATTCTGCAGATTTTTCATTTCACCTCGTAATGTTAATGTTTTGTGCAATTTTAGAAAGACATTAAAAATGCAAATTACTCATTTTTAAAAATGGGAAAAATAAATATTTTCTTGCCTAAAACACCTTAATGTTACATTCCTTTATTGTATACTTTATTATTTGCAGGAAAGGATGAATCTGCAGCTTAAGAAAATATACCTAACATCAACATTTGAAAAGCTTCACCCTTTCTGTTTCACTTAATGTCAATACATCGTGGGGGGCTAATCTGTTTATTTATTATTATTTTTTGGATTAAAAATTGGTTAGCAAACAACAGTCAGCAGGATAAAAAAAAAACAAAAAACCTCAGCAAGAACTGCCAGTTTATTTGGTCATAGATGCAAAATGTAAATTTTTTTTTTTATTTTTTTTTTTTTACAGTTTTGGATTAGTTACTACTCTGAATATGTTTTTTTTTTCAGCAAATGGGCTTTTTAAAGTAATGATTAATCAAGTGCTAAATTAATGTATGATTATTTTAATAATCGATCAATCACAATCAAACTGATTAATCAGCCATAATTGAGGTGTTTTGGGAAAAGTCTGATAATGGTGATCACATGAAACATGCAAACTGTGATGGGCATTATTATTATTTATTCATTTTTAATAATAATAATAATAATTATTATTATTATTTTTGACAGAAAAAGACTTAAACCTAAAAAAAGTATCTGACACTAACTTCTGTTTCTCAGTCCCTGCCCTGCATGTTTTAGTTGTTCCCCTTCTGCCACACACCTGGATCGAATCTGTGGGTGATTAACAGACTTCTGCATGACTTGATGACTGCAGAAGAGGTCATGCAATCATTTGGATCTGCTGTTCTGAAGTAGAGACACATCTAAAACATGCAGAGCAGGGGAGGCCTGAGGACTGGAATTGAGAAGCACTGAGACGTACAAATAAATAATAATAATGATAATAAAAAATATTTGGAATCCAATTAAAAATGTCACATTTTCTAAAAGAAACAATTTTACACAGTTTGCTGTTTTTGGTCTAAGTTTTGTTTTTAAAGATTTATGGCTGACTAGTTTGGGGAGTTATTCATTTCAAAATTTCACCTGCACATTTTTGTTTGATGCCCTCTCATGTTTTCATGTTTGTTTTGACAGTGGGGACGTTAAGCTCTCTCCTGCTTAGCGGAGCTTGCTTTCCTTACCGTTGTTCCCAGCCTCATTGGGAGCACCTGGCCAGACCAATTAAGTCATATCTCATATCTCAGAGATTATTTTTGCCATCCTCCAGCAAAACCTCAAGTTGTTATTTACAGCTGGCATGATCATACTCATTTAAATCTTTCTCGAAATTGCTCAACAACACGCAATACATTTGTGTAAAATGTTTAAGGTTTTTAATGGGCACAGTGTCATTCTACGGCTATGTAGAAGTAGAAATATTATTTTGAGTGTGGTCAAAATCATATTTAAGCTCACCTTCTTTGTATTTTATTACTAGATACATAATTTATCTGATACAAACCAGAGGAATAAAGATCTCACTATCTGGGAAAAAAAAACCCAGCACTGCTCTGCCTATTTCTTATCCCGGGGCCTGCAGCCTACATCTGACATCTGAACAGACTGAGCAGCAGGTTGAGCTGCTTGTGACATTTCCATACAAGTTCTGAGAAACACCTTGGGTCAAATTTTGGACATTCTTTCTGAATTCAAAACACCTGTTCTGTAATGCTCTTTGCTTTTGTTTGCCTGTTTGATTCCCGTTATATTTAAAGCATATTCCCACCTTATTGTCTTGGATTATTGCCTGTCTCTCTGAATAAGTTTATGCACTTGAGCCATTTATTATGAATAGTTTAAAGTAGCCATGTTTTTTTTTCTTCTTTTTTTTTTTTTTTTTAATCCTGAGGCCATGGATGTTTGCTAAGGATAATTTTCAGTCAATCTGAGCCATCTTGTTCAGTTTTGAGGAATAATAAAATAACCAAGTTGTTACTGAGGATGTAAAGTTAAACTCTTCTTCAAAATTATGAAACACTCCAAAGAAAACGTTTGGTGGGCTTTTGATTCTCTACGTGTTTTCATTGACGTTCTATCCATCTTTCTTATCCACGCTGAAGAAAACTGAATATGAGGCGGGCAGATTGACTGAAAATATCGATAATATAAATGCCAAGCTGGTATCAGTATCGGATCAATCCTGATGTGATACAATTGATACTTTAGTTACAGACTCCCTCTTGAAAATTGGTTTAATTTTTTTTAAAACATTTCTCAAATCTACCTCAAACTATTGTTTTCATTTTCTCTCAAATTATATGTTTTTTGCACTTTATTTAGGAGAAATAGATGTTTGATACATAAAACTTAAAAAGGTACTTGTATCGCTGATACCAACACTACCTGCATTTAATCATTCGTGATGCACTCAACAAGCATGAAAAAAATTTAAAAAAAGCAACTATAATCATCCCAGGGTACAATATGAAGAACTACTGATGTTAGGGTGAATGTTTCGCCAGTGTTTACTTTTAAAAATAAAATGCATCAAGGATCATCAGCTCTTTTCCTCTTAAAATACAGAACACAAGTCGCTTTTGACACCAAATTGCTTCGACCTCTCACATCCAAGTCACAGGAGCAGCAAAGTTGAACTGTGAAGTTGATTTGTAACTCTGAAAGTCGGAGGATATCATTAGACGTAAGATGCCTTAAGCAAACTGACAGCCTGGTTTTTATTTTGTTTTTTTGTCATTTGTTTTGCTGACTGTAGTGAACCACGGGTCTTTCCCCCTCCCTATAGGATGCCCCTCTCATTTATTAAATATAAAATTTAATCTTCTGAATCGAGTTGAGTCGAGTTTAAAGTGTCTGAACTGCCTGTACACTCTTCACATTTAAAGACCCCGGCTAGAATTATTGATTTAATTTCCGTTAGATTTTCTGACAGCAACCTCAAAGTTCTTCATGTCGAGTGCATTTAAATTGGAAAGTGCTCCCTCCACTCCACTCTTGTCCCTATGGATACCCTTGGCTTTAAGTGGTATCTTGCTGGTGATTATGTTTGGTGTTTGATCATATTTGGACGTTCAAAATGCAAATGCGACAGAGATCTTTCTGTTTTAATTCAGCCGGGCTGATTCAGCAAATAAATTTGAATTGCTTGGTTAATTTAATATCTCTGTTCTAAATGTTGCTTCTATGCAATTTTTCTTTGTGGAGAGTTTTTTTTTAAAAAAAAAACCCCAGCCGCGGCTCTTTTCAGTCGGATTAATAAAAAACTTCAATCTAAGCCTCCTTCGACGCTTTTGTGTGCTCAGCATTAGGTGCTATGGTGACCTCGCCACCTTCAGAGAGCTGTCTTTATGGCATTAAAAATCTAAATTTAGACTCATCATACCTTGCTAAGCCTCTAATCTCTCATCACAGAGAGCCCCTCCGTGTTCCTCGTTACCGTGCTCTCTGCATCTTAAAGGCAGCTCACAAAAGCCTCGCGCACTCCGCGCACATCACAGCTGCGGCTCTCGAGTGTTTTAAGTTCACAAGGTCTGAAAATGTTTTTTTTTTTTTTTTTAAAGCATAAACTAAGCACACAAGGATTTTGCCTAGCAGCAGGGTGAAACCGTTGTGAAAAAGGGGAAAAATAAAGGATCTACCTGCAGGACTGCAGCCCTGACACCTCTTACAAATGGGTGGGAAATTAATTTTTTAACAATTAATTTTAATAAAACCATTTTTGTACGATTTATTTCCAGGGACTGAGGTGGTGGAGGAGGAAAGTTTGATTTTGTGCCTGTTGAATCAGTTCTGTGGTGGGACTATATATATATATATATATATATATATATATATATATATATGTTGGATCTTTACTCTCCTGAAGCATTCAGAGATGAATCATTTTCTCACAGAGGCCACCGGAGTTTGAGCTCCTGACCGGCTGCGTTCTAACAAGACTCTCAGTAAACCGGTGAAGAAAAGCTAACTTGCAGTCTCACAGATCCTTCCCGATGCTCAGTGCATGAGATCCCTCAAGGGTTTAGTCATTTTGTCCCATTCGCTGTTGTTTTTGGAAGGACGTAATGCATCTTTGGCTTTTACTGAAATCGTCTAACCGTTTTATCTCCATTCAGATTCTCCTCACTGTGTGAGCTTGTCTGCTCGACGTTCTAAACGACTAAATTGTTGTTTTGAGTTTTGGCTTAGAAGGCAATATCAATCAATAAATCAGTTAGTGGCATAAATTAAACTAAAACAAACTCAATTTCTTGTTTTCTTTCTTGTCTCTCTCTGTTCCTGCTAAAATCTACACGACAGAAGTCTTCAGTCTGCTGCTTTGTTTTTAATTCTCTCGCTGTTTCTGTTTTATTTATTTTGTGCATTTAAAAAAATATCTTCCAGTTAAATGTTCATCAGGATTTAAAACGTATTCATATTTGACAATGTGTTTTCTTGCATTATTATACCATCCGCTTCGTATTACTTCAACATATTATTACTTTGTTTACCGCAGTAACTTCTTTTGACAATTTATCATCCGGCAAAATGTATTGTGAGACTTACAAGGACAGTCAAAGTGATCGGATAAATGAAGATTAAATCACAAGTGAATAATATGTTCATCATTTTATAACATTTATCTTTATTTCACCAATTCTCTCCATTTAGAGACAGTTTGCTTTTATTTTTAATTCACTGTTTCGTAACTTCCAAATTCTTACGTCAGAATTGTATTTATGTATTCCATTTTTAAATCTCTTGCCGGCCGCCGCCTCGAAACAGTCTTTAAGACTTCTCCAGTTTAACAGGTGACAGAAAGTGCTGAGGTTGCACTTTCTCCAGCAGAGCAAAGCCAGACAATAAACCGTGCAGAACTGCATTCATGTTCAGAGATGTAGGTGTGTGCAAAATAGGAAGCGGCATCAAAATAACTCACACTGTATTTTGTTGTCAGCTTGGGGCTTAACGTTTCCAATTTCAACCTGGTCAAACGTGATAATAAAACCCCAGAGGAAGACAGAGTTCTGTAAGTTTATTAGCTTTCTTCACTGAAACATCAAAACAAAAAAAAAAAAAGAAAAGTTTTTTACACTGTCAAAAATAAAGGAGCCGCTTTTGCAGTCGCACCGTCTTCCCTGTGTCGCTTTTTATCAGATGTAACATCAAAGTACCTTTCCTCCCTGTTATAACTGAGTGAACTTCATGTCTGTTGGCAAGCATTTTTCCCCCCCAAAAAAACAAAATTGGAAATCATCAAAGCAAACCGGGAGATCGTCGTGTCTGAAAGGATTTCAGGTACCAACGCTGCTCTGTCTGCCCTCATTACTGTTTTGTGCATTACCTCAGAGCTCGGTGGTTCAAAGCAACGGACCTGATGTCCACTGAAACTCTTTGCTGCCATATAGTCTGGTAAAATTTTATTTTTTTTATCATTTCTGCCTATAAAAACATCATACAGACTCTTGAAGAGTAACAGACAGAATGTAAAGGGTCAGAAAATGACTGGATTATTTGCCGAACGGTTATCGTGTGGATGTTTGTTCGCTCTTCTTTTCTTACAACAAGGTATGAAGCTCGTCACTGTCATCCTGCACCATTTCCCGATGGAACAGCACAGCTGGCTTGATGCACTTGAAGCCGCACTGCAAATCTCAAGGATAAAACGGAGAAAACCGAAGTCCTGTTTGCTGCTGATAGAGCTGAGCGTTGCGGCTTCATCGCAAAGCCTTTGTAACGTCGTGGCTGTGATCGCCTTAAAAGCCTCGTTTCAAAAGCAAAACCTCATTGTAGTTCAGAGGGAGAAGAATTAAAACTCTTCAACACACGAAACACAAATGCGTCTCAATTAGCTTTTCCTCTGTTTCCAAAAGCAGGCAGGTACTTTTTAAACAAACGTTTCTTGAACAAAAAGATGCCTCTCTAAAGCAGAAATATCCATTCATCTGTTTGTCCTTGCAGAGCTGGTGTCCGTCTCCACCATTGGTCATTGACTGAGAGGCACGGTGACCCTTGGGTGGTTCTCCAGTCCATCCAAAGATACAACCATGGAAAGTAAAACTTGGTCCGGGCCTACAGAATGCCAATTTCTTTGAACAGTAAACAGATTTTCTTTAATTAATGCACCTTTCAAATGTTCAGTGAGTGAAGGTGTAACCGCTTGTTGGTAAACTAGAAAAAGGATTGAATGAGCACTTCTACTTTTCCCAGGCAGCTAACAGGACAAATCAGAGGCACATTGAAGTATGCAGGTGAAAGAGAATAGATTTCTTCTCACCCTCTAAACAGAGTTCTGTGACGGACGACTGGATTCAGGGAAAGGAGAGAAACCAGAGATGACACATGAATTACCAACACATTTCATGCCATTGCAGCAAAATTTTACTTGAGCCGTAGGTTACTGGCCCTAATATGATGATGGCCATACTGGGAGTAAATTTCTGTCAAAAATAAATAAATTCTGAAATTTTGATATTGATCTTAGAAATTTTCTAGAAAAAACTTTTATGTATTTATTGTAGAATATTTCTAAGATTAATCGCAATTTCTGAGTTTTTTTTTTTTTTTGGCAGAAAGTTACTCCTATTTTCTTTTTCTACAATGACCCTTACACGCATTAGTTGCCAGCCAGATGACTAAGGAAATATCAAGTTTTCCATAAAAGTTGTGTCTCCTTGGTCATTATTAAACATTAGCTCACTTCCATAAATTAAGCCGTCACATAAATCAATAACCGCTTTTACAAATGATTCCCTGTTTATGCAAAAAAGCAGGAGTAATGCGCAAACTAGTAATGTGTTAAAGTGAATCTTTTAGTTGTTTAACTGTCGTGTTTAACAGGAAGTGTTGACGCTTGTCGGTCCGTATCACAGTAACACGGCAGAGATTGTCGACCCAAATGCCTCTGGAATGCTTTGTCTTACCTGCAGATTTCGTCAGTGTTGTTAAAATAATGCGGGCGTGCTGTGGTGGCACGCCCCACGTTTGGAGGCCTTGGTCCTCGACACGGATGTCGCGGGTTCGACTCCGGGTCCCGGCGACCTTTGCCGCATGTCTTCCCCATCTCTCTGCACCCCATTCCTGTCTGCCTACTTTCAGAAAATGCGAGCCACTAGCACTGCAAAAACTCTGTGGAGAAAAAAAATGAAAAGAAAAAAAAAAAAAAAAGCGATTTATTGTACAGTTATTTTAATTGCCCTCGATGTATTTCACCACTGAACTATATCCTGCAAATATGAAAACTAAACTTGCAGGAAGTTTTTCACCGTGGGCCTGATCAAGCAACACAAAAACTATTAAATAAGGTGTTAACCACAGCTTAGACTAAATTGCCACAGTTTATGGGTAAACCAATACGGCCATAATGTGATTTGACAGGCATAAAGATGCAATAATGGTGTTTGAGTTCAGTATCTTGTCATTATTGCCTCGAGGGAATTGTTGTTTTCTGAATAAACTAATGGAAGTACATGTTTACCTCCTTAAAATGATAGCTGTTACCCAGCTATGCTTTTTTTAAATTATTTTCTTGGCCTGTTTAAGAAAATTGAATCCCACGCCGCAGCTTTCCGCTAACATAATCGTGTTTGATTGGGAAATTGCTTTGCAAACATGTAAATACATGCAGATTTTGCTGCTGTTAAACTTCTGATTTTCTTTGCACAGATATTCTCTGCAGGAATGAACTGTGACCTCGCCAATTAAGCGGGTGAATCAGAAGACCTCTCTAATAGATGTTGTTGTGGATCTGATGAAATCAGAGATGCGAGGGAGAGGAGGAGGAGTAGAACAAGGTCCTTTGATCTCCATCTACTTGAATGAGCGCTGGCATAAATTGCCGCCTCAACTATCAGCAGTGAAAAATCAAATGGGATCTACAAAGCCTGTGCCTATAGCCTGGCTTGTACACTCTTAGAAAATTGCAGGAACTAGCAGATATCATCAGCATCAGTGGAATGGGTTGGTGCAAATCTGGAAAACTGAGTGATTGCAGAAATATGATGTTTATGTTCTTCCTTTTGATTGAAGTGCACTGTTGCACTAATCAAGTTAATTTACATCAGAACTGGGACTGCAGCAGTTCTGTAATGCACTGAGTTGTCTTAGTAGACAATAGCAAAATACATTAAGTAACTTTGATCTTAACTGGATTATCCGTTCACCTGTTACATATTAACAGTCTTCTAAACCATTAACCAAGTCTTGCATAAAACTTGTTAAAGCATAAAACAAGTCTAATGAAGTCTATAGTTTTATTTTTTACCATTTCCAAACCCCTCACATGACCAAATAAAAATCAGTATTGTTACGTGTAGTCTAAAAGAACTAAAAGAACAGTAAAAAAAAAAAGATGTTGACCACAACAATATGCTATCTGCCAACATCAGTCAAATATATATATTTTTTTAAATTTTCAAATACAGAGACAGAACCACACTAAATAAACTAACATTCTCAAGTTTGTCCTAACCCAAATTGCTACAGAACCACCTCCAAGCTGCAGCTGATGGCTTTTATAAAAATGTTTTTATTTTATAAGCACATTTCTTAAAACTGTCACTATCTTATGACAGTATAACCCGAGACTCTAAACCTGAACATGTGGCCAAAGTTGGACTTCATCTGTTCTTGATTAGCCCTACCCATAAGAGTTAACAGTACTTTTTTTTGTACTGCAGCAATCTTTTTACAAAGGTTTACATCAATCAATCAAAGTATCCATTAAAATGAACATTTTTAAAGTAGTTCCGTTAAAAAAAGAAAAAGGGAAACGAATTGATACATTGAACTATGGAGAGCATTTGCTATTGTTAGTGCTGGCAGTTTTTAGAGGTGTGCCGATCGATTGGCCACCGATAGTCGATTGATTTCGACTAAAAAGTGCATGATCGGTGATTGCCGATCACCGTCTCGTGTTGCCAATCACCTGCATCTCATTTCGCAGCCTGCGTGTGCAGCTCCTCCTCCTCTGTCCTTCACAATGCAAAGCACGCAGCAACAAATGCTGAGCAATGTGCTGAGGAACTTTAACGCTCAGAGCGAACGGGGTGAAGCACGTCAAAACGCAGCGGATCTAATATGACTTGACTGAGTTTGGCTACATTGAGGACCAATGCAGGAAAAAAAAAGGCGTCCGGAGCGATCAGACAGCAGGTGAAGCAGCGCACAACTACCAGCACTCATCCGGATGAGTATGAGGGTCAGAAAGCCAAACAAATAAATAATCTACATAAACAAGCTAGTGGTGTAAGACGCTGGTTCTGCTCTCACTGTTGGACCGCCGCGCCATCTTACCTGGGCCAATGATAAAAATAAAAGCTAAATTGTAGCTTAATCGCTCAGTCTTTTTTTTTCTAGATGGAAGAAAATGTTGCATTTGGAAATTAAGATCCCAGAGTCTGGAGGAAGTGTGCAGGAGCTCCGATTCCTTGATGAGTGATTTGGGGAACTGTCATCTGCTGATGTTGATTTAATTCGTTTTATCAAGTCTAAAATCTGAGAGCCCATCAACCATAAAATGTTTAGACCTTCTAGCTTCCCTCTGCTGATAAATTTGACAAAGATGCTGATTTTGTTTTCGAGCAGCACTGCCAAAGTGTTAATGTATCCTTTAATAACCGTGCCATCACTGTGCTATGCTTGCCAACGAGCTCTCCTAACCAAATCCCTATAGAGGATCAATGGAGAACAGTGGAGAAGAAGATGAGATAAAACCTGGTAATGCAGTCAAACTGAAGGCTGCTGCTAAAGCAACCTGAGCTTCCTTGAGACCTCAGCAATGCCACAGGCTGACATCGCCATGCCACAGAGCACTACTGCAATAATTTATGATAGAAGGGGCCTTGGGCAAGTACTGACTGCAAATACTGTTACTACTGGTTTTTATTATTATTATTATTATTATTATTATTATGTAACACCGAAATTTTCTCAGACTCAATTTATAAGCTATAATCATCACAAACCCATGATATACGTCATTCTGTGACGAGATTAACATAATTGAACTAAACCACTGAAACAATCTTACAACCTAATTCAGACAGGCACCTCTATTACTTAGTTACAACTTTTTTATTTGAGCCTTTTATGTATTACACACATATATATGTAATAAAGGATGCATGATGTGATTAGATAATACAGCGAAACTACATGATGACTAGTTCAAAAGATGTAATTGTGCAATGATTTGTAGTGGCCTGAAAAAAACTCATTAGGGAGTAGTTCCTCGAGTTGCACATAGAAACTTACTCATAAAGCCTTGAAGAATGGACGGGTAATGAAACTTTATTGAGCCTATGTTATACTGAATAATTGAGCTGTAAATCGCACAGACCTGTTACATCACTTTGCCGTCCTACATCGTAAAACAAAGCCCGTGGAGGTATTTTGCGCCAGGAAACTCTTTAAACCTCAAAGGGAGAACAAATTTTACCGCGCAAACGATTTTAGAGAACCCTGTAAAATCAGTCAAAAATGATCAAATCAACCAGCTGCCTTTGAAATCCTATTGGCCGCCCGTCGTAGGCTTGTAAATCAATTTGTTCATGTCGTACTGTACGCAGATTAGCGTTTTGTCCACACCCCACGTCAGCAGATGACAGAAATCCTCCTTTCGTTGTTCTACTGACGTTAATTTCTTTTGTTGTTTCAATTTATTTATTTATTTTTTAAATGGGACATTTTCAGAAACATTTGCATGCAAAAACATGAGATTATAGCCAAGTGGCTAATGTCCATCTCTAGTTTCATTGTTTATTAATAATAATAATAATAATAATAAAAAGTAAAAGCAGCCTCAGGCTACCACCCAAAATAAGGTTTATTCTTAATGGTTAGATAACTTCCACTTAGTTTGCAAGAAAGTGGAATAGATTTAGCATAATGGCACTAAAACCATTACCTACAGTTAAGCTATGCTAAGCTAAACAAGCTAATTGTGCAACTAGATAGACTACTGCACAGTTTTTGCATGCTAAACAGATCTATGTGCATAATTTTGTTATTCAAGTTTTTTCATTGTGATCTAAGATTGCATTGCATTTAGATGAAATTTCACCCTCCTACAGTTTGTGCCTCTGCTTTGCCGCTTAAGAAAAAAAAAAGTCTAGACACACCTGGCTGCTTCGCTTCAAGCGACTGTGAAATGCAGAGTGGTAAAAAAAAAAAAAAAAAAGAATTATAATAAAAACATTATTACTAAAGCTCAAAAAGATGCATTACACTTTCAGGGAAGCAATACTAAAGAGTGTGCAATCATGAGGTTATACAAATAAATCGCATATAAATGTTTAGGAAAGCTCTGAGCCTCTGCTGCCAATTCATAGTTGTAAATTTGAAGCATAAATATTCACAGAACATTCTCAACATTTTATTTATACATTTTTTTTTTTTACATCTAATGTGTGGTTGTAGTAGTGCACACCTTTCAGTTGCAAATAATCTTTGCTCTCTTGCCCACTTCAGCTGCATTTGCAGGATTCCAGGATTTAACCAAAAGGAATCCTTAATTTAGCTTTTAGATCATCTCTTTCTCTCTCTCTAAAAAAACCCCAACAACAACCGTTCAACAATATTGTCTTTATTGAAAAAATGTCATTAATGTGAACTAAGTCACTAAGCCACAGAAACTCACTGTCTCTCAGGCGACATAAAGGAAGACCCAGTGTAGTCATCTATTTCTTTCCTTGTCACGTCGTTGCTGTAGTTACACCTAAATCCACCAACTCTCTTCCCATGTGGGTGTAATTGCAGCCTCCCTTATAGGGCTGAGTCACTCAAGTAAAACTTCAGCTCTGTGAGATTAATGAACACTCACTATCCACTTTATTGGCCATATCCTTTCAATCACTTAACACAAACAACAAATCAGCCAGTCACACGGCAGCGACTCCTTTAAGCATCTGTTTGTGTCCGAGAACTCGCTGAAGGATAAAGTATCTGGACGGAGAAGAAAAGAATTTCAGTGGTTCTTCCTGGACATCATTTTGCTTCGTCCAGACAGTGTTAGCTCTCTGACCAAGACCTTGTTCCTGGAGCCGTGGACTCTGCTGAAGTTTTAAATTTTACCCAACTGCTAACATTTGCCGGTGACGTATATAAAGGCCAGTGCAGCGCTATAAGGTTTGAGTCATTGTGAAGCTAGCCGAGCCGAATGAGGCGGCTGTTAGAGTTAATTTGATATTTGGAAGCGTGGCCAACGCAGACTGAACGTTTCCTCTCCTGTCATTGTTGCACTACAGGAAAACTACAATTCAAAAAGAGCTCAAAAAATCATCGTCCTTGTTCACGACTTCTTCCTTTCGCTAATTGACCTGGCATAAATTCTGTCAGAGGAAATCAAATGAATCGGGGGGCGGGGGGAAGCCAGACTTGTTGTGGGGTAAGCTTTGAATCTAGTGGAACAGTGTAGGAAGGCAATGACCAGGCTATTAAAATCAGTCGTTTGGGCAAAAAGGAAAGACTCGGGTTTCAAGATTGGATAAAGTAGCTCAGTGCCATCGCAGCTGCTTAAGAACCCGAAACTGACGCAACAGTTTGCACAAGCTAGCCAAAACAGTACAATGACAGATCGGATAAATGTTGTTTCAGGCGCAGCAATCAGAAAAATGACAAAATTCGGACATGAGCATAAAAAGAATGATACATTCTACCTTGTATCAACAATTAAGTTGAAAGGAATCATTTCTGACTGAGTTTCAGCCCTTTGGACACACTAAACATCACTTGAAGCACCACAGTCTACCCAAGTACAGCTAATGACCGTGTCGGTCCCTTTATGGCCGAAGTGTTCCCGTCTTCTGTGGCCTACTTCCAGCAAATCCTCTCTGGTTTAATGAAGGTGACAGTGCGTTCATCGCACTCCTCCCTCCTCCACAGACCTCAATACATAAAAGCACCTATGGGACGCAGTGGCACAAGAGATATTTCTTATGCAACCACCATATGGACCATATTCTCTTAGAAACATCTCCAACATCTTGTTGAATCTATGCTACAAAGAATGATGGCAGCTCTGAAAGGAGAGGTGGAGGCCCATCCCAGTACTAGCAAGGCATATCTTATAAAGTGGCTGGTGAGTATATAATGGCAAATGACAGCTAACATGAAATGGGCAGAAACGACATGCGTAACTAGATTAAACTGTCAAACTATCTCCATGAAACATCACCGCACACTTGAAAACTTGCTTGGAGCAAGCGCTGCTCAGGGCCACAGACAGCTGGATTATATTGAGGGCAGAAAGTGATTCCATCACACTTTCGGCTGCCAAGAGAGCAGTTTTTATTGCAGCGAAGATGCCGTCGAATCAATCTTTGCTATCGCCTCTCCCGTGCGATTAGATCACGAGCCGCCGCGCCGAAAATTTGGTTTCAATGTCAATGTCAAATTTATTTATATAGCACTTTAAAAACTGCACCAAAGTGCTGCACAAAAACAAAAATAACACAAGTTGATAAAAACAGAGTATCAAACATTGCTTCAATTAAAAGCCAAAGAATAAAAATGAGTTTTAAGAAGCGATTTAAAATGCTCCAGGCTGTTAGCAGATCTAATCTGGAAAGGTAAATTGTTCCATAGATTAGGAGCAACAACAGAAAAAGCCCGATCTCCTTTCCTCTTTAGTCTGGTCCGAGGAACTGTAAGTAATAGCTGATTGTTTGATCGTAGGGTTCTGGAAACAGACTGGAATTTTAAAAGGTCCTGAAGATAACGAGGAGCTAACCCATTTAAAACTTTAAAAGTCAATAAAAGAATCTTAAAATCTATTCGATAAGTGACGGGCAGCCAGTGTAAATTGGCCAGTATTGGCCTTATATGGCCACGCTTCCTGGTTCCTGCAATAAGCCGTGCCGCTGCATTCTGTATCATGTGAAGTCGATGCATCTGTGATTTATCCATGCCACTATATAAAGAATTGCAATAATCTAAACGAGTTGTAATAAAGGCATGGATAAGTCCTTAAAACAAAAATAAGATTTAATTTTTGCTAAAAAGGTGATAAAAACTTGATTTAAAGACAGAACTAACTTGTTTATCGAGCTTTAAACAGCTATGGTTTGAGGATTTATTTACGCTGCACATCAAAAAGGGCGTATTTTAAACTCTTGAGTAATTATTCTGCGCAGAGAAACGTTTTCACGGATGTTGTGAGCTTGAAAGGGATGTACTTCAAAAAAAAAAAGAAAAAAAAAGTACATTTCAGTTGTTTATCGCAATGCCATACAGGACAGATTATTAATACTCCTGCAGGCCTGCGTGTCTCCAAACATCTCGTAACAGTTGGCGCGCTTCGTTTGCGGTCGAGCGGCACTTCGGCGGCGAAACGACGAGCGGCTGTTCTCCCAGAGACGTGCTACGCGGTGTCTGGCCCTGCATTGAAATTCCGGTCCTGTAAAAAGACACAAACGTGGAGCGGAAAGATAACAAGCTCACTTCTAATCTTTGCAAATGCGTTTGAGGCAGGTGCTTCCTGTAAAATGGGGACAGCACAGCAAGATCAAAGCAAATTGCTCCATAAATTCAGTCATCTTATTCCGCATTCAGAGTGAAACCACCAAGAAGCTCTTTGCCATTTGGAGAAGTGGTTGAAAAACAACAACAGCAACAAAAAAAGAGAAACAACAATTACACATCTATACAGAGCTTTGGTTTAAAACTGGAGTCAGTTTCTGGCATTACAGAGGTCAGATGATTCCTTCCTGCCACTGCAGCAGAGTCTCCGTTAGAAACGTGCGCATAGATTTAATGTTCCGCTAAATGTTGTGGTGTTTCCATTACGTAAGAAGCGCAATTAAAACCACTTGTGAATAAATTTCTTCATGCAATAAGTCATTAAAAAAATCTGGCAGCGCCATCATCTTCCAACTACTTCCTGCTGTCTTCGTCATGGTTCAGCGGCAAACCATCATGTGATGCAGCTGCAGTTTTGCGAAATAACCCAATTTTGACAAAAAATGCCCACCTAAACCTAGTATCACCTTTTTATTGAACAACTTATATATATACATATATATATATGTTGGTGTGTTTCTATTAAGTAAATTTATTTTCGAAACGTCAAATTGTGCAACTGGATGGCAAATGCAAATGCAGCTGTTGACTTACAATGTCTGATGCACATGTACTGTAAAGCAGGACACTTGCAGCCTGAACCGTTAAAGTCTGCTGTCAAAAAGGTGATTTCTTCCTTATGAAAAGTCAATGGATAAATAAATAAATATCATGTCGGCGTTCATAGCGCTAAAGCGCAGTAAAATAGACGTCCTTTCGAAAGCATTTATGCCCTGTGACGTTTTGTACATTTCGTCTCGTTGCAGTCTCAAACCCAAATGTGTTTTATTGGGATTTCACACCAACACATTGAGCTCCTATATTGCACACATGGTTTCCAAGTTTACTTACAAGTTCAAGCACAAAACTTTCATCGTGGGGTTTCGTTCGGTACCGAGTCAATCAAGGTGTGGACTTTGACTTCGCTTTGTGATTCGTTTCATTGCAGCTCTACTCTGAGCTCCGTCAGTCTCAGGTCTGCAGAAGAGTCTGACGGGTTTTCTTCCCGGATTGCCTCCATCCAGTTTAACTCTGTGAAATAGAAGGAAATGAATGCAGTGTTCCACACATATATATTTATAAAGGGCATGCGTTTGTCAGTCTTGAGCTACTTTGTGCTGTTGCATTACATCAATGAAATTTTATTAGGAACTTCACGAATCGGTAGAGAGCAATATTTTAAAAATATTTTTCGGTCTTTTTTTTTTTAAACCCAAACGGATCTGTATAAACGGAAAGCAAATAAAGCTTTAAGGGAAATGAGATTTTTGAAAGATATTGATTTAGATGGAAAGGTGAGGAAAAACAATAGAAATCTCTTTAAAAGACATTTGGGAACCCATATGATCAAGCATTAAATAAGCTGATGTGATGCTGTAATTTTACTTATTTCAAGACAAAAATACAAATAAGGGGCAGATTTACATTTGTGTTTCTTTCTGCTCTTTTTCCATTCATGATTTCTTTTAGTTGTTACGTGAACTATTCATATTTATTATAGAGTGAGCAAAATAATGAATTGAAATTTCATTTCAAATATGTAATTTTAACATGGCAAAATGAGGAAATGTTTCAAGGGTATGAATATCTTCACAAGGCATCGCACAACTCTTGTTGTTTACCAACCACAAATGCATAACTTTTTAACCTTAGTGTTTTTCTTTCATGAACTGAACATGCTTTTTTTTCCTAGTTGCACAAATTTTTTGAGTATCTGCCCTCATTTATCTTTATTAAAGTCTTCGTGTGCAGCATCTAAAGCTCATAAAAGTGGAGTCATCAAAGTAAAAATAATCCATTTCTTTCTTATTGTTGAAAGAAAGACCAATACCAATGATTCCTGCCTTATTTGTTTGTTCATGCGGCTTAACTCAATAATATGACTCCGTATAAAGTTGTTTTGTTTGTTTTTTTATTTTCCCTAAAATCAAATATGAGACAATGGCTTCTATTCAAAACAGTCTGAAATTGTCCCATGGTTATGCAGTATTGTGTCTTTCCAACAAAGCTACGGTAATGAGAAAAAGATTTGATTTTGAGAAAAATAAAAAAATAAAAATAATAATAATAATATATAAAAAAAGAATTACTTGCATTGTGAGAAAATGCACAATGTGCTGCTTTTCTCCAATAAACGGCATTAAATCAGTCCCTCTTTACATCATGGGATTGTTACGCCGGGAAGTAAGAGATGTGATTTCGGTGCTTTGGTCTCTCGGTGTGACACATCGATGGAGAAGCTATAAAAATTCACGTCACACTCTCGCAGAAACGATCTGAAATGTCGGGCCGCGCGAAGCCGTCTGCAGCCACTCCCTGCAGAAACAGTGGGAGATGACTTCGGTTAATCGGTTATGGAAGAAGAAACGTTTAACATCTGCAGCCATTTTCTTGTGGTGGAGGGATCGACAAAGCCACTGGTTTTTACAGCTCTCGTTGCTGCCATCTCTGCTTCTTTGCACCTCGTTTATGAAACTGTAAACTGATCTGACGGCACGCCAGAGGTGTTTCTGTTTCTGACTGTGTGAGGGCAGATTGTACTTTTATTTGAGTGAATATAACCTGCATCCGCCTATCCCTTGCACCATCTTCTGTTCCTTTCCACAGCCTCCTTCACTCCATCCATTAACCTTTTCTCTTGCTTTGTTCTTCTTCTCCTTCCAGGAAGGTGGAGAAAACGAACACCGATGCACTAACCCAAGTCATTTCAACCTTCTCATTTATTTCAGCATTTATTCTGCCCTGTTCCACTGTCTTTGATGAAACATATACACAAATAGTACCACCACAACAGTTTTTACCCAGATATTTTTCTTATGTCACATGGATTTTACAAAGATAAGGAACCTGTACGTAGGTTTTTGTATGATTTTCTCTCATAAAATCGTCTCTTAATTTTTTCTCCTCCCTTACCAATGTATGATCACTCATTTAATTTCATTTTTTATTCATTAATATTTTTTGTTGCAAATTCTAAACGTTCTGCGTCTGAAAATAAATGGGCATAAAAAAAATCAAAGCAAGGCGCACCACAGGCACAACAGACATGTCTATAATTGCTAATAATCATAAAAATTCATACCATTTCTTTTCTTTTGAAAAATCACTCACTCATTTACGGAGAAGAATTACAGCAAGACGATGCATAAATAGGCCAATCAGAGCCGACTCACTTCTCAGTTGGAAATCTGTTCAGTGTTGGAATCATTTTCAATTTAGCAATCATCTAATAAAGGAGAGAGACATGATGGTTCTGAGGGGGGAAAGTGACCACGTTAATTTGATTCTGATGCACTGCAACTTTAACTGCTAACACTTCAGAGGTTTATAGTTTTTTCTTATCTGACAGATACGAAAGTGGTAATGAAAAGCTTTTAAAGATATTGCATGCTCACATCTTGTCCAACAAAGACCAGCTGTGTACCGCTGACATTTTCTGTCACTGAAGAATAAAATGTAGTGAACATCACAGTAGGAGAAGAGACAATAAAGAAGAGCAGCATGCCAGGACCTCGGCTTATTTTTGAAGGTTTTTTGTTTTTAAATTTGTTGTTTTGTTATCCGTATTTTGACTTAGTAGTTGTTTGGTTAGGTCACCCTCGTTTCTGTTTACTTTAGATCACCCCATGCACAGAGATTTTACTTTAATCATGTTTATTTCTTATGTTTAGTTATTCTTTGTTAGTTAGATTAAAATTTTCCAGCTCCTTTGCGGAGCCGTCTGCTGCCATTCTCTGCAGAAACAGTGTTGTCTCTTTCTCACTCTCCCTCAGCCTGCCTCCTGCTCTCCCTTCACAGCTGCACCTTCTTGTCTAATTGGTAATTAAGCTCTTCTCCCTGAAGATGTTTGCGGGTGACATTTTGAAGGTGAATTTAAAGAAATAACATACATTTCGTTTCACAGGATAAAAATTTGTTTTGTAAATTTAATGTCTAAAAGTCTGACATTTTCTTTTCCGTTTGACTTGTTTGTGTCATAAATGTCTTTTTCTAATGTACTTGTGGGAAATAACAGTGGTTTTTCCCACAAGTACATTCAAGTCTCGTTTAAAAAAAAGTGCACCAAGAGTGGATTTATTTCATGTGTATATTTTTAAGATGTGTTTTTTTGGGGGGTAGGATAACGTTTTTGCACCTTTTGGAGTCAGAAAAGGTGCAAAAATCTCTACAATTTTCTTTGGCATCTTTCATTAAAAATTTGCTTCCTGGTCCCTTTTACAAGATACTTTTTTTTTTCCTGGACAGCCTATTTAAAAAAAACTGATGTCCGCAAATCAGTGCAACACTATAAAAAGACACCAAGTGGTTTCAGGAACCAATTATCTCAGTTTGTGATGTAATTAACAAATCTTAGTAAGGAGAACCTGTGGAGGTCAGGCAGCTGAAAATCAGAGAAAACGTTCATTCAAAAACTCCTAGGGTTGAAAACTTTGATTACAGAAAAGTCTTTCAAAAGATCCAGTCAAAACTTTTGAATTACAGGTAATTGCATTCGACAAAGCCAAATTACGAATATTAATGCATGAATATTACCTTCATGAGAGAATAATTAGATAAAATCCTTCACAACAGTGTCAGAAATGTGAAGATAGACTCTAAGAGGCATATTCCTCTGAGTAAACAAAAAAAAAAAGCATGTTTTTGTGTACAGCAATCCTAATTATGTTTCTGCCAGTGACACAAGTTGCACAGGAGGAGGAATGGGATGGGTTGTTCCTCAAATTCTACTGCGGACAAACCCGATTCGACAAATCCACATTTCTCCCTGGTTACTGAAATCTCCAGATTATATCTATAGACCTGAGGAGAGCAATTGAGAAACTTTAGTTCAGAAATCCCACGGAACTGGAGAAGACCGAGGGTGGAAGCCCGACGTAATTTGTGACAAAATTTCAGTCGGAGCAGCTGGAGCACTGACATTTTCCTCAAGCCAGTCGAGATGGAGCTCTCTCTTTGCCTCAGAACTCAGTCAATGCATGGAAACCCACTCGCTATGATTGCTCGGCTCCATCACTTCCAGACGAAACAAAAAAAGAAAAAAGAAGAAAAAAAGAGCTGGCCCATCAGCAGCTCCTTCTGAGCTATAGAAGCAGGTCAATCCACATTTTTCCTGACTTACCAGCAGAGGTGATGACAGCACTTCAGGAGGTCTGAAAGAGGCTCAAACAAGGTCAAGCTTTGCTTTCCTGGCTTGGCTGTGGGCCACTTTTGACTCAAAGAAGATATTATCTACTCCTAAAGAAGCTACAGCTTTAGCTAAGCTGTGTCATGAATGTGTAATGTCTGACTCAGTGGGATATGACTCTTGAAGGTATATTTGCACTGGTCGAAATTTCCCCATAATCACTATTGTTAATGTATTTTGTTGGAGAGGACACGGTATGTTGGGACTGCTGGTTTATCTCTTCTGTGGTCCGGCTGTCTCTGAGTGAATATGTGGTATTTTGTGCGCTCGCTTTTACAAAAGTGGGATGGGGGAGGATATTTAGTCTGGTTTTCATTTTCAACGCCTTCATGAATGTTCATTATATTTGCTAAAGACGCATCCTGCTTTTACTGGAGACTGAGTCACGTTTCACGGGATAGACCTGAGAAATGTGCAAAAGTACTTTGTCACTTAAAATATCTGCCTGCAGACATCATATTTTTGCAGGAAATCTTCAGGAGCAAAGTGGCTAAGAAAGCTGGATTAATCAGATCTTCCAGCCTCCATCCTCTAATTAGGCTCAGGAAATGGCAGTTCTGATCCGTATAACTGGGCCTTATAGACACATACATTTCCATTGTATGTGACCCAAATGGCAGATCAATACTAGTTACAGGAGAGGAAGTGGTGGAGCCTCATGTTACCATAGTACATTCATTACATGTCAGTCTTTTAAGTGGGTATGATCCAGGTCAGGCCATGCAGCTGAGCCTCCCACCAGCATTCCACTACGGGTTGTGTGGGTGCTATTAAAATCTCTCCCTGCTGAGATTTTTATAACTGTTTCCCATGTTTTTAACCAAGTTTGTTTCTCAAAACTCTTGACGCTATTGTCACGCCTATTACATAAAGCTTTAATGCTCATATAAGAAAGACTCACTTATACAAATTCAGGCAGAAGGTAAGGCTAGGCCTGCCTTGCTAATTACATCGAGCAGCAAATCTTCAGTCTCTAGTCTGTTGACGGGACGTTTGTACAAGAGCGGTATTGAGGAATACGCCTGCTTTGGTTGTCGTGGAAGAAAATATATATCACGAGCATCTAACTTCCTGCACTTTTCTTTTTGCGTCACCCAGACATGCTGCAAATACAAGCACACAGCCTCAGACTCTGGCGGCAAATTAGGAAGAGCAGTTCACTGCCAGACGCTGACGTCCGTGCTCCGATCTGCATTTGCTCCAACTCTCTCAGACAAAGCATCAACTCCCCTGTAAGATTGCACTTCAATAAACGATTTGCCTCATTTTCCCAATTACATAAAAAGTTTCCTGTTCCGGCAAACACGTATTTTCAGGTAATTAGGAACTAAGTTCGTAACAGTGTACGAGACTTTGAACGTCTTCCAGGAGTCGACAGACGTTGCATGCTTTTGTGGGGTGTCTCGGATGCTGAGTGGGGAAAAGTTTTCACTCTTAAACGACGCTGCGTCACCGTCTTGACGAGACCGCCGAGCCGCCTTAAATCTGCCGTCGTCGTCATGCCAGGGCACTGTGTGGGCACCGCCAGTTTAGCGTGTCGCTGTGCGTCTCCGTCTTTGACGAACCAAGTCCTCACGCAACACAGTGACCTCCTTCATTTGAAGCAGAGACTGACCTCCCTAACTCAGGGTGACACAGATGATGACAGATTGTCAGCTCTTGCAATTTCAAGTCTGTAAATTATGTTAAATCTGGTGAGGAAAATGCGCATTTTCTTCTAGCTAACCATAACCTCATAGTGACCTTCTGTGTTCAAGAACAATTCTGACACCAAATTAGTCGCTTAAAGCAGTTAAGACTTATTAACGTGAGTTATTAAAGCGAGTTATTTTGATTATTAGATGTGTTTTTGTGTGTGATTTATGTTTGTGAGCCAGAGGGCTGTTTGTACAGCCACTTACTAGCATCACAGTGCAGAAATAACCACAGCAGATCACAACAGCTCAATCAGATAAAACGATTTTCAGTGGCGCCGTGCCTTCGAATCTTCTCATCTATGAAAAAGATTCAAAATAAGTGAACTGAGGTGACAGCTTTGCCAGCTTGTTTACCAGACAGATGGAAAGCTTTCTATTTATGCTGGGCATGACACACCAACCCCTTAGGCATCTCGCAAAGACAAGAGAAGAGCGAGAGAGGCAGAGAGAGAGGGCAGGGAAATGAAGTTCCTTGGCAGAGATTATTCTGCCTTAAGTAGTGTCAGCATTAGAACAGTTTCATGGCCGCGGTTTGGGCATCTCTCTTCACTGGTAGCTTGTCCGCAATTATGCAGGGAACTCCTGACATGCTCACAATCCTTCCTGACAAATTGAGGCCAATAGAAAATAAAGCACCAGCGGTGGGTTCATAGCTATGTCATATGGCGGGGGAAACGAGTCTCTTGAGCGTTATGGTTTTTTTTTTTTTTTTTTTTTTTTTCACAAGTTATTACTTTGATGTCCATCCCAGCATCCGTTCAGCATCTCCTCTCTTCAACCTTGATTCTTGATCAGCTTTCCTTTAGGCCCTGAACTAGAATCAGCGCACGTCACGGATGCCATCAAAACCTGTCAGATTATTATTTATTTCTTTTTCTTCACAAATTGACAGAGCTCCTGCCAAGGACTGGAAGAGATAGGTAGCCAACTTTTAACTGATACACAGTACTGTGGTAATTGGCCTTGAAAGCTCATTAAAGTTTTCAGCAAGCTTGCGCTGAAACTGGTGATTGAAAATAAAACCTATAATGTCCACAAGGATGAGATGTACTTTCTAAGAGGAGAACAAAAATAGTTCAGAATAAAAGCTGTTTAAATGGAAAATCTCCATGTTACACCAGTTCTTCATTATTGTGTCACAAATTTATTTCCTTTAAACAGTTTTTGGGGGTTTATAGCTGTGTTTCTAACCCAGTGGTTCTTAACCTGGGTTCGATCGAGTCGGTCTCAGGGGTTCGGCGGAGCCTCTGCCGCGGAGGTAAAGACACACTTGTGTAAAGTCGTGATGACGCGCCCCACTTGGCCGTACATGCTCACATATTTATGACGTTCTTTGATTAAACTAATTTATCTTCAGTGTAATTCCAGTACCAAAAAATTAACTTTATACCAGGTGAGTCTCTCTCACCTGAGAATGTGAACCTGTACTGGACTGATTCTGTCTTCAAATCATTTTAAAAAAGCTCCTGGAGAAGATTCATAACTTAGAACCTATTAGTCTGAAAGAGGAACAGGTTTGTAAAAAACAACCTGTGTTTTACACTCAGGAAATTAATTTGTTGCATCACAGAGTGATGTCATTACTGCTGATGTCATTGTTACGATTGAAGCTGAACATTCTATTGGTGCGTTCACATCAAACACGGTTTGAGCGTCAGGTGATTCTGGTTTACATTCAAAGTCTATGTGGAGTTCTGGATGCACTAGATGTGTCAAACGCTCCAAATCGGGCCGCGCTAGAAGCGCCACAATGGCCCTCGACGCGCCTCCACATGGACTTTGAATGCAAACCAGACGCGCCTGACGTTCAAAACGCATTTGGTGTGAACGCACCATTATATGTCCAGTGTCACATCAGGTCAGTGCTTCTCAATTCCAGTCCTCAGGCCTCCCCTGCTCTGCATGTTTTAGATGCGTCTCTATTTCAGAACACCTGATTGTAATGATTGCATGACCTCTTCTGCAGTCATCAAGTCCTGCAGAAGGCTGTTAATCACCCATAGATTCAATCCAGGTGTGTGGCAGAAGGGGAACAACTAAAACATGCAGGGCAGGGAATCCGGTTGAGGAGGGGAATTGAGAAACACTGCATTAGTTCCATCATATTAGGACCTAATATGATGGACTCATTGATTTGGGTCAGGGGTAACATCTAGAGGTAAGATGTGAATTAAGTTTTAGTTAATGTTAGGAATAGACTAGTTAGGGAAAATGTGGGTTGGGCAAAATCGCAGCTACTAAAATGAAGGGAAATCAATGGAAATTTCTAATATGGGTCAAAATAGTTTTGACAAACCTGTCCAGGTTATAAATCATTATAAACAATGATAATAATGTTAGGTTGTATTTCTGCCAATTGCATAGCTGCAGTAGACCAGTAGTCTAATGTGTTGAATGTGCTCAGACACATTCAACACATTAGAAACCAATCAGAACCAAAAACTTATCTTTTGGTTCGTAAGTTCCAGGTTAGTTCCACCCAGGTGTGGGTCGGCGTAAAGGCCGAGCCGGGCACAGCTTGCCTTTCCTGCCAATGCCAACATGAAGGCCCTCCATGCAACCAGTGGAGGTTGGTCTCATGGATGTCTGTCTTTCTTCGGACCTCCATTTCTGTGTGGAGGTCTGCCTTTGCGTGGACTCGTCTCTTTGCAACCTGGGTGTGGGTTGGTGCAAAGGCCAAGCCAGGCTATGAATGGAGACGCCTGGTTGATTCAAGGTCTGTCTTACCTTGGACTCCTCTGGTTGCAAGGGGGCCTCTGGTTGGGTGGAGACTTCAGGACGGTTGTTTTCCATAGCAAGTTTTAACTTAACCTTCAGGTCTGCAACCTGACCCTGCAGAGATCTCACTGTTTCCTCCTGTTCTATGAATTTGGAAGCTTGCTCAGAGTGTCTTTTGAGCTGCTCCTCATATTTAAGCCTCACCTGTATTCTTCAACCATTACTTCAATCAGCCCTTTATTACGGGAGGCGTATTTTTCAGCCTCCCTCTTGAAGTAATCCAGCTGTTGAAGAAGGCTCTTGTCAGCTGTAACTTTGGAGGAGCAAGAAACCTTTGAGCCACCTGTAGTCTCTGGCCCGTTTCTGTCATGATCTCGTTTGACTTGCAGGTGACGTTCTTTTTCTAACGTTCTTTGCAGTCTTTGAATCTCCTGCTGCTGTGATTTGACTTCAGCCTGATATGCAATCCTTCGGTCTCGTTCCTCCTGGAGATCAAAGATGTTTCTCTGCAGTTCTTTTTTAAGATCGTCCACCTGCTTTGTGAGATCAGTGACGTGTTGGCTTGTCTTGTCCTCCACTTCCACTGAGGGGTTGATCTCGAAGCCAGCAGACTGAGTTGTTTTCTGCTCGACTTCTGAAGATGTTGGATTCTCAAAGTCGCCGGAAGGACTTGACTCCCCCTGGATCTCTGATGATACGTCTTCCGGCTCAATGGGGCTGTCGCTTTCATCCTCAAAAGGGAAAACGACAGCGTCGTAGTCGACTTGGATGTTGAGGTCCATTATGTCGACCCATGAAAGCTCAGCTGGAAAAGCTTCATGTTCACATGCAATCTGTTGTTGCTTCATGTCGATATTCTTGCTTCTCTGAAAGGCGTGCAATATCTGGAATCGATATCCCGCTTGTTTCAATGACTTTCGAACGTGCTCTGAAGAGTGATCTGCTGCGATAGAACTGAGGAACAGGTCTGACAAAACGCTGACTGTGAGCTACATTCAAGAGATTCCTTTGTGGCATCATAGAGTTATGACATCACTGCTGATGCCATTGACACCATTGGAAAAACATTGTTTTCCTATTGGAATTGATAAGCAACACTCAAAAAAAAAAACACACCCGGTTCATAAATACAGTCCAATTTAAAATTTCAACAGAACGACTGACGTTATCTCCAATTGAGATCCTGCAGCAACCTTGAAGACATTGTTTTTGCCTCGCAGTGTGGTTGGAGTGGGACACTCAGAATTGCCGAACAAATCATTGCCAGTTATCACAAGTCCTTCATTGACGGTTGATACCGCTGGCGATGTTCCAGGGAGTGATTACACTTTGACATTATTTCACATTAGCTCCCTTCTTGAATTAACTGTCTATGTCAATAGCATTCACCTTCCATTCCCAGATAGTTCGGGGATCATTAAATATGGTAAAAGTCGTGCTTAGGGAGCAGGAAATGACAGACTTTTCACATTTCATGCGCGCACACACAGACACAATATCTGTGTTTATTATCAAATACTAATTTTAGATTGTTTTTAAATGAGTCAACTTCATTTCCATCAGGTTATAATCAAGGACATGCCAGATGAGCCATATTGAGATAAAACCTATTTTCCTGTTATGGAGAACCACTACAATATCATGTTGATGCTACTTCTCATATAAAACTTCCCATCTGTGTTCTTCACCTAGTGTGGCCTTCAGATTTATTCTTGGATTACTGCAGCATAAACCTAAAGGGCAACTTCTGGAAAGCCTTTATGCAAAGACAGACCTTATTTTTAATGAAAGAAATGCCCCCATGTGCTATTGCAAAGTTGCTCTTTTCAAATTGCACTGATTATGCAGATTTTATGCCAGGTGAAAGAAAAACAAAAGATGTCCGTTTCACAGATATTTATGTCATGTTTTCACATAATATTATCCTCATCTGGTTCCACTGCCACTGAGACCTTGGAGCTTTACCTTAAAAATCTACATTTTCTACATTCTCTTCTTTTATTCCACTTTTAAATCTCTATACTTAAAGTCTTGAATTATCCTCATTCATCTTTAGATTAAACTTTTAATGTTTTACGTTTTAATTATTTTTTTCCATTTTTCGCACTGTAAGACTATTTGTCTGGATTGAGACATTAATCCGTAGTTTTAATTCTTCATCTCATTATTTCAATGCTTTTGTGTCTGTTGGTTTTAAAATAATTTCACTAATATATTTCAGAAGCCTGGTCCAAGTATGTCAAGAACTAGTAAGAGTCAACATTTAAATGCCCACGCTTCTCGATTTACCCTTTAAAGTCAAAGTAATTGGGGATTTTTAGAAGATGACAAAATGTAAGTGATAAAAATGTAACCAGGAACCTGTCGTCACAGCAAAAACAGAGACAACCGATTGAAAACGGCTTTTTCTTCACTTGCAAAATTAAAGTCGTGAAGGAACCAGTCCTTCCTTGGAGTGGAAATTTAGGAGATTTTAAAAAGGTACACTTGGTGTTTGAATTCAGCCAGTTTGCAGAGCAAACCTGAGCCGTTTCAGTGGATGCGTAAAATTCACAGCTGATTCACATACTGGGCTTCACCGGCTCTTCGCACGCTTTTGTTATGGGGTTACTTTAGGTGCATCAGAGTAAAGGGGCCTGAAAACAAGAGTACCCCAAGAATGTCAGATTTTTTTCTCTAAAAATTTGAAAGCCATTCACCCTTTACTTTCTATTGACTAATAATGCATCACGTTGTGATATAATGCCCAGTTAAGTGTTAACTGGAAGGAAGTAAGCACATCATTCTTTCCATAAATCTTTTATTACATCTGATTGTGCACAATACACGTGTACTTAACCTGCAACCTTCACCCTGGATATTTGCGTTGCTGGTGTTATGTCTGTGTCTTCAGACATTTAAATTGATGTTTGCTTTACTGCAGCCTTTCATAAAATCATTAATTTCATAAAGCAGTGGGAAATAATTCAACTTCCTCTATTTCCAGAAGCTTTCTCATGCAACTTGCTTTCTGTAGAAAAATCATACAGTGCATAACCTTCCCCTGTCAATATGCCTTTACCTTAGCTCACATCTACCAAACGTCTTGCTGCCTTCGTGTCTTCTGCTGTTCTCCTCACCATGCTGCAGTGTTGCCCCGAGCTACAAATATTCTCTAGGTCAGCCTTGCTGCATAACATTGACACTGTTGTATCTCTAAAGGTCTCCTGAGATTTGAGCTGATGATTTTAAAGGGCATGTTTCATCACAGCTTAGTACCAGAGAGCTTGCAAAAGCGGAAAGCACCGATTTAAATAAATCCCCATCTGACTTTTCATCTTTAGCACAGCAGAACCACTTTGATGGCGGTCCAGATGGGTCGCCTTGGTTGTCTTGCTCCTTGAATCTGTGTGGCTTGGGTGGTGGTCAACGTCTTCCCCAGGGGGGTTCAGAGGTTTTGTGGGGGCTGTGGGAGGCGGGTAATGGGGTAATGGTGTGGTCCGTTACCCCAATCCCTCTGGTTTGGCACCAGAGGATTTGGCGCCAAACATGCCAAACACGCCAGAAGGTTTGGGGGGGTTCCCTTGGGTGTTGTGCAGTGGAGGGGAGTCCATCAATCTGGGACGGATGGAGTGGACTGCTGAAGATCCACTCGGTGGTGTTTGGCCTTCAGCTGGTGTTGTTTGCTGTTGGGGGTCTGTGACTGGTGTTGTACTTGATTGGGGTTTCCAGGTGTCTCGTTAAACCATGACAAACCCTTTTTTGACTCTGGTTGGTGGCTGTGGTAAAGTGCAGATGCTGCTGGAAGTTGTGAAGGTTTTCAGATGTAATTGGCCTAGAGAGGGGTCTGGGTTTTAGCCAAAGGCCCTACTTAGTGCAGTGAGTGGATATTTTTCCATACATCAGACAACAACTCATAATTTTTTCCATCTAGAATCGAAAAGGTTTATTTTAAAAACGTCTCTGCAGCAGCCACTCAATGCCAAGATTGACATTTATAGCATGTATTTGCTATTTTAGCCAACAGTGACAAAAAGTCAGAAAGAAATACATGATTCTGTTAAAAGTTCATCAGAATATTATCTGATGAACTATGTAATGTACGAGTACAACACTCTGAATATCTCACGTGCAAATAGCATAAGTATAAGAAACCGCAAATAACAAAGTGTCCATGTTATCCATTTCATCTCCCAGCTTTAGTCATAACTTTAACCTTTCGGTTCTGGTTTGTTAGATCTTAAAACTCCTGTCTCCAGGACAGTAATTTTTCTGACTTCCTTATCCTCACTGGACTAATCATTATTAATTAAACTTTATCGTGTTCTCCGACTGACATATTTTCCAATTTCTCGCTGCGTTGTGCTTGGTTTTGTTCTGCTACACATTTTTGCATTTGTCATGATTTCAGTCGTGCGTCGATTTTTTTTTTTTTTTTTTTTTTTTTTTATGTTTGCAAGTTGTCCTTGATGTCCTTGAACACCTCCAGTGTTTTATGGCCGGTCCTTCAGCCCCCACATAAAGGTTGGTGGAAAATAGGTGTATGCATTCGTTGTGGAGAACGACGAATCACGAAATCACGATCCGGGGCGACAGCTGTAAATAAAATGTTTTTGTTTTTATCTCTTAGAGGAAAAGTAAAGGGTGTTGCCATATTTCCAGTGAGCAAAAAAATCTCAAAGCAGAAAAATGACTGAGCAATGTTTGACATGGTTGGACCGCCTCCGGTGAGGTAAATTAAAATCATTCATCTCCAACCAAAATTAGAGGACAGATCATAAGAATATCATCAAAAACACGAATAAAAAGTGAATAATGTTGATCATGTCCTACAGAGCTGTGTTCTGCTTTGTGACTGAAGGTCTTAAAATTCTTGTGGGTGTTATTTTAACGCATGCCGCCCACCTAAATATTGCAGCTGATCAGCGTGTTTCCCGAAGCATCACAAGACAGAGAAACGGAGCGAGAGAGAAGAAGCAACTTCTCCGTTGACTAATACTAGATTCATCCGACAAGGCCGGACAAACAAAGACCGCTGTGAAGTCTTCCTTTTCAAAAACGGACCTTCTCGCTAAGTCATTACTTAACACAGCTCGGCCAAATTCCACGTCCCCCATTCTTCTTTTTATCAGCCGCAATTTGTCGTTTTGTTTCGTTTGAAATAGTTGTGTTGGTGATCACACGGCTCTCGCATAGGCCAAGATTATTTCACGGTTTGCTGTTCTTATGTCAAGTTGCATTTTAAGCTTGTTATATTGATTTTGTGCTCTGCTTAAGATCACTGGCTGTTGGCCATTGCTACGTGATTTACTCTGGCATTCGAACAAAGATGGAGACAGCGTAAAAGTCCCCCATTATTTGTAATTTTATACATTTAGAGGGCTATTTCCAAGACGAAGTTTGAGCCAGGAAAACGCGCGGCAAACCCCCACCACCACCACTAAAGCACCGGGCTTATAATAAAACACATCATTTGAAGAACAGAAGATCAAAAATAATCCCATCAAAATCAGTGCTGCAGATTCACCCGGGCTGCAGTTGGTATGATAAAACCACCCACAGATTTGAACAGTTGTATTTATGCATTTGGCTTTCTTTCTTTGGGACGGTGTTTACAATACAAGACACCCACTCAGCCATGACGAGTTAATAGGTGTTTCCAAGGTTTCGTCTCCTGCTGCGTTTTGTCTTTTAAATATTACCTTTTTATTCTGTCGTCTCGCACTATGCCAAATTTGCCGGCACCTCTGGTGAGGTTGCACAGAAAGTCTTCATTAAATCTGTCATGGCAGTAGCACAGTCCCACACCGATAAAAATACAACTTATAATTTAAATTGATTTGTTTACAGCTATCTGGACTAATTGAAGTCTTAGGAACTTGTTATTAATAATCCATGTCTTTCTGTTTCCCAGTGGTATAAATATGAGGACTTTATTATTTCTTTTTAGCCACTGGCAACATGGCTGAACCAGAATCCACAATTATCTACATTGGTACCAATAATTATTTTTAAGCATATAATTTTTGAATCAAAAGTTTGGTTTTGTTTTTCTTGGCTTTTTTTAAATTATTTTTTATTATTATCTTATAATTTTTTTTTTTTGTCCTTTTTAAAATTTGATATATACATTGTAAAAATCGCCAGTTGCACTGCGATGCTCCTAAGTAGAAACAATTAATCAGTGCAACATTCAGTAATGTGACTGATACAATAATTTTGTTTTACATTGAAGAGGAGAACCTGCGTTTCCTCCACTTCTGTTCTCGACTAAATTCCATGCTTAGTGATTTAGTAAGTAAGCTCCAGGCATAAATGTCATACAGATAAATTCAGCACAAAACAGAAGCTTTATGATACTCAACTTAATTATAAAAACATCATCTTCTGTTTGTTTTTTGTTTTTTTGCTGCCTTGGAAAAGTAGCACATTTTCTGCAAATGTCTTGTCACTTTAAGGTCCCTTGGTCGTTCATTTTCTTTTTCTTTTTCTTTTTTTTCAGTGCAGGTGAACAGCTAAGCAAATACAAGATGACGTGATCTGCAGAAGTAACAGACAAAGTTGACTTTTTTTTTATATTCAACAAATTGAAACAATCTGTTACTGCAAAACCCAAACAGTAAAAAAGCGGCATGAAGCAAAGGCTTTATGGGCAGCTTATAATAACAGTCCCTCAGGTGTTGATACATAGCCTTTTAAAGCTCTTTGTATTGCCCAGCTCAGATGCTTTCCATTATTTTTATGCAGTTTGCACCCATTTTATCAACAAGCCACTTTCTTCTAATGGAGTTTTTTTTGTTGTTGTTGTTGCTTAAACTGATGTTTTGAGGTTTCATTGTATTTACCCATGTTGTGGCTGGGGAACTATAGGACCATGGTTAATATTTTAGCTGACATGTGCTGATAAAATTTACTATGTCATGTAAAGTGAGCTGAAAATATGCTAAGTTAAATTTATGATCATCTAAAGATCAATCTGTGGGATGATTTTTATTTTTTTATTATTATTATTATTTGCTGCCTCCACTGAGCCAACTCTGACACGCATCAAAAGGAAAACAATGATTTCTTTATTATCAAAACTTTAAAAAATGATTGAAAGCTGATCACTGGGTTTTATCAAACAGTTTATTCACTAATAATTATATGATTTGAAAAAACAGAAACAAAAGATTTATCACCGCGGTAATAATTCTTGGAAGTTTTGTGGCGAGGGAACAAACATAGAAAAATATCTTGTAAACTGATAAAAATGTAACACTTTTTACCGGTAAAAACATTATTAAAGGGACAGTAGAGGGTGTTTTTAGGACTTCCTGAAGATTTGGAAAGAGAAGGACTTTCTTAAAGAGACGGCGGCCCAATTTCAAGGTCGTAAATTACAAAGTCAGGTTTCTTTTAAGCCATTTTTGATATAAACAACATTTTTATAACTGCAGGTAGCATAGGTACTTTAAAATGACACCATGTGGCTGAAAAAAAAACAACAACAAAAAAACCCACATAAAGCTGCCTCTTTGAACATGACATTGTGGAGTGAAGGGAAAAAAATGTATACCACTTCGAAAATAAATTTCAGATAAAACAGGAAAGGTCACCTCACCAGATTCCACGCACAAAATGTTTTCTTCTAGTAACTCTTTCCAAACACAACAGCACCGAAATGTTGCTCGGAATAATCTTCCTCAGTATTAAACTCTTGGATGTAATCTGATTGCGTTTCCTCCCCAGCACTGAGCAGGTCGTTTTGACATGACCAGCGAACGAACAAGGCGCTGACGTCAGATTTCCTTCTTTCAAACGCTCGATATTTCAGGATTTACTTCACATTAAGTGTAGGGATTTGTAAAGTGACTGGATTGCTTTGAGTCTTGCTCTGCCTGGCCGGTGAACTGAACATACGACCACAGGGAATACTCTACTGTCTTAAGTGCTATTCACTGGTTTTACCTTTACCCCAGTGCTGATGGTACTTGCTGACAATAAGGTTGCTTTGTATGTCTCTTTCTTGCTTTGTTTTTTGGTTAGGATTCCATCGCTGGAATAAAAGCTTTCCGAAGCTTTTAAATTGGACATGATTTAGCAGAAAGTTTTCTGGGAAATCTCGACTTTAGGCTGCGGTTCACCGACGGTCCGAGTTCAAACAGAGACGAAGTTTTCACAAGTCAGTTCAGATCAGAAGAACTCAGCCTCTTTCCCACGGGACATTTTTTGTGGCCCGTTCTTTAATTCGTTCACAGCGACGGTTTCGAGACCTTGAAATTTAGAGAAATTTATGTCTGCTGCGATAAGTTCTGCTGGACGGGCGGCTGCAATCCACCGGACTGCTGAACCGTGATTTTGTTTATATTTTAGGGCATGTGGGTAGGGGTGGGAAAAAGAGGAAATAACAAAATCAAATGAATAATAAATGAAGGGAAATGATAAAAAAAAAAAAAGAAGTGTAATGTAATTGGAAATGCTGAACATGTGGCTACAGTAGAAGTTGGGTTTATAGAAATGCCAGTGTTATCCCTCCTGGAAGAGCTGAGGCACTTGATTTTTTTTATTTTTTTTTTTATTTTTTTGAGTGGTGGTCAGGGGACTGAGGGGCAGGGGCAGCTTTATCAGCTGGTCATGTGGGTGTCATTAAGTTGTCATCCGCAGCGTTGGCAAGTTTTCTCCCGGTGTTACTGGAGCTCTCCAGAGTAAAGGCATTCTCATCTCTGGCTGTCTCACTTTGTTGGAGTTTAAAGTAAAAGGATCTTCGCTGAGTGTGTGCGACTTGTGCTGCCAGCACACGCTCATCCCTGGGTTCACTGTCAGCGCAGACTCACGGGTTCACGAAAATTAGGACCGTTCACAGACCGTAACATCCACAGTACTCCGAAATGTGCAGTATTTTCTTTTCTTTTTTTTTTTAGCAGCTTTTCCATCAGATGAGATTTCTACCCACACTAAAAATTGTAATTGTAAACTTTAATGCTTTCATGTTGTGTTTTTTTGTTGGCAAGATTTGGATTAGAAAACCGATTCAGAACATTTGACTCTCCATGCACATTAGGAAACCTTTGAGTCTCCCACGGCAACCGCTCTGGGTGCCTAAATGCTTGCTCTCACAAAGCTCCACCTAGTTCCACAAAGTTCCTCCTTGGAGCTGCCGCCTCCAGCCAGGCTTCCACCTCCACCTTCTCCGAAGCTGACGGCTGACGGGCCTTCCAAGGAGAGACCGAAATTTCCCAGGAAGCACGACTCTTCTAAGATCTCACAAAAGAACCAAGAACAACATCTCATCCACTTTCTAAAGTTAAGTGTTCGTGACTCGACATTTCCGGTCTGAAAACACAACTGAGCAAGAAGATCACAAACGTCCCGTCACACATCTGCCATAAAACCTCTTCAGGAACTATTGGGAAGGTGTAGTTCCAAAGTATCTGGTGCAAAACTAACACGTATATTAAAAAAAAAAAAAAAAAAAAAAGGAACGTGGCGCCGACAGTCGAACATAGTGCGGGTAATGAGCCGGGGCTGCTTTGCTGCTTCAGGAGCTGGATAACCTGCCTTGTTTGATGGACTCATAAATTCTGGCTGCCTTGCTAGAAAACCCTGAAAGAGAATATCGGGTCGTTAGTTTGCGACTTTCAACTCAAACATGCTTGTTTTCTGCAGCATGTGTACAGAGATGTAGCGAGAGCTCAGGATATTAACACATCAGTATTATTTGTCAAGTCTGTTTTCAGAAGCACTGCCTGGTTGTTCTCCATGGGATTTTGTCTGGTGAAGTAAGAGCATAACATATTATTATGTGTCTGAATATATGAAAGTAACTTATTTAACCTTGACAATCTATTACATAAAGCTCTGAAAAAAAGTAATAGGCCACTGCAAAATGATCAGTTCTCCGATTTTACTTTTTATAGGTTTATGTTTGAGTAAAATGAACTTTGTTCTTTTATTCTATGAACTTCTGACAACATGTCTCTGAAATTCCAAGCAACAATTTAGTATTTATTTGCAGAAAATAAGAAATAGTCAAAATAACAAAGAAGATGCCTCAAATAATGCAAAGAAAACAAGTTTGTGCTCATTTAGAAAACAACAATACTAAAGTTTGAAGAGTTCAGAAATTAATATTTGGTGGAATAATCAGGTTTTTTTTCCAGATCTGTATGTGTTTGTGATGCTTATTTCCAGTTCCTGATCAATAGAAAATTACAATAGAAAAAGAACTTTTACAGTTTGAAGGGATTTTTCTTAAAAATGACATATTTTGGTGTTGAGCATTTTTTTTCTTTAAAATGAAAACAATATTCTTAACTTTGCACATATGTTTGACTTCTACAGACAAAAAAAATAAAACAAGAGGGGGAAACTTTTAAACATAATGTAAAAACAAATATTCTGTGGAACCGCAGACATTTGTTTCCTTTGTATATTTTAGTATTTTTATTTACATTTGGTAGCGGTAGTTTTTTGAAAGGCCAAAATTAGTTTTGTTTAATTAGTTGTTGTTTTTTTTCTCCATATGTTTTCATTGACTCACTAAATGTATTATGATTTTGTACATATTTATATTCAAATTTTTATTCTGATGACTGTTCATAAAGAAAAGCATTTTTTTAAAACTCTGTTTTAAAGTTCTATATTTGTTTGGCCAAATCTAATTAAAAAGAAGAAACGTGCAATATCGTCTTATGTTATTTTAAAAAGATCTATTTTAAAAATAGATATTGTGATATAATTTTTTCGCAATATCCCCATCCTCTACTCATGCGTGTTGTTCATACATCTCTATGCCAAACAAATGAAGCCATTAGCTCAGTTTATTTCTGGAGATATTCATATTTTCTATTGCACGTGCAAAAAAAAACAGTAGAAAAAAGGGAACCTGTGCAAACTTTTAAACGCAACTTGAGTCTTGACTGAGGCAACACTGGAGCACGTTTTAAATATGAAAAATATCCCCGCGAAAATATATGTGCTCACTTCAGTCTGCATGAGAAACTCGCAGCTTGACGAGCTATAGGTGTGCAGAAATATTAGATAATTACCTCTTCATAGCCTAATGTTTATTTTCTGATTCTTTCTGATATTTTTCACACTCCAAAGAATGGAAACCATTCTATTAGAACCAGGAGGGAGAAAAAGTATCGTCTCGCCTCAGATGGGGATATAAATACCTCTCCCGCCTCAGAGATGCTGATGTATCCGTCTTTATAATCGTTTATTCCTTTATTTGTGCAGCGCCAAAAGCCTTCCCCTTCGCTCTTGACTGCATAAGAAATGCAGCACAGTTCATTAGCGAGTATTTGGCAAGGGGGCACTGGCTTATTCCTGGGATCCACCGAGGCTGCGACTCCAATAATAATAATAATAATAATAGTAATAATAATAAAAACTGCCGCGACATCATTTGATAAACTAAACTGCATCATTATAACAAGTCAGATTCGCTTTATGGCAACTCCTTCATGCAGCAAAACACAGGCTTGTCTTTTTTTTTTTTATTACTAATCACGCTGCCAGGAGCTGCTGATTGCATTCACAATAATCAATGTGCCATCTTTAAAAGAGAGGGAGAGAGAGTGAGGGGGGGAAAAAAGAGAAAAAGCAGAAATGAGTAGTGGAAATTTACCTCATCCATGAGAGCGTCTTTATTTATTTATTAAACTATTTTTATTTGGCACACTCACCAACAAATGATCAGATGAGAGATTTTATTTGCCAAGACGTGTAATTATATATATTTTATTTTTTATAAGCAGCAGTAAATCAGGTGTGTCCTGCTGCCTATTGGAAAGAGATCAGGATGAAAAATCGGCCGCCGCGGGGCCGAGAAGATGCTTGTTTCAGCATGTTGTGCATGTCGCCCTCTCCACCGCAGCCCCGATCAATGCCGCCTTGACAAACCTCCCCTTGGAAGTATGAATCATATGTTCAAGTGTTTGAAGGGCATTTTGCTCGCCGTGGCCCTCGTGGTGACCCAGCTGGCTGAGGTTGCATGCTGTGTTTACGATGAGGACTGAGGTTCATTTGGAGGGTGAGTTATTTCTGAAATGACTGGTCGTGAAATTACAACGGCCTATTTTTTTATTTTTTATTTTTTAAACCAACAGAACCATTTGGCTTCAGACTCAATGAACGTTTTCTCGTGCTTACTATATATTTTTTTTGTCTTCTGCTGACGTACGTGAATGCACCTGAAGTAGAAGCTCACAAGTGAATATCACAAACTCTACCGACCCGCGACGATCAGACGGTCCCGCAGAATAGTTTAAACGCTCAAATATTTTCCACACATGTTGCCTTTCGGCACTCCGGTTCGACAATCATTAGATCAAAGCAAACATGAAGGGACTTTTGGCGAATTTCAGCCTTTTTCAAAATCTGTTCACGTTCGCTTTGCAGCAAAACGCACATCAGCATGTTATCCAGCACACTATCTGGGGGGGAAGAAAAGTTAAACTTGCAATTACCTAAGTGCTTCTTAGGAGCGCTAACAGTTGGGGACGTTTCAGGACCAGATGTGATTCAGCGGTTCTGACAAAACCGGAGATCAATAGAGCAAAACTGATGTGTCGACGGTGCTGCATCTGTGGCTTGTTGTCGACAAAGTAAGTTTATCTTTGTGAGTTGCTCTCTCCATGTTGATATTCCACAGCAATTGGTCCCTGATGCTAGATTGGAAGTTTTGTTTGTTGCAGCCGTTTTGGCCAGTATTCAATGCAAGTGAAACAGCAGATTTTCAACAAAGTTGAAAAGTATTGGTTAAAAAGCCGAAAGTACCTCGCAAAAATTCCACTTCGACTTTTCCCCATCATGTTACAGGCAGTTTTACATCATGTTGTAATGTTACTCCCAACTCAGCTCCTCCAGACTAGCAGCAGCAGCAATTAGCAAAGACCTGGGAAACTGAGGTTTTCATCCAAACCGCTTCATAGTCCATCTCTCCTAGAAACTGTTGTAAACAGCATCATAAAAAGCACTGTTGTCATGATGATGAGGAGGAGCTTCTTAAAGAGACAGAGGGATAATTTCCAGGCATCAAATTACAAAGTCAAATTTATTTTAATAACAAGCTTTATTTAGAAAGGGGCAATGTACACCTCAAAGTTAAATGTCACCATCTGATGCGATGTATCAGTTGCAGTCTGTTACAAAAAATGGATATACGATGCAGAAAAGACATAAAACTTAATATAACGCTACAACTTGCTTTCTAATCACAGCACTCAAACACACACACACGCATACAGTTAATGTTAACATACCTGAGCAGTTTTTAATAATATTTTCATGCCCGATTCAAAAACTCTGGGAGCTGCAGCTCCTTTTTAAGTTATGTTTGATACATACAACATTTTTACACCAACTGAAGGGAACATAGTTACTGGACTGGGCTATAAAATGGCCCTGGAAAAATATGTGATACCACCCAGTTTAAATGAATGATGGGTGCTACGCTCAGGAAAGGTTCAAATTCAATGTTGGGTTAAGCCCTGCCTTGAAAAAAAGAGT
The DNA here is from genome assembly GCA_010277075.1 of Poeciliopsis retropinna. Lineage (NCBI taxonomy): Eukaryota > Metazoa > Chordata > Actinopteri > Cyprinodontiformes > Poeciliidae > Poeciliopsis > Poeciliopsis retropinna. The sequence continues at coordinate 5,501,564 of VMRM01000002.1, forward strand.
AAAATCTCAGTTTAATTCGAAAAATTATTGACATACCATATATGTCTTATTCACACTTAAAAAAAATAAAAAAAATAATTCACAACACTCAATACAATACGGGGGTTGTGGGAAAAGTGTCTATCAGATTCTAGTTCTGTGAGTGACTATTGAGTGGAAGCGATCTTTGAGTCCTCGGGGGGGAGGGGGACAGTGGGCGTCACTATGACAATCTGCCTTGCCATCCCAATCAATACAGCCCCATGGAATCGGAAGAGTCTTGGAAAAGCACTCTCACTCAACTCACTCTTTTGCTGCATCCCGAATTCAAACGTGAAGCTTTATTCTGTCATAAGGAAAAGAGGCTTTTCACCTCCAACTGTGCTCAGAAACAAAACAAGCTTGTCTCCGACATTATGCAGGAGACATCTGTTATGCGATCAGCTTGATTTAGGTAAAAAATTTGGATGCCAGGTTCTACGCGCTGAAAACGAGAAAAGTCATCGTGCTGCCATCAGCACAAGGTGCAGCATCGCCGATGATGAGCGTTTGAGCCTATGGCGTAGATGATTTGCATTTGTTTGATGGTACTTGTGATGCAGAGGCATATTGAAATATTAGCCAGAGATTAGAGATGGAGTATGTTTCTCTTTATTTTCAACCTTCCACTCATCGGCAAAGTGATTGAAAGAGCTGCGTTTCAACAGACGAGCAGATTTCTGACAATGACCGACCGCTTTGATGTCTGTCAGTCCGCTTTCCGTGGTCACCACTCCGCTGAGACTGGCCTTGACTTGACTAAGTGTTCAATGAAATCCACATATAAACCAGCTGCAGAGAGACCACAGTACCAGCACCATTTAACGCTGTTGACCATTTCCATAGCGACAAGACAGCTGGATTTGGCTTTCTGGTAGAGAACTTGACTGGTTTGAGTCTTACCTAAAGAAACTGGACTTCTCTGTGTCAGTAGGTAACTTTTCATCGGCGTGAAAAGGTACCCCAAGGTTCAACCCTCGGGGCCCTTCTTATTTAACATATAAATCTCACTCAGATTATAACAAGTAATTGGATTAGCTACCATAACTATGCAGATGATACACAGCTCAAAATCACAATGTCACCAGGTGACAACAAACTCATTCAAGTGCTGAGTAGATGCATTCAGTGCTTGGATGAACCATAAGTTTCAGCCATTTTGGCCAAGAAGAAGAATGACCAACTGTCTGCATGCAATTTTGGCTATTATACCTAGAAACTACTGATCTTGGTGTAGCGATGGCCTCAGACCTGAACATTCATACACATGAAAATGGTTAAAGTCAGACTTTTATCATGTGAATAACATTGATTAAAGGTCTGAAGTCCCAACAAGATCTTGAGAGACTTCCAGGTCCCTCCTGTCTTTTGGTTCTGGTCTACTCCGCTTCCTCGGGATCGGAACCAAATGCGGAGAGGCAGCATTCAGTTGTGTTTGTGCTTCCAGAAAACCGCAGAACAGCAGAACATTGAGTTCCTTCATATCAAGGCTAAAAACCTGTTTAGAGCTGCCTTCAATTATGAACAACTGGAACATGAAGTGGAGTCTGCTTTGCAAGCTGTCATCGTTTTCTCTTACTTTGCTGCTGCGATGTAATGATTTTTACTGGTCTGTTCTATTTTCCTTCTCATCATATGAAGAAAATGTGCTACACAAATGAAATGTACTTTTCTTGTCTTTATTCAAGACAAGTTTCAAAAGCATGAATTCTTAAACACAAAGAGGACTAAATGCAGTCCAGATTTTTATTGCACTCAAAATACTTTATAAGCTGTTGCTACATCACACATTAATACACTTTTTATACATTAGCCATGGATAGAAAAGCATATAAAGTTTTGTAATTAGCAATGAAACACACCAGAATTTGACAGGCTGGATGTATTTCCCTTCAATATTTTCTTCTTCGAAAACAAATATGGATTTGTTTTATACATAAATGATTTTACCTCAACTGAGTCCAGGCTCAGTTATAGATTGTGAGCAAAACTCAAGCCTGAAGGACTGTGTGCAGCATATGTATGAATGAAGCGTCGAGACTCTTTGCTCCACAAAAACACAACTTAATTCCAAGTCAGCCCCAAGAGTTCAAGTCAAGTCTCATGTCTGTGAATGACTCTCACTTGAATCCAAGTTTCCAGACATTGTGTTTGCAGGGTAAGTGTTTCTCAGGTCAAAGTCTTTAGGTCCTCTGAAGTCTCTCTGTGGCTTACGTTTTGCTAAAATCCAGATCTGAAGTCTTCTCAGTGTGATCAGTCTTCGTTTTTGACCGGAGTCCAAGTCTCAGGTTTTCACAGAACAAGTCGTCGTCAAGTTGACAACTTAAGATCTTGAATCCAAGTTTCTAGTCTTAAAGTCTTTGCGTGACATACAGTAAGGGCAACTCAAGCCTCCATCTCTCTCTCATCTCTTCCTGTCTTTTTTACTGGCTGTGTGAAAAGTAAAAAACAACAACATATTTTTGACATGCAGTCAGAGAGAAAAGGGTGAATGAATTATAACAAAAATAACTAAATAGATGCAGACATTTCTTCCCAAGAAGAGAAGGTCAGTTTTGATTCCTGGAATATATTTTCCCATCCGACCCTGGCAGTAGATTAATTCATTTATTTCATGCAGCCTGTACTTATGACGTGCTGCTCAGGAGAAATAATATTGCTCATGCACATCAGGGCTGATGTGCTGTCAGTGCATATCCGGGAGTAAGTGGTACAATTTAAATTTCATTTTGTGATTCATCACTATTATTCCTCCCAAAGTTTGAAAAAGGGTCACTGATTGGATGCAACCTGTCGGCTCATGATGGTGTGATTTATAAGCCATATTATTCATTAAATGTAAACCAAATTATATTTAAATAATACGGCACCTTCACCTGAGTAAAATGACATCCATAGTAGATGCTCTTCAGTACTGTAGTGAGTGATAAATGAACAAGCACAATGTTGGGCCGCCAGCCGTGAGGCTACGAACTACTAATCCCACAATGCATTGCACTAATCCACTTTGGTTCCCACAGCAGGAAATGAAGAAGGTTCAGGAAGGAAAGAGTGATGTAATGCTTCCCTCGCTAGTTAGAAATTACCTCAACTTAAAACGTTCATCGGAACTTACCATGTTCACTTGATCAACTCATTCAGTGGAACCCGTTTGCAATGGAAACAGCTCCTGAGGCTGAACTGCTTTAGTATTTTCCTGATGATCAGGTGGTAATTGTAATCTTAATTTTATTAATAACTGCCCCATGCTGTTACAGATACTCATAACCAAAACCAGATGTTTGTTGCACAGCAAGACGAACGTCAAGAGCTGAATGTGGGAAAGTGCATGGAGGGCAAAAAGGAAATCAGAGCTTAAGCTTTACAACTGACCCCAATATTGTTTTATTTCAATATAAAACAACAGAGCAGCCAGACGCATATGGAAACGCTGCAGCTGCCAACCACACTCTTAAACTTTCAAGGTGATACCTGATTCTTTGGATCAGCAGGAAACTGTTGCCAAGGGAACTGAATTACTTGACTGTTGATAAAGAATGTCAGGCAATCAAGAGGGAGCTGGAGGCACTGAAGCACGTTCTGATAGGGCAGCGGCTCCTCCACCCTTTTTCACTTCAGAACATGGATGTGAAAAAGCTGACAATTCCTCAACCTTTTCTGCCACCGCTGGTCATATTCACTGTGATCAGAGCGATAACTCTGTTTGCATTAAACGTCTCTATCTGAGCAAGTCAGGCCGCCGCTGATGCTATGTAAACCAAAGGCAGTCGTAATCACAATCATTACCTGACAAAAATAGACATGGGAAGGTCACCTACAAGGCACAGCCAGTTTCATAGACAGACACAGCAGACAAATGTCAGTGTGCTGTTCTCTGAAGACCGTGCTGTCAGTTAAGCCGTGGATCTGAGGCTTGCCGTCTTTTTTTTCTCCCCCACTCTCTCCACAGAGTGTGTTATTGGCTGTTCTCATCCGAGAGTGGCTGTCATATCTCCACGCACAAGCCTCTTGTTCTTATGTAACAAATCTAATTCAATGCTACTTGTTTCAAGTGGGCGCTATCCCGTCCAGCCGAGGGAATGTGATCAGGCGGAGAAGAGTAATGTAAAAGCCGTGTTCTCGGGGTTATTTGTACTTCCCAGCTAAATAAGCAATGTGCAATCAGAAAGGAGGAGGACGACAATTATATTTACCAAAATATATCTTGGTGACTACTTATTTCCACGGCGCGCTGTGCGCATCCAATCTTTTATTGAGTAAACACATGACTTCGGGGCCAGCCACACTCGCACTACATCGTTTTTTGAGGATGCTCTGCGTGAGTACGAGCGTGCTACTTTTGGCTGCAGTGTTTTTGCAATTTTTGAGGTTAATGTTGTGGAAAAAAAAAAAGATTGCATCATGTAGAAGTAAACAGATGAGAATGCAGCTCTGGTGAGACGTTTACATACACTCATTGTGGGCATTCACGTCACACTAATTTGGAGCTTTTTGTCGTTTGAACTTTTCTGTGTTTTAGAATCAAATGATATTTAACTGGTAATATTTAACTGTTATGATAAAAAAAAAAAAAATGGATTGCACCATATTAAATTTATTGAGAATTGTTTATAAGGTATATGGTAGTCACAGCGAGGTTTTCAAACGTCAGCAGCCTGCTCCAACTGAGAAGCAAGGCGGTAGGTGGATCAGGTGGGTAGATCAATAATAGCGTTACCAAGTCCATATCAATATAGGATCGATGCTGGCGTGGTAAGATCGATACTTGAGTTTTAGACTCCCTCTTGATGTTTTATGTTATTTTTGTGTTGTAGTTTCTCTACTCTACCTCAAAAAAGAATTTGTTACAAGTTGTTGGAATAATATTTTTGCACTTTGCAAAAGGAAAAATGCATACAAATCAGCTTAGTACGTTAATATCTACAAATGTCCAAGTTCTGTCCTACGTTCGAACAAAATAATCCAAAAGAAAAACGATGAAATCGCCTAAAAGGTCAGAACTCTAATAATATATCAAACTTAAATAAAAAAATATATTAAAAAAAAAATATATATCAGTATAGTATTGAAACTGGCAATACGTTTTTTTTTTTTTTATATATCAAAATAAGTAGAATCACACACGTCTAGTGGACAGCCACACAGATGTTTCTAGTTGATTACAGACTTGAGGTTTGGAGGGATCCAGTTTCCTCTTGTCTTAGGGTTTTAAACTCATCACTGTTGGGTGTTCACACATGAAAACTGGGTTTGGAACAAAGAAGGTAAGCAAATCTTTATCCCCGGAAAAAAAAAATACCTAAAAAAATTTCAGTTATAGCCTGAAACTACAGTGACAATCATGCCAATGATGGAAGTATCTTTTTGTAACCTTTTTTTTTTTCTTCAAAAAAAAAAAGATGTGAATCCAGTTCGTTTAAAACATTAAATAGATGTTGTGTTTCAAAACTGCGTTCCCTTTAGCATTAAACAGACATACGTGGTTGGGAAAGAGCATCAGCAATTATTTTCCGTTGTTAACTCCTTTCCTTTTGAGTCGAGCTTTACATCACCCGTAGACATGTCAACAGCCCATGTTTTGTTAAACACTTCATTTTCACTAACCATTTGAAGACATGTTTTTGCCGCTGAGGTTTATTAAAATCTGATGCCATTTGATTAGCTTTGACCCATAAATCGGTCTTCCAAGAGCGAATCTGCATGCAGGCCCTTGGGATCAATTAAATCAATTTTCTCAAGAAATTGTTTACTCATTAGGCCTTAAAATTTAATCCAAGAAAGAATCGCTGAGAGGTTCCAAATTTTTCTAAATAAATTAGATTCACAATCATTACCTGTCGTCGTCTGATTGAGGATTCCCACTCTTCCCTTTTATCTTTTTCTGAGTGATGCAGTCACCGGGGCTGAGATGTGATGAAAGCGGAGAGTTGAGCGAGAGCTCGCTGCGTAGTCGTTTAATTCATATTCACTTCTGAAAACTGTAAGCTGCAAATTGCAAGTAATTATAATCCACTTACCAAGAGAAAAAAAAAAAAAAAAATCCTGTCTCAGAAGAGACTCTTACAAGCTGAAAATGTTGAAATATCATCCAAAAACATTTTATTTTCTGTCTATAATTAAAGTAAGTAGAAAGATACCATTATGTTGATTCAGTCCTTTGGAAAACACTATTTTGTATTCTGCAGTGATTTAAGTATTAAATGGGAGAGAGACTATTTTGTGTTCTTTTAGAGCAACAAGTTTCAGTGACCGACTGACAGAACGTAGCACACAACTGTGAAGTAGCAGGAAATTTCTATAATATTTTTATATACTTATCTGAAAATAGTTGCTCTCGTTTTTCACAAATATGCTTCAAGCAAGCTTTAATTCTTCGCAGCTTCTATAAGGTCTCATTTGAGAATTTGCCTGCATTTAACTCTTTAGCTTTTCCTTTAGCTAACTGAGACATAAAGGCCTTCCTAAAACATGATGCTTCCACTTCCATGGTTGACTGTGTTGTACTGATCTTAGTTTCCACCCTCACAAAGCATTTTCCAGCCCCTCGTTGAACCCTTTACTTCGTCCAGAGCAACTGGACCCTCGGCTATTTAGAAACCATTTCTTCCTGGAGGTGTGGACTCCGTTGACGTTTAAAATTTTACTCAGCCGCTAACGTTTGGTCGTGATGTTCACAACTTCTTCTGTTCCCTGGAGAAACTCACTTCGATGAGAGAAATCCTACATGGAACAGTGGAGATAGATTATAGAAGTATGTACAGGTGAAATGTTTCAATTTTGGTCCCATCTGACCAATTTCTTCCACATGTTGCAATTTCCCCAACAGGATTTTTGCATAACTGTTGCTTTCTTCGTGTAACTCTTCTGTATAGTCCATGTCTGCGGAGCGCTTGGTTATTCATTTATAATCTAACTTTATGTGTCTGGTGACTGCTACCAAGTAGAAGACGTCTAAAGGCAATTTATTTTAATTTATTATCTAAGGGTGTCTAATAAGCTAGATGGAAATGCAAATATATGTATTTGCAATAAAACTAAAGAACATTGTCTTACTGTCATTTTGGTCCATCACAAAGTAGCAATCCAAAGCGAAAATTTCAATAAGTGAGATAACTTTGGCAAGGCACTTTGGTGCAGAAATTAACAGTTCTTAGTGATAAAGCCAACATACGCAAATCTAAAAACTCTTAGATTTTGTAATTTTGTAATATTTAAGAATCGGTGAAAATTTAATAAAAGACATGAACTAACCAGCAAAAAGTGAACGCACCATTTCCACTTTAAAAAATCTATTTTCCAAATCCCCAACAGCCCTGGATCCTCCATCCATTTCAGGACCCGACAGCAGGGATTTCCTCCCATCAAGACTCAAACGCATCTGTGAACTGTGCTGAGAGATGTTTTTGCGATAAGGCCGTCTGGTCGAAGCACCGGGCGAGGAAAGATTTTTCATGTTGCAGTTTATCAGAAAGGCGTTGGAGCGAGGTCAAGGTCAAGGTCAGGTATCTGCACAACAAAAACCGAGACACAATTTTGACCCTTGTTGCAGTAGAGCCCCAAATGGAAGAACAAAAACTGAGCTTTGCAATATAGGTCCCCTTTAGACCTACTACCTCCAAATTTGAATAATGAGACAGTTATGCATAAGGTAAAATAAAAATAGGATACAGAAAAAATGTAAAACAAAATAAAACAACAACAACAACAACAAAAAAAACAGTCTTCCTGTAATCATTATTCAGTAAAATGTTTATTTTTTTGCCTCAGAGCTGAGCTGGGTCCCTGTAGGTGGCACTGGTTGATGATAGTTGGCAGTGGTACTGAAAAAGATCCAAAGGATGAAACAGAAATGAAAATACACACAGATAAAAACCAGCGGCATATTAGCATTCACTCAATACAGTGGTGACAGTTAAGGTTTGTGCAATGATAAAGAATGTGATGAATATAGAGTGCCTTGCAAAAATTATTCGCGCCGCGTCAACGTTATCACAGTAAGCCAGAGACCTCCATGCATCCTGAGAAACAAAAACAAAATGCATCGCTATGAAACAATGTATGGGCTTCAAAACGCTTTACACAGATGGAAATCTGAAAACTGTGCTGATTACTTAGTGCATTGGGGAACCATACAATAGAGCTGTAATTCTTTTGTGAGTCATCTAGAGACTTAAAACAGCCCATTTTTCTTTGGTTCAAAATGGTTGTGATCAGACAGCCTGGACAGATAGTTCTTAAGTCTTGCCACCAGTTCTCAATTAGCCTTAAGAATATAACTTTGAATAGACCGCTCCTCTACATGTGTACTTTGATTTTAAAGGGGCAGTACCATGTGTTTTCCAAGCAAAGAGTGCAGTGTTAAGCAAAATCAAGTAACTATATTACCTTGAGTTGTTATAAAAGTGCATAATTTAACGCCTGAAATTGGGCCTCTGTCTCTTTAAGAAACTCTTGCTTCAAGAATTCATCACATTACTCCTCTATTAACGCTTTACATTAATTTTACCAGCGTTTGCTCTGATCCGTAGCTTGTTTCATGTTCGTTTTGCACAATTGAACAGTTGCCACGGGAGACTAAAGGATTCCTCAAACACTGAGGTGAGTTTTTGATGAGGGAACAACATTGTAACATGATGTAGCGCTCAGAAAATCAAATGTACAAATATACTGACCTCTTAGCCGTCCCAACGTGGCTCTGAATTTGCTCCAGTGTTGGAAGGTGAATCTCCACCCTGGTCTCAAGTCTCCTCAGAATCTAATTGCCGTGTTTTTCCATCCATCTTCTAATAAATTGTACACAGTTTCCCTCCATCATAATGTTACCACTAATGTGTTTGAGTGTAGAAGCGGTTTGTCAGTAGTGATCGCTTTGGATGTACAACAAAAATTCCTATTTGTCTCCTCTGACCAGAACACCTTCTTTCCCCTGTTTTGGTTTGTCCACCCTTTAAATTGGATTGTAACTTACAACATATGACTTTTAGAGCATTTTTCTCTTTGCCACTCTCCTATGAAGGCCAAATAACAGATAATCTGTGGCTATCTGGTACTCTTTACTGTTGCTATGGGCATCGTGACTTATTCTTTGAAAAATGATCTCCTTTCCAAGCCTGTCAGTTCAGGTGAACGGTCATATCTTGATAAGTTTTGCAGTTGTGTCACATTGCGTGAACTATTGGATAACGGGTTGAACAGCGCTCTGCGAGAGATTGAAAGCTCAGGATATTGTTTTATAATCTAACCCTTCTTTAAAACCTCTCTACAGCGTTTTCCCTGATCTCTTGGCGGTGTTCCTCCTCCTTTATGATGCTGTTTTGTTCACTAATGTGTTTTAGCATTCCTCTGAGGCCTTCATAGCGCTGCTAAATGAAGGCAAATTCTCGAAACTGTGAAAATATTTTAGACTCCCTCTTTCAAGTCGGCATGAAAGAGGATTTTCCTTTGCTGTGTGAAACACAAAAACTTCACTCTGGCATCCAGAAGGGTGACAAACTGCAAGCCTTATCCTCCGTTGGAGGTGGGAATCGGTTGCGTTTTTCTATTATTTTTTTTTTTTTTTTTTTGCAGGTATCAAATCACAGCTAATCACTGTCATCCGTGACCGATCACCTCAGGTAAACTGTCTGTCACCCTTGTTATAGCTACGGGTGAAGCTGGTTCACCAAAGGGCTCCAGTCTTCAGCTTATTATGTCACCCGGAGGCAAAGTTCCAGCGTATGGAACAAAGCAAGTGACGTAAAAGACCTTCATCTTGCCTGAGTTGGTGTTATTATTATTAGAATTTTTTTGGCAGAAATTTTACAGGAGGTGCCTAAAAAAATCAAAAAACCACCAACCTAGTTTCAGTTTGCTTCTAAAAACATCGACAGACACGGTTCTCATGTTGCCTTGATGAATTATGTGCATATTATACATGAGTTAACTCACAATGTTATGCCTCTGTTTAATTTCCATAGCCTCATATAAAATTTACAGTAGCTTGATGCTAATTTATTCTAATTTCCATTTGATTCCAAAGTAAAACTGTGTGATTGTTTTATTAATGTCTTTCTGAGGTGATGCAGTTCTTTGTACTGGATTGTATTCTCAATTAGTAATAACTCCTAATAGACATTTGCATACTTCTAATAATTAATGAGCTACATCTACTCATTCATTCTCACATTCGCACGACGTGATGCTTACCTTGGATTTCCCAAACGACCTCTTCCTGGTTGGGAACTGCGAAGGTAGATTTCTTCCATTGCACAAGCTGAATTTTTGCATCATCATTTGAGAATTCGTTAAGTGATAAATCTTGTAATACTTCCTTCCAGCTGTCCCAGATTTGACTTCTGGTGTTAATCTAGATCATGAAATGTAAATAAGGTGCTAAAATCGGTACGCGTGCCAGTCCACTTACAACACTGAAACTCGCTGCATTAAAACGGATCAAAAGGACCAAAACATATCGCAGGATAAACCGCACTCCCAAAATGGCAGCAGCCCTCAGCTACAGTTGCTCCTTCCGCTAGAAAATAATAAATGAACGAAAACATTTCTGGAGAAATTTAACTGGGGCCTGCCAAAGTGTGCCCGTCGGTCTGGACCCAGCCTTCTGATGCTAAAAATTAGCATCAATGCTAAAGTAAGCTGCAATGTAATCAATAGCATGTGGAGAGTCACAAGCATGTTGTGTAACATGGACTTATGGCATTCAGTATGTTGACATTAGAGTACAAGTTAAAATTTGCCAAATTGCTAAAAATTAGCCTAGATGTTGTCAGTAGCATGTGGGGCATCGATAGCATGTTGTCTTACTCTATTCAGTATACTAAATATGGCTGATAAATAAGAAAAATATCTGAAAGCTTTTTTTAGTGAAAAGGCTAATGCTAGTGAAATGCTAATGTTAACTTACTGCCTTGCGTAGCTAGTTTAGTCCATCAGGGTTTATTTAGTCTGACGGACTAAATAAGTGACGTAAATATTTTATTTATTCACTGCCTTGCCAATTCGGTTCAGTTCTCATCCAGTGAGGGGAGATTATCTGCATTACGGTCACTCAGCAACGGAGAAAGTCAAAGTTCTGGTTCTGATGGACTATAAAGCCAAATAATTTATTTTGTCTTGTAGATATTTATTGCTGGTCCAAACATAATGATAAAACACACGTGCTGCAGCCACTTATTATTTTTTAAATTCAAATGAAAAATCTAATTCACATCCCATCAAGCTAACATTATGTAGTTCTGTTGTTTTATATTGTCGGCACAAACCTGCAGCTCAGAACTTCCCAGCTTTTATCTTCTTTATTACTGTCAGCTCTTCAGAGGAACGAGCTGCTAGCGCTGCTAATTCATGGTCACTCCGTTACAAAACTTAGTGTTGCTGTCGCTCCCCGTGATTAAACTCACAATTACGATCCTCTGAACTACCAGCTCGCTGAAAGCAGACGGTGTGTCTCGAAACTATCCATCCATCCATCCATCCATCCATTTTCTTTCACCCTTGTCCCTAATGGGGTCGGGTGTTGCTGGTGCTGATCTCCAGCTACGTTCCGGGCGAGAGGCAGGGTGTCCAGAACTAGTTTTACTAAATATTGTACAATAACCGAAAAGAGAGATGTAGCTTCTATCATGAATATAGATTAGCCAAAAACCCTACAAATTACAATGAAATATTTTCTGGTGGGCGCCAGACCCACCAGAAACCCACAATTGTTTCTCCTGTAAGCCTCCCAAGAACAAGGTGGATAGAATGTTCAGTTCCAATGACGTCAATGGCATCAGCAGTGATGTCATAACTCTATGATGCCACAAAGGAATCTCTCTCTTGAATGTAGCTCACAGTCAGCGTTTTGTCAGACCTGTTCCTCAGTTCTATCGCAGCAGATCACTCTTCAGAGCACGTTCGAAAGTCATTGAAACAAGCGGGATATCGATTCCAGATATTGCACGCCTTTCAGAGAAGCAAGAATATCGACATGAAGCAACAACAGATTGCATGTGAACATGAAGCTTTTCCAGCTGAGCTTTCATGGGTCGACATAATGGACCTCAACATCCAAGTCGACTACGACGCTGTCGTTTTCCCTTTTGAGGATGAAAGCGACAGCCCCATTGAGCCGGAAGACGTATCATCAGAGATCCAGGGGGAGTCAAGTCCTTCCGGCGACTTTGAGAATCCAACATCTTCGGAAGTCGAGCAGAAAACAACTCAGTCTGCTGGCTTCGAGATCAACCCCTCAGTGGAAGTGGAGGACAAGACAAGCCAACACGTCACTGATCTCACAAAGCAGGTGGACGATCTTAAAAAAGAACTGCAGAGAAACATCTTTGATCTCCAGGAGGAACGAGACCGAAGGATTGCATATCAGGCTGAAGTCAAATCACAGCAGCAAGAGATTCAAAGACTGCAAAGAACGTTAGAAAAAGAACGTCACCTGCAAGTCAAACGAGATCATGACAGAAACGGGCCAGAGACTACAGGTGGCTCAAAGGTTTCTTGCTCCTCCAAAGTTACAGCTGACAAGAGCCTTCTTCAACAGCTGGATTACTTCAAGAGGGAGGCTGAAAAATACGCCTCCCGTAATAAAGGGCTGATTGAAGTAATGGTTGAAGAATACAGAGTGAGGCTTAAATATGAGGAGCAGCTCAAAAGACACTCTGAGCAAGCTTCCAAATTCATAGAACAGGAGGAAACAGTGAGATCTCTGCAGGGTCAGGTTGCAGACCTGAAGGTTAAGTTAAAACTTGCTATGGAAAACAACCGTCCTGAAGTCTCCACCCAACCAGAGGCCCCCTTGCAACCAGAGGAGTCCAAGGTAAGACAGACCTTGAATCAACCAGGCGTCTCCATTCATAGCCTGGCTTGGCCTTTACACCAACCCACACCCAGGTTGCAAAGAGACGAGTCCACGCAAAGGCAGACCTCCACACAGAAATGGAGGTCCGAAGAAAGACAGACATCCATGAGACCAACCTCCACTGGTTGCATGGAGGGCCTTCATGTTGGCATTGGCAGGAAAGGCAAGCTGTGCCCGGCTCGGCCTTTACGCCGACCCACACCTGGGTGGAACTAACCTGGAACTTACGAACCAAAAGATAAGTTTTTGGTTCTGATTGGTTTCTAATGTGTTGAATGTGTCTGAGCACATTCAACACATTAGACTACTGGTCTACTGCTGCTATGCAATTGGCAGAAATACAACCTAACATTATTATCATTGTTTATAATGATTTATAACCTGGACAGGTTTGTCAAAACTATTTTGACCCATATTAGAAATTTCCATTGATTTCCCTTCATTTTAGTAGCTGCGATTTTGCCCAACCCACATTTTCCCTAACTAGTCTATTCCTAACATTAACTAAAACTTAATTCACATCTTACCTCTAGATGTTACCCCTGACCCAAATCAATGAGTCCATCATATTAGGACCAGGTCCTAATATGATGGAACTAATGCAGTGTTTCTCAATTCCCCTCCTCAACCGGATTCCCTGCCCTGCATGTTTTAGTTGTTCCCCTTCAGCCACACACCTGGATTGAATCTATGGGTGATTAACAGCCTTCTGCAGGACTTGATGACTGCAGAAGAGGTCATGCAATCATTACAATCAGGTGTTCCGAAATAGAGACGCATCTAAAACATGCAGAGCAGGGGAGGCCTGAGGACTGGAATTGAGAAGCACTGACCTGATGTGACACTGGACATATAATGGTGCGTTCACACCAAGTCCGTTTTGAGCGTCAGGCGCGCCACGTTTTCACATAGACTTTGAATGTAAACCAGACTTGCCTGACACTCAAAACGTGTTTGATGTGAACGCACCATTAGAATGTTCAGTTCCACTGGTATCAGTGACATCAGCAGTGATGACATCACTCTAAGATGCATCAAATGAATCTCTTGAGTGTAAAACACACAGACTGTTTTTTTCAAACCTGTTCCTATTTCTTATAAGTTATAAGTTATGAATCTTCTCCAGGAGCATTTTTAAAATGATTTGAAGACAGAATCAGTCCAGTACAGGTTCACATTCTCAGGTGAGAGAGACTTACCTGGTATAAAGTTAATTAAAAATAGTTCTATTTAGTTCTATTTAGTACAGTACTAAATAGAACGGAGTGGCCACCTTGTCTGTAGTTCTGACATTCTGCCATTACTGTAGTTCTAAAGAGGGGCAGACTAAATTATATCTCTATTTTGAGTCCATCTGTCACTGTTTTGTGTCAGACTTTTGTTTTGACTTGAATTTGGCTGTTGTTTTTGTTAATTATGTCTCCACAGTTACTCGAAATGCCAACAAAAATGATAGCTCCCCTCAGGGGATCGAGCCGCACGTGTTGATATATATATTGTGAGGGGGCACGCAGTGGTACGAGCCGCATTAACGGTAGTAGGAAGCGGCTGTTATTTTGAGGTGTAGAACAACAGGTGACTGACTTGGTTCGCAAGTCAGTCACTGCTCTCTCTATGCGTTGCTATGGTCAGGCCCCAATGATTTATTGAAGACCTTAGGCACCTGTGTACCTCATCTGATCATTGTTGTTACATTTTTGTATTCATTTAGCTCCTAAGATAAAAAAAAAAAAAAACTGTCTGTGATACATACCGTATATTTAATGCAAACCCTCCATGGATTCTCTTGATTATAACGAACCTGCAAAAAAATTGGGCTCTCCTACTGAATTTGAATAAGAGGTGTTGACTTTTGCTCCAAAATATCAAATGAATAGATATTGGGTTAAATAGAGATATTTGAACATCAAACCAACCATTTGTGCAAATTTAGGTATGATGCTAATTAGCGCTACCAGGCACTTCAGAAATTAAGCAGACTTTTTAAATCTCTAATTATTTTATTGATGCTGTGAATGCTCCAACAAAACTTTGAAATCAAGTTAAAATATGATTTTGACAGTTTTTTTTTTTTTTTTATCATCGCAATGTTTTAAATGTAGCTAAATATGAGTTCCCAAGGCCTTTTTCTGCAACATGAAATCAGTTTAAACCATTTGAATTTCCATGTTTGTGACTGGTCACAACATAACCAGGTACAAGGAAGGTGTGCAAACAAAAGTGAGCTTTCGCCTGTCTTATCGAGTGAGAAATCTAACATTTGAGTGATGCTTTCTTTTCTTGTCCTTTGAGTTTAGACTCGAGTTGTCTTAGTATTTATCTTTCACACAGATGAACTCAATTGGTTGTACTTTAATGGTGTCAGAATCAATGGCACGCCACATATTTTATATTGACATGTAAAAATCTTTAAAAACTTGCATCATTTTCTCTTAGAGTTGACAATTATGCACTCCTTCGTTTTGGCCTGACATAAAGTTACAAAGCTATAACAAAGTTAGCTGTTGTCACATAATGAATGTAAATCTTTGACTCTATAATCAGTGGTATTTATCTACGGGAAGCAAACTGGATGCATGAATCCCTCACAACCTTTCTTTTTCTCTCCCTCTCTCTGTTTAAGATTTCTGTGAGCACACAAACCTGCTGTCTCGTTCTCTCTCTCTTTTTTTTTTCTTTTTTTTGGGGAAAATTTACATATTTTAATTAGGAAAGCCATTTTTCAAGGACATAAGCTTTGCTCCCAATAACGCAGCAGGTACCAACTTCAAGAATCTCACACAGACTTTTAGGGGCTTTCTTCCAGAGAAACCCAGAAAACTAACTTTTTCCGAATGCATAGTTGTTGTTTTTTTTTTTTGTTTTTTTTTTTAAACGTTACGATATACGAAGCTTAAATCAATGTAACTTTCCTGCTCTGACTTCCACGGCATCACCACATGAATTAAGATTAGTCTGTTGGTTTATTTTATCTGGTGTTTTAACCGTGTGGCAACGCAAGGTACAACCCCCGTGCATAATTAAAGAAAGTAAGAAGTCGACAGTGTAAACATTTGTTGTTTACTTCGTTTCTGTTAGTTGGCTCGGTGGTCACTTTACAGGCAATGATACTCGCATGAGCAGAAGTTTCATCACTCCGTGCAACGCTTTCGTCATCGTGTGCAATGCAACTCCTCTGTTACCTTGCCATGATACAGATTAAACCGCATGAGCACATTGTGAAGTATGGCTTCTTAAAACAGAAATCCCGAGTGCTGACAGCGATGAGACGGAGTCCACTACAAACAGGCGGCGCTCTGGAATTTCTCCCACCGCTGCAAAACAAAAACAACAATACTCTGAAAATTGTAAATATATCATCAGCAAGAGCTTATAGTGACAGCATTGTTGAAATGTTATTTTTATACCTCTTACATTTTGCCTCCAATGAGCCAGACTTTTTTTTGGCAATCTTTTTGAGTACATGTTCTCCAGACTTTCTGTGGGTTTGTCCTAATTATTGGGAGGACTTTGGCTTGTTTTGTCAGTTCCCGCTTGTGTACCTGGCAGTCGCTGTGCATTTCATTCCCTCCAAATGTCATGATTTTGCAGGGTTTTGTTGATTTGAAGAGGAGTCACGTGCAACAGAACATTTATTTGAAGCAGCAAAACAAAGGGACGCGCCGTCCCCGCTTTGAAAAACGGGGGTGATTTAAAGTTCTTTTCCCGTTTCATGGTTTACCGTAAGGACAGCGGGGATTGTGACTCGAGTTACAAAACGACTTTGCGTTGATACCCATTACCTTGATCACGAGTGCCAATTGCTGACTTTGCGTTTAAAATCTTCATAAAGAAAGTTTCTATGTGCATTTTTAGGATTTTGAATACATAAGATCTGGTGTTAAAATATGGCATGTCCTGGATCAGGCTTCTATAATCAGCTTGAGTTTTGTGTTCAGATGTTTGAGCAAGTTAGATAGACATAGATTGAAGCTGTAGTTGGTTTCTACTCCCATCAACATTTTGCTGACTGTGCCCAGTTTGCCTCCAGTAGGCTCACTGGTGGCCATCTGTCCACCCATTCTATATATGTATATATGCAGGGTACTGTGCTTCTAACTACAACAACCTGCTAACCCCTCTGTAGTTGTGTTTCCATTACAAACGCGCGTAAAACTTTGTCAATATTCTGCTAAATGTAGAAAAAACAGAATTTTGCAATTTATGACAACAGTCTTAAACTCTCATGAAGACTTACTCATGTTTATGACAGTGTCATTACAGTCACAACCCGTCAAATAAAGTGTTACCTTTTTTTCCTACAACTAATCAAAATACTTAACAAGAGAAATAAACAAAAAGGTAACAATTCAGCGGTTTGTTTAAGGACACAGAATGAAAGTTTCTTTGTTTTGGACGGAGACGTAAATTGAGCCGGAGTCGTGTGAGATTATTTTCAGAGGAATGTTTGTGTGTGGAGCCCCTGGATGCTTACATACGAGTCGTTCTGCCCTGAAAGGCACCCAGCTGTTGTTCAGTCATGAGATTTTAAGATACTGCTTACCTACTGTAGAATGTTTTGTACTCATTTTACTCATTACCACATTTCTAATTTTTTTAATCACACGCTTCACTCCCATGATCAGCTAAACAAACGAATGAAGACCCCAAAGGGTTGTGATAGGGACACTGTGAAAGTTCAAAATAGACAAAAAGTGAACCAAAATAAGTGTATAAGTTTGGTATTAGACATTAATTAGGACCTTTTTTAACAACCTTAACTCTGCCTTTCAGCAGAACAAGCCAACTTCCCACCTCTAAGCAGCAGAACTGTGGTGAGAGTGGTATAATAGCACAATGATCTCAATGTACAAAACAAACTACACCAGTGTAGGAAATGTTTCCAGTTTTACATAATTTCCTTATTTGATTCCCTAAGTTGTTTGAAGCTAGCTGGAGCTGCTAAAATCTTAACCCTTGATTTTCATGCCAGTCCCTCTCCCACCCACCCCCTCCATTTCACCTTTTGGTATTATTCTGTCTGTATTATTCTGTATTCTTTTATCTTTTTCCTCCCTCTCTGAATTTCCCAGGTCTCTCTTTTGTCCCTTGAAGTGAACGCCTCTTGTGCCAGCATTATTCCACACATGATAGTAGATCATAAAGAATCCCGTATTTCTTGATAAGATTCGGATTCGAGGCCGGCGTTCTCCTGAGCCAGAAACTGTTTTGTACGTGGGGTTTTTCTTTTTTCTTCTTCCCCCACCCCCTGCAGATCTCTGGGCTGTGAGTAAAATCAATTGGCTTGTAGCAGAAAGAGAATAAAGTGTGCCACTGTGTGGATTTAGCATAATGTAAACCCATTCCGCTTCGCTGAATTTCTCATTAGATAAACCTCGATTTAACTGGAAGGTACGTTATGGATAAATGTCTTACTTAAGAAAAGATTTCTAGCAGAAGCTGGAAGCCCTCGGACAAGATTTCTAAACGGTCAATAAGTCTTTTTCCAATACAGGAAAGGTGTAGTGTCTTGTTTAAAACGTTAGAAAAAGAAAATCATCGTCGACATGGACGAGAAAGTCATGTTCAGTGCTTAAGATCTAATACTGGAATGTCAAAAGCTTAAACTAAGTCGGACAGGATAAAAACGCAACCTTGAGATTTAGTGTGAAGCTGCCTAGTTCAGATTTATTTTTTTATTCCTGTGATCTGACACTTTGCCAGCTTAGAGTATCTTATCAAACCTTCCTCATCTATTGATTCAGTTGGCTTAACTTAATAGAAGAACTAGGAAAGTGCATTATGGTAAACTTTATGTCTGTCCAGGTGGCTACATGTTAGCATGTTCATTTACCTTGGAATTTTCTTAACAGACCAAAACAAAGTTATGCTTCATATGTGTTAAGAGGAAGGAAAACGTTTTTGTTTGTTTGTTTTTTAACAAATAAAACTGGAAAGTGTGGCATGCATTTGTATTAATTCTGACACCCCTGAAGAAATGCAGTGGAAATAAAGCATGGTGACACAATTGTGATTTCTAAAATTGAAATCACTCGGACCAGCCCTGAAACGCTTCTGTCAAACTTTGTTTACTTAAAGAAGACTTTTGAAATGGGCTTTATCAGTTTAATTATTTTTATATGGTTAAGATAGTTGAATAACAAACCTCAGATAGACCAGATAACATGTACATAAATACTAGATATAATTACCAGGGAAGCACGGTATGCCTGTATTGGTATCGGTATCAGTATTGCTGACAGGGTCAAAAGTGTGGTGAAATACATATAATATGATATCGGTAAATATTTCAGGTACCATATCGGTCCAAATTTCCATATTGGTGCATACCTAATAATTACTCTTCTGTAGCTCAGGAAATTAACCTGGAACAATAATAAATAGTTAATTTCTTAGGGGAACCTGGACAAAAATTACACAAAAATCTGACCTTATATTCTTATACTATACCTTTAAAATAAAAAGCAGCAATCTCTCAAAAGACATTTAAATAAATGTTTGCAGACTACTCCAGTATTTAGTTTTCGTCTTCTTCATTCACAGTCAATCAATACATGACTTCTCATTCTGAACAGCCTTTTTTTAAAAAGTACTTTTGGTCTCCTTGTGACCTCTGGCATCTTTGTTACACGCAGAGACGATTAATGTGCAGGGTTTTTATCCACCAACCGTTTGTTGCGACCGGGACGGTATGAAGGAAGTTTGTTTGTCCGACACAACATGAAAAGTGGGCATATCCGGAGAAAACCGGATGTTCGGTCACCCTAAATAAATCCAACTTTCATGTAATCTCAGCCTGATGTTCTGTGAAGGCCTCAGAGATTTGTTGGAGAACATCCATAAATCCTCAGCATGCTGCACACAGTTTAAGGAAGTAGTTGTGCAGACGTTTACTGCGGGGTCAGGTTATAAAACAAACACGTCATCCTGTGAGGATCTAACAGAGCTCTGTTCAACGAGTAAATTAAATTTACTAAGACATGACAATGCGCCTCCACAGGTTGGAGTCATTCACTTTTGTCCTTCCATTCACTATACCTATCATATAAACACTCAATATAACACATTGTTGCAATGTGACAAGGCGTGGAAAAAGTTCAATGGGTATCATTGCTAAGACCTGTAGGGTCCAGTAATAACATATAATGTACCTGTCTGGCAACGTGAAGATTTTGTAGATTTTGTGTTAGGTTTTTTTTTTTTAGTGCAACACTATTCATTTGAAACACAAGCCGTACCTCAGAAGTGGATATTTTTCAGCTCATACAGACTTTCCCTGTGGAAAAGATGTCAGAGTTTAAATCAAGCTTGCCTTACCACACCCCAAATGATGCTGCTATGAAAAGAGGTGGAAATTTATGCATCGTGAAGGAGCTGTTTTGCTATCTGCAAGTCTTGTTTTTACCGGGGCCTGCCAGATATTTCATAAAATCTCACAAATCTGTCAGCTTGTGAAAAAGGGAGCATAAAATGTATCCTTTACGGCAAGACCGAAAAGAAATACTCTTATTCTTGTAGCAAACTCTTTGTCAGGACAACGCCAGGGTTGTTGTCCACGGTGAATCAAGGTTTATATCAACATGCACGGCAAAACCAACGTCTTAAAGGAAGTTTACGACGAGCCAAAAGATTGAACTATCGAACAGCAATGACAAAACGTTTGACAGAGTGAAGAGTCATGGAGTCATGGAGGTTTACTATCATTCTAAGGGTCTGTTTTTCTGCCTAAAATGGCCGCCACCTATCCGTGATTTCGTATTTGCGGATTCACCTATTTGCGGATTTTTCGATGGAACATGGCTCTAAATTATTAATGTAAAATTTTCCTACCTACTGATTTTTTCCAAAGAGCGTTTCTAAGACAACCTAAAGGAAATTGAGCTTGGGAAGCTGGACTACACTGACTACAACTTTAATGCTTTTAGATATTTATGTATACCTTTTATATGAGTTCTGCATTTTCTGATAAGAGATTGAATGCCTACCCAGAATTTACTCAAGTATCAGTGAAGCTGTATGTGTGTGGGCAAGAGCTGAAACGATTAATCAGATTCCTCAGATTAATCACGATTAGTCGGTATTAATAGTGATTACTCATTGATTGAAATAGCCGTCAACTGATTTAGTTATCAATTAACTGGAGTAATTATACTTAAAAAAAGAGCATTTGGTGAAACAACATAATTTTACAACATATCTTATGTTGTAAAATTATTAACTTATCTTATGATATGTATGTCATTGCACTTCAGGCAATACAATATTTATATTTTCTTATTTAAAAAAGGAATTGAATTGTTAATTGTACAAAAAGACTTCATTGGGTAAACGAATACTGCAGACTGGGCCGATTTTTAAAACAATTTGATGAATCAATAGGATAATCGATTACTAAAATAATTGTTAGTTGCAGCCCTACATGTTGTTTAACTTGGAATAATGTAATTTAACTGAAATAAAATAATTGCCAGTTGGAGTCCCAGCTACAGAAACATTTCGGTATGTGAACAGTTTATGTTTTTAAAAATCGTTTCAGCCGCCGCACAAAAAAAAAAAAAAAAAAAAGAACTGTTCAAATATTTAATGTAAAGTCCAAAATTAATATGGCATTAACACAAAATATGTCGACATCTTTTGTGTTGCTAAAGCCTTACTAGATTTCAGTAGTTGAGTAAGGTTTTCTGAACAGAAACTACTGAAGTTGCTTATTGTTTTGGGACTTGAAAGCCTCTTATGTGTTTCAAAGAAAGGCCTACCCCCTTACAGGCATTTCTGTGACACCAACCTTGATTATTTCCTCTCAGCAGATGGGAATGATCCATAGTTTCCTCCAGAGCTTTGTCTTACATATGGGAAGAGCTTCTTTTTTTCTGCAGCCTTTGCAGAAACAGCTGAGGCTGCCATTCTTTTGGAGGAAAACACATTTGTTTGACTGACAAACGCTTTAATGTGATGGTCATATGAAAGCAATCCATTTTTGAACACCGAGGACTCGTGGATTATTGGGGGAAAAAAAAGAAGAAAAAGTTACCCGACTTGTGCGACTCAATTTCAAGAAAAAACTCGGGGAAACAGCCGTTTCTGTTTCTGAAAGACTTTCGAGTCGTTGTTCTTGTTTTCCGAAAGAAACGATTTCAATGTTCGCGTCTGTCAAATCAATTGTGTCCTCCTGCATTTTTGCTCGTATTGATGCATTTCTGAATAGTTCTACTGTCATGGTGTGTAAAGTGATTTCACAGTGTCTCAGCCATCCTTCCTGGAGTTAATTGCTCAAAAGAGTCCCTGCGCAGTTAAACCCAAACAGGATTAAACACCAATTGATCTTCCCCCTCATGCTTCACACTGACAACCTTTACCAATTAATGTATACTGGAAAGGCTCTAACAAGCATTAGTCCTTGCCGCTAATCACACTCTGTTTTACAGAGCTGCAGTTTTTCTCCCTCTTTTGGGGGGTGTGGGGGGAGTTCTCAACACAACACTTAAAGACATTAATCAGACATAAATCATGTAAACTCAGCGAATTTGATTTAGAAACGTGATGCCTGTGCAAATCCTTTCCTTGACTGCTGCAACATCTGCTGTATTTAACAACGGCGGTCTCGGTTTAGTAATGATGAATGTCTCAATGTCTGCCTGTGTCATAAGGAGTGTTTTTTTTTTTTTTTTTTTTTTTTTAACGAACATTCGGTGCATCATAGAGACATGCTAAAACACATGCTTTGAGGAGAACGGCTCATTAAAATGGATCACAGGTTGTCTAAATTAAGACGGTAATACCTTCTCTTTGCATTAGAGATGCGGTGCGAGGGGAAAGGAGAGGCACGCTTCTTTTCTCTTGATGAGGCTGAAGCGCCCTCAGGTAGCTTTTATCACGTCTGCTGTGGCGCTTGTACTGTCGTAAACCTTTTTTCTGTCGAGATTTGCGTTGATTATTTTTGTTGCCTTTTTTTTTTTCTTCTGTCCAGCATTGCAGCACTGAAAATAGTTGCCAACAGATTTACTGGACAACGCAGCTTTCGCTATAATGCTCCACTTGATGTGCAGATATGTATTTATATTCAAATGAAATCATAATTTCAAGCAAGTAAAATGTCAGAGAAGGAAATCATATAATTATTAGACATAATAAACAAAACGTTCATATCCATTTTGAAGAGGAGCAGGAAGGAGACAAAACTTATTCAATTCTACCCTTAAATGTCTCAGTCAAATACGTCCCACATTATTCACATGTGCACATTGTATATATATATATATATATATATATATATAAATATTTAAAACACTTATACTTTAAATGTCTCATAGTGTCTTTTGTTTTTAGTAAAATCAAATAATTAAGTTGCCTTCAGTTCTGCTGCATATATTAAAAAATACTTGAAAGAAGAATTACTTACTATTACCATAGCTGTAATTCACATCTTGAAATTGACCTCTGTCTCTTTAAGAACTTCCTACCCTCTCCAACACTCTTCTTTCAGTGAAGAATGCGTCTCCATTATGCCGCTGAAAGCTGGTCTTAGGCACCTCGCACCAAGGAGTGGTTCATGTGATGAGCTCAGTGGACCCGCAGTCCCACCAGGTGTTTGCTAGTTGCCGCTGCCGCTAGTCTGGAGGAGCTGAGTGAGGGAGACCCAAGAGATGGTCGGCAGACTGCCTGAGCAAGCACTTAAGAACCACCAAATGGTTGCCATGGGAGACTCAAGGATTTCCCAGACATGTATGAATGCGACACTCCAGGTACTGTTACGTCATTCCAGGGAATGACACAACATGATTTAGAGCTCAAAAAAGTACATTTTGCAATAATACTCCCTCCTCCCTCACAATCAAGTATTGGAGACTTGATCTTTCCACACATTAAAAATAAGATGAACTCTTTCCAACCCAAATGTAGTAGGTGTTATTTCACCTTAACAATTCTGATATGTTTCTTAAGGAAAGATAATGTACTTAGTGGATCAATTTGTGTTAAATAAACCAGTTGCCTTCTCTGAAATAATTTAACACTTCACTACTTTTCCAGCAGGAGATTCCAACCCGTTTGCTTTACACCTTAGTGTTTTGTATGAGGTTGAGATAAATTTGTAATCAACAGAAACACACACACACACACACACACACACACACACCCCCACACGCAAAATGATATTGCCTTGCATCTTTGGATGATTTTCGCAACCCACCATTCTCCTCAGCTCTGGTAATATTGATCAAGGAACGACGCCTCAATCTCTCGATCCGCAGTTGTTGCTGAATAACACAAGGTATTGAATATTGGATGATCTGCCCCGGGGGAAATTAACAGGGAATCACAGCAAATGGTCCGTATCAAAAGTCAAGCTAAAATGACAGTGGCAGGAAAGATGGTGAGACGGTGCTTCGGGGTTAGAAGCATTCAAAATGCTTAGTGTTATCTATTGAAGTCGTGGAGCTGCAGGTGCTGTAGAGCCCCCGCTCCAGCTCCTTCTCTCTTCCTGTGTACACACTTGACTCCTCCGAGAAAAGAGCAGCAACATCTGTTTAACCTCAAGCACTTTTGTCCAACTGAGGGATTAATGGATAAAGGCCTGTCAGCAGAGAAACCCGAGTGAGCGGTTGCACTCGTCTCCTCATTCGCGAGTCCCGTTTAAAAAGCACAAGTACGGAGAACAAAACGGCTGTTCTCCAACTTACTTCTTGCTTATCTTGCAAAAATGCTCAAACAAAAGGATGCCCCGGAAGAAAGAACAGCGAGCTTCAAGGCTGCGATATCACACGAAGTCTCCGGTGCCGGGGGATTTCTGCACAGAGGGAACCTTGAACAGACTGCTTTCAATGCTGGGCAGATGTACTGTTGGAATCCAACATTCTCAATTATAGCCAAGTCCCAGATCTACTTTTTGTGCCAGTTGGAAACAAAACATTGTGTATTTACAATTTTATTTCTCCTGCTGCAACCAGCCATAAAACCGAGAAGAAGAGGAAGCTGAAGGCATATATTGCACAATGAGTCATGTTATTGTAGCACAATAATCCTACAACTGCAGGCTTGCCAGTTTGATACAAAATCACTATTGAATGCATAAGAACAGTTTTGCGACAGAGAAAACAGAAAAAGAAAAAAAAAACATGGTCATTTACACACACACACCCCTGCACACACACTAAAGACTCTGCAGGTTTCACCAACTCACATTTAAGCCTTTTAAAGGCCTTTTTTAGACCACTATTAATGAAATTCAAGACCTGTTGCACAACTTGATATCTGGATATCTGTCAATTCAGCTTTCTAAGTTATCAAAATAAATTAGCTCCTTCTAAGCCTTTGATTTGCATTTTGAACATCGGCCCAGACAAATTATGTGTTCCCTTTGATTACTGCCCCCATCTTAGAAATGATTAATGTCCTCAGCAAACAGATACGTACCACAGGCTTTTAACATAGCTCTAATTAAACCTTTACTTAAGGAACATTCTCTTGATCAAGATGGCTTAATAAATTACAATCCTATATCTAATGTCACTTTATCTAAAATCCTTGAACATAGTTTCTGATCAAGTTTGTGAGCGTCTAAACAGTAACAACCTGTTTGAAGAGTTCCAGTGGGGTTTCAGAGCTCATGACAGCACTTGAACAGCACTTGTGAAAGTCACTAATGATATTCTCTTGGCCTCTCTTGGACTTGTTTCTGTTCTGGTTTTGTTAGATGTCAGTGCTGCTTTTTACTCAGTTACAATATTCTCTGAAGCTGTAGAGACCAGAGGAACAGCACTGGGCTGGTGTAAATCCTATCTGTCCAACATTTTCCAGTTTGTTCTTGTGAATGATGATTCTTCACACGTGTGGCGTACCACAGGGTTCTGTGCTTAGACTAATTCTTTTTACCGGCTGTTACAACATGTTACAACTTGACAACCGTGCAAAATCCCATCCCCCTTTTGGAAGGTAGAAAAACTGCTCACCAACGTTGACAACTCAAGTTGTCAACATAGCATGCTAAATCTTCAACGTACACACAGTACACAAAAGAATGAGGGACACAGTGCTTTGGTACTATTTGTCAACACAGAACAAGGTCCAACAATATCACAGTTAGTAAAATCTTTTAATTGAAACAACAACAACAACAAAAAAGAAACATAGCGAGGGAGAGGGAAGTAGGTCAGTTATGCTAGCTTGACTTTGACAACCTTCACATATAGATGTGCTGCAGAATTTGGTGCGTTTCAGTTCAGGTAAACACAAGCGATCGTCGCCACGTGTTCTCGACCAGGAGGAGTGAATGCTGCAAGTCAGCGACTTGATGCAACCTGCTGGGCTTCCTTAGACAGAAAACCTTTTAGTACAATTTGAAAAATAGACAGAGTTTAATGCGCTGATTAATTTGAATATTTGTGTTTTTGTAAAGTGTCTTGAGACAACATTGTGAAATGGGTTTTTTATAAATAACAATAATTGATACTGAATAAAGATAAATTACCTGACATTCGTTGCTTCTGTGCACATTTGTAACCAGCCCCAAAAAACAAATTCCTACCATATCTATTTGCTCTGTTGAATTTCTTCTTTATGAAATTCAACAGAGCAATTACCAAGGTAATTGGTTGCCCAAGACTTAAATGCTGGTTGTAACTGATTGGCTAAAAAAAAAAAAAAAAAAAGAAAAACTATTAAAGAAAAAAGTGATATTAATGTGGGATATGGTGAAAGGTGTAGAAATGTCTACACAGTGTTTGCTAACAAACATGCTGCTCATACAAGTGTTGA
Organism: Poeciliopsis retropinna; assembly: GCA_010277075.1. Lineage (NCBI taxonomy): Eukaryota > Metazoa > Chordata > Actinopteri > Cyprinodontiformes > Poeciliidae > Poeciliopsis > Poeciliopsis retropinna. Next base: position 5,528,181 of record VMRM01000002.1, read on the forward strand.
CAACCACTTAAAGAAAAACTAAATAAGTGATTAAGGTTGTGCCTTGTTGTTGCCTTTTATTTTGCAAAGAAAGTGGAACAGAGTACTAATTAGGACCTTTCGCTTCTGGAGGGAACCCCCCCCCCCTCCAATATATTCAGTCTTCTTACGGCGAGCTAACGTCTTCTCTCTGAGGTGGGGCGTCAGTGATGCGCTTCAGCCTTCAACTTGCTTGCACTAAACTAATTCGTTGTGATGTGGTCAGTCTAGCGCGTAGTTTAATTTACAACTTAAAGATCAGACTTCGGCGTAAACTACCCACATACAATCACAGCTCTCGGCATCTACCCCCTCCCCCCGCCGGCGGTCTCCATGGATGACATATTGCTCATAGATAAAGTGCTCGGCTTAATAAAGTGTTGCACCATTGAGCACGAGTAATGCATAAATCCATGCCTTTCCTGGGACTGTTTCACCCCGTGCCCCCACTGTGTTACCCCCCTCCCTGTGTGATTCAGGCGGCTTTGACATTCACCTGCCTGCCATCGCGAGCAGAGAAACAGACCAGTAGCTCTAACCTTTACTCAACCAGCGATTTGGCCTGCCTGCCCGCGCTGATAACACACTCCATCAGAGTTGCCCCTGAGAGGAAGAGACGCGGGTTGCTCTGCGGTGCTGCTGTGCTCAGGTTGGGCCTTTAGTCACTGCCACCCATCCTCTGTGTGCTTGCCAGCATCCTCCTTTTATCTCAGCCTCGGTAGACTCTATTTTATACACCCACTGATCCCTACCACTCCTCTATTCTGCAGGACAAAACCGTGGCGCAGAGCCTTGAAAGTCACCTACACGAGCTCGCACGGCCTCCGGATGCGTCTGCCGTGGGATTCAGACGAGAAACGCCTTACTGCGGATACATGCTTGACATTTCCCTCCGCTGCAACTCCATCAGCGATGCCACAATGATATGCTGTCTGACTAATCCGTTTTCACAGAGAGGGGTTCAGGACAGTAACGCGTGGCATAGGACAGGCCTTTATGTTCTCTGCTGCTTGTTAGCAGCAATTACGGTGCCACGGTTCAGGTTTTTGATATTATCTTACGAAACCTAATTAGGATGTTGCGCATTCTTAAGATTTTCAAGCAATGAGCATATTTCTAAAGTGACAGTTCATTTGGCTTGGCCACCTTCAATGAATGAGAAGCTAATGAGTTTTCAGGTGCTTTTCGCTCCTTGGGCTTTAAAAACAGCATTTATCCAAACCAGGGCTAAGAAAGATCAATCTGGACAAGTTACTTTTGGAAAATTACAGGACATGATTAGTAGTTAATCTCACCAAAGGGACAGTATTATGTAAAATCTACTTTTTTGAGCTTTTACATCATGCTATGATGTCAAAAACATACCTGGAGTGTTTCTTTGAGTCTTTCATGCATGTCTGAAAAACTCTTTAATCTCCTATGGCAACCATTCAGCTGTGCAAAACGCCTGGGTGGACCTAGCTCCGCCTTCAAGGCACAGCTCCTCGTCAGAGCTGAGGTTTCCATTTAGTAGCTCTCTCCCACGACTCCCACACTCAGCTCCTTCAGACTAGCCAGTAACAATTATCAAACACCTGCTGGAACGGCCCAACTGCTTGTCAGCGCTGGTAAAAATATTGTTAAAGGGTTGATATAAAGCGGTGTTGTGATGACTTCCTGAAGGCGGAGTCTCATAACAAGCAGGAGTTTTTCAAGAGACAAAGGCCCAATTTCAAGGTGTTAAATTACAAAGTCTGATTTTTTTGTGTCAAATTTGATTTATGTAGCATTTTTATAACAACTCAAGGTAACACAGTTACTTGATTGTACTATAAAATGGCACCACATGCCTGGAAAATACACAATACCGCCCCTTTAATCCTAATAATTCCTATAAGAATAATTTCATGTGCAGCACAAGATTCCTTTTTTTCCCCACTTGAGCACCTGCCCCCCAAAATGTCTGTGCACACCTCTGTTGAAATCCAGCAAAATGTGAAAAGTTCAAAGGGTCTTATCTTTTCGAGGCATTGTAAATACTACATAGACACCTAAATCTTTCTACAGTTCATAGGTTAACCCTCTGCAGAATGGAGGGTTATGTCACACTTTGCTTCCCTGGAAGTAAAGCGTCCAATCATATATTTGAGAATATTGTGCTCCACAACACAGGGTGGATTTTTCTTTTTACAGAGCAGTCATCACCTAATAATGTGCAGCTGAGAGTTGTCTATTCAGCACAAAAAAATAAAAGGTGTTCAGCTTCGAGTTTTTTTTTTTTTCCACATTATTTCCCACTGACAGATGCTCACTAAATCTGTGCTCCAAGTGATTATGTTTGTCAGGACAGTGGTCTGTTTGCTGAGCAGCAGAGAGTGAGATTGGAAGGTGAGAATAGCCACCAAAGATAGACAGCTGCAGCGTCGTGTTGATTGCCACTTCCTCTCGTGTGATTGGAAATAGAGTTTTTTTTTTTTTAAGTCTATGTCTGCCAAGCTCTTGATGGTACCCTTCATCTCTATGCCGAGGCGCTGCAGCCGCTTTCACTCATCCTCTGTCTGAGGGACCGCGATGGAACAGGAAAAACTGTGCTTTTGCACTTTCGGTCCATGTGAAGAATAAATCACAATGCTTGTGTGTGTATGCAATCAGACTGTTTTGCTCCTGCAATTGGAGTAACAAATTGTCTCCCTTGTAATCAGCCTCCCTTTGCCTGCTGTTCTCATCAAAATTCTCTGAATGATCTGTTGCCATGGTACCTTGAAAAATCTGCTGCTGAGATATATATTTTTTTTCTTCCTGAGATGGCATTTCTCCCTTTTCTATTTTTTTTTTTTTCTCGCCTCCTTCTCTTGCCACAGATAGAATTACTTTGAATCAATTCAATTCAGTGTTGGTGCCTAATGTAGAAACTGACTGTTAGGACAAAGAACGACTTCTGCCGGATTGTTGTCAGATCATTTCACACCTTAAATGCATGAAGACTTTTCAGAAGAACAGGGTTGGAAATTGCTCTCCGCGGGGCCAGCAGTTAAATACTCAAGCCCCTTGTTGTCAGTATTCACACAATTTTTACTGTAGACAGAACAAATATGATGGGTTTTTGGTTGATCTTTAAGTGCTTCCCCTCGAAACAATTCCCCTTCAGAGGGAGAAACCGGGAGCACGCTGTGTTTGCCTCACTTTCTTCACACCGTGGCCTGGAGTCATGTGGGAGCTGAACTCCCATAGGAAAGTGTCTGAACTTCTATACCAGCAGCTAGTCTAAAATCAGTGGGGGTTTGCTAATGCACCAGGTGTCTGAAGATGGAGAAGAAAAAAAAAAAGAGCCTGGTAAAATAAAACCTCCAAACATGAAATATTGCAACCAAACAACCAGGCAAAATTCTTGAAAGAAAAAAAGTGTATAAAATGTTGTTCTCTGTGTCTGTTTTGAGTCATCAAAACTTAAAGATTTCTGAGATGACTAGATTTAGCAAAAAATATCACAGTTTTTTGTGACGGGATTAATTTTATCCTCAACACTGAGATTCTCTAAAAGTTTATTTTTCACATTTTCTAGTCAGTTTGACTCATCATAACATCATTTTTTTGAGTTCACCCCCCCACCCACCCCCCAATGAATTTAGCTACTTGTATGCAGTTATAAGATGTCATATATGATCAGTTGCTTTCATCATTATGATCAGAATTGTATGCTTCAGTTAAATTGAACAAAAAAAAGTGTCTTCAATTTAAAAATCAAATATATAAAAACATATGATGGACTTGAACATTCTAATGATTATTTAGCTCTATCATTCTTTGAAACACCAGTCACTAATGAAAAATAAAGTGAAATGCAATTGTTTACAAGTATGAAATAAAACAAAAAAACATGTTACTAGGAAATGGAAATTCAGACATCTGAATTCATCTGAATCTGTGTTTTGTACACTGTTAGTTTCATATCTGTATATAAGTGACCACATACAGTAAGAACTGGAGTGGATCTTTATATTCATGGCAAAAACCATTTGTCACAGCCTCTCAATAAGATTTATAAAAAGCAAAGGGAGTAATCCTTCGGGCCCCTGTAGAACAATGAAAATGAAAGGTTTACAGTGCAAAAACAAATGTTACTGGTAACCATGTGGACATTCTGAAACATTCGAAATGCCTACAGCCTTAATTGACCATATAGAAGAATACACAAAGCATGTGTGAGAGACTGCGGGCAAAGAAAAATTCATTAACTACAGAACAACAGAAATGATGGATGATTTCTTGCTTTTGTGGAAAGTGAGACAGAGTGCTCTTTGAAATACTGAATTACTAAGTGCAGTGGCTCCATTAAGAGCAAATGTGTCACAAAAATTCATGTAAAAAGCCCTTTTAAAGGAGACCAGACGTCCTGTGTCTGCTTATTTTACTGCCAGTAAGAGGGTATCTGTTGGCCCGAGAGAAGGTGATTTAAATTTGATCATAAAAGAAGGAAAGTGACCTTTTGAATCACTCTCTATATTACAAGTCTGAACCCAAGATCATTAAACGGGAAACCCAATTTTTAAATGTATCATTTAGCTGTTTTAATAAGGAGAAATGTCAGTTCCTTAATTACACCCAGTGATATTATTTTTCATTCTTTTAGATTGTGCCACCGAGTATTCGCCTCTCATGCACTAAATTAAGATGTTACCCCCTGAACAAAACACCGTGTGCAAAGCTTGTGCTCTTAAAGATAAGCAACATCGTAGTATTGAAGAGAGGTGTGCTTGTAAGTGAGCTGCACGTCACACTTCCCCCACATGGTTCGTTGTTATCTTTAAGATCTTCAAGCCGAGGAGACATTGAGGGCTCCTTAAAGCAATAAAGTAGTGCTTGTTACTTAGACTAGGTCAGACTGCCACACTGAAAGTATGAGGCATGGACACATTTAGGATTCATTACACGTCAATGACACGAGTCAAAAAGTCTTTTCTGATCACTGCAATGATTGAAACTCAGTCCTACTTGCTTTGCTTTTGGTTCCCTATATTGTAAAGATCTGAGCATGAATGCAATTGAATAAAAGAAAGATGAACAAAGCCCACTGCATAGAGGAGTTGTGTTCTTGTAATATGTCTGGTTTAACACACTCTGCCTTTTGCCGTTGTCTGTTTTTAGTCTTTACCTATAGCTGTGACAAATCTGCAGGAGTGAGTTATTTAATCCATTTGCACCTTTTTAAACCCTGCTTGCTTATGATGTTGCATAAATTCACAGGTACGATGAGTGTCGATGTGGTGGCATCGCACGGTTGCCGCAGATTTGTTAGCTGCGCATCCATGATGTAAATCTCTCATTCCCACTGCATCTGAATGACGCTCTATTGGATTGAGAGATTATCTCCCACTCCATTACACCACCTCAACAGCCTGATAGGTCAATAAAAGGTAGGAAGGTTTCGTGTCGTTTATGCAAAGTGCTAACCAAATCGTGCCTGTTAAATTTAGTTGAGCCTGTGTGAGTTGAAGCGTCAGGTTGCTAACAAGAGTGCCTCAAGGTTCAGCGTTATGGTGTTATATTGCAAGAATCTTAGTTGTAAGGTGTGGTTTTGAGCTGCTGTTGCCTTATTAAAGGAGGAGTATGATATAAAATTGACTTTTTTTAAAACTACACATCATGTTATAAAGATATCCCTTCACCAAAAATATAGCTGGAGCGCCTAAATGCTTGCTCTCACAAAGCTCCGCCTATTTACCGAAAGCTCCTCCTCAGAGTGTTGGAAAGAGCAGGAGCTCCATAAAGAGACAGAGGCCCAATTTCAAAGCATCAATTTGCAAAGTCATATTTTTTTAAAGTTATGTTTAATGGATACAGCAATTTTATAATAACTGAAGCTCTTATTTGATTGTGCTAATAAAAGTTACTGCTGTGTCTTGAAGATACATAATACTGCCCCTTTAAGCAATTTCAACAAATCTGCCAACTGACCTCTGACGTGCAAAAACACACAACTGAATATTTTATGTATTCAATACTGCATAGTTTAGCAATTTGATACCAAGTAAATGTATCGCTGATATTGATACAATACGATACGATATGATGCGATACTTATTACTAAAGTATGTGTTCAAATTTCTGACCTTTTGGCATTTGTGTCGTTTTCCTTTAAATTATTTTAAAACCCAGGAGAGAATCTTGATAAAGCTTATATGTGTCTACAATATAATTTCTGTCCATATTTACACAACAAACAGAAACAATATAAAAATAAAACAAATTTGTGTGCACTGTTTTCTAAATGAAATGTAAAAAAATGTTTGAGAGCTAATCGGAGCAAAATCCTTTATGATGTTGTTACGGCTGCAGTGGCTCTCTGCCCTTTTTCCCTGTAGGGTCTGGAGGCAGGCCTTCTGCAGGTGTCATGTTTTGCCCTGATTAGGTGCTCTGGTGTTTTAAAAGCTCTTATGCGTGCAGCAAAGGGGGGCTTTTTCTCCTCTCCCTCCTCAGAACTCCATTTTGTTTGGTTTGTATTTATTGATTGGGTTTTGTTAGGTTTGTTTTTGCATTTTGCTTAGTTCTGGTTGGTTATAGGTTTTGCACTGATCTATTTTGGTTTCTCACTTTAGGTATTCTTTTTCAGGTTTCTTCAGTATAACTTAATAAAGTTTTCATTTAATCTGAAAATCCTTGTGTGGTCTCCTTTAACGTTACACCAACAAATGAGCCTAGTGGACGTAACATGTAGACTTGAGAAACTACAATACAGAAATAAAGTAAAATTTCAAGAGGGAAGCCAATACTAAATTATCCATGTTGGTATCGATACAGTACTGATACAGGCTTGTAGATATTCTAGATATTTTGGATCATTTTCCAAAAACCAGAGTAGCGGGTTAGCATCTGACACCAAAAACATAGAAATCAACTTCAACCGTTTACATTTTTTAAAATTTGACCTTGTTTTATTTCACACTTTTATTGTGATTCCACATATTTTTTAAATTCAGTTTAATAGGTTTGATGAATTTGATGCTTTAAAGAAGGCATAAAAGTTGCGAATTGCTGAAATACTCAACACAGCTGGCAGAAATAACAGCTTTTACCGTACAAAACCAAGAAGGTATGTTGCTTTTACAGCACGTTAAATAACACCTTTTTACTCAGTGACTGAGAGCGGCAGCACACGGGATGATTCAATGACTGAAATAAGGCCGCGTTAATCCATTACAGAGCTCTGTCGGTGCTCTAATGATGCTGCTCTTCCTGTGGGCAGCTTTTTATTGTTCCTGTCACTGTGCTAATTTTAATCCCCATTTCAAGGTACGCTTACACATGAGACCATTCACTCACAAGTTCAACTGCTGCAGCAGAAGACATTAAGGGTCCTCTGGGTTCAGGCAGAACGGGGGAAGGGGCAAAAAAAAAAAAAAAAAAAGCCAAACATTTTTACTGTACTTGATGGAAACTGATTTGAACAATTTGTTAAAACAGCAATAAAGAACATCCATGTTGAGTAGAGAGAGAGAGAAAAAGACGATCTGAGATGTCTTCACTCACTTCAACGCATATTAAGCAACCCCAGCATGTAATGTTTCCCAGGTCATTAAGCACACCTTTGAGGATATTAGCAGCTGGGTGGTGTGTAGTGGAACTAAGTCTAGTGTTATGCAGAGAAACGCATGCCTGCTGAGAATTGCATGCCCTGTCACGGACACGAAAAGGAAACTTTTAAAGATATCTCGTTTCTTAATCAGGTAAGTCCTAAAACAAAAACGGTGGGTTTTATTTAGCAGATTAATTGAAATAAATACGGTTTTTACACCTTTATTGAGACATATGAGTCAAACGTTTTTCAGTGTCTGAAGATCTTCTCCGCAGATGGTTTGAAATGCCCAGATTTTTCTTTTAACACCATAATAGCTTAAAGCATTTCAAAACAGAGGCCCAGTATGTAGAACATATATCATCCTTAAGTCTCTAGTCTATTAATGTAGGGGGGGATGCATTTTAATTTCTGAGCTTACCAATATTTGCATCCCCTGTTTATTGTCCTGTTGATATGAAACTTATAGCAGTAGCTCAGAGAACAAGTGTCATTACATAGAAAAGGTGAAATCCCTCTTAACTCTTCATTTCTTCAAGTTATCAGTTGATGCATTTTTTGGCATAGCAAATTATTAGCTTGCCAATATATGCAGGCCCTATATATTTTCCCAAAATATTATTCTATTGATGTAAAACTTCGACCAGCAGCTCATAGAACAAGTGTGATTATGTATAAGAAGTTATTTCAGTTTACAGCAATGTGCACATGCAATTCTCGGCTGGCACGTGTTTCTCTGCACAACACCTGTACCCTCCCTGCTTTCACGTTTAGCATTTTAGGGGACTGCAGGTCTGCTGATTATAGCGGATGGATCACACTGACCTAATCTGCTATTATGCTTTCAAAGAGTACAGTGCGGTAATTTCATCACTTCAGGGAGCGCGGACTGTTAAGATGGACAATATCTCGGTAACAGACTAATCAATCACTTTTAGAGTGCATTACTGAGATGGAGCTTAGCCCCGTGGAAGGCGGCCCCATATAAATAGCAGATTGGCTTTCTTCATGGCTGTCTTTCAATTTCCATCAGCATTCTTCCCGTGCGCCTCGCGCTCTTCACCCACCTCACGAGCACACACGTCCTCATTCAGCCTCGCGGTAATCTCATTATGAAACTTGCCGTTTCTGTGAGCACAATGGCGTGCCCGTCGAAGAAGCACAAAACTGTTTCGACGCCCGGATCTTTCTTGCACCCGATAACCATGCCTTTTGAGGTTTGTTGGGGTTATATTCGACCTGTAGCCGGTGTAGGTTTCGATCAAACGTGTCACAGATGAGCGACACGCGTAATCTCGCGAGTTTACGTCTGAAAACGAAACATGGCGTTGGGCCCAATCGTTTCTGAAGGGGCCTTTAATTACGGCGGGCTGTACCTCTTGTGTGAATCGTCTAATTGTGGCATTTTGAAACCCGAACCTCTTAAAGCACACACGCACACACACATGCACACAAAAATCATATTTCAAAACAGTAACTAGAAGAGTGAAAATCTCTGTGTTAAGATTTGCCCTTCTTAAACGTGTCGCTTTAGGACCATAAAGTGTGCATATGCTATTCGAATTAGCCACTTTATTCACTGCTGTTTAACTTCTAATCATTTTTACTATTATTGCAGCAGAACATTTGGGAGCGGTTAGTTGTAATAAATTGACTGTGGCTTACATTTTTGCATTTTATGTGTAAAAAAAGGGGTGGAAAAAATCTAATTAAGCTTTACTCCAATGTAGAAATATCTCCTCCATGTTTCTGCGCATCTCACCTCCCCCATTTTCAAATGCAGTGCCTTTAACTGGAACTGCTGCGTGTGCAATAATCCCACTGCCAAATCAATCTGATTTTAGAGGATTTGTCAAGTCCGGCAGAATTCCTTTCTGCAGTCACATGTTGTGAAGTCTCCATGCAAGCAGTGGGGGGGGGATCAATAGTCACAAAAGAGGACATTGTGAGCAGGCTGCAGATGTTTGTACTATGATTACAAACAGGTGATCTCTGGCTTTCTTTGGCTTCTCTGAGAGGATTAAGCAATGCTGTTTTTTTAATAAAATTATTATTATTTGTTTCTTTCAATGCATAGAATTGTATGTTTATTTTTCTGCTGGGTTGATTTTTCATATCTTTTGGCAAAGAGAGAGAGAAATTGTCCCAATAGGCAGTGAAGCCTGACTGGGAGATGTGGGTGGTTAGGGTATTTTGTGTTTGTTTTGCTTTTGGTTATCTTAATCTGGACATTCTCCTGCACATTTTGCATGTACAAATTCCTTACTTTTACTGTCTTTAAAGGGGCAGTATTATGTATTTTTCAGGGACATAATTCTATCTTGTATCACCAGTTGTGTTTCCATTGAGCATATATTCACGCAACTTGAAATGACAAAAATACATCTGCTTATGGAAACATTTGAGTTTCAATCGAAAAACTGACGTTTCTGTTGATTAAAAGTTTTCGGGTTAGGGTGAGGTGTTTTTTTTTTTTTTTTTTTGTGGTTGTATTGAAATAGATGTATTTCGCAGAACTGCAACGGAAAGACTTTTTTTTTTTTTTTTTTTGCATCAGACAAGTCACGTGATCAATAGCCGGATGTTGCTACTGGCAGAAACGCAGAAGAAGACAGGAAGTAGTAGGAGATTGATGGTTTGTTTTTGCCGTTTTTCTGACTCCCCCCAGCATCACAGTTCAGAAAAAGTTGTGTGCCATTCCAACGTGTTAAATACATAGTTCTTATTTAAAATTGCAGACTAAAGTTACCCAAGAGGCTGCATAAGTAGCTGTGATAGATTATGCGCTAGTTGTGGTTGAACTGTCATGTAGTCATGTAACTATTTACATCAGTCGCTGGATGATATATAATGACTTATTGCACCAGCAACCTTTTTCACATATGATGTTCACTTAATTTATTATTTAACAGAAACACTGCAATTGGAAAAAAAAGTGTTTTTTCAACATCAAAAGAATACAGGCAAAGATTTGCGCTCATTCGCAATGTAAACGCAGCAACTGTCATCTACTGTAATGGAAATGCTGTATATATCAAACATGACATAAAAGAAAACTGAGTATGAAATATATTGAGCAAAATGTACGGATGACATTTTATTGCATGATGGGGAAAATTCGGCAGCAAGTTAAAGGTAAATGGAATCATGCATGTAAATTCAAATAAAAAAAAAGAGAAAATAGTAATAAATGAATGTAGGCTACATTAAGATGAAAATTGCAACATAAGCAAAATAATACTGTTCTTTTTTTTTTATTGCTCCATACTTTTATTTTCTTTTTTCCATACTTATCCAGACATTAAAAACACGCTAAATCAGACTCGACAATTTTCCAGGCTGCGTGGGAACAACTCGGTCAAGATGTGTTAAAAAAAAAAATCACCACGACCTGAACAGAAACCGTCGAATATCCCGACTAGTTGGGGATGAATGTTATGTTATGAAATGCAGAATCGACCCCCCTCCCACACACACACACACACACGCACACCTACCCCCCCCCACACACACACGCCTCCCATCTCTCTCAGCCCCCCACCTCTCTCCTCCTTCCTTCCTGTCTGCTGTTGCAGTATCATATTGTGCTGGACCAAGAGCTACCAGCCCAACCCGAAGTATCACAAACACCCCACAGCATGCCTCCCTTCCGCTACCTCTCTCACTCTCTTCCTCTGTCGAAATAAATCAATTCCTACAAAACTCTCCACAGAAACAAAAACAAAAAACAAAACAAAACAATGACCACCCTCCCTCTGTATTGTCGCGTATATTCTCTTTAAACGGAGCCCTAATGACATCACGTTGCTGCAATGCTGCGCTGTCCATGAAACGTGTCAGTCGCTTCCTGTGATAACCAGGGAAGTGTCCACTGGCTGCTCGAAACATCATCATCATCATGGCGTGACTAACCGGGCTCGCATTTGTTGCAGGTGGACGTTTTTTTTTTGTTGTTGTTGCATGATCAGACACAGGCTGCCTATTTTGTTTGTTTGTTTGTTTGTTTGTTTTTCTTCCGGGATACAGAAGATTTCTCCCCCCCCCCCACCGCATCCCGCCAGGAGAAAACCAAAGGAGCGGACAGAGCAAGTCGTGTATGAAAACTAATTGCTCGCATGACTGCGCATACTATTCGGGGGAGACTGCATGCGCGTGCGCGTGCGTGCGTGTATGTGTGTGCGCGCGCGCGTGTTTGCTTGGGTGGGATTCCTTCGTCTCGCCTCAGACGGGGGGGAACTTATGACAACCAACATCTCCGGAGATGAGCTGAAGCAGGAGCGTTTCTTTTTTTCTTTTTTTTTTTTTTGGTTGATATAGTTTTCTTTAAGGCTCCTATTTGACGCCAACGTCTCTCTCTTTTTTCAGGAGAGCCTAAGTATCGCTTCGAGAGCAGCTGCAGTTCTCCATCCGGACACCATCTCTTCTCTCTCCTCTCTCTCTCCTTTCCTCGGCTATCCACACACAAGAGGCGGGAGACGTAAGGAGAATGTAACCCACCTTGCTACGTATATATATTTTTTGTGGGAATATTTCGTGCACGCGGGAGACTTATTGGTGCCACCAGACGTTTCCATCCCCGCTCCGACGCAGACCTCGGACTATCCCGAGTTTTTTTTTTTTCCTCCCTTTTTTCCCCCCCCTCCTCCTCTCTCTTTGGATTTGGCGGATTTCAAGCTTTGCATCTCCAAACCTTTTAAGCCACAACCAGGACCCTAGTGGGATTTTTAGGTGCGGTTTTCGTCGTCCCGACACAGGTAACCAAAGACACCTCACTGGGGTTTTATTTGTCGCTTGTGACATTTCGGATGCCGGTGTGTATAACGTAGAGATGCTCCTCACATCCATTGGGGTTTTTTCAGCTCTGCGTAACTTAATAGGAAGGTTAAGTGAATTTTTTTATTCCAAACATCCAGCTGTGAATTTGTGTGAATTTATGAAAGGCAGACAGTGTGTGACCTGTTAAATCAGACTCACTGGACTCCAGTTTTTGGTTTCTGCTCTATTAGTTCCACTTTTGGTGAGTCCAAGAATGTCGAATGTAGTTTGACAGCTCTGACACATGTGTGGATGCTATCTATCTATCTATCTATCTATCTATCTATCTATCTATCTATCTATCTATCTATCTATCTATCTATCTATCTATCTATCTATCTATCTATCTATCTATCTATCTATCTATCTATCTATCTATCTATCTATCTATCTATCTATCTATCTTTATCTCATGGTCAGTTTGTGAATGATGGGCCCAATGCCTCCCCATCATATCACTTCTCTTACCTGTGCAACCCAGATGCTTAAACAGTGACAAATTAGCTACATTTCCACAGACAGAGGCCCATATGGATGGTGGAAAGGTTCCGGGTGTGTCTGCATCTGCAAGACGCAGAAGACTTTTTTATATATATATATATATTTATCTATATAGAACTTAGCAGCAGCAGCATGAGCTGACATCTAATGCAAGAGCAAGATGCAAAATTTCCCTCCTATTGGTCAGAGAGTGGACGGGTTGCACCGTGGATCCACGGAGCCTGACTGATGATCATGATGATGATGAGTAAAACTTGTTAGAGCTAACTGGTGAGTGGCGTACAGCCAGATGATGTGTGTAATAGGCTCCAGCTTGATGTGTGCGCTTGTGTGCATGTGTGTGTATCCATGGTGTGAGTTAGTGGTACATCACATTTGCAGAAATCTGCCTAGAAGATTTGATGACGAGCTAAAGCAACAACATACTCCAGTAAGGCACAACATTATGACAAGTGAACGGCATATGTTTTCATTATGGCGCATTTTACCCTTAAAACTAAAAATTGGATTTGATAGAGATTGACAAAGATCACAATGTGACGACGAGTCGACTGGGTCAGAGGCCCTCCAGAACATTAGCTGTTGGTGGTTGTACCTGCTCCACTGAGACTGGTAAAAGACGTTAAAGGATAGGACAGTGGTGAACCATTGACATGGTTCTTGATGTGCATCGGGAGCAAAGCACGGCCATAGTGTTTGATCCAACTGATACGCTACTGTAGTACAGATTTGCTGAAGAACGTAATGCTGGTTTTCGAAAGTTAGTTGCTGAGAGTGATCTGTCTGGGTGGTCTGCTGAGCCCTGTCCACTGTGGAAAGTCTCTTGATCATCAGAACTGGACCACCAAGCAATGGAAGACCTGATCTGATGAATATCTTTTTTTTTACTCTGTTACTTGGATGTCTGTATGCATTTTCTTACATCTGTGAATCATATGGGACCAGGGTGCATTAAGAGACAAGATCAAGCTGGTGGAGGCAATTTGACGCTTTGGGCAACGTTTGAGTGGGTAACCTTTGGTCCCTTCACCCGTGGGGATGTACTCTGATACGTACACTTTAATTAAGCACTGCTCTGCCATGAGGCAAATATGGTAGATCTTTTGATCTCAGTTACAGTATCTGCTGGAAGTGCTGGATAAATGCATCAGACTTAAAGCTACAGTTGGTAAAATGTGTTTTTTAAATTATTTTTTTAAACATGTTTGTTATTATTAAACTATTACTATCTTGTGACAGTCTAAGACAGGTAAACTGTGGAAAAAAATCAAACATTTTACCTGTAATGGTAATTTGCTTCTCCTCTATTAGCACATGAGCTTGATTGACAACGCTAAGACCCTCCTCCTGGCTCTGATTGGTTGTTTCTGACCGGGAGCTGTGCCATTTTGCAAGTGGCAGTAGGACCACAAGGAGCTCTTTTTTTTCCACAAAACTTATCTGTAGACTTTAATTAATAAGTAGAAACATTTTTTAAGTTACTTTCTGCAGCTTTAAAGGATCTGCTGGTAACATGTTGGATTCATGAAAATCACCTGCAGTTACCAAGTTATTGACTGGATAGTATTTGAACTTGACATAAGAATTAAGCGCAATTAATTGGAATACACGGAACTAATCCTGTAATTTATGATAACTAAGGTCGGCCTCGAGCAGGGATTTTAATGTCGTTGTGCAAAAATACCCTTTGACACTAAAACAACCAGTTTTTATGCAATTACTACCACACCCTCTACATCAGGGTAATTCAGTATTCAGTTTGGTGTTCTGTAATTTTTAGATGGGTCTCTGCTTCAACACACGTGAGTCAAATAATCAGGTCATTAGCAGGGCTGTGGAGAACTCAACTGCATATCGAGGAGGTAATTCAGCCATGTGATTCAGGTGTGTTGGACCAGGAACACATAGGAGGGCTTCAGGACACCGGCTCTTGAGGACTGGGGTTGAATTCTTCCATGCTCTTATTGGCTCTGTGCACTTCCATCATCACATAAAAAGTGACGTTTTTGAGTCCAGAGGACAAAATTATTGAAGCTACACATTCATATTTGTGAAATACATAAAGTAAAGTAGGTTTTGATGATATCCTTAGGCCATTGTAATTCATTTCTAGTCTTCTCGTGGTTTTGTGCCTGTGACGAAACAAAATATTTATATTTCAGGTTTGACATGATAGTTTGCAGGGAGTGAGCAATGTTGATTAGACATTTATTTAGCTGTCATTATTTCAGGCCGATATTTGAGGGAAGCTGGTAACTGTGCAGGCTGAGTATCCTAATTTTAGAACGTGATGCCAAAGAGGCCGGCGCTGCTCTCTGGAATTATCTCTTTATTCCGGGTGGGGGGGGACTCAAATGCCAGCACCAAGAAAGAAACAAGAATAAGACTGTAAATCTGTTAAGAGTTGAGGTGAGATGTCAATATCTTGCTCTGAAGTCAAGAGAGCTTCCCTCATCTAGCTCTGCTTTATTCGCACAATGCTTTCCAAGACCTCCCCCTGGGGATTATGTAGGTACCAGGCAGCTGTGCAGTTATATCGGGACAGGGAGCGAGTGTTTCTGCAGAATGCAGCGCTGCATAAAAAAAAAAAAAGGGAAAAAAAAAACACACACACTTCAGCTGCATCTGCTGTATATGCACCATCTATACCAAGGTGATGCAATCCTGGATGATCGATATCAGTCTTCATCACTTGATGTTTTGGCAATTACAAATACATGTGACATGGCAGTAAGGAAACATTTATTATGTTGAATTGTCTTGTAAAATCTTCATTTTTTTAAATTGACTTAGCCTAATCAAATTACACAGCCTCATAGAGGTTTTGACATAACGGACTATTAAGAGGAAAATACTGCTAAAAACAAAGGTTAATGAGTTTCCCTCCGAGGAGGGTGGATACCCTTGAGCCTTATTGGATTGGTAATTTGAATTAGCGACGTGTGCAGTGGGACTCTTGTGTATTTATGTGTTTTTTTTTTTTTTTTTTCCCCACCTCTTTCAACCAGCTGTGTGATGCAGTAAGCGGTGATAATCACGTCTGTGGCTTGTCAGGGTGTTGCAGGATGTTACAGCAGAAGCTCAAAGCGCTTGCTGTCATGTGTTTGCCTAATGAAATCAGACAGGATGGTCATTATCATCATTGTGTGTTATTGCCGACACTTCCATCTTCAGCACTTCTAAGCCAGGCAGAAAAAATAAAATAAAAAAAGATTTAAAAAAAAAATCTTACCTGTGCGGAATAAATACACAGAAATCCCTTACAAAGGCACGTATGCAGGCAGATGTGGATATATAAATGTTTTTTTTTTTTTTTTTTACTCGTACAGTTTTTACTTTCTTAGTCGCTTTATGCGAGCTACGAGGTGCGATAAATGGGGTCCCTCTGCTTTGTCATTCTGCTGTATTGTGTTACAGCTGCTGCTCTGGTGCTGGTGTCATGTGTTCTCATTATGAAAGCGGGACTGGGAGAAGGTTATCAGCCACAGCAGGAATGAAAGAATAACTGAAACACAGGCTATTGATCTGTACGCTGCAGCATGAAAGACTTTATAATGCAACATATAGAAGAGCTTTTGTTGTATGTGCAATATATAAATAGCTTTTTTTTTCTTTCCCTTTTGCAGTGAGTCATGTCGAAAGCTTGACATTTTCACAGGGTGCATTATTATCAGTAAAGATGACTTTTATGATTCTCTTGGCTTTGGGTCTGTAAATGGTAGGTAGAAATCTCTGTTTGGCATGTTGTTACAATTCGGTGTTGCTTCGTCATACAATTAATGTAAAATAAACAAATAGTTACTAGGCCTGTCACAATATCAAATTTTGCTGAGCGATTAATTGTCTCAAAAATTATTACGATAAACGATAATATTGTTTGAAGACCTTTTTACACTGATTTAATGGAAATAATGTAATAATGCATGCCGAAGGTAGATACCAGGGTGGATTAAGAGACAAGATCAAGCTGGTGGAGGCAATTTGACGCTTTGGGCAACGTTTGAGTGGGTAACCTTTGGTCCCTTCACCCGTGGGGATGTACTCTGATACATCCCCACGGGTGAAGGGGATGTATCGACGGCAGCATTAGAACTCCAACCTTCATGTGTCTCTTTGTTAGCCCGCGTGTGCACCTCTATGAGCTCAAAATTTCACATGAACGAATTATGGTGCATATCGAACGCAGGGTAAGCGATTGTCGCCTCATCGCACGAGTTGAGAGTGGTGAGGGACGAGCAGTTTTACATTTTTATACAATGTTTCAAACAAATAACTTCCTTTAAGCTTTCCTGAATATAAAAAAAACTTGAAATTTCAGACTTGTTTTGGTTTGAGTCAATGAAGCATTTCTTTGAAACAGTGGCGGTTTTCAATATGGGCCATATGGGCAGTTGCCCACGGCGGCATCACAAAGGGGAGGAGCACCCAAGAAGAAGTCGACTCTTAAGGCAGATTATAGCATCACCCAGCCGCCACACCAGGCAGATCGAGATGCATACGTAAAGATGCACAGAAGAGGTGATCTATCACTATATTCTTATACCACATTTATGGTCTCACACTTCCACAGCGATAAACACCCATACAGCAGTAGTTATTGCTTCGTGAACTCCCACTGTCCTGTTAGGAGGCGAAGTGGGGGGCGTGGGGCTGCGGTAACCGCTGCAAGGAGCAGAACTCGCCTTTTAATTTAAAGAAATCAACACTATCAGGTCACACAATCAAGAGGGCAACTTCAGCTGAACAAGTAGGCCATTTGTCATTCTGACTACACCAGCGGCATGAGGTCTAACACGCTGACAAGCTAGCTACCTGAGGGTAGAGACTATACTTTAATTGACATGGCTTGTTGCACCCTTGCCAGCTTGGAAAAATAAATGTAATGTTTTTGATAAGTAATATTTTAATCTATTTATTTTTACCAATTCTATCCACTTATCTGAATTACAATACCTGCCAAAGCTAATGCGTATAAGCTCATTTAATAAACAGCATTTGGACCATTCAGTTATTATGCCTATGTATTTTCTGCCCGTGTTTGCATTTTATATATATTTTATAAATCTTTTTATGGTGAAAATAATTGCAAACATCGCCATGACGATATTAGGTGCTGTATATACCTTTCCTTTTACTTTGTCCTATATATATATATGTATATGCTATATTGGCAGTTTTGCCAATTTCATCTGCAGGTTTAAGATTTTGCTGGTGCAAGACTCCGTCCCACTTGCTAAATATTGCATTATCATGAAATAATACAACTTCAGAACTCTTAAAAATACATCAGGCAACAATTATTTATTGCACTCCAGATAGTCTGTAACAATATTAAATATTGCACACACTGATATTGCGAGGATGACATATTGGGCTGCCCTACCTTTGGTCACACTTTTTTCCACTGCAGAGCTGCTAAATTTAAACAATGCTGCTGAAAGGGCAGAGGTAAAATGCACCATAGACTTTGCAAGAAGGTAGCTGCAGTTAAAAAAAACAAAACAGCTGCTGTTATAAACACGAAGGTCTGTAAAACTTGATGCAATGTTCTAAGAAGCTGCTGCATCCAGCCAAAAAGTCACTTGCTTAACATTCAGTAAGCTGTAATCTGGTGCAGTACATCTTTGTTCTTTGAGCTCAATGTTTTCTGTGCATGGTTCCAGATAAATGAGCAGTTAAAATAATATGAATAAAAAATAAAATCAATCAAGTTTATTTGTATCGGACATTTCAGCAACAAGGCGGTTCAAAGTGCTTTACTTCATAAAACACAAAATCGCTCAAAAACATCACACAGTTACCAATAAAAGAGCAAACATTACATTTGTGCCATCATCAAAAACATCAGTACACATCACATATGTTGGTCAATATTCCACTAATTATGATCCAAAGGCAGTTTGATCAGGTGGGGTTTTAATCTTGATTTAAAGGAACTCAGTGTTTCGGCTGTTTTGCACTTTTCTGGAAGTTTGTTCCCGATTTATGGTGCATAGAAGCTGAATACTGCATCTGAAAAACAGGCTTAGAAGACCATGTGCCACATAAGACAGATTAAGAGTCGCACCATGCACCTCAATGATGTATGAATTTAATAAATGGAATGTAATAATTAGGTTAAGGGCATTTTGTAAGCCATCTTTACCAAATTTTACAAACAACCAACATCAACAGCATAGGTGACAGTAACAGCAGAGTTGCTGAGTATTTTCTGCCAACTTGCGTCAGTCTGCTGACCACCTGCTAACATTTCCAAAGCCGACACGCTCTCACAGATAGAGGCTGGAAGCAACTTTACTGCTTTTGCCCATCTGGCTTATCTCTAGAACAGAGCAGGCTGCTGCATGAATGTCCCTCCAAATATTGCTCTGAGAATGCAAAACAACTTTTAAATGGCTATCTCACATTTTCCCTATCCATCCAGCGAGACACAAGTCCAAGCTGAGCAGCCGACTGTCCACTAGCGGTTAGCCGCGATAACCAGCCCATATGGCAAAACCTCAACGTGTGTACCAAAAAGGTTATGAATGTTTTTACACAGTGAATGTGCATATCAGCGTTTAACTGTACGTGTGAAATATCTTCTTTGTAGTTTATAAGCACACTATGTACAATTATTCCTATAAAGACTAAGATACATTGTTGCTACAGCTCATATTCTTAACTGATTTTACACTGGAAGATTGTAGCCAAAAATTGGTTGTATTGTTAATTCTACAAAAAATATTTATACCCTCTTAGATGTAGAACTAAAATAATTTTTCACCCAAGAAGTTTCTATTTAATTGGAAATAAGAGGGCATCTCATTTATTATAAAAATGAATGTCAAGCAGGTCTGGTAAATGCTGAAAAAGTTTCTGAACATTTTCACTTGTATTTGGCCGATTTATCTTTGGAGCCGAAGTCCCAAGTCTTTCAGGTCGGACACCCTCCTCACCATCACCCTGATCTTTAAAACCCCTAATACAAATTCTGGATCAGGTCTAAGTTGAGACCCAAACTTTGTCACTCCAAAATATAAATACTTATATCAAATTTTCTGTTTACGAAGATTGGATTTTAAGAAAATCTGGATGTGGTTTTCCATATTCCAATACGGATCCTGGATTGGTCGTCTCACCAGCACCAGGTGCCATAGCAACATTGGATGGGTTTGGCACCGACTCTGGTTACAAAATTTGAGAGTTTGAGCATCATTTTTTTAAAATTCCTAGCAAAGTTAAAGCAAAAACTTTTACATTTCAGTTTTCTGTAATGATAATTACAGGAAATGACACATCTGTTATATATTGGGCACTGTGTGGCTGTAGTCCTCAGCACCATTGCACTAGGTTCGATTCTTGGGCCGCATGTATTTCCCTCTTAAATGAAGTAAAAAAAAAAATTTCTTCCTGCACACGTAAACATCAGAAAAGGTAGTTTGATTTGGTTTTGTGAGGCCTGTGGTTGTTGTTTCTAAAGGATGTTTTACTTTTAAGACTCTTTCCTGTCACTGCTCCCGATTTAGCTGGAGATAAACAACAAAGGATCGGAGTATAATGCGATACAAACCATGAAAGACTTAGAATAAGTGGTGCCAGTGCCTTAAAAAAAAGGTTAATTCTGTGAATATTGGACCTTGTGTGAGGACGAGGGCAAGCAAAGAAATGAGAAAATAAGTGCCAATTAAGTGAGTAATAGAAAGCAGGAGTGAGGTAGATGTTCCTCCCTGGGCGAGCAAAGTTATTTAAGTGCTCAAGATGTTTAAGAAGAAAAAAAAAGTTTAAGAAATGGCACTATCACACCAGTCAAAAAGATCAAAGTGTACACCACCAAAGCACCGAAGCAATTAAACCACAGCTACGCTTTCCGAATTTGCTTTCGAGGGTTTGTAACAACGTGACAGGAGCAAAAAGCCGAGGTGCACTCGCTGCACTGGAAACCAGAGGAAACCCAGGTAAATAACACGAAGGCCTCGAGAGGAAGAAAACACTTTCCACTCCTCAACTTTTGCAGCGTCATAAATTTCAAAAGCACGGGAAACGGGGGGTGCAATACAATGGTACACTAAATGGCACAGTCATAAATTGAGCTATTTTTTACTGATGTGACACATTTGATATGGCCCACATTGATTCTTTCCGCGTACTCATCAATAAAAATGAAATATCTCGCGTGTTGTGGGCAGAAAACTCACATTTTTACTCATGCACCTTGTAGGAAATGATGTTGCTTTACAACAAGATGATGCTGGTTTTGCTTTTCGCACAGCTGAGACACCGGCAGGCATCTCAGGTACATTATAAATTATTTTGTGGGCTTGACAGTGAAGAGTCTGGTAGTTTCAGGGCATAGATCTGAACTGTGCAAAGGGTACCTTGACTTTCATGTAATGCATTCAGGGGGGATCGAATGTTTGTGTCCGGCAACGCTCCGTTCAGTAAAAATGGATCAGCGAATTTTATCATTTTTTTCTTAAAGGTCTTTCAGCAGATATGGTGTCACATGAAAACGTCAATAAAAATAAGAGAAATCAGCAAAACCCGCGAAAAGTACTATTTAAAGACTACATCGCTTTTTGTGTCTGCTCGTGTTTTGCTATAATCTCTATGAGATTCCTAATTTGACACGGTAACCTCTGAAAATAATGATCCGAGCGTGTTTCCTTTCATCTCCGAGGCTTTCAGCCTCTGACTACTGAGTGGTGCATCTGAATAAGAGAAACTGTCATTTATTGTCGCAGAGCATGAATGTGTGCCTGGAGTGTGTGTGTGTGTTTTTTTTTTTTTTTTTTTAATGACATCCCTAAGTTGCAGTTGTTTGCTTCAGACAGCTGCAGAGGAAGAGATGAAAAAGATTCAAGCTGACCCGCTTGGTGTAACCTGATTGCTGTCACATGTAGACGGAAGCTGTAGGAACAAGCTGAAAGGAAAGTTGGGAGCTGTTTGATTGCTCTCGCAAGAGCAAAATAGAAGGGAATCATGCTAAATGGAAAGACTGTAGTGCTGGGAGAAGAACAAGATCGTTTAAGTTAGGTGGTAACGCGTTTTTGTTTTTTGTTTTTGTCTCCAATGCTGATCAGTCAGCAATTGATGTCAAGCTAGCAAAATTTGTTAGCCTTAAAGTATAGCGAAACAAAACAACAAACATAATCTGGATGCTGCTGTATCTTTATATCTTCACAGTGGCAGCTATTTTGTCCAATTATAGTTTACTTACATCCGTCTTCATACACACAGCAGCGGTTTTTAAACAAAGCAGGCCGCGTTTTGATGATATGTTAGCTTGTTCGCACGCTAACTCCCGAAATATTTCTTGCCTTTCCAGGTCAGCGTGAGCAAAAAAAAAAAAACAAACAAAAAACTACAAGTAAACAAAAACTCCTACTCCTTCTCCTACGTCTTGAACTTGGAGCTTTGCTCTGAATGTCATGAAACCTAATGTCTGTCGATTCAGCTGCTCATCCTCAAACTGACAGCTGTGTCAGTAAAGCACACAGAGTTGCCAGGTTACGTGACAGAAATAAAGGTATTTTCAGCTGCAAATACAGACTTTTCTACACTACCAACATCATGGTAGGGGGATCATGATGATTTTATGTATTTATTGTTATCCTCTTATTTACAGCAAGTTATTTCAATGCACTTTACATACAAACATATCTGATTTATCTATTTAATTCTATGTTTAATAAAACGCATACAATTTAGTCCAATCTTATAGGCAAATTTAAGTCAAATTGCATTATTCCGACTCACTCCTGGGTTAAAATATATGCAGGGCTGCAACTAATGGTTATTTTAGTAATCAATTATTAGTTATTCTATCTGTTTCATTTTTTAGATGATTAATTGATTAATTGGACAAAAGAATTTGACACATACTGCAAATTATTTTCTGTAATTAATTACTTAAGCCTCTTTATGCATATCAAAAATACATGAACAATGCAATTGCTACAAATGATCAATAGAGTAAAGTAATGCTATTTTTTTAATTATCTGTTCATTAATTGTCAACTATATAAGCAGATTAAAAAAATCAGTAACTTTCATAAATGAGAAAATAAAGATTCTGTTGTTTAAACATTTGCATTCTGCCTAAAAGGCCATCAGATAGCATTTCTTTAGTGGATTGTTGATCATTTGTAGGAACGGATGCATCTGCAGGTGTAAAATACCTTTAAATCAGTCCAAATTCTGTAATAAATAACATTAATTTCATATTAATCTATTAAATTATTAATGAGATTATTTTTATTTTTTACAGAATTTGAACTAAGTGAAGTTCAAACTATGCCGGTTGATGAGTTCTGGGAAGAACATATTTACAGAAAAATGTTTTTTTTTTGGTTTTTTTTATATCTTAAATCAAAATGTATAGATGTTGGACAGTTTTGGCTTCAGTTATGAGTATGTTGTTCTTTAAGCAAAAGGTCAGTCCAGTTAACAATTAATTGGTCTCTAAATTAGCTGAGCATTATTTAAATATTCAACTCATCACAATTAATCCGATTACTCGTTTCAGCCCTAAATACACGAGTCAGTTAAATGCATCTTGGTAAAGATGCATCATAAACAGAGAACGCACAGCCGATTGCATCAACGCTCGAGGCAACAGTGATCTGTTAAGCGGAATAAAAGCCCAAAATGTTCTGTGGCTGAAATCACATACAGTAAATCAACAACAGACAGTGAGTGTTGAGTTCAGTCAGGGACTCCAGCACTGATTCAGAAATGCATTGATTGGAATCCTGACCTTATACATGAGATTGGCTTGGGAAATGCCTAGTTTGAGAAAAGAGAGAGAGAGAAAAATGCTTCTACGATGAAAACCAAGACCTCAAGGCAGAGCAGACAAATATTTCATCTGACTACATAAATTGACAATGGTGTTTCATGAAGTCAATAAAACATTACCTTGTGATATTATCAAGTTTCAGCAAGCTTGATTATATATGAGTAAGATTTCTAATAGGTGTGGGCTTAAGACGGTCACCAGATGCGGTTTATTAAAGTTTTAAATGCATGGCATCTTAAATGCAACATTCAAGCAAAACCAACACTTTGCATATGGGACATATTGTTGTGTCACTGTGTATTTAAAACAGTTATCTTGTATTATCTCTGAGCATCATTTTGCATTTGGCAGTTCTTTCTAAGAATAAGGGGAAAAAGCAAAAGAAGAAAGTTTTCAAAATCTCTCAGTTCCTATCAGCAGTTCTGAAAGCACTTCAAAGAGAATGTCAAAAATCATTACTGGAAGCATTGCGTCTCCGAAAACGGATGCATGTCTGAGGGGGAAATACAGTTTCAAATGCAGATTAGAGCCGGGGAACTAATTCTGTCAGGAAAACTGTGCAGGAGGTGTTACAACGCTGAGCTTAGTGCTGCCGCAATTACAACATTTTATGCAAATTTCTGCACTTAACATATTGTCTGCTGCCGATAGTTTTATGACTGTAATCATGTGTAAACTTAATAACGGCTTAACCGTACACGGATACCTGAAGGGAACAAATCCCCTGGAACTGCTCCAGTGTGGTCTTGCTTTGCTTTTGCCCTTCTGCGCCGTCAAACAAATTTCTTTAGAGCAGAAAAAAAAATAATCTTGAGTAAATGCAAAATGCACTTTTAAACGATTATATTGTTTAGTAAGGGAGAAAAGTTACACAAACAATTCTGTTTATGTTTG
This sequence comes from Poeciliopsis retropinna, assembly GCA_010277075.1. NCBI lineage: Eukaryota > Metazoa > Chordata > Actinopteri > Cyprinodontiformes > Poeciliidae > Poeciliopsis > Poeciliopsis retropinna. The sequence continues at coordinate 5,552,741 of VMRM01000002.1, forward strand.
GACTATAATAAAATTGACCTCTAAACTTGAAAACCGTGACTTGCAGTTTGGATTGTAATTATGTCTGAGTGTGACTCATGAAATGAAAACAATTTGATTAATCACAGTTCTCATTTAAAAAAAGAAAAGGTGGAGGAGACCATGAGATAAGAGAAAGCTTTTCTTTTTTTTTTGAAATATATGAAATTTGATTTGTGCTTTTTGTACTTTCCCAGGTTACCATGCAGCAACACAACAAAAAACACAAAACGTTTCCAAATGTCTTTGGTCTAGTTTCTAGTGCAAATACGTTAATGCACTTGAAATAAGACACAACTAACTCACAACTAACTTTTCAGCCATAGGCAGGAGCTCATTTGAAGTAAATCAAGCTGTTCCTTATGTGACTTCAACAAAGTTAGATAAATTTTTCAACAGAGCTTATCGTGAATGCTAAGGCTAACTAGCATGACCCAAATGATGACGGTTATTTTGCTGCCATTTGTACATTTAGCAGCGTGTCCACCGGGTTGATTGACAGCATTAGGACACTCATCCTGGTTCTGATTGGCACATTTCTGGCCCTGGCGACAGACGCCAGGCCATCCTCGATCCTCCAAGGATAAGCGCTTATAGCAAACGGATGGATGGGTATCCTCGTTTAACGTTGCAGGACATAAATGAATAAATTTTCTCTTCCTCTTTAGCTGAAAACCGAACTGCCCTCTATAACCTTTCTGCTCCTCTGATTTTTTATTTTTTTTCCCCCTCCGCAGATAATCAGTGTTTACTGAAATGCAGAAAGACGGTGAAGGATTAGTGGCCTTTCAGTCAGACCTTGATCTGAATCGCTCGCGCAGGCATTACGTAACCGTGGCCTGCGATAAAAAAATAAAACGCCAGTCAAACCGCCAGAAACCATGTGTGTCGTTCAGCTGCTCTGTGACTGTAGAAAAAACCCCAAAAAAAACCCTCAAAGCCAACCAGACTAATATTCAGTCAAACAATTCAATTCATTTTCTGAGTTATGGCAGTGTTTTGGTAAACACCACTCATAACCCAAATCTGTCCGGAATAACTTAATCCCAGATTAATTTATATCAATATTATCCTCTTCACACTGCAGAGGAGGATATTTTTCTCTTGTTAACTAGAGGAGGAACAAAGTATCTACCGATACCTGTCATCCTAAATGAGCGTTTCTTTTTGTGGAGCCATCCGGCCGTAAATCGTCGCCTTCCACTCGGCGTTGGAATGATATTATATTTTGTAAACAAAAAAAGAAAAAAGAAACAATTGTCATGCAAAAACCTCCAGAAACTTGCAGCTTGTGAATTTTTTATTTTATTTTTCTGCTGCCAACCTGAAGGTGACATTGATTTAGCTCTTGCTTTCAGCTGCTGCATCTGGTCATATTGATCAATAACTTCTACTGGGAGCTGCATTTCCCTTAAGCCCCCCCGAGCAAGCCAATTAAGAGAGCTGCATGCATCTCGTACAGAATCCAAAATGTGCACAAACACAATCTTCCCCACAGTCCCATTAAATAATGCATAAGGGCGATATATTATTGTGCAGCGCTTACAACCACGGGTCTCACAAGTCCTATTCAAACTTTTGGCCTCTGAGCTGAGAGGCACAGGATGCAATGTAGTGCATTTAATGCACTCCTCAATCTTGACTGAGGCATTAGCAAAAGAAAAAAAAAAAAAGAGAAGAAGATAATGCCTTTGTGAATTACTCCTCCCGAACACGCCGCTCTGATGAGAGACCGTTCTGTCCCTCTCTTATTGATTTGTTTGTCAGAAAGTCGTATGGCGTGCTCTTCACCAGACTGCGCCGGCCTCGCTGGGGATCTTTATGTCTGTTCGCTACTACAGGCTGGAAGACGACAGAAACGTGAACCATCCCAATGAAACGGCCTGACTAAAAAGACGCGTCATCTTTGGCTGCCTTGAAGAAAACAAGAAGCTTGTTGATGACGTGTTTGATCGAGGAGTCACCAGATGAGACGATCTGGTTTAATTTACATTATTCAGTTTCATGTTTTGCAGCCGTAGTGAGATGTAGTACTTTTATCTTAACAGTAAGAGAGATGAAAAACAATCCAACTTTTGCCGTGGGACAGTAGGGGCAGTAGTTTGTGTTTTCAAGGCATATAATGGCATTTTGTAGCACAATCTAGTAACTATGTTGCCCTCAGTTGTTCTACAAATGCGGGATATATCAAATATGATTTAAAAGAAATTTGACTTTGTAATTCAACACCTCTGTCTCTTTAAGAACTCCTGCTCTTTGTGAAACGTCACCTTCAGGATGTCATTACAGCATGGTTTTCCTTTCACCCATAACAACCTTTCACCAGCATTTCACTCAGAAGAAGCTCGTTCAGAGAGCTCAGCAATTCCACCAGCTGTTTTCTAATTGCTAATGGCTAGTTTGAAGGAGCTGGGTGGGGAAAAGGTGGTTCTGTGAGGTGGGAGCTCAAAAGTTTAGAAACAGCATCTCTAAGGAGGAGCTTTGTCGTCAAAGACGGTGCTAGGTCCAACCAGGTGTTTTGCGCAGCTGGATTTCTCAAACATGCCTGAAAGAATCAAAGTATGTTTTTGATGAGGGTCTAACATTATAAGATGATGTGAAGCTCAAAACAGTCGATTTTAGATGATACTACCCCTCTTGCTTTGGTGAAGTCTTTATTAAAAGTTCAAATACTAATGATTTATTGGTTTCTTCTCGTCCAATTTTACTCTGGCAGCTTTATCTTTGAGGTCCAACTCCCCCACATTTGTATACAACGGCGGACTACTGCTATTGCTCCGTGGATTTAAGGAGCAATAGTCACAGGTTATAAACCTCTGACAGTTTTATAAATCAGAAGGCTTGGCAAAAATACAGCACAAATAATTATCGATCACTGTTGTCAGCGGAACTGATTGATATTATTTCTGTAAAGCTCTCCGCAGGCAGACTACTTGTCCTCTGCATATATTTACTGAAAATATTAATGTGAAATGGGGATAAAGTGTTGAGATTGTCTAAAACTAGAGGTCATTACAACATTCCTGTGCACAGCATGATGTGTATGTGGCCGTGTTTTTCTTCTAGTACGCAGGATGGCGTCTTCATCAGCACATTGACCTGATCACAAGTAAACATAAACCTAATAAAGCAAACATCTCGGATATAAATGTGGTGAAATAGAAAATTGGCAGTTTTGCAAGTTTATTCCGCTCAAACTTTTAAATATTTTATCATGTGGCAACGGAACATTTCAATGGATTTTGCTGATTTTAGGAGTGGATGAATAATTAACGTTTTTGTTCGCAGATTCTTCCACAGATTTTGTTGATCTTTAGAACTACGTGTGCCTCTTGACCGATTCTCTGATTAGTGCTCTCTTTACTCAGCCTGCCGGTAAAGTGGACAACCTCGTCTTGGTGGGTTTGTGGTCGTCTCATCTTTAAAATGATGCAGTGAACGCTTTGGCTGTTGTTCAATAACCCAAATCTGCTCCATACTTGTCCCTGATCTGTCTGATTAGTGACGTTTTCTTTGTCTGCTTTATTATAAACGTTATCTAACAAATTCACAAATTGGAATTTCTTAGATAACCGCATGATGTAATATGGAAAGGTTCAAGTGTTATGAGTACTTTTAAGTACTGTAAACTTCATTTTACATTTTTTTTTTACAGCTTTTTAAAAAAAATGCTTTGTGACAAATTCTTTATTAGAAAATGAGTCACAAAATGTTTCAATGATATGTAAGTGTGGATATACTTTTAGTTTCAAGATAGACAAATTTGACGGGGTTTTTTTTGAGTAAACCCATCCTTCCTCCAAAAGTTGACTGATTGTTTAAGAGAGATGATAAAAACCACAGAACATGAAATGTGTTTTTGGTTCCTCTGGATCACTAAACTAAAGAAATAACTACATTTCATAATAACAGGAAGTGAGACAATGTTAGCAACAGGATTGCAGCTTTACAAAGAAAATTAAAAAGGAATCTTTCTAAAAATGTAATACATGTTTTTTTTATATCTTTTGTTTGTTTCAGACTTTCCAGAGGTTATGATACCATGAATAATGATTTTTTTTGTCTTATTTAGATGTGAACAGATCTTCTTTTTTCCTTTGATCAGTGCATTGTGTGAGGGGAAAAAAACACTTCCATCATTTTTCAGCTACACTGAAAACCAAACAGTGCCAACTGTGAATTTGATGTTTTTCCATATATTTTAGTCATTATTTTCAGATCGCAGACATCAGAGTGTCATTAGGAGTTTTTACCTGGCGTGCGATTTGACTGCTAATTATTTTACTTTGCCTAAAAATGGTAACGGGTCTGGAAGAATGCTTTGTTTACCTTCAAAGTCTGTCCCTGAAATGACTGTCAGGCGGCTATTTTACATTTAGTGTGTTTTTTTTGGACTATTCAGTTAATTTAGTGAACCCTGGCCATAAAAAAAGAAAAATGAGGGTATAACTTTGAGATTGTTAAATTGCGTTGAAAGTCTCAGTGCAATATGACTTCCTCTCATTTGTTATACCATTTTCTAACAATTGACAAGAACATTGTTAAGAAACAACAAAACAATAGATGCTTCAGAGGAAATGGGGACACAAAGCTTCAAACAGGAATCCTGTCAAAACCTTTTTCTGCGTGATTCTTTCTGTCTGTGAGGCTCTGACAGTATCAGAAATTGTATATTTCTCTTTAGTATTCCTGGAGCAGAGCGCCATGTGAAGTGGATCAAGTGCACTTTATTCCTTGTGCAGCTACCCGCAAGTGAGCTTTGGACAAAAATAGCCCTGTGCCGACTTCAGCCGTCTGATTCCGACCTTCAAGTCATTTTAGGCCTCCGTTTTATAGGGAAACAATGCAACAGAAAATCACGCAAAAAGACTGTGAATAGTTGTATTTCCTGGAATTTTTGTGGGTTTTATGCAAGCGATGGTAAATCATCTTCACTCAAATTTTACAATATGTTGTGGTTAAAGACGCACATTTAAGCGGATTTTATGTACTTAGTAGATGTTAGCACGTAAAATTAATACAAAATAGATGCATGGCTTTAGCATTCTTTAAAAAAAAGGTTTTTTTTAACCTGCTGCCCTTCAGAAAAGTCTATTGCAGCCAGCTGTCTTTAGGATTCACCTAATTAGTAGATAGTCAGCCTATGTGTAATTTAATATCAGTATAATTACAGGTGACCGTCATTGTAAATCAAGTCAGTGAAATCAATCCACCTGATGCTAATTGATAAAACATTAGCCCAGTGAAAATAGAGTGCAGCCTCGAAATATCAATTTGACTTTATAGCAATCTCTTGTTGAGTTCAAGCATGTGGTGACAGTTGAAAGAAATTACTCCCTTTTAGCAAGAAGTAAGCAACAGCTTTGAGAAGAGAAAGCTCAATAAACAACAATGAAAAAACAGATGCTGGTATAAAGGTTTATTATTATTCAAAAGGGTTGGCGGAGTTAATAGCAGCTACACAATGTGAGTCAAGCTAGTCTGACTGATATCAGTTTTTCCTTGGATAAACGTACATCGGACTAAAAAAGTACCGATTCTGTTCAGTTCTGCTGTCTTAAACTCTAAACCTTAGTCAATTTTAATTAAACAAAATTTGGCAAAAAAGGGTCAAATTCAGTGTTTCTTTATAGAAGCTAATGCTGTTTGGGGAGCCATGGCAATGAAAGGTTTGGGAACCCCTGTCCTGATAAAGTGCGAGTGCTGTGTTCGTATCTTAATGAAGTCCGACATCAGCAGGAATCAGATCACCTAAATGAGTTGAACCTTGTTAGTTGTAACACCCTTTTCACTCTCTGTTGGTCTTTTACAATCAGGTTCACTCAGAATAGCCCTCTGGACGTGTCTGTCTGCCAACCGCAATAAATGTACAGGGACTCCTCTAATCAACAGTAATATCCCAGTAAGAGTGGTGTTGTTTTTAAAATGTCCCTCTGGGGTGCTGCTAACCTTCAGCATCGCCCCTGGACTTTTTCTTAGCAAGGTTTCATGAGACCGATCGGCTTTGGCACATCAGGACAATTTGCATGTCATTTCCCCGGCCGAATCTCTTGTGGCATGGGGAACCGCCCATAATGGCCTCCACCGAGGGGCACGTGGAAGACACTGACACTGACATTGAACCGGCCAAACATCAGCTAGGTCAGGTCCGTCCGTGCGTGTTTCAGGAAAACGGTAGTGACATAACCGTCTCAATGCGCCGCACGCCCATCTATCAAGATACAATGAGACATCCCGTCCAAGCTCGTCAGAGGGAAACATCAGAAGGTCAGCTGTATTTCTGACTCTTGTGCACTGAGATGTGAAGCACATCAAGGGGTTTATGGTTTGATATTTATATCAATATATCACAAGCTATCAACCAGCTCAGCAATGTAGAGATAACCTTGCTAAAGAGTGATTATCTTTGAATAGCCTCTCAGAGTTATTGATGATGCTCTTCGACATGCTCCAGCGGTGTAAGCTCATTAGATTGGACTGAGAAAGTGTGTTTCTTTGTGGGGAAACTTGATAAATTAGGAGTGGATGGAGTTGTGCGGTGGGCGTTGGGTGATGTTGACTAAAAGAGGCTCATTTATGGTGAGCAGGATTGCTAATGTTAGGACATTCATAAGGCCCGTCAGGCTGCTTCTGGGTGCCTGGGTCGACTGTTTTACATTAACTACGCTATTAAAATGTTTGATAATGCAACCTCAAGGTCATGTTTTGTCACGTTGCCCCAAACTTTAATGTACTTTATTGGGATTTTATGGGGTTAGACAAAACGAGGTAGTGCATAACTGTACGGTGGAAAGACAAGTATACATCTTTGACTAAAAAATGAGACATGTACTTGTTTTCAGCTTTTGCAATGAGTGATACCTGTGAAAAATATCCAGTACAACTACTTACTTTTGCAACTGCCCTCACTAGTAAGTACCAGAAAAAAAGATAAAAATATCTGGCATCCACTTGAATTTTGCCGTTTTTACTGTGATAGGAACATTTGTAAGATGTAGTTCAAAGACAAACGACAGACAAGTGGCACAAGTTATGGAGAAACTCAGTTTGTCTGGAGTTTACTAGAACCGCAGGGCTGCCAGGATATGGCCGTCCATCTGAACAAACAAACCTGACAAGGAGAGGGTTTAACATGAGCGAACCTGGTAAAAACCAGCCTTTTGTTTTACGCTTTTCTTCGTACAGATGGTCTGGAACCTTAGCTTTGAGAAACGATTGCTAGCTGGATGCGTGAACTCTGCTGAGGTTTTAAATTTTAGCCAGTTGCTAACGCTTCGCCGTGACTTACGTAAAGTTTGACACCATCCTCTTCTGTGAGAGAGAGATGTGGCAAGCCAAATCTGTTGACATTAATTCAATATTTGGAAGCATGGCCAACAGGGACTGAATGGCTTCGTTCACTTTCTTCACTACTATTGATGAAACTAAAGGCTGACTACAATTATAAAATGGCGCAGAAAATCAACATAAGTTGTTTACAACTTCTCCTTCTGTTCCCTCACTGACCTGGTTGAAATTCAGCCGGAGAAATTGAGCTCAATGGGAGAAATCCCATATGAATTACTAGGAGTAGAAGAAAGTCGGCGGCATGGGTGGTATCCCTGACAGAACCTGTCGATATTATCATTATGCTACTTTTGCGCTAAATACAAAACAATCCTTTGAAAAAGAACTACAGACTCGGGTTGACGTTCATCTTCCAGGAGGATTGTGGTCGTAATGCGACAACATGAAAATTCAGAATAATATTTGCACTGATAAACCAAATGCTTGCTCTGTTGGCAACCTGCAAACAGCAACATAGGAAGAATCTTTGAAAATACCTGCATCTGTGCCGGTAAGAAGGGACTTACTTCAACTTCTTTGGATGTGAAACGTGACTGAGGGGGCTGTCTTTGGTTTTGTCTGGTAACCTTTATTTCAATTATCTGAGTGAGATTAAGAAAAGGCCCGGTGCGGTTTTTGAGAAAATGTCACAGTTATTAAATGGTGTTTCTGTCTGTCATTGTGAATACCCAGCTGAATTTTCAACCTGCATGCTTTAAGCATCGGGAACTGCTTTAAACATCACATTTTATGTGACATGTATGTTTGAATATACTTTCAAGGAACCTATCCTCCTTCTTAGTATTTCATTCAACGTAACCTTTAGATAATCCCACTAATGTACACAGGTACGACAGCATGAAGAGCTGAGGTGACGACAAGTTTGCATCACCTCAGGAATTTTATCAGAGGAATTACCATTAGAAAATGCTTCACTTTCTCTTTGCCTCACTCCTTTCCAAATACCTAATGGAACTAACAAACTATGCCGTATTTTGGGATGAATTTAGAAGTGTAAATTACTTTGTTGACAAATTTTTTTTTTTGAGACCGTTTGTCTGTTTTGCCGGGGGATTGGGCTCCGTGTTTGATGCGTGTCTCGGAGAAAATAAAGCTCCAGTATGGGATGAGAAGGAGATAATGCCTGGGAAATCCTCTAACTGGCAGAGTGCATTGCATGAGCCTGGTAATAGCAGATGGATACCCCCTTTGATCCGGCGGTTCGGGAGGAGAAGTCGATGGAGAGACTGTGATAAGACGTTCAGCAGTTAAGCTTTCTTAAGTTGACTCAGGTGTAATTAGACGGCACGGGCATTTTCACAACACCGCTAGTCGAATAGGAAACCTAGAAGTGTTTATCTCACCGCTTTTTGCTGGTTGTACATATTTAATGAGACGTGTTTATATGTTTGGTGAGAAGAAAATTAGAGATGTTCAAATAAAAGAAAATTGGTTAAATATTAATCTTGTGGAGTTTCATAGTGAGAATTATAGTTGGCGTCTAAATCTGCGGTAAAGATCTTTGGATTTTGTGTGTCCCAGAGCTGAAATTTCACTTAGCGAAACAGAAATGGTTTCATTCGTTCTTACTGTCTAACAGATTATAGGTTACCGAGAGGTTTCTTCATGCTTTATTCATGATTTTTAGAACGTCTTATGCTCGGAAAAAAAAGAAAAAAAAACACAGCAAATTGATTTTCTTTAGGGTTTTATCTTTTATGTTCTGAGAAATAACCAAAATCTCTTTTATAGAAAAAAAAAAAAGAGTAAAAAATAAAACCTTCGCCTCGAATACGACCCCGGTGTTATCTGTGTTCGGTGAACTTTGTTCCAGAAAGCATATTACCAGCAGATCCCTCAGTTTAAATTCAACAAGGGTTTCCAAGTCAAACTGCTGCCATATTTTATTTTTTTTCCTCTTTGGTCTACAAATATTTTTGCCTTCTGACTTTTAAGTGTCAAGGATTTCTTTTTTCTTATCAGTACATCTGCAGCAACAGGTGAGGCAGCTTTTAACTGATGTTTTTTTCTCCTTTAATCACATACACATTAAAAAACTCAACATTTATGATATTAAGATTTAAATGGGTAGATTTATGCAAAAGTTGTCTTTTTTTTGTTTTACAAATGGCAGTCTGAAGTGTTATGTAATGCCTATGTTGCGCACAGCAATGACAGATCTATCGTCTAGGTTAAACTTTGTAGATAAGTTTACCAAAATGTTTTTAAACCTGCATTTTTTACATTATTTGGAACTCCAAGCATACATTACGTTTATTAAAAATAATCAGAATGTTTAATTTTGCCATCATTTACCTGACGTAGAGCATCCCGACGTCAAATTCTGCAACACAATGCAACCTTTCCGGCGTCGCAGTCGAACATGAAACGAAAGAGTTCCTGTGAACATCTCCGCAGCTCGGATTCTGACGTGTCAGTAATTTTGCGATTACACAGCTGAGCGAAGCGAAGATGCCTGACAGCTGGCTGTCATTTGGGTTGCTTTGGGAACGAGGCTTCGTTACATTAGACAGTAAAATCTGTTGCACATTTAAAAGTTTCAGGTCCCCAGTGATCATCACACACTTTGCCCTGGGACGTGAAAATTGTACACTCTTCAAGTCATTAATTTTTCTTTAGTTTCTTTAGAGTAAATTTGCTGCCATTACTTAATGCTTAAAATGTTTATTCTGATAACCTGGAATGACATAAGTCTTCAAGTTTTCGCCTCACTGTTTGAGTCTGAAGCGTTCCTCTTGTTTCACTTGTGTGGCCTGGTGGCTTGAGCATTTTGGTTTCCCTTCTATTGTGTGCTCACTGATAATACACATAGGTGTTATTTGCTGTGTTGCCATGGTTGCGCACATCCTACAAACCTTTTTGTGACATCCCTGTGGCTCAGCTGGATACAGTGTGTGTGTGTGTGTGTGTCATAAAATCGTGATATGCTGTGTTTGGATCCAGCAGGGATGCTTTCTTAGATATCACAATCACTTCTTTCTCCGCCTGCTCTGTTTAATCACGACAATAACACCGAATGTGACAACAAAGGGAAGCTGGAAGGGGGATGAAAACACCGGACCTGACAAACGTTCTGCTTGAGCATGCTTTGTGTTGATCTGAATAATTAACAATATGGTGAGTAAATATTTTTGGAGAATATAATTGCAGAAATCACCGCAATTATATTTTATTGGTAGGAACAACAGTTTGGGTTAGATTTGCAACGCGAGACTCGAAGAGACACGAGAAGGTTTATACAAAGGAAAATAGCTGACTAGTATTAAATAACGGCTGATCTACCCGCAAATCCGGTGTCAAAAATAGTTGTCGTTTTTGCCAGAATAATAAATGTTTAAACATGCAGGCAGAGCTTGTTAGAAAAACCTACTGCTGGTGGACTGTCTGCTGCTCAGCGTGAGCTTCTTTGGGGATATTTTAGTGATGACAGGGAGAAAATACAAGACAGCTGCTAGTTATGTGTTGTGTGCAAACATTTGTAGCATTGACAGTTATGTTGGGTTATTACAGCTATGATGACCGGAGAGAAAACACTCGGTGTTACAGAGGAGGGACAACTGCAAAAGGAAGGTTGACTGGATAAGAGGAAGTTGCTTTCTTTCTTTCTTTTGAATTTTCATCCTTGATTTGCCGTGGAGCTTGTAGGATCTACAGCCTTTTGGTAAAGCGAACAAAACAAAGGTTGTTTTAATGGGTGTTTTCACACCTGACAGTTCGGTAAACTCTGTTTGATTTGGGGACCAAAATTGCAACATTTGTTACAGTTTCAGATGGTGTGGTTCGCTTTCACACTGCTCTGTCCCAAATCCTTGGAAAACCTGTGGTGGTGCTGTACTAAGAAACACTGAAGAAAACGACATGAAAACTTCTGAAGAAGACTCAACTTTCTCCTCTATGCAACCGTAAACCAAAGTGGAGCAGCATCAGAGTTTAGCAGTTGTAGGATTTCTCTTTTGTCTTCAGTAAAAGACCACAAACCATTTCTCCTGCTGCTTTCTCCTGCTACTAGTATTTGTTTTGTTTGGATTTACCCAGAATTGTATTTGGATAATTTTGCCTTAATTTTACTCTTATGGTGATCAACATACTAGATACTATTTTCCTACTCAAGAGATGCATTATGTAATTCTTTGGTTTTCTGTCAGATTTAAAATTACTACTTCAACCAAAACACATGAAATTTTTTTCTCTCTCTTACTTTTATTAGAGAAAGTAAATGCAATCAGTCAAAATCAGAAATTTAGACTTGGCAGACCATAAAGGAAAATAAAAGGGTTTTGGCTTAGGATATGAAGAGTCACTGCTTCTCAAAAAAAAATAATACCCCATTATAATGTGATTTATTTTCCACTGTTGCTTTCCACACCGTTTTACCAACCCTTAACACCACAAGAAGCTCTTGGTTGACATAAAACCCTTTTTTTTGTTGTTCTGAAGTACTTTGCCTTACCAACCAGGTTATAGGACATGGTGGTTTTCAGCTTTTAGCCTCTGTTTTGCATGAAAGAAACAATATAGAAACACTGGCATCCTTTTGGAGCATATAGTCTACAGCTCAGATTTAACTAAATAGCTGGCAAAAATGTGAATAAAGGCAGGAAATTATTATTGTGAAACTCCAACTTATTCATTTTGTGACCATAAATGTAGCTGAAGACAAAGAAAAAAAGGTGACAACATTGCATCTTTACATATTACCTTTAAAACCGTCAAGATCAGAACACGAAACGCTAAATGTTGAGCTAAAAGCTCAAATTATCTCTATTGGCACAGTTGACAATACACATATTTGTGAACGACGATTACAGAAATAACATGTTGTTGTTCAGTGCCGGCTGCTCACTGTCAAGGCATCAACTGTCTGTTTCAATTAGATTTGCGGCGCAGAGGCTTGAAAGTGCAGAATAAACCTCGTTGAGAGCAAACACACCAACACGGTTGACTTGGGCGGATGGCATTAATCTCAGCATGGCTCCGGTCTAATCTGTGTCCTAACATATGGCTGCTGAACATACGGTGCAAACGAGTCCAATTCATCTTAATAAACAGTGGATGACGTGACGAACATTGAAATCGTTTCTGCCACGACAAAAAAGTCATGTTATTGTGTAGACACCACACGTGGACATCATAGTTTTTCTTGGTAATTGTAATAGTCAGGCAGTTGTAAATGAAAATGTTTGTACAAGTTTTCTCCTTGGCTAAATTTGGTAAATGCTTTTATTTAAATTATTTAACCTCCCCAACACGCACCTCATCCTGTTCTGCAAGTTTTTGACCTAAGAATGAACTCTTGACACAATCCGAATGGGTGGTGCTCTGGCTTTTAAAATTAATTGATAAAAATGTGACAGTGAAGCGGAAGTGGCCTAATTCTCACGTAAAGTCGCCGGTGGGCTCAGCAGAGTGAGTGGAAGACAGCTCAGCTGTGAACACGGCCGCATAATGGCTTTCTGCTGAAGAAAGGTAGCAGTGAGGAGAGGTAACGCCAGGACACTCCAAGGATTTCTTCTTGGAAACAAACCAGGAGTGACTAAGAGGATGTATGCGCCACAAAACCGGGAATATTGAGCTCACTGAGCTGCTGAATGAGGAGTCATCTCCTGGTGATGGCTTTGTTGGGTCATTTGAAGTAAATTTGGTTGTTATGTGAGGTGAGTGGTAGTTTTTACAGCGCGCTTCCATACTCTGTCCTTTATGACTGCAAAGCTCTCAGGAATGGGCCGAGAATGATGATTGTCCTTTATGATGACGAGACCGAATGAAGTGATTCAATTTTTTCGACACCATAGCTGTTAGTCAGACCAGTTAGGAGAACAGCACAGTTGGGTTTTTTGTTGTTGTTTTTTTTCTGCTGATGCAGCTTTGTGTCGACTCACCTTTCAGTCCTTCTAACAATAATGTACATTTTTATAAGAGGAGGTGTTAGCGTGTTAGCTTACTTTTAAATTACTTCAAATTCGTAGTTCATCTCTGAGCTAAAGCGCTGACTGCTTCAGCATCAGGAAATGTAAGTGATGTTCCTGTGTTTTCACAATATTCTTAAATGTTTCCTCAAAATACAACAGTAGAACAAGTTGTCTTTTAGCTCATACAAACAGTGTATGAGCTAACATTAGCTTAGCTGCTAAGGTTAGCTAAATTCTGCTAATAGGATATGCACTCTGATGTTAATGAGTGTTTTCAACATTAGGATAAAAATGTGATTAAAAATCTGCTTTTGACACTTGTCTATGTCCAAACTCATCAATATTGTTTATGATTTTCGTGTTCATTTGATTATTTTTCTTGGTCCTTCAAATTTTTGTGCCGAGTAAAGTGGTTGGGAGGAGACCTTTAAATTACCTTATTTTTGTTGCTTCTGAGTTTTTCATCCCGACTTTGTTTTTCAAATTGAACATGTCATTTAAAACTTGGGGCATAGTTAAATGCTGTGAGGTATCAGTGAAATGTAAATTTATTTTAACAGTGGAATTCAGAAAGTGAAGGTTCTATTTATTATAGATTCACAATGCATATGACAATATATTTCAGGGTTTTTTTTATTTTAAGAGTTCAGCTTACAGTAAAATCTGAACCTTAGTTTTTCAAAGAAAAGGGATTCGATAAGAACAATAAAAAAAAAAACTATAAATATTACATAGAAATGCAGCCTGCTGAAAAGATTTGATTATTCCTTTTGACCAAAACACTTTTTCTTTTCACTCAACTTTCTATTTGTATGCAGTGAAGTGTTTTTATGCAAAAACCCAGACTTTTAAGTGACGAGATTTTAGTGCTGCACTTTTGTAAAGGGTGTGTCTATAAAAACTGCCTGAAAACTATAGAAAACTGTCAAGTAAGCAGTTTTTCTCATAAAAAATGTAGGTCATGCTGTTTTAAATCTTTTATTCATTTCATCTACATTTTCTGAGATTATAATAATCAAAATTAACTTACAAATGGAAAGGTATCTATAATCTCTTTATTATGATTGTATTATGACTATAGTTGTTGGTGAACTGAATTGCTGAAATAAATTCACTTCCTTTAAAATGATTAAATAATGAAATGATTAGCGTTTCACGTGATTCACCTGCAGTAGCATCAGACCGGCGTGAAATCATGGCGGAACCAGACGTGAAATCTGAGCGTCCAGGCAAGCAGCCAGCAGAGGAAAATAGTAGCCTTAAGTGAGAAATGAACTCAGCAAGAGGCCATTTTTCTGCTATTGGAGAGCAGAGAACGGCCTTATCAACCAGAGATGTATTCTCATGAGGGCGACCGGCTGCGCTGTGTGTACAAATGTAGTTCCTTCTGCTCTGTGCCGTGACCGCAACCCGTCCTTTGTGCTCCAAGCACGTTAACCTGCTTTGCCAAATCTACGACGTGTTAGAAATGCTAGAAAAAGGTAAACCTCTGGCTCACTGTGAGGTGGTGTTTGTCACAGAGGCAGTTCGATGTGTTGACGTGTGTGTAGGCGTGTGTGTGTGTTTGTGTGTAAAGGATAAGGAGCTGGCTCCAATCTGTGAGCTGCTTTTCTCACTTTTTCAATGTTTTTTTTTATTAAAAGTAATGTGTGTTTTTGTGCACAGAACAGAGCGATAGACATGCTGTTTAGCAACGGGTGAAGACTCTCACACAACCGGATCATCTAGTTAAAAAGCTGAAGGGCTGCAGAGCAAAAGGAACCAGCAGCACATTTTTGTAGGCAGAAGAAAAAAGAGAGAGGGCAGGGATGCACACACACACACACACACACACACACACACACACACACACACACACACACACACACACACACACAAACATTTATTGATGTTTTCTATGCTTTTGAAAAAGTCATAGAACTTGACTGTTTTGTATTAATAGCTTGCGCCCACAGGAAAGTATTATTACCTGTTCAGGAAAGTGTTTAATGCACTAAACAAAAACATAAAAATTTAATTAAGACCTCCATCAAAACAAATAATAGAAAGTAAAGTGAATAGACATTTTGACAAGCTCTCATGCAGAATATTACAACATGAATTTTTCTACAATATGTCTTTCAGAAATAAAAAAGAACTCTTAAATTCAGGCTATCTGTAGTCCGTAGCAAGGTGGTGTAAAAGAGTGAATCTTTCATAGAGAAATCTGGAAACTTAGTCTGAAATTTTCTAGAAAAAGACACGGAAGTTTCAGAGTTTGAAAAATTTTCCAGAAAAAACTCAGGAATTTTGAGATTTTACCATTTTGGGATTTTTTTTTCTAGCAAATTTGAAAAATTTTTGACTTTTGAAACTCAAAAGTTCTTTTTTTTCTACAACATTTCTGAGATGAATCAATTTCAACTCTTGATGTTTTGTTTAATTTTGTAGCTTATCTTTGTAGGGACAAGTGTTTTAACCATCAACTAATATGGAAGCTGATTTGTGATTTCTGTCCCAGGCTTGTTCCTTATGCTGAATTCAGAAACTGTTTGTCGTGAAGTCTTTATTTCACATAAACTATAAATCCAGTGAATGTCTAGACGTTAAGGCCTGCTACCATTATTTAATTAGCTCATCTGCAGTTTTTTTTTGATGTAGTGAAATGTTTCCTTAGAAACAGCCATGGCTGCTGTATTCATACTTCTTTTCAGAAATTTGTTTCGCTGGGTTTTGTGCAGCCACACCATAAATTGAGTTTTCCTTTTAGAAACGCTTCCTTTGACATCATTTACCCTTTTCACTGTGTTTCTACAGAACCCAGGTCAGGACAACTTGTGTTTT
Organism: Poeciliopsis retropinna; assembly: GCA_010277075.1. Taxonomy (NCBI): domain Eukaryota; kingdom Metazoa; phylum Chordata; class Actinopteri; order Cyprinodontiformes; family Poeciliidae; genus Poeciliopsis; species Poeciliopsis retropinna. The sequence goes on from VMRM01000002.1 coordinate 5,568,838, forward strand.
CACATCTTATTGACCAGACTCTGGACAGGTATAGACTTTTTCTTCCATCTTGCGTTAACAAAATTTAAATCTGCCCTTTGGTCTGATGAAAATGTTCCTCGCTTGTCATTTCTTATTTTCTGAATACAGACTTTTCAGGGGATTAATCTATGAGGAAGTGGTGAAAATGACAAATGCATTTTCCTTAATTATATTTTCTTTTCTTTACTTCATGAAGAATACTCTACAATCTGCCTAACTTCCTTTGTATCCATAAGGTGGGTCATGTTGATGTGGAAAGACTGAATCTAAACCAAAAAGCAGAAGAACAAGGAAGTATGCCACTCTGCACAAGAATTACTTCAGCTGTTTTTGTTTTTTTCTCTTCTTTTTTTTTTTTTTTTTTTTTTTTACTTGGTGAAACTGTTCACCATAATTACAACATCAGTAAATATTTGCTTCAGATAACGTCATTACACCTGGGAGAAAAAAACAAAAACAAATATATATATATATATATATATATATATATATATATATATATATATATATATATATATATATATACAGTATTTAATAATAAATATGACTGCATTTCATTGTTTAAAATTAAAGCTTTAAAAAAACAAAACTTTAATTACAATTTTTTTTTAAATCTTTAAGATATTTACTCAGTGGAGCAGCTAATCTAAAACATGAGTCAGATGACTCCTCTGTGATCCGACTGCCGACGCGGCGATGCATCGCTCCCAGACAAGACAGAAACAAACCAATCAGAGCCGGGAGGAGGGACTTGGCGCTGTCAATCATCTCTGTACACACAGCACATGTTGTCATTAAAGCTCAAGTTTGCAGGTGTGATGCAGCTGTACTTCTGGCAGAGAAACAACCAAATGTTACAAGAAAGCTGTAGAATAGAATAGAATAGAGATGCCCTTTGTTGTCACTAAGTGGAGAAATTCAAGTGAAAGAGCAGCAGCGCGACAAGACATCGAGGTAGATATGTTCCCACATAGATACAAGTATTAAAATATATAAAAAGCTAAAATTACGAATAATATTCTATACAGTAAGGTCATACCATAAAGTACTGTGCAGTTATCAACATGAGCGTACTCTGTTCCAAGGAATGTCCAAAATTTGCATTGAAGACACCAGACTGTTTGCAGTTTGTGAAAATAAAAATAGTTTAAACAACAGAGATGTGTGCGTACCATCAGAAATGTCGTTATGTTATGTGATGTTAAATCCACCATGAGATTTGTGCCAACCTGGTGAGCCACTGCTGTCCCACCAAACCCCCTGATGACAAATGTTTCTTCAGCTGGAGACGAGGTTGATAATTCAACGACATGCACATCAACTGGATATTTTTACATAAAATATTTTTTTAATAGGTTTTTGGTTGATATTCTGTCTCTCCACATTAAAATGGAACTACACTATAAATAATAAACACTCTTCGTTGATTTGTGTTTGAGCAAACTCGTTAGCTCAGCAGGGATCCGGTACTGCTGTGTAACTGTGATTCCACATTAATAGTTATTTTTGAAAGGATCGGGTTGTCGTTTAAACAGATTTATGTTGATGTTTAACTACGACCGAGCAACATCTTAAAAGCATTGTGTTATTTAAAGTGTATATTTTGAGATGAAATGGCTCGACCGGGTCAACTAAACCATTACTTTACGGTTTTTGGGACTAAAACAAAAGGAGATTGTTTAAAAAAATAACTTACAATGTTTTACTAGTTTAGACTGCAGTGATTCTCGTTATCTTGCAGACAGGTGTTCCAAAATGTCTTGGAGGGCTTGCCATAGATCTGAATCGAGGCTGTGGGTTTGAGCTCTGAGGCCCTCGCCATCTGCCGTAGGACCCCGGTCGTCTTCTTCCTGCCTGAAAGTAGTTCACACTTACTCCACCGTGTTTGGGCTCCAATTATTCTGCCGCGCAGGTTCTGGACTTAATAACTTATTCCGTATGAGATGGATGCAAAATGTAAACATTTTGAAGATTATTTTTGCTTTTCAGCTTTTTCACAGTTGTGCCCAAAACACATCAAACAACTCGATTCATATTCATATTCCAACACGTGGAAGACGCTGGCCCCTGGACAGATGCACGCACAGTAAACTGTGTCACCCATAAGCAGCGCTGTTTACATCTGGCTTAATTCTATGTTTAAAGCTGGAAATTGCCTGGAAATTATATGAAAGTTTAAGCTTTATGTTTTAATTTGCGTGTGTGTGCGGGTGTGTGTGTGTGTGTGTGTTTTACCTCCCTTTATGAGCTGTACATAATTTATTTGCAGTTCATACATTATTATCTTCCTCTGCTTTTAGGAGCAAGCATAAGCTTTTCCTAGTGATGTTTGCTTTGATACCCAGCCATGCTCCACAGCAAGGTGATGCTGATTTTACTCCTCAGTATTTTGCATCCCATTTGCATTGAATTTTCCATCATTTAGCATGCCATCCATAAAAACCACTCGGCGCTCTGCGATTTCCATCATTTCGCTGGCCGCTCTCAATCAACTCACGGGCAGAAGGTTCCGATGAGCAAGGTAATTGTTTCCTCTGAACTTTAATCATTTTTGTTTTCCGCTCTCCAGTTAAACAAGTTGCATCAGACTGCTGCAGAGGCTTACTTAGACAATCATGTTTATTTTATGCAACAGTGATTTTTCCAGTTATAAGGTAATAACTGAGATGTAGTTATAAAATATGTCAGTGTGGCAGGTGATAAAATGCTTCAGCAAGCATGTTACATGTGTGGGGGGAAAAAAATCAATGTAGATCTATGGAGGGGGAGTGTGTGCGTGTGTGGCGGGGGTGTGCATGTGTGTGGAAGTGTTGAACTGGTGCAGGATCTAGAATATAAATGTAATGAGGTTCTGCTGCTAACAGTGAGCAATTTTAATGGGCCTGTTTTCTGCTCTGGAGCAGAATTCATTTATGGATTGCACCGCCTTTGACAAATACAAAAATATATGGAAATGGGAGAAAGAAAAATTGGAGTAATGGTAATTCATTTCAATGATTTCATTCAAGAACTCGTAATATGTAGCTTTATTGTGGTTATTATATGATATATAATAAGCTAACATTTGGAGTAGATGTAAAAAAAAAATAAAAAAAATCTGTTTAACATAAAGTTCCTCTAGACTAGTGGTAGCAGCAATTAGCAAACACCTGTTGGAACTGTGAGCCTGCTGAGCTCATCATACAAACCTTTTCTCACCCCATTAACAACCAATTTTCTAAGAAGGTAATGGTAATGGCACAATGAGGTGCGTTGTTGCGAAGTCTCAATAAGAGTAGGAGCTTTTTAAAGGGACAGAGGCCCAATTTCAATGCACCGAAATGCATCTTCTAACAGCTTTTATAACAACTGAAGATAATGTAGGGACTTAATTGTGCTATAAAATAACACTATGCTATAAAACGCCCCTTTAATGATCTTATGTTGGGTTTCCCTTATTACCATCAGAATTAACAAAGAGGATTACTAAGAATTTACCACTCTAATGAATCTCTATAGTGCAAATGAAGTTTTTTAATTAAAACAAATAAATTCACATAGGTATTTTAACTTATTGGTATGCACCTGCATGCTACAAAGGATCACAGTTAATGTTCAATGAATGTTAAAATGCAATAATGCACTTATTAAAAACATTTAGTCACAATATAAACTCTTGACTTCCCTTCAGTCTGATTCATTTAACAGTGACAGCAGGCACTCCAGCTGGAAAGCACAATGAAGCAAACTATATCTTTCGAAACTGAACTGGAATGAACGCAGCGCCCGGAAAAAGCCATATTAAGATGCATAACAGCTAGCAGCATGAGTCAGCTATCAAATCTTAGGGGATGGGAGCTTGCTTTGAAATAGAAAACATGAAAGAAATTCCAACGCCAGCTGACAAAAATATCAAGATATCACAGCTGCAACAATTAACGCTTTGTTGGCCAAGACAGAAGCAGAAGACTGTGGTTGAAAAACGTCCATTGGGAAAAAGAGAAGGAAGGCACTTATAATTAAAAAAAAAAAAAAACAACAAAAATAAAACTTTCTCTTTATACTTGAATCTTATGAAGCAGGTAATTAAAAAGTTTCCAATGTTCCAGTGGAAAAGTCTCAACCTGAAATATTTTTCTGATGGCTGTTTTCCCAGAGATTTTCTAGAAATAATTAGCTCAGTTTGAGCTTACTTTTTTAACAAGCTTATGAGTGCTATGAGCTAAAGTATAAGCCGGCTTAGTGGGATAAGTCCTGTGCACTGACTACTGACCACATGCTTTTGTGGCTCTCTGATACTGTATAGTTTGAGAATGGGTAGGTAGGCTCGCCGGAGTCTGGTCGTCACATCAAAAGAGTTTCCTGAAACTGAAGACAAAAGGTATTGAAATACCCCGACGTACGAAGTACTGAACAAACACCCACCGCCCTCTATTTCTGGTTTTGTCGCTGCCCAGGATTTCCCTCATACTTCCAACCATCGTTGCAGCAAATAAAGTCTGTCTGATTGTGCTGGCTTTCGAGGGAACTGTAAAGTAATGAGAAAATGATACACTTGTGAATATACTTGTGACCCCTCCGTGTCGAGAGTGTCTCAGCTCGCGATGGTGCCGGGTTTAAAGTCAGGAATGCATAATGGCCTTGTACCCGCCGCCACCGCCGTCGTCGCCTTTTAAAGATTTCCAGATTTTCCGAGCCATTACCTTTGAGAAATGAGCGCCGGCAAAGAGTAAAATATCCCGTTTGGGCCGCGTGTTCCTCGCCAGGGTTGAGGCACGCAGAAGAGGGGACCTTGTTTTGTCAGTAAATCAACATGACCTGTGAGTCTTGTGGTTGCACACGGGGGAGGAGGGTCGCTGGCAGCCCCAATTCTTCAGATCTGCCTTTTGTCCTCTGCATAGCTCTCCGTTTCCTGGGGTTTCTCTCAAATACCTGCAAGGTGCTTCAGCGCCGAGATGCTTTTCCGCTCCAGCATAGTAAAAGGTTTGTGTTACAATTCGGTTTTCTTGTGCAGTTGCTTTTCTAATTTGCTCACTACTCCAATTAAACAGAACAAGAATAGCACAGCTTTCTATTTCCGGGAGTGGAGAATTAAGACCTCCCCACCATTAGAGCTAATGGGCCTTGTCACCACCGTCTCCGTTATATAGTGCAGCATCCAGCAAAGTGCCAATAAAATGCGTCTTTATTTGTAGAGACAAAGACGTTGCCATCCTCCGTTTCCCCATAAGGTCTTTATTTAGATCAATATTAAAGTTTTTCTTTTCATCTCGGTGATTTCTACTTGCGCATAATACACTTTAAACAGCGACATGAAGCAAAATGTGAGTATTTTCATATATTTACATCGCTTTCTGATCTCACTGTCTGATCTTTTCACGTTTTTTGCCACCTTTCCTTATCGCTTCTGTGACAAGCAACTGAGTCCAAGTAGCTATTTGCTCTCCTGAAGGTAGAAGGAAAAGATCCAATTTGTATAACATCTGCAGGTAATTGTTATGCAGCAAGAGGGAGGAAAAAGTGAAAGAAGCCACACTTAATAAGCATAAAACTTCAAAATTTTGTCTCTGGTCATTTTTTTTTTCTTTTGTCAGAATCTCCTTTATCTGCCCTTAGGATTGGAAAAAGGGACCAAAAACAAGTTTTTTTTTGGATCTTTGTTTTTTGCTTATAATTCATTTGTAATTTTTTTTATTTATCTTTTTTTTTGCTTCTTGAACCACCTAGGAGTCATCAATATTTTTGACCACCTTTTATAAGTTTTCCATACACTAATTCGATTATCAACCTAAGTAGCAGGGATGGATGATGGGCTGAATGCCTGAAATGGCAAATCATTATTAATCTCTTCTAGTTTTTTTTCATAAAACAATTGTAAAATGTAAGTCGATGAACTATAAACATAGTTTTAGTCTCAGAACAATCTGCCTTGACTCCATGCCTGCTGAATAGTTAAAGAAAGGCTCAATAGAAATACATTTCAGTATTTACATCCCACCTTAATGGTAAGAGTACATATCAATACCGACTTTTGCACATACCCAAGGTACTTGCAGGATGTTGAGGGGTCCCGATTGCAGCTGGAAGGGACGGCTCTTTGAGAACTGTGAGTGCTTTGGGTCGGGGCCACACAGTAACACCCAATTCTTCTTAAGGAGCGCAAGAACAGGATGTTCTCTCCTGTCACAGTCTCTAATAGCTTCCAATACATCTGAAAAAGTAGTTAGATTTGTTGTTGACTTTATGAAAAGTCACCTAAAAGGTTGAAATGCTTGCAAAAAATAGCAGGAAAGTTGCAAAGTTGGAAACGGTGCATCCCACCTCCTCTGTAGCTCTGCAGCTTGTAAGAATGTAAAGAGCACTCAAGGGTCATTGTAACACTCACTCACACTCATTGTGACCCCTAGTCACACAAAGTGCCACGATGGAAGCCGGACATGACGGACGCCTTCACGTCCGGCGGTTGTTCTGACCTCTACCGATCAGAACAACCGCCAAAATGTATTTTCCGCGTTGATTTTGCTCATATAGCCACAACTTCTGCTTGTTCAAGTTGAGCTAATACGTCTCTCTTAGTTCTGCCACTAAGCTAATCTTTGGCACTAAGTGTTGGCTGAACAGCTAGCTTAGAAACCAACCCATTTTGTTGAATTTTAATCCAATCGCCGGCTTTTCCTTGAATTTATGCTACATGATTGATGCTGCTAATCAGCGATTCTTCTCAGAGCAGACCTATGTGCACAAAAGTCTCGATGTCAACCAGTTTTTTTTCGTACATGCTAGGCTGCATGAGGGAAGGCCGTTTTCTCCATGGTTATGAATTAATTTCTCCATAACGCAATGTTTGATTGGGTCCCGCTAATTATAAAGTATATGAACGTTCTTCTCCTTACCTTTCAGAAAACAGTTTTCTGCTTTTAGTCCTTATGTTTGATGGCTGCTCGGCGTTGCCACCTTATGTACGATGAAATAAGTTTGGTTTGTGTCCTTCTTGGTGAGTCGGGTGAGGAACCCGCGAGAGCTGCTTGCAGTTCTGGTTAATCTTGTAAATATAAACATTAGCTAATGCAGCAGCAGATCGAACAGTCTGCTGCAAACAACACTAATTGTTTAGCTAAAACTGTTCTGAACTGGAAAATATCATATCACAGATTTTCAAATATTGGGATAAGAGCATCTCTAATATTTATATTCAATTATGTTTTTGGGTACATTTTTAAAAAATTTTTATAACCGATCAGCCTTAGTTTGAGGCACACTATTTTAATCACTAATTAAAAAGCATTTAAAGACGATTTTCTTATCTGTAGACTTTCTTCTGCATGAATTCGGATTAGGAGAAGATTTATGCGTGGTACTTGGGGAGCATGCCGCACAAATAGGCCCACAGAGGGGAAGAATGACAAGCGTTATTAAAGTAGCCTGTAATGGGATTTTTATTTTTCCTCTCAAAAATCTCACACTGCTGATAACATACCAGCAAAGCATCTCTAAAGATCAGGGCTTTATCATTCATTAAGAACATGTTAGTCAATACACTCCATTATTAGTAGCGTAAACGACATGTATTTTCCTTCCCTCTGTCCTGTTAGGGGTTAACCGTAAGAGAGAATCAGTTGAATATGAACAACTCTTTAGTTACTCAATTTATTGTCCAAATGGATACAAAATACTTTATGTTTCAGATGCAGAAACCGAGGAAGGGCATGCTTTCAAACTTGATGTTGCAGTTCATCGTTCTGCAGCCTGGCCCCAGCCACGGGCGTAAAGTCACACTGTATCCATTATTAATCAAATGCCTCTCAAGGACGACGTCTGTGCAAATTGGTATGCAGGAGCTGCCGAACGTACTCACCAGCAGAGACTTTAAAATTTAAGTATTAGAAAGAGATTTGGTGTTTTTCTTACCCGTGCCAAGGACGGGTCTCTTTGCCGCACAAAAAGGCCGCAGGGATTCAGCAGAGGGTTTCTCTATTCTCTGGTTTTACAGGAACACTACATGAAAAAAAAAAAAAAAAAATATATATATATATATATATATATGGCTGCAGTAAAATTATTTATTTTATTGTGTGCATAGGATTAATAGCATCAGGTCAAACTCTTGATGTAAAATATGTGATTAGGTGTGATTGTAATAACTGCTATTAGTGCTTTAAACCAGTAACTTGCTACATAATCTCACTTTTGAACAACTAATTCAGCTCTTGTGGAGTTCGAATTTAATCCCACAAATTTTAAAGCTGTCTCGACTTTGTCGATGTTCAGACGCTCTTTCATTACTCCTCAGCTCGTCTTCTGCTGACTTTTTTTTTTTTTTCTTTCTTAAACGTCTTCCCGGAGGGAAAACATGTTCCAATTCGGACACTGACATCTCTGGGAACTGTATGGCTGAAATGAAGAGCCGGAGGCTTTCTGGATAAAGATAAAAAAAAAAAAAGTAAAATAAAAAAATACTGGAGGAGTTTTTTGAAACTTCTTCTTATCTTCATTACCAGGCCTGAACTATACCGGGAAAAGAAATCCCAACGAAAATGGAAAATATTTCATGCATGCCCAAGTAGATATGCAAATTACAAGACTAAACATGAGCTGAAACTGTACAAGAAGTTTTCTTCTCCATCTTCATTCAACTTGAAATGAACCACACAAACTCTTCATCCTCTTTTATTATTTTTTCAGTGTCTCAGCTAAAGGCTTTCTCAACAGATACCAACCAGTCTGCATAGAAAGGCCTGCAGAGTGAAAAAAAAAGGTTCTTATCTTGCACAAATATCTGAGAAAAAGAAAGAACATATTAATTCGCGGAGTGGCCTGACAGATGGGCAAACTCCGTCTGCTGGTGATCATTACAAACTATCTGCTGTTAATAACTCTAATTTGGCCTAATTGCCATGTAAGGGTTAACTAAGTGGAAAGTGAGCAGCTTCCAATTTTAGCTTTGTGCTATTCATGCTTTATTGCTGTGCAGAGACAGGAATATATTGCTGGGGAAGCGGTGTACAGCTGTGAACATTTACTTATTTTTAATCTTTTCTCCTCTGCAGTTAAATCATCAAGCAACATGCCAATACCTAATGACAAAATTTACCTAAAGGGACAGTATTATGTTAAATCCACTTTTTTTTTTAACTGTACAGCAAGTTTTAGTGTCATTTCCTCATCAAATTCATACATAAAATGCACTTTAAATTGTTTTAGCAGCAAAACATCAATACCTAAACTCCAAAATAAAACAATTTATTAGGATAGCATCTCAGGAAGAAATTGTTTGCTTGTGTATTTATTGCAACTGAAGAAAGGCCAGTGTTATGTATTTTCCAGGCACATAGTGACATTTCAAAGCGCAATCAAGTATCTATGTTACTTTCAGTTGTTATAAAAACACTATATCTATATCCAATATGATTCAACAGAAATTTGACTTCATAATTTGACGCCTTGAAATTGGACCTCTGTCTCTTTAAGAAACTTCTACTCTTCCTGAAAATCCACCATCAGGAAATCATCACAACATCACAACTATCAACCCTTTAACATTATTTTTTATTTTTTATTTTTTACCAACGTTTCACTGAAAAATGGCTCGTATAATAAGCTCTGTACATCGGCTGTTTGCTAATTGCTGCTGGCTAGTCTGAAGGAGCTGAGTGGGTGGATGTTTGGAAACTGCAGCACCGAGGTGGAACTTTGGCATCGAAGGCGGTTCTTGTTTTGCACACCTGAATGATTGCCTCGGGAGGTGGCCAGACCTGCTTTTGATGCGGGAATAACATTATAACAGGTTGTAAAACTCAAAAAAAGTTGATGTTACGTAATACTTCCCCTTGAAGAGTGTATGAGACTGAAATTAACCCTAAAGGGAGGCCCTTCATCTGACCAGTCAAATCAAAGTCAGTGTTTTGGAAAGGGGAGTATAAACACTCCATTTATACGGATTCAAAACAGAAAAAGATCAAATATTCAAAGATAAATATCACAACTGTGGCTTTCTAATGAGGTTGTGCTCGACATGTGCTGCGGTGATTTTTGGCCTGATGTCCTTTTTTTTTCTGTTTTGAACACAAAATCCTCTTACTGGTAGCAGTCCACGATGAACTGGCAGCCATCCTTGGGGTTCTGTGGACTCATGGCTGAGCTCATTCCCGTCCAAACCGGTCCTCATGCTTACTCAAATCAGAAAATGAAAATAAAGTGTCACAGAGTCCTTTTACAGAGGCCAAAGGTTTAGAAGTATAGTTCTAGTATCAAAACACAGCCATTATGGCGGGTTATTAAATTATCCTTTGAGTGACTCAAGTCTAACTAAAGGGTCCTCCTCCACGCAGTGTAGCACCGTCGAAAGGCATGTCTCTGTCAGCGCACTCTTACTGACTGACATTTAGATAATGGATCATTGTCCTGTTGCACATTCATCATCCTGCTGTTTCTGAGAACAGGTTGGGTTTTGGGTACGAAGGGTTTCATCGCTGGAGTCACTTGAATGTAAGAGTGGGAGCACAGAAAAGAGAGAGGAAGAGCAGAGTGACTGTGTGGTTTCTCGTTTTCTCTCCCAAAAAAAAAAAAAAAAAAAAAAGAAGAAGAGAGGAGAAAAGAAAAAAAAAAACGAGGAGCCAATTGACCAGCAGGCGCTAAGAGGTTTAGCGAGTTTGAAAAAGTAAAAGCAGTCAGGAGTTCACTTCGCCGTGGAGCTCTACCTTTCCTCAAAATGTATATAGTGACACTTAAAGGCACCGGCGGGCCCTTAAGGAGCCTCACGAAAACACCATCTAATGGTGAAAGCGTCCGTCTTTTTGGCCCGCAATTACTCTGTGAAATTGCCACTGCAGCCTCTGGCAGTGCTGTGACCTCTCACCTCTACATGCAGTCCACTCTTTCCACTTTGTGGTTGGACAGCACTGTGCTAATGGGGCAATCATGTTCCCACATAATTTTTGAAGGAAAAGTGGGTGAAACAGAAGGCCAAAAACACACAGAAGCTAGTCACTCATCCCATACGTAAATACACAGTAGATTACGACCAAACCCATAAAGTCAGTTCATTTTGGTGACTCGATTGAAAAACCGACTCAGAATTATTTATGTTAAGCATAGATGGGTGGCTTAGCGGTGACGAAATCCCACATTTCAAATGCTCGCCATATTAGATCAATAAAATCATATTAAAGAAAGAAATGTTGGCCAAGTCCAAAATTTATGTTCATGCACACTGCAAAAACACAAAATCTAACCCAAGTATTCTAGTCTAGTTTCTAGTGCACACTTGGAAAAAAAAGTCAAATCTAACTCACAAGTAAGATATAGGAGCTTGTTTTAAGTAAAATATTTTTTAGCATTGATGAAAAGATATTAGGTCCACTGGTAGATTATTTCACTTATGACAAGATATTTTTAGAAAGTTATAAGTGAAATAATCTGCCTGTGGGACTTTTGCATCATAAGGAATTATTGACTTAAAACAAGTTCCTATATCTTGCTGAAAAGTTGCTCGCAAATTCGTTGTCCTGTTCCAAGTGTACTAAGATATTTGCATTAGAAACCAAACCAAAAATACTTGGTTAGAGTTTGTGTTTTTGCAGTGTGCTGCATAGTATATGTACTCAACAGGCCTCCTTGTGCATCTCTCTTACGGATACAGTAATGGAAATGCCAGACGGCTTTTATAGTGGCCTCCAGTAGGTTTCCTGTCCAGTCGGACTCAGTGATACCGTCGTCTTTAAACCGGGTATTTTGACAGTGCGGGTGGGTGCCACGCCTTAGTGGAAAATGAAATTGCCGTCCTAATAAAGCTCATAAGTGGAGTGAAGCATGAAGTGCACTAACCTTTACATTAATATGATTGGATATGGCACTGTGTGAATAGTCAGGTTCTTTAGCGATGGTATTTTGTGGCCTCTCCGGTAAGAAAAAGCCACAACATAAGTGCTGGCCCTCTGTCAAATCAGCAACCTCACATATAATGGTTTCGGTCATAACATATCATTTGTGTGTTTGTGTATTTAACCCTCTTTAATAGTTCTCATTGCACTTAGTGAGAGGTGTTTAGCAAAATTGTCTTTTTTGAACTGTATATCACACTATAGCATACCTGAAATAAACTCTGCCTTGGAGCTTAAGTCCTCAGTCAACCTCACAGTGCCTCTACCTCACACCTTCTTCCTCTCAGCTCCTCCAGACTAGCGGCAGCAGCAATTAGTGCAAGACTTCTGAGCTCCTCCTACGAACTAGAACGATTGTAAACTGCTTAATGAGAAACGTTGTGATGATGTGCTGAAGGGGCCATGTCGGAGACGGTAGGAGGTTCTTAAAGGGACACAGGCCAATTTCAGGGAGTCAGGTACAGCTGTGATGCGAAAACGTTTGAGTTGTTTTTGATAACAATTGATGGTAACGTAGTTACTTGATTGTGGTGTAAAACAGTGCTATGTGCACTGCATACTTCCCATTTAAATAATTGCAAGTACCTGAAAACCTTAATTTTAGTTTTTAAACATATTTTAGCCATACAGATTAACTAAGAAAATGGTTAAAATCTATCCCTCTGTGTGTAATTAGTCAATGTATTTGTTTCAACTTTTACATGTTTGTAAAGCTCCTGAGCGAAGCAGCGACCTTCAGAATCTCCCACAGACTGTGAATTCTTCGAGGTTGACAATCCAAATTGCTTCCCAATCAGTCGCTCTAATGGTGTAGGACTCGCATCCTTTCACTCCCGTGACTTAGCCGGACGAGTTGTGCTCATTACATTTCATTGTAACCAATGAGAGCTTCCTTTAGTGGTCGCATTGTGACATTTCCGTCGTCCTGTGGAACTTTCTGGTGACACCGGCTCGTGTCTCACCGTTTTCTCACGTTCGGCCACGTAACCACAAGCCGTCGGCGGATGTGTCACCGCGGATGTGTCATGAGTTGCTCCGCTGACTTCGGAGATAACATTGTGTGCTGAACAGGCCATTTGATACCTAGATGCAGATAGATTCATGGGGGCCTTCATGGTGCAAGACGCTTAACCTGGCCAGTTAATCACCCGTGCTAATTATATCTGCTGTGACTCCATATGCTGTACATCAGCAGCCAACAACGAACAGCTTTCATCTAATCCACGAATTAATGTGTACTGTATAATCACAGCGTGCGTGTTGTTGGATCAGGTATTTCTTAGTCACCTGATAAATTGCACACGATGACTCAAAGATGTCAGGAAATAGACAGGATCCGTAATAAATGAAGATGAAAGCTGGAATTGCTTAAAAGTCTTATTTTACCACCAGCAGTCAGTTTTCATTTGTTCTCCTCTCAATATTTATTTATTTTTCCAAGGTTGTTTCAAAGACTCGTTGGTGGGCGTTTCGTGTTACTTTTTCAGATGGAATCTTTAAAGAATAGAGTTTCTGTAATTAATGTTTGACCTTTTGCAAGAATGCGATAAATATAATCGGGATCCGAATGAACGAGTATCATTGTCAGATTTAGTAGTTTAAAATGGACTCTAGTTGGAGAGTGTTAAAGAAAATTATTATTATTATTATTTTTTTAATTCAAACTAATTTAAGGAGATTTCTGTTTTATCATTGAAAGTTTCTGCTTCTAATTTCTGATAGAAAGTTAGCTGTTTTTTTCTTGGTATAATAACAAGGACAAGATCTTAAGCTGCAAGCACACATCTGTTTAGATTTAAAATCTATTATGTTTAGCTTATTGCACGAGAGTAACATATATGAATTTATTTTATTTTTTTTTTTTTTGCATCCTTGTTACTGTGCCTGATAAAGCGCAACGGACACTTTTTCTTTCACGCTGTATGTGCACTCAACCTGCATGTGCAGGGGAAAAAGTCAGGTCCTACTAGTAGAAAGGTTACTCTGGAGCCCCGGAGGAAACTTTTACATCCCACTGGATCCCACTTTTGCAGGATTTATCAATCTGTTTATGTTAAATGAACTGTGCTTTATTCATTTTGTCAGTGCCCGTCTTGTGAGGTTATCATTGAACATTTCCACACAGACATGTCAACTTTTGTATGCTTTTAATGTCTTTCTTCCTCCCCTGTAATTCTGTGATCAAGATGTTGAGTGATTGGGATTTGAAATGACTAAAACTGAAAGAATGAGGCTGTTCGACGTGACATCATTGTTACGGTTTGGGGTTAAATCTGGTTGTGAAATTTTTAGACACTGAATCAGGAGGATTAAACTTTTTTTTTTTTGGCAAAAGCAATTAAAAAAATGTAGTTCTACATTTTGTAGAAAATAAAGGCTTATCTTAGCTAAAGGAATGTCTTTTCTTGATGCAAAAAGGTTAATTACACACAGATGGATATTTTCAAGCGTTTATTTCTGGGTGCGGGGATGTTACGCTTAATCGTCTGTTTTGAGCTTTATGTCATGTTAGAATGATATTTTATCAATCATCTGAAACATTTCTGGAGTGTTGCTTTGTTTTGAGGAATCTTGGAATATCTAAACGCTCCACTTACATCCACAAAGCCCCTGGTTGGAGCTGCGCCTCCCTCCCTCAGATCCTCCAGACTAGCAGCAATTAGCAAACATCTGCTGGAACGGAGCATCTCCCGAGCTCATCATATGAACTACTTCTAAGGACAGTCGTTAACGGCATGATGGAGAGGCATTTTTGTCAAGTGTTGGAATGAGCAAGAGCTTCGTGTCCACAGACAAAACGCCCAACTCCAAACTCAAATTGCAGTCCTCTTTCTTTTTAAGTTATGTTTGAAATATGTACAACATTTTCATAACGACTGAAGGTAACAACGTTACTTGATTGTGCTTTAAAACAGATGGAAAATACACAATACCACGCCTTCAATTATGATAATTTTCTATTTACAACAAATGAAAACACAACATTTAGGATTATAACATTACATCAGACCAATAAAAAACTTTTTTATTTTTGTTTGTTTGATATTTTTGATTTAGAAACGTGGGCTTAGTGGAGAGAATGCCTAATACCTGCTTACAGGTTGTCGCCAGTCCATTGCAGCCCAACACAGATACTCACACAGAGTAACGGTCATGTTTTGAATTATCTGTGTAATTAACTTATGCACTTTGTTTTACTGAAATAGACTTTTCTAAAATTTTCTAATATATTGTACCTCCACATATATCGTACGTGGATGTGTGGATATTATTGTATCTTACGTTTTATGTGTTATATTTTCATCTCAACTCTCCTTCCAGTCATGACATTTTCTTTGAACTTGTGTTCTCTCCCGTTTAACAGTGCTGCATAGAGAGACCCTGATTGTCTTAGGCTATAGCACTAAGTATTGAAGATTTCGTGCAGTGTAATGCGATCCTGTCAGGTCGTAAGTGCAGAAGAACGGCTCGGCCCCGTCCTGCCGGGTCAAAACCCATCGCAAACCCTGTTCATTTAAATTGTTAAGGTAGAGACAAAGCTGGAACATCGTGGCGCATCGCCGTTCAATGGCAGAAAACGACTGGAAGAAAATTACCCTAATTTGAGAGTGCGCTCGGTCAATTAAAAGCTTGTTTGGGTGGCTTTTAAAAGCTGCTCAGAGTATTCTAGGCTATTACAACAACAAAGGAATAGCCAATCTGAAAGTTCAACAGCTAGCTGGGAGTCCTGCAATGTGCGTGATGCCAGTCATTTTCCTCTTTGCTGAAAAGAGATACTAGAATTGTGGGCAGCGAAAGGTTAGAGCATCGGGGGTTTGAATCCCTTTACTGTCTGTAAACATGTGAGGGAATGAGAGTTCGTCTTCGCTTCCTCAGCAGTGACTGTTGCACAAGAAAGCCAAAGAAACAGTCTGCAGACAGACTGCTGTACAATGTTCTCCTCTTTGTGGTTTATTTCCTAAGGAAGACAAAACAGAGCATCTACCTACAAATGTCTTGTTACTCAGTAAAAAAATAAAATAGCATCAGTTATAAAAACGGGCTGATGGGACTTTTATAACCTGGAATAGAAATGTGAGAGATTTGGGATATGAGGCTCTTTAGATAAAAAATATCACATAAAAATCTCCTAAATAAAATTATATTCTATATTAGTATTTAATGCGACTTCAGTTTTATAGCAAACAATTGAAAAATGCAATCACAGTTCAATACTTTTTCTCATTCTGCACTTTATAGACTAAAGTAAGCCTAGATATAGGGCTTAAGTCTCAAGCCAGCATACTTGGCTTTGTTCCTGAAGTTTATAAAGTACCTTATTTTGATGAAGGCACCTACTTTTAATTTGTAATTTGTATGTGTTTTTACCCAATCATTTAAAATCGTTACTGTTTTGAAGCTATTGTTTTTATTGCTTCATATGTATCTAAAACTGTTTGATTTGTAGTACATTTCAGCCAGACATGAAGGTATACAAATGCCAACAAGTCAAATAAACGTCCATTATCACACACCTAGTATGAGAGTATACAAAACGAATGCTTTACCAACATTCATGCAACATGCAGCTGTTCTTTCTTCAGCATTACTAGCTTGTTATTGTTTTCTTGCCTACACATTTATCATATAAAATGCATTCAGAAGTTCGTCACAGGTGTTTTTGGGTTCCCTTATTCAAATATATATATATTTTTTATTATCTTATCCGACCTTTTGAGTTCTGTTTACTTAGTAAAACATCCGGTGTTATCATTTTACACAATAACATCCAATCACAAGTGTAAAACTACAATGTACCGGCAGCATTTCTCCTGAACTGGAAAGCCTCTGCAGGTCAGCTGGGTGTTGTTGCTGTTGTGGAAGAAGAGAGACTGCTGCAATGTTCTCCTCTTTGTGGTTTGTTTCCTAAGGAAGACAAAACAGAGAATCTACTCGCAAATGTCTTGTTACTCAGTAAAAAAAAAAAAAATCAAATAAAAACGGGCTGATGGGAGATTCTCACTCCCAGTCAGTGGGAGTGACTGGCTACTGCTACTGTGGGCTAGCGAAACAAGCAAGCCCACACTAGCTTGTTTAGCTAAACAAGCTAAAGCTTTGTTTACTTGTAGTTCACCTTTAGCTAAGCAAGCTAAAGTTGATCAGTTAAAGTTTTCGAGTTGAATAGTCAAACCCTGGACTTTAAAGTGATTAAGATGGTGCTATGCATTGATCAGTTCTCATTTATTGTGATAAATAACTGATTTATTGTTATTATAAATTCCACTTATTGATAGCTAAATTTCCCCCAAAACTGTGCGGATTGTTAGTTTTACTATTTTCTCCACCGTTTGTTCAATGAGGCTAACAACAGATATGAAAATACGATTAAATGCGATTACTGTGTGCAGTTTAGTGATACAAAACACATTTCTTTGTGTGACTTGTGTCCCGATGAAGCGTTTTACAAATTGTATCTTTTTAAAAAGCAGTACCTAAAAATAGCAGCAAAAAGGACTTATTACCACTTTTAACATTCTCACAGTCAAATATCAGGATAAAACTCCATGTCCATATCACGCACCCACTATATGACACAAACATGCCATTGACAGTTGACTCTTGCTGGCGGATGTTGATAACCACATCCTTGTCTGATGCAATATTTGGGAATGATCAGAGATCTGTTCGCCATTCCAGTTGTATGTATCTAAATGTTAACAGTTCCTTCAGACAGACAGGGCTAAAACCCCTGCGGCCCCCCGAAAACGAACAACAAATTACGTGGCATTATTTTCCTAAAAGAAGCAGCGATGATGCAGATGCTTTATGGCGTTTAGCAGAATCCTGCTCGGCTGCGGTATAATAGGTTGCCTGTGACCTATTTGAACAGTGTAATAACGTCCCAGTGGAGCAGAGAGCACAGTATGAATGAGGTAACTTTGTGAGATGCCTGGACGTTCCGGGCTCCTCACACAGGAACATAAAAAGGAAAGTGTGTCGTTAAAATTAGAGATTGCTGTCGGAAATGCTGTTTGCTCTTCAAGGATGCGATAAATTAGTTGTGTTGTTAGCACTGTACGACGTGTTAACAGTGTACAAATAAAATAAAATAAAAAAAAGGGCTTAAAAGCAACCTTTTTTTGATGCAATGCAGCACCTTGCCTTATGTAACTTTTAAAACAGCACTGCCACACAATTTCTTTAAAAAAAAAAAAGAGAGAGAGAAAAAGAGAAAAAAAAAAAATGGTGTCACTTTATCCTTTATCTTCCGAAAGGTGCCAGCAGGAGTTGAAGTTGATTTATTTCAAGTGTGATCATGTGCTGTCCGGTTCAGTTTAGCTATTGCCAGGCTTGCAGCGCTATTCGATTTTGTTGTCAGTGTAAATCCACTCTCCCTGAAGCGTCTTTGGCTTCATCACTTGCTCTCACGTGTATATGTGTCTATCCTTCTCACACCCCCACATCGACTTCCTCCCCCTTCGGTCTCCATTAGAAGACATTTTGCTTTGCGCTGATCCGTCATCCCGCCGGCCAGCTCTTTGGTTCTGCTCGTTGTATCGCCTCTCCTTTAAAACAAAATGTAAAAAAAAAAAAAAAACAACATTTCGACTGCGAAGGAAACTAAACATGAACCTCCCAGTGTTTTTCTGGGTCAATTGCAAAATGAGATACAGTGGGACTAGTCAGGGTGCACCAGGGCTGGTTTCTATGGTAACTGCAGGGCTGTATTTAGTGCAGTTGTTCCAGCGAGCGAGCGAGCGGCTCTCTGTTTTCAGCCAGGCGAGGAGGAAAGAGTGAGGACCACTCCCGTGGGGGTGGGGGGATAAACAGAAAGTGGGGCGATATCTCCCATCCCCATCAAACCGGGGCTCTCATCCCGAGGAGCCGGCGTCGTGTCGGGAATCCCGCACCTGAGACGGACCCAGAATAAAACCGGAGGAGTCGAGAAACTGACATCGGTTGTCTGCTGGCAAAAAAAGTTCAGACTTTTCAAGTTAATGTCCGTCTGTTGTGTGACGTAACGAGCTAATTGCTGGAAGCTTTAACGGTGTCAACATGTGCAGGTAGAAATGACTGCTGATGGCCTTTTGCATGTATGCATAACATGACTGGTGGTAATAGAGTTCAACAGAATTTTATATATATATATATATATATATATATATATATATATATATATATATATATATATATAAATCTTATGTTTGAGACGTAGAGAACCCCAGATATCTATTATAAATCCTGCCTGGATGCCCGAATCTTCTCAGTTGATTCATTTCATCATAGAATAGCAACACTTCAACTCCAAACTCTCTGTGGATGAAGGAATTTTAAAAAATACCACTGTATCTTTTTCTATGAAACAGCCCACTCAGGTGGGTCTGGCCACCGGCCAAAGTACAAATTCCAACCATTCTTTCAAGTTTCCTTTTTAAACTACTTCTGAGAAACCTTTCCTCGGTTGAAGTCCAGTGATCTCATAAGGAGTTCACTGATTGCAACTTTCTTGCTGATCACGGATTTACTGATCTTTCAAAAGCCTGACCTGCTGATTTTAATTTTGTCTGATACCAATTTTCTCTGTCTGAAAGGTTGCTAAATGTAGTAATAAGGTCAGTGGCTGATTTTTAGACGTTTGTAGATGAGATCGGTGGAAAAGACCGGCGGTGTTTTCTGGTCAAGAAGCATGGCCTTGCACCTGGGGTGGAGGCAGCTCATCCTGGCTGCTGTTTGGTCAGGTGTGGATTGCTGCAGTAATAGAGAGTTTGGTGCCAGATGAAAAAGAAAATTTCAGAGCCGGACCGTGGCGAAAAACTTCGGCTGGAGTTCGAGGTGTTTGGAGTCCTGACCGCGTCGCTTTGCAGCTAGCTCATAATCAAAACAAATGCGCCGGCTAATTGAACGTGGACGGATTTATTAGAGGAGTCAAGGACAACAAATCACTGCAGTGCGTCTCGATTTGATGTTTAAACACATTATTCTCTGTAACACCAAAGAAAAGGACGGATAGAAAAAGCAGAGACGTGAAACAGAAATGGTAGATTAAAAGATAAATGAGATATGTCAGAGATCCAGCAGTACAGTTTTGGGAAGAGCAGAAACAACCGCTTACTCCTTTTTGAATCTCTCCGGCGCACAACAACAAACACACACTAAATGTTTCATGAGTTAAGGAGAGCAAAGAGAGCTGTCAATGCATCTGAGTGGCGCATGTCAAAGACGGGGCACGGCGTTGCATGAAAAATACATTCACTACCTTGGCTTTTGTTCTCGCTTCTGAGCCTCTGTCGGTCCCACAGAGGGAGCTGATGGAGCGATTTTTCTACAAACAAAGTTAGAGTAGCTTTAAAAAAAAAAAAGGAAAAAAAAAAAAGAAGAAGCTTAATTGTGTACCTCCAAAATTGATTAAATAAATTGGAATAGAATTGAGAAAGTTATTTATTCTGGTTATTAAATTCAGAGAGGGAGAGTAACTTTGTCACTACGTGTGGGCGGTTGAACGTTGGGTTTCTGTTTAGATCGTTTCTTTATTGCTTAATTACCAGATCTGGCAATTTCAGTTTGTTTCTGTGTGTTAGCTCACTTGCGCAGTTATTACTGTTTGTGGTTTTTGGATTTGTTCCTTTAGATGAATGTTTCTTTATGTTCGCTGTGCATGTTCGCTTCGGGTTTCTCTCTTCGTGCAGCCTCCTGGTCTCCCTCCCTCCCACCTGCTCTGTTTATCTTTCACCTTCCCTCAGCCAGTCAGCCATCTCCCCTTCCCAGCTATTTTCCATCTCCCAGCTCCCCTCTGCTTTTACTCTCCCTCATCCGTTCTCTATTCTCTGCTGCTGCATGTTAATGGAACGTTTAAAGCAGAAGTGTGCAAACGCTTTTGCCATGTGGGCCAGAATCGTCAAGGTGGAAGTAGTTGAGTGCCACAGCGATCGAAAACGAAAGTGCAACTGCAAAATCGTTGACTTTTTTTTAATTTTTTTTTTTTTTTTAAACCTAAAAGCAACTAGGAGATGGGAATTAAAGCATGTAACTTTTATTGAAAATAGTTTTTTACATAGCAGCTGGTATTGTTATTGTCGTAACAGTATAAGACAGATGATCTGAGAAAAATATCAAGCTCCTTTCTTCTCCCAGTGCTTCCAGTGGTCTCCTGGCTCTGCTGGTCATAAACAACCGATCAGAGCCAGGGGGAGGGTCTTATTGCTGTCAATCACTCTCATGTTCATTCCTTCCTGTTTGCTCGTTGCTAAGCTACAGTTGGTTCTCCTAGCCTGCCATCAATGCTAGGGTTGGTTAGCACAGTTAACGGTGACGTCGGAGAGAAGGTTTTCTGTAACAGTCAGTTGTTCAGTGTCCGCCATTAGCACACTGAGCAGCGAGTACAGGAGGATGATTGACAGCACTGAGACCCTCTTCCTGGCTCTGATTGGTTGTTTGATTGGGAGCAGTGGATTTCTGCTCTAGGAAGAGGTGCAGGAGATACAGATTTTATTTTATTTCTGTTTTTTGCAGATTATCTGTCTCATACAATACTGTGGTACCATGGTGACGGTTTTTCTAAATGTGGAACGTTTTTATGAAAGCTACATACAACAGCTTTCACTGAGCTTCAAGAAACTATTTGTGTTGTACTAAAAATAAATAAAAATCAACACAGACCATAATAAACGATAATAAAACCCATTGTTTTTATGTAATCAAATGTATTATTCTAGACTGAGCTGTATGAGCTGTAAGTAATAAGTTGAACAATTATCAAAAACATGTAAGATATATCACTTTTTTGCAATAAATTTATACAGTAGCATTACTTTAACATATTTTTAATCAAATAGAAGTAAAAAGTTGCCATCCAAGAAAATTCAGTAAAAAGGCTTTTCAAGTACTTTATCAAAAAAACCCACATTTAATATTTTACAATGTCATCAGCTGGACTATGAATGCAAACTTCTGCACAAATTTTGCATTTAGACTAAAATAAAAGCATGAATACAAACAAATCAATTTTAATGCTTGTTTAGTTAAAATATGCTTGCTCTTCATTTGGTGACGTTTCTCAAATTGAGTAGAGTATCCAGAAACCTCACTCAAGTCAAAGTAAAAGGTGGGATGGAGTAAAACTACTAATAAAAATATGTCGAGTAACTTTATGGGGAAAAGAAAAACACAGCAAATGTAACTGAGTGAGGCGTGGGTGTGTCACGTTGTCCAAAATCTAAACTGGTTTTTACAAAACGCTGCTTGGAGGCCAAAACTGCGGCCTCCGTGACTCAGCCAAGTGGTTCTCCAGCTTGTTTGAATGTCCAATAATCAATCAAATTCCAATGTCTAAATCTATATATCGCACAATTAATAATATCCTTGGCCATGTTTCCTCTTCCCTGCCTTGTTCATCTGCTCCAGTACCAGCGAGCATCCATTCAGATCGCTCCCGTTGGCGCCAGCCAAACATCTCAGGCGTTTAACAATAGATTTGTTAGAAAACTGCGGGAAGCCTTTGTAGTGGGGCCATTTGAGAAATAATGCCAATGAGCTCTGCTAATGTCGGGCGACACAATGAGACACTTTTAGGAAGGCAGCATGGCTTCAAAATTCAAGCAACAGAGACAAACCCAAGAGTTACATTGGAGCGTTTTAGCTTCAAGAACTTCAAAAAAAAAAAAAAAAAAATGCATCAACAGATGAAGAGGTGAGTTGAAGCATTGCTGACGCACGTGGTACACCATTGTGGACGTTCTTTGCTTCTCACAGCTCAACACTGTTAATATTTGAACTTGTGCGTAATTCTTGTAATCTCACAATTGCAGCTGTGGGGAACAAACAAAACCAGAAAGGCATTTTCTTGTAGGATTGCTTTACAGATTATTATAAGCAAAAACGTCCGCAGCTACGTCTGAGCGTTCTTTTGAGCGACAGCTCCGTGTCAAGCGCTGTTCGTCGCTACTGTCTGCGCTCAAACGACAAAGTGTGTAAAATGAACACAGCGGTCATAAACCTTTTGACGGTGATGGCGTTTTCAAAAAAAAAAAACAAGAAATGATCCGAGTTTTCAAACAGGGCCGTGATTTAATACGGATTTAGATTTCTTCCAGTGCGCGTCGGCCAACGTTTGAGGCCGCCCTTTGAAATCAGCCCGCAGATGCGAGCATCAACACGGACAGCTGCAGAGATGAAAAATAAATGATTGTGGTGCAGATGCCATGCCGATGTACAGCTTCCAGGGTGGTCATTTACTGCAACAGCATTGGCATTAATGTGACAATTTAATATCAACACTTTACAGCTCAGAGATTACAAATATGCTGCTTCTTACAATTGCCTGTCAAAACAAGGCTTGTTCATCTCTCCCGCTATCTGCCGTTTGTGTCAGAGGTTTTATTGGGATTCTAATCCCATCACTATAAATCCAAGCAGCCCTGCTTTTGAGCAGGATGTGTAATGAAAGAGTACAGAAGTTTTCTTCTAGTTGACCTAGTTGACTTCCTTCTACATACATACTATATATATATATATATATATATATATATATATATATATATATATATATATATATATATATATATATATATAGCATGTGAAGTGGCTCATTTGTATTTCAAGGGGAAGTGTTATGTAAAATCAAACTTTTTTAGCTTTATATCATGTTATAATTTTACTACTTCATCACAAACATACCTGGAGTGTTGCCTTGATTCCTTCTTTACCATTTCAGAAATACTTGAATCTCCCCTGACAGCCATTCAGCTGCAGCTTCCCAGCAGAGCTTCAGCCTCACAGACTCCCCCGCTCCTTCAGACTAGCCAGCAGCAATTAGCAAACACCTTCTTGAACTGCGCATCAGCTGAGCTCATTATGCGAGATACTTCTCAGTGCAAAATGTTGTTAAATGGTTAATAGAGGAGCCATGCTGTGATGACTTCCTGAAGGCGGAGTTTCAGGAAGAGCCAGAGTTTTTAAAGACTGAAGTTAACACTGTTACATAATTGAGCTATAAAACCTCACTATGTGCCTGGTAAATACGTAACACTGCCCCTTTAAAAAAATATCCTTATTTGCTCATTGTAACAATTCGAAGACTAAAGCGCACTGAAAAAGAGATGGAGCAACAACTTTAAAAATACAATTGAATTTAGTTTGTCAAACCTTTTTCATTTACGTTTCTTCAACATGACGACTTGCATAAACTTTTAACAAATTAAATTTTTTTTAAAGTTGGATCAGCTGTTTTCTTTTTTCAGTGTGTAACAAGGAATAAAAAAATCCAACTTGAAATAGATTGTTCATGTATTAATTTCTTATTTAATTTCAGTGCTTTTTGTGCCACTATGAAGGCCTCTCAAAATCCATTGAAATAAGATAAATTGTTTGGAAATACATTGCAAATGAGTCATAAGGGGTTTACAAAGTTTGTAGAAAAGGATTACATCCTATGCAACACACAAAGAATGACTGGATATGCACAACATTTCTTACACTTGATACATTAAAACTCCTGCTAGAATGTTTCTCCTGCAATGAGAAACATGTAAATTGCTTTCTCGTTCCATTTTTCCAAAACTCTGCTATCCTTCTAAATTAATGTCATCCACAATAATTTTACAGATGGAATATAGGATGAAAACCTCAAAGGCTTTATAACCTGCATATGAGTAACTGCTCTCCATGGTTGCATGAGTTGCATACTAGAGTCTGACATGTGAAGTGGCTCATTTCTTGTAGGGGGGAAAAAATTTGCTTCTTCTTTTTGTCGCTAACAGTTAGCAGCTAACTGCTAAGCGGCTGCGTCTTTTAGTTTGTGTTCAATTGGTAATTATTTGATCTTCAATCTCATCTTGTTCTAAACATTTTCATTCATAAATGTCTTCCCCTGCATCATCGTCAAAAGTTGTTCTGTCCTCCAATAACATTCAAGTCTTTCGAAGCAAATAATCTTGATTTATTGTGGGAAAGCCTTGTTGACTGAGATTTTTTTATTTATTTTTTTGTCTCATTTGTGGTTCAGATTGAAAATAAGAAAATAAAAATTGGTTCCCGCAAGACAGAGAGTAAATGTGAAGGAATGTGAGAACAGCTGGTGTTTGAATTTTGTGATAATTTTGGAACCTTGTGCAGAGATGGCAGGGACAGAAAGGCAAAACTTACACTTCCTCTCACACACACCTACACACACACACACACACACACACACACACCCCCCTCACGATAACAGCGGGGCCAGACCGAGGACAGAAGACCAACAACTTCCACACTTGTATTAGCACTGGGCCCGGTGGAACCAAACACCATGTGTGTAATTTGAACTGGGATTGTTGGTGTACGGTATGTCGTTTGTGAAAATTGATCAAAACGTAGCCAGTGCTGAACCTGGCTTTCCTTCGTTAAAGAGGCCCACGTACGCCCAAACACCAGTCAAGTGTAAATTGTTTGAAAATTGCAATCCGTTCTTCATGATTACCTGTCATAAAAACAAACCCATTCTGTCAGAATGCATCTGTTTAGCTCATTTCGCTAGCTTAGCTTAGCATTAGACTTTTTTTTTCTCTGACTGCTTTCTTCTGGCGTCAGAGGCAGGCTCAACATTTACCAAATAGAAATACATTTTTTAAAATTCTAACTACCATTTAGCTCAAGTTAATGTCGGCGTTTGCCAATAAATGATTTCCAAAGTTTTAAGAACCTAATTTGCGCGCTTAAAAAGAACCAGGAAGCTCGTCTTGCTAGCATACGAGGCTAACCATAAAAAAATGACCCTACTTTACGTTGAAGGTGGAACGGAGCAGCTCGTTTATTGTTTTATTGGAATGAAAAGGACCGTCCCTCTTCTGGCTATTAATGCGAAAAGCTAATTCTATTTGTCTTGCACGTGACGTAATATATTTATTTCGCAAAATGTTCGGCCGGGGTGCAGACAGGAGGGAGGATAATTCTTGGAAGTAATGTCAGGCCGTTTGATTTATAATGAGTGAATGTGCAGAGGAGTAATCTGCTTTTGCGATGCCCAGGGCCGAGTGAAGAGCTGTATGACTGCGAATAAACACCACCTCCGGACTATGGAGCTGTCATTAATCAGAGCCTCGGCTGACAGTCCGGCGCCCGCTGCTGCTGCGTTCCCTTCAGACCCCATTGCAGGATATTTATGTTGATTGTCTGTACTCTTTCTTTCTTTCTTTCTCTTTCTTGTCTGCTGCTCCCATTCACCTTCTCTTTGTCATAAATTCAGAGCATGTAGCACACTTCAAACTCATAGTGCTTGGAAATAAAAGGTATAGGTAGTTTTCTCCCATTGGGTGATCTCATGCCTTATTTCTTTTCCGTCCAAAAGTGGTTTTGTTGTCAACGAGGCAATCCAATAAGTAGGTCTGAAATGAGTTATCGGATTAACCGTGATGAATCGATCAAACAGCCGCCAACTAATTTAGTGATGGATTCATTTTTAACTGGAGTTCGGCCTGTCGCAATAAGCACAAAAAAATCAATCGATCGCATGATTAGTTAAAACGAGCGCAATGATTTGTGTTTGCATGATTTGTAGTTTTTTTTCTTTCTGTCAAGAACAGTTTTGTCTCCAGATGCTTTACAATTCATTTCATTTGCTGTTTCTGTTTTTTTTGTTTATTTGTTTTGGATATTTAAAATGTCTTCCAGTTACTGTGTTACAGGCCTAACTGGGTTATACAGACTCAAGAAACGGCCATTTGCTGAAGGAACAACAAACTCGGACCAATAATTAGGTTGAAACTACTAAAAAACATATTAGTTTTGCATTTAATATTAAAGGAAACCATTGTCTGTAGATATTTTCAACCATGTTAGAAGAATTTATTTGACATTTCCAAGTGTACTAAAGGAAGGCTACTGTATTGTTATGATGTAATTACTTTGAAATGCCTTGCTGCTGAAATATGCTATACAAATAAAATTGATTGATTGATTTTGGACAATAGAAATTATCGTTATCTTATTTGAAAAGGGATTGAATTATTTGTTTTTCTGCATTTTTCAAATGCTGATATTTTATTAAAAAAAAAAAAAAAAAAAGCTGACGTGATTTAGTGAAAAACCTGCAAAATGTGCATCGATTAAGTAATCAATCAGAATAATCGATTACTAAAACAATTGTTAGCTGCAACCCTTGTCAAAATATATCAAGCCAGGACTTGTAGTTTGCTAACTGAGGTTGTTTAGAAATAGTTTAGGAACTCCTTGTCTCTTGCTGTGCAGGGTTGTTGTTTGAGCTCACCTAGTCATGAATGAGTTTGCAGCCTGTGATCAGTGCGAGCTACTATGGTGAGATGAGCAGTATCCTTGACGATGTGTGATGTTAGACAAGGAAAACCAAAGCGCCGCTTTCAAAATGTGACACATTCAAGTGTTTCGGAGCTACAGATGATTCATTATCATCAATTATTCAGAGCAATCATTTTTCCAAAAGTCTAAGGGAAAGACAGGAACAAGGTTGAAAGCACGCTGCAGGATGCACTCCGCCTTAAAGATTCATACCCCGGAGAACCTTTTTACGTTTTGACATGTCATGACTATGAACTTAAGTAAGCTTTATTTGAAATGTAGGCGATAGAGGGCGTGCCACTACAATGTTTGTCCGTGCTTTTGTTTCTAAAATAGCTCAAGCTCAGATTACTGAGGGTGGGCGATATGGACTGAAGGCTTTATTACGATATGATAACGACAAATCTAATAAACAAAACAACAGAAACAACAAATGAAATGATTTGTAAAGTATCTGGAAACAAAACTTATTACTGTTACTGTGTAACTGTGACTTCATTACATTTCATTTGTAATGGTAATAACAGTCGGCCAGTTTTAGGGGGTTCATTAATCGGAACTCATTGTGACTGTGATCATTTTCCGTCCACTTTCTAAATATTTACTTGATCTGTTTTGAAAAAAAATAAATAAATTACGATGAAAAACATTCAGGTTGGATTTGTAAAATGCGAAAATATTTTCAGAAGAAATTATTTTTGTAAGAAATAAGCAACACAGGAATAATAATCCTTAACCTGTTTGTGTTCTTCTGGAAACATGGCGCTTTACTCACTTTTGCAGAAAGGAGAAGGGAACAAAAAGAAAGCAGGTTGCTTTCATAAGGCGACTGAAAGCTTCCTGCGAGAGGAGCTTTCCATTAGTGCTACTGTACACCCACACTTCTCTTTCCTCACACACACACACACACACACAATGCGTAGGGCCCCTGCCATTATTTACATATGCAGTAGCTCCCCTGAAATCTGTCGCAGGAGCAGTCAGAAGCGAGGATTGTTTCATTCCTAGTCGCATATTTTATTTTATTGTATTTATTTATTTTTTTTTTCAGACCTGCTTTTGGACCTAAGCTGGAAATTGTGATTTCATGGCAGACAGATGCCAAATTTGACTCTTTTTTAGTTTCCTTCAGAGGAGCGCCGTGTTGACTGCAAAGTCAAAGCGAGCCCGAAAACGAGCTTTGACACACAGGAAGATCCAAGCCACACATGAGACTTTTTGATCAAATACCTGAATTTCTATTAAGATTAGCATTTATGAAAGCTTAACGAGTCATCGGTAAGGATTCTGTGACAAACACAAAACATTTCCGTTCCCAAAAAATGTCCAATTTTTCTCATACATAGTAACGGAGACTACTTGTATAACATTTCCATTTCAGACAGAAGTTGTATTGAATGTCGCCCAGCTGCAGCATTGCTGTGCGTCGAGCTGCATGGCTGCAGGGGGAAGCAATAAAAATGTAAAATCATCAAATAAAAAATGTGCAATATATACTCAAAGCTGGCCGTTTTCCAGACGTTTGGAGGGCACGGCGTAAAAATGTCTGCGGCCTGTTGAAAACACTGAGATTTCAAGGAAATAGTTTAGATTTATTTAGTGGCGAGTCCATTCAAACCGCGCGACCATTTATCAGACATGAAAATTTACTGCAGCAGCCAGTGTGGAGAGTAAATAAGAGCACAGCATTTTCAGTATGCTGCTCAGGTCACTTCATGGGTCACAAGAAGTATGTTTTTTGTTGGGGTTTTTTCAAGCTTTTCTATGCACACGCATCTGATTTATCGTTTTCTTCGACGTGATTGAAGAGTGATTTCTTAAAATAGAAATGCTAAAAATAACTTGAGCTCTTCCTTCAGTTCGCGGTGGTATAAATTAACATCATGTAACTTTTTTTCTGACTTGTTTCTTTGAAAATGTGAATGTTTTCTAAATTGGAGCTGCGGAGATCACTGAGATTTACTTCACGGAAAACATTCTTACCAGAAGTCAGGCACTGGTAAAATAATGAGTCAGAGGAAACTCTTGACTGCTTCCTAGCAATGTGTGGTTCTTTAATTGCAATGAAGCCGTGAGCAAGTCCTTCTGTCGTCAAAAGGTTTTCAGAGAAATACACAGGACCTGGTTGAGATTAATGTCTGGAACTGGAATAGGATTTAGATGAATATTTTGTTAGTTCATTTGTTTAATAAAGCAATCTGAGATCATATCAAACATGATATGCAGGTTTGGTTTGGTTGAAATTCTTGTAGCTGTTAGTTAGGCAAATTAAACATGATTTGCTTTTGAATTTCCTTTAGGCTTAACCCACTGTCCAATTCATAATAGATTTTGTTACATAAATCATCTTTTGTACTATTTTCACTTGAAGGAAATGGTATTACGCAATAGATTGTAGCACTAGATGAGATAGCACACAATATGAAGCATTATATATATAAAAAGTGTTTAAAAAATTAAATTAAAAAATAGTTTTTCACATAAACCTTTGAGAAATCCCAAATGACTATTTTAAAGAAGCTTTATTTAGTCCATGATATTTCTGTTTAGGTGACGTCTTCAAGCAGGATCCTACTGGTACAAAATAGTTTTTTTTACTTTGAGAAATAAAGGTTTTATACATCACAAATGAAGCTTAAGTACATTTCTTCTCAGTAAATAATAAACCAGATAAAACATTTTTAAAAATTATGAAAAAGAACCTAAGTTTAGCAGCAAAAATTAAAATCGACAACCCTAAAAAAAAAGCACTGAGATCAACCAATGCAGAATAGCATTGACTCCCAGCCCTAACCCTTATAGATTGTTTTTTCAAGAATTGGATGCTAAAGTATTACAGTCCTCATTTACGTCACTGCAACGATTTTAATCGACAGTTTCGAAGCTGTGAATCAGACGGCAGGTGCAGCATTGACAGCCCGTCACACAGAACAGCAATACTGACTTACACAACGTTTCTGTTTTGTCCGTCACTCCTTGACAGTTTTTTTTTTCTAAACAGATACCAAAATGCTGCCACACAAATTCTTTAGTTTTAATTGTGCAAAATGTAACCATACTATGGATTCCAGAAAGGGTAAATTTCCTTTAGAGAAAATATTTCTTTTATATTTAAATAGCCTGAGACAACTCCAACCCTTATATTCTTTCTCCAAAGGCTTTTGTTTGGTTCGATAGGTGCAGTTAGCTAGCATGCTAACTGCATCCTGAAAGTGTTTTATTCAGACAGATTCTCTCCAGATTGAAGAGTTAGCCAAAAAACATTGTACTAACAAAACTGGAAAATGTTCCACAAGACAAATTATCACTTAATGTTTAGCCATCGGAGGGTAGTACTCTATTGTAAACTGATGACTAAATGCAATCTTTGTTTATTGCTTGCCATGTTTAAAACTGGAAAATCCCGGTTCGCTCAATTTTCTTTTGGCTCCTTTTAAAATCTTTTACTTTCATTCAAAATTGAATAACTTAATCTTATTATATAAGGTCAAAAGAGATTCGATAGTTTTGCTGAAACATAAAAAGATCTTTAACTTTTTTGGCTCCAGCTTTATGCCTCTCAGAGATGAGTTTCCTTTGCTCTGCATTCTGGGAAACACATTTTGTCCGGGGATGACCAAACCTTTGATTGCCATTGTATTATGCTGAATTCAAACTCTGATTTGTTGAAGCTGGGTGCTGAATATTCAGTGCCTTTATTTGAAGATGGAAGCTCTCTGTGTAGACAGAGTGACAATTTCTCAATTTATGACTGATTTTCTAATTCTTGGTTTGGACCTGAGGTGTTGATGTGTTTGGGAAGCTGCCTGCTGTTTTCTAAAAAGTGTTTCTGCAGCTGTTTTCCCTGCATGTCCAGCTTCACTTACAATTTATCCAGTCCTTGCAGCTTTTATTGAAGTAGATTCCTCTAATAAGTGAATATTTTCACAGCAAAATCTACATTGAGGGTCTTTGGTGTGTGACATTCAGTGGAATTTGTTTTGCAGCGTTCATAATAGATTAGGAATGCACAGTCAGAATAGCATTTGCGAATCCTCTGCTCTCTTTAAGCGTTTTTGATATGAAACCTTTCCTGTTAGCTGTAAATTAATTCCTCCTCATCCGCATTAAAGTTTGAAATAGTTCTCCCACACACCGGCTTTCAGTATGAAATGACATTTTGCTGGGCTATTTAGTTTGCATCATAATTGAAACAAAGGTTATATAACAGGTGTTACAACAAATTACTAAATTGAGTTAAGTAGGGAAAATAAAAATCGTCGTCTTTTTGTGGTGATGTTATAGCAAAACTCTTAGTAATTTTGCTGTGGAGGAGTTTTGTCATTTTTTGACAAACTCGCCACTATACATAATGTATTGCTTGATCCTATTGCCTTTATTTTCTACACACAATATATACACAATTATGTTAAATGGCATGCAGTAATTTAACTTAAAATGTTTCTATTGTGTATTTCTTGCAACTATATTTATAGAACAATTTATACTTTAACATGCAGTTTTAAACACCTGCTAAATTTTAGGTACAGTGGCATCTATGCTAGCTACAATGACATATATGATAGCTACAGTAGCATATCATAGATGTCACTGTAGCTCTGATATCCAACTGTAGCTACTGTTGCCTCTATGCTGGAGCTAGCATAGCTCAACGGTAGCACAGTGTCATGTATGCTAGCTACAGTGGCATACCCACTCTAGAGAAGCTACTGTAGCTGGCAGAGGAGATTTTTGACTAGCTACAGTGAGTCCTAAGCTAGCTACAGTGGCATCTGTGATAGCTACAGTAGCTTCTCTTGAGTGGCTGGCATAGATGCTAATATAGCTAGCATAGGAGCCACTGGAGCTAGCAGAGCATATTTTTGACTAGCTATAGTGGCATTTCTGCTAGCTACAGAGATGCTACTTGTACCAAGCTATTTGTAGTTTTCAGTAAGAGTGATTCACTGTTTTGGTGCCCTGACCATGATCACAAATACAACCAAATATGTTTCTGAAAAACTTGTTTGTGTTGCAAGGAAAGCCATCGCTAGCAAGGACAATACAGACAACCCAGAAAACCTTAAAAAAATAAAATATAAAATATTAACATCACTTTAGAGACTTTTGATAATAGTGAGACATTTTTCAAACTCTGCCTTTTTTGATTACATTGGAATGTATGTAATTGAGTATGTCAACATCATTTGGATGGAATAAACTAAATATTATGATTAATATTGCTCAGAGTTTAGCTGTGATAATGTATGAATAATTTAAAAATGCTTTCCCCGGGAGTTTTCATGTTATCAGTGAGGTTCATCTTTACTGTTCTGTAATTAGCATGTTGTGTGTAAATGAAGTGTTTTCTGCCCAGCATGATGCCATGTTGTTTGCACCGCTGCCTCAAAGCAAAAAAGATTTCTGCTTTTCAGTGGGATTTCAGGTGTGACTCTCTCCTAGTAGTCAGATTTCCTTCCACTGCACCAAACATATATGTTAGCATAACTAAATACCATATTCCCTGGGTGTACATGCCTGATTGCATTGCTTTCTATAGCTGCCCTCTTTAATTAACTGGTGACCCATTAACTTCCCCAGCTCTTCAAAAAAGCTGAACTGGTTCATGGTGATACAGAAAATATACCTGGAAGAGGGAGTAAGTGAAAAACTATAGTGTAATTTATATTTCCTGCTATTGCCTGAACACTCTTTGAAACACAAAAAACATTCTTTTTTTTTTTTTTTTTTTTTGTCATTTAACAAGGTAAAAAAATGATTATCCCAGCATGATTTTCTTGAAATCCCCACGTGGCTACAGGCGCTAGGAAGATACATTATGACCAAAGACATAAAGGCACGTTACCTCAACAACACAGAAGCGTTCCACTTCTGTCTGAAAAGAAGCTGCTAATGATCACATCTCTCTAGATCACAGGATATGGTACTTGTAGCAGGAAATTTCATTTTATATTGGACAGATGACAGAGCCTTCAGGATGACAAACAAATACTAAACATGAAACATTATTCATTTCTCAGATTTTTTGTTTTACTCTTATGTATTGAAGGATTTG
The DNA here is from genome assembly GCA_010277075.1 of Poeciliopsis retropinna. Taxonomy (NCBI): domain Eukaryota; kingdom Metazoa; phylum Chordata; class Actinopteri; order Cyprinodontiformes; family Poeciliidae; genus Poeciliopsis; species Poeciliopsis retropinna. The sequence continues at coordinate 5,602,036 of VMRM01000002.1, forward strand.
GAGTGGAGAACAACACGTGATCACTCCTAAATGATTTGCGTCGGCATCAGGGCCAAAACAACTAGTGATGTTGGAGATCCAAGACTCTGCAGAATGTCGTCATGCATCTCGACAAGATGTTTCACTTTCTGTTCTGGTACAGTAAATTTTCCCTGACACCGCTGAGTTAAATAACATTTTGAGTTAAATAACAATTATTAAAGAACCGGTATGCAAATCTGTGCCCAATTTTAACAATATGTAAATGAAAAAAACAAATCAGAAATTTTCGTCAAACGACTTAGCCTTAATTTGAGCTGGTAGACGTATTACTGAGAAACAAAGGAATTAGTGTCTCTTGGATCTCGGGGTGCATGCTCAGAATTGTGATGCATCATCTTGAATTAAAATTTATACAACCACTTTAAATGTCGCTTACAGTGAAACAAGCTGCGACAAATTCCTTTATTGAAACGAGGTTTTCGGTTATCTCCTGCACACGGCGCAGTAATGTGAGCAGCTCCAACCTGTGTGCATTTTACAACCTGCCTCTTTGCATTATTCTTGCTCGGCTACGGAGGGCATTAAAAATGCAGTGAAACCAGCCCTTGTTTATCCTCCCTTAATAGTATTTTGTGCAGACCAGCATTCGTAGAGTCCCCACAGTGGCTCTCTGAAGACTTGCATCAACATAACTAAGCTTCTTTAAGCTTTGCAGCAGTGCTGCGAGCATCTGTAAGCATTTCAAGTCTTTGTTGAGCTACAACCATTCATGTCGACCGTAGATGCTAAGCTCCAGTGATCAGCTGAGATCTCGAAAGTGTAATTATTTTTAACTTTCTTTCTGAGGTCAGGCAGCTAAAGACCCGCTGAAGACTCTCTGCATTGCTTGTGCTGACTGGAGGCACTGATTAATTAGGCATTTAAAGGGCCATATGAAGTGTCTGTATGTTGTAATCAGTCAAATTACACCGGCCCTTTATTAACAGCAAGGTTTATGACTTTCTAATTTGTTTGTAATCCTCATCTCTCGCATTGTAAAAACAGTTTACATAACTTACAGCTTCCATTTGCTTGTGGACACAGAATCTTTCTTTAATATTTATGATATTCCTGGACACTGATGCTGCTTTGAAGATTTTATTTTATTTTATTTTTTATCTGAACCATTTGCTTTTGCACTCAATTAACCGTAAAGTGTGCCATCCAGTTCATTAATCTAAAATATTATGTGTGCAATGATTTAGTTCAGGTTTTACAAGTTCCTATGTTCATTGCATACATTTCCCATACATATTATTATCATGATTAGCTAATGCTAAGATGAAAAGCAAGTAAAGCATAAACTTCAAACGGTGTCTTTCAGAATCACTCTTCATCGTCTGATTATCCGGGTCAGATTTTACAGCTATATAAATTAGCTCTTTATCTTAGCACCAACGGCAAGCGTCCAATTACATGCTATTTTACTGGTTGGTCTGTTATAATTTGTTCTTTTCTGCAAAAATACTGTTATATGAATAAAATCAAAGGGTTAGTCAGCAGCTCTGTCAAAACAATGGCATAATACAAAAAGTATTTTCCTTTATTAATAAATATTTCTTGCCACAAGAGCTTATAATTTAGTTTCTTATTTGCATGCTATAGACATGAGCAAGCTACCTGTAATGGGGTTTACCAAGGTTTTTAAAACGTATGGTTTCAAAACTGTCCTGTTCATATGATAGCAGAGAAAATACCAGAGAGACCAGACATTGGCTAGGTCTCTGAAGCACTGCCAAAATGTTTAGGGAATGTCTTGATCATTATGATTCTTAGGGCGCGTTCACACCAGCCCTGTTTGGTCCACTTTAATTCAACTTTAGTTTGTTTTGAAAATTTGGGTAGGAGAGAGAGTCAATTGAACTTTGATGCCAAAAAAACAAACTCTGGTCCGCCTACAAACCTAGGTTTCAGTTCAGTTGAAGTGCTAGCAGATGCTAGCTAGTGGATGCTAGCTTCCACTAGTGGATGCTAGCGGACCGGAGACCGCTTGCAAGACTCTCTGCGTGGCTTGTGTCGACTGCAGCAGGAATCAGACTTTAGCTCAGGGCATTCTGGGTAAATACAACCTAGCGCCAGCTGAAGAAATGAGCTCATGGTCTTTTACCAAAGACAAAAGAGAAATCGTACGCCATCCATTTTTGTTTAGATTTTGTGAAGAAGGAAGTTGCTCTCATGTCTTCTTCTTCGGAGGTTTTCATATCATTTCCTTCAGTTATTCCTGGTGCTGCACTATCACAGGCAAAGGGGGTGAACAGATTTCCAGTTGGTTTGGTTTGTTTGACACAGTGCAGTGTGAAAGAGAACCGCACCAGCTGAAAATGTATCAAAAACTGCAATTTTGAGTCTATCGGAGTATCAGCTGTGAAAACACACTTAATGTCATCTTGTGTTATCCAGTCTGCACCTGATGATCACTTCAGGTATTTGACACAGAAAAGAGTAAATCAGTTCATGTGAACTAATATTGGATCACTTCAGGCTTCACATTGACAGTCAGACAACACCAAAATTCACAAAAAAAAAAACAAGACATTGGAAGCGCGAACAAAGATGAGTGATGAGAAATTCCTGATAAAGGTTTTTGCTTTTGTTAGTCTTGTGGAAATCCAAACCACAGCCTTCATTACAGAAATTAAAACGATTCTTCCTACATTAATGTAAATTTGCATTGTGATCCATAAAACTGACAGATTACATTAAGCCTGTTTTTCTCACTAATTAGCTCCACTGGTCATGGTAGGATGGTAATCGTTTTCACTGGAATAAGCCAACCAGTAAAATGCCCAACTGTGTATTGTATGTTGTATTTTACCTCATAAATACTAAACCGCAGAAGAAAAATGCACCATAATGACTAAAAATGGTTTATTCATGCATGTATTTGAGAGTAGTGCATACATGCCAGATGAAGACATGTGTCCTCAGAGGTACTTTCAGATTTAATGGGAGAAGGGGCCTGTAACCCTCCGAGAGGGGTTACAATGTGAGCATGCAAAATGTTTTACTCAGCTTTTCTGACAATCATTCTGGTACTTCTTCCAAAAGCACAACCTTTTACATGATTGCACTTTAAGATTTTAATGAGGACAAACAAATGCACCGTCTCACTGTGGAGCTAATTGTATCCGTGTCGGAAGACTTCGCAAAAAACCGCTTTGAGAAATCAGGTAACAAGGACGTCTGCGGACTTCTCCTTCCCGGGTTACCAGCCCCAGCCCTCTCCCACGGCTGCTGCCGTCACACTAGCATGCATCACTCACTTGTCAAAGCACCTCTTCTCCACCCACCCTCTTTCCGCCGAGAGTCGACACCACGGTCTCACCACACATGTACGTACGCTCTCGCAGACACCCTCGCAAATGCTTTGCATGCGGGAGAAGGAGAAGGCGCGTATGTGCGAATACACACACACACACACTCAGAAAGGAAGGCCCTCGTATGCGGACGTCTTCCCGTTATGGTGACAAATCCCGCCTGGGCTGGCTTCCCATCTGTGAGTCGAGGCATGGCGCGGTTGTACAAGTCATCTGCCTTCCCCCAGATGGATCCTCTGGGCGTCCAAGGGGTTTCATCTCGTTGCTAGACGGGGGTTTATGTTTGAGTCTTGTGCGATTCAATTAGAAAACGCAGAGACCCGATGTGTATTTGTCAAGCTTTGAGGCGGTGAGAGCGTACCTCTGCAGAGGCGGGGTTAGGGTTATCATTACGCCTTGCCTAGGCTAAATCCATTAAACTGTAATTTCACCTCTATGTAAGCTTGGATGACTGAATCTCATACCCTCATCCCCTTTTCTCTGCTTCCGTTTTGGCCCTGTAATGGGATTAACTCCAGTGACACCATTCTTAAACATAGCTTTTAGACTCTGCAGGCTGACTCTTCTTCATCACTTACTTTCAGAAGGGATAAAACGTGGCTTTGGTTTCATAATTAGATTCCTCTCCACAGCCTAAATTTAAATGATGACAAATTAGCGGCAAACAGCTTGGTGCATGCACTTCATGTATTGTGCCAGACCGGTCAAGAGGCCTCCAGCAACGTACGATGCAAGTGACAAAACGCGATAATTAATGTGTCTGTTCGAATATGTAGAGAGGATCCTGCCAAAAATAATGGACGCCGTCAATCACCGGTCAGACTGTCTAATTGGGTCGGCCGCTGTAAGTAAGGCAGCTTATTGTGACCAAAAAGAAAAGCGAATTGAGGTTTATTCTCACGTGTTGTTGTTGTTGTGGTTACCCAAAAGATGGGGAATAAAGAAACACCTATTAAGGAAGCATGTTACCCGGCTCCTTTCCGCTACATAATGAAATCAACGCGGAAACAATTGGCCTCGGCAGAACGAAAAGTCTTTCATTCCACTCGCTTATCATTGTGCTCTAACTGGAAGGCATTAGGGAGCTGTTTCTTTGCTCAGTCACTTCAAGTTTCTAGAACTATGAACTATTGCAATTGTCAGGTTTACCCCCAACGCCCTGATCTCGGGCTCTTTTGTGGTCGTCGGTGTCGCAGTGCGAGTGCATGTAAATTTGATTTATCGAGCCGAAACATGCAGAAACGAACGCGGCTGAAAGCAAAGGTAAACAAGGGTCATTTGAATACATTTTTTAATATAATGTTATACGCTTCCTTTGATTGAATAGAAATCAAAGGAAGCCCAAATCTTGTACGGTTTTGATCTCCATAGAAAGTGCTCCTGGCTCATCGGTTCAGCGCTTAGCTGGGTATATTGCTTTGCAGTATCCTCCATTTTATGCATGAGTTTTGCTCTCACTATTCACTTAATTTTTGTACTAGAGTCCTCCATGCTTCTTTTTAAATGTTTTTATTCTGATTATATGACATTAGGAATCAGTGAAATGAATGTAAGCTGAATATAGAATGAACCGGATCATTTATTAGCAAATGAATTGGACCTGCTTATCTTGTACCTTATTATCAAACACACACACAAAAAATGTAACTGAAAAATCAGCTATTGAATGTTTACCTCATTGCAATAAAGACATTTTTAAAGCTTAATTAAAAGTATGTGAACGCAAACACCCATGGAAGAAATCTGCCTCGTTGCTTCAACAGCTAAAATGTTACTGCAAGCATCTGTCGAAACATCTGGCTAGGAATTACAGTAAATGCTAAATGCTCGACTGGACCGGACTTGTTAATACTGTACTTGAGAAAGCATTGAGTGATTAAAGAGGCTAGCACTAAAACACCAGCTCTAAACACAACTGTAATTTTTCGTAGCTTAATGTCAGTTTCATGCTACTTTTCTTTTCTGCATGTGCAGCACAAATATGGAGCAAAGCCTCTTACGTTAATCCATTTCTTATTCATAAAACTCTGGATAAGGTGACTTGTCTTGTTTAAAATGGCAACCATAATATACGTACTGAAAATGTGTGCATGTTTGCGTCAGCATGTGTTATTTTAGATCTTATGGAACCAATGCTGTGCTTTTAATCCTACAAATCTTAATGGTGATAATCTGTCTTTTAAATACGTAGAAGGAATAAGGGCCAATTTATTTTACAGTCACCTTTTCACTGAGCCATCATGAGGATCCTTTCTTTTTTTTTTTTTTTTTGCGTGAAAAGCTGCTAGCAATCCTTGGATGGGATAATGGTGAGTAAAATAACACGCTAATAAAGTAGGTAAATGCCAGCAAATGAGAAAAAAAAATCCTGCCTTTATGCTTCTCCTTCATCCTATATGTTATTATTTCCTATTTATCACCTTTTATTTATTTTTTTTTAATTCAGCCCCTATTCATTCTCCCACTTCTGATAAGTAAGCCGTCTTCCTCTTGGCGCCAATGATTTGTCATCGAATCACACCAGCCATCTGGATCCAATACCGTAGTGGTTGCAGGAAAGCCGATTACACCTTACAGTCTGACAACACTTAAAGACCTGGACTGAATACAAACTGCATTTTTAGGACGGCAACAAATCCGCAGTGAATCTTTTCAGCTGGGATTGATGGAGCAACTGTATTTCCCACCTGGGCCGGGCGGGCTTTTACACTATATCATCTGTGGCACAATGAAATTTTACATTAAACATAAATGTATTCAGATCTTTTGTATAATGATGAGTTGCTACAAGTCCTTCCTCATTAGTGTTAATCGGTGTTTTAGACGGCTCACCAAACTCACTATAAAACCAGGCAGTCTGTAGCGGATGCCCCACATGCACAGACGAGTAAAGAGGAAACTCAAGATATGAGTTTAATTCGTTCCGTGAGCAAGTTCATAAGTCAATAGATTTGTGTCTCAACTGAATTTTCTCCATTTTGAAATAACTTAACTAATTTTAATCCATGCCAGCCTTGTAAAACATCCCCCAAAAGGATTCCCCCCCCCATAACTTTTTCCAAATTATAGAAAAAAATTGTAATTTTTTATTAACAAATATACATGCATACTTTGGCTGTGTGAGATAAAATATATAAAATTAAAAAAAAAAATGTTTTAAATGTTCTTACATTGGAAACCGACACATGTACTGCCTTGACAGTTTTTCGATATGCTCATGTTTTTCTGTAATCTCCTGTTTCGGTCTTCTTCTTCTTTTAGGGCTTTTTGGCAGCTGACAAAAAACTTTACGTACATTACTCCCACCAACGGGAACTTCAGTAAACGTCATCATGCACCCGTCATTCCGTTCTGAATGGAAATCAGAAATCGTTCGGCTCCCAGAGCGTGCTAACGTAGCTTCTCTAGCAGGGGAAAAAAAATGCAATCCGACAAATAAGTAACAACAGGAAAATGGTCTTCCTGCAATAGATCCTTGGGGGAAAAATTGATGAAAGGTAAAGCCTGAGGTATACATGACTTGGTAGCACTACATAAGAGAAAGGGTACTTAATATTAGTGCATCAATAAGATTTCCTTTATGAATTTAAGTTCAGAAAACCTTAAAATAGTATATATTTATTTTATAGCTACTACTATCTGTGGAATTTGAACTGAGTCGTCAACAGCACAGCTAATCCTGCTGTCACCTAAAGATGAAATGAAACTTCAATTGCAAATTGAGGTTTTGCTAGAGACAAAAATTATCCACGCAAACCTTTAGATTTAGTTGCCAGGCCCTCACTTTGAGCGTTTTTGCTTTTCTTCTAGCTTCCTGCACTTATCGTTGTGTGTCGTTGTTCGTCAAAGTGTGCATTGTCGTCCTGTTTATCACACGACAAACAATATGATTGAACCATTTCTCCTCGGAGCAATGGGTGCAGCGTTCTGCTGCTGCAGATATTAACTCCCCCAGATCTACAATATTATTGCAAAATTGAAAGCTCAAGTGACACCGCTCTGCACCTGCAATAAGGCAGGAAATAAGCTCCGACATCATTTTAATAAATTTAGCCATCTTTAGGGTCGGACAGCAAAATGGAAATCTGCAAAGAGCAGTCTTGCTAACCATCCTAAGATGACGGATTTGTAATAAATATGAAAAACATTGATCTTTCCCTTATAGTTTGAGCATATCATCTGTTTTCGTGATGCAAATGTACACTGGCGGTACCGAAAGATGAGCTTTTTAAGCTCCGAATCCTGGTGAAGTACAGTTAAAACATGTCCGCCAGTGCCGTTCTGTTTGAAAACCTGCAGACACTTTCAATATGTTAGAATACAGCTGAAAAACCTGCTTGTTTTAGGAACTTTATCACCAAGTGAAACACATTATGTAGATTAATTGCACACAGATGGATGTTTCAAAGCCTTTATTTCTGTTGATTGTGGTGATTTCCCACTTACAGGTAATGAAAACATGACATTTAAAATTAGAGCAATGCATCAATAAAACAAAAAAAAAGTGGGCTAATGAAATATATGTTCACTACTTGCTTAAGGGTTATTTTAATCGGATAAACGGGCCTCATTTGCACGCATATTCCAGTTTATTGATTAATATCAGTCGCAGATCAATGCCTGTTGCACGCAAATTATTCGAATAGTTAATTAATGACTCCCCCCGCACTCCCGATTGTGACACGTTTTTCTATGACTATAAAAGCACTTCTGATTGAAACTATGAACTTTTAAAAAAGGTTCATGTGTCATCATTAGCACTTTGTTTTTCATTGAAGCAGTCATAGATGGAGAGAATGTTGACCCGGCAACCCTGGATGAATACCTGCTATACCGTGGGTCTGTTTTGTGTGGTTTATGTCATCAATATAAACATGAACAAAAGGGGATGTCTTTATGTACTACTAAGGACAGTAGTAGATCAGCTGCACATTTTACACCAGTATTAGCTAATTACGATGGTGTGTTAGTGCTAGAATTAAGAAAACAAACAAAAAAATAAAATCATATAATTTTATTCCGAGAATAAAATTGCATGAGGACAGTTGTAATATTTCAGAAAACTGTAGTATTTAGAGAATAAAGTCATATTTAATCTCAAGACTATATTATATTTATATTATAACTGTATTCTCATTATCACAACTTTACTCTTGTATTATTTGGACATTTTTCTAGTAATAATATGATGCTTTTCTCATAATTTAAGGACTTCATACTCTGAATTTTATTTTATTATTTTTTTTTCCTAGCATGGCCCTAAAACCAAGTCGTCCCTAATAGCATAAATCCTCTTTTGATAATTTTCTAAAACTGGAGCCATTTACATAATTGGTTAATAACTGTTTGTTGTTTGATTCTTTAGCTGTAGAATTATTCCAGTATCCTTGCTCACCACTTGTTCTTTCCAAAGGACACAGTGTGCAATCAAGCAGCCTCCACCTGCCCATTTTGACTGACATTTCTTAAAAAAACACAAAAAACACACAGTGAACTAAGGTCCCATTTTGGTGCCCTGTCTCTACACCCTGCTCAGAATCTGCTGGACATGCTGAGAGCATCTGGACAATAATATCAATCGCTCATGCAGACTCACGCCCACAGCGCTCCCTTCTCCCCTCTTTCATTTTTGCCTGGCGCAAATATCCTAACTGGGCTGGACTTTACATTTTATGAGAGGACTTAGCATATAAAAGAGGACATGAGTTTTTCCTGTGTCTCATCATAAGGTCCCATGAAAGATTCAGATCAGGTTAAAGCCTCAGATTGTACCAACCTTTCCTCTAAAAAAAAAAAAAGAGTCTAAACTGTAAAGTTTAAGGAGTGATATATACATATATACACACGCAATATTTGTTTTGTTTGTTTTTTTTTTGTACAAAACTGCAGCAGGACTTTTTTCTCCTGACCTTTCTGTCAGCACTGTTCTGTTTATCTTAATGGAAATCTGCAGGTATTTTTTTCCTTTTTATTTTTTGAACCAAGGAAGAACCTGCGATGCATTTCTGTTTCACCCAGTATAAAATGAATGGCAAATAAATTACATTTCATAACGCATCAACTCCCGGATCTAATCTGAACCATTTTCATCTCCGCCATTGTGTGTCCATCACAGAACCGGCGTTGCTTATCTGCGATACCTTTTCACTTGGCGACCGCCAAGTGTGTGTTTGTCGGTCGCACGTGAAACAAAAGTCTTTTGTCGAGGCACAAAACTGAGTACGACGCGTCCATCCAGGGCGGCCATTTCCAACTCAGGGAATTTAGAGAGAGCCGTGTTTAGGGATGTTAAACATTAAAGAGTTGTCTTCTCATGGGATTATCTGTAGAAGAAGAAGTCAGAACGGCGCCGACTGGCACAACAAGATCTGCTCCCATCCAAGTGGAGCACTTCTCCAGGCGAGCGAGACTTAAGAGACATAATCCCTTTCGGTATCGGCAAAGGATGTCAATACATTGATGCTAAATGGATTGGATGTGGTGTTATTTTAGGGCTCTCTCTTGTTGATCACTGACTTTTACGGTTGTTGTCGGTTTGGCTTCTGTTGCCTCTTGTAGATCCTTCGACTCTTTAACAACAGAGAGCAATTATGGCGGTGATAAAACACTCTGTCATGTCGGGTTTTATTTTGTACGCCCCAAAGATGTTGATATATTGTGCGTGAGGCAGATATTGAAGGAAATAATTAGACGTAGAAAGATAACGCTTCAAGCGCATCTCGAGGGTTGAGCAAATAATGCTGCTGCCTGCATGTTTTGGAGCCCAAGTTTCAAATGAGATTGCATTAAAAAAAAAAAAAAAAAAACCCAACTTTGTTCTGTCAGCATCACTAAGCAAGAGTATGTGAGACTTGTTAATCATGTCTGAGGGGATATTTTGAAAAAAAAAAAAAAAAAAGGGAAAAAAGTGGAGATGGTTTAGGATTTTTGAGGTAAGGTTCTGTTAAATGGTAGAGAATGGTCATGTTTCACCTAAAGTAAACTCTCCAATCTTAATCTTGATTAGCTGGGGCAGAGTGTTGCCTCAAGCATGTTTGAGAAAACCTTTGATCTGCTCTGCAAAACGCCTGGATGGAATTAGCCCCGCCTTCGAGGACAAAGCTCCTCCTCTGAGCTGCAGCTTCCAAGCTTCTTCATTACAGAACAGCCCCCTCCCTTGATGCCCCCCACTCTGCTCCCGCAGACTAGCCAGCAATAATTAGTAAACAGTTGAAGCTGCTTGTCTGCTGCTACTCAGTGAAACATTGGTAAAAACACTGCTAAAGGGTTAGCAAAGGAGCGATGATATGATGACTTCCTGAAGGCAGGGGTTCAGAAAAAGCAGGCGCTTCTTAAAGGGACACAGGCCCAATTTTTAGGAGTCAAATTACAAAGTAAAATTTCTTCTAAGTCATGTTTGATATATAAAGCATTTTTATATCAAACTGAAGTTAAAAAAGCTCCGTGTGGCTGGGAGAGGGGAGTTGGTCAGACAAATTTAAGTCAGTCCTGTTGGAGGGTTCACCTGACCTCTGACCTCCAGCAGAGGTTCGCCTGACCTCTGCTGGAAGGTTCAACTTCCAGCAGGAATAAAAACTCTGAACATACAACCTGGGATAAAGAGTAATAGTTTCAACCAAGCGTAATTCATAATCTAAATGACAACCCTCCGTAAATCTAATTCTGTGTCAAAACTCAAAAACGTACTTTCAAAGTTGCCTCCTCCTACCCAACGTAGTTTGAAAAGAACATGAGAAACTTTCCAGCCTGTGGACGAGCAAAGCTCACTTAGAAAATCCTGAGCTGTCCCTTTAAATCGCTGCGGTAGAATCGGCTGTTTACTGCTGTTAATGCTGCTAAAAGTTAAATAAACAATCTCACTTTTGTTGCTCTTGCGCTGCAAAGTGTCTGAACCGCTACATTTACCATACAGGAAACGATGCTCCGAGTCGTTGGCAACGTATTTCAGGACATTCCTTTTATATCCAACATCAATATTTGGTGCTGCAGCAGCCCAGCTCTTTCGTTGAGCTCATTAAACTTTCATTATGTCTCATCTTACAACTGCTTTATCATGGACCTTGGATTCTGCGGGTTATGGATGCTGATGCCTAAATGGTTTTAAAACCTAATGTTTTAAAGATTAGAATACGGGGCCTCTTGAAATTTGAAATGGAGTACCTAAAGTTTGTTCACCCATCCATGTTCCTTGTAGTCATTCCTGAGGCTCTACCAGCAAAAGCACTTTATGCACTGGAAACAAACAAACAAAAAAAAAAAAAACCCTGATTACAGTAGTTATGGAGCTTATTCTAAATGTTTAAATTCAACTAAAACTTAGCTGGAATTGCTATTTAAATCCAAATTACATTTTTAAGGATTGACGTGCTTATTAAGCAGGTGATAACAAACTAAAATAATCATTTTTACTGCAAGGATAATTAGCCTATTTGCATTTGCATCCTTGATTATTTGCCACGGCGGATTACGTCTCGGAAACGTGGAAAGTTGAAGCGCCAATATCGTTTGCTTCGTTCGATAAGTGCCAAAAAAGCTGCGGGGTAATAAATAGCTTCTTTAAAAACATCCTCAGACTGCCTTTGTCTTCGCCTCCGCCGCAGGACTAAAAGGAGACATTTTGACTTTTCATTCTGAACTCAGACAGTGCTGCAGGCAGCGTCTCATCAGACTTGTAATGAGACTTTGTTTTTGTTTCTTTTTTCACCGAATGGGGAACATTTAATGTTAAATGTTACGTGTGATCAGTGAAATGACTTCCTGAGTCAAAATAAAGTTTGCAGAGAGAATTATTTTTTTTAAAATCATATCTCCCCTCCCTCCCTCACCTCTGTAAACAATGATGTGAAGGAAAAAAGGAAGGAAGTTGCCTTGGGGATTCTTTCTCGTGACAATACAAATGCGATGTTGTCTCTGTGATGCATGGTCCTGCTTTCTGTCGAGTTACGGTTGCGACTTTGTGACTTCAAGCTGGACTGCGGAAGTTTAGGGGAAAGGACGCCAAGTCTCGAGAAGAAGTTCGGCATGTGGGGTGCTGAAAAGCTTCTGGGAAGATAAAGTGAGACTCGAAGGCTCGAAAGCTTCGTGATAAAATTTGACATTAGAATTTTACTCTCTCTGTCGGGAAGGCATCTGTATTAGAAAGTTCACTCCAACCATCCGTTTGTCTCGGGAAAAGTTTAAACATCTAAATTTTATAATTTTAAATTGAGGTATTTCACCAGCACAAGTAGTGATTGTTTTATGCGTCTGTGGAATGTGCACAGTTTTCCAGTCTGTGTGGGTTGGCAGACACGCAAGGTCACGATAACTCTAAATAACTAAAGAGTCAGCTTGACTTTCTGTCTCAGAGTAAGACATTTCACCACACAGCTGCTCTGTTTCTAAGGAGGTTGTCTGTTGGATGTTGTAGCTGTGATGTGCACAATGTCACCCCTAAAACATTGCCTTTTATAAATTGAACTGCGAAACACTCAACAGTGCCTTGGTAAAAAAAAAAAACAGAAAAAGAAGAATGCGTAAAAAGCCTGAAACCAAATACATCTTTTCTTCAAGTAGCACAATCTGACACTCAAATTATGCTGCAGTCCTCTACCAGCGAGCTTCCTAGAGTTTCTTTAATGTCTCCTACCGTTCTCCTCATTGTTCACAGTGGCAAGATTTGGCTCTTATCCAGCCTGGTTTGCTGATGTTCTCATGGTTAAACTGTTTAATCGTGCCTCTTACTTCAGAAATGGTCCTTTTTTTTTTTAGGTTGACAATGTTCCTTGTTGCTGTTTGCGGATTTGTAAAGACCGACGCATGGGAGGCGACCTCGGTTTATGTCCCATAGATGTTGCAACATAAAACGAGAATCACTTCCCCTCCTCCGGCCAAGCGACCGGCGAAATTCAAACATGTGTTGGGTTCACCCTTAAAAGGTTGAAAATAGTTGCTTTAGCTGCCGTTTGTTGCTCCATATATATTTATTATTTGACTTTAGGATGTTTTTATGCCCCTTAAAAAGAGCGAGTGGTGGAGTAACGCAGTCCTCGCACAACATTCGCTCCCCATGATGTCCTGACGGTCAGACCGTCAGTTCCCGAAACCACACCCATACAAAAAACCTCGTAAAAGCGCACGCGGGGTCAGTCCAATCTCACTGACCCACCCACAGTGTAGAACGCTTGTGGGATCCAAATTAAACTGTCTCTGAAGGCCACAAAAGATAGATAGATAAACAAATTTGTAATTGCACTTGTGGTGCCAAAATGTCAAAAAATAGCACACTTGGAATGTTCGCATGGAATTTTACCAACCAATACCTTTCTAAAATGTCTATGCTTCAGTTTTTTGGAATGATATGTGGTCCAGTAATTAGTCAGAACCTGTATTGTGAATTGCTAGAGGTTCTGGGTTTCCACTGCATGCTTTTAAGGAAAATCCACATTATGTAATGTATTTTTATTAGAATTTATTATTTTTATTTTGCATTTTTTCACTGTGTGCCATGTATTTGTTCTTTCTCAGTAATACAAGTGTTGATTTTCAGGCTTCTGGAGTATTCTCTGGAATATTGAGGATGTCATTTTCAAGAACTCACCAAAAACATTCCTAAAAAGATGCTATGGTAAAAAGAGTGTAAAGACTTAACATATTTTTAGATCTTTTAAGTATCTTTCCTAGTAGTCCTAATAAATGTGGTAGATGCGCTGAGAAACCAACTAATGATATCCAACGAGTTTCAACAATATGGAAAAAAGACAAAAATCTTGAGAGAGAAGACTTAAAGCAAGCTATTTTTTTTTTTAGAAATGTGTAAAAAGAAAATAAAGACCCTGAATAAAACATACTTTCGTCAGTAGCAGGTCAGGTGTTTTTAAACTTAAACGTTTAAGAGTTGGCTCAGATAAATGTAGTTTTGCCACGTTAGTCTCTGTCTGTGGTTAATTGTAATGTTTAACCAGTGTTTTTCTCCGGTGCCTCTTTTCCCTTCCCAGCCTCTGCTGCTGTTCCTTATCTGTTCATTTATTCGCCTGTCAGATCCTCAGCTGCTGTTGTCGGCCTGTTGCCTTGTTTCCCTCAATTCTTTTCATCATTCAATCCCTATTAATCACGCGTCTTCCATCTCATCTCTGCATTTTGCCTTCTCATCTACCCTGTTAGGTGAGAGAGCAGGGAGAGATTTGGATTAACCGAGACCTGAACACAGCAGAGCAAAGATACTTTACTTCAGCCTTTGTCTGTTATGGAAAGCAAAGAGATGTTTTTCAGAAATAGTGACTGATCTATATTCTGTAGAGAATAGAGACAGGGGCTGTTGGTAGTGCTAACTGTGCCACATTCAGAGTAATCATAAAAATTAGAAGCCAAAGACATTTTAAAAATGACTTATTGTGCAAAATTGCCTTTTTGCACATTTCTGTAGTTCCTTTTGGATTTCTTCTGCTTCTAGAAACAGCCCAAGTGCCAAAAGCCATCCAACCTCTTTAGCAATAACTTAGTTGGTCATTGGTGTCTGGAAAACGAGCCCTTTCAAAAACGTCCCGATTATGACATCGCAGTGGTTGCCCTCACAGAGTCCCTCACTAACCGAAGCGGAGCTGTGCTCACTTGGTTATTAGGAGTCGAGGACGTTTGGTCTGTTGGTTTTACTGCTGGAGAAGACGAGCGTTTCGTTGTCGGCTGCAATAAACGGCTCCATGCAGATTCTCCAAGTCACTGAAAACAGAGCTGCTTGGCTTCATTTCGCTTCTTAATGCCGACGTCCCAGCCACATTGCCAAAGAAGATTCTAGTTTGCACAAATCTTTTGAAAGCAACCAATATTTTCTCCGTGTTACAGGTGAAATAATTTACGAGTCCTTTTTCATCAATATGAAGGAGTTATGGACTTATAACAATCTCCCGTCTCCTGCTGGAAACTTATTTGTAAGTTACGTTTGTCTTATTTCACGTGTACTAAGATGGTTGGACTAGAAACGAGACAAAAATGACTTGGTCAGATTTTGTGTTTTTGCCGTGTAGTTGTGCAATATTCAAGTCAATAGTCGTACAATTGTGCGTCTGTTTGCAGCCATTTTCACGTGCATAAAGCGTGAGTTGCTATAGCGAGCAGTATCTTATTTGCATAGTAGCTCTGTATCGCAATAATTATTTTTAAAAAATATGGAAAAGCTTGGCACAATAAATTAATGGATGATTTTTCAATCTTGTAAAGATAAATACATTTGTTTCACCTAAATATTGAGTTTATTTTTGATCTTAAATGATGCGCTTCTGCTTAGAGGAGTTGAGCGATACAATCTGACTCATGAATACGGAGATTTTTCTGCTGTGCAGCAGCTTGGACAGTATGGTGACAATCATGCGCACACTCAGAAGGAACTGAATATTCATGGTTCTGTACAGGAGGGAGGACGAGTCCGATCTGATTCAGGCAGCAGCTTTTCTTATCGATCATCTGGAGGGGAAGCAGAGTCTTCATCAATACTAACTAATCCACGTGAACTGCATTCAGGTTGTGTTGTCATGGAGAGAACCGTCGGGCAACTGCAGAAATATCTGGTGTCTCCTTGGATGTTTTCGCAGCTATTCACAGTTTGAAAGATGTGACTGAAACATTTCAGATGATGGCCAGGTGGGTAAAAGAAACCTCCAAACCAGCTGCGGAGGTTAAGGACAGTAAGGGAAAAAAGAGGCGATAACCATGAAATACCTACCTTAACCAAGAAATGAAGCCCTTTTTGCATCTTTCAGAGCATATGTAGGATTTTACCATTGTCGTCATTCATTTAAAGCATGTGCTGTGTGCATTCAGAATGAAATGACACAATTAGGCAAAAAAAAAAGAAAAGAAGGTAAAAACGTATGCAGGTGTCTAGATGAATTAAATTGTTTAGCGCGGCAATGGATTCCTGCAAAAGTAAAATAAAAAAATTAAACGTTTTTGGGAATTTGGCTTGCAAAACAAATGGACACCGTTTTTCACGCATCGCCTGCACTGCAAAAATGCAAAATCTTACAAAGTATTTCGGGTCTAGTTTCGATCACACATATCTTACTACACTTGAAAAAAGACAAAACTAACTTCTAAGTAACTTTTCAGCAGGATATAGGAGCTTTTTTAAAGTAAAAAATTCCTTAATATTGATGAAAAAGTGCTGTTCCTGATTATTTTACTTAATCTTTTCAGAAGTGAAATAATCTGGAACAGGTCCAAAAACTACTAGGTAAGATTTTAAATACAGTTTTGTATTTATGGAAGAATATGATGTAACGGTGTTTGTATTGCCCTCATTTACGCAGACAAACAGACTTGAACTGCACGCATTTTACAAGTGCCAGCTGTGGTTATTATCATTAAATCTGAGCGATTAATAATATCTGCTGCTCATTTGTAGCTTTCACAATGATGTTCATCTTCTCCATCCCGTGCCAGTTTATATCAACTCACTCACGTCGATTAAATAGATTTTTTTTTTTGTTGTTGGAGTCATTAAAACGTAATAACTTTTTTTTTTAAAACGTTTTTTGTTAAATTTCCTTGCGCTTTGAACCTGAATTTAAGCAGCTTGTGAAGTTCGCTTTAATCCGAGCTCTCCAAATGAATCATTTATCATCATTCTGACATTTAATGATGATGTGTTAAAAATAACAAGAGTGATGGTTTTACAGGTACATGGGGTGCATCAGCGGCTAAATGCTATTAATGCTGGCAGCCGCTATGTAAAGGCAGATGCTTTGATGTTGAAGAACCTCATTTTAAGAGAATTAAAGGAGGCTTGTGCACATCCTGAGATAAAAAAAATAATTAAAGGACACAAACACTTAGCTTTGTTCATTAGTTGAAAAAAATGCATGTGTGATGATTTCGTGATATTGTCAGGGCTTTTTTTAAACTCTCAGAAAAAAAAACAAAAACACGTATATGTTCTGTAGGATGTACATTTGTGAACTAATCATCTGGTAAGAAAGCTTCTTTTACATGAAAGAGAGGCTAAATCTCAGGCTGTCACCCAGATTTCAAACAGGATGCGTGGCGGGAGCGCTGCATAATTGCATTAGCCGCGCGGTGTATTTGTGATGCAGGTTTTGGCGCCTGCTGCACAGGGACGCTTTCCTCACGTGAAGCAGCCAGACTGGATTCCCCTCGCAGCCGGTTGGGACGCAGTCTGCTGCTTTTAAATGAGAGCGAAACGCACACACACACACACGAGCTTACGCCAATGCAACCAGCTTGTGGCGCGTTGTAGCAAATTCCATCTTCGTTTTCTTCCATTCAGGATCTGAGTTCCATTCGTGCAAAGAGGAAACAGAATCTACTCCAGCAGTGCCAAGTACAGTTTTTTTTGCTTGAGATCATCTGAAGTGGTGAGAGCATTCAAAAAGTGTCTTCTGAAACCACAAACCTAAATCTGTATATTTGGGATCTTAAATAATAGTCCAACACAAAGGGGAAGGTGGAACAAAAATGATGAAAATCCAAGAAGAGGTAAACATTGGTATTCACTTACAAATCTGACATCCCCAAATGCTGAAATGCTGTTACTTTTACAGACAGTGTAATGGGACAGACGCCTTCCTAGAAGTTCCACTTTTATCTTGAAAGTCACCCAAAGATCATTGTGTAACCAAAAAAAAAAAAAAACAAACACAAAAACAAAATCAGGCATCTGAAAAATAGGTGCAGCACAGGAATTTAAAATAAAAATGTGTGAAGCATGTGAAGCAAATGCGAAAGGAACAAATTTGCTCCAAAATAAAACATGAATTTCCTCCAGTCCTCCCCACCTCACAGGAGTTTGTTCGATTCTTTTATTGATTTATTCTTTTAACCGAAATGTAAGCCTGATACACGGCACAAGATGTGTGGTTTTACAGAAGCAGAGGCTAAATAGATACAAGCCGGAAATACATTTTTTCCCCCATGTGCAGCGACGCTTTTCTCTGCAAGAAATATTAAGAGGACAAAAAAAAAAAAAAAAAAAAAAAAAAGCCGGACGTTGCCGTGTTAAAGCTAACACGTTTTCCTCTCATGCAGCATCTCTCCTACCTTCGGATTATTTATGTGGTGCTGGTAAATGTGCTGAGCACGCCGGAGTGTATAAATAGCTGCGTGGACATCATCAGAGACTGCAGCTCACACAGGGGAGAGAAGGGAGGGAAAGAGCTTACAACCAGGGCATCAGATCATTAGCAGCAGAGACAATCCGGCCTGACTCATCAAGAATCCAGGGAAACTCTGATCCGTGGCCTGTGCGTATTTTTTCATGAATAACAGAACCCGACCTTTTTGGCTACATTAGCACGTCTTATTTTGGTCTATAGTCAATAATTACTTTTACTCAATGTCGATTCGTTCTCAATGTATGACGGCGCATTAGGGTCATTGCAGATAAAAAAAAAAAAAAAGGAGTAAATTTTTCCAAAAAAAAAAGAAAAATAAAACAACACTGGAAATTTCTGTGTTTGAAAAGGCCAAAATAATTTCTAAACAATGCTCGGGAATTTTGAGATCAACCTAAAAAACATTTCTAGGAAAAAAAAACAAACAAACATTTTTGAGCTGCAAAAGTTTTAAATTTGTTTGAAAAAACTCAGCAATTGTGAGTAGAACGTCTGGAATTTTCTATGAAAGGAAACAAAAATTGCTTCACAAAAGTCAGAAATTTTAAGTTTAACCTCAGAAATTTTCTAGAAAAAAAATAAGAACACATGAACATTTTCAGAGTTTCAAAAGTTTGAAATATTTGACTTTGAAAGAACATTTCCAAAAGTCTTTTTTTTTTATTTTATTTTATTTTTTTACTTCTAGAAAATTTCTGCGCTTTAAGGTGGAAATGTATTCCTCCTTGTTTCCAGTTTACAATGGCCCTAATATGTTGCCATACTCTATGCTCTCCCTCTGGCTGAATCACTTTTTTCATCCGTGTCTTGGTGGAAACTTGGAGATCTTGCTGGGTTATTAAAAATAGCTACTTAACCAGAGGAATTATTAGAGCATCCCTTATTTGATGTGATTCTCTCAGGCAACTTGTATTATTGCTCAGCGTCATGGCGGTCACTGCCTGCACCTCCCTTCTTAGCCCAGAAGTCTCGACTTTCCACTTCAGTTTCTCATTATTTTTTTTTCCTGATTACTTTAGATTCCCATTGTTGTCTCTGTTTACTGGAGTGTTTCAGCCTCTGCAGCGCCCGGCCAGCCAGCCAGCCAGCCAGCTCCTGCCTTGCCTCAGGTTGTTGTTTCTGTTTTTGTTTTTTTTCCCCTTCTGGAGCTCTCTAAGCTCTGGAGGTCACATTGGCTGCCCTGAGGGTACTTGTTGTGGTCAGCGTGCCAACTGTGGAGACGCTAAGAGGACCATATGCTGCCTTTGAGTCCGTGCACCAGGACTGTCTGAGGAAATTTGCTAGATGGTGAAGATGTGAGGAAAATGAAAGCATGCAGAACATTGGACTGGATGTCTTATTTCCTCTTTAGCTTTCAGAATTTAGGTGAATGTTTTTCACATGCTGCCTTCAGATACAAATCACAAAGGCGGCACAACCAACACTGGTAAAATATGCTATGAATTTGATGTCCGTATCTGAAATGATGCTTTAAAATAAACACTTTTTTGATGGTTAGAGTACGTTGACTTGCAAAGCATGGAAACATGAAAGTGGAACAAATTTTGTTCAGAAGAAACTAAATCAGAACTGAGGGGGGAAAAAAACAACACATTTTTTTCCGTGCTCTGTTCAGTACGCGTTCGTCAAACTCCCGTTCGTTTGCCATGAAGGTTCGGTTTGTTTGTGGAGGTGTGAGCACGCAATCTAACAAAAAAAAAACAAACAAACCCAATCTTGGTTCGGTTAAAGTGAATTCTGGTCAACGGCAAAAGCAGGAAGCTAACTTTAGCACTGGGCATTCTGGATAAACACAACCAAAACAAGCGCGCGAGTCTAGCAATAGCAGGAGAAATGTTTTGTGGTGTTTTACCAAAGACAAAGAGTAATCCTACAACCACTAAAATTTGACGCCACTCTATTTTTGTTTGTTTAAGGAGTTGTGCTCATGTCTTCTTCTGAACGTTTTTGTGTCGTTTCCCTTAGTAGCTCTTGGTGCAGCGCCCCAACAGGCAACGGGGTGAACAGCTTTTCCCAGGGCTTTGGTTTATTTGGCACAGTGCAGTGTGAAAGCAAACCATAACAGCTGAAAATGTAATGAATATTGCAGTTACACAAAACTATCATGCATTCTCACGTCTTCCGGCTTCGTATTGATAGCTCCAGTAGGTGAGTTTGTGACAGAGTGTTGTGATCACATAAAAAAATGTTTCTGACTCTGTTTTATAACACTAAGAGTCTTTTTTTTTTTTTAACAGTGCAAAAAAGCCTCAATAAATTCTGCTCTAAGCGCTGCCTTGGACTCTCATTTGTAGCCTTCTGCTAATAGAAATCAGAGATCATCTGGTCGGGATTGTAAGTGTTCACAGAAAATGTTTGTTGCTTAAAACGGCATTAATGAATAAAACAGGTGATGCTAGGACATCTGTTTGAAAGGAGGCTGAGATAAATATTCAGATTTGTACAATCGCTGCATCTGTTGCATTCCCTCTACAGAAATTAGAATACCGTAGGAGAAACCTCCCTTCATTTACGTAAGGAACGGTTTTTAAGGATGGAATTTCATGGTGTCATTGTTTTTGATACAACTATTCACCAGCACTGGTTTGGCTTTTTAAGAGACACTCTGCCAGGCTTAAAGGACGTGTTGATTCAGAACTGTATTGATTTGGACATTAACAGCAGCTTTGGGTCACACCCAGCACCAGATACAGGAAACGAAAGGAGTGTGTTTTTCAATCAGAAACCATTTGGTTTTTGAAGGAATATTCCTCTAGATAAAAACAACAACAAAAAAAAACAAACATTCAAAGAGCATAGAAAGTAAACTATTTATTCTGCTAGTCTTGGGGGGGAAATAAAACATAAAAGCTCCCAGCTTCCCAAATGGCTGCCCCATTCTGTGCTTTGAACTACTGAAGTCCTGACAGTTTGAACAAATAGATGTTTGTCCTTGAGGATGGCTGCATCCAAGAAGCCCCGGTTTCCACGCTGGCTTTACAACCGCACTACCAGATGAATCATTTATCATGGAAAAGTCAGCAGCTGAATGAATATGAAAGAGTGTGTGTTATTCTAAATATATTTGTACCCTGTTTTGTTTCTTCCCTGGCTTTGCTTTTCTTAAATAGTCAAATCTGCAGATCTTTTATATATGGCAGCACGTTTTGGGATGACTGTTTAATAAAATATTAGTTTTATTTAAAAAGTTTAGATGGGGCATGTATGGAATCCTCACAGAATGATGAAAGTGAGCGGAAATATCAGTGTTTACTCATTAATTCAAAACGAAAAACAGTTTTGGACAGTGTGTGCATGTGTGTGTCAGCATTTGTAAGGCCCGTTTTTCCAAAGCATGGACCCCAGAAGAAGATGGGTTAGGGGTTAGGGGTTAGGTTTAGGACTGAGATGTGAATTAAGTTTAGGGTTTGGAGTAGACTGGTGATGATAAAGGTTGTGGCATACATCTGGGTTTGGCACAAATGCAGCAACTACAATACAAAGTCCTCAGTTTGGTGGTCAAGCAACTTAGTACGTCAAAGTTGCCAAACCTTCATTTGTGCTGACAGAGAGTGTGCATAGTTTAGCACGAGATAAAATGTATATTTTTCGGCCGAGTCGGTGAAATCATGATAGCATTTATGTTAGCTTAATAGCACTGGTACATTTTTGCAGCACAACAACATCTCAGTATTGTGATCATGCTGTTTAATTTTCAACATGCATAAAGCAACACATCTTCCCTTGCAATTGAGAAGAGAAATTGATCAAATATGTCGGTCAATGTTTTATGTATTATTGCTGAAAAGCGACTCTGAACGGGTGGGTTTTTTAATCTTGATTTAAAGGGACTCAGTGTTTCGGCCGTATTACAGTTTCCTGGAAGTTTGTGGTGCGTACAAGTTGAATGCTGCTTCTCCAAGTTTCTCCAGAACCAGAAGACTGGAGAGGTCTGGAAGGTTGATAGAACAGCAGCAGATCTTTAATGTATTGTGTTGCTAATCACTGTTGCTAGTGATTTATACACTAACAACAGTTTTTTAAAGCCTACGCTCCACAGGGAGCCAGTGTGAAGACTTAAGAACAGGGGTG
This sequence comes from Poeciliopsis retropinna, assembly GCA_010277075.1. Lineage (NCBI taxonomy): Eukaryota > Metazoa > Chordata > Actinopteri > Cyprinodontiformes > Poeciliidae > Poeciliopsis > Poeciliopsis retropinna. The sequence goes on from VMRM01000002.1 coordinate 5,624,549, forward strand.
ATGTGCACTGTCTTCCTGGTTTTAGTCAGAAAGTGATCAGCAGCATTCTGAATCAGCTGCAGCTGCAGGTTTGATTTTTTTTTTTTTTTTTTTGTTAGATCTGTGCTCCAGTAATCAATGCGACTAAAGATAACTGCATGAATGAGTTTCTCTAAATCTTGCTGGGACATTAGCCCTTTAATCCCAGGTGACAGAAGGCTGACTTTGTCTTTACGTGTCTCTGAAGGTTCAGGTCAGAGTCCTTCATGACGCCGAGGTTTCGGGCCTGATTGCTGGTTTCTAACTGTAATAACTGAGTGTGCTGACTCTAGGTTGCAGGAAGCATCCAAAGTTTTATTTTTTGTAAGTGAGGAAAATGTCCATAACAGATTTGGCGTATTTCAAGTCTCTGTCACTGGAAAAAAAAAAAGTCCAATCAGTCTGTCTTGCTCTCTGACATCTCATTGAAAAGTCTTTAAGACAAATTTATGATGTGAAACTTTTAGAAACTGTAACTTTTTAATCAGTGGTTCAATCCAAAATGTACCACTTTTAATCTTATATATATATATATATATATATATATATATATATATATATGTATTTACATTCATACATTTTGAGAAATGTGTTTTTAAAACTACAGTGGAGGAAGCTTTCAGAGCAGCACACCATGTGTGTCTGTGGCAGAGATAAAGAAGCAGCGAGAGACAGCGTGTGGGTTTTCATGACATTTGATCCTTAAAAAGATGTTTTAAAACAAATCTGCTTTTGTATTTGAGTGCAGAACCTGTTTTCTCTTCTCAACAATTCACACATCCTACTACTTTAACGTTGTTAAATTGAAAAAAAAAAAAAAAAAAAAGATCCCCAGCAATAACCCAAATATGGATTATAAATCCTCCTACGGTCACCGTCTTCTCCCTGCATTTGAGCGTATGTGCAAGTGCTTGACGTGTGGGAGCCCGATGGGTAGGCGGAAGGGCCGGTTAGCATGCATTCACGGTGTGAAGCTAAAGCAACATGAAAAGCTCTGAAGTGAGAGAGAGTTTGTACAGCGCAAAGTCATCCATTCCTGAGAGCCGGGGGCTTCGGTGGGACTTGAACATGGCGTGGTCGTCTCGTTGAAAAGTGACGTCCATGAGTTTGTTCTTCTCACTCCGCTGCCGTGGACCAGCCGTAACACTAACCCATTGTGCGGTGTGAACCTTGGTTTACATGTCAAAGGAATCCACAGTTAGCTGACCTATTAACTATAAAACTGCTGTTTGCGATACATCAAATATCATAACTACTTCACAAAATGTACCAGAGTTGTTGTTTATCATATTGCATTTGAGTGCTGTAAATTTAGACATTGCTACTATTGTGTCGCCATTGGCTGTAAATTAAAAAACAAACAAAAAAAAAAACAAAACTGTGAGTCTGGATCGCTTCCCACATGAAAAAACAGAGCGCCGTGGGAGAGAGCCGAACACAACTTCCAAAGGATCTACATCTCAACATTTCTCTCCAGAAGACTTTGAGTCATTTGTACGAGCAAACTGATGAATGCCCTATCTTGCATTTGTTTTCGCAAGCTAAAAACAAATGCACTGCTGACAAGTTTTATTCACAGAGCGCCTAAACGCTCTGTTATCAGAGCTGCCGGTACTGAAATTGAAACCAGAGGCCAACACCTAACCGTAGACCAGACCTTAAAAAGCTGTTACTGGACTGGACACAGAGCAACTCATAGGATCGCACACTTTGACCATAATGCATTTTCATTCATGAAGCTGATGGTGACAGCAACACAAATACCAGCGTCTTCGGCCAACTCCATCCTCTTCCCTTGTTTGTTCTTCCTGATCTTCGTCACGTATTCTACATTTCCATCCATTTCAACGCGCTCCGGTTCAATTTGAAAAAAGCTTAATGATGTCACTCATTGCTGTTTTAGCTGGTTGGAACTAGCGGAGTTGGACCTTTACGTGTCATTTACCCATAATGCATTGATATGACGATATTTTATTAAAATTTATAAAAAATTTAAATTTATAAAAATTTATAAAACTTATTATTACTGTAGGCTGTAATAATACAGCCCGCAGTATTATTACTGTTTTGTTTTTACATATAAAAGCAATATTTCTCAAATAAAGGGTATTCCTGCAACTAATCGTGGATCCCTTTAAGATTTGATTTAAAATGTTTGCAGTCGGTTCCTTTTTTGGGGGGTGGTGGCGGTGAAGGAGGCATGTTTCTTTTTCATCAGCGCCCGGCTGAACAAACTCCGAACAAAGCTTTCGGTGTCGAGGTTTACCTTGTTTGCACTTCGGGAAGAGGTTGGTAAATATGCCTTACTTGGACAAACACGCTGCAAAGCATCGGCTGCTGCTGATAAAAAGAGGAAGGGAAAAAAAAAGAAGGACTGTTGAGATTCTAATCGAGATTGCTGCTTTGGCAATTAGATTTGACGGAGGGGAATCAGAGCTTCTCCTCAGTTGTCATTATTAACAGAGATAAAGAAGTGGAAAGCAGCTCTCTTCTCCCCTCCCCTTATAAGCTTCAGTTAGCTGTGATTTCTTCATGTTTGTCCCCTTTTTTTCCAGCTGGGAAAAAAAAGGAACGGTTCCCCCGAAAAGCCGTAGCCTTCAAAGGCTTAAAACAAACACTCTTTTTTCTACAATGACCCTTAAAAAGAGACAGAGATACACCGAGAGAAACATATTTGTATTAAAGTGGCCCAAATCTAATTTAAAATCAGCAGTGCTTGAAAATTGCTGTTTACAAAATTCAATCTAACTAAGCTTAAGCTGAGCAGCAAAACGTAATTTCGTCTCTTCAAGTACAAAGTTGCACACGTAGCCCATAGGATTGGCAGCCATACACAGAAATAGGCAGTTGCACACAACATATTCTGATTTCTTTTTTATGAGTAAAAACTGCAGAAAAGCCAGAAAAAAATAATTTTACTTTACAGTTATGTGCCGCTTTGCGTGTTTGTCTAAAATGCCAGTAAAATACTTTGAAGTCCGTGAGGATTGCATGACAAAATGTCAAAATGTTCAGTTCATTTCTCAACAAGAAATGACCAGAAATGTTCCAGCCGAAGCCACTTTTCATTCTGTCTGCTAATATGATGAGAAAATCCAGTTGTGTTTAAAAGAAACTGAACAAAATCTCAGAAAAACTCTTTTCTTTCTGCTTTTTTTATTTGCTCCTCCAAATGTCAAACACATGCTGAATATGTGGTATTATTTTACAAAATGGTTTCAATCAAAGCTAATATTGCCACTTTGGTTAGGCTGAGTGGAATATGAGTTTCTTAGCAACGACAATTGATGCCCTGCGACCCCATCAGAAATGTTTTCTGATGCCGTTTTCGCTGCACGGATTACCAGGGCGCCGATCTGAAAAGAGAGTTTCACGCAGAGCAGAAAGAAGTGCCGTCTTACAATTGAGTAATATCAGAAGTAGATGTTATTTAATCAAGACCACGTTGGAGCGTCAGGATGAAACGAAACTGTTATGGCCTGCAAAAATCCCCCAGCACCTCAGGTATATAGATTTGATTCAGATTTAATCAAATAAATTCAGTTGATTCTTTACTGCCTGTATTGTCAATAAAACACTACTGTATCTATTGAAGGGAACAATGAGTCGTTGATAAAACATGTGGCGACAGTGGAAAGCAACAATTCTCTTTTAACCTCCGGTGGAACCTGGTTTAGTTTTCGCCTTTATCCAAAGTGGCCTACAAATAAATAGCAATGCAGCTAATATGAGCACTCTAACTTTAATTTTCATTCAAAATAAATGACAGATTGAAATGTTTATCTGCATCAGAGGCAAATACGGCGAGCTTTCGGATCGATTCTACTCTTAGAATCTCAAAAAAAAAAAAGGTAATAAATCTGCGGCCTGAGAGCAAAGAGTTCTGTTGGGAGCATATTTGTTTTATAAAAAATGGGGCTCTGTTATTCAGGACTTCACATTTGATGAGATGAATTTTAAAAAAAGAAACTGCTCCGGATTAAACAAGGAGCTAAAATTGGAGATACAATCTCATTTTAATCCTCACCAGAGCTCTGTCTGCAGCATTCCTGCACCTGAAATAAGACAAAACTAACGTATAAGTAACTTTTTAGCAAGAAATAGGAGAATGTTTTCAATCAATAATTTCTTAATATTGAGGAAAAAGTCCCACTGGCAGATTATTTTACTTGAAAACTAGCATGTTTTCATCAATATTAAGGAATTATTAACCTAAGACAAGCTTCTATTTTTTGTAGAAAAGTTACTTGTAAGTTAGTTAGTCTTGTTTTTAGTGTACTAAGACATTCACAATGTAAACTGCATCAAGAAATACATCCAATTTAGTGTTTTTACAGTATAAAGGACATTCTCTTCACAGTTATTAGAAAGCGAGAGCAGAGGAACAACACGATCAAACTCCACATCACCAAACTATGCTACAATGCTTACTCAGCTCTTGTCCAATTTGACCTCCACTTGCTTGTTTGTTAAACTTTCCGAGTGCATTTAATTGATCGCACTAAAAGCTTGTCGTCAGTCATTTCAAAGTGTAATTGCTATTTAAACCACAACAACTGCTTATTGCTGCTGCAGTCTGAATTGAGTGGTGGACTCGGTTGTGTCTGTATGTTTGCGGATCCTATGTTTTCCGCCTAATGAAAACAGCAGCCTATGCAATTAACGCCGGCCCACACATGCATATTTAACGCTCTTTAACAATATCCTCCAGATCCAGCTAGCCTGTGCTTAATTAGCTGGTATTATCAGACAAAACTGGTGTTTGTTTCACTGGAGGAGGAAAAAATTTTATCTCTCATCTGCCTTCCGTTTGAAGTCAAAAATCTACAAAATATGGTTGTTTGGGTTTTTTTTTTTTTATCACCGTAAGCGGAGTTTCTACTGTGCAAAGCAAAAAACGTCAACAAATGAATACACGGTGTCAAGGTGAGGCATTTTGGAGTCGAGGAGCTCGTTTGTCTCGTCGCGCACCTCTGTCACTTATCATGTCGGATCAGAGGGGTGGAGCAGAAATGATCCCGAATGGCTGACTCTCTCCGCTCGCTCGCCCGCACGCGGAGCGAAAACCAACACAAAACAAATTCATTTAGTCTCCGCTTGCAAGACAGGCAGCTTTCTCCGTCATCATGCTTGGACTGTTCTGACGCGGAGGTGAAGGGGGTGGGGGGCCCCGTCACAGTACACATGACAAATAGCAGCGTAGTTTATTAAGATAGAATGCTGACAGGAAAGGCTGGCTGGCAGGAGAGCGGAGGGTTGTGCTTCTACACCTGCGTTGGTGTATCTTCACAGCATTCCAGGTGTGAAGTTTTATTTCTGTGATGGACTGAGAAAACTGGCACTTTCTTCTTCCTACCGCTGCTTTTCTCAAAATGCTGTGAGCGGTTGGAAAGGCAGGCCAAGAAGTGATCTGCCACATTTTATGTTTTTTATTTTTGTTTTTTACAGAAAATGACATGTCTGGCCATTACTTATCTGAACTCTGATTCTAACAGCGCTCCAGTACAGCCTAAAAAAATGGTTTGTCACAGTTTCAGTTCATTTTTTACATTTTTCATCTGACAGGTTACGTAAATTTCTACTGCAGCCATTTTTATGTAGATGAAGTCATGCTTACTTTTCTTGAAAGGCATGTTCTTTTATCTTTCTCATTTTGAGGAGTAGGTAAATAAAAAGAGTCTCTGCATGACATCGTACATCACCAACCATGTTTTCATTAACCATAAAATAAATTAATTTTATGGAGACAAGGCAGTTTTGAAAAAAGTCACATTGTTCGTTTCAGCCTTACAAATTAGAGGTAATTTGTAAAATTGAAAAAGAAACGCTTCTCCCCCCCCGCATCACACGAGTCACGTTATCATCGACCTCATATTACTACAGGCGGAAATGACAAAGAAGACAACAGGAAGCAGCAGGACGATGATGGCGCCGGCGTGCTTTTTAATGACTATCGTACAAATAAGTTTATTCAAGTGTGATTTTTGTTTCTTTTTTAATAGAAACAGCAATTGCAAAATTGTGTTTTTCTTTTTTCTTATGTGGGATCTGCAGTTTTTTTTTTGTTGTTGTTGAAATATTTATACAAAAAAATTATGTCAACTGAAAATCTTGACATCGACAAATTATATTAATACTAGTCACACCAGCCCCAGAACAGGAGAGCTTTTCTTCACCGAGACCACAGACCGTGGCTTCCTGTGGCGCACAGAGACATTTCTGTAAAATTTGGTCTTAGCTCTACTTAAAGCTTATTTCCCACCACAGGAGCCTTTTTTCCAGGAGCCAGGGTAGTTTTCTGGGGGCCATTATTCCTCTCCTGCAGTTCTACTGCATCTACTAGGGTAGAAATAAATAACCAGGCACCAACCTCAGAATAGACTGTGACAGAGGGTTAGTAGTTTTTATTTTACAGTGCATTTTGGATGGAGTCTTGTGAGTCTTGTCAACATGGTAATTCAGTCACTTTAAAATAGCCTTTCTCTTAACTGAAGGTCCAAAATATTTTAGTTATTTGATTTCTGTTTACAGCCATCTGGGGAAGAAGGGGGGGAATCATTGAAAGTATAATTTTAGTAAATTTAGCAGATCACATTATGAATCACAGACAAGATCAACTACAACTCTATATGTTGTTAACAACTGTTAGTTTTTGGCCTAAACCAAAAACTAACCTGCAACCTTTTAGCATCCAACCTTTGACCTCAGTACAGCTAAATAAAATTTTAGTGTCGCAAATGTTACATGTTAACCTGTTGTGAAAAGACAATTAAATTTAAAAAAAAAAAAATATCTACACCCTACGTGTCAGATCTTCTTGTGTAGCCGGGAAACTACCGTATTTTCCCCCTTTTCCCCCGTTGTCCTCCCTATACTAAAATTTCCCTTTAAATTTCCTGTTTCATAATATAACTGAAGGAAAAAAAAGAAACATTTCCGTTCCTCTCCAAACTGAAATTTTTCACTAGCCTCATAAGAACTACCACCCGGTCTGGTGCAGGTGCTGACAGCAGCAACAAACCAGGTGTGGCAAATTGGTTGGTTGTGGCAAATTGTTTCTAATTTCTTTCTTGGCTGGTCAGCTCTTTAAGATAACACCAAGGAATTGCCTATAAACACAGAAGATCTCGCCCCCCGTCCCCATGCCAGAGGGCAAAAAACTGCAATGGCTACAATTTGGTTCTAGCTGTCAAGTTCTCAACATAACGTGCTAAATCTTAAATGTACGCAGGATATGATATGTAAAAGCAGTGCTGGGCTACTTACTGTCACCACTACAGCTAGATAACAAGGTCAGAAAAAAGTTGTAATAAAAAAAAAACTGTGAGAGGGAGAGGGAAGTAGCTCAGTTATGCTAGCTTGACTTTGACAATCGTAACATGTAGATGTGCTGCAGAATTTGGTGTGTTTTCGGTTCTGTTAAAAATTTAAAAAAAGGAGACCCACACACCAACTCTTAAACTAGCTAGTCTCCCACCGCTGTGGTAGATTACAAACTGCTAAAACCTGCATTGATTCTCTTTATGTAATTTTAGTGAAATTACTAGAGTAGGAGCCATTTTGGAAGGTCCAAAGAGCCACAGGTTGCAAACCCCTGGAATAGACACGCAGATTATTTTTTCCTCACCAAGTAAATGTACGCAAATAAAAGTTTGGATTCTTTTCAATCTTTGTCACAATGTCTACTGATATAAAGGCCCACATAATTTCAAGACCTTTTAGGTGTCTTTACCAAGGGTGCCACTAAATGTAGAGCAGGTTATTTACTTCCTGAGCTATAAATGCATGTTGTTCCTCTGCAGCAAAGAGAGTAGCTGTTTTATGACACTCATTTCATCGCCTGAACCTACATATAAACCTTTACACTCAGTGGTTTGGGTGCTGTGTTTTATACCGTCATGCTGCTCATTGGATGATTGAAGGGTTGGTTTGCAATTTTGACAGGCTGACAGAATGAGAGCAGTTGTTATTATTCACTTTATTAATGATCTGATCAACTATTTTACAAAGTGAATAAAGGGAAGAAAAATGAGACTGAGTCAAAGTTGAGAATTTTTTTTTTTTTTTTTTAGCTTTTGCTCTGTTGTGATGGATTCCACTGAAACAGACGTAGTCACGTGAAATGCATCCTGCTTAGCCTGTATAGTATAATTTGAAATTATTGTCTGTAATTTTATGGAGTTTTTCTTTCCTGTAACAAGCTAATAACACAACTACCTCGTCACAGAAAAAGCATGCAAAACTCATAATAGTTTGCATCAGTATCCATTAAATCATTTCACTGCATCTGTTTCCTATGACAGAAGACTTTATGTCTTCGGGGGGGAAACTGGCCCCAATCTATCGATAGCATTCAGGGTAATTAAGCTTGTGAATCAAAATATTAGAAAAGTATATATACCTGGAAAATAACTTTTTTTTTTGGAAGAAGGAAAAACAATATTTTTGCCTGGAAACTTTACTTTGATCTGGGGAGAAATAATAATTCCAGCTCCTTAGAGACGACGAGTTACATTACTGTCAAAGTTTCACTTCTGGACCAGGGTTATAATAGTTTTGGATTTTTTTCATTATGGTGTTTTATTTCGTCGTGACTTTTTGTTTGTGTAACTCAGTCAGTATTAGTTAGTTTTTAGAGTGTGTTTAACAGTTTTTATTAGTTAAATATTGCTTGATTTTAGTTTCGTTTTTTTGTCACTTGTAGTAGTACCTTTTGTTTTTTCATACTTTGGTTAATTTTTAGGTGCAGAATTCACGATACACGTGTTGCATTGTGATTATGTAGACATTGATTGAGCAATGAATACACAACAGAAGATACCATTTTAGTTGATGTAACGGGTCACATTAACTCTGACCTGTTATTTCTCTGCAGACGGCTCTGAAGAGAACCCGGTGAGCGGCATCCACCACCGGCCAGCGTTCGGGTGAGTTCCCTAACATGAATTACATTTAACCTATTACATATCCAGAAATTCAGACTCCAAACATAAAACGGGATGTGATTTAAAAAAATTTTTTTTATGCTGCCATTACGCAGATCAGAAGGACTTTAACCCTCCCCAAGTTGGCCGAAAGCCCGCTATCGTCCTTCGACACGATCGATCGCCCTCGGGGTTTGAATACCCCATTTATCACTGGAGCTCGCCAAGCCTCCGGTTCCCGCCATTTTCAGTGCCTCGGCTCCCACGTTTCCGAGCTCAAATGGAGCTGCAGAGGGGAAATAAAGAGTTTTTCGTTCCAACCTCTGGGAGAGGAAGAGAAAGGGGCCTGCGCAAGGCGACTCCGTCAGCCCTCCTCTCACTGAGTCTGGGCTGGCCCGGCGCCACGACTGGCTGCCTCACGGGCCCTCTCACTGGGAGTCGGCTCCATTATCGGAGCGGCTGCCTCGCCGCCCTGCAGCAGCCCCGGCAGTCCTCTACTCCTGCAGATTTAATTCCTTATCTCAATATGGAAAACAGACCCTGTGACGGAGAGCAGAAAACACCTAGGGCTGCGTGTGAACACGAGCATGGAGCCGGCGCATAGAGTAAGATGCCTCGATAAAGTTGTCAATTGCAGCACATCTAGAAGACGCGCGGTTAGAGGTCACGGATCAGTAAAGAAATTTTCTGCGTACAGTAAGAAATTATTAAAGTTAATTAAAGGAACGGTTTCTGAGGCTCGCTTGCAGAGCCCACAAACGTCTGCGATGCGCCGGATATGTCTTCGCAAAGATGAGCTTGTGTTTTGTTTGCAGATTAATAATAGCTGCTTCGACAGACTGCTGAACTCTCAGATGACAGAAACTCAGCGTGAACCGGCAGCCTCGCGTGTGCTCCTTTTGTTAAAAGTCTTGCATGAGCACTTTATCACCTCTTAGAAAATGGAACAGCTGGGTATTCTTAATGACAAGTTTTTCATAAATGTACTTCTGCGAGGGGAAAATAAGTCTTCTCGGCGTGACATCACTTTGGAGATTTTTTGGGGTTTTTTCCCTCTTACCGTTTTACCAATTTTTTTTCTTTCTCTTTTATTTAAGTAGTTTGTGATTAAACCAATTTTCTCTCACATGGCCTGGCGAACGGTCACGCCTGTAATGGTAGCAAAAAAAAGTTCGGCTTAGTTGCTTTTACAAACCTGCGCTCACAGTCTCGTCAAAATGTCATGAAAAAGCAGCAGTGGCCTTAATTTGTCACCTTTCACAGACTTGTGAGGGAAAAGGTTTTTGTGTTACCATGCTGATCATTTTTGTTTCACTTTATGCTAATCATCTGACAGACCTGTTCTTACCGACAGAAATGCTTTTTTACCAGTTGTCTAATAAAATAATAATAATAATAATAATAATTTACCTGTAAATAGCTAATTCCTGCAGAATAAAGTGGAAAACAACAACTCCTTATTACAAGCAAGAAAGAATTAGCCATGATATAAAGAACATTGGTTCTGTCCTGGTCTTGAGTTCTGTGCCACTTTGGGTTGAATTTGTATTTTAGCAGATACTGATGTTTAGTCATTGTTATTATAATTCTTAGCTTTTTTTCATTTTCTTGATTGTAATTTGTTTTGTTTAGATTTTGCTCCCTTTGTTTCTCCCTCCTCTGTGGTTTTATCCCAGCTGTTTTGCATCAGTCCAATAGTTCACCGGTTTTCACCATTCCAGTCGTTCTCAGGAGTACTTTCTGTTTCCTTTGTGTTATAATTAGTGTTTTAGTTGGCTAAAATGACATTGCCTGTGTCCTGCGCGCATTTGGGTCCCCAACAACCAATCCGCCAACCACACAGTAAACTTGTGTTGCACACAGTGCTCGCTTAAAAATGACCCGAGTTAGCTTTAGCAAACAACGTGACGGAAGCAAGAACAGCTTGCTCGATAAAGTTTGCGTCACACAAATACATAAAGACAAAACATATTCAGACGCGTTTTTCCTCCTAAACGTGATGCTATTGCTGCCGTTCGTCCGTACAGCATGGCCGCCCTGTAATGCGATTGCTGTGTAAATGAATTGTGCTGCTGCACTGCAGGGAGCCGCGGTGGTGAGTACTGCCCGTAAGGCAGACGGCTGCTCATATTGGCAAGTTTGTGCCTGTGAGTTTCTTCTGGTACTCCAGTTTCCTCTGGGGCGGGGGAAGCATTCTGGGTCAATTGGTAATTTAAAATGTCCACTCGGTGTAAAAACTGTACACTGTAGGGACCAGATGACAGAAAGTTTTAGCAGCTTTTAGGATCACCTGCCTCCTCTGACTGCACATCACTGGACTGCATGCTTTAGCGGTATATCGGTCAGAAAGTTGACTTTTATCCTCAAAGTCGATGCGTTAGGAGCAGGATGAACGGGCAAGTTTTAGGATATCCTCGAATTTGACAAGAGGCCAACTTGGCTGTTGCCAGGCTGCAGCAGGTCAGTATTTAAAAAAAAAGAAAAGAAAGAAAAGACCCACAGAAGGAAGAGTGATGAAACAACGACAGGGTCTTGAGTAGCTAAGGCTCACTGATGCATGTTGGGATCAAAGATTGGCCTGTGCAGTCCAATCCAACAGATAGACCCCTCACATTACTGACAACGTTACTGCTGAGGCTGATAGGAGTTGGAAGACACAACCCACAGCACTTGGGTGTGTGTATGTCTGTGTGTGTGTTAGGGTTGCATTGGTGCAGGCCAGCCAGCGCATTGCTGTTCTTTGAAAATGCAAATGCAGAAAAGCGTTCAAAGAGCTCAGGAATAACACATTTGGCGTTTTTTTTTTTTTAAGCCCAACCGTCGTCAGTTTGCTGGGCTTTACATAACGCACCTCTCTGAAAGGAGATTGATTTTTTTTTTTTTTTTTTTTTTTTTCGTTGCTTTTAGCCGGCAGTCCTGCAGGATGCTCGTCTTGCAAAAGCGGAGCGCCTGTTCCTTTAGCAGTGCACAGAGCAGCAGCTCAGAGCAGCTACAATGGCAAATAGAAATGTAATAATCTATATTATGGGCAGCGATCAAAAGTCCTTAAAGGCAAAACCGTGGAATTAGCTGCTGAACTCGTCTGGAAATGGACGAAAGAAGACGTAGCGATTTAATGACATCAGTGGAGTACCTGGTTCTTTGAATTATCTTCCACACAAAAGATTTCAGCATGTGGCGTTGAATCAAACACCAGCTGGGCAGCGGTCACGAAATCTTTGTTTTCACCCACCCCTTCTTTTATTTTATTTTTTTAAAAACTTGTCATTGTTGCTCTCGCTCAGTAATGAACTGCGTCCAGCAGCATTTTGGCACCTTTGACATCTGGCTACATCTGAGGATCTTGACGAAGATACTTTTATCAGGTTTCCTTAAAAGCTGCGACTGCACGGAAAAGGATCTCAACAGCACAACTAATTAACGTAGCGGAGTTCACCTGAAGTTCACTTGCTTGGGATGTTCTCGTTTGTGCTAATGGACTCGGTTGTGCTCGGGACCTTCTACTGTCTAGTCTGAATTTTGCATCTGCAAGTTAAATAGAGGATCTCATCAGCGCAGAGATGAAAAATCTTAATTGTTTGTACAGTTTTAATTATTCCTGTGACATCAAACAGAAAGTCTGTGTTTGGGTTTGTTTGATAGAGGTGATAAGATAAAGGTAAATGACAAGATTATCAGCATTTATCCATCATGGCATCTTTCCTTAATCTCTATCTTTTGTTTTTGGCTCAAATTAAACATAAATTACATCAGAGTAAATACTTTTTAAACATGTTCATAGCTTGAATATGGATTGAATTCATAATGTGGAAGCTAGTCGGCTGCTGCTTCTTCAGTCTGTAAAGGTTCACTTTCAACTTCCTGAAATTGGGAAATATTGTTCTCAGGGATTGTTTTTTAATTTTCTTTTTTTTTTTTTTTTGCTAGTGTCCTGTTGTGTTTCTTCCCCATTCATTTATTAATTTTTTTTTTTTTTTGCTTCCGTAGACGCGCCTCCTGTCTTGCGCCCCGATCAACACAAACACAGTCATCAGTCAGCCCACACTCTTGACGGCTCGTTGTAAAGAAATAAACAGTGATTTTCATGCTTTTTGCATCACGGCCCGTCTCCTGTGCACTCAAGAGATCCATTACCATACAACACCTCATTTACGTAGCCAGCTTTCAGAGCTCATCTGCGCCACAAAATCTCTTGCTCTGAAGAGCCTGCCTAATGGGCAGCTCCAAAAAACAAAACAAAACAAACAAACAAACAAAAAAAACACTCTAGATTTTAGACTCTCATGTGGAAACAGCTGTCGTCACGGCTTTTCATTTATTTGGGTCTCGAGGAGTTGGAACAGTCAAACTCTGGTTTCCTTCTTGTTGACTTTTAAAAAGCACAAACTAAAGCCATTTTAGTCCGTACTGCTCACACTGACTTCATGAAATATCTTTAGTTGCTCCATATTTAGCATGTAAACATGCAGCAGTGCTTCACTGGTAAATGCTGAGTAGGTAATTAGTAGACTTTAAGACAATAGCTTGCAGTAGCAGATACTCACTTAGACGAATGGCAACTGAATGGTTTTTTGTAACATTTACAGTGTAATTACATGTTAATTATGGTTCTTTAGATGGAAGCTGTACCCTGGGTTTTTATCAACTTACTGACTACAGTTGCTTCAAAATATAAGCAGCTAATTCACCCCCATAAGTCATCATTTAGTTTAATTTGTTGTTTTATTTCTTTTCTCTCGCTCTTTCTCTTCTTTACTTTGAGAAATAATAGGAAACTTTTAGCATGTATATATTTCAGTAGGAGAAAATCCCTGAAAATTTAGCCCGTTATGAGTATTGAATAAGTTCTGACTTTCCCTCAAATATGAGACTGGTCTAAAAATAGAAAAAAAAAAAAAGTAGGGTTCAGTTTAAAAATGAGGGCAACTCCAGATTGGGGGAAAAATGTAGCTTTCTAATAAACTTATGAGTTCAAATGGAATAATAAAGACAGCAAAACTGCTGAAGTGTATATCAACTTGCTTTTCTCTTTGACGACTCTTAAGAATTGCATATTTAATTCCCATTTAATAATTTATTTATACTTTACTGAATAAAACCATGTTTTGGACCTCATGGAGAATACGACAGAAACATGTCCAGCATCACAGCGGTCAGCTGGTGAAATGGCTTTATCATTTATGCCTGTATCCAACGTTTTAAGCAAAGTGGTTTTTGAGTCAAAAGAGAAATATGAATTAAAAATGGAAGGTTAGAGCAAATAAATAATAATAATAATAATAATAATAATATAATAATAAAATACTTTGAATTGAATTAGTGTGGCTGCTTTAGGACACTTCTCATTCTCCAAAACTTAAAAGCTTCATGAGAATTACCCGAGGTTATGAAAGAATCCAGTGTTGTCTGTGTAGAATCCGATAAATTAACATATTTATTAATATAATGAAGCAGCTCCAGGCAAAGTACTGTATAAATGACTGATTATAAGCAGCGAAGCAGAAGTTAATTTTAGGTATTTTATGCACTATTGTTTTAATATTTATTAACCAGCTGTAAAATAGCAGGTCCTGATTGCTTTCGAATATTTATGTTTTATAAATTATGACTCTTATAAACTGTGAAAACATTAACCCTTCGGCAATGACACAGACAAATGTGCAGTACTTTAACTCCGCCACACGTTGTGCTGTCTGAAAAATTCCAACGGTCTTTGAAAAGGGAGACGTTGCGCTTTCCAGCCAATCGGGTTACTACGGTAAATTAATCTGACGGGCGCTCTTTTAATAGACTGTAAATTGCGAAAATCGCTTCATAGATATTGAAAGTACAAGCTGTTATGGATAAATTGGCAAATATTTTTGCTCACAGGACATGTAAAGAATTAAATGTATATGTACAATTAAATGAGGCAAAAACATGCTTAGCTCTTTAGGATGGCAATGTTTGGAGAATTGAAACTTAGATCTTTTAGGGTTAAACAAAAACAGGAAAACTGACCAGTTCTGCGTCAATAGTTGTGTTACAAACAAGGTTTGCTTTTTAACTGCTTTGCTCCTTTTTTCTGCTAATAGTGTAAGTCACAACTCACTCAATTATAGGTAAACACAGAAAAATGGAGGTCAATAGTCAATGTTATGATCAGTTTAACAGCTCAAGGTTCTTTTACTGGTTCTCCCATTACAAGTTTTCAAATTACTTTCTTTTAATCCATCCCCTGCCTCTTCTCCCCCTCCACCCTGTCCTCCGACCTGCTACCGTCCCCGGCCCTGCTGTCATATGTCATTATTAAAGAGCGCCGATTCAGGCGGTTTATCAGAGCCAGCAGTCCGGCGAAAAGCTACAAAGAGGGCAGAAAACTGATCCCTCTAATGAGCCACTTTTTACCATGAAGAGGTGAGCGAGCTCGCCTCCGTTTGTACAGCCCAGCCGGACTTCCTACGCCTCACGAAAAAAGACAAACGGGAAAATGGGATTTTAATCCTTTTGGATCCTCGTTCAGCGGGGGAAAGGTGAATCGTTTTCACTGTGCATACAAAGAGAAATGAAGACATTTTCCTCCTGGGAGCTCCCGACGTTATTACTGCATTGTCACACTTAGATATCCTTTCAAAGTTGCGTAATCGCACACGACATCCATCGACTATCGACTTATATTTACATTGCTACGACGTGTGACTTATGAACGGATCTGCAGCTTCCTACGGCCTCACTTGTAATGTGACACCTCAGCTGCTGCACTTAGGAAAATGCTAGCAGCTTGGCTCTTTAGGATGGCAACGTTCATGCAGATCAGAGTCAGCGGTGAGATATCAGAGTGTTGATAAAAAAAAACAAAAAACTGTTGACTGCGATTTTATATCTGTGAAAATCAGAAAGCAGTGATTTGTGCACTGAAAAAAAAGAGAATGTTGCTTTAACCTTAAAAAATATGTTTATTGGTCACAAGTAGTTTTACGTGTCGAACTTCATTTAATCCCTAACGACCAATTAACGCAGCATAGTTAAGTTTGATCAGCTGACGACTTACAGCTTTGATATTCATCGACGTGCTTACTGTTTATTTCTTAAGCCAAAATTGATCACAAACTACATTGCTGCCAAAACAAAGAGCCAAGTTAGACAAGTGGAACGACTGAGATCTGTGAACCAGCAGATACACTTGAAATCACAGAATGCCTCCCCGCTCAGTAGTGCACCGGCTGAAATATTAGTGTACCACATGCAAACCAACATTTTCACTCCTCACAGTCACAGGGTACGATGTGTTTTATTGAGACCTCAATGTGTTCTTCTTTGCCACCTAAAAGCCCAATAAAAAAATACTTTGTCAAGTTCCAACATAAACGTTAAAGTGCAAGAGGTGTGAATCACTTTGCAAGTCGTTGTGTTGGATTCTGCCTCCTTGTCTTAGACTTCTTACGCCTCACAGACAAAACTTAGCTATGACTTTGTTTTTTAAATTATTTTTGCTAATACATGCTTAGCTTTAGATATCTGCTACAATTTCAGACTATTTGTAAATTTTAGATGCTTATGGAGAACTTAAAGGTGGATTAGGCACATTTTTAACCAAAAATACCCAAGTGGATTTGGTGTTGTTTAGGAAGGAATTAGCAACTCCAAATCTGTTATTTTTTGTTTAAATAAAAAAGACAAAAACGAATATATACATATATTCATCAAAGTTTCCCGAAGCAACAAAATATACTCTGGAATTTTATTGGGACTGCGGGAGGCGAGCTTCGCTCCTCCAGCTCTTCCATCTCCACACACCGCCAGACGTGGGACTTATGTTGTTTTTGTCGTGCGGCACGCCTTTATTGCTTTTATTCAGCGGCGGCGGCTGCTGTCGCGTGGCGCGGAATAAAAACAGCGGACGTCTTTGCCGAAATCAGAAATGACATCCGGCGAGGCATAGGCGGAGGGAAGTGATGAGGAAAAGAGAAATGGGTTCCAAACGGAAGAGAAAAAGGGCTGTCAGAGCAAAGGAGGCCCGAGCCAAATCTCTTTTCAATCACCGTAGGACAACGTGTGATTATTCATATGTGTGCAAACTGTTGTGCCACCCGAGTTAATGCGAAGGAACTTTGGAGCCGCTGTGCCCGTGTCTCTCTGGAGGCATTGTTTACATCCCGCATTTAAACGGCCATTTTATCCACCTTGTCCCTGTTGGGCTCGGCGTCTCGATGCCGAGGAACTTTAAAGTGCTGCGAAGCAAGAATTCACTCCGAGTCGCCGCGCCGAGTTGTTTCTTAAAGCCTCAAAATAATTTCTGCTTTTGATCCCTAACTGAAAGCTTTGAACTGTGTGAGATGTTGTTTGGTAAATCACACTGAAGATGGAGATGAGAAAAAAAAAGAAAAATCTGCAAACCGTCTTGAGCTTTTCTTTTCATTTCAGTTCAAATCTCCTAGCGGGTGAAGGGGGTGGGGGTATAACATTATTACCTGGAATGTTACACTTCATTTCAGTCCCAGGGGATGACACAAAACAATGAAACTAATAGAAGGCAATGACTAGAGTTTCTTTTCCACTGCTTCCCCTTGTGCCGCTAATGCTAACCCAGCAGCGACGAGCAACAAAGTAACCATCTTCACCACCCTGAATGCTTTTACAAAAACACATTTTTCTTGCGCTTTTTCTTTTTCCCTAAATGGCCATCGTGGATGTTTTCTCCGTTTCCGCTGGCGACAGGCGCACATTCAGTCAGCGAAATGCTCCACGACACCGAGAAGAGAATTTTAGACATGCAGCCACGCACAGGCAGAACTGACATGCCAAAACAAAACAAACTAACAAAAAAAATGTTTAGTTAGTTTCACAAAAAAAAAGGTATAGACCTGCTCTATTGGCAAAGGGACTTCTTTAAAAAAACGTAGTATGAGATGGATAATCTGTGAAACATGGAGCTCCTCCTCCTGTCTGTGGAAATACTCAGTCAGAAACAACCAATCAGAGCCAGCGCTGTCAATCACTCTCGTGTAAGCGACTGATTTTTGTAAAAGTTACACACTGCAGCTTTAAATGACTTTTGTTATAGAAAATAATTCAGTTTGCCATTTGGCAAAGTGTGTCCTGCTAATTTACTACCCTCTGAAGGTAGGTGGAATTTTATAATTTTATAACTAAATTGCTTTTAATTTGAAACAAAATGTCTTTAAAAGATAGAATTAGCTCACAAAATAGTTTTTGAGATGTTCACGTCTCTGAAGCTTATTTAAATTCACTAAATTTTGGGGGAGGGTTTTTTTGGATTTATGAAATTATGTAATATAGTTTTCAGAAAACGTACACAAACAAAAGGCGTCAATACTCTTATTTTCCAAGCAATAAAGGTATTAGGTTTCCAAACGGAAATGTTATAAAACAAAACAATGACTGCAGCATACTGACTAAAATGATCAGCATCATAAATTCTCCATGTATTGTTGAGACGGGACGAACAACTTTAAAATTAGAAAAAAATCTTATCAACCTTGGCTTTGTGTCGTGTCCCTGTGCTTTCAAAGGCATTTGTTTTTGCACTTCAACATTTCGTGTATTCAATGAATATTCTTCTCAGAATGATGTTTTGGTCGAGTGAGTTTTTATCACACGGCAGAACAAAGGAAGAGCATCGGTAATGAGTTTGAACGTTGTGCTGAAAGGCTGCTTCCTGGAACGTCTTTGCGTGGAACTTATTAGAAAATGCTGACGAATTTAACCTTGTCTGCCGATGCCTTTCACCAGAACTCCAATAGGTTTTCTACCGATAAGACTTTGACTCGATGTGGGACGGCACTAACAATGAGAATCATGAATCGTAATGCGTTCATGTCGCAGGAACTCAATCATTAAATCCCAGCCCAAAAATGTTTTGGATATTTCCTTTATTAGAACCTCACACTGTGGGAAAACAAATGCTTTTTTTTTTTTCTTTACTAAAAATCTTGTTAAAAATGCCTTGGTTCAGGAAGAGGAGTGTGCTCACTTGCATGGGAATTAATTAAACAAACAGAAAAAAAAGAAAAACATCTCAGTTCTTTGATTTTTTTTTTCTGTTTTTTTCTGGGATCCTAACTAACAAAGCTGATATTGTTTGGTGTAGTTCTTTTGTTTGTGTCGCTTCAAATTATGCTCCGGGTGGCATCTACTCCTCCTGATGCTTTGGCAGACATTAATATTCTTTCCGCTGCCAAATTTTAGGAATGCGTCCTTGTAGCCAAACGTGCGAGAGATACAGCTGTGAATATTTTACCGTACGAGAGCAAACTCACCCCATTTCATTAAAAAAAAAAAAAAAAATTGACATTTTTTGACCTTACGTTCATGACACAGCAGTAATAATCAAAGCTCTGATTGGCAGATTTGATCAACTTTCACATCGACTCTCTCTAACTGAGGCGTGTCGGTTTGTCGGGCGAAGGCGCAGAGGAGGGTTCGAAGACGCATGTGGCGTAGAGAGCGGGGAGGTGGTGGGTGACACCGCCCTGCGCCAGTCAGGCTGCCCTCACAAAACTCCTTCCTTTATGCCTGCTGCTTGTGTGTAAGCCCACGGTGACATCACTCTGACTTGCCTCTGTTGGGTCTTTGCGAGTTACGAAAGAGGAACCCCGCTGGCTTCACAAGGACGTTCTCTTTAAGCCAATAACTGAAGTGTGAAAAGGGCTTCAGCATGCCATGACTCACCAATCCCATCTGGATACATTCTCCTGCACCGTGGCTCCTTTCCATTTGACGCGATGCACTGTGTACAGATTTCAGGTGGCGTTTTGGACGGCGGTATTGTCAAATGAAACCCTTGCATGTTTTGTTTTTCCTCCAAGCACTTAAAATTTTATTTGGCGGTTGCGCTAAAAAAAAAAAAAAAAACATAAAAAAATGACAACCTTTCAGTCTTTCATGTTCATTTTTATTTATTCTAAAAAACGTTGAGTTTACGAAGGCATTTCAGGGAGCAGTGTCAAACCTGCGGGTGTTAGTGTTACGATCTGGAGCTGCTCTGGATCATGGATAAGGTAACATTGAGGAAACTATTGCATTTTCAAAATCAGAGATTTCATGGGTGCGTGTAGCACTGAAAAGTCTTGGCTAAAAAAAAAACATCTAATAATGACACTACTGATATGAGGAATAATCTATAGTAGATTAGACGCTGGAATTTTTATGTGACAAAAAACTTTCTGAAATTAATTTCAACGTTTCTGAGGATTTTGGCAGAAGTTTATTCTCCCTTTTACCTTTCTATCTTACTACACTGAGTATCGTACTTCGCCGAGACAAAATGAATATATATATGTAGGCTACATATTCCCTCCCTTGATGTTTGGCTGCCAAAATGTGAATACAGATACACTTGAAAGTCATGATTAGCGTGTCTGTCAGTCACTGTACATCCAGAAGAGTTAATTCATATGTTCAACTGTCCTTGTAGCGCAGAGGAACAAATGAACTGTCTCTTTGTAGGACGTCTTTGAGAAGTGCCATATTTAATGTTTCATGCTGGAAACTGTCAGTGAGACGCTGCACCTTCAGAAGTAGGTACGTTAGGGCCTCCCGTTCTGCAGGAAGGTGATTTGTCGGAGTTAAACTACCCGGAAATATCAATAAAAGCACAACCGGCATCCTGGATCGCGCAACTGCTGATCAACGGCTCGATCGATCAGATAAATCGAATCGAAGTGGGATGAAGAACTGTGGTGCGGAGATGCTGCGGAAACTTGCTACCAACATCGTTTTCCTTTTGTTTTGTTGTGTTGCACAACAAAAAGGGGAGCCATGAATAATTCAGTCCCTCCCCGATGGCTGCCCATTTACAGCCGTTCCTTCCACGAGCAGACTCCATGCATTCCCCCACCACGTTCCTCAACAGACTGTGTGTGTGTGTGTGTGTGTGTGTGTGTGTGTGTGTGTGTGTTTTAAATGGCAGAGAGATACATGTGACCTCTGAGCAGGAGGACTCCACCATCCTTCCGCGTCTTAATTTATTCATAACCCTCCGCCTGCACCGGGTACCGCAGAAGCCCCTTATCGTAAACACTGTGGAATATCAAAACGAATATGTCGAGGATTATTATGGCCGCATGTAAAGACCGAGGTGAAATATGGCTCCCCTCTTCGTCAGAGCGCGAGTCAAAACAAGGCGGGAGGCGAGGGAGGAATAACAGAATGCAGTGGTCATAGATAATAACTCGATTTGCCGTACTGTAATCCATGAAGGGCATCTCCATCCCTCCCTCCCGCCCCCCCCCAGGCAGCATGGCATGTCATTTTTCTTCACCGCCGGTTCCTTCAATCACGCTGATGTGAGGCTGCCTGCAGTGACTGCCTCGAAAAGAGACGATGCTTGATGGTTTCTCCGCGAAGCTTTATTTCAAGATTTAACGCTCGCATCTGCGAGACGAGCTGCCAATACCGTTTGAGGGCTCAATCAATTCATCCCAGATGGATGTTCATGACAGTGGAAAATGGCGGGTGACAGCGGATTGTCTGAGAATGTGGGACTGGCTGAGCAAAATGTGACTTGCAGTGTGTTTCTGTTCGCTTTAGCCACAAAAAAAGACTAAAAGAAAACCCCCCAGTGAGTATTTCGGGTCTGGTTTCTAGATAAAACATAACTTACGTGTAACTTTTTTTTTTTGTGAAATATTGCCGCTTGTTAGAAGTCAATAATTACACAATATTGTGGAAAAAGTTCTAGATCCACTGGGAGAATATTTCACTTGTGACGTAAAAAATGTAATGAGTTTATAAAATCTGACAATGGAACTAGTGCTTTTGTATCAGTATTTAAATTGTTTTGGTCCTTCTTAGAATTGGTGTTCATTTATCTTTTTCAGAGATATTTCAACAAGAGATTGAGTTGTTTTTACGGTTTCAAACGTTTAAATTTCTCAGTCTCTAGTTGAAATAACTCTGAAAGTGTTCAACTAAATTGAACACTTTCAATTTAATTGCTTCCTCAGAATTGAACACCAAGTCTGAGGAAGACCAAACAGGCTCGACACGGTATTGATTTAACTCTGACAAATTTGCTGCATCTGGGTGACAAGTTACTTGTAAGTGAGTTTTGTTTTGTACCAAGTGAACTAAGACATCTGCGCTACCAACCGGTTAATCAATCAAGTTTTTTTGTACAGCACATTTCAGCAACAGGGCAGTTTAAAGTGCTTCACATTATGAACACATAAAAAACAGCATAAACATATGCAGTTGTGAAAACCACCAACAGACACCACACTAGAAACTAGACCTAATAATACTTGCAAAGACTTTGTGTTTTGCTCTCTTCCGTGATGCAATTATTGTTTTTTGCATTAGAAAATAACCTCTCTTTTTTTTTTTTTTGTATTCACCTTTTTGTAATTGCATCAGTACAGATTTTCTTTTATGCACTATCCTGGTGCATGTTATCCGTACTTTTGAAAGCAAAGACTCCGTATGAAAGCAGCACAAGGTGCTGGGTAACGGTTCGCTTCCAGGCAACAAATCTCCTGTAAGCCCTGTAGTAATCATGAGGGTAAGCAAAGGCGGGAGAATGCAGTGACATTGTTACAAAGTGGCGAGCTCTGTGAGGGGAGGAGGCAGTGGGCGGATGAGTGCATCAACAAAACATTGTCGAGAGTCGGGAGACAACAATTTATTTCCAGTCCGGAGTCAATTTTGTTGACGCGGCACTTTAAACACAACTAAAGTTGACCAATGCGCCGTGCAACCGGCCCAAATAACATAATAGAATATCCGACAGAAAGCACGATAAAGAGGAAGGAAAGACCTTTTAAAAGAATAACGCGCAATAAAAAGATATATAGAATGTATTAAACTGAAAAGTTTTGAGCCTGTGGGTTTGCATTTCTTCCAAAAGGTTTACTTTGTTACTGTAGAGCAACCTAATTTTTTATTTTTATTATTATTATTTTTTTTAAATCACCAGACATTTCAAATGAAAAATTGGTGGCTGTGACTCTAGATATTTTATTAACCAATTATTTAACATGGGACAAAAAATGCCAAATATTTCTTATGAAACAAAAGTGACTTTTCAGGAAAATGAAAGAGCTTGTTTTATGTTAATTCCTTAATATTGATGGAAAAATACGTCAATATTAAAGATCATTTCACTTATCGCAAAAATGACTTGGTTTAAGTGAAATAATCCTCCAACGGAGCTAATTCCTCTTCATCAATACTAAGAAATTATTAATTTAAAACAAGCTCCTATGTCTTGCAGAGTTGTTTCTTTTAATTTAGTCTTATTTCAAGCATACCAAGATATCTGCAGTAGAAACCAGATCAAAATAATTGGTAAGATTTTGTCTTTTGGCAGCGAGCTCAAATTAAAGCTCGACATTGATGCCCTTTAAGCTCTTCATCCCTATGTTGTCATGAAAACAAGCACAGAGACACATCAGATATACACCACAGAGCAACAACATAAAGTAAGACGTGGTTGATGTGACTGGATGGTGTTTTGACTTGATAATCTGTGGTTTCTTGAGTTGGCCACCTCTGGACCCGTCAGTCACAGGGAAAGGATTATTGGTTCATTTCTTTTACATTTTGCAGAAAATCATATTTAAATCTCTTCCCTGTTAGAAAGTGTTAAAACCAATTTATTGCACTGACTGCTCTTTTTCTTTAGATTGTATATGTGTAAGTTTCTTATGGGTTGATTCAGATACCGTCATCCGGAGTGGATATAAGTAGGATATTTATGTTCAGTTTAAATTACATATTTACATATGCCATATAAAAAAAAAAAACACATGATCTTTGTTTAGACCTTTCCAGTTTTCGGCCAGTTAGTATTACTATCATATTTCTTTGTTTGATGCCAGATTAATGAGTTCTTTTGAGATAATTTTCCCACTACTATCTTCATGTTCAGTTATGGTAAGATTACAGTTCACAATTCGATATATTCAGATCACTATTGATCCTCTGACTGAGGATAATTCAGAATATTTGAGTTAATTGGAGGACGTAGTTTGATGCAACGCCTCGGGTCGGATGCTTCCTTGTGTGACATTATGGGACAATGAAAAGTTCAGCCAAGTTACCTGTTAGAGAGCTGTGAACATTGTTTTGTTTTCATTTTTTTGAATTCTGCAGCACATCCACATGTTAAGGTTGTCAAAGTCAAGCTAGCATAACTGACCTACTTCCCTCTCGTTCCCTATTTCTTTTTAATTAAAACTTTTTCCTGACCATGTTATATGGTTGTCAGAGTTCTATATATCAGGAGCACATTTAAGAATGAGCACATTATGTTGACAACTTGACATCTAAAATCAGTGGTAGTTGTCATCGGCGAGCAGCTTTTTGGTCTCCAGCAGGAACATGGCGGTGGGATCTTGTGACGTCACACAGCTACGTGTCCTTTTTTGCTGAATAGTTACTTGTAAGGTAGTTTTGTCTTATTTCAAATATGCTAACATATTTGCACTAGAAATATAGGAAAAAATGCTTGGAAAGATTTTGTGTTTTTTACAGTGAAGGATGCCCAAAATGTCTGACCAAAATAGCACCAAAAGGGAAACCAAAATTTTACAAAAAATAAAAAAAACTTCCATCGTATTATAACATTTTCCTCACTGATAACTGGTTGAAATTGCGATTGAATTGAGTTGAACCTACTTTTCTTCGAAAAGGTCTTGAGATTATGTTTGTTGGGAACTAGCCAAGTACAAATTAAGTGAACAGCTGGCAATGGAGTCAAAATCAGCTGTGCTGGTTAAATTTGTGCAGTCAGATTTAACGTCCCCATTCAAAACTGTACAGCCATGAAATTTGATGAAGATAAACCAGCAAGGAAAGAGAATCAAAGATCTTACCAATGGACCTACTTGTTACACATATTTTAAAATGTTTTAAATTCCTTTTGCATGTTAAAATTCTCAGCAGCAGTGGCAGCAGCAATGTCAAACTGCAGACCAGGAAGTAGGATGAAGATGCATCATTAGCTTAGTCTTTAGCCAAGTTCCTGCAGACATTATGGGAAATCCAAACACCAACGGAGGCCAGATTCACTCCCTGCACCAGGAAAGTTTGTTCAAATAAATGGATCAATAACTACCCTTATTGCTTTCGCTACTTGATCCTGTCTGTCTGTGATACTCTCCTTCCTGAATCCAAATGAGCTCCTGTCGTCCCTTTTGTTTAAACAGACCCGGCTCCGTGGGACAAAGCCCGTACGGCGTACGCATTACTTGAAAGCGACTCAATCAATGAAATGTTTGTCAACGAAACTTGTCTGCGTGTTATGATTTGAGTTTTTCTTGTCAGCCTCATTGATCATTAGTCCCGCTCTGCTGCCCACATTTGGATGTGCATGCGTGTGTGTGTGTCTGTGTGTGCCGTTGTGAAGCAGGCTGCTCAGCAAGGCGGAACCAGGTGTCGGCGTCGGAGTAACACTCTGATTAAATCTCTTGCCTTTTTGCTTGTTCCCCTGCATGCTCTCCTTTTGGCAAATAAATTAGAAAGAGGTGACCTTTCGTCGGGTGTGCACAAAAAAAAAAAAAAAAAAAACTTGGGTGCTTAAACTTCAAGAACCAGACATGTTGACTTCAATTAATCGTGGCCGGCATAACAGCAGGTGACACGTAGGAGATGGTTCGCTGCACCGTGCACATATTTTGCTCTTCGTCACTCCGAGGCATTACACTTTTTTCTGTTTCTTTTCTTTTTTTCTACCAGAAGAGAAGGATTTCACGGCCACAGTCTGCTCTGCAGCATATCAGCCTGTGATTAGGCCTCTCGGCACCAGTCAGACGTTTAAATACACTCATCACGATGTGAATATCATGTCCGTTTTGACCTGCTAATGACGCTTTTGAAGCTGCATTCACAACATCGTCAACAAGCCTTTGAACAAAAATTGGGAATACGCTTTTATTTACTGATGTATTGTCAAAACGACATAAATGTAGAGCGTCAATTATTTTAATTTATTCTGAAATTAGCAAGTTGCACATTGACCACGGGATTTTTGTCCACATCAACAAACTCCTGAACCAATTCAACACGGCACAAAAACACAAAATCCTACCAAGTACTTTTGGTCCTACTGCATATATCTTGGTACAGTTGAAATAAGACAGAACCAAGTTACAAATAACTTTTTCAACAAGATGTACGAGCTTATTTTAACCCAATAATTCCGAGACATTTTCCCCATGTTTCAAGTGAAATAATCTGCCATTGAAGCGACAACTCTTACATCAGTGTTAAGAAATGATTGTCTTTAAACAAAGCAAATTTTGAACAAAAGATGCCAATAGTCAGGCTAGCTTAGCTTACGTCAAGCTACTTTAAGAAGGTCAACATTTAGACATCACTAGAGGCCTTTATACATTTTAGTTTTTATCAGCGGTGTCATTTTGTTCAGATGGAAAAGAATTTCTGTCTTGTTAAAGAAATTCATCTTGGAAGGTAAAGGTAATTTTATTTATATAGCACATTTTCATCAACAAGGCAAAACAAAGTGCTGAGTTTGAGTTGAGTTTGAGTCACACGGTCAGCCGGGTCGTTTTAACGGCGATATTTGTGCCGTTAAAACGGCGCAAATAGTACTGGACCAAAAGTACTTGGTAGTACTTATACTAATGTTATCCAAAAATACAGTCTGTTCATTCATAATGTTATTAGAGGACACACAGAGTTGGGTCTGCACTGATTTAGTGTATTGACCAAATTGAGGCGAATAACGAAAAGGAAGTCTTTCCTTTTCGTCATTCGCTGGAATGTATTATGGAAAGACGGCAACAAAACTTTCATCACAGATTATAAGAGGTCAAACAAAGGATGAGAAGAAAAAAAAAAAAAAAAGTCATGGAGTTTTTTCTTACTTAGTAATTTTCTTACCTTATTCATCTCTAACAATAATAATATTAATAATACATCAAATTTATATAGTGCTTATTAGGTCACTTAGTGAGATTAATACCTTTGCTATGATCATTTACATCAAGTGTAATTGTATACATTTTAGGAAATTACTGTGAAAATACATTACCTGCTTTGTTATTTTTATAAGACAGCTTTGTTAACCAAAGGAAATAGTAATATTAATAATAATAAAAAAACCGTCTGCACCTCGTTGGGTCTGACTTGCAAACACAGGGGAAATTGAGGAGGTAGGCATTAGAGGCAATTCACTTCTCCCCTCAGTTTCACTACGTAAAAGATGAGTGCTGTACCAAAGGATATTGAACATTGATGGAATATTCCCTCTAAAATAATCCAATTATTGTCAGAGCCATATTGCAAACATTTCCAATGCTGATTAAGGGCTGTTTTGCGGGATGATAAAACCGTCCAAATCGAATGAAACGTCGTCGTCGGGAGGGCGCTCCACCTCCTGCAGCAGGAAAGGATCTGTCAGCCAGTCGTGCTCTCATCCGTTTCGAAGGCAGCAGCTGTAACACAAACACTTTTTTTTTCAGCTTTCACGCTGCATGACCCGGTGTGTGGTGTCGACCGCTTCACTGGGGCTGAAATCAGGAGCCCAAACAGCAACAAGGGCGGCCCAAAGAAAGGTCTTCGATTCTTTTGTTTTGGGGTGAAAACATGAGTTTGAGACAACGGCTTTGATTAGGCTGCCATTTTTGCACCTTAAAATGAGAATGATTCGGTCTAGGCAATTAAATAGTAAAGGACAGCAGTTGCGAAGAGGTTGCCAAGGTGACGTGCTCCTAAGAGATGCCTTTCATTGTGACTTCCTGAAATCCCTAAAACCCAGACGGACAGGGATTGTGTTCTCTCGCGCTTCGAGCTCCAGATATTGTTCATGGTAATGCGAGGCAGATTTTCGAGAGGTCCCATTTTAACATTTCATAAAGTCCCCGCACCTCACTGGAGGTGACTCGTCTCCACCTTGCATTACTCCGCATCCATAATAGATGGCTGGCTCAGCCTCGGCGGTGGTATACATATGTTTACAACTGTCAAATTCACCAAGAGGAGTCACTAAAAGTCCTGGAAAAAAAAAAAAAAAAAAGCCATCCATCTAAGTTGGATGGCTCCCGAAGACCTTGTTCCAACACCATCTCTCCCAACATCATCAATAATACATACAGAGATAAATGCGCCCAAAACCAAGGCAACAAATGGGGAGCCAGGAGAAATAAGCAGATTGCTGACGACGAGGCAGAGAGGGGAAATTCACACCAATGTTACTCATATTCAGATGATCCTCAATGACAAGTACATTTTAAAACATCAGATATGCATCAAATAGTTAAACTTCCATAAATGAGACTTAAATGCTTGAAACGTTTGTTTTAGTTTTGAACAGTAGGGTCAGAAGCATCATTTTAATTGCATACATAAAACATCAACGACTTAAAACTTGCATTAAAAGTAAGTGAAAAATGTCAACTCTGCATTAAAAGTGTTGTATTTATTTCATGACAACAGTCACAAGCGTTCATGAAGACTCCTTCATGGTCATGACAGGAGTTACATCATCTTTATTGCAGCGTCACATCGGTCTTACGCACACTCCCTTCAAATGGCGATTTCAAACACAAAGTGTTGAACAATCACAAGGAGGTAAAAATAACCAAAGCAAAACAGTACAGCTTAAAAACAAATCAAATATCAACAAAGGAAGTGAGAGCTATAGGTATGGAACCAAGGGACATATGAGAGTGAACAAGTGACTTTGACTTAAAGTCACTTGTTTTAAAAACGCTAGAATCTTTTTTTTTTTTTTTTTCCCCCACTGAACTTTTTTCCTTTCACCTAACTTTCCATAAGAATGCTTGCATCTTTCTGTCAAAGTCCAGCTTCTGTAGCTGTGATGTGTTGTGGCTTGCTCTAAGTTTCAGTTTCTACCTACAGGACAACTTTTTAGATTGTGTGTAGGTCTTAACGGGGCCATAACAGAGCATTTCTGTATTAGAAGCACTTATGCCAAAAGGCTTTATGTAATTGTCGCTTGACAATTTGAATTGCAATAAAATATGTATTTCAATCAAATTTAAACTTGCTGAGACATACCTATGCAAATTCGGATGTTTTTCCCCCACTCGTTTTCAGATTTTGATTTTCTTCAATATTAATGTCTTGGCGTCCATCAAACACTTTCTGCAGAGTAAAAACATGCAGAACATTTCATGTCGTGAAAAAGACCGCCGTCGTGCAAACTGTCTAAAAAACTCATAATGAACGGGCTTGACGGCGTTCCTCGGACTGACGGCTTTTCTTTTGAAGGATACCACTGAAGCACCAGGTGACACGGAATTCGAGGTCACAGTGAAATACTTGAAAGTTTCCCCTCAGCTGCGTCGACGCTCCGGGTTTCTGCACGACGCCTTTGACTGAGTTGCTGAAATCGGGGCGGACGATTTGAGGTGTTATCAGCATTTCGCTTTTAAGTACATAGCACATAGTTTTAATACTTTATGTTTGATGGCTGGTGGCTTTGAAGCTCTGTATTTTTGTTAAGGAGCTATGGAGATATTTTAAACTTCCACCACTTTCACTGAGGTTTTTATATATTTATATATATATTTTTATTCTAAGCTCCACATTATTTATTGAACAGCCGTAGAGTATGTTCCCATGTCTTTGAAAGATTTATCTCTCTTTAAATTCATTTTTCCTTGTGAAATTCTGTAACTCTGAGTGAATCTCTTCAAAGGTTAGTGGGTGAAGTCCAAATTGAACATTCTATTAGATTTTACTTCTTTATGTCTGAAAATTGGATTAAATCCTCATGTAAGTTTAAAATTATGGTTAATTTTAAACTTAACCATAATTAACCATGATTTTTTTTTTTTTTAAATGTAAATCAACATTAATAGAAATGTTGTTTTGCCAGCTTCTTTTTTTTTTTTTTGTATATTTGTTTTTTTTTATTTGTTTTTTTTTTTTAACCAAACCAGCTCCAGTTCAAAACCTGGACCGGTTCCCTCCATTGCCGCGAGCCGGACATCAGCTCTGGCAGTGAAAAGTAATGTTTTCTAAGCAGAAACTTCCTTCTTTAATTCCCTCAGGGGCTAGTTAATGAAAATCAAAAACCTATTAAAGCTTGGCTAGGGGACAACATGGCGCCCAGGTCTTGAGCTTTCTAAAAGAAATGTGATTATTGATCTTTTTTTTAAATGATGCTAATTAAGTAAACATGCCATAGCCCAGATGTACCTTTTTGTCGTGATTTGAATTTTTCTGCGTGTTTATTTTAAGTTTCTGAGTCTCCATGTTGTCCTTGATTGTTCCCAGGTGTGTCTCGTTCCCTGATTACCTCCTGTGTATTTAACGTCTCCTGTGTCTGTGTGTCTTTGTCGGGTCCTTGTCGTATGCGTCGTCCCAGTCTGTCTTGCTGTCCATTCGTTTGCCAGTTGCTACCAGCGTTGAGCCTCAGCCTTCCGCTCAGCTGTGCCGCCTCGATGTTGGACTTTTGGATTGTTTTGTGCTTGTTTTCACCATTAAATCACCACTTGTTTTCCACAGCCTGGGTCCACTGCGTTCTGCCTCACCACCTCACACCACGACTCATGACAGAAGACAGAGAAACCCAAATTAAACACACAGAAAAACTCAAATCAATACAGAGAAAACCAAATCCTGACACTCCATACAGATTACTTTTATTTTATGTTTGTGTTCTGATCTTTTTTGGGCTTATTTTTGTCAGCAAGGTGTTGCCGTATTCAGTGTACTTCTCTGTGCGATTGTTCTTACCACAGTAGTTAATATTTTCCTTTAGTTCCTTATTTCCCGTCTCACGTTGGCGTTATTCGTGTCCCCTGGTGATTGGTACATCCTTTCTGTGTCTTAGTTCAGCTCCTTTTGTGTTAATTATATTTTCCTCAGTCTATCTATGTCCAGCTCTCCCAGAGCTGCTCTGAATCCATCTGTTTATGCTGCTTTCATTATCACGCCGCCCTCCTTTTCCTCAGTGTTGGAGCTTCTTGCTTCCCATTGTTAGGAGCTTCTATTATACTTTCCGGTCTGATGTTCTGTTCTTTTAGTGCCGTTTTGTGGTCAGTTTGTGCTGTTTGTCCACATTTATGTTACCTTTAGTCTGCCTACACCGATGTCCTATCAGAAACCAGGAACGTGGAGATGCCCCAAGTGGCGTTTAGACTTTTTTTTTATTGTATTCTTTTTTTTTTTTCCCCTTTTTGTTTTACGTGTGTGTGTGTGTGTTGATGGAGGCCTCAACAATAATACTTCAATTGAATTGACAATAACATTTTATCTAAATATTAGCTTCTTGTTCTGGAGCCACAGTAGAGAGGTGTAGTGGGCAGAACTGGGCCCTTAAATTATAAGTACATATAAACAGCAATACGGCTGGAACACGGAGTGCCTTTGCATCTAGACTAAAAACAGAAATGTTGACTTACTTTTGAACCATAATCAATGAAACATTAGTCAACATTCTGATGTTTAACTTGCCAAAAAAGCTTTAACGCTTCAGATTGACTATGTGCTGAATGACTTTGGATTTTTGTGTTTTTCTGATGATCTGCCCTATTTGCTGAAATGTGCTATACAAATAAACTTGATTGATTGATACGGGCAAAAATATATATTTTCTTTCAACATATAGAAGAAAATGGGTCCTGATGTTGAAGTTGAAGAAACGGTACTGCTTTCAGGTCGCGCTCTGCTCCACTTTCACCTTACGGTTGGAGGTGAGCGACGAACGGGATGAACTCGCTGTAGAGGCTGACCTGCTAAAGGAAGGTTCAGCCCGTGGCACGTAGAGCTCACATCTAATGTTACATAGTCTGCAGCAAAAACGACAACATAATTTGGGCCGCAGCCAAACTCGCCACAGTTCAATTAATCAAGATGTCTGAAAGTTGATACCCAGACATGTGAAATTTTTAATAAAAGTTGAAAATTGTGTCAAACAAGTCTAATTATGCTTACCTTAATAAATACATATATAAATGAGATTTTGTTAAAAATTCAAATTATTTTAAATACTTAAATTTCTTTGCTCTTTGATGAAGATATATTAGTACAGCACACTTTCAGAAACTTGGCAATTCAAAGTGCTCCACATGATTAGAAGGAAAATAAAGCAACAGACAAGCAAAAACCAACAAAAAACCCATTGCACTGCAGTGGCAGAATAAAAGGAAAATAATGACAGGCTGAAAAACATAACGCACTTTATGACTTTCCAGGTGTTTTTAGTTGAAGGCAGCCCTGATCTACAGGAGCTCGGCGTTTCAGTGTCTTTGCAGTGTTCTGTAGGTTTGATCCAGATTCGAGGTGCTTTAAATTACAAAAGCATTTTTGTAATTTGTAAGGGAGCCGGTGGGATACAGTAGTAATGCAGTAGCCTTACTACTGTATGGAAGGACTGTAGAACTGGGCTGATGTTCCCTGTCCTCCTGGTTTTGGTGAGATCTTGAGCAGCAGCGTTCTGGATCAGCCGCAGCTGGAGGTTTGAATTTTTAGAGATACCTTTGAAGACCATGTTGCAGTAATGAATTAGACTAAGGGTAAACATACAGATGAGTTTCTGAAGGTCTTATTGAATATATATTCTGTCTCTCCACCTTACGAATTTCAGCCTTGCTGAGGTGCTAGCATTCCTACAGTATGATATCTGCATGTTAGCCCCTTGAAGTATTTTGATCTTTAAAGCAGTCTGCAGCTGGGTCGCTGTGGAAGTTCACCAGTCAAATACTGTTAGTTTATTTAGTAAGACACGGCAGCAATTTAGATCATTCATTAATGTACTTCATAACTCTTGTCAAATTAGAAATAGTCTCTATTTCAATAGAGACTATTTCAAATAGTCTCTAATAGTCTCTGGCCCCTCTATTGCTCTCAACTCTGTTAGAAACTAGTTTTGACATAAATTTTAACAACGGGACTAAAAGAACACAAGAGCTTCCAGATAACAAAGCGGAGGCGATGCGGACCGGGGCAGGCAGCATCACCAAGGGAGCGCGACACAGAACCCTGATGACAAATGACTTTTCTGAAGAGTATAAATACTGAGCAGGGTGATTGGTGGAGTGAAAGCAGCTGAGCGATTGCAGTGTGGAGGCACAGAGGGCTGGTGATAAGACAGGAGAGAGACACAGTGAACACTATCTAAAAAGAGGATGACAAACAAAAAGAGGAATCATGGGGATTACTCAGAACCCTCCACCCACCAAAAAACAGACCTCAGCCTGAAGCGGACAACACAACAAACCCAAAAACTGAAGGAGGGCCTCTGATTACTGCTGTGATGTCGCAACAGATAGGTTTAAACTTTTAGACCGTGACGTTTTACTTTGTCTAAGTGAAATATCTGCAATCACGTTTAACACTAACTCATGTCACAGGGCGGTCTACGTAAAGCCTCAGCGGGAATTAAACAACTTCACGTCATTTAAATCACTGGAATGACTAAAGACACAAAAAACAGACCTCAGAACTTGGAGAAAACCTGACGAAAAACGTGCAAAGTCTTCGACAGACATTGTACTCTCTATCTAGTGTAACTTTTAGTTTACACTAGCTACGCAAACTTGGGTTGTGAAGCTACGACCACAGCGTTTGTAAAACAGCCAACTGCAGGCTGTTTGCATGAGAAGACAGGCACATTAATTAACCTGCTAATATTGGGTTGTGTTAAGCTATAAAAAGCAGAACTGCCATAAGTCATAATATTTCGCACAGGAAGCACTTGAAAATTCCCTCATTAGCATCTGTTAATTCTATTGCTTGCTTAAGTTTGTTTATAAAAAATTAAAATAATGTTAAGCTATAACTGTAAAAAAAGAAGAAGTTATTTTCAACTGCAGTGGGAATGTTGCTTTGATTGCACTTTGTTTTAACAAAACAGTTTTATTACCCTGAAGTTATGCTACTTTTAATAAATATTATATCACCGGAATGTCAGACCACCCAATGCGTGCTTATCCATGCTGGGTTGTGAGTGGATGTCTGTCCCCACCGGCTTTTGGGTGAGACGTAGGGAACACCCTGTACAGATCGCTGACACCGGGCTACACACACACACACACACACACACACAGAGTACTAACAGTTATACGCTCAATCTTAACACACAGATTCTTTAGAAAGACCAATTTACCATATTATTACCATATTGTTACCTTTCTGCCTCAATGTACAGGCAACGATTTCAGCAATGTGGTCCCTACATTACCTTTGCTTGCGACAGCAGCTGAGTTACCATTAAGGATAAAATTGCCCAAATTGAAACTACGAAAATAAATTAGCTTAATGGAAACAGAAATGTCAATAAATCACAAGCTTTTTCATACATTCGTGTCACTTAAACATGTTGAATCCATAGCTCTCCTGTAAAGCTGCATACATATCCGCTGCCAAGTATAAGGGGTTGGTCGCTCCAAAAAAAACCTTTTACGTTCCCTCTGACTGGCTTATTCACATGTGATTTTAATTTCATTTATTATTTGATGGAAACGCTACAATTGCAAAATTGCGCTTTTTTCCAACATTAGCAGACTTTAGACAAAGATTTGTGCACGTTTGTAATGGAAACGCAGACAGTGACAATTAAAGACAGGAATCACAGTCATGACATTGTTGGAACTTTCTGCCTTGCAAAGTCGATTGGTTTTCAGCAAATCTATTTCAACTTATTCATCTGACATCTGCTTCAAAGTCATTCACCCAAATACTCCATAAAATGGAAATAACCAAAAGCAGAAGGTGTTTTTTTTATACATCTGGTTCAGCTTTTTATTCTACTGCATTGTTTGTCTCACATTTTCTCTCTCCGTTGTCAAAATGTCTTGTGAATTTTTCACATAAAACCAACAAGCAAGCCTCGGATAAAGTCAAAGCCAAATTTTACATGAATTGCATTCATTGACTTTAGGTGACAAAATTAAGACCACATAGTCAGCTGAAATAGTTTAGAGGAGAAACCAAATCAGTGTTGTTGTTTTTCCTTTGGTGATGCAACACAGCTGAGACAGGAGCTTCCTGTGTTTCTCTGACATACTGGAAGTGATTTCATCCCGTTTTTTTTTTTTTTTTCATCTCCTGTTTGTTCTCTTCTCTTCGTTCTGACCCTTTCTCGCGACAGACAAACCCTACAGTAGTTGGCAATAAATCCAAAAACATAACACAAATTACAGAAGACTGAGTGTCACCCAGCATAGAGAGAGTTGAGATGTTTTCTGAAGGGAGAGGAAGTAAAGGGTACTTTTTTTTTTTTTTTTTTTTCTAAACCTGTTTTGTTAGTGACTGCTGCGGCACCACCTCCCACCACCTGTCAAAGTGACAGCACTGACAGTCCTTGGGCACAACTCTGACATTATTTGCTGAAGGTAAATAAGGAAAACTGTCGCCAGCGTGCATGATTCATAGTTAGTCCCAGCTCCTGTGTGCAGACATGTTTTCACTCTCGTTCTTGAAAACTTGGGGGATTGCTGCAAAGATTCTCTATAGGGTTTGTTTTTTTTTTTTTTTTTTTTCGCCCTCCCACTTTTGGCGATGTAGTGAAAGATAGAAAGATAATCCCAGGAGTTGTTTTTTTTTTTTTATTTTTTTTACCTTTTAGTTTGGAATTGTTCTGCCATTGATCTCAGTGAAGGAATTATGCAGCAAAGCTCTTTCTTTTCCCTCCCCTATCCTTCTTTTTTAGTATCTATTTAATTGTGCAAAATTTCATCCAGCTGAAGCCTGCTCTGCTACTTTCTCATAACCCCGCTTAAAGGCTCGTATGGATCAGGATATGGTAATACTCGCCGTACTAAGCCCTTGTAATCTTCATGCTTGAATTTGTGAACAGAGGGCCGTGTCTTTCAGCGTACTGTAAATGGTGGCAGCATTATATGGCACAGCTGTGTGGAGAAAAGTAGCTCTGCACCGCGTATTTAAAAGAAAAAAATAAATAAATAAAATCGCAAAGACTGTTTCGCAGCCGCCTGTAACTCTGCCGCTCAGACACACAAGTGCATTAAATACGACTAAAAGCTAAGAAGATGATCGGCTCCGGATTTATGTAATGTTGTCTTGGTAACTTTAATTCATTTTACTGCAACTTAAGACCAGATGCATGTGTGGCGGCATCCGGTAAAGCGTGAAATCACTTGGTTTTTCATGAAGCCCATTTGAATCTTCTGGTCAAGGCTCAATGGGGCAGAGGTAGTCATAAAACTTTCATTTAGTATATCAGCACTGTCTTTTCTCATTGTGAGCTCACAAAATGATCAGTGTCGGCATTGAAATGAGGCCACGCGCTAATGCGTCGAGACCTGAGCGTAGTCATGTTCGGTGTTCTTTAATAATCAAGAGAGGATCTAAGGTTTTTTTTTTTTTTTTCCTCTACAAACCCTTACTCAGTGTAATCCAAAGCAATTGGCATGTAGAGTTATAGGCTTGGCTTCTATCAAATATGTTTGAAATGATGAGGAACTTTTTTTTTAACCAACATTCATATGAAAAAGCCTTAAGTTGTGCAACTTTTCACTTTCAGTCATGTTTGGGTTTGCAGCTCACAATAGTTACATTCACTTGCATTTCATCCCACTGTTAGTGGTGGATGAAATGGCATATAAAAATAGATTGTTCCTTTTTTTCTTTTTATTCCAAATTTCACATCCAATTTTCATACATTTTCTTAATTTTTTTTTTTTTTTACGAATGACAGAAAATATTTTAAAAATACTTGGTTTTTATTTCAATTGTTAACATCCCTCTGGAAAGCCAATTAAATGCATTTGGTAGAGAAAAAAAAAATCTTCTAAATTAAATGTTCATAACAGAAAATTTTATTAATCAGCAGTATTAACTAAATAGTTTGTCTATTTTGTCGATTAATCGATTTTAGCGATGAATCAACAAAATTGATTAATCAGTTAGTTGAGTTTGTCAATCAATTGTCCAACCCTAAAATCTTTGAGAAAAAAGATTTAAGCACAAGGTCAGGATCAAAACAGCTAATAGTTGCTGAAGAGTAAAGTATTATATAACAAGTATTGAACTATGGAAGTTATACAAAGTCTCCTGCTCAACTGTGAGCTTATAATACAAAATATTATATATATATATGTATATATATATTATACATATAATATGTGTATTATATCATATCAAAACACTCAAACAGCTGTTAATCACAATTGCAATTAGTATAGGATGTCAGTGCTAAGGTTTGAATCGCTTACTTATCAGAAAGCTGATTTAGTTTTTTCAGTTTCCCACTAAACTAAAGTGGAAGTTGAAGCAATTGCAGCGTTTAGCTTTCACCTTAGTTTGAAGACTAAATGTCTTTGCGTAAAAATCTTCAACGAGCCTGTCGATTATCAACGTTTTAACTTCAGCTCATTAGTCGTTCACAATAATCAGATTTGTTCCAGCTTCTTGGCAAAAGTCAGAGCAACAAACACATGAAGCAAATGTAGAGAGGAGGACAGAGTCCAAAAACAATCAATTCTCACAATCTCTTGCACACCAATCAAGGCGGAACAAATCACTGCTGACGCAGCAAATGAACTTCTGCTCATCTGATTGGCAAAACGACAAGCTGAATAAGCTGAAATGAATAAGCTGAAAAACAAATGCACTAATCTATATTGACTAAACGTGTTTGAAATGCAGCAGTTTATATGTCACTGATCATCAACACTGCTGTCTCGACTCACTTGCCTTATAATCTCTGCATGCGCAGAGCTTTTGATTGGTTCTGGGTGAAAAATAAGCTAGATATTCCCCATCTAATATTTTTAGAATTATTGTAGTATTTATACAAATGTATTGTGTTATCAACTTCAGTCACATTGTACACAATTTTAATCGAGGAGACACCTATCCACTTTTGTCACTTCCGATACCAACATCAGATCAGTGTCAGTCGATACTGATCCGATGCAGAAAAGCAGCTGCATTGACTTAAACTTTTTTTTTTTTAAACATACATAAATGTACTGGATTCCAAATTTGTTTGATAACTCTGTACAGCTCAACGATTGTCACCGGGTAAGCTATCTAGAAATGTTTTCCATACTGGGACAAATACAGATACTAACATCGGATCGGTGCATCTGTGATTTTAACACAAGGAACGCTTTAAAGGGTTGTTTTACTTTTCCATCATACGCCAACATTGCTGGACTACAGTCCATTATATAAGAATGAAAACATGGAACCACCTTCCTTCAAACTTTTTAAAATGTAACAGAAGCTAGAGCTTTTCAAAGAGTCCTGTTTAGTTTTCATCATATGAATGAATTAATATGTTACGTTACCAATGTTACGTGGGTAGCAGTTTTTGTGATAAAGGCATTTTTTACAGTGCAGACCGCAGAAAGAGTAGCAGTTATCACAGCAACGGCTAATGAGGATCCTTATCAACAAACAAACTATATAAGCTGAGCGAACAGTCTTTAGATTGATCAATAAGAAAAGTGTCTTAATGCAGCTAAAGATATATATTCAGAGTTTAAATCATTGGCACAAATACAAAACTCTCACTGGTCCATGGTAACAAAAATGCCTGGAATTTTCAGCAGCTGGAAATAAATTTAGATCCACATCATGACCCGAACCCACTAAACGGCTCCAACGCCACAACACGAGGCAAGGGGAATGAATAAGGGCTGGTATTTTCAGCTTGGATTGTTATGTATGTCTGAAACATATCTCTGCAGAGATGCACGATATTGTTTGCTTTTTCCATCATGTGTTATCGCTCGTATCTCCCCTCCTATTGTCTGTTATATAATACAGTTATGATGTTTGAAAAGTGATAAACCACAGCAATTCTCGGCACGCCTCGCTATGTCGCTGCACACATAAAGGAAATGCTGATATTGTTGTATTTCCTTCTGATAAAGTTTGATTTGCTGCAGATTTTTAGCCTAATATTTGCTGTGGATGGTGTTTACACATCTTTTTACACGTCAAAATATACACCTTTTTGGCTCCTCACTTAAACTTATACACGGGAACTGGCATTTATCGTATGGTTAATACTTTATCGTGATAAATATCATTATAAAATTTGGGTTTATTGTTGTGACAATAAATTCCAATTTATGATGTTTTAAAATCCCTAAAACTATTTTCTGACATTTTGAGACAAAATGCAGTTACTGTGTCCGTTTAGTGACACAAATCGCACTTCTTTATGTGACTGGTGTCCTAAAAAAAAAAAAAGCGTATGAATGGGAATGTTTTTCAAGAGCAGTATTTGTGTTTGTGGGACTATAATTGCTGTGACACGCAATCATCACCACACGGTTACCTATAAAAGACGACATAAATAGTTGATATAGTCACTTTTACCACAATAGCACCACAAAACATCAGGATGAAACTTGAAGTCCATATCACCCACCTACTTGTATGTTAAAATTAGGCAAAAAAATATCACCTGCTGCAACACAGGAACTGTGGATTGGTTGGTCTGTGAACGTAAAATAACCAGCCTCAATCAACACTGAGATGGGTGTTTGATTTCAGTTCATCCTCCTTTTAGTTCCTGTTGTTCTCCTAGTAACCTCTCCTTCCTCCACCAGCAGATTCATGAGTATCGATCGTCTGGGCGGAGGAAGCACACACGTAGAACCAATTCATTTTTGCCTGACCTGTAAAGGCAAAGGTTTGTAGAAGCTAATAAAAAGCTAATTATTCAATTATTCTTCTCCGACAAGCCATTTTCCTTCAAACCATTTTATCTATGGTCGTGGTGCAATGGGAGCTCAGACGAAAAACAACTGCTTGTCTGAAATAATTGCCTCACTTTTGTGGTTTTAGCCTTGGTTTTTATTGTGAGAGATCAGACCGAGCAGGATATATCTAATTTACTAAGTGACAAATACCCCATTAGTTCGGCGTTTTGGGGTGTTGCTAGCTTAAAACCCTATTAGTCGAGTAATTAGTGATTGAATGCGGGTACAGCGGGAGAAAACATGGACATGTACAGTGCATAATTGATACTTTGCCATATAGTGGCCATGATCTCATGTGAAAAGGAGCCCATTAATCAAAGTGCTGACAAGGGGAGTTGTGACCACAGCTGGTAAAAATAGGAAATGGCCTGACAGGAGGCGGCTTCACGGATCTGCTGAGGACGACTTTAACCCCCACGGTTATGAAATCTATCAGGCTATGCTGAGCTGCTGAGCGGTGTCACTATTATCTGACCGAGTGGTTTGTCACTTGCGCGCAAAGCCGATGTGACATTGAGATTGTCCTTTAACAAGCGTGTTACAGCTGTGCCCTGCTTTATTGCTCGTCTTTATCTCGACGCCACAATCGCTGAAGTTGGAGAACGGGGCTCCTCCGTTGGAGAGAAAATAATAATAATTTTCAATGCAGACCTTAACCTCTCGGTCAGGCGGTTTAAAAATAATTAAGGCCTGTGATAAAAACAGAGAAACCTCTTTAGGAGTCTGTGCTAAAATGAAGTTCTCATACCGCTGCGTGTGATTTATTAAAAATCGTCTAGTGCTTACCCGGCTGCCGGTGTAAGCTCCAGAATTTCTCTTTTGATTTTTCGATATCTTGTATCCATGCACTCATCGTAGATTTGAATTTCATATTACTTTGGTTACCTTGAAATTGATTTAAATTGTTTTAGGGTGAAATGATTGTAGAACAAACATTTTACCCCCCCCCCAAAAAATAAATAAATAAAATAAAGTTGAAGTTGGAATGACGAAGGATGAAAAGCTGGTTAGTCCTATCGAACTGGGCTGGCAGCTGTTACCAGCTAGCTACATTCAGCTAGCATCATTGAACTCGGTTTGTCCGGTTCAGCTTCAGCTGCTGAGATCAACGACATTGATTTTCTACACTGATTTGCAATTTTATTTTGCCTCTGACTGTAGTTTACCAAAGGCAGTGGAGGAAGTGAACAAAACTGATCAGTCACCTCGCTACCAATTATTGAATCAACATTAACAGCCATCAGGTTCGGCCTGGCAATTCTCTCTTTGCGGTGAAGGACGGTTGTTTACACTTTCCGGTAAGCTTCATCGCGTCAAACTGGCGCATTACATGCGTCACGGTCAAATGTTAGCGATTGGGGTAAAATTGAAAACTTCCAGGAAGCAATTGTTTCTAAACAGCTCAGGGTTCGGACCCTCTGGATGAAGCGAACCACACAACAGTATTTTGGTTTTTACCAGGCTTTAGCGCTGGGTCACTGCTAGGAAACAAACCAGTTAATGATTCTGCCAAGGAGT
This sequence comes from Poeciliopsis retropinna, assembly GCA_010277075.1. NCBI lineage: Eukaryota > Metazoa > Chordata > Actinopteri > Cyprinodontiformes > Poeciliidae > Poeciliopsis > Poeciliopsis retropinna. The sequence goes on from VMRM01000002.1 coordinate 5,665,626, forward strand.
GAGGTCAAAGGTCCTGCAAAAATTCTGCTAGAAATGTGTTGATAGCTACAATAATTAGAGACATTTTCTGTTTTAACCAGAACTTTAGTAGAGTATTAATATGTGTTAGTTTGCCTGCGTGTGTTTGTGTGTTGTTTGGGAACAGAAACCTACATGAAATTCAAACATGTGCATCCGACTCTTGTTTTTAAGCTAAATTCAGGGTGGCATCATCCCACCCTGAGAAAAGAACAGTTCCAAAGCATGATTAATAACAATGCAGTTCTCAAAATATCTTCCAGGTTTCCCATTTGTGTGTGTTTTAAAATGTGAAATTATTTATCCTCTTCTTTTAGCAAAACCTCCAGATTAAGATAAAAGCTTAGTCTCTCTTGCATCATCAAAACATGTCCGACTTGAAGACCAGGTTGCTATAAAGCACTAATACGCTCACCGTTTTTCCATTTCTGATCATTTACTTTCAGAGATAACCAACAGAAACACTACCTGGATTGTTTATGTCCAACAAACAAGCTGATTGTTTGTTGGACTTTGATTGAATTTCAAAGTGGAGGTTATTTTGGAAGAAATATTTAGTATTGTTCCACCGGCCCTGCTGGATTCGTTTCTTCTCTTTCCCTCTTGCGATGCCACCCGCAGCCGTTCTTCTCCTCCGACAGAACGCGGCCAAAGACGGAAGTCTGAGCCGCTCCCGTTGGCACGTTGAGTAACAGCTGACAGAACAAGAGAATGACTGTTTCCCTAACAACTGTCTTTGTCTGGCACAGACACGAAGGGATCACTCTGATGGATAATGACTTGATATAGTGTGTCCTTTGGCCAGAGCTGTGTGCCACCGCAGATCATTTTGCTTCATATACCTGTGAGGGGAAAAAGAGAGAGAGAGAGAGAAAGAGAGGTCAAACGGTGTGGCTGTAGAGCTTTAGAGGGTGGATTGTTTCACACAGCGAGGGAAGAAACGTCGGCGATAAAACGGAACTAGCGTTTCCCAATCCAACATCAGAATGTTCACTCTTGCCTAAGTGGTGATTTGCTTGGAACCAATTCATTTTTTTTTTTTTTTTACTTGAACACCATCAACCCCCACGCTTTTCCCCGGATCTCCTTAATTTCCTCAACTTCGATACAAAGTGAAGCCCGAGATGAAGTGGAATTGGAAGTGGGACTGGGATGATGTATTGAAGAGCAAAGGCTTTTTGTCATAAATGCTTCATCGTCCGGATGAATAGCGGAAGGTGACGAGGAATTCAGAGTCTGTCGGAACCGATGCGCAGAAACGCTTCGACCTGAGTGCAGAGTTGTGTATTTTCATGCACGAAGGCTCACCTGATTTCGTAATCTCACGTGGATTGCGTGACGCAAGTGAAGCCTGACTGTGTCGTGTCATTTGTTTTGAGGTTTTTTGTGGGACAAGTGAGAAACCGACCTTGACAGTCACCTTCCTCTCGATGTCATAAACGGCAAGACGAAAAAAACCAAACAGGAATGTCGCAATAAAAAAAAAAAAACCTCTCTCAGAAATCGTTGCTTATTTTTATCAGTGTGTGTAGGTACTAGCGATACCCTCATTTTAAAGCATGCAGTAATTATCCAGAGGCATTAATCACCGATTTTTTTTTCTTTTTTTTTCTTTTTGTTTTGGCACAAACCTCATCATGAGCAGAAGATTTGCCCGTTCTGTTTTGCACAGATGAAATCCAAAGCTTTGCAGACAAAAAAAACAACAACAAAAAAACACACAACATAATACATTTTTCACCGCGCTCCTTTGTTCTCTTATAGCTATGGTGATGCAGTGAAATATTAATGACACATTCATAGCCGCGGTATCTTCGGCTGTGTTCCTCCGCTTCCTCCGCTGCTGCTTATGTTTCTTTTCCTGTTGTTTCATAATCAGATCAGCGTTCATATCGCGCCCAAAGCTGCCAAGTGGAAAAAGGAGCAAGCTCAGTCAATGAGATTATGAATGTATGACAGCATCTCTGGTGTGTTGAGAAATGCGGCCTCCTTTGTTGCTTGAATACTGTCTAGAAGTGCGTTTCAAGGCCCGCTAAACTTAGCTAGAAAAAAAAGCTCCAGATAATGGTTTGTTCACATTTAGCTATGCCCTTTGTAAAAAAGAATCATGGCGTTGATCCACTATGTTCATGATATTAATACACATTAATGGATTCATCACATACTAAAAAAAAAAGTGGTCTGAAATAAATTATTTCTGTTCAACTGAACATATTCAATCACACGTTTAACAAATCGTGGTGGTTTCTGTGCATTTCTCAGTTTTCATGACGGTAAAAACAATAATGTTTTTAATAAAGACTAATTATTTAAAACATATCAGTATAAATCAATATAAATAACAAATGATATAAAAGGATGACAGAAAAATAATGGAGTTTCCTTTGTTTACCCCTACTCTTCTTTAGCGCTAATTATTAGGTTTGCAAAGCAGAGACTGTCTACCAACGTACATAAATTCAAGTCTACAAACACAAAGACTAACCAATAATCACCATGGCAGCCTTCCCTACTCAGTTCCTCCAGACTAGCGTTAGCAGAAATCAGCAAACATCTTTTGGAACGGCAAGTCTGCTGAGCTCATCATGCAAACTAATTCTGAGTTCAAAGTTCCTAATGCATTCACACCAAAAGCGTTTCGTGCGTCAGGTGCATCTGGTTTACATTCAAGGTCTATGTAGAGGCGAGTCGAGGACGCGTTGCAGCGCGCCTCGCGCATCGAGCACGGCACGATTTGAAGCATTTTGACCATTTGGCGTGTCTGACAAATAGGCCTGCAATGGAAAACACTGACTCGACGCATCTGACCCGCCCTCGAAGAACCTCCACATGTACTTCGAGTGTAAACCAGACACCTCTGAAGAGTTAAATGCTCGGTGTAGATCAAAATCTCAACCGTCTGCATTCACAGTGCACATGCGTCTCAAACTTGAAGCATCGGGACGCGGTTTTGATGCGTCCTAACGCGTTCCATGTGAACGCACCACAAGAACAGATGCAAACAGGAATGAGAGTAAGCACCTGACTTCTTGAAGGTCGGGGGTCGGAATAAGCAGAAGCTTCTTAAAGAGACAGAGGCCAATTTAAAGGTGTCAAATTGTGAAGTAATTTGAGTAATGTTTGATTTATACAACCTTTTTATAAAAGTTGAGGTAACATAGTTGCTTTTACAGCACAATCAAGTGCTGCAAAATTGTCCAGATCTGAATATCAACATTTGATGAGACGTTACAACAGGCTGGTCGTCGAACAAGAACAGCTCTTAGTTCAGCACATAAAGCTTGTCATGTTAAACACCCAGCAATGAAAATGGGATAACATTATTTTGGTCTTCCAGCTAGAGAAAGACCAGCATGTCAGCAAAGTATAATTATGGATAAAATGCATTCGAAAGCCTGTGGCTGTTTTTACATTCAAGGTTTCAAATGATGATTCACCGAATGGGATAACGAGGCAAAGAATTATTAAAACATATGACTTACCATGTGCTTTGTGTTAAAACTTTTTAAATGAGCAAAATACAGTAAGACCAGACATAAAGGGATAAATCAGGGACATTAACAAAACACGTTTCACAGATTGAGATGTGTCATCTCTTGTGTCATAGGATGTTCTGGTGGGTAAATAATCATAATTAAAAACATTAGGAACATTTTCGAAGGAAAGATAGTTCTTGTAGTTGAGGTGTTTGTGTTGAATATCACATACTTTTTTTTTTTTTTTTTTTTTGTCTTTGTCTCTTAGGAGTTTTGTTTTTCGTAACATTTGGAGTCCTCGGCATCGCCCTGACTGTCTGGCAGCTGCCTGTTCAGGATGCTGCAGCTGAACCTGTGATGGACACCAGGGCTTGATATCTGGTAAGTTTTGTCTGAATATCTACACGCTGACAGTGAGTGGTTTCACGCCCTGTGCACAGTGAGCTCTGCCAGCTCAAAAACAAACAAACAAAAAAAAGAAGTGAAAAATGCAGTGGCAAGCTGCGGTGCCGTGTGGGACAGTACAGGAACTTCACACGGAACGTCGAGCAAAACTGCAGGTGCGAGAAGAAATGGGTCAAATTATTGTTTCTGGAAATTTAACTCCGGTGTCCGGCATTACTTGGCAGGTTGAGGCACAGAAAGTGTCTGCTGTAGTGCACACGAGGGGAATAAACAGACATGAGAGACTGCCTGGGAATAGATGGGCAATAAACAGAAATTAATATTCTGAAATGCAAACATCACAGTGATGTGCATTAGGAGGGATGAGTGGATTACATTTGGCTAATTAAAGTTGATTTGTTCATAGTGCTTCTTGCTTACGGCAGATTAAATAGCTGTTTTTAGACAGAGTTCGTAGCTTGGTTTTATTTTTGTGAGTAAAACATGCTGCGTTCCCCTGCATGTTATGAAGCAATAAACGGTTCCAGTGAAAACTTTTCATATATTCATTAAAAGTATGAGGCTTTATGTTTTTCTTGATTTACTTTAGCATTTTTTTTTTTTTTTTTACAGAAGATTGAGTGATTATTCAGAAAATAAATAATGTCAATTTGAACAACGTACAGGTAAAAATAACCATATATGGAGATAATTCATATAATTTAATATATCATGAAGTGGAGCGCTCACCTTATAGTATTTTAGTTTTGCTCTTATGCAATTCATCAATGTTTGGGGTTTGCTTTTGTATTTCTGAAAAGATGGAAATTGAATGCTAAATGTTAATTAGAAAAAAACTACAACAAATAAAAAAACAAAACAAAACAAAAAAACAATTGTGCAAATATAAACTTGCATTGGATTTTCTTCTATTCCAAACAATGTCAGAATCCATTTCAGCCTCACGTCTTTTCTGCCCTTTTGATAAATTTCAATATAGTTAAGGTGTTTTTGGTTTCCAAAAGCCAAATGGTCTTCATCATTTATTCCCAAATCAGTTTTTATGTTTACTTGAGGATAATTGCTTCACTGGAACATTTGATTATCTCAAAATCAAGTTGGTGGTAGTCTCCATTTTAATAGTTAACCACAATGAACAATTGCAACCAAAAAATGAAAAGAAAAAGAACAGACCATGATGCTGTGATGCTGGCACTATACTGTTTAACACTTTCAGGCCTTACAACTTCACCTTTATGCCTCTGGTCATGGCTTTTAAATAGTTTTTTGTTTTTTTTTCCCTCTTGGCAATATGGACTAAAATATGTCCAAACACAATGAGCCCAACACACATCAGAGCTAGTTTTGGAATAAATAAGCCGCTCTAACCTCAATAATTCTTGAGGTTAAAAGCCAATATGTGGCCTATGATTAAAAGTAAGGTCAACAGCAAGAAACCAACTCACTTAATGCACGTCCATCGATTCTAACAAGATGAGCAGGCTGCTTTTCCTTGCAGGGTCGCTGCGAGTCATCGATCTCCCTTACGAGCCAAATTGTTGTTTATAAAATTAATTGAAGTTGGTTAATGAACCCAGGAAAATGGCTTAAATAAAGCAAAAGCACATCATTAATTAGCAGATTCATGCCGATGACTGTATGTCATATAATGCACATAATGGTGTCGCATACGCAATTTGTTTTTACAGACTAGACTTGGTGTGCTCAGATTTATGACAACTCGTGTTCCTTCTACACATTCACGAAAGAAGGAAATCCAAAAAAAAACGCTACGAAGTGGAAGAGATGCAGACTAACGGCAACAAAGCGATCCTTAAATCTTTGGGATTTTGATGTAGTAGCTGCTCATGAAGTCTCATCAACTTGGCAGCAACATGATTTGTGGATGCCGGCTTTCAAGAGATTTGTATCCCACTGCGAGAGATTTCAAATATGTAAAGATTAAAGGATTTTCCTCCAAACAAACAAACGATGCCCAACAATATGAGATGTAAGCATACTATATGTAGAATGAAAGGCAAACCAGTATGACTGTCTTCTCGTCCTGTAATGTATTTTTTCAAACTTTATCTGATTATCGATATTGTTGATTAAAAACATGAGAAAAAAAATTTATTAGAAAAATACAAGATGCCACTTATTCAGGAGACGACACTTCGTATTGGATTAAAGAGATAAAATGAGATTAAGCAATATTCTGGGATAACAATTATTTTTAATAAGAGAAAATGGTTTCAATAATTAGTCATGTTTTCAAATAATCTAATCAGTAAATAATTACACTGTTATGGAGTAATCAGTCTAATTATTAATAATTTTTTTTAAACTACTGGTTATCAAATGCAATCCAGACTCCGAAATAGCTCTTAGTTCAGCTTCAGAGCAGACGGAAACGTTAGCATTGTTAACGTTAGCGGATCATTTTTAGCAAATCATGACATTCTCCCAGAATTGCAAATCATATCTTATCTGTCACTTGGTCACCATATTTTACTTCTCACATTCTGCGATACAAAAGTTTTAGAAGAGGAAGTTTCAACGATGGATTTGCTCCCAGTTGTTGCTAGCTAACCTAAATAGTCATTATTGGACTAACTTTGCTAATAACTGTGCAATAATGTGACCTAAAAATAGTTCAAGTTAAGTTTTTTGTGTTGACGTTACTAACCCTAAGCTACGCATTTCCGCTGATTCAGTCCACATGCGGTGATGATGAGCTCGCAGGTAAAGTTGCTGTGCAGCCGACTGTATCTTAGATTGGCTATAAAATGCAAAAGAAGCCGGCAGCACTAGATAAACTCTATTCTAAATGGTACAGTACAGTGTAAAATCATAAGTTAAAACTCTGTGCACGCAACGATGGAGTAAATGATCCTTGCAGTCTCTTCGGAGGGCAGTCAGCTCAGAGTAACCATATGCAGGCAAGGTACAGAGACTACTTTGATAGCATCTATGTCAGTGTTTCCCAACCCTGGTCCTCCGAGACACACTGTCCTGCATGTTTTGGGTGTGTCCTTGCTTTGGCCCCAGCTGATTTCCATTGACAACATTTACTGCAATTACCTGAATCAGGTGTATCAGAGAAGGGAAACATGCAGGGCAGGGTTGGGAAACGCTGATCTACGTGGTACATTCTGACCAGGTTCTGCACTGTTACCTTTTTGCTGCATCTGATCCACTTTGCTTCCAGTGACTTTGCATTTCTGAGCGTTTACCCCGGTCTCCTGGGGAAATGTGTGAGGAATTGTGATGATCTGTGAACCTCTGGCCCTCTGTGGTCTGGACCTTTGTGGTATTATTGGTCGGGGACTGAACAGAAAAATATGATGGCTGCCACTTGTCCTCTTCTGGTTCAAAGGGAACACCAGAGCAAAGCTAATTACCCAGCTTGTGTAACAGCATTGAACATAACAACACCCCCCTCCCTCTCCCTCTCCTCCTCATTGTATGCATAACGAGCAGCATCTACAACAGCCTGCATAACTCTGCATATTTTGACATCTTGCTGTTTGTGTGTCCCCAAAAACATTTATTCCCATCATTAAGTCTGTTTTTCTTTTGATAAATTAAATTCATCCTTTCCTGCCGACAGAAAAAAGGCAACTCTTGCTTGTGCACACATTGGGCACATGCCCAGATGCTCTTTTAAGCATTTTTTTTTTTTAAATCCTACTCGAAAAGTCTGAGGGCAGTAAGGCGGCCAGTTAGCAGCTTCTCCACCTTTATCCTCCATTGCTCACATTTGTGGCACTACAAACTGCAGAGACGCTCTTCTGCATGCATGCTCTGAATATTATTATTTTTAATAACGAGGGTGGGAGGGGACAGGGTGGGGGGCGGGGTCAAGGTATTATCTTAAAATTCAAGTGCACATCCGTCTTCTCCTCCCCGAACTCCGTCTCGTGTCTCGAGGTCTACTTTTCTTGTCAAAGCGATCTGAATCTTGGCTGGCAAGTCTTTCCCGGAATACCAAGTGCCGAGATCAGTGACAGAGGGGGGTGTGGAGTGGGAAGCTCTGGGACATTCTCGAGGCTTCAGAAGAAGATATCACCTCCATCTCTGCACCTGAGACTTGTTACCGCGGGCGCTAATCATCCGAAGAAATTAAGCGACCCACCCAGGCGATTGCCGCCTCTTAGAACAACGTCTGTGGAAATCTAAATGGGGTGGCCTGGTAGGGGGGGGGCTGGAGGGAGAAATTTGGCAAAATGAGACACACCTGTAAGCGCGCAAAGTGGCACGAAGCAGACTCCTGGCTCTGGGGGGAGCCGTGCTCGCCGGATTGGAGTGCTCTGGGGTTCCCCCCCGTCAGTCAGATATCATTTTGTTCGCCGCAGACGCTCTCAGGGTTGGCAAACACATTGAACGCTGAGTCACTTAAACATCCACATCTTGACAGGCAGCTGATTGATTTCCTCGTACGTCATATTCTTTTGCCATCTTTGTTGCGTGAAGGGGGGGTGGGAGGCAGGGGCTTTGTTTGAGGCTCTCTGCACACGTGTCTGTCTTTGAGCACTCTAAAAACTCGACGCCGCGCCTAATGACTCGTGGAGGTGCAACTTTATCCCATAAGTGTCCTCATTAGTTACAAGGCTCCACAACTGAGTTTTAAAAATCCATTTAAGTTCATGGCCAAGAATAGCACAGTAAGTGTTTGAGAGCATAAACAAGCCTCCGAAACAAAAAGGAGAGTGTGATCCATGTAGACATCCTCAAACCCTCCAGTTTATTCATCCTGTATAAAATACGGACTACTGTTTGATTTAAACTTGCACTGCATGGCTTGAATACAAAAAAGGCAAGCTTTCCATCTAAGAAAGCAACAACAGAATTGTATTTTTTTTTGTCTACTTGTGGCTCATTTTTCCTACATTTCGTTTTATTCGCCGGCGCAGAAATCGGTGGGGCGTCGCAAATTGCAGTGCAGGAAAGAGTCTCGTCTCTCAGACCCGGCAAATTAGAGTCGGTGGTAGAAGCTCAGCAGAGTGGACAGACGCATGCTCAAGCGTGTGTGTTTTTTTTTTCGCGTGTGTCAAAACTTCTATGAGATTGTGATGTAGGCAGATTTGTTAGCATCGCTCTTGTAAATATGCGGCAAAAGCATCAAAATAAAATCTACTTCTGTCACTGTGAAAAATTTTGAAAATTAAAATCTTCAGTTTGAGGATCTTAGTTTTTTGGAAAAAAAAAAAAAAGTCCCTCTCATACCAGGACGTGTTTTCTCTTTCAAAGGCTTTGAGAACCGTAATTCAGTCCCTCCAGGAAGTTGCGATGTTTCGATCGCAACTAACGCCGTTGCAACCTGACCAATCACTTTAGCGTTTCCTGTGTTTCCTTCTTTCTGACCAATCCTGCCTTCTAATTGAACTTCCTGTCTCACCAGGTCTCTTGAACACCAAACCTGCAAGATGAACGCATGTGTGACACTAAACAGTAACAGTTTTTTTTTTTTTTTTTGGTTTGAGGTGTAATATTACATAAACAGTCCATGCTGGTTTGAATGGTCATATGTGGAATTCCTCTTTAGCACTTTGAAACCCCTCGGGAAATGATTTTAATTCGATTAAGGACGCTATTTCAGGAAGGTACTTGTTTGCACTTTAAATGTTAACTATCTTTAAATCTTGCCTCTTTTTTGGAAAGGTTAGGAGCAGCAACTCCAACTTATGGCAAAAATAAAGTCTGAAACAAGCTTGCAACTTTGACCACAACTTTTTGAAAAAAGTGCTGCAAAATCAGTCACGTTAGGGAATCACAAAAAAACAACAACATTGCAACATCCTGGAGGAACTGGTAATTATGACATCTACAATTGCCTATTATTACTCCATTATTGTCCCCTGATGTAAATTCTATAGAAAACCTGTGAGATACACTTAAGAAAAGTGAGATTATGAAATTAAATTTACACTCCCAGTAATACCTCGCACCACAGCGTGCAGCGTAAGCACCTCATACGAAGGTATTTTTGGCGCCTTGCAACTGAGAAGTTTAAATCAAAGAGGAAAAGAAAATCATACAGGAGCTTTGCAATTGTTGATTTTTTTTTTTTCTTTCAGCGTGGAGTCGGTTCATACAGACCAATTGATTTGATGCAGGTGTGATAAAGCAGAAACGCGTCTAAAAGCTGCAGCACGTTAACCTTTGAGGACTTAGGTTTTGAGATCGCATCAAGAGAAGCTGTCGATTCTCTCTCCGTTTGCTTTCACCGGCAGAAATGCTCTCAAACATTTGGGGCCGTGGATCTGGCAAAAAGGGCTCAAGCAGAGCGTTAACAGCATGGCCACCGTCTACCGCGCTCTCTGTTACTTTTGTGAAAATCAATCGTATATTAACTTGGGGTTGCTTTCCTTACTGCATGAATAATGCAATGTAAAGCTAGGGTCTTTCAGATAAAATCATAGTGTGGCGAATGCTGCTGCGATACAAAAAAAAGAAAAATTATGTAAAGCTTTGACACATTGATTAAAACAAAAATAAATTGTAGCAGGAATTCAATTAATTGGTGAAATTAAAATTCTTTAGAGCTGCAATGTGAACACAAGTGGCTGCCTTGTTCAAAGTACGATTTTATGAATTTGCAGCATGTCGCCACAGAGCGAAGCTCTTTCTACCTCCCAGTTCACGGCGGTACAAATCGAGCGTTCTCACTTTCATCGCAAATGTGAACATCTGGACGTCCTTCCTCAGGTTTCCACCCTTTGCTGTGCTCTGTAAGTGGCTCACTGCTGCTGCACGGCGTCCATCTGCACGTTTCTTCCGAGCGACGGCGTGACGGGGAGGGGGCGGGGAGGAGACCTCTCCCTTTCACATCATCTACCGGCGTATGCAGCATATGGGCCGCAGGATAGCAGCAGACGATATGCGATCACGAGCTGCGGCTCCTTCCATTGTCTACCGTGCTGCAGAACGAGTGGGATGGACCTCTGAAGAGAGAGAGAGACCTGGCAGAGGCTCCGCTTCCATCTGCCTGCATGCCTCGCAGTGGAGCCCAGCTCGCACCACTTGAGATTATGCTCACGTCCAAGTTGTTACTGTAATTTGCATTGGCTCATAGGCAGGGGAGAGCGAGGAGGTGGGGGAGTTGCACATGAGGCAGGGATCTTATAAGTGGTCCTGGCAGCACAATGAGCCTGCATGGGTGTACTGTTATGGACAAGTGGCATGGGCAGAGCTATATTAAAGTGCAATAATGGGATTGTGCTGGTTGTCCTGCTGACTAAGATTATGGCTTGCGTTAGTGCATGAAGTAAATTATAGAAATGGGCAACTGGAAACCATCAGTCATATTCAGTGTTGGTATTGCAGGCTTTATAGACGGAGTTCAGTTAATCTGTCCTTCCAGCTCAGGAAGAGTCGTGGCACTCAGACAAGTACAGGTGCATCAGTTCATTTTGATGCATCTCTATTAGCATGAATAGTGCGCTTTAGAAATCCAAAATATCGATAATATCCAGCTACTAGCATAGATAGGTAGGTAGATAGATTTTCCTTTTGTTTTGTAGTTTCTCAAATTTGTACTTCGTTATACAATAAAAGAATGCTCACAGATTTACTTTGTAGGCGAATTTAAATTTTGTCCAAATTTTGTCCTAGGTTCGACCGAATTAATAAAAACCCCTTAAGGTCAAACCTTTTGATGATACATCACAAGCTAAATAATAAAAAGTATCGGTATGCAAAAGATATCAATGTCAGAGATGTCACTCTAAGAAGCCTGTTCACTGTATGCAGTCGATACTTGGTTTGGACTCCAGTTGCACTAAAAAAACGCCATCAATGCTAAATGTGCGTTTGGATCTGCGAATTGCTGGATTCGGCTCTAGTTTGAAGAGGTTTGAGTAGTCAGTACTGTCGGTAAGTTCAGTCCGTTTCCTACTTTATAAAGCCAGAGGATGACACCTGAAAGCAAGAACAAACTTACTGCCCTGTCTTTTTGTCAGTGTAGTTCAAAGCGGAAACATTATCATAAAATCTCATTAGGAAAATCATTAAAATTCGAGGCAGCTTTGTTTGCGCCGTCTCTCTAACTGAATCTGTTTTGGCTTTCGAACGTTATGGCTGCATTTACTTGAGAGGGAGACAGTTTGAAAAAAACCAAAAACTTCCTGTTGTATAACTCAGAAGTGAAATCCCCTCTAAGGAAAAAAAAAAAAAAAGGCCCTTTTAGCTCAGTTCCACAGAATATTTTCTAATGTCCTCATTTTTCAGCCTTAATTTGTTTCCAGCTTGATAGCTTTCGGACTGCAATTTGGCTCGTCGGCTAATGTATCAAATTCACTAATTAACTAAAGGCAGAAAATAAAGCGCAACTGCTGATAAAGCAACCTCAATCAAATAGGTTGTGAACTCATTATTTATAGCAAAGCTACAACAACAGCGACGAGTAATGAACTTCCTGTAGCTGGTGGCAAAGTCACTACTTGTGCAGTATTTAACGCCTTTGTCCTTAACAATTGTTTCCATCAGTCGCCCCGTTTTCTTTTATTTTATTAGATTACAGTTATTAAGTTAAATCGAATCTACCAGAGTGGCTAAGATTGGGGTTTTAATGCCAGATTAGCTTTTATTAACGTTCATTTCCGCTGTAAAATCAGTAAAACATCAGCACTTCTGCAAAGCGGCTAATCTGTTTTGTGTAACTGTGGCCTTTTCATTATTGAAGGAAACGGCCTTATGCAGCATTCATCTATATTAATTTTTGCACAAAGCCATTTAAAAAGGGATATTGATAAAAGATAATTACGTGACTGATGCGAGCGAGAGAGATAAATACGTCGTTCACTCAAATACTGGGTCTGACAGGTTTGCGATTAGGGACTCGGCAAGTGTGGCGCAAGCTTATCTTCAGTCACACTAAACATTTCGTTCCCATAATTGCCAGTTATACTGATATGTCATGGATTAAATAAATTGACCCCATTTTCCCTGCGAAAGGTAATTGGAGGCAGAAAATGTCATATAAGGATCTCATTGGGCCAGAGGATGATGCGCGTTGCATCTGTTCTAATTACAGCAGTGTTGGATGTTGTTGTCTCACCTCTGAGACGTGCACAAGCTGATGCGATGAGGGCAACAACTCGGATTTGTTGCATCCAAAGCCGGTGGATTATTATTAGAAAAACCGAAGGTTTGGGACATCAAATCGTAAATCAGCCAATCACATGGCAGCAACTCGTTGCACGTGGGAGTCTAAACGTGCCGAAGTCGACACGCTGGGGTTCAAGGCGATCATCAGAATCAGGGAGGAAGTAGATCTAAGGGGTTGTGGTTGTTTGTGTTTGGTTGTCTCAGTCTCGTCTGAGTATTTCAGAAACTGCTTATCCACTGAGGTTTTCACTCATGACTAGATCTGGAACGATCGGCGAATGATAAAAAAAATGTCCAGGCAGTGGCAGGTGAATGGAAGAAAATGCCTCGTTGATGTCGGGGATCAGAGGAGTGCAGTCAGACCGAAACGGCTTAGAAATAAAAATAAATAAGATAGAAATACCTTGGCTGTAAAAAGTTACTTTTACAACCAAGGTTTGGGGAATACTACCTCTGAATGGACAAAACAAAGTACCTTGGAGCAGATGGACTATAGCAGCAGAACGTCTCAGTCCTCAGGAACAGAATCCTGCGGCTCGGAGAGTCAAAGAGTTTAGATAAATCCAACCCGCCTCGCCCTGATCCCATAGGCTGTGTGTCCAAGACCCATCCGACCCGACTAATTAACTTTATTTATATTCCTGAGCCTGAAGTAAACCTGATGTACAACTTTAATTATGCTTTCATTTTTAGACCACCATTTAAGTAGGCAATGTAACGTCTCCTGTTTTCAGCTTTTGCTTAATGTCTTCCAGCTCCATCTTGCCATTGCGTTGTAACCACGGGGTGAGTCAGGTGCAAATCTTGTGGGACGTGTGATTGGTTGGATTCTATCTCCACGTTTGTTACAGTCTGATTAACCTCTGCACCACAGAAGCCTGAGCCTGACCCACGCTGGCCCAAATTTTGACTTGGGCCATAAATCTAAACTCCACTGTCTCACAAACGGTAAACGACAGATTGGAAAAACATTGGCTAAATTAAAGCACAAATTGAAGAAAACATTGATCCATTCTTCCTCAAATCAGTGATATAGGTTTGTAGTTGCTGCGTAATGGTGTCAACCCACAGTTTGAGTTATTTAGTACAAGTTGAACATTGTTCAAATGCCGTCTCCTACCATCTAATGATGGCTACTTTCACCAACTTCAGCTCAAAGCACCTCAAGTTGGTTTCTTGAACATGACAATACATTCACTGTACTCTGGTGGCCTCCAGTCACCAGACTTCAATCCAAACATGGCATCTGGTGGAATGGAAGATTAGCAACACCAATGTGCAGCTGTTAAATTTGCAGCAAACGCGTACTGCCATCATGTCAATATGGTACGAAATCTTTGAGGAATATTTCTGAAACTTTGTTGAATCTTTGCCTCAACGACACAAAGTGGTTCTAAGGACAAAAGTTTGTGTAATCTGGTGCTAGGAAGACAACAGAATGTGGACTTTTTCTGCTCTGTCAGAGCTGCTGGTCCCCCCAAACACCAGCTCGGCATTCCCGGGGTTGTTTGTTCAAAGACCACAAGTTTTGCAAAATGACGGCAAGTGACACCTGCAGACTCAAAGATGGCAGGTGTCAAAATTGCGTTTTTCACTTTTTGTCCCACAGCAGGAGAATGTTATTGTACTTGTCAAATAAACCCATTTGTTAAAGTTAGCGTATTCTCTGCAGTTTTTGCAAAGCCACAAAAAAAACAAAAAAAACACACAGTACGTCCCAACTGAAATACAGAGCAAAAAAAAATGCTTTAGAAAAAAAAAAAAAAAAAAAAACAACACAAATTTTAATTTTTAATTCTTAATCTCTTCTAAATGTTATTCAACATGCATGGTTGAAAAGATTATTTGAGGGGTATTTTTGTTGCTATCAGACCTCCTGGGAATAAACACAACGTTGCTCCTCGTAGATATTTCTTTTATATATGTGCCTCTGCCCCCCTAAGGGAATTAGGCCAGCGTGCTTCAACTTCAATGGATGCTTTTAGCTTTTAACTTTAACTGCTTGTGGAATATTAGTAGAGGAGTAGTATTAGTATAAGCAAGAAAACACATTCGTAAATATAAAAAAAGAGGCAGTCACAAAGAACAATTTTTCCCATTAGCTTCGAAAAACACAGGAAAAAGGTGAGAGTGAATTCAGACTGGCGTGTTTCTCCCACAGCTTAGGTGTTAGCTCAATTTAGCATTCCTGGCAGGAGTGAAAATACAGGAGATTTCTGTCCCCATCGCATATGTAGATCATTTCTTCTCAGAAATCTTATCATGATAAATGATCCAAACGATACGATAAACGGCTAATTTAAAGCTAGTTTAAGTGGACTAGGCATGTGACAAGAAAAAATAAATAATAATTATATCACAAGATGTATTGACCTCTTGTACAGCAGATAAAATGAAACAAGATTTCAATCGGCTCTGCAGAAACCCATGGAAAGCAGCTCATGCAAAGTTCATCAAAACACTCTTGGGACCTCTCCAGCCCTTAATTACCTTCAGGAGGTTTCGGCGAAATGCTTAAAATTCTTCATATTTTTAAACTGGATCTTGCAAATGATGTTCTGCTCACATTTTGCGTATTTTCAACTTGGTCAGTTTTAAAGTCGGGGACATTGAAGGCGATAGGAGGGTGTAGGTTTGTTGTTTGTTTGTTTTTAATACTGCCACCTTCCAACTGTACATAGTACATTGATTCAGCTTTTGTTTTATAGATTACATAAAAAGTAGAAGGGGGGGAAAGGAACACACCAACATTTCATCACATCTGTGTGCTGCAGAAAATAAAAGCAAATCAAGGTCAGTACGGTGCAAATGCTCAAGTAAACATTCTCACATGAAGATGCATATTGAGTATGCGAGTTCACATGAAAGCAAACAGTTTGAGTGATTTTTTTTTTTTTTTTTTCCCTCCCAATGGATAGATAAGCACAGATACGGTGGCAAGTTGATAATAACTAAAGGCCAGCACATTTTCTAAAAACCAATAGCGCATAGATTAAAAGTTGATGAGAATTTGCTTACCCACTGTAACTCTGAACGATGTGACATTGCAACATGCTTTATTGGACAAAGAAACGGGATTACTAAAGCCTTCGGCGTATGTTTGGAAGATATCCTACGTGACACCGCTTTGCAAAGTTTTTTCTTTTTTTTTTTTCTTTAGCTTGCCAGAAAGGTTATAACATAAAGACGAGATCAGAGCCTTTCGAGGTTTCGGAATACCGTCGTCTGCGTCAATTAGAGCCGTACGCGTTTCCTATTTTTGCATCCAGTTAGCACAGAAGATTTATTCATGTGGATCGTGTTAGTAATAAATCTCAATTGTTTTTTGTCTCTCTTTATTTTAATTAAATGATACTCCGTAGAGAAAGCCTGCGATATTTGAAAATGATAAATGAGGTCATTTAATCTTGAGGGTCTGGTTGGGACGAGGGAGGGGAAAGAAACGAGCTCTGTGTTGATTTTAATGCTCTCCGATTGACATCACGATGCGATTAGCAGGTTCACCAACTCAAAACTTTAGTTTTAGTGTTTGCTAATAAGCAATAAACATAAAACAGCTAAAAAGATCATTCAAACACTAGGCTTTTGTGGGAAAACCCTGTTTAAACGCGTATCACGGTCTGCACCAGGGTGATCCTTGCAATTTGCTGAATTTCCCTCTCTGGATCGCACGTTTTCTGCGCCTCCCATCAGATTCTAGCCATGCTGTAGGAAGGTCAATTGTCAGAATCTTTTCTTCAACTTATCATCAGCATCAGAAGATGCAAGTGTATGCAGTTTTTTTTTTTGGGGGGGGGGGGTTTCGTGGAGAACGAGGAGCCCTGCTGAGTGTTTGTACAAGAACTTCAACCTTGACCCAGCGTTGTGTGAAAATGCGTTCATGTGAGGGCAGATAGAGGGAATCATGCAGTCTTTGACTGATCCCTCTGAAGACGCTAAGGCTCCCAGGCCCGAAGGTGTTTCTGATGAAACGTGTTGTGACTATTGAAAGAATATGTAAGAAATCCTATAAGGAGCTGCGTCAGGGACCAAGCAGCAAGGATGAAGGAGAAAGACGTACAAAAATTCAATTTAATTTTTTTTTAAATTAATAGAACTGCATGGAAATGCAAATATTTTCTAAAAAAAAAAAAAAAAAAAAGAAAAAATTAGAAAAAGAGTTAAAAGAAAAAGAGGTAACTAAGAATAACAAAAGGATTGTAAACACAAAGTCTAACCTACAAGAAGGCAGAAGGGGTGGGGCACTAAGACAACCGACACTGGAAAACCCAGCAAACAAATTCAAAACAATACCATAACTACAGCGCAAAAACAAACTAATTTGAACACAAAAATGTTCCCCTCATTAGAATCTCAAGATCTTCTCCAGAGTGGAATCCTCTGCTTCCACGGTACTAATGAGTTCTTCCTCTTCCTGGTGTTGCGTCATAAAAAGTCCTTTCCCAAATAACTGAATAATTTATTATTGTCAGGGCTTTTTTTCATTTTATTTTGTAGTAGTAACTATAATCAGTAATTTTAACATTATCCTGTTTTACACCTCTATCATATTAACAAACACTATAAATATCCAAAGTACTACACTGGACTCTTTTCTTGTTTTGCTTATTTTTATTTATTTAATTTTTCGTCTTTGTTGTATACCCAAATCTACCACTTGTACTTTCGATTCATCATATCACAAATAAAAAAAAACAAAACAGAAAATATCTCCCAAGATTCTGCAGAGACCATTTACTTACTAGCCAATTTAATCTGTTTTGATGGGGGAAGGTATAATGTTTCTGTTAAAATGTGTAGCCCTCCATTCAGTTCAGATTTTGTTTTACGCAAATACAAATGTCAACAGACAGTTGGCGTAAGCCAGGAACTGCATTTACCATGCAGGAACCCCGGCTGCTGGTGCAAAATTCAGCAGCTCTGGAAGATGTAAAAATTGCCGATCTGCATTATTCATTAAACGAATAGTCGCTGAATAATAAACCAGTCAGAAGTAAAACCAGCTTCTCTACAGAAAACAGTTTATATTAATGATAGATCTGTGCTGGGGAGCCTTGTTGCACAATTAAGTGTGTTCATTTTTCAGCAGGAAAAGTTTCTTAGTTTATCCACTTAATAAATGCTTTCTGTAGAGGGTAAATCAACCAGTTGCTTGAATTAAATGTGGCACCGAGGCACATAAAAGGCATCCAGAGCAGGGCGCCCATGCGCCATAGGAGCTGCAGAAAGAAGATTTGAAACCAAGTTCGAATTCCTCGCCTGTGACAAAACAAAGAGGCACCGACAAAGAAAAAATTCATCTGATTTGTTTCTTTCTCTTTCAGTCTGTCTATAAAGTCTGTGAAGGACTCTGTGCTAATGAACCAAAGAACAAGAGCAACAAAGCAGCAAGTCAATAAATGTAATGATGAGGACAGAGGACAAGAAAATATACCAGCAAATGATCACATTATGCAGAAACTGCAAACAGATGAGACTTGAAAAAACGAAGTTTTGTGAATTACTGATTTTCCTTGCCAACTGTTCATGGTTTCCAAGGCTTATGGAGTCTAAAAATAGCAAGTTGCTCAGATTTATTGTTTCTACGCAAATTGTTTGCTTGGAGAGTCTGACTTTATTAAAGTGTCTACAGTTGGTTTCTTGTTTTTTTTTCTGTTGTTTTTTTTTCCAGTTTGGGAATTTCTTTGGGACAGATTTGGCAGCCACAGTTGACCTTGTAAGGCGGAGTCGTCACTACTGAGCTGAAAAGCTGGCCGGCGTATTCAATCACTCCGGTTCTGTCGGTGTCTTGATGTTAAAGAGTCTGGAATGTATTCAGATGTGCTTTTGTAAATTTGCTGAGTTCACACAACTCGAATCGGAACGGAGCCACTTTGGACTTCCCGCATTTTAAAAAAGAGATTTAAAAATTGTGCATTAAGCAGTGTTATCAATCTGCTATGAATTATTTCTGCGCTAAAGTGTCTGTGAGCTGTTATTTCTCATAGATTTACTCAGTTATTTACAATTTGGAACCAGCTTTTCTCCAGGTTTTTAATGACGTTGTTACACATCAAACACATGCTCCGATCCGGAACGTGTCGACCGTCATGGGAAAAAGGCATAGAAAAAGAAAGACATGGACAAAAAAAATCAATGAATTGTATTGGCTTGATCTGCTGTACTATGACCTTTTTTACAGCTCGTTTTTCTGCAGTCGTTGTGGAATTCCTCCTGAAATGTCATACAGATAAAACAAACCACAACACACTGACTGACGGCCTGCCAGGATCTACTTTTTTCACCTGGTGACTTTGGGAATATGTATTTCTACTGTTCACTGTTTAGTGTTCACGAAAAAGAGCAAGACATTCAGTAGCTAACAGGAAGGCTGAATGTTTTTTTTTTTTTCACATTAACCCATGTAGTTTTATGCTTAATGTAGGAATTGTGGCAGGCTTTTAAAGATCTCAGTAGCTGCGTTTCCATTACAAATGTGCGCAAAACTTTGTTGATTTTCAGCTAATGTTGAAAAAACAACATTTCATAATTGCGGTGTTTCCATCACATAAGAAATACATTTGAATAAGTTTGTTCATGCGATGAGTCATTAAAAAACACGCCGCGGCATCATCCTCCTGCCACTTCCTGTCATCCTCTTCGGTGTTTCCGTCAGCGGTAACATCCGGTTGTTGATCACGACTCGAGTGATGTGGAAAAAGTGTTTCCATTGCATTTTTGTAAAGTACATCCCAGTGCAAAAATGTTTTTTTCTTTAAAAAAGAAAAATGCTTTTTCAAAATTTGCTAATTTATTTTTGTAATTCCAATTTTTGCAATTGCATGGTCGGTGACAGCAAATAATTTATGTGAGTGCTGTTATTTGTAACTCTGAAATAATTTAGAATCAGCAAACACACATATCTTGAAGTTAAAGTTTAATAGAACTACTGATGGGACATTGATTAAAAAAAAAAAAACTCTTGGTTGTGGATTTACGCCTCTTTTCCTTCCAGCAGGCTGGCTTAAGTCAGTATGGTTTGGTACGCCATTTTGTCTGTTTCCGTTATGAAAGCGAACCAAACCAAACCGCATCATTCCTGGGTCCCCGTTGTAGGTCCACGGGTCAAATGGTGTGGGATGGTTAGCGTGGAACTTTTGGTACCACAACGCACAGGCCATCGACTGGGGGACAGAAAAGGTTTTCCAGCCAGTTGTCTTGTCTCATTGGGACACTCTCATCAACGTCCCAATGAAAGTCCACCTGCCAACGGAAACAATCTCCTGATCACATAGAGCACCAAACTTCACTGAACCGTGTCGTAGCGCTCAGTGGAAGCGAGGCATCGGTTTCCTAACAGCTTGAATAAGAATTTATGGCTCCCACTTTGGAATGCATTAAGTACATTTTAGAGCACGGCTCTCGTTTTGTTTTTGTCTGGTTTTTTTCTACTTTGTTTCAAGTAAACAAATAAATTAAGAAGTTATCTTAGCACAGCTTCTTGCTTTTAATTAAAAGCTTTAGGTTTTGAGGAGAGCTGTTAAAGTTAAAGCTGGAATGCATTAGTGCAATCTCACCGTACCATTAAACACTTGTTCCAATAAATCCAATAAAAGTGCAATTACTTTCACAAAACCCTGGCTCTTTTGAGCCTGGAGTGGTGATGCACTTCTGCGTTGTTGACAGCTCAAATGTTTGTAGTCACTAAATTTAGTTAACATCAAACTCCAAGCACCTGGTTAAGTTTTTGCTCCATCGGAGATTTCTTTTGTTTTTGCTTTTTCGTCATGTCAGATCATCTTGAGACAAATATAACTGGACTGGATACAAAATGCAGTTTTTAAATGAGGATTATATTTATGAAGGGGATCATTTGAGATCTTAAGATCAAGCTCGTTTGGGTCATGTGGCAGGACAATCGTCCAGTCCAAACCAGGAAGTGGTGGGTGAATTGATCCAAAACATTGATAAGATCGATTCCAAATGGATACGTCTGGTAAGATCGATACCTTAGTTTCAGATTGTCTCTTGAAATTTTATTTTGCTTTTGCATTTTGGCTTCTCAAATAATTAAAAAAAAATTTAGATAAAAAAATGGACACAAATTTGTGTTGTTCTTCTCTTGTTTTATGTTAACATGTAACTAAAATATTCTGTAGACACCTATAAACTGTATATGATTTTTGCCCCAGATGAAAAAAAAAAAAGATGTAGAAAGGAATAACCACAAAAGTTCCTAAGGGCAACAAGTTTGATGGTTCATCATAAATAAGTATTGGTATCTGTATTGGCGATACTGTCTTCTTATTTGGTTGGTATCAGGTTGACACCAAAATATGAAGTTTCACACACCTCTATTTGGAATAGCCTAGACCAAGTCCAGATTTAGATGGATGGAGATGGTGTAACATGGCCTAAAACAAGCTGCTGTTTCCATTACATATTCCATTACAATTCCATTACGCAAAACTTTGGTAATATTACACTGTTATCGAAAAAAAAAAAAACACAATTTTGTAATTGCGGTGTTTTCAGTTAAGAAATAAAATTAAAATCACACGTGAATAGGTTTGTTCTCGCAATGAGTCATTAGAAAAACATGCCGACGTCATCCTCCCGTCGTCTTTTTCTTCGTGTTTTCTGCCAGGGGCAACAACGTCCGGTTGTTGGTCATGTGACGCGAAAAAGTGTTGGATAATATTCCTCCACAGCGACGTTCTTTCCACCAAGAGTTTCAAGACGGTCACAAGCACTTACCAAGGTTAGGGAGCAATTACTTTCCCACATAGGGTCAGCTGGGATTGGCTCGCCTTTTCCTTTAACAAATACATTAATCAAGAGGATAAGTGTTTATTATAACAGGATGTTTCTACTGTGGGTTGTTTGCCATCAACAAACCCCCTCCGTAGAAATGTTCTAGTGTGTATATAAAGGACATAAGCAAATCGGTGTTGATTGCAGCCTCCAAATCCTCGTAAATCCTCCCTCCTCTGAGCGATTTCCAACCTGAATCTGAATGAAAGCGCCGATGATGCTGTTCCCAGTTTAGACTTGACTTATGAATACATCTGCGTTTGGCTGCAGGCTGCAAGCATTCATAACAGACCTGAAACCACAATAGATGAACTATGTCACCGAGCATAAAATGGTAATAATGCATTGACGCCGTTAACGTTGTGATACCACGAAAACAATGTCGTTATTTTCTGCTACGATTATTGTTTTTCTGAAAATACGGGAGAGAAAGAAAGAAAAAAAAAAGCCCCGGGAGGCACTTCTGCAATAACACAGAAATATATTATGTGACACCACAAGCAGCCATTACTTTTACTTTACAGCACTTCTACCCATATTATTTTATGACTTTTATTTAAGTATGACTTTGATGTTCGTCGTCTGTTTTTTTTTTTTTGTTTTTTGTTTTTTTATGGAAGGCAAACAGTTAAATATTTCCACTCTCGCGGATATCAGTCAACAGAAACCTGTTTGTCACTGGCATTAGCGCTACAGCGGTTTTTAATTCGACACGTGGAAAAGGCCGGGCTCCTTTTGTGCGTGAAGCGCCCTGGAAACCTCAAATGCAGCATAAGCAGATCTGAAGTCGGCGAGCGGCCATTGGGAATCGGTGGGGCATTGCATTGTCTTGTTGAGTCCACAAATCACGACAGATGGAGAGTAAAAGGCTGCTTTTTTTTCCTTTTAACCTCCTTGTTTATGGAGGAAACTTGTGCATAAACCGTACCCAGCTGGAACAAGCCGCATTTGATCATTTCATTACAAGTGCCTGTGATTAGTGCGGTTATTTCGATGAAAGGTACAGGTGATATACAGTAATGCAATCAGCATTCAGCTGTTGGAAGCAAAAGAGAGAGAGAAAAAAAAAAAACTAAACAAAACACCAAAACAAGAAACAATCACTTTACGTAAAGTGAAATTATTTCCATATCTCTCGTTTTTTTTTTTAATCAAGAATGATTTACCTTTGATTATTCGAGTGGCTTGACATTTGTAGGTAGGGTTACATGGAATGGCGTCTTTTGTGAAGAGAATGCTTCAACAATGCGTGGAAAAAAAACAAGTATATTAAGTGGCACTACAAGCTCGTTTCAGTTCAGTTTCTGTTTAAACAATATAACATGGTTTGTGCGCTTTCATTTGATGAGAGAGAAAAAAATAATCCGTGTTGAGAAAGATAGTTTTGTCCAAATTAAAGCCTCTGTACTTCAATTTTAAATTTCTGTCAGTTTCTCTGTGATTCTAATGAGCAATTCCTGCTTTTCTGTTTCTCTGGTGCATAAATATGATGTGACTCAGAGGCTGCTTTTCTTTTTTTTAGCCTCTGTCCACCAGGCTGAATGAAAACATGTATTATCAAGCCACCAGGCACAGTAATCAGATTGCTAAGGAAGGTAAAAAGCTCGCGATGGGGCGCAATTAAAATGGTATCTAATTAACTAGAGGCTTCGTAATTAACTTGCACCAAATAATCACATGTTTATCAAACCACAATACGTAGCACAGTAACCGGTTTCTTTCCTCGTCTTTTGATTGACAAGTGAATGGACAAAGAGATGCGAGAACTTGAACTTTTACAGTAAAAATAAACTTTTTTTTTTTTTCATTTTAAGTTGCAGTGTGTAACTTTCACAAATATGCTCTTTTACATACTTGTTAAAACTATCACTGTGTCATGACAGCATGGTACGAGACAGTCTGTAAAAGGTTTGCTATCAATCACTGTAGGGTATGCGCTGCTCAGTGTGCTTATGGCAGAGTGACGACTTACCATTAGAGAAAAATGGTTTGTCTGCCGTCGTCGTTGGTCAAGCTAGCTAGCACGCTAGCCTGTACACAGCACGACTGACGGCGCTGAGACGCTCTTCCTGGCTCTGACTGGTCGTTTCTGACAAAGTTGTGTTTTTATGCAGATAGCAGTAGGAGGCAGAAAAAGTTTGATTTTTCATAATTATCTGCCTCGTGTTATACTGTCAAAGCATAGACAGTTTTAACAAATATGTAAAGAAATATATATATTTAAATAAAAGTTACACATTGCAGCTTTAACTGGTTCCAGGACTACGGTAGCTAAGAATAGCTACAACATATTTGCATGTAATTGATGAGCTTTAGCTGCTTCTACTTATACGGTCTAGTCAACAACCCTTAAGGGCATTAGGACCCCCTACCAGACTGGAATATTTCTGGTCTGCTGGAAGTGAGGAGACAGGAGAAGTTATAATAAAATGGGTGCACACTTTTCTTTTTCTCCTGTGAGTGATTAATCAAAATGAGCACATGAAAGGCACGCCTTCATAAAAACTCTTTAAATCTCAGTGTGAGAGAACCAGCGTTGGACGCTTTCGGATATGCCAACTGTCAAGCAAAAGTCTGAGTCGCACCCAAACATCTTCAGTTCGTTCTGGGACTCAAGGCGGTTGAAGCTACTGCTAACTAGCTGCTATTAGACCTTGGCTAGCTAGCTAGTCTTTTTGTCTCTGTAATGGGAAGGCGCAAATTTACCAGCAGTTGGCTGGAATACCAACTGCTGGTAAATTTGCTGCTGATAAATACCAAACGTTTTTGCTAACCCATTCAAGGTTAGGTGCTAAAAAACGTTTTAAATTTAGCTCTAGCCGTAGAGAGCCATATGTAGTCTGAGAAACACAAAGCTGCGTCCAGAGTTTGAGCTATGTTTGATTGTAATGCAGCAGGTTCTTCCCACCGTCCCCTGTATTTCTAGTTTTTTGTCCTTAATATCATTCAAGGTGGTATTTACAAAAGACAAAAAAAAAACGGTCTTAAAAAGTCTTCAATTTGACTTGCCGAAACCTGAATATAGCCCGAATTTCTATATGTACAAAATTTGTATATTGTCACCTTGTTTAGTCATGGAGTTCTCTGTTCAAGAAAACATTATAATATATAACATTGTAATATATAATATATGTATTATATTTTTCTCTGTTCAAGAAAACATTTAATGAAAGTGTAATAGGAGAAACCGGCACTAATTACAGCTATGTAATCCAATTTTACTTATCACTTAGCAACTAACATGTAGTTGCTCTCCTTAAATATTGATCTATCAGGCCTCTATTTGTTGCTGGGTTTGTTTTAATTAATTTATTTTCCTTAAAAAAAAATGCTTTTATATGCAGTTGAAAAAAATACCCTTCCCAGTTTGACCTGTAGATAAATTTACATCCTTTTTTAGCATTTTGGGGGACAGGAATTGTTATGTGTTGTAATAATTGTGCCACTGGTATTTTTTTTAATTTATTTTTTATTTTATTTTTTTTTTTTTTGATGGATGAGTAAATGTATTTATTCAAAGGTTGGATGTTTAAAAAAATGAGATTATATTCCCAGTTCATTTTCAGACATTTTATAAATGCACAATGCATTTTTGTCCATATTAGACGTTGCGCTGTGTGCCATTTAAAAGATGAATATGTAAACATCCGATTAAAAATTTCTATATAAATATGTACTCTATATAACTAATCTATTAGATTGGCACTGAACAATTTTCCTGCTGCATTTATACATTTTGCCATTGAGGAGTTGCCATCCACATATGTTCAGTAGGCGTCCCCTGCTTGCTGTTGAGAATAGGGAAGCCAGTTTGCATGCTTGGTGCAGGACTGCTCTGCATTTTATCCCACTCAAAAATCTCTTTTTTGTTTTCATTCTAATTGGTTGGAGGGCGACAGAAAGGAACAGAACCGTTCACAAGAGAACCCGCCTTTGTATCCTCAGCTAAGGCACCACGAAGTGTGGAGGCGACACATAAACGTATAAAAATGATACTGCAGTATTTTATACATATAATATAATACAAATCTATAACCTGGAGGCTCTATCAACAGGCAGCGTGTGGAAGTACAGTGCACGCTGCCAGCGAGACCTTTTTTTTTTTCCCTCTTTCCCTATTCAAGGAGACTTTTACAATTAAAGTTTATGGAGCCGCAGTGCTTTGTGGGATCTAATTGAGAAGACTGTTGGCATGCAGAAATAATTATAATATGCAAATCCTCCTCCTGTTTGCTGAAACACAGCCCCCTACCCCACCTTGATGAGATGTGACCAGAAATCCCCGGGGCCCGCAGGCTGGGTTCAGGCATCCGCTGGCGGGAGAGCGAACTGACACCGATGAACTCTGCCTGTCAATAATTATGCCTGCTCTCTGACAAGAGTCACACAAGGGCACCTAGCTGTGCTCTGCCAGCCCGCTCTAATTGGCATTTACAGCTTCCAGAGTGACAAAAGTTGTGTCAAGAAAACGCTCTTGCAGCCGAACGGCTCCAGGCAGACGAGTTTTTCATTAGGTATAGACGACGGACGACTTGTCAGAGAGTCACTTCAGATTTGTGTTCGCGAAGCAGCCGCTAACATGTAAATATTTTTCTGAAAGTACATGTGAACACTTGTTAGAGTCTCAATTTTCTGAGTGATGTGAAAAAAATTTGATCACGATTAATAATTTCAACACTTGGTCCACGTTTTGTCGTTGCGTTTGCCTGGTTTGTGGTGAGAAGATGTGAGAGCGAAACAAAAACTCAAAACTCTTGAAGCACAGATTTTCTCTGGTACACATATTTATTAAATATAAAGTTCAGCCTTTCGTGTCTGATTTTCTTGAGATTTGCGTACTTTGTTTGCAAAACTTTGCAAAGAATTTGAAGGATCTCATTCTACGAAGGTATCAGTCTGGACAAGGGCACAAAAAACATCCCTAAACCACGGCATAAATAGCAGAACAACGTTCATAATTTAAGAAAATGTGGGTCAGGATGGACAATACCAAAACGGTTTACTGAAGCTGATAAAAAGCTAAGACGGAAACATGGATGTCACAAACGCCTCTAAATTTTGCACAATTTTAAGCAAAAACTGTCACGTATTTGTTCGAAGTCTACTTACTTATCACCACTTCACTCTCCCTCCATAAGAAGGAGAAAACTGTCTCTCTATTTTTTCTTTTTTTTTGTGCCTGCAGAGAAAGCAATTATTCACTAGTGATCTATTCAAAGTCAAAGCATTCTAGAGAAACATCTACATTACCTTTTTAGGGTTGATTAAATCCAAGATAATTAGTGGTGTCGAAAAAAGACAAATTTAATTCAGGAGAATAAAAATGTAGTTGGTTGAAATGTTTCTGCCTTTTAACTCTTCTGCTGCATTAGAAATTTTAGGACCAAAACACCTACAAAAAAAAAAAAAAAAAAAACTCAGCAAAGCTGATAAAGAGACCCTCACAATGATCATGTCGTTATCACAATGAGATCCACTAATACATATGAAGATGTTACTTCAGAGGCGATGGTGCACTTTTTAAAATCTTTGTGCCACTCGAACTCATGGGTTGGTAAATGCATGTTTGGCGTTACATTTATCCTGTCTTTTTAGTTTGCGTGCCTTGATTAAATTTCCCAAAAGTCTTAACATGGACTCGCAGCACAAGCTTGCAACCGAAGGGGTGAAGAAGCGTGCTCTCCTTCTCCCAGTGAACGCTACGATAAAGATTGACACCTGAACGCCTGGGTTTTTTTTTTCATTTTTTATTTTTTTATCATTCTTCAAGAGTTTCAAAGACGAGCTGCGATGCCTCCAGGTGCACGTCTTCCCGGATCTGTAACTCTGGATGCTATCCATTTGGAAGGCTGCGGCGGCAGAAAGCAGCTCCAAAGTGATAAATAGAGACAGCATCTTTCACTTCCTGTTTGATTCCTGCTGGGTTCTCTTATTTTTAGGCGTTTTTACTCCAGCAGCTTAATGTTTCCAGATTATTCCTGCTTTTATAATCTTAACGAATCCCCGTCGTGACTATACGTAAACCAGTAGGAGCAGTTTTTTTGTTTTTTTTACAGATACAGCAGCTATCCTCCAGCACCAGTTTGAGCCAGAAAGCACAGCTAAAAGAGGCACGTGTAGCGTTGATTTATTCCCCCTTCTCTGTTCGGTCCTCTTGACAACTCACTTTGTTGTTGTTGTTGTTGTTGTGGGGGTGTGTGTGTGGGGGTGTGTGTGTGCTTGCATGGGTTGTTTTCTCTGTGGGTTGCGTGTCTTTTAACGTACTGGCGTATGTGTGCTCTGTGTAAAAATGTGCTGTGTTGGAGAAAATTAGCATTTTCGTAGATTTTCTTTTTTTTTTGTTTTGTTTTTTAAATTGATAAAAATGTGATAGATGTGTTCAGGATTAGAGATCAATAGAGTAATTAAGACACTTATGGATCTATTAGAATTCATTACATAATACTAAGTTCTTGGTTTGCTGTTAAAGTTGGACTTTTACTTTTAAGAAAATAATAGAATATAATATTCTATCAAGGTATAGTGAAGTATATTGATTCATTGCTAAGTGAATATGTTTTTTTTCCCCATTATTATTATTTCTCTACATAAACATTGCCTGTTTTGTGTTTAAAGACGCGTCAATATGACTTTTGAGAGACTATACAAGATGTTTTTTCTACAGACTACGCCAAAACATTTCTTTTTGTTAGCATGGCACATGCTCATTTTAAACTTAATGAATTAAATAAACAAATAAATTTTTTTAAAAAGATGCACATTCCTGGGTGCAGCTGATTGCCTTAAAAACAGACATTCAGTTCAGATTCTGCTTCTGATAACTTGATTTATCACAAAATATTTATACGCTAGAGTTACTTTTTTGGTCAATGTAGTGTGACCTTTAAAAAAATAAAATAAAAAAAGACTAGTTTGGCAGTCAAGTTTTAATTTACAATGGATTTTGACACTGACATTTGGTCAACCATCTCTTTGTGTAGAAATCGGCAACAGCTGAGACATGAGTGCTGCCGTCTACAGTGAGGTCAGTTTCACATTAAAATGGAAAGAGAGGCTGCTGCCTATCGAGAGAGAAGCGGTGGTGAAGTTTTGACGAGCCGACCGTCTTCTGCAGAAAACCTTTAGGGTCAGACGGAAAAAGAAAGATGGAGCTGTTTGGCCACAATAACAAGAAGAATGGAAGGGTCAAGGTGAGACTTCCGCACCTAAAAACATTGGCCCCGCTGTCAAGGAAGGTGATGGCAGCATGCTACCAATTCTGCATAGAAAAGTGGTCAGACGTCCAGCTGACTGACAAAGCGTTTGGGTTGTCTGTGGAGCTTTTCTGCAAATTATAAGAGCTGTACGAATGTGTTTGAGACGTGTTTACAGAGTCGATTGCCTGCTTTGAGGTTAGCGTGACACCCATAGAAGATGATTAGTGCATGTAAACTTCTTACATCCTGCACTATTATTCTAAACTCTCCTTTAGCTCCTTCTGCAAATTAAGATATGTTGGGTGTTAGCGCTTCGATAAGATAATTTTTTTGCTTTCCAAAAACATTGACCCAAAGAGAAACTCTTTTTTCTTTTTTCCACATACAGAATCTTTAACACCAACTTTAGTTGCTGTTCCAGGAAATTTGGACGGCTGCCTTAATCGACTGTACCTTTAAACTTTTATAACCGCCCTCTGCATGCCTTATGTGAACACTTTTCTCCCTGACTCTTGGGGCTCTGAAGAGAGTTTCCTCTGTAATACATATTCAGTATGGCTTGGAGCAAAGATTGCTGCGTTCCCAGTTAATAAAGACGTGTCCACGGTAATGCCCGGGCAGAATGAAACGCATGCCAGAGCTTGGTGTGTGACTCACATCACAGTGAGTCACAGACCAAGGATGGGGACTTTGTGAGATGTGGGTCTGCACTAATCTCAGTGATAGTAATTTCATGATTAGAATAAGCTACTACTGACATAATTCTATTAAATTTTAATTTATAACACGACTCAGGGCTTGACTCGGGCCTGGTACAGTAAGTCATTATTTCCAAATTAAGTTCTGGTTCTGTATTTTTTTTCTCCCTCTCATTTTTGGGTCAATTCAGGCTGTGAGAGATCAAGAGAGTTAAGGAAAGAATCTAAGCCAGTTTGTGTCACGTGGGACAAAAACTGTAAAGTCGTAAAGTCAAAAGGACTCATGAGTCAATATTAATAATTTTAAAAATATAATAAACACACACTTATAACAATAAACTAACTCTGCAATACCTTACTTAAACAGATAAAGCAGTCATTTTTTTGTCATCTTTTTCATGCCTTTTGTGTTTTTTAGGAAAGGCACGTGTTGTAAACTATTATGGATCTGAAATGTAATGAAAATTTTGGAGGTTTGTCTTATATAAATTAAGGTATCCAGCTCTTGATTGAAAAGAATAGGAAAAGATATGTTGTTTCTCAATGATAACAAAATGTGGGTCCCTCTTTCTTTGCTGTATCTGGCCAAGTTTAATAAATTAATTAAAAGTAGCTATGCGCCAAACTCTGTTTTTGACTTTTGGCTCAAAAACGTAAGAGAATTGCTAAAACCTTGGCTATGTCGCCGACGTTTTCTAGTGTACAATGGCTACTGGAGATAATCATCCCACGACACAAAACATATCGGTGAGTGTGGACAATGGATTCAGAGGTGACTGAAACACCTGGGGGCCAAATCTGCATAATTATTAAATTATACAAATTCTTAAATTTGCATCGTTTCCAACCTCTGGATATTTTTGTCCGAGGGTCGAAAATGTCCACTGGGCCACATGCGGTACAACCCTGCTCCACATTTTCTGGAGAATACACACAAAGACCGGGGCACTACTAATGCTAGCCAGGCTAATTTTGCTAGTCATACTAAGGCTAATACACGATATACGATATAATATACGATACTAAAGAATGTGTAAAAGCCAGTTTTCACCTGAAAGCCCTCTGACACCCATGCTTGTCAACTTTTGCAGTAGATAAAGTTTGGAAGACTTTTATCTTGCTCTGGATAGCATCCATTTCTGAAGTATCTGAGAGTGCATTCACACCAGTCCTGTTTGCTCCGCTTTAATCAAAACCTGATTCGTCTGTCTAGAAATTCTGTTTGTGAAAGTGTGAAAGCGCAATCGAACTCCGATGCGGACCAAAAAGAAACTGAACTGCGATCCGCCTAAAAACCTCGGTCTCGGTTTGGCTCAAGTGAACTCTGCTACAGTTCGAATGCACGTGTGAACGTCAAGCGGACCGGAGACCACTCCAAAAGCAGGAAGTGAACTGTAGCGCAGGGCATTCTGGGTAAACACGACCAAGACAAATGCTTTAGTCTAGCGCTAGGTAGAAGTAGGTTGAGATCTTTCGCCAAAGGCGAGAGAGAAATTGTACAACCACTAAAACTCCATCTTTTGTTACATTTCGTGAAGGAGGAAGTTGTCCTCTTAAGATATTTTCATTTTATGTTGTTTCCATTAGCGACAAAGCGTAAACTTTGAATAACGTGGTTATTCGTGTTAATCATGGGGTGTTAACTCTGTCAAGATAACTCAGGTCAAAGAGATCTTCTTCACCTTGGAAAACCATACGTTATATTATTATAAAAGAGTTGTGAAGCATGGTTTATTTGATTTTCTTTTTCACTTAAAAAGTTTTGATGACCAAAAGGAATGAGACTTTTCCTCTGTTCTTATTCTGCCTGACTTTTTTTCCCCCCTTCTTTACTTTACAATATCAGGAGACACATTTTAATAAAGACTTCCTGAGGTTTGCCAACTTAGCCACTACAGGCTAATCAGAGCATAATGAGCCTTGCAGGAGAAAGGCCCTGAAGCCATAGCTATTTCAGACTTATCAGTGGATAATACAGTGCAAAAGAAATATCCCTAATTTCCCTCTGTAGACTTTGTTGTAATATTTTTAAAAGCGGTCTTGACCAAGAGCTCACATGGTTTTCTGAAGGTTTTCTCTTTTTCTAGTTTTTCAATCCGTGCGTACTTAAACATGGAAGAACCTTCAAAACTTACAAAAGAGGAAATATTTGCCCTCTAAACTTCATCTGCTAAAAACGGAGTTGTGTATTGAAAATACAACAAAAAATGGTTTCCAGCAAAGACCTGAAGCAGGATCTGAGCGATGCGTCGGCCAGCAGTTGATCGTCCACAATTTTTAGTCAAAAGCGAAGAAGAAGTCCAGCAAAAGTATTTGCACCTCTGAAGCCCTTTTAAAATATTTTTTAAATACGTTTCATGCTAAAACTTCAAGGCATTTCATTGACACTTTATGTAGTAGTCCAACAGTGGTACATAATTCAGGGGTCGAAAGAAAATACAAATATTTGTTTTGTTCCTTTCATAACCACATTTTACCAAAATTACAGCTGCAGGTAATTTGCAGGTAAGCAATTAATTGCATGATTAATTAAAATGAGGTCAATAATTTCCATTCTGATTTTCAAGATTGTTTTGAAGGGCAATTTTTGAGACTTTATGATCTATCTCATTTATTGTGTTTTTTTTTTAGTTTGTTTTTATTTATCGTTTTTGGTTGTTGAATTTTGTTTTGCATATTTGAAATGACTTGCAGTTCCAGTACAAGCTGTTCTCTACGTTTATTAACCTGTGAGTGGGTGAGCTTGCAGTTTTATGCCATTATCAATATTTTACTTGAAAATGATCTCAAAACAATAATACCATCATTTGTCGTAACATTTTCTGGGACAGTATATAATAAAATGTGTTGTCATGATAGGCCTGTATGCAACAGATGAACATGTTTGCCCATTACACTTTGATAAACAGCTCCAGGTCAATCAGATTGCATGTCACGGACACATGTCTTGTTGTCCTGCATTCGGCTTCATCTTTTTTGCGTTTAGAAGCAGACGCAGACTAGGAGATACAGCTTCTCCCTGATTTATTCTAAGCACAACTCCAAAGAGCAAAGTCCAGAAAGAGCGACATCAAAGTGAAATATGCACAAGTTATACTTTGTGCATGCAAAACATTTTTGTAAGATTTGCACACACGGCGTTGACCTGAGCGTTCCACACACACACACACACACACACACACACACACGCACGCACACACGCGATCGTCCTCAACTTGTGTCTTTCTCCTCCTCCCCCATCTGGAAACCTTAACCAGTTGGACACTGTTATTCTATTTGTGTTATTATTATATGTATTGTGTATTTTTTTTAATAATGTTTTGTTTTAGTGTATTTTATGCTTTGTTATTGCAAAGCTTCTTTTTTTTTCTTTGTTTGTGAAAGGTGCTATTTAACTTAAATGATCCAATTTATTGACATAGACTGTATACATCATGAAACTCTCAGCCCAACATGGTCACATAACCTTTAAGTACAAAATAGATTTTAAAAATGAGATGAAAACGTCTTTCTCTAATTCTTTACATTTTTTTTATCCATCTGAATTCATGGTCGATGTCAATTAAAATGTTTAATCAAGTTAATTGCAGGGTCAATGATTAATTGATCGCAATTAATCACATTCGAAAACCATATATTGACAAAATAAGCAATATTTTCAATTAAAAAAAACAACTCTTTTTGCAGCTAAATTATTGAAAGGATAGACTTATGAGCTCAACAACAAACATATTTATTGTTTTGAATCTGTTATTAAGGTTATTCAACCATCAAACTTGTGCAAACGTCTAACATCTATTCAACTTTCAATTGTTTAATAAAGTCTTGATAAGTCATGCAAGTACTTTGAAAAAATAACACTTCTTTAGAAATAATTGTGGATGTTGACATTAGCTTTATGTGCTGCTGCGGCATGTTTTGTTTTGCGGCGGTATTTTAGGCTGGAATAGCTTCGCCGGTGGCCCAGCTCCCTTTTGCACAACTTACACTCAACAAGTTTTTTACAGGGTTCAATAAGATTGTTTATTTCAAACAACAGTGAACCCACGCTGGGCCAAGAGAGGTGGCTTTGTCGTCCATCGCTGTTATTTGCAGATGCTGCTTATGCGCGCGCTCTACAGGATTACCAGAAATACTACTGCTCCCGCCAGTACCTTTGTGTGTTTCACAAAAAATAACTGGTGTGTTAAAATCTATGTGATTAATTAATCAAAATGAATGTGTTAAAGTCCAGACACAAATCTTAATACACACCTAATATGACAAAGAAGCGTCATGGCAACACACATGCCTCATTTGCCTGACATGGGTTAATGTTTCACATGATTCCCCTTATTTTCTTTACGTTTTCGTCGACATAAAACATGTATTTAGAGATGCACCAAGAAACATGACGAGGCACGAAACAGTGTAAACGCAACACAAAATTGGTTTGGATAAAATTGCTTGTTTACATGTTTTTCTGATAACTGGCTCTGCTTTGCCTGAATAGCAGATTCAGACAAAACACTACGTTTATTTTTTTTTTTTGTTGTTGTTGCAGGTTTTACACATTAGCTAATTGTACAAGGAGCCTGTTTTGTTGTGACACAGTCTGTAGCAGTTTGTTTCACTGCTCCGTATGCTTGTGGGTGTTTGGCATGTGTCACTATATAAATTGTTAAAAATGACTGTACTTCTCCGGGAAACTTAGGAGCCGTGTTGCGATGTGTTTTGCTTTTTAATTGCGCAGAGGAGTGACAACAAAAGCATCCGCACTGGAGACAGAACCGACCTGGCTCGGGTTGCGCACGGCCCGAGACAGGAAGCTCCGGCGGCGAGTAATTAACGACTGCCCAGAACATTACCGGGAAGCAAACATCAATTATATCAGCGAGGTCATGTGTCTTTGCAGAGCCCAAAGGGTGCTGAGAGACAAAAGCCACTACAGCTACGGTCTCTGCACCCAGCTGCTGTTTGATAAATCAGAAGGATTCGCCCGCTGCCCTAACAGTGGACTGTATTTTCTGAAGCTGTAAAGGCAATTTCCTTTCAAACTAAGCATGCTTTTCTTGTTGTTTTTTTATTTTCATTTTTAGCATTAAGAATTTTCTTGACTTTGCAAAAGTATTGACACCACTCGATTCTGTTACAAACCCCAAACTCAAAGTATTATTAGAGTTTTATGTGATAAAACCAAAGTCCCCTTGAGTCTAAGCGGCTCCCCCAAAAAATACGCTTATTTGCATTTGTTTTTACATATTTCAATTTGTAAAGATTTGGCATTCCAAACTGCTGTCATCAATATTAGATCATTTTCTCTCCATACAAATACTTACTGGGTCATCTTGGAACCCGCTGATAGCTGCTTGTAGTTCTAGTTTGATTTGAGTAGGAGCAGAGAAACATCTGATACTTCCAAGACTGGAAATTGAAGAACGAAGACGGCCTCCCCTGGCGTAGGGTTATTTTACACTTTCTTTGGATGAATGTTTTCCATCTACTTCCCAATTGTGCGCTGCTCAGTGCAGGTTTAGCACATAAATTCCCAATGAAACATCGTCGCAGCATGATAAACTATCAATCCATATGAATGCAGCGCAGCAAAAACAAACAACAACAGACACAAACTTGAAATTTTGTCTGAATGTAATT
Organism: Poeciliopsis retropinna; assembly: GCA_010277075.1. Taxonomy (NCBI): domain Eukaryota; kingdom Metazoa; phylum Chordata; class Actinopteri; order Cyprinodontiformes; family Poeciliidae; genus Poeciliopsis; species Poeciliopsis retropinna. The sequence goes on from VMRM01000002.1 coordinate 5,700,936, forward strand.
TATTGGTAAGATTTTGTCCCTCCCAGGTGGCTGACCACAAAGAATAAACCTCAACTCTGGTTCATTTTTGCCTGTTTTCCAGTTATTGGATTTAGTGACCGGCACTAATATCAAGCAATAAACCGAACGCCAGGCGGAGCTGCCCTTTTCATTTAACTCATCTGGCCATTTATACATCCATTCACGTCAACTTCAAGCCTGCTTTGAACCCATTAGGGCCGGAGATTCGCTTTTTGAGCAGCTCGTCTTCATCTTAATGCAATTCAAAGACCTACATTTTGAACGAGAGTTGCTGTGGCAACAAAGTTTTCCCCCCTCTCCCAGAGACGCGGAGAGCTCAGTGGAGTATCCTTGATGGCGTGGCGGAAAGTGCTCAGGCACAAATGGTCCTGTGAGAAACCATGAGCCTCGTGTCCTAGTTAGCATCGGAATACTAACGCGCTCGAGCGAGGTCACTAATGTGTCGGAGTTTAACACAGCTTAACCAGCTCTTATGAAGGGACTCTAATGCACAGACAGGATGAGGTGTACTCCAGGTCCCCCCAGGTCTCGCTCACTCTGTCACACTTTGCTGCCAGCGGTACAAAGCGTCGCAAATAAATTTATTCTAAAGGCGGTGGCTCATAAATCACCCAATACCAATAGTGTGTTTCACTTGCACGAGGCTTAATCTCACAATATTTGTAGCTGATTTCAGAAAACGACTGTGTGCGTGCGTGTGTACGTGTATATATATCCGTGTTGCACTCCACTGGTCTAGTTTAAGAAAGTTACATATCAATGAGTCAGAGTAAGGTGAGAGAAAAGTGCACACACATAAAACCAAGAAGAGGTCTGCCTCCAGTTCCTCTCTCAACGCTAATGGTCAAGAGAAATGTGGGATGAAGTCCAGGCAGTGCTGCCAGCATCGAGTAAATTTGATCAGCGGTCTTTGATAAAACTCTCCCACCGGCCTGAACCTGTGCCTCAAGCTGTTCCGCCGGCCTTCGATAATGATATCATAGGAGCCCAGATTTTAATGAGAGCTCTGATTGGGTGGCAGTATTTCGTGGCTAACAAGATGCCCTGTTGTCTGTCTGTTAGTTGCCATCCAGTCTGCAGTGTGTCGAAGCAGGGCGTGCACGCGTGAGTGTGTGTGTGTGTGTGTGTGTGTGTGTGAGTGCAGCAGCGTCTCACGAATTCAATTTAGGTCAGAGTCAAATGATAGCAAAGCACTCGCAGTCTTATTTGTCTCGCTGCATCATCAGATCCTTTTTTTTTTGTTCTTCTTCTTCTTAATAGAGACAACACATGAAAGAGGGACAGAAAACTGGCCGAAGCCAACTTTTTAATGAAATTTGATATGTGACATTTAAAATGCCGCATGAGTCATTGAGCGAGAATTCAAATGATCTCCAGAGCCACTGACAATCTGTGCATTCATTACTATTGCTTCGACTCCTTCAGTGTGCTGGACATAATTGATAGCACTTCTGGTAGTGGGATGTAAAAGTAATACATTTTGATTTTATGCAGCAGCATATAGTCCATCCTCACCTACTTATCCTTGCAGGGGGGCTGATAACAATCTGCAACAGTCATTGGGTGAAGCTGTGAGAATCTTTCATTCACCTACATTTATTCAGGGAGGGAAAAACTTTCAATGAATGAAATAACTTATTTTTCTTTCTTTTAACAAAATCACCAACGGCCACACTCTTTGATAACTTTGCTATCAATGCTTTCTACGACTACCTTTAGCCAAAAGGACAGAAATTTACAGAACCGTGAAGGGACCGTAGTAGTTACACAATATTAGAAAAACATACATCACATTGAGCAGTCCTGTACATCAGCAGGTGTGAACTGATGCATGGCAGGATTAAAACAGCCCCTGTCCAGTGGCTCCATTTTGTTCCCCCCAAAAAGTTGACTATAACTTCATAATTTTCAAATACTTGAGTGTTGTTGATTTTTGTAAAAATCCGAAAATATTTATACAACTCGCCTGATATGGATCTATCACTTTTTTTTAAAGTCAGCAAAACACACATTTAAAAAAAGAAACGAATAATATTTGGGTCTTTCCGGGTAAGCCCAGCCAATTTCACACGCAGTTGAGTGAGTATTAGCACCTCACTTAACAAAAAAAGATGCATCAAGTCTGTGTATTAAATGCAGTGAAAGCCCAACAGAATCAATATACTGCTGGCATACAAGACTGGCAAGCATCGCACTTAACATATTATGTTCCACCAAATATTGCACCTAAGCAGCCCTTCCCCAGCAAAATCCAGTGTAAGGAACAGATAAACCGCGCTGCCGCAGCAGGAATCACAGCTGGAGCAGGACCACAACACAACCAGACCATGAGGATACCCGGAGGGCTGCAGAGAACCTGCACATACTTCTCTGCTTTTGTTGATTTTGCTTTTGACACAACATTCAGGTGAAGGACATGCTTTGACGAAGGACTGCGCTGTATTTTAAAAGGTTGGCCACGCATGTGGCGTGAGGTCTTCATGGTTTGTCTCACGTCAAACCAAAACAAAGCGTTGGTCATTACAGAGCTCCACCTGGTCTGACTACTGTTTGGCCAATGTAATGTTTCCACGTCTGTGGTGAATACAAAGGCTGTAAAATGACAGCACATAGTGTCAGAAATCCTGAAAGACCCACAGAAAATCCTTAGACAACTCCTCCTCTGTCAATTAGAATAATTATACTGAACATGGCTTCAGATTGGCACTCCAGACCTGGAGAAGGAGGGTGGAAAAAAATCACCTTGTGAGATTAGATGGAGTGGCAGGCTGCAGAAGCCCATGTGTCAGGCTGCAAACCTAGACAGGAAAAGTAAGTTGGCATCTCTCTACCTAATCAGCATCAACGGGCTCTCACATCAGCAATCAAGCTTAAGGCATTGGCAGTTGAGGTCGATGCCAAAGAGGCTAACTCGACTGGCAAAATGGCATCTGTTTATGTTCCACGGGGGTCTCCTGCTGCTCCTGCAACCAAGTATCACTCCTTAACCCAGGTCACCAGAGGCGAGTTCTTTCACAGGCTGAGATCGATACCTCTACAGGGGAATCAGAGAGTCAGAACATCTCTAAAACCCGAGAATCATCTAGGAAGTCCTTCCTGAGACAGATTCGAATCGACTCCTGTTCGCTTTGTTTTCACCTTTGCTTTTTGTTGTTCTGATTTACATGACAGGTTGCTGTCTAATTTTTCGCAGCACTGGCAGCGGAATGTGAAAAGGTTCTAAAAAAAATCCTCCAGCCCTGTTTGACAGGCGCCCTTTTCCCCGCTTTAATTCCTCTAAGCCGATGTGAAACGCAGTCTGGGGAAAAACAAATACACTTTGTTAGATGATGGTATGGTTGCCTGTTATAGGCACTGTGATCACTCAAGCTGCTATATTATATGGTGGTGATGCAGCTCCGAAAAAAAAAAAAAAAAAAAGCAAAAACATTCTGTTATTTCCATTAAAAAGGCTTGCAGAGGCTTCTTACCGTGCAGGCACAGCCTTTCATCATCTCAGGTGCCATTATTTCAGCAAAGCTCTATTTCATTTTGTGATTGATGGTTCCCTGGCAGTCTTAGCAATCTTGGTCAGACTCTGGATGTTTGCAGCAAGCTCTCATAAAAGGCCATAATGCCATTTATTAATTCAGAGATCTCTTCTTTTTTTTTTTTAACTCACTGTCTCATTTTTTTTTTTCTTCTCCTCTGTCTGCCTCTCACACAGTGCCTGGAAAATAATCACCAATGGACCGGCTGGTTCTGTGCGTGCTGCTGTGTGCAGCTCTGGTGAAAGGCTACAACTGCCCCGGCCGCTGCATCTGCCAGCATCTCTCGCCCACCCTGACTCTGCTCTGTGCAAAGACCGGCTTGCTGTTCGTGCCCCCCACAATCGACCGCAAGACCGTGGAGCTACGGCTCACCGACAACTTCATCACCATCATCCGTAAGAAGGACTTCCTCAACATGACCAGCCTGGTCCACCTCACCTTGTCCCGCAACACCATCAGCCAGATCGTGCCCCACGCCTTCCTGGGCCTGCGCTCGCTCCGGGCGCTCCACATGGACGGGAATCGGCTCAGCGTCATAAAGAGCGATCACTTCAAAGGCCTCATCAACTTGCGGCACCTCATCCTCGGGAACAACCAGATCCACCAGGTGGCCTCGACCTCCTTCGACGAGTTTGTCGCCACCATCGAGGACTTGGATCTGTCCAACAACAACCTGCGCAGCCTTCCCTGGGAGGCCATTGCCAGAATGACTAACATCAACACGCTCACCTTGGACCATAACCTTATCGACCACATAGAAGCGGGGACTTTCACTTTGCTCACTAAGCTCGTCCGCCTGGACATGACTTCCAACCGGCTGCAGAAGCTTCCGCCGGACAGCCTGTTCCAGCACGCCCAGGTTCTGTCCGACGCCAAGGGCTCCAGCTCGTCCACACTGGCGGTGAGCTTCGGCGGGAATCCCCTCCACTGCAACTGCGAGCTGCTGTGGCTGCGCCGGCTGACACGGGAGGACGACTTGGAAACCTGCGCCTCGCCGGAACACCTCATGGACAAATATTTCTGGTCGATACAGGAGGAGGAGTTCATCTGCGAGCCCCCGCTGATCACCAAGAACTACTCCTCTAAGCCCTATGTGATGGAGGGCCAGGGGGTGACTTTGAAGTGCAAAGCCATGGGGGATCCAGATCCAGACATTCACTGGAGGTCACCGGACGGCAAGCTGGTGCACAACAACTCGCGCACCATCCTGTATGACAACGGCACCCTTGACATTCTCATCACCACGCTGAAGGACAGCGGGTCGTTCAACTGCGTGGCGTCCAATGCTGCCGGCATCGCCACGGCCGCTGTGGAGATCAGCATGATCCCCTTGCCCTTGTTCGTGAACAACACCGGCCACATGCGCGAGGACCCCGGACTCTCCGACATCACCACTTCCTCCAAAGCTGGCAATGACACAAAAGGCTACGACAAGCAGGACAGGAGGGTCCTGGTCACGGAGCTGACCGCGTCCTCTGCCGTGATCCGCTGGCCGTCTGAACGCCACATTCCTGGGATCAGGATGTACCAGATTCAGTACAACAGCACTGCAGATGATACTCTGGTGTACAGGTAAGCCAGGGTGGAGGCGGGATGAGCAGTGAGAGAAAAGTGTGTTCCAGTAGAGCAGTGTTTCTCAATTCTGGTCCTCGTGGACTACCGGCCTGCGCATTTTAGATTCCTCTGTTCCAGAACACCTGATTCAAATGATTGACCTCCTCCATCACCCACTTACTCAAATCAGGTGTGTGGCAGAAGGGAAACACCTAAAACACGCATGGCAGCGGTCCCTAAGGACCGGGACTGAGAAACATTGCAGTGGATATTAGGAGTTGGAATCCCCAAAATTATTTATCAATGTTTATGTCTATTTAGGGTCACAAATTAACAAAGTAAGGAGTGAATAAGCCCAAAACTCTTGGAGAGCAACCATTGTAAAAAGAAATAAACGCAAGTGGCATCAAATCGATTTATCGTGTTCCCCACTTTGGCTCCAAAACCGAGTGAATTGTTGCAAACGCTAATATTGTACTGCAAGTCCAAGTACCCCAAAGAGTCAAATGGTCTTAATCAGCGTCATTAGACTGTTGCTAATGATGCTGCAACAATAGCACAATACGTATTTCACTCCATGTAACTGTGTCATTAGAAAAGGTTGGAAATAATTGGCTGCAGCACAGAAATAAATGAGAGAAACTCTGTAAAGCTGAGGTTTGTTGTAGAGGATTCACATCATTTGCTTATTACAAATTGAAAACAGAACTAACACATTACAGTAACAAGTTAAAACAATGAAAGAACAGACTGGCCTTGAGAGAATTAATAAGCTTTAGGTTAACAAATTGCTTTTTTTTCCCCCCCTTTGGTTTTATTCTCTCTCTAAAGCCCATAAGGTTACAAATTACAGCTTAAACCTTTAATATTTTGCTTTCTGAGTTGGATGTGAAAAGCATATTAGCTGCACAAATACAGAAGATAAAGTGCAATAGTACATGTTTTTCTTTGTCATGTTCAAGCTTAGACTTTTTTTTTTTTTTTATCAAATAGAAATATTGCACGCAAAAGTATAGAAGGCAAAAGCCTTGCAGAGTGACTTTTCGTTGCAACAACAGTTGTACAGTTTTTGATTAATGCTCCATGCTTCAACCAGCTTTCTAAATTGCTTGATTTGTGAAAAAATGGAAAATTTTCTGTTTTCAAGTTTTGACACACATTTTCACGTGAAAATATGTTCCTCGGTCTGAAGTCTTTTTTTTTTTTACCTTAAAAAAAGATCAATGAGGTTACCCCCCATCACGTTTCAGAACCTAAATGTTTTATTGGTTTTAACTCTATTCATTTATTAGTTTAACTCTATCTACCAATAAGGTGGCTTCTACAGGCATCTTGCTCCATTTAATTTTATTCAGTAAAAAAGTTTTGAGTAAAGACGACTAAATATATATGCACAACATGTTTTTCCCCCCCGTTTTTATTTGTAAAAAAAAAAAAAAAAAAAAACTTGGAACATTTTCCTTCCACTTCATTGCGGTGCTCAACTTATTGTTGATCCATCATCTGTAATTCCAGAAATAGAAAAATAAAAAAATCCACCTATGCGTGTAGCCTTAACATGACAAACTGTGATAAGGTTCAATGGGTGGGAATACTTTAGCCAGGCAGTGTAATCACCGAAGTACAACACAGGCACTTAAAATCCAGACCCAAGTGTTTGCAATTAGCTGCGACTAAATTATAGGATTAAAACGACACCATGTTAATACAGAGTCATAATTTCTTTCCGCAATCTAAATGTGAGTGCATTGCTAATGTTTAGTCACAGTAATAAAAAAAATAAAAATAAAAAAAAAGTATGTACAGTTGAATGTTATAGTAGATAGGATAAAACTGAAAATTGAATAGCTTTTAGTGTCGGCTTACAAAGGCTTAGGCTGGAGTAGAAATATCTCTCTCCCTTAAACACGGGGCTGAAAGTACCAATAGAAAGTCTTTTGATTAAGCTTCATGTGCTCCTTTTGAATTCTGTGACACAAATTTACTGTATTTCAGTATTTCATTTTGGCAGAGCAAACTAATAATAGTGGTTTACATGCTTTCATTCGCTCCCTTTTTTTTTTTTTTTTTTAGCTTTTAGCAGGTATAATGAGTAGCTCTCTTGTATAATTTCCCCATTCAGTTTCAGCGTGGAGCTGTGTGTTATTTTGTATTTAGGTGGTACATTATTACCCACAAAATGATAACCATCAAAGTCCGCCTTTAGGGAAAAGGAACAGGCTTCTAATTACATTAACAGCAACGTTGACCCGAAGACAATGCCTTTCTCCTGCGTATTTAGCGTAATCTTGCACTTGACCTCGGGTAATCGCACAACAAAACACCCTCTTCCCAGCGCTCATCACTTGTCCTGCAGCCTGCAGCTGTTGTCGGGAGACAATAAAGCGTTTTTATACTTCAACGCCTTTGCTTTCGTTTTATAAACAAGCATTAAAGAGAGCGCGTGTTATTTTTTTCATACGAGGTCTTGCCAAAGGATTCATGACCCTTGAACTTTTTTCACATCTTGCCGCACAACGACCACAGGTTTCAGTGTTGTTCTGTTGGGATTTTGATGCAAATTATGATCAGGTGGAAGGAAAGTCGCCATTACTCTGATACCCCTAACGGAAATGCCTCGAAGTTTTCATAGAGCTCAAATGACACGGCGGACAGATCAGGAATGAAGATGTGGAAAGATTTAATGTAGGGTTATTGAACAAAGTCACCGGATTTCAACATCTAACACAGCGCTTCAGATGCCTGTGGTAACTCTGGCGGTATTGTTAGTCTTGAACGCCACAAATCTGGCCTTAATAGAAGGGGGGAAAGAAAAAAAGATGTAGTCAAAAGAAAGTAATTAGAATCTTCCATCTACAAAAAACATTCTCTGGTCATATGAGACAAAAAAAATGAATATTCTGACCGGTGCACAAAAGATAATCCTGAAAATACCGTTCTTGTGGTGAAGCATGACGGTGGCCACATCATGTGGTAGGTTGATTGTACATGGGATAATACTGGACATTATTTAATATCTCTTTGGAATTAATCAAGTATTTTTGAATTGAACGTTGCTCAATCCATGGCAAATCTCGGAAGAGATGTTGTTGGAGGCTGGGATGGAGGTTGATCAAAAAGGTAAGAGCAAAGAATATCATGGGTTTGAATGGCCCAGTCCAAGGCCTGACCTAAATCCAACTCTTCTCTAGACTTGAAAATTGCTGCTCATTGGTACATGTCATCCAATTTGGCTGGGGTTGAACTATTTTGCCAAGATAGTCAGAAACGTTCAGCAGGTAGAGGTTCACCCCAAAAGACTCGGAGGGGCTGAATATTAAATGCACTTTTTAGTAATTTCTATCACTGTATGCAAATCGGTATGCGTGGCTGCCACGCTTCCATTTTTATAAGGCCTTTACATCATAACCACTGCACCGTTTCTCTCTTCCTTCGCAGAATGATCCCGTCTACCAGCAAAAACTTCCTCATCAACGACCTGGCTGCGGGGCGGGAGTACGACCTCTGCGTGCTGGCCGTGTACGACGACGGCATCACGTCGCTGACGGCCACACGCGTGGTCGGCTGCGTGCAGTTCCACACGGCCAACGAGGTCAGCCAGTGCCGCTTCATGCACAGCCAGTTCCTAGGAGGCACCATGATCATCATCATCGGCGGCATCATCGTCGCGTCCGTGCTGGTGTTCATCATCATCCTGATGATCCGCTACAAGGCCTACGGCAGCCCCGTGGACACCAAGGCCAAGGCCAGCTCCGCCATGCACTCGCAAACCAACGGCAGCCAGCAGCGGCTGCAGCGCTCGGCGTCCAAGCAGCCGTCCGACGAAGGCGAAGTGCCGGCGCCCAAAGAGTGCCTGGCTCTGGTGCTGAGGGTGGACAGCGAGAAGAAGGAGGACCTGGCGGCCGCGACGGCGGTCCTGGAAGTGGAGCTGCCCCCAAATGCGGACAAGATGAAGAGAAGGAGCAGCCTGGATGCTCAGCGCTCCGGGCCGCCATCTGAGGACACGCAGACGGACAGCAGCCTGACCGGCTCCACCATGTCCCTGTGCCTCATAGGCTCCAATGCCGGCACGAAGGAGGCTCCCAGGCTTAAGGACAAGAAAAGCGCCCTGGCCAGCGTGGGGTTACTCCCCAACGAGCTGGCACGAACTAGGCACAGATTCTCTTTCGATGGCGGGGATTACTCCATATTTCAGAGTCACAGTTACCCGCGCAGAGCGAGGACGAGGTGGCACAGGTCCACCAACCAGCTCAACACGGAGTCATCGCCGCTCGCCAACAGGAGAGTCACATTCAGCAGCACTGAGTGGATGCTTGAGAGCACGGTTTGAGGAAAGCAGTGTAGCAAAAAATAAAAAATGAAATAACAAAGAAACGTTCAAAAAAAAGGCACAAACGTAACATGTAAAAACACAAAACGTCTACATGCCATACAGCACAACGATGATTGAAAAACAAGCACATTTATGTACTCATGCTGATTGCCTGTGAGTTGCTGGAGGAGAACAGTATCCTGTCATCCTGCTTCCCCCCCATCGTGCTCCCAGAGAGGTTTATTTGGGCCATGCCTCTTCTTCTTCTTTGTTTTTTTGGGGTTTTTTTGCAGCAGTGCCTTATTCTTTTAAATGTATGAATGGAGGATGCTGCTCACTGTAGTCACAAACCCTCCCACTCTTGACGGCAGTGGGAAGTCTTGTTTTTGGCTTTTCGGTTTTCACCGTTTTCTGTGGCACATCAACGGGCGGGGGGGAGAGGAGTGTGGCATTTGGATGTGACTGTTTAATTGTTAAAAAAATTAATAATAATCATTAAAAAAATAAATAAATAAATTCATTAAGCAGTAACTTGTAAAGTGAACAGCCAGGTACCCTGTTATGTCAATCATGTTTTTTTTTTATTTTCTTTTTGATGAGGAAAAAAAAAAACTTTTGCACAGAAGACACGAGATACAAGGACAAGTATCAACACCAGTCTATACAATATTAATAACAAAAAAAAAAAAAGGAGAGTTTTCCCTTTTTTTTTTTTTTTTTTTTCGAATGCTCATTTCTAATGTTAGTGGATAAAAAGGGGTTGATGTGAGAATCTGCCTGGACGGTCAGACTGTGCGATGTTGAATAGATATTGTTCCAGACGTGACTGTATATTCATCGGTACTGTATCTGGCTGGCCTAGATAAAAGACGACAAACAAACAAACAAACAAACAAAAAAAGACATATATAAGTATATTAAAACATTGGTGTATGTGTACTAACTATGTAAAGTAAATAAGTCATACGTCACGTGACTTTTTACAGAGCATTTGGGTGTTGGCTGCAAGTTTTTACATTAAAAACCTGTCATCACACCTCTCAATATTTAGTATGTCCAAGTTTGAACCATTTATCCCCTCATGAAGGGTATTAAATTTTTTGTGTGGGTTAACTGTATCAGTCGTGCTTATTTTTATTTTTATTGTTTGTTTTGTTTTGGTTTTGGGTTTTTTTCACTGTTGTTGTTGTTGTGGTTGGGTTATTTTATGCCTTGCTCCGCTCCGGTGTCCACTGTGGCGAGCGAGAGAGGGACACACGAATCAAAAATGATAAATATTTGATTCTTCAGTGCTATTTTTGAGGCTTTAAGTGAAAGCGTCACAGCGCCAATAGAGTGGAGTGGGATGTGTGACTGCGAGGGACAGGCCAACTGGGCGTGGTGCTGAACCCAAATGAAGCCAGCTGCCGTTACACGACGGCGTATGAGCAAATGTTCACCACAAGGGGGAGACAAAGCTGTCCGTTGTCTCCGATTAGGCGCTCTCCTTGAGAATTTATTGGTTTAACATATGTAGAGTATGTGGAATTACACGAATATATTGGCGAGATAAAGGGAGACAGCTGGCAATGGGCAAGAGAAAACTTCCTTTCTGCTTCCTTCACTGTGTGCGACACAGCGCCACCAGAGGTGAGGCGCAGCACTGCGCTTATTCGCTCCGGTCTTCCCCCACACTTCAACAGCTGTTTTGACCTTAGACATGTTGATATTGTCAATAAAACACACACACTTATAGAAAAGGGAAGTCAAGTGGAAACCTTAATTTTCTATCGTCATTGTTAGCATTTTACTCACCTGCCTCTGCAGACCCCGTGTCGCTGCCTTTCTGTTCCTCTTTGAAATATAATTATAAAATCCAAATTAATGTGAACTACAGTAATGAATGCTATTTTAAGTACCATTCCGAGCAGAGGTGAAGACACTCTCATTACAGGCATGAATCTTCATTTACAGTTTATAGATTTTTTTTTTTTTTTCCCCCACTGATCTTGTTTCAGGCCGAACTGATCAGATGACAATGCTAAAGATTTTTAATAACTAGAATTGAGTTCACAGTTTTTAAATTAATTATATATCATCTGCAATAAACAGATTTGTACTCCCCAAATGATGTTTGGTTACCTTTTCCTCGGCTAATTGCGCCCTGGCCGTCACCGCAGGCTTTTTGGACTCATTAGTAATGTTCAGGCTTGGTTCTTTTTGTCTTCTTTTCTTTCTTTTTTTTATGAACGCTCTCCTTATCAGAATTTTTAAGGTTCATCAAGACTGGCCGGTTTTATTAGTGGCTGAGAGAACCTGGAATCTTCTGGGATAGAAACAACTCACAACACATCGAGGAGAAGGTGCTAACCAACAAAGAGGCTTCTGCTTCTTCTTAATCAGTACCTCGAAACCGGAAACTTTTAGAAACCCACTGAGGGACAATAGTGGCTCTCAGAAGTATACACAACCGTGAAGAATTGCCTGGATTTTGTGCTATAGAGAAATTACACTGAGGTAAATTTTATCAGAACTTTAGGAAATCTCAAGAAGGTGAAATTACTCAGTTGCAAAAGTTTGCATGCTCATAAACTGATATTTTATTGGAGCAACGTTTTGTTCAATTTTAGCATTTCCTGCTCTTTATCATCAACTTTGTTAGAAAAAGGGTTTGTAATGAACATGGTGCTGCATATATTGTGTAGTTACTGACGTCTGCAGTGTGGCGTTGCTCATGTACATTATAGGAATTATTTCCTTCCTTTATCCTGACTGATCCCTTTGTATGATGAGATTATTCTCAATCCATTGTAACCATTTGTAGCTGTGGGAAGTGAAGACTGGATGCTAAAACTGAATTGAAAACTTCAGATTAACTGATTTCATGTTGTTGTGGGTTTTTAGTTTTGAATTTTTGTCCACTGAGAAATTAGTTTTTCACTTGCAGGATTTGCATCACACCAAAGCTTAATTTTTAAATGACAAAAGCTGCATCATGGCAGGAGTTTGTATACTTTCGAGAGCCATTGTGCCTCCAAAAAAAAACCCAAAAAAACAAGTAATTGATTTGACATGTCGCACATTTAAATTGGGTAGGGAAAGGAAACCAGACTAACTTTAAGCTTCTCCAAAGTTCTGACCTCCAGCATACTTTGGTATAGTGGATAGAAATCATGGACTATGTATAAGTCACACATTTAAATGGACTCTACTAATTCAGTTTGGAAGAAAAGCTTTTCATAAATATAGTGCTGGATGGCAACAACAAGTTTGTGATTTCTCTGCTACTTGCTGTGAGACAGTGAAGCCTTGGTGCACAATCTGGACTCTTTGTGGATCAAATATGTGAATACATTTCTCTCTCTCTCTCTCTCTCTCTTTTTTTTTTTTTTAGTAATCATTTTGTTTCTGAAATAACAATTGGATTGTGAATGTAAACCTCTGAATGAAACTTTGTGTATTTTTAGACACAAAGGATCATCTAATTTTCTCTCTGCTACATTTACCTGTGTTTTTGCATCGTATTAGTTTTTCTAGAGTCAGGGATACACGATGACAACAATGACAAATGATGATTTTTTTTTTTTTTTTTGTTTGCAGCAGAAAACGGCCTCCATTCCTCTGACCGAAGCTGCACAGATTAAGATAAAAGCCAGGCGGCTCGGACAGCGAGACATCGATGAGATTTTGAAGAAAGCCGGAGCACGTTTTGTACTCGATTTGGAGCATTTTTTTTTTTTTTTTTTGATGGAGTAGATTCAGTGTAAGAACCGGGTGATCCGTCATCTTCCCTCGTCACACGCGGCCGGTTCACACCTTGCAGATTTTGCATTTTAAGCAGCCCTGAAATTCCCCTCCTTCTGATTTACAGGAAGACTAAACCTTTAGAGCGAAAGTGCTTTAGCTGTCAAGTCCCCGGCGCACTAACTTTGCAACTCCAGTCCATCTCGGCATTAGCTCGCTTGTCAGCGAAGGCTTGGAAATTGTGCAGCAGACCGTCTCTCCCAGCTGGGGAAGTATTTCAGTCTGTTCCGATCTGTAACCATTATTCAACCCCAAATCTGCTTAGGTAAGAGGACGCAGAGATCTCAACAGCCCTGAAAGATTGGCTTGGACAGCCAAACTAGCAGACAGTAGGGTTAGAGCTAAGTGTTTCATCAGCAGTTCTGAGTGGCTGTGGGGGCGGGGGAAGAAAAAAAAAGGTGCCTGGATTCAGTGAGAAGGCAATTATTCTTTTTTTTTTTTTTTTCACTCAAGATCCAATTTTATGTCTAATGCATACTGATGTGGATATGAAAAGCCCAGTCTGGGGATGGCTTAGCACATGTTGAGTTCGAGTATTGTCTCTGTGCCAAGATCGTTAATCAGCAAACAAGCTGTCTTAAAACATGAACGTCTAAAGTTTTTAAAGTCGGAGCTATTATGTAATGTCAGCTTTATTTCATGTTGTAATGTGATTCCCTCATGCATGTTTGAGTCTCCCGCAGCAGCCTTCGGGTCGGTGCCTAAACGCGTGCTCTCACGAAGCTCCGCCCATTTCCACAAAGCTCCTCCTTGGAGCTTCCGTCTCTCATTACACCCCGCACTTTACCCACTCAGCACCTCCAGACTAGTGGCAGCAGCAATTAGCAAACACCTGGTGGAACTGCGAGCCTGCTGAGCTCAACTTGCAAACTACTTCGCACTCCAACGCGCCTCAGAATGGCAGTAAATGCCACCAGGAGAAGCATTGTGACGACGTGCTGACGGGAGATTCTTAAAGCGACAGAAGCCCAATTTCAAGGTGTCAAAAGAGGAAATTTTGTTTCTTTTGAGTAATGTTTGACATGTACATCATTTTCAAAACACCTGAACGTAACAACAGTTACTTGACTTTGTTATAAAATTACATATTGTTGTCTAGAAAATAAATAACATATTAATACCCCGTTAAAGTCCAACGGGGAAATAAAATCAGCATCCTCTTTACAGTAACTTCCAAGTCGACCTAAAAGTCCTGACAATTCCTCAGTGAGTATTTCTTCAAAGCCTTGAAATAAAGTCATTTCTCTCACCCTACACACAAAGCCCACTTTTTGCCTGCGAAGTATAACTACAGGTAAACTCACTGGAGGGCAGAGTCACAACATTTGCCCACTGGGGAATTTAAAACCTTGGACCTCAGTATTCCCGGAGGAATATCACAGTGAAACACCGACTGCACAACTGAGGAAACATCGTCTGTCGCTTGGCATTTCACAAGGTGGAGCAACACTTCACACAGGCAAACAGAGGTACTTGATGTCTTTCTTTTTGAACTGAATCAACAAACTGAGTTGTCCAACATGTTTCTTATATTTCTTATATCTATGGATATGCACATACAGTACATGTCCATATCACATTATTCATCATCTCAGCCTAAATATTGGTGTCAGTGTTAGTTTACCTCTACTCATGGCACGAGTAGAAGTAAATTAGCCAAATAGTTTAGTTTGGTTACATTTCTCTGACATGTTTACTATGTTATTTTGCTGCAGTTGCTCCAGAGTTCTTCAGGGCCTCTCAGTCGCTTATTATTGATCACCTTACCTGAAATGTTTTCATACGGAGATAAAATCACATAAAGATGTTTTTATTATTATTATTGTTGTCAAGATAAAGGCAGCCAAGTAAGAAAAAAATATTGCTACACTTTGCAGAATTTAACATTTAGAAAAAAAAACCCAACTATCTTTTACTTTCAGCGCTTACTTTTGTGCTACTGAATGTGTTGGATTAGCAGGTAAAGTCCCATGGGACAAACGTCCCAATGTTGACGTTTGTGGCGGTAACGTGATAAAATCCAGAGGATTTTTAGGAATACTGTTGCATAATACAGCCAAAGACTCCTGGAATCACACGTGTGGACAAACAACTTGTAATTTCTGTGAATGATCTGTAAAACATATTCAGCTGTGAGTTTTGGCGAAGCGTTTTTAAGCGGTGGTCGCGAAGGTTTCCTTGAAAAAACAGGAACTGTTTTCATGACTTTCTTTGGCTTTTCCTATTTCAGGGATTCAGTCAGCAAAAAAAAAAAAAAAAAAACAAGCAAATCTCACAGCTTCCCTCTGCTTGGAGGGAACGTTTAGCCTTTTGACACAGACTTAGCAAAGGGCTCCAGGCTTTTACAGTGAACACAATTTCAGGCTGGTTTACAAAACACTTCCATTGGCATTAGATTATCTCAAAACAACCACATGCCATGGGGCTAACTATCTGCTACCAGCTTGCACAGAGGATGATGTTAATAAGGTTAGAAGAGTAGACGAGAAAAGAAATCTATATTTTCAGGGATGTTAATGGCGATAAGAGATCTTTTTCTCAGTAATTACAAAGGCGGCAACACCTGACAGGCTAGGGCAACCCGCTGCTCATCAATTCAGCTATTTAGAGCTTCTTTACTAGCATTTTCTAAATCATTCATGTACTTACTTTGATCATGAAACCAGAATAATTCAATTCAACTGAATCTATTTATACTGTTATGTATTTATTCATACTAAGCCTATAGCAGAGTTGCTGCAGAGATGGGTCAGGATAGCCTAAGCAGAGGTGAAATAAGAAAATCCAAGAAACCTGATTAATTGTGGATTTGAAGATGATGTCCTGATTAAAAATAACCAGTTAGTTACTGGAGGCCAGTTGAATGTCATACTGATAAAGTGATTGACTTAGGAGCCTCTTTTCTCAAAGGCTCTTGTCCAAAGACGACTCCTTCAGTCTTGTCTTATTTTAAAAGCCGGAAATTTGAAGTCATTCAGCTTTTTATGTCTTCAAGACATGCAGATAATTTACCTAACCTTTATGGTAAAGATAGCTAAGCATAAACAGCACAACACTGAAAATGAATGATATACTGTCTAATAATTACACAAATTTGACACAGATGAGGTTCAAAGCGGCCTGGTGCTGTTCCTCTGATCCCTGTTCAGGTCTTCCTACAAGAATATTGTGATCGATTTATAAAAAAAAAAAAAGAAGGTCTAATAAAACAAGAACAGTGTTTTCTGAGGCCAAGATAATATCATTTGTAGTTTTCATCAGTTCTTTTTTCAGTGCTATGATGAGCTCTGAAACCTGAGCGAAACCTTTCAAAAGGGTTGTTATTGTTTAGATGCTCACACACTTGATTGGCAACTTTTTTTTTTTTTCAAGAATTGTATATCAGAAAGGAATAATAGCAACATATCTGCGACTTATCAAGTCTCACTTGCAAACTTGTGTGCAGATTTGTTTACCAAGGATAGATTATTCACATTTAAGATGGCAATCAAAGGCAAAACTTCCTTAGTTTGCTTGGCATTGGGTCAAACATGAAGGTTTAGATGAAAGCGAATATTTTTGATACCTTGGAAAGCTCAACTGAATCAGAACAGTCCAAAATACAGGCCGGTCTCCACGGTTACATTCGGTGCTGAGTGATTCATTTACTGAGAATGAATAATCACGTTTGGGAGGAGGCCAGTGATTCAACCGGTTTTATTTATAAAGAACTCCACCGAGTCATCACAGCAGAGAGCCGAGGGAACGGTCGACTCAGCAGAACTGTTTGGCAACCGTCCTAAAAAAGAAACCTAGAATTATTCTTATTCTCCTCCGTTACTGATGAAAATAGGCTGTTGGCAAATTGTCCTTTTTTTATTTTTATTTTTTTATAAAAGTGGACTGTTTTTCCAGATCAAATAGGACTCCTCTGGAGCGCCATTTTATCCCTAATTTCCCAGCACGGCTCTGAACTGAATCATAAATAATGCGCTTTCCGACTGAGGTGAGATTGTCAGTAGGCATTTGATCCTTCAGACCTTTTGTGTAGGAAATTGCCCTGCATCCCCCCACAACTTAACAACTGAGAAGAATCAGAAGATGTTTTATCAGAACATGTCATAGCATCATGTAGAAAGGTTATTTCAACTGAAAGTGAGAAGCACTCATCCAGTTATCGAATCATTTCCTGCTGTCAATACATCTCTGTTGTTCGGCTCCAAACCAGATTGTGGCTTTTTAAAGAGATCAGCTTTTCTTCACCTTTTTTATTTTTATATGTTTAACTATCAGTTTATAGCTTCAAATCTGCAGTAGAGCTCGCCTTTCTGCTCAAGATAAAGTTGTCATTTTTTCCATATTTAGGCTGATCTAAATATCAATTTATATGTCATCTCTCAGTCATCCAGCGCTGACATTTCTATTTTGTTACTGAAAGTTTTACAATGTTATTAGCATTGACATTTGCCAAGTAAAATTATCTCCAAGACATTACAAATGGGTGGCATTTATTTTGTATTAGAGTAAGTGTTTTAATTACAAAACATACTTACGACGAGTGATTTTGATGCATTGCAATAGTTTTGAGAAGTATTTTTTTTTTTAACAAGGATTGTTTCACTAAGGTTCTTTTTGTTTTTATCTTCAGGAGTTAAAATGTGGCTGCACAGTGGCGCAGCTGGTAGCACTGTTGCCTGGGTTCGATTCCTGACCCGGGATCTTTCTGCATGGAGTTTGCATGTTCTCCCTGCGCATGCATGGGTTCTCTCCAGGTTCTCCAGCTTCCTCTGACAGTCCAAAAACATGACTGTCAGGTTAATTGGTCTCTCCAAATTCAGTGTTTGTCCTGTCTGTCTCTGTGTTGCCCTGCGACAGATTGGTGACCCGTCCAGGGTGTACCCCGCCTCTCGCCCCGAACGCAGCTGGAGATCGGCACCAACAACTCCCATTAGGGACAAGGGTGAACAGATGATGGATGGATAGTTAAAATGTGGAAATTATCTGATGTAAAAATCAACACATCCATCCATTTTCTTACTAGTCTGGTCGGGAAAATCAACACATTCAAGTGTTAAATTCTTGGCAGACTTCGGCGTCACACGTGCACAGACACAGATGGAACATCATCTATATATACCTATTTAAAATCAATAGCTGTGTTGGGCCACACACAAGACAGCATAATCTTATGAGTGAGCTCAGATATCACACTGGCTGCACCTGCACCGGATCAGCTGTTTGGATTTCGCTGCGTTTCCGGCTTATCTCACCTTTTTTTCCGGAAGTCATTAAGACCTCGTATAAACCAGCCACAATTGAACTGTGGTGAGTTCCTCAAGGACCAGACCTGAAACGGGCGTTTATTGGAAATATTGCCGACTTTTATGTTCTTAATTATTTAGTAACTCCCCTCTTTGTCTTTGCTAAGCTACAACTTCTGCCTGATAACAGAGCCTGTTGCAAATGCTAGGCCTAGTTAGCATGGTCAGTGATGATGGAGGATAAACGGTTTTTCTGTAGTAAGTAGTAGTAGTAAGTTACTTATCCACCATTAACCCATTTAGCAGCAAGTACATAAGTTGACTGACAGCGCTAAAACCCTCCTCCTGGCTCTGATTGGTTGTTTTTGCTCCGGACTGATAAATTTTTAAAGAGCTCAGAAAGGATACGGAGGAAGTAAATCTTTTCACATATTAAAAATCTCATAAGATTATGACATGTTGACAGTTTGAACAAATATGCAAAATAGATTCTTTATATGTGCTTTAAGCACATTCCAAATGCATTTTAATTCCCATCTATTTGGGATTGCATGCAACCTGTTTTTAGCTCTATTTTACTTTTTCCCCTTGCCTTCTAGATTTCTAAAGATTAAAATAGTCAACTATAAACTGATTTTTTTTTCCCATACTTGTAAAAAACTAATTTATTTGACAATGTTGTGAAAAATTATCGAATATCACTAGGAATCATCTTTGCAAATATTCCTCAGTTTTATAGAAAAATGAAAAACAATTGCAAAATAGAGGTTTATTTTCGACATGGCAAATGTATAAAATTGATCAATCTAAAAAGCTCTAGTAGAAAAACACAATTTGTCTCACTTGATTGAACTAGCATAATTTCATTCTATTAAATAAAGTAAATAAATAAAAAAAAAAGTGACAATTTTAGGACTAAAGTCTGAGGCGATGCAGGAAACAGGTGATCAGTGAGGTTGCATCTTGCAGGATTCCTGATGCGTTAAGCGATGGAAACCGCTCCATTGTTTTTCACGCAGCCTGCTGAGTGAGCTCAGATATTTCTCCTAAAAAGGAGCAGACTAAGAACCAACAGCATATAGTTGTTGATGCACCGTAAAGACACAACACGGATCTCACGGAGGACTCCCTCGTGAGATCAAAAATCTTGATGTAGCTCCTCTAGTCGTTAGCTCTCCACATGTTTGCGTCTCAGTCATTGGAGCCGTCGTTCGAGCTCTCCTTGCCTGCTTCCTTCCAGTTTTTCCTCCTCTTCTTTTTCAAGTCCAATTCTGAGTCCGAGTCCTTGAGGGAGCCGTGCTTTCGCTTTTTCCGACCGTTGGTCCGTCTCTCCTTTTTTCCTCCGCTGCTGCTTTCTTCCGAGCTGCTGTCCTCGTCTCTCCTTCGGGTTTTCACACTTTTCTTGTTTTTGTGTCGACCTTTGGCTCTCTTTTTTTTCCTTTGCTTGTCTTTCGTCTCACTCCCGTCGTCCGTGCCGCTGTCGTTGCTCGAACACTCGGCTTTCTTCATCTTTTTCCTTTTCTTCTTTCGGGACGATTTTTTGGACCTCTTTGACAGACACGCTTCTGTGTCAGACTTGGATTTCTTCATTTTGCGGCGTCTGTTCTTCACGGCTTCACTTTTGTCACTGCAAAAAAAGTGAACAATGTTAAAGTAGTCAAAACACAGCAACGTAAACACACCCTTTGCTTTCAGCTGTGGATGTAATTTTTTAGTTAAAATAATCAATATTTCCTATATAACAATAAAGCTCTTTGTCGAGTCAAACTAATTGCTTTGGAGAATCCGAATCAGACCATCTCTACTTACGAAATTGATCTTCATTGATTTGAGAACAAAGTATTCCCACTAAATTGGCCCCATACATTGGTTTAATTAAGTTATTTTTACCATGTGTTTATGGATGTTTTGGTTTTGATGGTTATATTTAAATATTGTTTCCCCATCAAAACACACCTGGAGCGTTGCTTTGATACGTTCATGCATGTTTGAGAAATCCTCTCATCTCCCGTGACAACCATTCAGCTGTGTGAAACGGCTGGATGGACCTCGCTCCGCCTTCAAGACAGCAGCTTCTAGTCGGAGTTGCAGTTTCCATGCGCCAGAGTTTCTCATATTTGATAAAAATGCTGTGCATTTTTTTTATGACAGCTAAAGGTAACATAGTTATTTGTGCTATAAAAAGACAGAATGTGCTTCTAAAATACATTACACTGGCGCTTTAATATAAAAGATAGAAACAAAATGCCCACTGTCATTTTTGCAGCGACTTTGATCTATGTCATGTTTTAGTTAAATTAATAACCTAACTGTTATGTTACAATTGGATTCTAAGTCTAATAATTTCCAAATGAACTTGGATTCTGATCACATGATGCATTTAGGAATAAATAAATCAACGAGACCTCCATGTATTAAACAGTGACTCTTTAAATCAGATGATACATAAACATGTACAGCCAAACTGAATGTTAACCTCAATATTTGACCCCAAATACAGTATTTGTTTCAAAAACTCCCAACAGAAATGAGATTATATATAACATAATAGAAGCAGGGTTAGCAGTTAACGTTAACCCTCTTATGGGCAGGATGGAAGGAAACAGAAGACAAGGTATCTGTTTGCATCCGATATAAGAAATTTGTTGGATTTGGTCAGCAAAAAGATGAACGCATCTTTAAGGACGTGGTTAAAAACGCCAAACAAGTGCAGTTTACATCCATCCATCTTCTTACACCCTTATCCCACTGGGGTCAGGAGGGGAGGGGGTCCCCATCTCCAGCTATCAACGGGCGAGAGGCGGGGTCACCCTGGACATGTCGCCAGTCCATTCCAGGTGGTTTACATTAAGAAATAAAACACAAAAACTGCACCGATATGATCTGGATTTAATCCATTTCACACCAGCTCAAATAAGCTTGAGGCTAACTGAAGGGCTGGGCCAACAGAGGACTCAAGATTATTTGCTTCTAGTATCTTTTGTCAGAAACTGAAAAATAAATACAGTTAATAAAACCACATTTATTCAGATTCCTTCAGATCTGTCCTCAAACAAATAATTTTACATCAGGTGATTGAGAGGGATTAAAAACGACCCTCTAATAGAGTAAAAGTGCTTATAATGCAAAAAGGGCTCAGAGTAATTTCAGACAAATGTTAGACAAAATACATTCATTTTCAGTGAACGGCAGCACATTCTCATGGAGAACATTCAGTTTTTAAAATCAACTGTTCATTAGGCTCATTTGAAAGGCTTCCTGGCTGCTGGAGATACTGTGTCTCCCAAGCAAATTATTTTCATTCCAGTTCTGACATTTTGGCATGCTATTCATACCAAATCGGTCATCTTATTAGAAATGAATGTACAATTTAATTGGGGGAGAACTATGATTTGGACATTTTCAAGTATTGCAGTTAGAAAAGTCATTACAGTAAAAAAGTAATAGTTTAAAAAGGGGGAATAATGTACTTTCCAGGCATACAGTGCAATTATATAGCAAAATTAAGTAACTATGTGGTTCAGTTATCATAAAAACCCTATGTATATATATATATATATATATAAAACATGGCTTAAAATAAATTTCACTTTGCAATTTGATGCCTTGAAATTAGGCCTCTGTCTCTTTAAGAGGCTCCTGCTCTTCACTCTGCCTTCAGGAAGTCATCACAAACATGCTTCTCATTATGCCGTTTATAAACATTCTTACCGGAGCTCCAAGGTGGAGCTTTGTGAGAGCAAGAGTTTAGTTGCCATGGGAGATTGAAGGGTTACTCAAACATGGATGAATGAATCAGAGCAACACTCTGGATATGTTTTTGATGAGGGAATGACATTATGATAGAAAGGTCAAAAATTTACATGATAACCCTACTTCAATACAAAAAAAGCAATCTGTCAAAATCAGAATGGGAAAGCACTTTATAGAGAACCGGAAATTAATTTTTGCCCTGAAAACACTGATAGTTGCATGAATGTCACTTCAAAACAGAATTGCATAACCAGCTTCTTTTTTTCTGTTTCGGCTTTTGTTTCTGCATACCTGTCGCTGTCAAACTCCTCAGGATAGAGCTCCATGTAGCCGCTGTGCCCCCACCTGTGAAGTGGAACACGGCGTTCAATTACAGCGCGGGCACTTTTGGCACGTCTCTGACAAAATGACAAACGCAGGAAGCTACAAATCAAAATGCCGAGAAACATCGCAACACCTGCCTGTCTGGATTGCCGGCCTCAAATTCGCAGAGCCTGCGTGTCCAGTACCGAGCCTCTCTGTCGTCGTGCTCCGACGCTCGCTCTCTGCCGGCGCCCGTGCTTCTGGGATGGTCGGACACTCGATCGCAGTGCATTCCTCCTCTGGAATATGATCAATATTTATAAGTCAAAAAGGGCAACGGAAGTAAAATCGTCATAGATTGTTATATTTCTAAGTCAACATTCCATATTCAAGTACGGGTACTCTATCCCTTGGTAATAACCTATTATTATTTTAATGTAGGGATGAAACGATTAATCACGAAGAATTGATAATTGAAATAATTGTCAACTAATTTTGTAATTGATCACTAGCTTTTTATTTATTTATTGTTGCTTTTGCCACCACTAGATGATCAATATATAAAATACCTGATTGTCTTTGCTGGTACAAAAGAATATTAGGGTTACTGTGGAGATAAACAAAATATATTTTAGAATTTAATTGTAGAATTCTCTAAAAAGCGTCAGAATTTTTCAGCCTTTTTTCAACAGATGGTGATGAATAGCGTCGCAGTAATTTTATTTAAAAGCGCACTTCCAAGCGAGGCCAGCAGATGGCAGTGCTTTAGGACTGGTTGCTTATCAACTCCCATAGGAAAAGAATGTTTCTCCAGTGGCATCAATGGCATCAGCAGTGATGTCATAACTCTATGATGCCACAAAGGAATCTCTCTCTTGAATGTAGCTCACAGGTAGCGTTTTGTCAGACCTGTTCCTCAGTTCTATCGCGGCAGATCACTCTTCAGAGCACGTTCGAAAGTTATTGAAACAAGCGGGATATCGATTCCAGATATTGCACGCCTTTCAGAGAAGCAAGAATATCGACATGAAGCAACAACAGATTGCTTGTGAACATGAAGCTTTTCCAGCTGAGCTTTCATGGGTCGACATAATGGACCTCAACATCCAAGTCGACTACGACGCTGTCGTTTTCCCTTTTGAGGATGAAAGCGACACCCCCATTGAGCCGGAAGACGTATCATCAGAGATCCAGGGGGAGTCAAGTCCTTCCGGCGACTTTGAGAATCCAACATCTTCGGAAGTCGAGCAGAAAACAACTCAGTCTGCTGGCTTCGAGATCAACCCCTCGGTGGAAGTGGAGGACAAGACAAGCCAACACGTCACTGATCTCACAAAGCAGGTGGACGATCTTAAAAAAGAACTGCAGAGAAACATCTTTGATCTCCAGGAGGAACGAGACCGAAGGATTGCATATCAGGCTGAAGTCAAATCACAGCAGCAGGAGATTCAAAGACTGCAAAGAACGTTAGAAAAAGAACGTCACCTGCAAGTCAAACGAGATCATGACAGAAACGGGCCAGAGACTACAGGTGGCTCAAAGGTTTCTTGCTCCTCCAAAGTTACAGCTGACAAGAGCCTTCTTCAACAGCTGGATTACTTCAAGAGGGAGGCTGAAAAATACGCCTCCCGTAATAAAGGGCTGATTGAAGTAATGGTTGAAGAATACAGAGTGAGGCTTAAATATGAGGAGCAGCTCAAAAGACACTCTGAGCAAGCTTCCAAATTCATAGAACAGGAGGAAACAGTGAGATCTCTGCAGGGTCAGGTTGCAGACCTGAAGGTTAAGTTAAAACTTGCTATGGAAAACAACCGTCCTGAAGTCTCCACCCAACCAGAGGCCCCCTTGCAACCAGAGGAGTCCAAGGTAAGACAGACCTTGAATCAACCAGGCGTCTCCATTCATAGCCTGGCTTGGCCTTTGCACCAACCCACACCCAGGTTGCAAAGAGACGAGTCCACGCAAAGGCAGACCTCCACACAGAAATGGAGGTCCGAAGAAAGACAGACATCCATGAGACCAACCTCCACTGGTTGCATGGAGGGCCTTCATGTTGGCATTGGCAGGAAAGGCAAGCTGTGCCCGGCTCGGCCTTTACGCCGACCCACACCTGGGTGGAACTAACCTGGAACTTACGAACCAAAAGATAAGCTTTTGGTTCTGATTGGTTTCTAATGTGTTGAATGTGTCTGAGCACATTCAACACATTAGACTACTGGTCTACTGCTGCTATGCAATTGGCAGAAATACAACCTAATATTATTATCATTGTTTATAATGATTTATAACCTGGACAGGTTTGTCAAAACTATTTTGACCCATATTAGAAATTTCCATTGATTTCCCTTCATTTTAGTAGCTGCAATTTTGCCCAACCCACATTTTCCCTAACTAATCTATTCCTAACATTAACTAAAACTTAATTCACATCTTACCTCTAGATGTTACCCCTGACCCAAATCAATGAGTCCATCATATTAGGACCAGGTCCTAATATGATGGAACTAATGCAGTGTTTCTCAATTCCCCTCCTCAACCGGATTCCCTGCCCTGCATGTTTTAGTTGTTCCCCTTCTGCCACACACCTGGATTGAATCTATGGGTGATTAACAGCCTTCTGCAGGACTTGATGACTGCAGAAGAGGTCATGCAATCATTACAATCAGGTGTTCCGAAATAGAGACGCATCTAAAACATGCAGAGCAGGGGAGGCCTGAGGACTGGAATTGAGAAGCACTGACCTGATGTGACACTGGACATATAATGGTGCGTTCACACCAAATGCGTTTTGAACGTCAGGCGCGTCTGGTTTGCATTCAAAGTCTATGTGGAGGCGCGTCGAGGGCCATTGTGGCGCTTCTAGCGCAGCCCGATTTGGAGCGTTTGACACATCTAGTGCATCCAGAACTCCACATAGACTTTGAATGTAAACCAGAATCACCTGACGCTCAAACCGTGTTTGATGTGAACGCACCAATAGAATGTTCAGCTTCAATCGTAACAATGACATCAGCAGTGATGACATCACTCTTTGATGCATCAAATGAATCTCATGAGTGTAAAACACAGGCTGTTTTTTCAAACCTGTTCCTCTTTCAGACTTATAAGTTGTAAGTTATGAATCTTCTAGAGGAGCATTTTTTAAATTATTTGAAGACAGAATCAGTCCAGTACAGGTTCACATTCTCAGGTGAGAGAGGCTCACCTGGTATAAAGTTAATTTTTTGGTTGTGGAATTACACCGAAGATAAATTAGATTAATCAAAGGACGTCATGAATATGTGAGCATGTACTCCACATGTGTCAAAGTCAAGGCCCGCGGGCCAGAGCCACCCCGCGAACTAATTATCTATGGTTCCCTGGATGATACTTAATTACTATTAGAACCGGCCCGGTGGCGTTTTGCACGCACCAATACTACATTCCCCACAATGCAACGGTAGCCCACGAAGTCCACTGTTTTCAGTAACGAGTAATCTAACGTGTTGCTATTTCAAATCCAGTAGTCAGACTACAGTTACTTATCAAAATCACTTTGCATTACTATTTTCTTTTGTAATTAAATTTTACTTCCTCTCCACGCATTGGGGAGAGTCTATGCAACAGTATCAGCAGCGACAGAAACAAACAATGGAGGGAGATGCATTTTGTTGCTGGAAAAACAGGAACTACTTTGAGTTTCGCTCCAAATGTCCAATTATTATAAGGAGCTTTGGGCTTGTTTTTTTTTAAGTTGCTTGTAGATTTAATGAGTTGTGGTTTTTGGGCTTAATAAGCAGACATAAACCCCAGAATTTGTCTGACATTTTAGTCTCCCTGTCCATCATTTCCTGGATGATCTGTCCCGCTGTGTCTTTGTTAATGTCAAGTCAATATGTTTCCTCTGAATGACGTCAAGCTTTGCGTTGCGCTCCAGAAAATAGCAAACATCGAAACTAATAGGAGCTAATAAACGTGAAAACAGCCACGAATGAACGTGTCTGTAGTGTAACTGAACGCCATTATAATTATTAATATTAAGATAAGTGTCACAAATCTGTGCAGCGGGACTATGGAGCGGCAGGAGGAGCTCTGTGCACTGTGACACCAAACACAGGGCTGTAATGCACTACCTGGAGGCTGGGGCGCACAAAGGGGGCGGGGTATAAAAATTCTATTTCCAGTTTTCCAGACAATAGAAATACACAAAAACACACACAAATTACTGACTTTTTTTTTTGTACTGTTGTAAGCATTAAACAATCTCCCCTTCAGTTCAACCATATAAGTGGAGACACATTGTTGACGTAATCATTATAAAATAACTTTCAATTAAGTATTGGCAAAAATCAATGTGATTTTCACAGGTGGCGGAGTGTTGTTGTTGTTAGCAGCTCCTGAAAGTAACTACAAAAGTTACTTTTAATGTAAATTAGTTACTTTCCAAATCAAGTAATCAGTAATCTACGGTACTTTTTCAAGGAATAATCAGTAATCTGATTAAAGTTACTTTTTCAGAGTAACTATGCAGAGATAGTTTGGCTGTAATGAAAGAATATAATCTATCAAACTTCTCAGAAACACACAAGACAACATGAACATCATAGAGCAGCACAATAATGCATTTTCAGTTTATAATGCATGCACTTCAATTTATGTATTTATCTTGATATTAAGAAACATATTTAGTTTTTCAAAAAACTTACATTTTTTGCTGTTTGCCTGTTGAAAATGTTTTCCCTTGATGTCACTGACAGAACCATAACAAAATATTGCTTTATTCTTTTAATGTACAGAACATGCGATTTTTCTTTGAAGGAAGTTTGTTTTTGTCTGTTTGCCTGTTGAAAATTATTTCACTTGAAATTACTGACAGATCCATAAGAAAATATTGTTTTATTTATTTAAGTATAATAATATACACTGTGTTAGGTATTGGTTCAACAAGCTATGTGCAATCATTTCAATATGTTTTAATAAACGTAGAACCAGTCTGGTCCTCGGCTTGTAGCAAATTTGGTTTTTTGGCCCTCGCTGTATTTGACTTTGATATCCCTGTTCTAGAGAAAAAAAGGAATTTACAGAAAGAACAACACACTCAGAGCAGAAACTAAGCCAAAACTGTACAAAACAAAAACAACATAATTTTTAAATTGCCAATAATTTTTTAAAAATATATTTCTAAGCAGAAAGTGGCATAAACTTAACTTCACCCGATTTTCAATTATTATTCTGCACCTTCTGCTATCCAGTTATTATTCATTTCACCCTCAAAAAATAATTTACAGATCTACACTCTACTGAAGTTAAATCAAGCAGAAAGGTCTAAGTTTTCCCAATGTTAAGATTATTTTAGCTGCTAATTCATCCTTTTCTACAAATGATCCAATATACACTAAAGGGATTACATATTATTGCATTTTGGGCAATTAAATGCTTATTTTCTCATTAAAAATTTGATTTATTTGTATCTTTTAACATAGTTCTAATATTGCATAAAAAGGCTCAAGTGTTCAACTGAAATACTGCAGAATGTGCCATTTTCTTATCTGACTGATTAATCACCAGAATAGTTAACTAAAATAATTAGTTGCAATCCTATTTTAGTGTGACTACAAAAATTATCATCTTTATCAAGATTTAAAATGTAGGACCTGCAAAAAGAGAGAAAGGTATTCATGCACGGAATATTACTTAAAATCAATTTCCAGCCGGCGTAGGAGAAACGTGTCACCCGAAAAATGCGGACCTGTGCGGCTTTTGCTCGGCCGGCTCAAATTAAACTGGGATGTTTACTGCTCCCACCTCATAATGTCTGCGCTGGGTAAATGTTTGTGGTCGGACACTTGGATCTCCCAGTCTCGCATCTTCCACATCTCCATCTCCTCTTGGATCTGCAGAGGGTCAACAACAATATGTACATGGAAAAACCGGACAGACGCGTATTCATGCACACTCCGTGTGAAGTGTTTACGTACTGCATATTCATTTTAGTTATTGTGCCTTATAATAAAAAAATGTGTGCTTTGTAATTCTATCAGATAATATGCATAATGTTTAAGCCCTGACATAAAATGAAACTCAATGAATTCTATTTTAAGGGATTCAAAAAATTTAAAAAAACAAAAAGAAAATCCCTATTGTGAGCTGCAATTTTACTCAGCTGAAGGAGGAGAGCGGTGCCAGGTGAAACCGGCTGGCACAGCTGCCGCACATTGTCTAAGCAGCTTCTCTTATCATATGCAGTTGCATGCTGGGAAATGAGAGCCTGTCAGACGCAGCCACACAGGAGCACCATCCGCCTGCCAGCCTGCACCAAATTATTCCTGAAAGTGTTTTCTTTTTATATCAGCTGTTTAACAGTGCACTCCACTGTGCTGGGCAAACTCTAAAATGAAGTGGGTTTTGATGAGTCTCTGTTGGGAACTACTTAGCCTTAAAGGCACAGAGTTTGTTTTTCTGAAAACAAGAAAATAACGCCATCAGGTGCTGAAATTAAATTTTTTTCTACATAGCTATATCTTACCTTCTGCCTTGCAAAACTTATTTCTACTTCTTGAACTTTTTCAAATTACAGCCACAAACTATTATGTATTTCATGGCAATTTTTTTGTTGTTGTTGTTGCAAGTTTCACCTATTAAAATTTAACATCTGCATCATGACAGAAATGACCAAAGGAAAAAACGTCCGACAGTTTGTCTCGCACCAAAGGTTGCTCTTAGATTAGCAATGCAGCTGAGACGACTGCATTTTGGGGGAGTCAGAGGATCAAAACTGTGACATTTCTGGGGTTTTAACCCTCGTAGCGCCAAGATGTTTTTTCACAGAATAGATGTTGCATATTATGGGTTGGCAACAAAAGTGAACCAGTGGTAAAGGTGAACATCGTCCTGCGAATTTGCACTTACCCATAGCTAGCTCGCAAGGGCATTTTAGCAGTTTGTTACTGACAAAACTTAAGACCCGTGATTAACATGTTTAAGGCCAACTTATTTTCTTAAAGAATTCAAGAAATTTTAAGTCTTGTTTTTAGATAAATAAAT
Source organism: Poeciliopsis retropinna (assembly GCA_010277075.1). NCBI lineage: Eukaryota > Metazoa > Chordata > Actinopteri > Cyprinodontiformes > Poeciliidae > Poeciliopsis > Poeciliopsis retropinna. The sequence continues at coordinate 5,730,455 of VMRM01000002.1, forward strand.
TTAAGACTTTATTTATGCATGGATTTTATTTGACAAAATAACACAACGGTGTACATAGGTGTGAAAAAGAAAAATGTTATTAAAGTGAAAATTTTGAAATAAAAAAAATGTTATATATATATATATATATATATATATATTTTTTTTTTAATCTACATTTTTACAAATCTGAAATGTGTTGCAAATTCAATTGCTGGCTTAAACTTTGAAGCGGATGCTTTGATCCATTCCAATGTAACTCTTTCTGTATGTTCAGGGTCATTTTCGGGCCAACGTCCCCCTCATTTCTTGTATTTTTCCTTTAAACAACCCCTCTCTTTTAACCATTCTTCCACAAAAAGAGAGATTTGTGGAGTACATCACTAACAGCTGCTCCAGAGTTAACACAAATAATTTCGTACAGATGCATCAAACTCCTTTTTAGTGGTAACAAAATAGATACCATCATGATTTATCAGCTGCAGTCATAAGCTGACATGCTGTCAGGAATCCTATTAAAGTTTTACCTCCATTTACAGAAGCTACTTTTAGATGTGCATTTCATGTAACTCGGTAATTACACACTTATGTAAGATGGAGTTTAGAGCCACCTACTTGACTATACTTCAAACAATTAGGGGGGAAAAAACTCTTTTCAGCCGCCAGCTGTTTTAAAACTCACCAACCCCAATGTATCAACCCCTTGATTTAGAGAGTATTACATCCATTTTACTGTGATCTGTGCACTAACATCGATTAACATACCGATAATAAATACGTTTTCCCTCCTTTGATGTTTGTATCACCTGATATTTTAACCAACTTTATTGTTGCCATGGAAAATTACGTGGAGGAAGCACTAGTGAACATAGTTTTTGTTGCGTTAGCACAGGAAGCCACACGCACCTTGTTGTGGGCATCTGTGTGTCGGATTACATTCTTCAACAGCGTCTTCCCAAGCGGCTGCTTTGCCATGGCGACACCTGACGAGAGACCCGCGTCCGTCAAACACAAACGACACAGCTATTCGGAGAATAAAGATCGAAAATAGGTACAAAACACAGGAACAGACTTTCTCCATCTGCGACTATTCGAACAGTCACCTGTGTTAGCTTTAAGCTAACAATGCTGAATAAAAGAGTTCATGGCTTTTCGACAGCCTGCTGTAAGTTTACAACATTAATTCATTAAGCTACTAAAACTTCGCCCAATGTAATATAAAAACCTACAAATTGTACCTTTCAGAACCCAGCAGAATTCTTAAGGAAGAAACCACAGCCTGAAGTCTCCACTTCCGCAGCGTCACAGAACGGGACAACGTGACTGCTGATTGGACCAACGGCCTGTCGACAATAATGACGTTACACGGCTACATCTTGTCTATGGTAAGTCGTTTGTACATTTTATAGATGGGCTATCGTTCTTTTAAGTTGACGCCTGATAATTGTGCAGATTCTATGTGTATATCATAAAATGCATATGTTATGTGCATATAAGGGCAACATGTTTTTGTTGTTGGTTGTGTTTATACTTATAACTTATAATTTCATCAAACGGCCAAGAATCTTAAATTCATGAGTGAAAATATGGTCTGACATGGACTCTCATTTCTTTTTCTGGACAATACAAGAGATTGTGTCTTTCAGGTCAGACAGTTGTGTGTTGATATTCATCCGTATGACACCAACGACTGCCCTGCACTTGCTGATATCTGCTTTTAGAGCAATAATTAAAAACTTGAACTGTCAGTCAGACGAAGATCAAAGTTTCTGGCAACCACACACAGTGGGGAAGATGGTAAGGAACAAAAAAATATTTTAACATTTGCTTGCTAAGTTTTCTAAGTGCTGCAGGACTTCGAATGTTGTACGGGCAAACACGGCTAAAATTAACTACACATAGTTTTAGCAGATTGTACAAGGAGGAATGGTCCTTAAAAAGTGAATATCATCCTCACTCTTTGAAATATAAAGACATCTTTTTTTAAAAAAAAGAAAAGAAAACATGGTGGCCTCTGAAGAAAAGATCTGAAAATGTACCGTCACTGGCTCATTCAGTTGGTTAGAAAAATCCACACTTTATATGTTTGACCAGATAAACATATAAATTTTTTCTAGACAAAAATGACCTGCTGCCACGGCCATTTCAGTCGAAAACCTGTTGAGTGAGCTGAAGAGAAGAGGACAAAGGAAAGGACCCTTGACAGTGAACGATCTATAAAGATTGTGCAAAGAGGAATGGTCAGCGATTCTAGTATCTAATTTCACAAACCTTGTGAAATATTGTTGATGAAAACTAAGTGTTGTCCTCTTGGGGAAAAATATGGTTGTGCAAAGCATTAACTACAACAACATTGACTACTTTTCCTCCCTCTACTAAATTAACTCAAATTAAAGGCATTAATTTTACTTTTTTAATAGTGTATTCTACTGCAATAAAGCAGAGTTTATTTTGAGGCTTTTTCTGCCACTACTTTTTCCTAGGTAAAATCTTTGTGTCTTGCACTTTAGATTACAGGATCTCTGAATAGTGGTTATTTAATCATAGGTGAGGATCTAAATACAGACTAGTTCATGGCAAATAACAGAGAGCGATGTGTCCCAGTAATAAGAGAGAAATGTGAGGCAGAGAGGCTGCTGAAAAGTTAAATAAAGATCCATGTGGGGACAAACGAGAAGGGCAGGAAATGGATTTTCTATTTTAGAAAACAGCTAAAGGAGAAAGAAAGTGTAAACGATGCAGTATTATGAAAAATGTTTTTAAAAAGCAAGTAATAAGAAGATAACAGTGCAACTCAGAAAAGGAAGGAAGGAAGGACAAAGACATTGTTAATCAGGTTAGCTAAAAATCTATGGTGACCCATTTATGACACTATATATGTTTTTTTCTTGTCTTGCAATATCAGCTTCTCATATTCCAGGTCATAAATATCTAAATGCAACAACTTCATAAAAAGATCCAGAAACTGGGAGTGAATGCTGCAGATCCTTACAAAAAAAAAAGTATTGATCTATAACATTTTCTTCAGGACGATGTGTCCTGCCACACAAACAAACAATGTCCAACTTTCTTCCTCATAATGAAACCTTTTTAGCCCCGTCAACATGAAAGATGTGAAGAGAAGTTAGATGACACTGCTGCTGAAGTACAGCTATTATGTGAAGAAACTCCAAAGTTTGTTAGAGAACATTATTAAAAGAAATCCTTAACAAGACCTGGTCGCAGTTTGCCACAAGCCAGCTACAGGATATAGCGTGAAAAAATATTCCACTGACAAATTAGACTAAAACTTAACTTTCTGGCTTGCACTTGGGCCAGACAACCAACACACATCCTGACAGAGCCACATCATTCCGCAGGGATACTTCACTTCATCAGAGATGGAGAATCTGGTCAGAGGTGAAAGGAAGATGGATGGAGTTAAAAACAGGGCAATGGAAACCCGTTCGAAGCTGCAAACCACTTGAGATCCTGCTAAAACCTGCTGGGCTTTATGAAAGCTTTGCTTGTCCATTCTTAACTGAAATCTGACCCAAATAAACTCAAGTTACCTTTAAAACCAGGAACTCTTTGTGTAACCTACTTTTGCTAAATAGCTGCCCTCAATGGGATCAGCGTAAGACACTACACAAAGCTCAGATGGGATTCATCCAAAATTTTCCATGTCCTTTTCTAATGTAAAGCAATTCAGCTAATTTGTTTGCAGACAACACACAAACAAGATGGATGACTGTGCAAACCAATTAGGCCGTGGTCTATCCAGGCTTTAATGTGCTTAATTTCATGATTGTTTTGTTTTTGAGTGAGATTGTGTTAGATTCTATGTCTCTTTGTAAGTTTAGTTGAGTCTTGGGGATAAAAGCAAATATTATTTAACTAATTTTAGATCCAGTCATGGTTCACAGTTTGTCTTATAGTCTGAGCTGTTCGTTCTACTTTCTCCTTGTAGTCCTATTGCCATCTGCAATAATGCACCGCCCAGCCAATCAGAGCCAGGAGGAGGGTCTCAGCGTTGTCAACCAAACTCGTGTCCACTGTGCAGCTGTGTTAATAGCAGAGAAACAACTCACTGTTAAAGGAATGCTGTTTATCCACCGTCATCAGTGGCCATGCTCACTAGCTTTCACGTTCATGGCAGACTTCATTGTGGTGAACTAGCTGTAGCAATCAATGGAGAGTGTGTGAGCATGATTGATGGTGGTAACACACTCCTCCTGGCTCTGAATGGTTGTTTTTCAAGAGGGGAGTGCCAAGTTGAACAGACGTGTTAATGTTAATTCAGTATTTAGCCAATATGGACTGAATGGCTTTGGTCACTTCCTCCGCCGCCATTGCTATGCTACAGGCAGAATACAGTTTGTCATGGTTCCCAACTTCACTGATTGGCCCGGTTGAAATTCTACTGGAGAAATTCACCACAGTGAGAGAAATCCCAGATGGAGGGAGATGAGAATCAAGCGAAATTGTGCAGAAATGCAAAGGCCTGGCTAAAACGTTACCTACTGCAGCTTTAAACCACTTTAAAAATGAATGCAGTGACCATATTTACTTAGTTATCTGAGACATTTCAAATTTATTAGAATTTGGAAGCAAAATTTGGCTGCATGTAAGTGAATCAGGAATTTCTTGGGCATTAAAAACTAAGAGAATTGGAAATTTTAATTGTGTCAGTGAATATCACCCATCAGAAGATATGTATCATTTTACAATAGAATAAATATGTTTGTTTTTTAAGAAGTAAACATCCATTCATTTCAAAAGTAGGATTGTCAAAAATGGGATCAAACCAATCTATAAAAGCAGAGTAACAGAGAGCCTGTGAAACTTGGGTTTTTCCTCTTTTACGCCTACACTAAATATTAAATATTTCTTACCTCAATAGAGTTTGACAATAAACATAAATGGGATGCCAAGGGACAAAACCTTATCAGAGTTACTTCATGAATATTTGTTTCAAGGTCACTAAAATGAAAAAGCCTTGATAACTTATGTTTTGTAGCAGGCACGGTAATAATTTGCAATCAAAATTCCTTGTGAGTGCACAAACAATCTGCTCTATTTTAGCGACTCATTTGATTTACAAATTGTCTGCCAGCTTGTTGTCCCTGCGGCAAACAGGCTTTCTTCTCCCCCTCCTGGCGGCCCCCCGAGTTCCGGAATGACTTTCCATCCACATTTTCGACACTGAAGTCAATGCTTATACATCCTCCATACACGAATCGCGAAAAAAATAAATATGGTGCCCCCGCCACCCACTCCCCTATCTCACCTCCCAGTTCCCACAGTTGCATTATTGTCTGCCAAAGTTTTATTGTCTTGCTCCTTGGGACCCCAGTTCGTCCTTGTGTTTTTAATATGTGAACAAAAACAATCAAAGTACCCCTGAAAGGAATGGAAATCAGCGCGTGAGGAAACAAAAACAACTTTATTGGGCCTGAAAGGCTTCAAGAGGAGATGCTGAATGTGACAGACTGTTGCTTTTTCTGCACAAACTGCTTTTCTTTGTTTTTCTTTTCCCTTCAAAACAGAACAGCTGTCCAAAATATTGCCGCTGTAATCGCAGAGAAATGTTTGAGCTCTTGTCTGAGAGGGGACTGGATACAAACACATGCAATATTTTTTGTAACTTTTACCTGTAAATAAAAATAAAATAAAATAAAAACATTTGTAAACCGTGCTTTTTCTTTCTTAACTTCACAATTGTGCTCTACTTTACTTAAAATCTGACTAAAATACACAAAAATTTGTGTTGACAAAGTGCAGAAAAAGTAAAAAAATTTTCAAACTTTTACAGAAAAGCGAAGATATCACCAGATCTTGCTGCAAGTTAGACTCAGCATGATGCGTTATTGTATGAAAATATATTCCCAAAGTAATTTTTGTTCTTTTGTTGTCGGCGACAGGCGCACTCCCGCTTCTGCTGTTTTTCTGCCTATAAATCAACTGCAGCATCAGTCTGTCTCTGCGTCACATACATATTCATGGGTCTGCAGCACAGTAGCTCGTTGAATCATGCGCCGATGATGCTTATGCACAATTTAAGACTGTCATTTGGCTCTGGACAGAGCTGCAAGCTGCCACATAAAGAGCTGCTTCACAGTTTAGTTGATGACACCAGCAACATTTTTAACAACTTAATGATAGCGTTCCCATGGCCCAAAAGCCTCTTAGAGGGGCGATTACCATAAGAACCACACGCGTACGAGAAAGCCTTTCATTTGACACCAGCTGTCACAGACATTTTAAATGACACTTTTCTTCTTTTTTTTTTGATTCGCAGGTTTATCGCTGGTGTTTGGAATCGGAGGCCCTTGCTTTTTAACGTAAGAGGAGCTGTAATTGTAGGTTGCGGGTTCGGGAACCTGCAATGTCGTATTTGACATTTTCACGTTGTGTACGACATGGCCTGATGGCCTAAATTACAATTCATTTCTGCACTTAGGCGTCTTAACTCATGGACGGGATCAAAAAGTATGAACAGTAAAATAAAGTATATGTGTATCAGTAGTACTGTGTGCAAAATCACCTGGAGTTTGTACTCTTCACCAGCTGGACAAACAAGAATAAACGTATTTAAACAAAAATATATAAACCTTGATGCATCTCGTAGCATTCGGTAGGTGAATGGTGGAATAAATAAAAGTGCTAATGTAATGTAGAGGATTATAGCAAAATCAAGAGAGAAAAATTGAGAATTTATGGCCACTGTTTTTTTTTTCCACAGCTTCCCATGCAGGAGTTTGGATGCAGAAGCACAGTTTCCTTGTTTCTTTTGTGAGTTAGTCCCCTTATGAAAGGATTCAGTGAGTCTCCAGGCGGTTGTGATCCCCATCATTGTACCAACTAGACATGAGCTAATGGATTCAAAATCCTGATAATATACTTACTAAGTCGGTTTCAGTATCTGATCAATAGTTTGTTAAGACTGACTTTAGTTAAAGACTCCCTCTTCAAATTTCATTTTAATGAAAACAAATTGCTATGATTTGATCTCAAGCTATTGTTTTTTGCACTTTATCTTGACAACAATTGACACTCAAATTTGCTTTGTTCCTATTTTGTTTCTGTTTATTATGTAAATATGTCACTAAGGTATTTTGTGGACACATATATTCTTTATCTAAATTTTGTCCTTGCTTTTAGCTAAATAGTTGAATGGAAAAAAGCCTCAGTAACTCCTAAATGTCAGAGGTTTGATGATATATCTAATTCTAAGTTAATATCAGTATTGGTGATACTGATTGGTATCAGATTGATTCCACAATATGAAGTACTGCAAACCTCCAATACCAACATTCATACAATTGACATTTCGGATTAAAAATTCAAAAGTCAGGTTTTCATCATAGCTGCAATCCATATTTATGAAAATGAACAAAATTACACTTGGTGTCCATTTATCATTTTATGTAGTGATTTAATGTGGCATAGTAGGTATTTTTAACTGAACTGATAAAAATTAAGATAAAAGTTTTCAATTGCATTTTAATTTATCGAGACTCAATCTCTAATAAAGCTCCTAAAATTATTTGTTGATTTTGGCGTGCCATCCCAAAAAAGGACCCTCACTGGCATTTCCTTACTAGTTTTAATTTTACCTGCAATGACATGAGGAACATAGAAAAATGGGGAAAAAAACCAAAAAAAAAACAGAAGAAGAAGAAAACCTCACTCCTCCTCCTACTGGAGATAGACGAGAGAGGAGGGGGGCGGGGGAGGCAAAACACACCCAGACAGCCAGAGCCATCTGACATCTCTGCTCTCTGAATGAAGGAGGAAGTGACTGCAAAACCAGAAAAACAGGAGGAGGGAGGAGAGAGGGAAGAGGGGGAAGGACGAGGGGGAGAAATGCAAAAAAAAAAAAAAAGGGGGCCGGCAGAAAAAGAAAACACAGGAGTGAAAGAGATGCACAGGGAACACAAAGACGCTGTGTTCGTGTTAGGGAGCTGGTGAGAGAAAACAGGCAGACTTCATCCGCTGCTGTTGCTGAGCTGCAGCTCTCTCTCTCTCTCTCTCTCTCCCTCTTTGCCAGCTTGAACCGAGCTTTTGGTATGATTTAAGGGGAAACAGGGTTTGGGGCTCTTTCCCCCCCCCCCTCCTTCCTCTTTGATTTGGATTTGCAGCGTCGTGCTGCAGGAGTGGATTTGGCCGTGCTGTTATTTCTGATTGAACACAGTGTGCGACGTGGAGACTTCCCGCGGCGGCAGGCGGCTGCTCCCTCTCCCCCCGCCCCGTTCCCCGCAGCCTCCGGCTCCGTTCGGGCTATGGTCCTGACTGAGAACCGGGGCATCACCCAGATGCACAACTCCGACTGTGTGGGAGGGTGAAAGGCAACAAACAACAAGCATGGGAGCGAAGCAGATGAAATGGTAGGACGCGGCTATTTAAAAAAAAAAAAAGAAAAAAAAAAAGAAAAAGAAACATTGTTATTATTCCAACATTACACGCCGAGCAGCCTGCAGGCGGCTATTTTTATCGACAGTGCGTGAATGCATCGGCGGCAGAAAGACACAGAGCATCGGGCCTGCATTCGGGATCCTCTCTTGGTTTACATGTGGATCGTAATCATGCTCAATAATTTATTATTTCGTCGTAAACGGAAGACTGTAAAACCCAAAGGAAGCCGGTGATTACCGCATGTTTACATTGCAGTGGATGTGGGTGTGTCCGCTTGTGTCTGTGTGATGTGAGCCTCCAGTGCCTAGCAACCACTGATGTATGGACCAGAGCTATTCTGAGCCGCTTTACCTCTAATTACTGTTACAGAGCCTTGCAGAAGGTTTTTTGTTTTGGGAGAACAACAAACATCTGGATGTTTTATTAGGATCTATATGACAGACATAAAAAAATGGGACTGCTTAATCGTAAAGCAGAAGGGAAGCACGGTTTTCACAAATATTTATAAATGAATTTGAACATGAGGTGCATTATTAGTATTTGTATTTGCCAGCCTTTTGGGGTAGGTCTCTACAAACGTTTGCTCGTAGTGGCTCAAGTTGTCCCACACTGGCTTGCTGAGGTAGCCTACACAAACGTCAATATTCAGGATTAGACACAAATTCTCAATTGGATTTAAGCATAGATTTAGTCTTAGTCTCAATCCCAGTTTCCCTTGCCCTGCTGCCGCCATGTTTCACGGAGGGGATTTTGTGTTCAGGATTATGTGCAGGGTTAGTTTTCCAATGCGAATCACATTTTTGCAAACAGGTCAGCAAATGAATTTCTCCTCTAATACGTCCAGAACATATTCCCCGTCTGCTGACTACAGGTGAGCGATACAGACTTAAAGTTTTATCGCGATATTTTGTGGTGCTGTTGTGATAACGATAAAAGTGATAATAAGAACCATTTATTGCTTCTTTTTTGGGTAGCTGTAAAACTGCAACTGTGTGTCACAGCAGTTGCAGCCCCTGTAACGTTGCCTTATGTAATAACACCGCAATATGCAATAATGCAATACAATCTGGCTTTGAAATGTTATAAAACATCTTTAAAATCGCATGACGTAAAAATTGACGCAAAATGTAATAAAGTCCTTGAGCGCATTTTTGTCTTCAACGACATGCAGGTCAATACCAAAGACTCTGGCTATGAGTCTGAAAAGGAAACTAACTTACCAAAAGTTGGACATTTATTAACCAAAGTTTCAATTAATTGGAATTTATTGTGATAAATTTCTTGTCATGATGAGAAATTTATCGCAGTAAACGATAAACAATACAATTACTGTCCAAACCGACCACTGACTTGTTAATGTTAGCATCTTAAAAATACTTTCAAAGCATGAGATAAATGTACTTTTAAGCTAAAAAAACAAAGGCAGATTAAATATATATAGTAACAGAGTCAGGTAACAATATACATATCCTATTCTACTACAAGGTGGAGAAGCTTTGTGGCCACAATTAATTTTAATAGCTAAATAGCTAGTAGAAACACTGAGGTCAATTGTGAACTAGATGAAATGTTTTTCGTTTATAAGTAACAAAGTACTTTAAATCGCATATTAACTGTGATGAACAAATGTGCATTCTCAGTCATTTTCCTCCAGAGCTTATTAAATCCTGTTAATCTGATGCTACTAAAGCTCATCCTGTGCAAATCCCATGCAGCGCCTAATCTCCGGCTCGACCCATATGTTCCCGGTTTGCGTGGTATTTGTTCGGTTTCTAACACCGGAGTGGCTTTTGGAGTCATGGCGTCTGTTCCAAAAGCGCCAGCAGATGCAGGGACGATATTTGCCGGAGCCGACAGCTCCTTGGTCTGCTCTGGAAAAAAACAGTTGAGGATAATTACAGCAGCATCTGATAAGATGCTCAGTTCCTGCTTTGACTTGACCCCGAGAAACCACTCTGGGGATACTAAAATCCGGTGCTTTTATCCTTCTCAGTGAAGGCAGACATGTTTTAGAAGTCGTCGTCTTCTATAAAACTGGATTAAAAGAGACCACATTTTAAATTGAGGCTCTTGCATGTGCCCCTTTCGTTATTTTATCCAATATTCACACAGAAGGTGAAGTTTTTTTGTTTCTTTAAAATAATTTGAAAAAATTACCCACCCACCTTCTCACATTCCATTGTGACAACATAACATTCTTGAATAAAGCATGTTCAGCTGGTGGTGAACACCTCAGACAAAGAATGAACATAAGATGTTTTTTCCTGAAATGTTTACATGCACACAGCGTGAGCTTAAACGTTATTCATGGGTTGTTGTTTTTTTTTATTATGCCAGTGAATTATTCTATCATACAACTTCAGGGATAATTTTAAAGACAAGAAATGCTGGCAGAACTTTAAATTTTTATGTTTACATTTTTTTTATTGTCTTGAGTCATACAGAATCGAAATTACACATAGAGACTCAAAGGCCAGTGTCCCGGAAAATTTTCATGGGGTGGCCAAATCCCTTAGAAAATTTTAGGGCCAGGAAAGACTTTATGGTAGCTTGCCAAAAATAAAATAAAAAATAAATAAAACCAAAAAACATATATCTATATAAGTGTAGATATAGGTCAGTCCATCCATCTTTGTGTCTATATTTGTTCATATTTCCTTTCTTCATGTTTTTCTATGTGAAATTCACAAAAATCTTTTTCCTTGCCTTTCGTTTCAGTTTCATAGCAAAAATGTTGAAATCTATATTAGTATAAATGTCAAAACCTTCACCTACTTCAAAGAATGTCAGTTTTCAGCTCTTTATTTTCATCTTTATTATTGAACCGTTCTTTACCTACCAGGAATTACTATGTCTTTTTAATATGTTTTGACTTGTTCTAAATAACATGAGCAGAAGCCTAAAACAGCGGTCCAGTCACATAGATAAAACAATAGTGAAAAGAAAAGAAAGCTCGCTTCAGTTGAACCCAATAAACTCTGCATTTTGCCTACATGCTACTCTGCTAACATCTGCAACATGAGTATTGGCTTCTCAGCAGCTTCCCCAGTTCAGTTTCACATGCTGCTGCTGGTCCCTTCAGGCATGTTTCCAGTTTAGCTGAAGATATTGCAGGAATGTGCTCGGCTGGTTTTGAACCGGAGCAGCGTGAACTCCAAAGTGACAAATGTTTGTGCTCCGTTGTGATGTTTGCTTGCGTTGAGTAATTCCTGCAGATAAGCATAAAGCCTGGTCATATGAAGTCGAAATCGTGCTGCTTATTTATGGGAAGAAACACGTTTAACCGTGCAAATAGAATCCCTCGGGCCGTTCTTTGGTTTCTCCGTGTTGCTTTCTCCCACCGCCAAGCCACTGTGTTTTTTTTTTTTTTTCTTCTTCTTCCTCACATTTTTATTTCTTCCCAGCAGCAGGGTGTTGAGTTCAGATGGCTTTTTTATTTTTGTATCTATAATTTTTTTTTTCTTTCTAGTTTTGTTTGAGTTGTCCCAAAAGTTAAGTGGAAACTTTGAGGTGATTCAACTTTCTCGGTTGTGGTTTCCAAATTTTGGCGCGAGTTGCCTTTAAATACTGGACAGGAATTCTCGCTGCCTGTTCTTAAGTCTCTTTTGCCTGTAGCTTTTGGCATGGCCTTGTATTTTTTTGGCTGTATTTTTGTTAATGTTTTACTAACATATATTTTTGGTTTTGTGTCTTTCACTTATCTTATTTTTGGACAACCCTCGGGTGAACTTGTTTTAAACTTCTGTTGCACAACTTGATCTCTGACCTTTCCGATGTTTTTCTTGATCTTTTTGCAGCTACTTGTTCACAGATATTCACTAACAAGAAGACTTGTGCACATGCCTGTTTTGATAACAAACATCGCTGTACAATAAATTGTTCCGGTAATTATTGTTTTGACATCATTTTCGAGCAATTTATTGATAATGGCACAGTCATTATTAGGGTTGTTTTATTTTGTAAAGAACATTTAACTCTGGAACTGAGTTAAATGTTAAATATTCAAAATAAAACACAACAATCAAAAACAAAAAAATAAAAAGGACATCACAACCATAAATAAAATGGATTCTGATATCTCGGTAAACAAAATTGCCTTTCTAAGAATATTAGTAATCTGCTTTTAAATAAGAAGTGCACAATATATCTGCACCAACACTGTTATCGGCCGATATCAGTCATTTCTAACATGTCAAAAAAAAAACTTGGTTGATATTATCAGGTCATATTTATTTCCAAATTGTTCCCGTTTGTTTCTTGAATGGATTGGTCATTTAGAATTTGTTTGGTCATGTGAGCGTGACGATCACTCAGCACAGGATTGTGGGTAGTTTAACTAAAGCAGAAAAACAGCAGTAAAGTCCAGTGGTGTCACCATTTTTTTCCAGTGTTGAAATGACATTCAAACATAAAGACATTGTACATACAATGTCTATAAATATCGGTTCTTGGCCATAACAGCAATATTAATATCGAATATTGACATCAAATTTTCAAATCGGTGCATCCCCAACTACATGATGGTAGTTGAATGAGCTGAATAAAATTTTTGGGGGCATTAAACCAGAGGAAGTTTGTTCTTGTGGATGTCAAAAAAGAAGAAGAAGAAGAAAAAATGAAACATTGCAAGAAATGGTTTTGCAAGACCGTATTTTATTTATCAAGATTATAAATGATGTGGGTTTAAATTGCTTTCTGAAGATGGGAATCATTCAGATTTTCATCTGGAAGGTAGTAAAATCTCCAGGCTCCATTTTTACATTTGTAGGTTTGTTTACTGCCCTCAGCTTGCCTGTGTACAAATATTCACCCCCCTCCTGTTCTTACCATCTGTTTCAGCCTGAGCTCCGCCAGCCCTGCCCATTCCCCCAAAGAAGAATACGTTACCGCCCAGTCCGCTGAGGCCCCCGCAGGAGAAGCGGCCCCTCATCGGCCTGATAACCAGGGGGAACCTCAGGAGGACAAATCCGAGCCGACGGAGAGGAAATCTGTCCCGGGTCCGTCGGCGGCACGCAAACTCTTATAGAAGACAAATATCATGCCATTTCAAAAACAAGCATCCGAGCTTATTCTCCCTGTCTCTTCCTCTCAGAGGATGTGCCGCTCTGTGGGTTGTGTCCCACGCTCGGCCGTGACGGGCAGGAGGAGGAGGAGAAGTCCTGGGAGGAGCAGCTGGACGTCCACCAGGAGCAGCTGGAGAAGGAGATGCAGGAGGCCAGGAGGATGGTGTTCCGGCTGCAGGTAACTCCGGGTGATAGTGCACCAGAAAACGGGCCATAGCGCACCGGAAAACGGGCCGGTCTCGGTGCGGAGGCAGAACAGCTGCGCAGAGGAACGCAGCATGTGATGAGATTTCATTCAGGTCAAGCTAGACTTCTTCAGCGGGTTGAATCACATCAAATAAACAGCGATACGTTGAGAGGATTGGAGCAACTGGGGGGAAAAAATCTCAGATCTAAACTCAGAATTCTGAGAAAAGAGTCTCAGTTCTTTTTTTTTTTTTCAGCCTTACCTAAACATAGTCCAGGTACATTTACTCAGAACAGACAGAAAAAACAAAAGCAGTGTTCTTCCTTTGTGGTTAAAAATAGAGACAGCCATTTCTTGTGTTCAGCAGTGCAGCTGCAGAAATACACAAGAAACAACACTGTAAAAAAAAAAACACTATAAATAAACATGTCTGAGGACTCGGAGATGTTTTTTTTTTCCCACATACAGTTGTCAGTTTGATCTTATTTTCTATTTAGCTCAATTGCACTGCCTTGATTCTCAGACTCCTTGCAAAAGTATTAGTTTTTAACATATTGATCCTTCCAGACCGCTGAGCTTTTCTGTTGTTTTGAACATCTGAAATGCTGCCAAAACATTTCCTGTTTTATGCAGCGTTTTCACCAGGGATGCACCGATCCACTTTTTTCACTTCTGACACAGATACCAATATCTGAATTTTAGCATCGGCCAATACCGATCCGAAACGGAGAAACGTTGCTGAATTGACTTGAAGTGTTTCTTTTTCTAAACACAGGCATAAATATGCTGAATAATAAATTGATTAGAAAATTCTGCACCAGTGCAGCACACTAAAGTACTAAATAGCTTCACAAGCTAGGTCAAAGATGCCAAAATAACAACTTTTATCTTTTCAGTCATGGAATTAGGAATAAAATATTTGATAAAGAAACTAAAACTGACAGAAACAGTAGGCTGACTGTGTTGGTCAAATGTAAAAAATAAACTGCAATAATAATTCAAACGATTCAGAAAGCGAAATTAGAAATTCTAAATATATTGTAAAATAAATAATAAAACTTGACACCACTCAGAGCACAAAGCATAGAAATAGTCTCCATAGATCCGCTCTTATGTGTCGGGAACATCGTCACCGATACCCGATAGAGAATTTTTTTCAATATTGGGGCCGATACAGATACCAACAGAGTGATATTCTATCACACATACATATTGATTGATTTATTGTCCAGCCCTAAGACAACGCCATCGTCTCCAACGCCGACTTTTGAGCTGCGTCCCTTCTCCCATGTTGTCTCTCTCAGGGTCTGCTGCTGCACGGCTCCCTCCCTGAAGAGGACCAGGACGGATCCGGGAGCTTCGGAGACGGCCGGGCGACGGCGGAGCAGCAGCTGGTACGCTCCGGCTCCCTCCCTCTCTGCGAACCTGAGGAGGCCTCGCTCGGTCGCAGATCTTGCGTGAAAGCGTCCGTGTCAGGCCTCTTCTCTCTGCGATGATGTTTTTCAGCCGTCACTCCCTTCTGGGGTGTCGGTGGGAGAAGCCGGCGAGCCGATGAATTCTCTCTGATCTGCCGGCCCGCTGTCACGCGTTTCTGTTGCCTCTTCATGCGTTCTGACATTTTCTCCCCTTCTCTAATTATCCTGCTCATGCGCTCTTCCTTTGAAGGTTCTAATCCGCAGTCGCCTGGACCAAAGCATGGAAGAAGGCCTTGATCTGAAGGTACAGTGAGGAAGTGTAATTGCAATTAATATAGATGAGCTTCCTTTTGAGTAATGAGGGTGTTCGTGTGTGTGTGTGTGTGTGTGTGTGTGTGTGTGTGGTGTGTGTGGGGGTGTGTGTGTGTGTGTGTGTGTGTGGCTCACAGAGGGAGCTCCTGAGGCACAAACAGGAGACGCGGCACATTCAGGCCATCAAGGTAAAACCTCTTAGCTTATCTTTGGGACTAAAATGGAGTGAAGCATGTAAATCTTTACTATTTTAAATTCAATCTGGTTTGAGGCGATATGCACTTATAGCTTTATCACAATGTCTTTCTGTTCAGTTGTGTCATTAAAATCTATTTGTTGCATCTTTTTTTAGGTAACTGTGTGGCTGTGACTGTGTATCCCAGCAATTATAGCCAAACAAACACAAATACTGTTCTTGAAAAACATTCCCGCTCGTAAGAGGCTTTCTTTAGGACACCGGTCACATAATGACATGTGATTTGTGATTTGATATTATTGACACTTTCATCAAACAAATAGAGGAGAAAATAGTAAAACTAACAATCCTGACAGTTTTGGGGGGTTTTAAACATTCATTGGAATTTATCCTGATAGTGATATATCAGGATTCTTATCATAACAAATTTCTCACAATAAATGACAAAACTTAGTAGATTTGTGCTCCAATCAGACTTTTCTGGCCAGTACGGAGTTAGTTTTCTTTAAACTTTTCAATTTCTGTTCCTACTGACTTAATAACTCTTATATTGTAAGAGGTATTTGCCCCCATATAGGTTACTTCTGTTTTATTATTATTTATTATGGGGGAGAAAAAACCTATGACTTGAAAGAATAAAGAAAATAATTGTGACTTTTAGTGGAACTATTCCGTGAAAAAACTGGAAAAACTACTGAAACATGTATCTGCAGTTAGAAATATTAGTTAGTGATTTATTGTTTCTAGTTTAAGTTTAAAGAGCCACAGGTTACAGACACCTGGTTTAGATTATTTGATATTTTCAATCAATAAATTAAATCACCATTTGAAAGCTACTTTTTGTGTTTACTCACGTTACCTTTGTCTTATTCTGCTACTTATTTGATGGTATGAAACATTTAAGTGTGACCAAAATGTAAAAACAGAAAAATCCTTTCTCTTCACTGTCGCAGAAGAAATGTATGGCAGTTCCCACAACAGAAATAGTTTTTAATGCAGCAAAAATGACAACAAAAAAAAATCAATAAAAATACAAAATGATTCTTCTATATGTATCAAAACATATGTGTATTACACTTAAAAACAGTGAGTTGAAGTAAATGCTGTCTCTTGATGCATTTACAGTCTTTAAAATGGTGGAAATCCAGTTAGATTCAGTAGATTGTTGCGTCTCTGCACATATAAAGTTTACAACTGACTCCTTAACTAAAAAGAGGAAACAGTGGACTGCTGTTGATGAGATGGAAACAATTCGCCCGCCTTTGCGCGCTGATCTCTCTGATCTTCCCGTCTCTCTCATTAGGATGCGCTGCAGCAGCGCCTGTCAGTGCAGGAAGACGCCGTGCTGCAGCTAAAGCAGGAGCTACTGAGGTGCAACATGGCCAAAGATCAGTTGGAAGGAGAAAATGTGAGACAAGTGATGATTTCCTTTTTTTGACCTGATAAAACATCTGTCTGGGATGCAAGTGTACGTGGAAGAAATCTATCTAGCGCTTACCGTATTTCCCCACTCTGCCCGCCTGCAGGAGGAGCTCAAACGCAAGCTGAGTGAAAGGAACAAATTACTCACTGAATATGAGGTACCGCCTTTCATTATTTACACCGTAATGGATTTAATTTTCGCGCCCAGGTAATCACTTTTGTCGTATGTGTTTTTTTGGTTCCCCCCTCCCCCGATTGTCTGTTTTGTCAAAAACCACATCAGCAGCAGCAGCTGGGGAAGAAGGACAGGTTGCTGCAGCAACAGAAGCCCGATGAAAGCCAGCACAAAGCACACGAAGTCGGCCACGGACGGGTACGGAGAGCGCCGCGGTTACAGCGTCGCCACGCCACAATCCAACATTTCGAACCTAACAATCATCAGAGATGCTTCGCACATGACGGGGCGCACATTTCTTCTTATCATAACAACAAGTCATTTATACAACGGAGCCACTGATGCATTCAGACAGCACCGAGCTTGAAAACAAAGCTGTGTTTTCTCATTCAACTCAGTGTTGTAGGATACAGAGCCCATTTCTCACTGCAGAATAAACAGCGCATTAATCAGAGGACGGGTTTTTTTTTTCTTGCCTTTTTTTAATAAATTTCCTGAACTAGGGAGCTTTTCTTGAAGCAGAATTACTCAAAAATAAACACAAGTGCTCCAAGTTTTACTGTAACTTCAAACATAGCATATAGAGCAACAGAGCGAGTCACTAATATGTTTATAACGAGTTTTTGACAACAATAAAGCTCTTAGTCTGGGGATTAAACTTACTTAATTTTGTTTTAGGTGCAGTCAGAAGTTTGGTATAATATTCCATTTTCATTTCAGTGATTTATTGACTTATTTGTATCGTTGACTTTGGAATAGTAATGCAACATACA
This sequence comes from Poeciliopsis retropinna, assembly GCA_010277075.1. Taxonomy (NCBI): domain Eukaryota; kingdom Metazoa; phylum Chordata; class Actinopteri; order Cyprinodontiformes; family Poeciliidae; genus Poeciliopsis; species Poeciliopsis retropinna. The sequence goes on from VMRM01000002.1 coordinate 5,748,374, forward strand.
ATTAAAGTGAAATTTAAAAAGAAGAACTTAGTGCAGTTTAAAGTGAATGTCTGCTCTTTGATATATAGTCAAATATATAATCTGAATTATACCAGATGATTAGAAAAACCATGTGTCAAGATTCTTCTTGCTGAATAACATGATTGAGGTTGTAAGATTGTTAGAGACTATATGAATATTTTTGGCATGTGAGTTAGTTAAAATAATAATTAAATAAAGCTCCGAATTAATTGTACTTTTTCCCACTCTACCATGTCTCCATCTTACAGACATTTAGAGGAGAGAATGGTGGCTGTAGCAACGTGGTGGCGTCGACTTCTCCTCCGACATTTCCGCACAATGCACAAGTATGTGTCGGTTTTTGGGTTTTTACTACTTTTTAGTACAACAACAACAAAAAGATGTGCAGATTTCTGAATTTTTTTTAGAGCTGTACAATGATTTTCATGTGATTCTGCTAAAATGTTGCAAAAGTTCATGCAATGTGTGTAAAACTGGGACATGAAAACGCTTTCTCTATTAGAGGGATAACCCAGTGGAGTCATTCAGAACACTTTATGATGAAAATACTGGAAAAATACTAACAGTTTACAGGGACAGTAATATGTAAAGTTTACTTTTTTTTTAGCTTTACATCATCACATGTTTTAATGTTATTCCCTCATCGAAAACATACCTGGAGCGTCGCAAAACAACTGGGTGGAACTAGCTCCGCCTTTGAGATGTGGTTTTTAAAGCGACAGAAACCCAACTTCCAGGTGTTAAATTCAAACTTCTTTGATAGCATGGAGACTGAGCAACCATCTCAACTCAATTTGAAATCTACAGTTATCTTTTGTTTTATTCACGGAGAAACAGAAGAATGTAAAGCGCTTTCAATCAGTCGGTTTTCACCAAGTCAACAGACTGGAATAGAGAAGCAGCAGTGAACCTGAATACAATAACGGACTGAGCGATAGCTTAGGTCCTTCAAGATGCTGTGGATATTTTATATCTGCTGTGGAGAGAGCAGTTCACTCTGCCATTATCTGTTCAGTTAGCAACATCAAAGTCAGTCATTAGAAGAGCTAAGTGAGCTGATTTAGAAGGCTGGGTTGGTTCTGGGAATTTTTCTTCACTGATCATTTATTTATGGTGATGTTCTTTGTCCTGGAGGTTGAAAAGCCTCCTTGCCATCTTCATCCTTCATCTTTAGCTTCAACTCTGTGAAAGTGAGCTGAACTGAGTCTGTTTTGCCACAGGGCGAGGAGCTGCAGCTCGTCAGGGAAGCGCTGCGCAGTCTGAGGGACGGTTTCTCGGGTCATGACCCCCAGCATCACACCCTGGACACTTTGGAGCAAGGCGTAGCCAGCCTCATGGACCGACTCCACTCTATGGACAACCAGCGGAGACAGGAGAAAGGAGTACGAGCAGCTTCACACGCTGGCTCTGACATGTTTTGTTTTCAGCAGGGGTTTACCAAGAGTAATTGTGTAATATGTTTTTCTTCTAGGAGGAATTTAAATCACCAGGACGCAGAGCCAACTCGACAGACCGTGACTCCTGGCCGCCGAGCTCCAGTAAGACGAGCAGAAACTTTGCGATCTGTTCAGCGTTCGTCATCCCCAGAAACATCCTAACTTGAATCAAATGATCCCCTTTATTACACGCCTACTTGTGGGAGATGGATCATTAGAGTTAGATTTTTTTATTTATTTATTTTTTTCAGTTAAAGTTATTTGTGTCATTATTTTTCAGAAGTGGCACACTCGCACAGCAGCCCGGGACTGGACGCTGTCGTCTCTACTAAAGTGCTCTACTTCACCGATCGCTCGCTCACTCCGTTCCTGATTAACATCCCGAAAAGGTACCAAAATAAAAAAAAAAGCGTTTAGAATAGTAATGATTTTTTTCTTTTTTTTTTTTTTTTGTGTGGAAGGGTTTAATCCTGCAACAAAGTATCAGGGCCACACTAAGAAAAAAGAACATAAACAAATAAAATTACAAAAATAAAGTCTTAATATTATGAGAATAAAGTTGTAATGTCACTTTAGTCTTAAATTTTGATTTCATTCTCATAATATTATGACTTTAATAAAAAAAATAATAAATTTTTAAAGTGACCTCAATGCTCTGTCATATATTCCTTTCTTGTGGGAAGATATATTTATTTCATCCAATTTCAAAAACAAATTGCTTCTGGAGAGTTGAAGCCTGATTGAGGCATGTCCAGAGCTTTAAAGTGGCTCCTTTGGTTTATCCTAGTAAAGCTTCATGTTTCTTGGCGTGTATGGATGCATAGATCATGACTGACAGTGTGTGTGTTTGCAGGCTGGGTGAAGTGACACTGCGAGACTTTAAGGCTGCTGTAGACAGACAGGGCAATTTCAGATACCACTTCAAGGCCCTTGACCCAGAGTTTGGCACAGTGAAGGAAGAGGTACGTCACTCATTTTAACATAACTTCCAATGTGAAAAATAATAAAAACTTACTCCACTTATCTTCCAAAAATATCCATAAAACCTGTCACATGTTGTCAGGTTACAAAACAAACTCGAATGCAACTAACAAGATTTTACATGCCGGTATTTCAAGAAAAGCGGTTTAAGGCTACGAAAACATTAAAAATATATAATTTTAGTCTAATTTTTATTGCAAATATCTTTGAACACTTGAACTAAGACAAAATTAACTTACCAGCAAATTTTCAACGTAGACGTAACCAGACATTTTTCGCACGTTATTAGTGACATAGTCTATCAATGAATCTTAGCACTTTTTCATCAATATTAACGAATTATTGACTTAAAAGAAGCACCTATATCTTGCTGAAAAGTTACCTTGAAGCTAGTTTTGTTTTATTTTAATTATATAAATATATTTGGACCAGATTTTAGACCAAAAATACTTGGCAAAATTATGTGTTTTTGTAACATCTAGGAAGAGGAAAACCTTAAACATATAACTGGAGTTACAATTTTGTTCTATTACTAGAACTAGTTCCTACGCTTTACTACATACAAGGGATCTGGATCCTCAGCGATTGAGAAATTATTGCTTGCTGAACGTGTGGACTGTAAAATTTTCAAACGATTGGATCTGATTTTACACAGTCACTAATGTTTGCTATGACGTACGCAATGTGCTTTCTCGATGATATACTGGAAATCGGTGGGGCGATATTCAACATGTTGCATCGTCTTGGCCTGATATCGCAATGCGTGTGGTGTTCCCATGAGGATAAACAATGATGCCCAGAAACACAAAGGGGGAATTCAAAATATACAGAAGACAAAACAACCGCCATGGTGGAGCAGAAAATCTTGTGCAGATCGGAGAGGTCTTTGTTTTGTTTTTTTCCCAGAAACTTTCGCCATTGCTTCTTCCTACTCTACCATGTTTGTTTACTCTGAACTCACGTTTGACCTTGAGAGGTTTTGAGAGATTTTACATCTGAGAAATCGGGCTCAATGGGAGAAATCCCAGGCTGAGTAATGAAGAGAGATGAGAATCAAGCGGAATTGCATTAAAAAAATAGCACATAAAATTCCCCCCAAAATACATAAAAATTTGTGATTGTGAAAAGTCCAAGGGGTATTGGTATCTGTAGTGTAAGATGCATTTCTTCCACATCTGTAAATGCCGTCTTTGTCGACTGTTCAGGTGTTTCAGGATGGAGCAGTAGTCCCCGGCTGGGAGGGGAAGATCGTGGCGTGGGTGGAGGAGGACCACGGCGAGCGGAGGTAGAGCCAGAGATCACCACTACAAACCTCAGTCTAAAGCATCAAGAATTTAACCGAAAACATTTGTTGTGCCATTAAAAGGGGGGGGGGGGGGGGAAAGCTGTTAAACAATAACTGGGACCAAGGGAGATAACATCTTTCACCCGCAGCAACGTTGGAAATGTTGCTTGCTCACACCAAGAAAATTACTCGACATTTGGGTACTGCTTTATTTAATAGAACTGCATATTACACATTGATACCAGCTTGAAAATGAACATGTCCAATCACAATGTTAACGGCCAGTAATGTGATACTTGAAGCTTTGAACGTTTAGAAAAAACAAAATGTTGGATGGGTTTGTTCTCATAACGGTTGTAATCGGTTCATTGACTGCAGACTTCAAAAATACAGAGTTTACTTATTACACAAAGTTCCATATTGCCAAAAAATCTTGTTGTTCTGCATCGACTTTGACATTTTAATAAACTTAAATTATTGCGTGGAAATGTTTTCTTGACCATTTTTCCCCCTATGCAGAAACACTTTCTGTCCTGTCACCACTGCAGACCCCCAAAATCTTACCAGGTAATTTTCTAGTGCGAATATCTTAATATAAGACAAAACAACCTTCCAAGCAACTTTTCAGGACTAAACGGGAGCTTGTTTTAAGTCAATAATTTCTTAATATTGATGGGAAAAAAAATACTAGTTATAAATGAAATAATCTGATAGTAGACCAGGACATTTTGGCTTCTAATAGGGGAAAAATATCTTGTTCTACTGGCAGATTATTTCACTTATAGCTAGTGGTGTTTTTTCATCAATGTTAAGGAATCATTTACTTAAAACAAGCTCCTATATCTTGCTAAAAAGTTACTTGTAAGTTAATTTAGTCGTATTTCAAGTGTACTAAGACATTTGCACTAGAAACTAGACCGGAAATATTAGATTTTGTGTTTTTGCAGAGGGCTTATTGTTAAAACAGAACCCAGTAGCATCAAAAATCCTCTCACAAAAAACCCCCCAAACAAACATACATTCCTCATGTAGTTCTTCAGAACACAAATTGTTACTAATGTCAATAAATCTTTTGGTAGGCAGTGGAGGGTTAGGATTTACACTTGTTCCTGCACATCAGCCTACATAGCACACTGGGACAATCTCACACATTTCTCTGCAGAACATTCTGAAAATAGATCAATTTACAGCTCTGCCTCAAACTACAATCAAAACAGCTTGTCAGATTTGAGTTTGAAGCGCGACATATGTTCCCACACAGTGTGCGCTCTTAATTCTGACTGCATTGTATGAGCGTGCTTCTGAAGGTGTGTTTTCTGTTGCTGTGAGAGTTCCCTCCTTGCATGCGTGACCCGGCGGCCCCTCTCCCTTTTCTCACCGAAATTAATTGGTCACAAAACAGCCGCTGTCAGCGTGAGCCTCCGTTTCTTCTTGCTGAAGACGGCAGCGGCCGTGTCCTCGTTTATTGTTTTTGGGAACTCCAGAAGCAAATGGTAAACATCTTCCACTTCCAGAAGAACATCCTCCTGCAGAGTTATAAAAAAAAAAAAAAATATATATATATATATATATATATATATATATATATATATATATATATCAGTGAACTGTAAGACTCGCAGGCCAATTATGCGTTTTATATGACATCTAGCCAGCCAGCGAAGCACAGCAGAATCGAAGCGGTTCATTATAAGTGTTTGGGGCAGAGGAGGTGAGTAACCGCTAACCTTAGACACTCTCAGCTGGCACTCTGACATGGAACGAACTTTCGGGAGCTCCACTGTCAGCTCCACACTGCGAGGGACTCCCGCCGCATCGCTCTTCACCTCCACCACATACTCGGGCTCCTGAGGCCCCTGGAAAGTGCTGGAAATGACCTGGATCAAATTCGCCTTCGTCTGCTCCGTGGGCCTGCAAATGATTTGCGGCGCGCTGTCCTCCTCCGAGCGCTGGGAAGAGGAGATCTGTCGCAGGAGGGCGGCTGGAGTCTGGCTGGCTGTGAATGAGAGAAACTGGTGGGAGGACGCAGGTGACACACCCTGGCAGGAAGGGAGCCAGACGCCCTGAGTGAAGAGGTTTGCCGCAGCTTATCAGAATAAGAGGAGTTACAAGGCCTGTGAAATTTTGCTGTACTATAAATTAGCCCACTAATTACTGCAATAAACAATAATATTGCACTGGTTTGACACCCTTTTGAAGTAGGGGTGCACTGATTGCAGTTTTCTGGCTGATTACTGATATTTTAAAATGTGCTGATTCTGATTTTGGCTGACGCAAATTTTTTTTTTCTTTTTGTCTTAAATGTTGCTAAATATAGCAAGAAGTCACTGAGTTGGTAACGTGGGGTCACTATTGTTAACTGCAAACGTGCAGATATGCCCTGGTGGGTCAGTCAAACCTCTCACACGGCAGAGCAAAAAAGAGCACAGGCTGATTTTTAGACCTTTGTCGAGGTACATAAGATCAGTGGATAAGTTCAGCTTCACATGTATCGGCCAATCACAGATCTCCCAAAATTAAGAAGATCAGGGCCTCTTTTGAAGTAATAGCGTAATAATGCAAATTAGCCCTCTCACACAACAACAAACCTTCATTTTTAAAGAAAACCTAGCACTGGAACAGAAACATCCAAAATAAAACAACGACCAAAACCGGAAATGAAAAACACTCACAACCAGGATGACAAATAAAATACATGGATGTTTGTGCGAGCAAAATTGCCTTTCATCAGAATGGAAAATTAGGGATGCACAATATATCCAAACTAACATTGATATCAGCCAATATTCATCATTTTTTTAAACATCTCAATATCAGCCTGAATAATAAAACTTTGCTGATATTTACACCTGATATTTATTTTAATCTTGTTGCCGTTTGTTTACGGTCGGGGTTGGTCATTTAGTATTTGTTTGGTCATGTGACAGTGACAGTCGTGCAGTGCAGGATTCTGGATTGGAAAATGTTATCGGCCACAACTTCAGTATTAGTATCGGATATAAATATTTGCCCAAATTTTTATATCGGTGCATCCCTAATGGAAATGAATAACCTCATCTGAATTTATCACACAATTGGTTGATTAATTGCTTATTTTTTTACAAGTTTGGGGGGGTTGCTGGGTTACTTACTTGTTTCCAGTTGCTTGGAGATGACTGGCAGCTTCTGAAAGCCGAGTCGACACTGTAAGTCGTCTGGGTTACCTTTCGGACTACGGCTGACGACGCTGTACTCCTGAGATAACAACATCCCGTGCTGTTGCTGGGCAAAGCTCAGGGCCAGCATATAGATATTATTAATATCTGCTTTATCCTCTTTCCTCTTCTGTAGCACTGACGGATTTAGCGCCACATCCAGCACAGCGAAACAGCCTGCAGGGGTTAAAACCTTTGAGTTTCTCGCTCACATCGTGCAACACAAATGAAGGCCGTGCAGCTTACAGCCACCTTGGTCCTCTGCGTCGCATCTCTCTAGTTTTCCTCCGCACAAAGGAAGGGAGCTGCTCTGATCCTGAGGCGCAGGCACACGCTTCCAGCTGCAAATGTTAATGTAGAGCAAACCTGGCTTTGGCTCCTGGGAAGGACACAGATGAGCCTGAGACTTCTACAGACATTCAGCATAAAAATCATACAAATGTACTACTCCTAAAGATGCATTTGATGCATTCAGTTTGATATAACAAATATTTTTCAAGGTTTAACAAAAAAAACAAAAAACATGAATCTGGTGCCAAACTTTGAATTTCCTGTGAATTTTGTCTAATGCACATAGAGTCAAAATTACCCATAGGACTACAGGTTCTAATATATAACCCAGTAATGTTTGGATAAATGGACATAGAATAAACTAAAATTAGCTTAATCATCTCCATTATGGTGATTGATATTTTCAAAGAGCAATCAGACAATCAGAATCCATTTTATTTATGGTATCAGTTGTGTGGTTTATATTTCTGTTTCATTTATTGTTTGTTTCTTGTGTTTTATTTTGGATAATTCAAATATCTTCCTGCTCCAGTGTTAAGTATTTTTTACAAAATTAAAGTTTATTTGTCTTAGCAAGCACAACTTGAATTATTATACCATTATCAATATATTACCTGAAAACGTCTCAAAAGAACAATATTTTTTCCCCCTGCAATAATCACATCAGAATGTGTTATTGTGACAGGTTTACATGTAAGCACATATGAGAACCAATAGAGTTTGTAATTAGTGTCCAAGCCCAACTTTTCAGATTTTTTTTTTTTCACAAACTTTAAAAAAAGTTAAAGTCTGACTCTTTCCACAACATTAGTGTTAGTCTAATTAACTAGTTTTGATGGGTTGTTGAAATGTATAATTGTTTACAACCCGGGTGTCAAACTCATTTTTATTTTGGGACATTTCAACAATGATAACTTGTTGAAATGTGAAGAAATATCTGTCTCAACTAGCAACTTTTCATCAATGTAATTTGGCAATGTAAAGATAAAAAAAAAAAAAAAAAAAAAAAAAAAACTGTTCTAATTTGATTTATTAAATAATATTTATTACATAAAGATGAGGTGTTGGATTTGACCCTCGGGACTTTAGTTTGACACATGTTTCTGCTGTCTAGTTGCTTATTTGAGGGCAAGATGAAGAATTTTGAGGATTATTATTATCCCATCACTTTCCATCAGCAGGACGCTGCTGCCACCAACTGCTTCAAAGTTGATATCGTCTGCATGGTTTAATAGCCTCATCGTGACTTATTCAAACTTGCTTTTTTCCCATTTTGACCGACTACCCCAATGTTTTGTCTCTTCTGACTGTAAAACCTCCTCCTCAAGGCATTTTGACGTCATCATACCTGCCGGTGCAAGCTGTCCTAATCAAGCGCACCTGCTGCTGCTGCTGGTCCAGGAAACTCACCAGTATCTGAGTTCTCACACACGAATGGAGCTCAGGCGGTGCGTTGAATTCAGCTCCTCTCTTCATTTGTTCCTCTATGAACTTGCGGTAAGCCGCCGGGTCGCTCTGAGACAAGTCGTCCAGGATGGACCAAAAGTGGCTGACCTGCTGTAAGACATCGTCCCTTCCGCCGTTGCCAGACATCATGCGAAGGTGAATGTCTTCCTTTAGCTTCTGACTGCTAGCTAGTATTTAAACTACAACCTCCGGTTGTTTTGTTTATTTGTTTTTGGTGCAGCTAAAGTATGTGGAAGGTCCTATGAACTCCACAAGTGAAGCTAACTTTGTTGGTGTCGTTTAGTTGCCATAGAAACGAGTTTTAAAAGTATCACACAGTCGCCACCTGGTGGCCGAGAGGTGTTTTTGCAGCGCAATAATCACAAGACGTTGCTTTTAGGGGGGTACAATTTATACTCGGTACACAAAAGATAAAACATGTATGTTTATATTTTCACTCTCTCTATGTGTAGGTCAGTTAACTGACATTTAAAGCATGAATACAACACAGCCATAGTGCTCCACTATCCCAAATGACTCAGCAGTATCCTCTTCTTTCTTGCATCTCTTTTTCTCAGTAATTCTGCAAAAAGAAAAAAAAAAAAAAAACCTAGAGTGATCATTATCAGTCAGTGAAAACTACAATTATGTTTCATTGTAAGCAAGTCAAAATGAATAATAATGGTGGTGTATGACTATTGTAATTAGACGTCATGTTGTGAGCCGTTTTAATTTTTACAGAGCCTTTCAAAGTCATTCACTCCTTGTAAATTTTTTCCATACTTTTTTTTTTTTGTTTTTTGCAGATTAGTTACAAACTTCTCTGTACTTTGGGGGGATGTTATGTGATATATCAGTGAACGTAAAGTAGGGCATAGGAAAAATGATGCACAGTGGAAATAAAAATCTGAAAAGTGTGGCGTACTCATGTATTCAGTCTTTTTTTTTTTCTTTTTCTCCTGTGTGTAACTTAATCTCCATATAAATAAGGGTTCAGGTGAATGTAAAGCAGTGTAATTACAAATTTTGTGTCACAAGTTCTTCTACTAGATTGTCTGCTTCTCCGTTTTCTGGTTCTGCATGCCCAGAACTGGAAAATGGAGAAGCAACATTCAGTTTTTGTACTCTTAGAATCTGGAACAAGCGTTCAGAAACCTGCAAAACAGCCGAAACACTGAGTTCCTTTATATCAAGGTGAAAAGTCCACCTGTTCAGAGCTGCCTTTGATTCATAGTAACTGGAACATTGATTGTTATATTTGCTTAAATTTGATGATGGCATTTCAAAACTGTATTGCTTGTTTCATAATTGGTTATCTTCTTATGTTTTTACGGCATAAATAAAACACTTTGAGCTGCCTTGTTGCTGAAACGTGCTATACAATAAACTTGACTGGACTGCTGTTACATTCAATAAATCCCAATGACATTTGGTAAGTTCCAAGAGGTATGAATAGTTTGGAAGCATTATAACTTCTGTTGATAAAAGTGTCTACCTCAATCATGTCATAGATCCAGTCCAAGAATTCAGCCACTTTGCTGTAAACCCCGGGATGGTTCGGCTCAGCGCAGCCCGTTCCCCAACTCACGACTCCTGCAAGCCTCCACAAATTTCCATCCTGGCAAACGAGAGGGCCCCCGCTGTCCCCCTGATGAGGTACACACAGACAGCCTTCAGTACAACCGTGCACAAATAAAACAACAGGGTGTACATCTTTATTAGTGTTCTAAAAAAGGACAAAAAAAAAAAAAAGTATTTTCGAGTACATGCATCCGACCTGACACGCATCCACTTTTCCTTCCGTGTACCCGGCACAGAGCATCCGTGGAGTGATCTCCCCGTTGTACATGCAGGAGCTGTTGCATTTCTTTGTGCTTATTATAGGAACTGGGGCTTCTTTCAGGGTGTCGGGCGAATGAACTGAGAGAGGAAACATGCATTCAGGGCTGGCCTGTCAGTACAAGTGTCACGCTCTGTCATCGTGCTTTTAAATTAGACTTGTTGCACGAGTGAAATGTAGGTCTGTGTGTAGCAATTCACCGCCGTCAGGCCGTGTGTATCCCCATCCAGAGATCCAGCACTGCGTGCCACCTGGGAGATCATAGTCGTACGGCGGCAAACAGATGGGTCTAATTGTGTCTATTAAAAAAAGAAAAACACTTAGCACTTTGATTGATGTTTGACAAACCTATGTGCACTGTTGCAGATTTTAGCAGCCTTTGTAAATGTGTGTAATTCCCTTTATATACATTGATCTGCAACTGCAGTAGCTTAATCTCACACTGGAAACATTCCCTTCAATTTGGACTTTGGGAGCCAGAAGGACCTCACTCGGTTTTCTCTTATATTGCAAAGGCTGAGCATACAAAAAGTGAGAAACTCTTAATCATCCAGAAATCTCAACTCCCTCTTTTGTCATTTGCTCTATTCAGCTCAACCTGTAGGCTTTCTATATGATTTACATGCGAGGACTGATTGTGTGTCTTTTAAACCACTTTTGTTTTGATGTTGCCACATGTTTTGAATCCCATATCCAACTTTCTGGTTGAATATAACCATTTTTATTTGAAACATCCTGGCATTAGAAAGTTTGTTTTCATAGCATTATAGATGCTTTATGTAGTCATTCTTTGTTCACTCCGAACCCACTTGGAGTGTTTAATGAAAATGTAAATCTTTGTCTTATCTGTTAAAACACGCTCTTCATCTTCATGTGTTCACATTGATGGTAGGAGAACTGAAACAGCAAAGTTTACTTATTTATAGCTGCTTTGAAGGCTTGGTCACCCTGAGGTGTCACTTTGTGCTGCTCTTTGAGGTTTGGATGTTTCTCCTTTACAAACCTTTGAAGTGATGGTATTTCCTTCACTATCTGAAGTCTGATAAAAAATAATAATAAAAAAAATATTTAGCTTGAAAATAACCTTTTGAAAAGTTTTGAACCACAGTCAAAGGAGGTAGAGAAAAATAGCACTTTGAAACAACTCGGACACTACAGCAGCACAGGATCTGAAATAAAAGTTTTATTCTGCCACTTTTAGACGTTGGACAAAAATGAGAGACTTCATGAGGCATTTTGAAACTCATTCAGATAATGTGGTCTTGTTAATGGAAAGCTTTGAAATGATTTCTCATTTTAAAAGGGGTAGACTTTCAAGTTATTGTACATTACTAATTTACCATGTTAATTAATGACATTTATTAGTACTTTGAATTATTAATTGCACCTTTATCTGCTTAGTGTGTGGTGGCAAGATAAATCCAGTCTAACAGCTAGTGGCTAAAAGAAATAAGGCCTGGTGTTGTATCCTTTTGATTTCCCAAAGAATCCGACTCGATTTAGACTATTATCTAAAGTTGCTGACAAAACAATTGAAAATCAGAAACTTTATTATTTGCCAGAACCTTATGATTTGCATTTTTAAAAAATTAACTAATTTGTTTACTTCAATATAATCTTGCATGTTTTATTATGTAAGCAGATAAAATAAATATCAAGTGATTTTTTTTTTTTTTTTTTTTGCATTTAATAAGGTGGAATAAAAAGGCCCACAAGTGCTGAGGTTTGGCCTCGGATCAAAAAGTTCAGATTGTTTTATAGATGCTAGAGATGCCAGGAAGTGTGCAACACTTTTCTTAACATAGGATTCAGTTCCCACTCGATAAAAGAACTCAAATACATGGCTGGATTATTATAATGTTTAGTGTGAGGTTATGCTAGAGCATTAAACTTAGATTTAAGGCTTATGTTTCCACTGATTTTTGTATGGAAACCTCGTCCACAGACATACCTGTGAAATTGAGGGGTCTTTGCAGCTTCATCAGCGCTATGTCGCTGTCGTGGCTCCTGTGGTTGTAGTTCTTGTTGTAGATAATCTTCTCCACCACGTAGCCCGCATGCTGAGCGATTTTCACCGAACTACGAGTCACAATGCCCGCATAGACCACCCAGCTGGACACCTGAGGTAGCCTGTAGCTGACATTTCAGATGGAAAACACACGCAGTTTATGACTGACCACTGCCCTTCAGAGGCGCTCCGACCCGTGACCCGTAATGCTGTTAAATTCAGCCGTCTTACTTGTGCACACAGTGGGCTGCTGTTACTATCCATTGACTGGTGATGATGGACCCTCCACAGGTGTGACGGTTGCTGTAGTAGAGGCTGACCTGCCAGGGCCACCTGCCCAGCAGGGCCTCAACGCCTCCTATTATCCTGGGCAGCTTCGCTCGGGTCCCACACTCTGCACAGAGCATCGTTTATCAAAGACCTATTTGGTCAGAGAGCGCACCAGCAGATCTAGTCACTCATTGTTCCAATATTGAACTTTCCACAGGGGTTTTACAGAGGGTTTTATGTTGGGTGAAAATGCTGAATCAAAAGTTCAAGCCAATTTGCTTACCAAAACACTGCAAAGCAATAATCTTCCCTGTGATGCAGCTCTCCCTAAATGAAAATAAATGGAGTAACTAACGAGGCGTAATCAGTACATTAGCAGTTAAATCTGTGTAAATATGATGGCCTGAGATTAATCACCTCACCTGAAGTGCCACATGTTTTCTAAGCTGCTCTTCTGTTTTGAGGTAATTTGTATGAAACCATCCGTGTAGTTTGGCCCGACGTCTGTGAGATTCACTCCTTTATGCCTGGTCAGTCTGGTAAGAAAGGGGAAAATATGAGTGAGAGACATAAATGAACGTGCTATGTTTATGTCTTGAACTCATCCCTATTGAACTTTTTCATATTCTGTCATGCAAATCTAAATGCATTTAAATTTTGTGTGATAGTGGTGCATAATTGTGTGGAAAAGGACACAATTAATTTAAAATCTGTAATATGCATGTGTGTCCAGCACTTCTGAATGAATAATTTTGTAAAACTTCAAGAGACGGAAGCTTTTGCCTTTTATGCTTTGCAGAAAAGTTCAGACTCAACTGAATTGTATGGACAATGTATGTTAAGATTAGTCTTCAAGATTTGCCCCAAATTCTGAACTGGATTAAGTTCTGGACTTTGACTACGCCATGCTGACACATGAATATGTGTTGAACTAAATCCTTCCAATCCAAGCCCATGGTCGGCCATGACAGTACTTCATCCCTGACATGCCTGCTGTGTTCCTTGGTCTGCATGATGCTGCTTGTTCACTTACAGGGGTTGGACAATGAAACTGAAACACCTCTCATTTTAGTGTGGGAGGTTTCATGGCTAAATTGGACCAGCCTGGTGGCCAATCTTCATTAATTGCACCAGTAAGAGCAGAGTGTGAAGGTCCAATTAGCAGGGTAAGAGCACAGTTTTGCTCAAAATATTGCAATGCACACAACATTATGAGTGACATACCAGAGTTCAAAAGAGGACAAATTGTTGGTGCACTATCTTGCTGGCGCATCTGTGACCAAGACAGCAAGTCTTTGTGATGTATCAAGAGCCACGGTATGCAGGGTAATGTCAGCATACCACCAAGAAGGACGAACCACATCCAACAGGATTAACTGTGGACACAAGAGGAAGCTGTCTGAAAGGAATGTTCGGGTGCTAACCCAGATTGTATCCAAAAAACATAAAACCACGGCTGCCCAAATCACGGCAGAATTAAATGTGCACCTCAACTCTCCTGTTTCCACCAAAACTGTCTGCCGGGAACTCCACAGGGTCAATATACACGGCCGGGCTGCTATAGCCAAACCTTTGGTCACTCGTGCCAATGCCAAACGTCGGTTTCAATGGTGCAAGGAGCGCAAATCTTGGGCTGTGGACAATGTGAAACATGTATTGTTCTCTGATGAGTCCACCTTTACTGTTTTCCCCACATCCGGGAGAATTACGGTGTGGAGAAGCCCCAAAGAAGCGTAGCACCCAGACTGTTGCATGGCCAGAGTGAAGCATGGGGGTGGCCATATCATGGCATTCCCTTGGCCCCATACTTGTGCTAGATGGGCGCGTCACTGCCAAGGACTACCGAACCATTCTGGAGGACCAATGGTTCAAACATTGTATCCTGAAGGTGGTGCTGTGTATCAGGAAGACAATGCACCAATACACACAGCAAGACTGGTGAAAGATTGGTTTGATAAACATGAAAGTGAAGTTGAACATCTCCCATGGCCTGCACAGTCACCAGATCTAAATATTATTGAGCCACTTTGGGGTGTTTTGGAGGAGCGAGTCAGGAAACATTTTCCTCCACCTGCATCACGTTGTGACCTGGCCACTATCCTGCAGGAAGAGTAGCTTAAGATCCCTCTGACCACTGTGCAGGACTTGTATACGTCATTCCCAAGACGAATTGACGCTGTATTGGCCGCAAAAGGAGGCCCTATACCATACTAATAAGTTATTGTGGTCTAAAACCAGGTGTTTCAGTTTCATTGTCCAACCCCTGTATGTTCTCTAATAAACCAGTGAGGCAATGTATTTTATCTAGGGGTAACAGATCAAAAGGGGCTGGATACAAATGAACCCCATACAATTTTTTAATTTTTTTTTGTCCGTCTTCCCCATTATTTCCCACTACTTTGTGTTGGTCAGTTACATAAAAATGTGTGAATATTTCTAAGGAGTAAAGTTTAAAAAAGGGGAGTTGTCACTCTAATTTCAGTCTAAATGAAGATGTTTGCATGGTGTTTGTGCCGTCACACCTCAGGTAGCCCAGCTGCCTGCAGACTAGTGTTCCTAACGATGAGTTCCACCTCTCGGAGCACACCGGCAGCCAGGTGTGCAGCCTTCCCAGCTGGATCTCCAGTAGGGAGTTCTCCGGGCTGATTCTGTAAAACACTGAACCTGATTGATTCAACATTCCCTCCGGAGACAAACTCTCAGTCAGCAGTAATGAATAAGTGCACAGGGCGATAAGTTTTGAAAATGCACAAGTACCTGTGTTAATATAGTCGGCACAAAGGGGTCATTAACTGTGATGTTTCTTTTACGTCAGTCAATGATATTCTCTCGCAAGCGAGGCAAAGGACAACAAGAAGCAGCTGTTGTATACAGATTTGGCTGCCGCTGATGTAAAACTCACTGCAGAGGTGACCCTTGATGCCATGTAATGAATCACTTGACTATAAACCGTGCAGCAACACACTCCTGCTCCGACTGTTAATTCATTCAGCCGAGGGAAACAGACTCTTAAGAAATGAGAAGAGAGCAGACCTTTTCGCGGATGGGAGACGGAGACATCATCAGTCACGTTGCAGAAAGAAGTCTCCTTCGTATCTCCAAGCCCGACTGCGGTTTGGGAAGAGGATGGCCTCAGCAGAAGTTTGACTGAACGCAGAGAGCAGTTTGAGTTTTAAAATCATTTTGGCAGATGAGCAGCAAAACCTTTTTTTTTCTAAATGTTAACAGTCGTTCTGAATTGGAGCTCGGAGCAAATTAAAATCTGTGTGGTAATAAAATTGTCAGAAATAAATGATAAACTTGGAAAGACTACCAAAGATCTAATTTAGCGTGATTTACAATACTATCTTCTGTGCAGCTGTAGGGGGAAAAAATAGGGCGAGGTCCAAAAAACAGTCTGTTTTATTAGTATGAACCAGTTTTTTTTCTTTTCCTACTTTTGGACCTGGATCTGAACCCAAGTAATCCTTATTTTTATACCCATATGTTTCATTATCCGAGCAGCTTTTATTTACTGCCAAGTACCCATTTTGCATCCCGTTAAAGGTTTTTAAATAAAAATGAGAATAATAAATCATTTGAAGACTAAAGCATAATTAGATTCTTTCTACCAGAAAGATTCTAATTATGCCAGATGAATTAATTGGCCAGACAGCAGTGTCAGCCCTCATTAGGTTCTTGCAGGGTTATCTGTGTTAAGATAAGTCTGCAAATAAGTAAAAACAAAGTGCAGAACCCAGAATTGATCATGAATAAAACATCTGATGTTAGTCGAGTTACTACATATTATCGGGCTTTTTGGAAATTAGCATTAGCCCTGAGATTGTACAAGCAGTGGCTTGCAAAAGTATTTATACCGGTATCTTCACATTTTGTTACACTGCAGCCACAAGCGTTGTTATTTTGGGATGTAGTGTGACAGAACACAGGGCTGGCCCAAGCCGTTTTGGAGCCCTAAGCAGATTTTTATTTGCCCCCCCCCATACCAGCATGTCTTTATTATTCTTAAGCTACTATGTGTGTAACATACTATCATTGCCATCATTTGTAATTAGCTTGCATCATAGCAGTGTTATTATAGCTGTTTTTGTCCTTGTGGGATGAACAAACTGAAAAACATTTTTGATTTTTATTTTTCTTTTGCAGAGTGGTATTCAAATGTGCCACATTATTTCAACTACTTAAAAGCAGATGAACACAAAAATGACATATTTCCTCATATTTCCTGACAGCAGCCAACAGCAGGAGGATATTAATATACTATTTTTACCAACTGTAAAAATAACAAATAGTTTTTCTGTGTTTAATAGCACTTAGTCTGTATAATTTAATGTTATTTTATAAATGGGTATATTTCATCCTGCTAGCTTGGTGCTCTTGAGGCCCCTGTGGGGTGTAGGGGCCCTAAGCAGCCGCTTAACTATTATTCCCCAATAGAAAATAATTATAAAGTGAAAGGTAAAGCATGCATTGTTTTTTTTTAACTGTTTAAAAACAATGTACTCTTCTCAGAATGACTTTAATAATTTTGATATTTCCAAAATACACATCTGATAAAGAAATTATTTTTCTCTTATAGCCACATGTTGCTAAATATTAAATAAAATTCAGGGCAACAAAACTGCCTTCCAAAGTCACAGAATTGCTAAACAGAATTCAGCTGTGTGTGATTTTTCAGTAAACACAGCATCATAAAGACCAAGAAACGCAGCAGGCAAGGCGGGGGGTTGGAGTTGTGAAGAGGTTTAAAGCAGGGTAGGAATGTAAGACGACAATCTATAATCTGAAAGTGGAGTGTGGCACAACATGACTGCGTTCACCGGCTTTGACAGGCTGGGTAAGGAGAACTCAGAAGAAATGAGAGCTCGACCACCCAGGAGATGAAATCTGTCAACAGTGCAACTGAGTTTTACACTCCAAAAATGTTCTGTTTGGAACAGTGGCAAGAAGAAAGCCATGAGGACAACATTAAACTTTTGGTCTACTTGCAATTATTTATTGTATTTATTTTATGCAGTGAAACAATGGAACACTCTCTCACTGACAGAAGCTGCAAAGTACTATGACATTACTGAGTGACATAATGAGAGGAACCTGAACATTAAACTAGCTGCAAATCACTAGTTTATCCCATGCTTTAAACACCTGGCAGCCATGTTTAAAATCTGCACTTTGATGTTGGTGTTAGCAGTGCATGATATTAAAAAATCTTTCAATGGAGATAATATGCTAATATTGAGATTTATACCTCCCTACTTATCCCTCTATCTAATCTATACTAACTACTCTATATCAACCTTTAGCACTCAAGAGAGCTTTTGTTTCTCTTACTTCCTAAATATAGCAAAGGCATGAAAAGTAAAACTTGAGAACTCTTAACATATTGCACACCAGACAGTTATTTGTCACATAAATGGTACAATGGCGATATATTTGCGATATTTTGAGGTGGTGTATGAACAGAATGCATAAATTGCATCCAGTGTTTGTCCTGTCTGACTGAACTGTATTGTCAGCGCTCTTGGAGAAATACTCCCAAGAGTTGCAGCAAAAGATGACTCTGCAAAATTTTGACTGAATCTAGTTTATTGCCTCCGGCATTAAATCCCAGCAAAACTCCTGAAATCTGAGACTTTTTAATTTGATAAAACGTCAAAGTTTAAGGAAACTTGTCTGAATAGTTTTGCGAGGCACTGTATTCCCCTAGAAGTTTTAACGAGGATTTTTCTCTTTCTTTTTTTGTGGCACATTTTATTTTTACTTTGTAGCTCCAGCCAAGCTCATTTAGTCATTATTTCTCAGACACATTGACTCACCTAGAAACCAGACACCTACAAGTAAGCCTCCCAGGAGTCCGACTGCACACACCGCCGCCAGCAGCCTCACCAGCCTATGAGCTGCAGAAACAGTTAATAATGGTATTAATGCCTTCAGAACCCTGGTGTGAGCTGAAAGGTACGATCAAATGTCAGCTGGTAAATCTGTGAACACACAGCAGAAGAAATCAAGCTCTTAGGATTTTTTTTCTAGGACTATATGGCACCAAGGAATTAAAATACAAATATAATGATGTGGTTTTGGTGAAGAAGGGACTCTGTACTTTTAGTAGTAGTGTATAGTCACTGGTCCAATCAGCTGCTGGTGTAGGTCACCTGGACGGTGCTTACCGTGAGTTGTGTAACGAGTGCCCTTTAACCAGCCCTGCACCCCTTTGGCTGCCGCGGCCCCTGCTGTTGTCTCAGAGTGAAAGGGATGACTGACAGCCTCTGGGTTTTCAATCACTGACAATGCGTCTCCATCAAGATTCTGTGGGAATTACAGCGGGGCACGTCAGGTTTCATTTGGAGCTCTTTTTCTTTTTTTCTTCTTCTGTATGACACAATTTTGGCAACCGCACTGACCATCTGCTCTAGAGCCACAGTCAACCTGTCAGGTTCTGTCGAGTTTAATTAGGAGCTCTGTAATGCTGAATATTATCCGCCATTAACCAGCCTCTGATGTATGCAGTCAAGGTGGTAAACATCCACGTGTGTGTCAACTCTCTCTCCCTGCTGATTGAAGCATAATGAGCGAGCAGAGGCTTCGGCTTGTCGGTTTTTGTTTCTTGGATGCACGTTGTGTTCAGTGCTGTATTTCTTCATCATTTCCAGACAGATTTTATGACTACTGAGTGTCTGCATACAGAGCTGTCTTGCCGAGAAGCAGCTGTTTCTATAAGCAATTTATCGCGGTAATTATAGCCTGTTTCTCACTATATGGGATGTGCATAGTCGATATCTTACTCTGCAAACTGCATCTGCACACATACACAGTGCTTATTTGCATATCATAATTTCTTCAGAGGGCTTTTATCATTCATTCAAATCGTTATTTTTTAATGAGTGAACACTCAAACTTTAAAAAGCAAAAAGGATGCAAAACAAATTGTAATTTATAGTAGATTATCTCTAAACCTCATATGGTCACAAGTAAATACAGGCTCAGATATATACAATTGAAACAATTAATTGAATTAATCGTGATGAATCAACTGTTTACTAAAATAATTACTGCTCTAAACATATTCGGGGCAGTAATTAAGCCAAACATGTAAAATAAATATATACATTTTGCATTTAACTAAGTTTAGCTTCACTCGATTCAAATTCACCAAAGGAATACATCTAGGCAATAAAATGTTTATTTCTTCACTTTAATTATTTTTGATGGTCTTTCACTTTTAATATTGTATTTAAAAAAGGCTTAATTTGTCAA
Source organism: Poeciliopsis retropinna (assembly GCA_010277075.1). Classification (NCBI taxonomy): domain Eukaryota; kingdom Metazoa; phylum Chordata; class Actinopteri; order Cyprinodontiformes; family Poeciliidae; genus Poeciliopsis; species Poeciliopsis retropinna. The sequence goes on from VMRM01000002.1 coordinate 5,768,400, forward strand.
ATGATACATTTATAAAGATTTGTCTTTTTTTTTTTATCCAAATGAGCAGTAGAATAATCAATTATTAAAATAATTTTGTTGCAGTCGTACATACATGCATAGATAAATCCCCACTAGCAAATGTAAGAGAAACCATATCGTTTCAGTGAAACGATATGGTTCTTGTAGTTATGTTTTTGGTACAAGTTTGGATATTTGACCATTACACTTGTCACAATTGGTAGAGTTCCCTTTAATTAGCTCCTTTACTTTTATGTTCAGTGCATTTTATTACATTTGGCATCAAACTCATTCCAGAAGCTTAGTATTATTCTACTTGATCCAATCTAAAATCGAGCCCCATAGTTATTACCCAGTTTTCGGATGTTCATTCGAATTTAAAGTTGAGGACTTCAGATGATTGTTCTCTGTTCTTCCTGTTGCTGACATCTTGTCATTGTCATGGGGGCAAAAAGCTCAGTCTGTTAACCATAACGCTTTTTTTTCCTTGCTGTTGACTTGTTTGTTTTTTTGAGCAGGCCTCCTCCTTGCTCTGCAATGACTCAGTCCATGATAATGTGAACTTTGTTTCACTGAGTAGTGACTCTGGTATTACATCAGTTTTTAGTTCATAGAATGTTTGAGCCCAGGTTGTTCGTTTATTCTTGAACATCCGTATGTTATCTCTAAAATATGACTGCTCATGTCAAATGGTTGGTGCAAAATGTACTGCGTTTCATGATCAGATGAGTATTGAACCATTTTGCTACAGCAACACAAAGGCTGTAAAGTAAGGCTCTAAAACATATAAACCCTGAAGCTGTTCAGCATAGTGTTGACAGAATCATGGTATGGGACTTTTTGTTGCTTGTTGCACTAAGCAGATCTAAGAACAATAGAAGACCACATCTAAATACTCTAAATTAAATCAAGCTTATTGATTTAATCTCAAATTAATAAACATAAATGTAGGCTTTTTCATAATATCAAATTTTGCTGGATGATAAACTGTTTAAGAAGTTAATGCAATAAACGATAATGTGGTTTTGAGACCATTTTCAAGTGATATAATGGTAACGTCAAAAATAATAATGCAAGAACACATTCTAAAAGATCAATAAACTTTCAATTTTAATCCACATTTAACACTGGAACTGTGAGACATTTTAAAATAAAACAACAAATAAAATGAATTTAGAAGTTTTTGTAAACATTTTCTTCAAAAAAAAAAAGAACTAGTTGAGACAAAAGCACCAAATTGAAGACTTTTATCTTCCGGCATTTGATAGAAAGAGAGAAACGATAAATCATGCCAAGGGAAATAATTGAGTTTCTTTTAATTTATCATCCAATTAATTGATTTGATTATTGTGACATCAAAAACAATGATCCCAGACACAAAAACTGGTTTTATAATAAATGATGTCGACTAATGTTCAGTGCTTTGGAAAGGCCTTTCCTTAACTATTCCAAAAAATTGTAAGCAAAATCTGGGAAATGAAAAAAAAAATCGCATGCAACAGAAAATGTCAAATATTTAGTTACTAATATGCCAGAACCAGCTACTAAATCTGTGGTTGAAGAAAAACCACAGATTTTTCTTTGAGGGCACTTTAACCAAATATTAGGACTGTTGGTTAAAAAGACTTTCTACCACTGAAAAGTGACGCTTATAAACCTTTAGGAGACCAAAGTCTGTGAAGTTCATGCCCCGTTTTTCAGTGGAACGATAATTGAAGGTTAAGATGCAGTTTTCTCCAGCAGATTGAGCATAAGTCGAGTACATTGGCAGAAAACAAATCTACGTTATAAATGGAAGATGCATATAAAATCTGTAAACTAAAAGAGCAAATGTAAAGATATGACAGAAGTGTTGACTTTAGGAATACTGTAAGAGATGGAGCTACAGTGTCCTCAACAGGTAGTGTGTTTATTTGTCCTACCATGTTTTCCTGGTGTACAGTCCTGATGGAAAAGTCGCAGCGTCGTTCCTGCTCATCGGTATGCCTGTGGCTGTGGAGGAATGGAGGTCCGGCCCGGTTGATTTGCCATTTAACAGAATGCAACTCTGGATTTTCCCCCTCACAAAGAGACAATGAGGTCAGCAGCGGTGAGGAGAATGAGGCTGTTTGTCTGTCTGCGGGGTCATGGGGCCAGCAGAAGCTAGCTAAACCAGGTATTTGTTTCTTTTTTTTTCTTCTAATGGAGGTAGTGGTGGGAGGCGGGAACATCTCCAAAGATGCCTCTGAGCTCGTTATTGATGGCACTCCTGATGGTTGCCGGGTAACACTTTTTACCTGAGCCGAGGGACAGTCTTGTCCTCACCTGAGACGCGCTATGACCTGACAGTTTTCGCTTTCTGAGAAAAGGTCGTTATTGCAAATTGTTGAAATGTCTCACATCACGTCAAACTCCACGAGATGAAACCCAAAGCCATCGTCACTCAGCACTCATCGGGAAAATGAAGTCCGCTCAGTCTGCCACTGACAGATGGCCTCTCTCTTTAATGGTTCTTTTTCACTTGTTGTTTTCCCAGTTTTTAAATAAGCCCTTTGTCTTAATTAGCTCATAGTGTATGACCAGAGTGGCTGCAAAGATCCATTACCTCCAAGAAAAGAAGGAAATAATTAGCACGTTGAATAAGAAGGATGAGATCTATTTGAGTATGGTCAGAAAAAAAAAAGTGTTGAGCTTCATCAGAAAGATCAAAGCCTGTCATTACTGTATGAACACAAATTGAATTTCTCCTCAGACGACAGCTAATTAGATTCTTTCAGCAAAAAAGAACATTTGATTTAAAAAAAAAAAAAATCTGTACTTATGTCTCATTTATGTGCAGGATTAACGTCCAGGTGAGCGGATAAACTGGAAGGAAGAAAATTCCTCCTCATCACGCTGTCAGAGCTGACACAGACAGACAGCCCAGATCTGCTTGGCTCATCTAGCAGCTGTCTGAAAGTGTTTGAAATAAAACACAGAAGAAGAAGAAATGTGGAGGGATTAATATTCCATTTGATGGAGCTACGGCTGCATTGATGATATTAATACGGTGCAGAAGCAGGTGAGTTGGGTAATTTGCATAAGCACTTCATGTCTCCCTCTTCTGGTGGCTTTTTATTCCACAGTGCAGAGCTGAGGATTATTTACACTGCTGCATTTATTTAACTCATTTAGTTATAGATTCCTTAGGATGTTAGGAAATCCGTTAAAGAATATCTCTGAATTTAGTTTAAAACCCTTCAATACTGAGATAGTTTGAACAAAGAGTTTTAGATTAGGCTTGTGCAGCATTAAACTAGCAATCTGTTTAAAAAAAAAAAAAAAAAACTGATTGATGTCTAAATATCTAGTCATTTATGCTCCTGTCTGGTGTTTGCAAACAGGCTACCTGATGCGCAACATATCAAAATATGATGTGAAGCCATGTTGAAACTGAATTTAATTAAACCTTTCTTTTTAAATTCAAACTAAATCTTAAAGGAAGATGGTAATTTTGTAAACATGAAGATTTCAGGTTATGTAATTTAGTGTCCAAAGTAATAAGAGGATCAATCTTGAGTTACTTCAGGGTTTAATGATACGAATCGTATTATAATCATCTGTTTCCTGTAGTATTTAAATGTCAGTAACCTTCTCTAGACTTCAACACATGTACTGAGGGTTTGTTTTTGTTTTTGTTTAGCATTTTTCTTAAACAAAGATTGTTTTAGGAAATTTGACCTGGAACTGATGGAGTCTATGATTGCAACTTTTATTGTGAATGCAACATCCAGATTGTACATGAGATTTAGATGATCTCTATTTTCTTTTAGCATCATTACGCTACGTGCAGCTTAGCATAGTGTACTGTGTTCTCTTGCCGGATGAAATCTGGTATTGGATGAGAAAACCTTTGTCTTTTGAACATCAGAGGTGCAGCAGGTGGTCTGTTCAGGACCACAAAGCCTTGGTGCTGTGAATTTGGGAGGTGATGCAACTCGGTGGTAAACAAGCCTTTTATTTCAGTTCTCGTTTGTCATTTTCAAAGTCACCCTTTATGTTTTCTTCACGGTTTTCACTTAAATTTGAAGTATTTCCAATCTGCCTTTGCTTTCAGGGTTTCTGTGCTTTGCTGCTGAAGATGTTTTATAGCTTCCTTATATCGACCAGTTGTTTCCTTTATCATATAGAGACATCCAGAAAATATGTGGTGCACTTCCAGCTGCTTTACAGAGTTAGTCAGTGCAGGGATAAGATTTTTGCTGCTGCTTAATTGCAGTATTAAAACAGTAAACTATGAATAATTGGGAAGTTTTCACAATTTCATATCAAGTCAAATATTTTCTGCATTTTCAAGTAAGATCTTAAATAAGCCTTTATGTTGTGCTGATTGGACAAACCAACTGAATATTTAAAGAGATTTTCCAACACTGTTAACCTTTACTGAAAGCAAATGCTGTCATTTTCTTTTAAATTTCTTAATTCACTATAAGAAACGCTCCCTGGCTTTCTCATAAATTTAAAATAAAACGTCTCCAGCGCAGCACAATCCCAGCAGCCGCTGTGTGAACCGCCCAGATTTCTTCCTGGGTGCTGGTCTGTGGAGACGCTGGCTGCTGGCCAGTTTGGATCTTCATCTGTCAGTCTGTGCTCTCCCAGCTCCGGGTGCTCAGATTTAATCAGCGCCGCTCTTATCTCAGTCATTAGTGTCTCTGCTTCTGTCCAACGTCCAAACCTTAAATATCAGACCTGGTCTCTCGGTGGCCACCTGGAAATCCGTCATGAGGCTCAAACAGAGAGAGTTTTTTTTTTGTTGTTGTTTTTTTACTGTGTGTTTTTGACCGCCTTAGTTGCTTTTTAAAAAATAAAATCCAGCTTCTCCAACGCATTTAAAATTCATGCCCTCATTCGTAGGCTTTTATACTTTTCAATGTTTTTGGCTTTGACTTCTCAGAGGAGATGGACGCTAAAGGTCAGAGTGAAAGGACAGCTGAGACAGCAAAAAATACAAACATAAAGATGTGCTTTTTTTTTATTTTATTTTTTTTAGATATTTTATGACATTTAATTAACCTCTCATATGTTAGTTTTGAATCGTTTACAAATATGACTTAAACTTCAATACTAGCAACCAAAAAACATTAAAAGAATGGAACTTGTATAAACGTATCAGTTTTCCTTTTGATTGTTTTTCTTAAAGCTTTATTTGTCTATGAATGGTTGATCTTGTTGTCAGCATCCTCTAGCAGGTTTCGGTGTTTCTCTTTGTGACCTCAACATGACCTTCACCATCTGCATTCGCTGCCATTTCCTAATGAAATTGCAGACAGTTACCTGAATCTATGTGCTTGGTAAAGCTTTCTTTAATTTGGAGGCATTAATTATTTTAATTTTCAGCATGCTAGGTGGCTGTTTAGAGGAGCCACAAGCTGCTGATTATCAAAGGTGTGAGAAGTCAATTTTCTAAATTTGCATCTTGTGACCTTTTCTAACAATCAGTGTGAATAAGTCGCATCCTTAACAAGGAAATTCATTTCTCTGACTTGAAGGTAGCCATGAGAACTCGAATGCATGGTTTCTGCACCTTTCATCTTTTTCCTTTTGAGTTTTCGTCACTCTTTTGAATTAATGTTGAATAAAACTGATCTTTTATTTGCAGATCAGTTTAGTCTCATCTCTGCTATTGTCACTGATGAAGCTTTGGTCCAAATCTATAAACTCCTTCGTGAATCTTTACATGATATCTCTGTATGAAATGATAAAAATGCCTTCAGATGAAATGTTTAAATACTTAAATACCGAGCCGACTGTGCATTGTTGCAATGTTCTGCTTTTTCAAACCTTTCGCAAAATAATTAGTTTTTCATATAAAAATGAGTTCTTCCCGTATTGATCTGTATGGAAATGTAGATACATTGTTTACCATATAAAATGTCTCATGATCAGTTCTTATGAAGTCAAATATTCCAATTTGCATTTTAGTTTAGTTTTAAAGCTCAAACATTGTAAATTCAGTTAAAACTTTAACATTTTACTCATCGGTTTATAATTTTATTTAGCGATTGATTTGGCAATTTAGAAAGCATTACACTGAGAACCAAAAACCAGGTCAGGGTTCCTGAAGATGATTATTTTTTTTGTTTTTATGTATCCGTTCATGTTAATTTGATTAGAGACGCACATCATGTTTCAGTGTTATGTAACCAGTGACCTGTATATGATGAGTCCTGACCACAGGATATGTCATAGACACATAACTTGGATTGGCTTTTTTTTATAGAAAAGATGAATAGATAAAATATATTATTGAAAATAACCTCCTTGTGAAGAAAATCCTTTTGTGGCTTTCCTCCTTTTTTCCAAAGGAAAAGCTCTCCTTCTTTCATATTTACTAAAATTGTCATTCTCTTGTTGGTCTCAGCTCAAAAGGAAAAAGATGAAAGGTATTAACTAAAACCAAAACATTGCTTTCCTTGTTGTGAAAATCTCCTGTGCCTCATTATCAGTGTGTTTTAGTGAAGAGAAGTCGGACATTTATTCTGACTCTCATAAGTCGAATCTATTTTTAGGAATCTTTCAGACTGATGTGGAAACAATTTCTGATAAATGTCCCATCGTTTTAGTCAGCTCATCCCAAATATAGTAAATGGTTCTAGTAAATGGGATCTTAAACCTAAAACAATGAATATTTTCTTATGAGAAATCCAAGTGATTTGAGTGAAGACTGGCCCTGCTTATAGTATGAAGACTGTAATGAAGATTTCAATATTGTCTACTTTTTGTTCCAATTCTGTCTTAATTCATTTGGTGATTATTAGATGTGGGCATTTATCAATTATTGTAAAAATTTTCTTAGAAGAATTTTTGATTTAGTCTTGATAAGTTGGAATTAATAATATATATATATTTTAACCTTCAAAACTGACATTATTGGAAATATTCATTTTTACAATTTTGTCCACAATTTGTTCCATGAGACTACTAATAATCAATAATCAGACCATCAATATCACTTCTCTCAGTATCACAATTAAATCATAATAAATTTTTAAGTCCATATCACCCAGCTCTAGTGACTATTGATGTCATTATTATTGGATTTTTTTTTCTTTTATTAATTTATCTGATTTGACATAAAAAAAATTCTAGAAGATAAAAGTCAAAAATCTAAACGATGCAGATTGTGATCATGTGTTTGGAAAACCTCTTTATTTAGGGGGAGCGGACTTGCTCGTCTTCCAGGTTATGATATTTGGTATCATGTCTCATGTATTGGTTTAGTCTGGCACAAAGCTTAGCATAAAAAAAATGCAGCCATAAACAAAACACATGTCATGAAAGTCATATAAATATCACATTTAACTGAGTTTTGTAGGTTAAATATTAAAAATGTTTTATTTGCGTTATTTCACTTGACCTAATGTAGTTTTTTGATTGTTGATTCTCTGTTGGTTGACTTTGTGTTTATTATGTAAAACACTTTGAAATGCCTTGCTGCTGAAATGTTCTATACAAATAAAATTTGATTGATTGATTGATAAATCAGCACAATGCATAAAACAAAGTAATTAAAAATGCCTAAACCACAAAATGCAACACAGATATCATGAGTCTAGAGAAACTATTCCTGGTCAAAGTATCAATTTCTGTGAGCGTCTCTGCAGAAAGCTGTTGTATCTGCAGGACGTCCTGCAGCCTTGTGCTGTGAGGTGAAGTGTGTTATCAGGTTGAGATGTGGCTGAACTGACCTTTACAGAATGACATGGCGGAGCTGCGCGAGCCGTTCGCATCACACACCAACACTGCATCATGTGCTGAATGTGAGCTGTCCATGAAACACACACAAACTAACGCAGGATCTCTTCCTGCAGCCATCTGCTGTAACATGCTGCCCTCTTGTGGCGGACATGAAGAACTGTGTTCATGCTTAAGAAATGTATAACCTTGTCAAAAAACAATTGATGTGAACAACATTTTCTGCATTTTCATGTGTAGAGGCAGTAATGGTAGGTGTTGGAGGATAGTGTGTTGTTAAAAATGCCAGAGTGTGTTTTGTAAAGCAGATTGCAGCTCTGCTGGTTAAACTCTGGTGACTACTCTCATTTAGATGCTTTGTTGTGCAACATACATTAATCACAGGGCAGTGCATTTGTGACAGGTCTCAGCAGGAGAGGGCCTCTAAATGGCGTCCGCGTCGGCGCTGGCAGGATGAATAAACGGCTGTCATGTACGTGTTTGTATCTTGTCTTGTAGTGGCTAATGATAGTGAGTGTGGGTAAGAGCAGCGGTGCTCTTAGCAGATGGTGAGTAATGTGGTTTGCTTTAGCTGCCCACCACGCTGGCTCTAATTAAACAGAGGAGATTACATTAGAACCGGCTCCCACACAGAGCGGCTCCGGCCCGAGAGCGGGGCCCGCGTCTGAGCTGGACGTGATTCTGTCTTATCACACGGTCAGAATCGCACGACTCCTTTCTGCTTGGTTTATAGATGATGAGATCTGGGGAAGGTTAGATACCCTCAGGTCAACAAGGCTGCAACTGAACTGGGTAAGGTAGATTAAAACCTCATGTTAATACATTTCCTCTACATACTTCATTTTTACAGAAAACCCCCCGTAAACTTTATTAATAAATTACCTGGGTCCTAGAATTAATTTTGAAGGCCAGTTAATTATTGAGTGATATTCCCCTTGTGACAGTAATTGACTTTGTCTCTTTAAGAGCTTCAGGCAGATCTGGAACAATCTGGACAGATGGAGGTAGTTCCTGCTCAGTTTAATGCAGCCCGGCCTGCGGAGCTGGAAAGGACAGCAGAACCTCAGCTGAGCCGGTTCAGTTTCACTGCATTTTAATGGAAATGGTTCTTCCAGTTAAAAAACTTAAGAATACAGTTTATGGTATGAAGACTAGGCTTAAATTAAAGTGTTACCTTTTGAAAAGTTCTGTCGTGGAAACTATAAAATATATGAATAGTCTGAAGAAGAGCTGTGAGTTATTACACTTATAATAGGAGTTTATAAATCTCTCTAAATGTAACTGTATGGCACTGAAGGTTTTAGGTTCCTTGCTCTTTCTTCCCCTGCATGCTGCCTCTTAACTCAGGTCTTAATATGACATTATTGATGCACCTTTAAGAAGCTGATGTGTATCATTTTTTGCTGACCAGTTGTAGATAAATGTATATCAGTCCTTCAGCAAATATTCATTTTAATGCCTATTTGTGAAGGGGGGAAAAAATACCAATTACTCACATGCTGTATTTTAAACAAAAGTAGATTTAAATGCTCATATTTTTATCAGTGTTATTTATTTATTTTTGCTTGATAAGTATAGATTAGAGGTAGATAACAGAACACCACATTTACTGATTTTGATTCTTTGTAGCGTTGATGTAAATCTGTGACTGCAGTTCTGTTGCCATATGTACCCAATCTATCAGTCATGTTTGTTTTATTAACATTTTTATGATGATGCAAACCAAAATGAGCCAGTGTCAAAAGCTTGATGCTAAGGGAATTTATTTGTTTCAACATAAATCAAATATTTTACAGTAAAAACAAAAGTGGGGTGGGCGTGTGGAGAGCTCAGCTAGCAATGAGCAGTCCACTGATTTCAATAAATCTAAAATGCTACTGAATTGATGACAATAAAACATGGGAACATGCAGGTAGAAGAATAATTGAGGAAACCTGAGGATAGCATAACAGAAGCATTTTGTGCTGGTAGACTGAGCAGAGCTGCAAATCATTCAGAGGAGCCACAATCCTAAACATCCAATCGAAGAGCTGTTAAGGGTGAAGTGCTTCAGCTCAGTCCAGCTTAGTGGTGATTCACTTTCAGGAAAATAGGGATAAAAGTCTGAGGATGGCCACATGGTACAATCTTCAAAATGTCCGCTTGTGGTGGAACATCCGAACCTGATCCAAGGACGCCGCGTCTGAAACGAGCCTTTGAGATGCTTCAGGAAACCTTTTTTTTTTTATTATTTGTATTTTCTACTCCCTCCAAGTCTAACTAGTTAGAGATTAGCTGGTATTTAGCAAATGCTTTGATTAATATAAATTTGTATTTGTTCAGATTGTTTACATTTACTTTGCTGAGATGATGCAACCGAATTGAGTGAATAAAAATAGATTTTTGATATGGGAGAAAAACAGTGACGATACTTGACAATGGATTAAATATTAAAGCAACTATAACATCATATCTCTTTGAGAGGCTGTTTTAGTGGAGACGCTAAAGGAAATGAAGGGGAACGACTATAAAAAAAAACCCAATGCTACCACCATCAACATTACCCTGTATTCATTTAGGTTTTCTCATCTTAAATTGACCTTTTGTTTAAATCAACATGCAATTTGAAATATATTTTTAATACGCCCTGTATGTAGTTTTGTTGCTGTACAACATGGTTTTCTCACTGTTCTTTCACTCTGGGTCTGCACAAAAGTTCAACTAATCGAGTGGAAGAGGGGAAAAAAAAGAGTAATTGTTTCAACTCAGAAAGACTTTCAGAAATGATTATGTTTAGCTCCAAGGCCCAAAATTTCATCAATCCATAACTTAATCAAAATCCATAATTAAAATAGCCTTTGGCTGAGACCTTAACACATAACAGATGTTTTCATATGTTTGTTGAGGTTATCCACAAGGTAAAGTGTTGGGGGAAATACAGAAGACTGACACTTGATGAGAATTTTTTTTTTTTTTTTTTCTGTCCGTTTTCCGCCTGCAGCTTCTGAGATGCGAGGCGTTGCTGCTCTGCCTTTTCAAATGTCTCTACCTTTAGGTTACCATCATTTATGCATTTTCAATCACTTGGACAAGCAAGCTGTCAATTGGTAACGCTTTTTAAATTCTTAATGCTGGAGAAAAAAATGATCAGAAGAAAACTTCAATCATTACAGGAGAAAAAAACACAAACTGAAAGGAAATAAATAAATAAATAAAATTATGCAGAGATATTGAAAATTAAGTGATACAATAAATGTTCCTGTAATTTGATTACTTTTAGAACACAGGATGCCACATTTATTGACAACCCTTATAAATACTGGAAGTAAGTGAATCATGAAGTAGTAACACGCTGAAAAATGAAAATCCAACATTTTAATCTCAATACATGTATTTATTCATTTGGGAAAAATCCTGAATTACGAAACAATTTCATATAAAATCTCTGCCACTTTTATTGGCTCCCTGATTCCAACACATTATGGGATGTCCTGTATTACAGCACAAGGCTGAAGGAATGGGATCACTAAACAAAGTATATTTGTAATTAATTTGGCTAGATGTTTTGAAAAATGAAAACTGCAATTTCAAAAATCTTTATGCTCCATGGAAAGTAGAGATTAAAACTCACTCGGTAAGGAAATAAAATAACATTTTGTGCATTCCAGTTAACTTTCCGGTCGTCTGCTGATGCTCAGTGTTGCTCCCCTCTGGTTTTCTTCACCCCAGTTATTTCTGAAACAATTTTATCTAACTTCTACCACTTCAAACATTTCTCTAAAAATTAAAAACCTTGTTACTGTTTACATTTCCCGCTGTAAAATACACCCAATCAGCAGAGTGCACACAGTTTAAACTTTTAAGCAATATATAAAATCTAAAAACTAAATAATCTCTTGGACACAATTTATGTGCCAACCATGCATGTGTAATCAAACTGCAGTTTATTTTTGACTGACTCCTTAAAATCATAGTCTATAACCTCCAGAAACGCCATCGGGCGCCACTTTCTGCCCGATATCCCATCAAAGTATTGATAAGGATTCATTACTGATATTATATCTGTCGGGCTCCACAACCTCAGAATCATTTATAGGGTAAATGTCTGGAGAGCCAGAGACTTTTGTATTGTTGAAATAACGTCTTAAAATAATAAAACAATGTGATTATGCCACTACGATAAACAAAACAAAAAAAAAAAACCAACTAGACAAGCCTTTTCAGACACGTTTATTGGCTGGGAATAAAAGTGTAGTTGTGTGGGGTTTAAGTATATTTTCCTCATTACAGGAGAGTACTTTTATTATTTTATTATATCCAAACTCTACGCTTGTTAGTCTCTTGCCTATTTTCACTGGCAGAAATAACAGGGACAGCTGAAATAATTAGAATATAGAAACGGCTTCAAGTGAACTGAATAAATTATTTGTATAAAAAAAAAAAAAAAAATGGCAGGGAAAATCTTTAGCTGCTGCCAGCTTCAAGTGGTTCCAAGTACAAACTTGAGCAAACTATCATTTGATTTCTTTAAAAAAAAAAAAAGAGGTCTAAACATTTTATAGATTCTGTTTTCTATGGCAGTTCTATAGGGCGCCTGTAAAAGGGTGTCGCATATTTAGAACATGTCAGGCAGGTGTAAATAACGTGCATGTTTGGTGCGGAAAGGATCAAATACAAGCTCCGAAAGCAGACAGAAGCAACAGCAGGAAACCGAGACGAGGTGCATAAAATAGTAAATCGTTTTATTCTTTTTTTAAACCATGCCACTGAACACTGACGCATACAGAGTTGTGCCTGAATCCACACTGAGAAAACATTTGCACACACTGTGTTACAAAGCTGTAATGAAGAGGGAATTTTCTGACTTTTTTTTTTTTTTTTCCCCATTTTTTTTCTTCTTTTGTTTTTTTTTGTTTTGTTTTTTGTTTTTTTTTACTGCACACATGGCAAGAAGAACAACCCTGATTGGATACCAGCTCGAGCTTTGATCTGGTCCTGAGGTAGACAGACAGTGACATAATCTAAACAATGCTAATCACATCCTTCTAGGACACATCAAATAAAAGACAGCTGCATTATCACAACATACAAAGATCAAAGAAAAAAAAAAAAAAAAAAACCCTTTTCAAACAAAAGTGCTCTATTTCTTTTGGTCCACCGAGGAAATCCATTTATAGTGCATGTTCATGTAGAGTAGATACAGTGACTGGGTTTTCATGGCACTGAGTGTTGTTGGCTACTTAGAGAGGCATCGGTAATGCCTGCAGACGCCAAGACTTCGCTCATCGTCCAGAGATGTCCGTTCATTGTCACTCTGAAGGGAACGGTTTCAGACGAGCCGCTTTTCCTTTTTTTAAAATTATTTATTTTTTTTTTTTCCCCATAAAAAGTTGCTCAGGCCTTGCATCAGATTATCAGCCACTATCACAGTATGTTGCTTCCATTTGCAATGTTCAGACAAAGTGGATCTACATAGCAGTCTATCTTTAGTTTTAGTAACAATAAACAAACACCCAGAAAACACCTACCGACAGCACAGACCCATGTACTCAAGCACATTTATGCTCTACTTATAAAAGAGGCACGAGGGAGGGGTCTTAATCAAACTCATACAAAAAAAACAAACAAAAAAAACAAAACACACACACAAACATTAGGATGTCTCTCAAATCATACCCGAATGTAAACAAATAACAAATTACCGTAACACAAAAAATACGACATGTTCAGATCTAAAAAGCCCGCGTCGGGCTCACACAGGGGGAAATCACATACCATGACAGAACGTTTACAGCTACACTACGACCAACCACAACCTGCACCTCATGGGAGTCGGATGTCAGAATTTTCTGCTCACGTTTTATAAAAACACAACTTATTTTCATGTTTTGTTTTTTTTTCTTTTCTAATAGAAAATTCTGATTCTGTGATTTTTATAAGACATCTATATAGAAGCGATGGTTTAAAAAATAAACACTTAAAAGCCTTGCAGAGGCTTGTCACGTTTTTTTTTTACACACTTTTTGACCATGGAAATTGTTTATTTTTTTTAAGTGAATCTTGCTGAAAAATAATTTGCAGTGAAAATTAAAAACCAGTAAGCGATAGAGACGCACCGATTGGAATTGTGCCACCAGTAACCCAATTGTTTTTTGTTTTTGTAAAGCTTTGTCTCCTGAAACAGAGTTTGACTGATTTTTAATTTCTCTTTAAGAACTTAGAAGAAATAAGAATAAGATTCTCAATTTTTTTAGCCTTCTTGCCATGCAAGGTCATGTATTGTTTTAAATATTAGGAGTGTGTGTGTGCGTGTCTGTGTGTGAGAGCAGGGAAGTAAAATTGCAGAAATGTTCTTAGGTGGAAAATTTTCACGCAATATAACAGGATTTTAATGGGAACGGACATGAATAATTGGATATACAAAAGCTCGACCTTTTGAAAGAAAATTTAAAAGTCGTTGGGGGGGAAAATATATTTTAGCTTTATTTTGACAAAAAAAAAAAAAATTGTGAGTACATTTCGGTGTATCTGTGCTATTTACCAATTCAGTGCACATACTAGAACTACAGGGGCACCAAAGCCATGACCCCGACATCCACGCTGCAGTTCTCCATCAGTTGCTGCGATTATTCCCTTGACCCTGGACTATCGAGCAAACTTTCCAAGTCTATTGAAACTATATTCTTGGAATGTTTGTAATATACTTGGCTGTATTTTTAGTTTTTAACTCAAGTACTACATAGATACTTGTGATGAAACAAAATGTTTGCATTTATCATTGGGTATGTTAAGTTACATTCATACAATGTAAAGTTTCCAACTTAGGAGATGACAAAGGAATTTATGGTTGATTTGCAACCCAATGGTTGAGAAACGACATAAGAGGATTTTCTGTAATACAAGGGACGGTCAAAGAATCACACTTAGCAATTGCCAAGGGGACCCCTGCTGGTCTGGAGGCCCCAAGAAAAATTGACAAATGTTTTATGCTAGTTGTACACATAAAAAAAAATTGTATATATTAAAAAGTATGTTTTATAGATTTGTGACTCACTGCTTTACAAGAATGGATACTCAAAACAGAAAATGCAAAAACAAAAGTTGATTTGCTGTACTCTGTTCAGCCTTACTATTATCTGCTTCAGGTCTTGCTCTCTCACTTTGTTGCAGCAAATTGTTAGTTTCCTTTTAAGTAGCTTCTTCCATCTCTCTGCCTTCCCCGATTTTATTCTTAGTCACTTAACTAATGCTGGAAATGGCTAACTTTAAGGCTTCTTCCCTTCATAACGGCATCTACTGTGAAGATTGGTGCTGCTATAGCAACCCATTCTGAAGATAATTTAACTGTATTCGGACCATCCCTGGTCAGGGCCAATCCAGGTGAAATTTGCCTGGCGCCAGTCTCTCGGTGCGTCTCTAGTGAGGAGGTAGAGTTTGCTCTACGAGGAAACCTCCCTACAAACACAGACCACGTGATGAAAACCAGCACATATATTTGGTAACACATAAACAACGTATAAATAGCAAAAACCTTTCAAGGAAGCAACTCCAATTTGCGAGCGAGTCGCCTCCAAATCAACGCTGACTGCATGAGAAGACAAGGCAATTAAAGAGATCAAGCTCATGAGGTCAGCCGTTCAAGTAAAAAACAAACAAAAAAAAACATGCAGAAAAAAAGACCAACTGAAAACCCAGCAGGGAAACAAAGCTAAGTCAGAGGAAATTAGGAGAGAGAAGTTGCAAAGTTGAGCAAATGGAGCTTTTAAGGGTATATTTTTAACATCTGCGACGCAACTGAAGATGACAGTCGCTAAATCCTGCTGCTGCACACGCAGGTCAGCAGTCAGTCACCGTGGTGTCGATGTTTTTCACCACAATAGATTCTCGAGAGATGATATCTAAACAGCGCGCGGGGGTGACGTGTGTATTTGTGTGTGTGAGGACTCGAACAGTTAAATCATCAGGAATCTGTCAGCAGCTTTTCTAATTAATTTCTTTAACCGTTACAAGGACAGCCGCGCTCCCTGCTCCTCGAAATGTCAGAGTTTGAGATTTAGAGGAAGGCTAAGTAAATCTCTTTGGATTTGACTCATTTATTTTAGAATGTCGTTGCCAAGTTGTCTCTACTTTACAGCATTCTTCATATTCGGAATAATTCGACTGCTAATAAAAGTAATCATTAGCTGCAGCTTTACTCTGTAAACACTTCTGTAATCCTGCTTTGTACGTCTCGCCGTCGGCTTACAAAACACCCTTCACACCCCCCCCAAAAAAAACCCCTGTTCTTTCCGTCATTCTTTCTTTCTTCAAGGTACACTTTGTCCTAAAACAGCAGAATACTTTTTAATGGTTCAGCATTAAAACCAGCAGCCCCAGTTTTCACCCAGTCGTGACGGTTTTTGCGCCTGGCGTCCGAGTCCTGCTCAGACGTAGCAGACGTACAGGTACGTCTTCTCTATCCTCCAGTCGGTCGGCACGTCCTCAGGCTTGTGGCCCTTCATGTGCTTCTGCATGGCGGCCAGACTCGGGCAGAAGTCCTGGCAGATGGTGCACTGGTACGGAGAGGCTCCGTTGTGCGTACGCAGGTGCTTGATCATGGCCGAGTAGTCTCTGGAGCGCTGGTGGCAAAGCTTACACTCAAATGGCTTCTCACCTACGAAAAGGCCAAAAACAAACAAACCGAGGATTATGATGCATCTGGAGCTGGATTTTTGATGAGAACTTGATGTTGAGGCTCACTGACATTTTTCCAGACTGTCTGGAAAAATGTGGAAATTGTTTTCAGCATTTTGGTGGTTTGTTTAAATGCAAAAAAAAAAAAACAGGACTTGGAGAATATAGTGATTTATATTCTCTATTCTTTCAATTCTTTCTTTGTTTTTCTGTCTTGTCTTTCTTACATCTTCTTTATTTCCTCCTTTTGTCCCCCATGTCCACTCTTCCCTTGCTTTCTTCATTCTTCGTTCTCACCTTGCTTCCTTTCTCCCCCTTCTCTTTTCTTCCTTCCACTCGTGTTCTTCTTTTCTTTCCTCTTATGATCTGACTTTTTTGCTCCCATGTATTACTTCATTCCTGTTCCCTCCATCTGTTTCTCTCCTCTCCTTCCATCTCTCTGTGTAGGTTTTTATTAATTCACTCTATCCTTTTTCCTTCCCTGTTTTTGATGGAACTCCGTAAAAAAAAAAAAAAAAAAAACATGATGTCTGTATTGGAGCCTTGAAAAGTCTGGAGTGTGATTTTTCATAAATGGGCAGTTTACCTTGCAAATAATGATGCTAAAACTATTGAGTACCACTAAAGGCAGACCAAGGACCACCAAGGTATTTGTACCACAGCAGCATCATGGCATCCCATATTAATCCAGACTGCATAGGTACCTTGTCATGTAAAGCACAGATCAGCAACAAGCAAATTCACACAAACTTGACCTGACTTGACCTAAAAGGGAGTCTGCGTGAATGCTTCAGATTTCTCTTAAACTGTTTCTTTTTTTTCTTTTCATCTGCAATGTCTACATTTTCCAGCCAATATCAGCTTTAAATGCATTTTGAACTTTTCTGCATTTAAGTAGCTGAAAACGATACTTGGAAGTCTGGGAAATGACAAAAGTTGTAGGACCTTTGTGAATGAAGCACAGCCAGTGTACACAGAGCAGCACATTATTGAACCAAAGCAAACCACTGGGTGTCAGACTTGAGCAGCAGCAGCAGCTACACCTAAGGAATAAAATAGAAATTGAAAACTTGTTGAATTAAATCATCTCAAGGTCTGTTTGAAAATTAACGAAGCAATATTTACTCTTGTATGCTTTCTGTCTTTTCTTTATGTCCACTTCAGAATCAAAAACTAATTTAGTAAAGGAAAATCTAAAACTTTGGTCACTTTTGCACAGATTCGTGTGACTAGAACAGCCTGGTCAAACAAGAAGACGCAAGAAAAAGGAAAATGAATTGAAAATGTCTGTTCAGTCTCATATGGTCTTGTTGGTTATTTTATTAATAACCTGCTAAATAAAGTGGTATGTTTGAAGGAGTGTGTGTGTTGCTGTATGGTTTCGTTAAGTCTGCTCACTGACTAGAGAATGTGTGTTAATGAAAAAATCCATTTTTTCTGGCCTTGGTAAGTACTGCATGAAAGGTACAGAGCCTTACAACAAATGTTCAAACATCTTCATATTTTTCTTCCACATAACATCCACAAACTTCAATGGATTTTATGTGATAAACCAAAATCACATAATTGTGAAGTGGAACCACAATTCATTCATTCAAAATATGACCACTAGATTAAAATGAAATTTAATGCGGCTAAATTTTAAAAGTAAGCCTGTGTTTACTTTTATCTCAGTTGCTCCGCAAAGGTTTGCGATGGCTCAAACATTGTGATGAAAGAGAACATGGAGCAGAGATCAACTGAAAGGCCCATAAACCAGCTGGAGAAGAAAACTACCACTTCTCAACACACTACTGCCTCTGTGATACACAGATACGCAGCACGGTGCTGCCACTATAGAGAAGAGGCAGGAAAACTGGTCTTATTATACCAGGAGTAAGATTAAAGTACCGTATTTTCCAGACTATAAGTCGCAGTTTTTTCATAGTTTGGCCGGGGTTGCGACTTATAGTCTGGAAAATACGGTAATTATATTTCAGCCCAGAAATAATCCTGTAAAAGGTTCTAAAAGATTGAAGGATGAGAATGATTCTTACCTTCTGGTCTAGTCAAAGTCCAGGCATAAATCAAATTTAAAATTTTTAAAAACTTTTAGAATACAATTTTTCCAATCAAATCTGGCTCCACTTGAGCTATTTTGCATAGAAAAATTGTCATAACGTTTTGTAGAGACCAACACCAGAAGGTGTAACAGGTGTAGCTTATTTGTGTGACCCTGGAGGTACTTCTACAATATAAGGGGGGGCTAAAAAATATTTTCAGATTATTTTAAGGACATTTTTCAATGATAAAAATCATGTTCCATCAACTGCACTAAAGAAGATGGGGTCAGATGGAGACAGATGAGTCATTGTGGCAAACCCTAGAGAGAAAAGCCAAAAGGCAAAGATGATGATTCCATCAACAACATGCACTGCTTTGTGTCGGTCTACCGCATAAAATCCCATTAATACTCAGATGAAACACGAAGGGTAAACTTGAAGGGCCATGAATAATGTTGCAATGCACTGTGTCTGTGTGCGACTTTCAGTGTCTCACCTGTGTGAACCCGGTAGTGCGTCTCCAGCTGGTGTTTCAGGCTGAACCTCTTGCCGCAGCCGTTGCACTCGTAGGGCTTCTCCCCGGTGTGGATGCGTTTGTGGCCCCTGAGCGTGCCATCGTCTCTGAAGCAGCTCCCGCAGAATTCACACTCAAACGGGTGATCGCCTAGGAGCACAGTCGCGTCACACGCGCGAGCCGCTGTTACAAGACGCATCACAGAACAACGTTGTCGTTGGCACTGCATGTCGTTGGCGCAGGCGAAACCGCGTAGGTCAGATAACCACACAGGCCTGTCTGGACACGGCCATTAGGGAAACGACGTCACTAATGTTTTGACACGAGGACACTCCTCTTGGCTGTATGCTAACAGCTAATAAAAGTCCTCTGGGCATGTGCTGCTCTGTTCCCTATACTGTAGTTAATCTATTTCTCTCCTAGGCTGAGGGTTTGACTCATCTCCAATGACCTATGTGCCTCATTATCTCAGTGTCCACAGCAACAGCCAAGTCAGAGGATACATTGCTCTCCTCATTACAGGCCGATTCTCCCCAATCCCCCACCCCACTGTGGAGCAGATGACATTTACAAAATGTTACTTCCAAGCAGAATGGCATACAAACAAGATACGCCGCCATGGCCAAAACTCCCTTCACTTCTGTCTCTTCACATCAATTATGTATTTCTCCCGTCTAGACATCAAGCCGTCCTGACAGCTGGTAGTGTTATTTAAGGTAGGAGAAGAAAAGGGGACATCTTTTCAGTAAATATCTCCCCGTCTCCCGCGGCACCAAGACTCACCCTCAGCAGCACACAGAGACAAGTCATTTCCATTTGCTTTTCCTTCAATATTTATTTGGGTTTCCTCTATCATTTTCCGTGAACCATACAAGAAGTGACAGCCATGAATTGCAGAGGCCCCAAAGGCTGTCTAAGAACCCGAAATATAAACAGAATGAGATTGCCCAAAAATACGCACCGGCCATAAAGGTACAGTGCTGTCATCAGAGAGGTGAGTCATCCTATAGAGAGTGAAAAGGAAAGAGTGGGAGAGGATGCGTGCAAATTGACTAAAAACCTTACAGCCAATAACCTGAGGAAATTAACCTATATACAGAAATAACACAGCTCTTCGTCTCTTTTCGACATACAATGCTGTGAAAAAGTATTTCTCTCTTCATCCAGCTATGCAGCCTTCTACAGCCTGTACCCGCTCAAGGGACTGCAGCCTGCTTCCAGTGATCGTCGGGTGACAGGCTGGACAGGTTGCCTGCCCACCACAGGACAAACAGCCATGCAGGGTAAATTATAGCAACCAATTAACCAAACATGCATGTTGTTGCACTGTGGGAGGAGGTTGGAGAACCCAGAGACAGTCCACACATGTAAAGGATGGGCATGCATTAAACTCCCAGTCAGGATTCAAACTCCAGACCTTTTTGTTGCAAAGCAGCAGTGCTGTATGCTGTGCTGATATTCCAATGGTGATCAGTTCTTAAGGGAAAAAGGCTATGCAAAGAATCATGACGCTAAGTGAAATGGTAATCTTTCCCAGTACTAACGGCTAGTTGTGCCACACACTGGTAGAACAACTGCTCTTCCTTACAGAACTGCATTAAGTCAACCGTGATGCAGGGTTTTCGGCCTATTTAAAGTCACGACATAGCATTTCAACCACTGTCAAAGTTTGGTTTCGACTGAGCCATTCAGTGCTGAATTTACTGGTGTGTTTTGGATTGTTTACCTGCTGCATAACTCAGCCATTCACAAACTGATGGCTGGTCGTCTCTTCTTATGGTAGAGAGCTGAATTCTAGGTTTCATAAATTCTACCAAGTCATTTTTATTCTTCTTCTGAAGACGAGAAGCCTCAAATGTGACAAGCACAATCTTATATGGCTGTCAATATATTTTTATGAAATGCTGTTGGTTTAAAGAAGATTTACACCTTCTAAAATTTTCTTTCTACATAATCTTTGAGATCATCATTAGGATGTTTTTGATGTGAATATGAAATGGGCCAGCAGTGGT
Organism: Poeciliopsis retropinna; assembly: GCA_010277075.1. Classification (NCBI taxonomy): domain Eukaryota; kingdom Metazoa; phylum Chordata; class Actinopteri; order Cyprinodontiformes; family Poeciliidae; genus Poeciliopsis; species Poeciliopsis retropinna. The sequence goes on from VMRM01000002.1 coordinate 5,789,333, forward strand.
TTCTGAAAAGAGATTTTTGTAGAGGCCATTCTTGCTCAGTCTCCAGCTCATCTTATTGGATTTTGAACACACAGTCTAAGTTAGTCAAGTGAAATCTGAAGTAGCTGATGATTTGGGGTTTTTGTGTGACTTGGCCATCGATGGATTCTTTGAATGATTCTGTTGGGTCAGCCATAAAGGATAGTATAGTGAATGTCCACTGTTTTTCCCCATTGTTAGATGATCTCAAAGCCTGGGAAAAGTCTTCATTAGCCTTTTTCAGACAAATGTCAACAACTTTCTCATCTGTTTTTAAATTTGTTTAGATCGAGACATAATGTGTTATGTTTATAGATCGTTTAGCTTACTGATGTTAGGCAAGTTCTGTTCAAAGGATTTCTTTAGTGTGCAGGCCTGAAGGTAGTTAGATAGCAAATATTGACTCAACTTTTGATGCAAAAAGTGATTAATTTATTTAATTTAGGATTACTGTATAGATTCTCTGTATTGTAGAGATTACTTTTTCACATAGAGCCGGGTCAGTTTGGATATATATATATATATATATTTTTTTATATTTTTTTTTTCATTTGATAATAGCTAAGATGACCTCTTACCCGTGTGGGAGCGCAAGTGTCTTTTGAGGGTGGTGTGGCTGGGGAAGGGGCGCTCACAGTGGCTGCAGATGTAGCTGTGCATCCCTGCGTGGACCTCCATGTGCTGCTGCAGGGCCTTCTGGGTCTGGAAGCGCTTCGCACACAGCAGACAGAACACCGCCATGTCAGTCCCTGGAGAACGCACAAGACACAGACGCGCAGTTATTTCAGTACCATACACAGACAGGGCCTTAAGTGGGGAAACTGGGTCACTTCAACTTTGTGCAAGTCCTCTGAGGGAAAAGCTTCTTTCAAAGAGCAAGCGCCTCTACCTAAACTAACTCCCCTAAAAGCCCGGAGGCACTTTCAGCTGCGAGTCTTTATACGGCGCTATTTTAAACCATGAAAGTGATTGTTTTCTTTAAGAATTTTCCCCCCACACAATGCACACGGCATGCCAATCACACAATCAATGCCTCCTTCCTGGCGTGTTAGATGTCTAATTATTCTCTTCATTCCCCCCATCAGGAGTCGGCTTCAGCCTGTGAAGTCCTCCGTCTCTGTGCTCAAAGAGCAGCTGATAGTGGCTCCACCCTAAATGATGCCTACACTACGTGCTCCGTGCTGAATGTTAAGTAGCGATATCAAGCCATTAAAGGCAGGACTGCAGGAAAAAACACAATCCAGTTTAATCCTGTGTGTGACCTGGCATCTCTTTGGGGCTGCTTTCCTGTTGCACGGAGTGTGGCGAGGAATACAGATAGGGGAGTCGCTGGCAGGGCTGTTCAAGTCAAAATGGCTACGTGAAGAAGATCCATTGGCTGTCATACAGTCGACACTTGATCTACCGGGTTTGGGGGGTGGCAGCAGACGCCGGCTCTCGAACCCTTTTCTGGCGTTTGCGCCGACGCAAACTCACACGTGCGGCTAGTTGGAGAGACCGGGACTAATGGGCAGCATTGACATAATGTGCGTGTCCTGGAGAGCGATGCTTTAATGTGAGATTATGAGGTCCTTATTTCTCTGTCTGCTCAGGTTGCAGATCATTTACAATGTGAGCAGGTCCCATTGCTCCTGACTCAGATTCAATCAGACATCTCCAGCAGAGGATCATTAGTAAACAGAGGACTGTGCCAGCACTTCATTGGAATTCAAGTGGGGTTGCTGTGTCGCATTTAAAATGCAGTCTGATGAGGTCCACTAAATCAAATCATTTGTTACTGTTATTGAAGTGCCTTGAGGCAACTGGCAATTAAATTGGAATTAACGCAGGGAAAGGGATACAGCACACTCATACTAAGAGGGAAGAGTGTCAGACACTTGCTTTAGGTTCAATCAAGTTAGCAGACAGACGAGCCCGCTCAAAGAAAGAAAGAGAACGAGAAAACAAATCAAGCAAATTCACATTTTAAGGAGTAAATCAAACACGCCGCACATAGCATTGTTTACTAATCAATGCCTCCTGATTTGTTCAAACAAAGCAAAGCTCAGCATTTTATAGATGTAGATAATAAACAAATGATAAAGGATTCTTGATGTGAGGTTGTGTTAAGGTTAATAAGCAGTTTTATATTTCACCTGAAATGTATTATTTTAATAATTTGTATAAATTCATATTAGCTGGACCCTATTGGCTGGCCCATGAGAGGCCATGACCAAAGTGGAGATCAGCCATCGTGAAGCAACGCCACACTCAAACTTAACTTTATAGGAACTTTATGCTTTATGGGAACGTTATATTATGAAGCTTTAAACAGTTGTCACACCTTAAGTGGTAATTTACAGAGAAGCTGATGAATATTTACACTAGAAATAGAGGCTGGAGGTGCTGCATGATCAATAATCTTCCTGTGTAAATGTGCAGGTCCTCAAAGGCGGAGCTTTGGGGAAATAGGCGGAGCTTTGTAGCAGCAAACAGGAGGCAGCCCTAAATGACTGCCAGGGGAGATTCAAGGATTTACATGTAAAGCTCCAAATATTATTTTTTTTTTATAATACCCCACATTAAAAAGTTAGTTTATTTCAGTAATTCAAATTAAAAAGTGAAACTTGCATCGATTCATTACACGGTTTCATTTATTTGAAATGTTTTCTGTCTATTTTGAAGATTATGGCTTGCAGCCAATAAAAGCTCAAAATATTGCACAAGAAAAGCAAAAGTAATTATTAGAGAAACATAAAGTTATAAATAATGATGAAGACTGCTGACTTCACAGCTGTCCAGGTTACAGTCACTGATATTCTCTACAAAGAAGCAGTGCAACAAAAGTTAGCTGCTGAAGGAGATGCCTGTTCAGAATGCTTCTATGCCAGCATACAAAGGGAAAGTTGAGTGAAGGGAAAAAGTTACACCAGCAGCTACAGTTTAGAATGGATAACTTGGTGAAGATTCACCATGCATGGACTGGAGATGGTGTCACTGATTGGATCTCCACCACACACAGACCTACCCTTGGGGCATAACTGTCTCATATCTTGTGTTTAGCATTAGAGGTATTTTGCTTACGTCTTTAAGGATCCATGTCTTAAACATCGGTACAACTATCAGGACTTTCTGCATAAGTTTTCTGATGAAAACCTTTATGGGAACAATTTTATTTTCCAGCAGGACTTCATAGCTGCCCTCACTGTCAAAGTACTGCTACTGGCTTTAATGATGACGGTGATGCCATTGTGGTTGGATGACCAGCAAACTGACCTGAACCTCATAGAGAAATTTTAGAGTTTTAACAAGAGACAGATGAGAGACACCAGACCCAACACTGCTTAGGACCTGAGGGCTGTTTGCAAAGCAACCTGCCCTTCCCTAGCAGAACCACTCCGTACCACGCTGCATTGATGAAGTAAGTCATGCAAAATGAGCAACTCCCACACACCGAGTAGTACAGTACTTTTCAGTAGGCTGATTATTTCAAAATAAAACATTTCTTTTATTGGTCTAATGTAATATTGAGCATTTCCAAGAAACAGAATAATAATACCTAATTAGCATGTGTGCAATCAAACTATATTATGTTGGATTCAATTTTAAATAAATAAATTTCCAGTGATATACCTCATTTCTAAAGATGAACCTGTAATGTTGGTTTCTCCTCTAAGACAGTTATTTATAGCCAGTAAGACGCGAGCTCGTACCATTTTAACAGATCTTCACTTGAAAAAATGCTGAACTATCCCTTTGACACAAAGAAGATGGGATGAAAGACATTCCCTGATCTCAACAATCCTTCACTGAGCCACTCCGGTGGAATGAGCTGCACCTGTTTGGGGGACTTTAGCCCCCACAAAGGACACACAATAAGGTTCAGGGCCTCATTGACCGAGCCTATTAGTCATAGGCTCCACACACAACTTCAACGATCCCCGTCTTTCTACTAAAGCCTAATGACTGGGGCCCTTTTCTCACCCGCAGATCACAATATTTTAGCTGTAAACAAAAGGCTTTCCATTTTGAACACTTCTGCTGCCACCCCACTCCCTGCATCCGCTGACCGTACAGGAAATCATTGGAGTGTCTAACCAGCTTCCCTCTGTGCCTGAGTCATACTCTGCTAATTCTACTGGAAGCTGCAGCTGTGAGGCCTGGATAATGAGCCATCCAAAACCAAAGCAAAACACGTAAAAAAAAAAAAAGTAGCAAATTGAATCTCTTTATAACCCGTGATTCAATTGACTTCCCCTTTTTGGTAGTTGCTGTGGCCAGCAGGGGGAGCGCTTTCTGTTCCTGTTTGAACAGCAGCTGCAGGGAGAGCACCTAATCTAACGTGAAAACATCAAAGCTGCTTTAATTACCCCGCTTTATATCAACCATCGTACATCGCGAACTCCTGCTTTCTCTGCGGCTCGTGCGTTTTTCAGTCAGCGGTGAAAGTTTAGTTTCTCTGCGCCGGTGAAACCGTCGCTCGCTGACACTCGCAGACATCCACAGATGTAGACCTGATCCTTCTGTCACCAACAATCCTGAAACTTGAGAATAGAAATGACAAATATTCTGTCACAAGAATCTTCACCCTTGATCTGCGGCTGACACACACTGACAAACAGCTCAGCGGTCGTTTTTATTCTGCGCAACTGACGGCTGCTGAAAATAAAAATACCGAATAATATCTTGAAGTGTAAAAAGAAAAGAAAAAAAGAAACCTAAAAGGAGTGTTTGTGTGTGTGTTAGTGGTGGCATTTCACCTCACTGCGCTCTGTTAACTTCTCAAAGGTGTTTTTTTTTTTTTTTTTGGTCGTGGATTTTTTATTTTTTTCCCTGTAAGCTTTTGTAATAAGTGCAGAGGAGCTTCTTTATGAGAAAATAGGCCCCTAAAGTTGGCTGCCATTGCCCCCTGCTTTCTCACCCCAAACTGCACAATAGGTGTTGGATTTGGCCTTTTTGAGGCACAGGCTGACCCCTCTGACCTTTGGCCCACAGAGGGGTAAATACCATGTAATCAATGGGTTTTCTCAAAGCTTTGTGTTCAGTGGGAGGAAGGCTTTAACAGTGGAGAATAATGATTTACTCCTGAGCATTTCTGCATTTACACTGCATTATATGACCGAGCTACCCACCTAACACACGATTAGGTGTGCGAATGAGACGGGCTTGAGGTTCTACAGCAGTTTCGGCATATCTCCATCAGGATGGTGCCACACACTCATGATTTTTACACACTCTGCCTCTTTTCATCTGCCACTTAATTCAGTCCAGCTGAGGTGGGGAGCTGGCCTGGCTCTCACGCTGCCTAAGAAACAAAACCATGTGTCCAGGCAACCAGATAGGATCATGGTCCTTGCTGGGGTGAAGTGTTCCAGCTAATCCCTTCATTCACAAATAGGCGCAGCCTGTTTCTTTTCAAGCAGCAAACAAAAGTTTCCCACCCTGAGAATCTGGGAGCAAAACCCCGCTGCAGATGGAACAAAGGATTGTATCAGCAATGACCACAAATCGGGGTAAATTCTTCTTAACTTTCGCGTTTGGAGCCCGTCAATTAATTATCTGTATGTTGAAATGTTGGATGAACATAAAGACGGGGAGGATTGTAATGGCGGACGGCCCTGTTAAAGACATGGATTAGCTTTAAAATGAATCATTTTCAACATCTATATTCTGTAAATATTCAACTTTCCATTGAGTACTTTTATTGACTTATGTTGTGAAATAATTATTTTTTATTGTTTACAATATTTGATTAGTTAAGCTGATAGATGTTTTAGCAATCAGTGAATTCCTGTTTCCCTGAGATACAGATGACCATTTTCTTAAAGTCAGACTGGTTACCATCCACAATGAGGAGGATGGTAAAAGAGAGGAAACAAAGCAGCAAAGGGTGACGTCTTCAGGTCACCATGTATCCATAACAACTATTAGACTCCATCAGCAAGGCAGCGTGCAGATTGGAGGTCAATCCAGGAAAGAAGCATTTCCTGTCCTACCATCACAAATATGAGCGTGTGAAATCTACTAAAATCTGCAGGTACTTTTGGAACTGTGAGCTTTGGTCAGATTAGACCATAAATGTCTTTAATGCCAATCCGACTGGCTAAAAGGATAAATATGGGGTTAAGCTACCTCATACCAATTGGAAAAAAGTAGGATGTGATGCCGTGTGTCTTTTTGTAATACACTGCATCATTAACTTCTTCAATTGAAACAAAACAAAAAAAATATTGTGTGGTTGCTACTAGAAAAACCAATGTATTCCAGCAATTTCCTGTTTTGTTCCAAAAAAGTGGACTGTATTCAGAAATGTTGGCAGCTTTGTGGAAATCTTACTCAGTCTGACAGGACCACAGCAATGGCTCACAAACATTTTGTAATAATAACGCCTTTAATAAATGCTACATTTTAGAATGTGCAATTCTACTTGTACTATTTCTATTTTATCTGTATGTGATTCATAATTTTACAAAAGTGGAAAAATTTAGGTTTAAAGTTGGAAGACTTACCAGAAATGTAAATTCAGGAGAAGTAGAAGGTCTCTGTTTAACCGATACCTTGAAATGACTGAAAGTGTTTCAAAGTTTTACACTTTTGACAGTGTTTCTTTCAAACTTGTTCACAAAGATGCACCACATAACCTCCTTTAGTAAACATGGTGCTAACTATTTAAAAGTACAAAATGCAGATTAGTGGATTGCTAGCTTGTATTGCTAATAATAGGTAACCGGCTGCTTACAAATAATTTGGATTTGGTGTTATTCTTATATTCATGTTCTGACTGCAGAGGTAAATGGATCAGAAAAGTGTAGCTTTCCCCTCCTTACACTTGTCTTCTCATGCATTTCTAATAAAGAAACCATCAATGACTTGACAAACAACAAGCCATTGTCTATGTCAGTATGCATTTTTTAACGCATGCCTACAGAATTTATTTAACCCCAAAGTCTATAAAATGTAATTTTTTAAAAAAAGTGCTGGCTGGCTTAATTGGTAGAGCAGGGTTAGGGTAGTATCAACGTGGAAGTCCTGGATTCAGTTCCTGATCTTGGGACATTCGCTGCACGTCGTCCCTCTTATGTCTTCAGTAAAGGTCACTAGTCTCAAACAAATCTTTAAAAAAATGAAATCAATTTGAAAAGAAGTCACAGTCTGACTTTAAAACCAGGAGTTTATGATGACATCAGTGTTGACATGTTCACCAGCGTGCCGGGGTGAAAGTACTATAAACTGCATGGCCAAGCTCTGCTCAGTGTACACAGACTGTGTGCTGGCTCACGTCTGCTCTGTCACCTAGTTAAGCATACAGTCATACAGGCTACATTATGTCCCAGCCCTCACATGACCCATGTGCATTCATGCTTACTGTATGTGCTCATGCACTAAGATCAGACACACACAAAGCTACAGTACCTTAAACAACCCCGGGCGCTTATCAGTACACTGCTAATCTACCCGAGTGACGAACAACCGTCTCAATAATTAATGCAACAAGAGATGCGTCGCTCGCATTTAAGCACCATTCCACGGTCCGGTTCATTGAGGTCGTGCGATGGCTTCGCTCGCCTCGATTCCTAGAACATTTCAAAAATATTCCGCACACAGGCCTTGACGTTTCGCCTCACATGGAACGACAGGCCTGTCCCGGCGCAAATAAATAACCAGGAGGCATAATGGCCCAAACAGAGCCCAGCTCAGTTCAGTTTGAGGCTTATTCGAATTAAAACCGGGTATTACCAGGAGGGTGCAGAGCGCTGACGGACATGCAATTAGGCGAGCTAAAAGGTCTGCATTAGGAGAGATGCATTAGAAAGCCTTGGCTGTATCTGAATAGACTACAGGAGCGTTTAATTAGGGCTTGGGCAGAAGGTAATATTATTCACTTGATGAAGCAGCCTGTAATGTGTGGAAACAGCACAGCTGCTGCGGGTACACACAGCCAGGACTCTTATATGGTCCGTTCCTAAAGGCAGAGGCGGCACAATGGTCAGCCAGCAGTGTCTTAAGCTAGCAGTCATAGACAAGTCTCGGGGTTTTCCAAAAATTAAAAAAAAAAAAAAAAAAAAGAAACCCGGTGAGCTCGGTGCCCCGGAGCCTCGCCTCGACTCGCCTTGCTGTGATGAAACAAACGCCTTTGTTGTGAGAGCGGTTCGGAGACAGATCCATTCTTTTATTTTGGGCGCTGACAAGTAGGTCAGAGGAGACGGTGACAGTGCTGTGGTGAGGAGTAAACAGCAGCACATGATGTTGTTTTTCCTCCTCTTACTCCTGGCACCCAACACCAGCAGCAATGCCTCTACCCTCAGGACACCACGCACACACAGGCACACACACTCCGCCCTCCCTCCTCTCGCTTTGATCTCCAACTTCAGTAACCCACGGCCGTTCACCCCTGACATATTCAAATGGATATAGAGACTTTCACTGTAAACTAATGTCTCTGCCAGAATTACCTAATTGCCTCAGATTAAGGTCTTCCCAAAAGTAGAGAAAATTTCCCCTCCGGAGGACATGGACAGTGCTGCAGCTGCTGAGGGCCCTGACAAGTGTTAATCTGCTCAGAGGAAACTCATTTGGCTCTCTGGGTAAGTCACATGGCAAATTAAAGCAGGCACTGTTTGATCCCCTCCTCTCTCCACTGAAAGGTCCCAGTGTGTGTGTGTTTTTTAGGAGGAAACGTGGTAAACGGGAGCATTTCAACTTCTAACCTCCGCAGATCAGAGCTGATTAAGTTACCTGTGGCTCATGTCATACGGACGTGGGAGTGCGTCACGGCGGGACCGAGCCAAGATCATGACAAAATAACAGAGTAATGCCCTCCTGTACCCAGATCCAGTGCCAAGCTGAAACCAAGCTCTGGGTGTTTACAACGCGCAGGGATGCGGGTAGAAACTTCTGGGCATCATTAACACCCCTCCATGTCCGCATGCATTAAGTATTCATACTGCGTGTGCCACCTGGAGTTACAGTTACAGGCTGATGCTCTTGAGAGGGTTATCACCTTTCTCTGACAGTAGCAGAAAAGGTGTGGATTCAGACACTGTTGGGCGCGCGCAGCCTCGGACAATAAAGCCACGGCTTGTTTCTGTAGCAAACATAAAAAAAACAACAAAAAAAACTGATTCAAGCCGCTGTCGGTAATAGTCATGATAAAAATAAAGTATATAAATGGAAGAAAACAAATGGTAAATCTAGTATTCTACATGGCAAAAAGTTGTTTACAGATAAGCACTTTTCTGTTTTTAATCATAAAAATTAACATACTGTGAAAATAAATTTCCTGATATCTTGATTGCAGAGCTCATCAACTGCGCTTTGCTTTCATTAGCTGTCTTTGTTTTCCTTTTACTTTTTTGCTTCCATTAGATTTATTTTAACAACAATGAAAAGCTAAAGAAGTTTCAAAACACCATAAAGGTCACCGGTCAGTTCAGCCCATCGCCAATTCATACCCTCATTTCATGCTAAAGAGTTGCCAATTTAAGGTCCAATAAAATCCAGATTATGTTGGTGTTGCAGATTAGAGGCTTCAGAGGTTGAGAGTCCAACCAGCCAGGAAAATCAGTTCCTCAACTTGAATATATTGCCATGACCTCTTAGAGGTCCTTACTTGGTCCAATCTGTTGTTCTTGTTATATTTCCGTCATATTTATCTTGTTTTCTTATAATATAGGGTTTTTATTCACTTCTATGTAGATGATATTCTGTTGGATATGGATAGTTGTATTTTAACTTGTCTTCTGTCAGGAGGCTAAGAACCTTTTCCTACTTTATGCACAAAGACAAATAATTTTTATAAACTAAAACATGAGTAATGTCTGCTCTGTGCTCTTGGTCAATAGTGGCTTGACAAATGTTTTCATCAGCGTTGTGGAACCGCCAGCCTCCAGATATTTTCACTGAACATTTTCAGTTCAAAATAATAAAAAAAAAAATTCTTATGTATTTTTTTTTGTTTGACTTTCCCCTTTCTTCTTTTTTACTTTGACTCTGTTTTTATATTAATTTTGTATTTTTCAACTCCATACAAAGGTTTTCACTAGTCTGTGCCTTTTTTGCCTAACCATATTGATAAAAAGTGATATAAGTAGTTAAATTCAGTAAATTATCTGTCACATTAAAGCACCTATTGAAAATAGCAACCTTTAATCAGGTTTTAAACATGCTCTTTATAAAATCCGCATTTCTCTTTTTAAAAAGTTTTTAATTGGTCTGAAGCCACATTAAAATTTGAAGAAATTTTTCAATTAGTTGTAAGTGGGAAATCATTGTAATTAACTAAAATAAATGCTTTCAAATACCTGTATGTCGTTGATCTATATAATGTTTCACATTATCATAAACTTCATATAAATAAATGGGCTTTTCAATAATATTCTAAGTTATTTATAATTAGGTCTTCAGTTTTCGAAAACAAAGAAATGTCAATATTTCTCAGTACAATAATTGACATTCCTCACTACTATTCTCTTATTTTGTATGTTTATTTTTTTAAATCATGATTCCACCATCATTTCCCCTCAACTTTAAAATCTCTGACTAAGATTTAAATTGGAGATGAGCAAAATAAATCAGGTTCTTTCAGCAGGCTAATAATTTCTGTAACATTTTTACCAAGTCAAAATAAGCTGATACACAACTTTGACTATTGTAATAATTTATGCAAATATCTGATTAAAAGTGCTCCAATCTGTTATTGAGTTATAAACTCATATGAGTTTTATGACTTTAAAGGAGAGTATGAATAGACTGGAGCATCTAGCTGCCTGGGGGTCATCCCAAAGGTCAACAGGAACATGCAATGTCCTGCAGCACACCATTCCTTCTTTTACCCAAACAAACAAAACAAAACAAAACAAATCTCAGATAGGAAATGACCAAAAGAACAACAACAAAAAAAATCCAGCTAACAGAGAGGAAAAATTACATGCAAAAAAACACAATGTATACACCAGAAAAACGCACACAGATTCGTCAATAGTCATTATTTTCTTAATTACCAATCATTTTTAAAAGCATATGGGTGTCAGGTAAATAATTTCGAAGCCATGATCAGGAAGGTGAGGACAGTACGTCTGTGAAACTGTAACGCTGGCGCTGTGCTGTGGCAAAGTGGCACGCGGTGGGTCTGCATGCCAGGAGATATTAGTGGGTGATATGTGAGAGGCCTCCCACCTCCCTGTTGATAAATTATGGAGCATCATGACAGGAACAGTTTAACCCAGCCAGCATGACAAGCAAGTTTAGACCCACGATCACATGAGTGTCGTAGTCACGGCTTACTCAACAGCTTTAAACTCTCTCTCTCTCTCTCTGTCTCTCTCTCTCTCTCCGGGTGGAGCGGAATGTTGGTTTGGGTAAATACCTGTGTGTGTTTGCCTGTGGGCCTCCAGAGCGTCCTCTGAGGAGAACGTTGCTCCACACTGATCGCACACCAACGCTTCAGCAGGAGCTGTGGGTGACATCAAACCCAACAGAAATCACCAAACATACGAGTCTCTGTTAAATGTTTAAATGCAGACTTGTCAGGATTCATTTTCTCAGATTTGTGCTTCTCTTGTTCTAATCATTTCTGGTGTTTTGAAATGATTTCTATCTGACTGTTTGAATCTTTTGACAAACATTAAAAGATTAATACATTTGTAGAAACTTTGGTACAAATTCTATTTTTTTTTTTTTTGTTATAAAAGTTCCAGACTGACAGACTGTGGCCTAAATCTGATCTGGGCTTCAATGAAGTCCCATATTAGACAAGGACTCCTGAATTTTGACTAAAGGTAAAACACTGCTGGGTAGTCCAAGTTTTGTAAAAAAAACAAAAAAAAAACAAAAAAAAAAACTTGATACCTTTCTCCTTAAGACATCTATTCTATCTTTTTTCATTTGGTAAAACATGAATATCCCTCAACTTTTTTTTACCTGCATTTTTTTGTTTTTTATAAAATCGGGAACAGAGAAATTAGTGTGGAAACAAAAATACTTTTGGAATATTTGTTTTGTTTTTCCCCCCTTGGTCAATAACAGACATATCTCCATTTTTATGCTTGATTTCTTGAGAGACTCCATTGATCAACCTTCTGCTCTCTGTGGTTTCACTGATAAATGTGATGTGAAAATATTGTAAAGTTGTCAGGACATTGATCAAAGAGTGAGAGTTTACTTTTAAAAGCTAAAATGGCATTTCATTTCAGAATGTGAAAAGTCCCATTTTTAAGAGCACAGTTTCCTTCTGGCGGTGCTGACATTTCTCAAAAATGGGGAAGAAAAAGTAAAAAGTAAATTTCACACATTGCCTTGCAGAAGCAGATTTCAATGTACTATTGGGGAATTCAGTGGCCATTAAAAATGTTGAAAATCTTTTTCTGCTAATGTAAAAAAAAAAAAAAGGACAATTTTTTTTTCAGTTTCAGTGTTTCCATCAAATTAGAAATAACTTTAAACTCATGCGTGAATCAGCTTGTTCAGCTTTCCGAAACTGCCGTTTGTTTCCATTAAGCAAATTTATTTTTATAATTTCAGTTTGCACAATTCTATAGTTAAAAGAAAAAATGATGCCTCGTTTTACAAAATGATTTTTAAAAATGTGGCTTTATATTCATGACACGGTGTCACTAATTTGCAGAATCACCTGTTGCTGAATATCTACACAAGCTAGACACCAGAACAAGTTGAAGTGAGTTAGATTGGATGCAGGGTGTCTGTGAACATTGCCATTTATTAAATTACATGGCTAGATCTGTCTTTAAATCCTCCAAAATGTCCCTGTATTTTCCTCCATCCATTTTTTCCATAAACTCTGTTGGGCCTCCATGACATAAAAAGCGCTAAAAAAAAAAAGAAGAGCTTGTTACCCTTTGAGGACACTGTCTTCAGGGTAATATGCAACTAAAACTTTCCAACACACACAAGTTTTATACATGCAGACCAAAAATTTAATTTTGGTTTTATGTGACCAGAATACCTTTGTAATATTTCCCATCTGCCCTACCTGGCTTGTGGTAAACTGTAAATTTGACTTCTTATGGCACTTCTTTCAACTATGGTTTTCTTCTTGCCACAGTGGCAAGAACAGAGACTTTCTTCATCCACAAAGGCCAGACTTAATGGCTGTAACATGACAAAGTGTAAGAAAAACAACTTTTGCAAGGCTCTGTAACTTTCGGGTTGCAGAGGAAGTCTGGTTTAAGTGAACACAGTTGAAAGAAAGGTAAAGAAGTCACCAGAGAGCCTCGTGTACACACTTGTGCTTTTCTGTTGTTTAACAAAGGAAGCAAATGTGAAAAAGTACAATGGAGTACAGGACAGATAGAGGAGGGGGGCCGGAGGGGGCAGCAGACGTGTGAAACGGCCCATCTTTTTCTTCTTCTTGACAAAAAAAGGGAGAGCAACGCTGAAGAGTTTTATTTACCGTGGCCTGTTATCAGACTCTGAACAGTGAGCAGACTGTCTGCCTGAGAGGCCACAGAAGGACCGGGTGTTCTCTGTACAGCAGACACTTCCCGCCTGCGGCGCATCCCTTTATCACCAAAAAAATAAAAAATAAAAAATCCCACTTCAGAGTCAACATCCCAAATCCCAACGCATGGACTGTAACTTCAGGTCACCTTTGCAATGCCATTGTCTATTCTGATAGAGACATGAAAGAGACAAGTATGCATACAGCTTACAGAAACATCCCATTCTTGTTCTGCACTCACCTCACACCTGCACTGACAGACACATTGGACTAATATGTGTGCTCACACACACTCTCACAATTTCTCTGTCTCTCTCTCTCTGTGTGTGTCTCTGTTGCACGCAGCTGTTTGGATGTGGGTTGGCTCTCACTGAGATGTAAATCGGTTGCAGATCCATACTGGCCCAGGGCTCATTCACTGATCTATTTTCTGCTCAGCTGGCTTTAAATGAAGTTAAAATGACTCATTAAAACACCCACAAGCTTTGGGAACTCTGAGCACTACAGCCTAAATGTGGTCCTCTTTCAACTCTTTGCGCAGACAGTGCACCACTGTTCCCAGAGCGACACGCAAATAACAAAAAAAAAAAAAAAAGCCTCAATCTGTTCATTTCTCAAAACCCCCGTTCTGCTTCGTTTTGTCTTGCAGAACATATAAAAAAACATATATATGAATAAATATATTTTAAAAAAACTGTTTGAGAACAGTGTTGTGTGGCAGTAACAGTGGAGTTAAGTGTTGTAGATCCTGATGTTGTTTGACGCCGTCCAGCCCGGTGTGTCGTGCCCGCGTGAGATTGTGTGATAAGGGGGAAGAGGAGAACACAGTGCATTGTCTTGTGCAGTCAAAGGCACGGAGTGTGCTCTCATCCATAAACCATCAAACTGTCTCCAGACGCGGCTGCAATCGTCCTCCATCAAAACACTTTGTCTGGCATACCAAAATAAGAGCCAGCATCGAGCTGAATACCAAATCAGCCCATTAGAGCGGCGGAGCACTCGCTCCTTAGCAACCAGCGGGATCTGAGGCTGCTATACTGAAATACACAGTGACAAAGAAATGAGATCCACATCTATCTCTCTCTTTTTCACCTCCCCTCCAACTCCCCCACTCTCCATCTCCTCCCTCCTTCTAGTATTACAGGGTTGACACATCGGATGGGGAGAGTTTATGCAAAAAATTCAAATACGGTTAAAGGTGCTGCTGTTATGGATGTCGGTGTGAATTGAAAATCAAAGCATGCTGTGAAGGTCTGAGAGTGATGCAAAACAATGTGTGTGTTCAGGACTGAACCAGAAAGGGGAGGGGAAAAAAAAAAAAAAAAAAAAAACCCAGGAAGACTCAGGTGAAGTTTAAAGGAGCAGATTCTCTCTCATCTGTCAGCAGCGTGCCATTCCTGAACAATCCTCAGAGAGCAGGCAGAGAGGACAGGGGACTCTGCCTTGTCTCTAACATATATTCAAACTGAGCTTTGTGACTGTGTGTGTGTGTTTTTGGGGTTTTTTTAAGTTTCATTTTTAGTCTCTGATCCCTCCTCTGTCTCTCTGCACCCCCCTCTCCCCCCTCCACTTCTCCCTCCCCATCCTCTTTCTCTATTTTGGATAAAGTAGCTGGGAGAGCAGTCAGGTCTGATTAAGTCTGCATTTGGGTACAGTGTGTTCCTGGACACACATCTGCGAGCGAGCCATCACACACGCTTCGGAAAACGCTGGCAGAACACCCAGGCCTGCCGGCAGCTCATGATGTCATCACTCAGAAGGGGCAGAGCTGGCGAGCCGCCATTCTCTCTCTCTCTCTCAAAAAAAAAAAAAAAAAAAGAAAAAGGAAAACAGGAACGACTCAAACAGAGAGGAGAGGGCCGACAACCTCGGCGTGGAAAAGAGAGCGTGATCCAAGCGTCGGGACTGACTGCTGACTGCTGCGGGAGGAACGGTGGGGGTTTGGGTGGAGGAGGGGGTGAACAGGTGCATCTGAAAGGCCGCAACCACTGTATGGAGAGCGCCGGTGTGCAGAGGCTGAGAGTGAGTGAGAGTTACTAAATACCTGCGTGAGACAGCATGTGCATCCTGAGCCGCATGCTGTCCTGGAAGTGTTTGCCACAGTATTCACAGCTGTTGCCCTTCTCCTCATTATGAAGCCTCCTGTGAAAAGAACGACACACCGGTGTGAGAGCGCTAATGGAGGAGAAGAATGCAGCGAGAACACACTTGTAATAATTTCTCATTTATTTCACGCGGACGGACGGCGCTCATTGATCAGCAGGAAAAGAAAGCGGCCGACTGCGGTTTACCTGACTCCTTTCCCCGTACTGGGATAGACTGTTAGCGTTATTGCGGCATAACCAGGTGACTTGTTGATGAATATCGACGCTGCTTTTTACAGGTTAAAATGACATGAAAACAAGCAAACAAACTTGACCAGGATGGTGAACGTCACTGACATTTTCATTTGACGAAGACAAATTTGAGGAATTTGAGGTGAAATCCAGTCATAAATATTTTAGTCCAGCAGAAAGTTGGGAAATGTCAGCGATATTTAATCTAAAGTTGTTTCAAATGACAAAAAAAAAAAAAAAAAAAAAAAAAAAAAACATGTCACTGCACAGCAAAATAAAACATAAATATAAACTAAAAAAGTGGCAAAAAAATCTACTGTTAACACATATTTTCCCCTATACTTGCACTAAACTTAGTTTGAATTGTAAGACTTACAACTTTGACAAAGTGTTTTCCCCTTGTGTGTGTGTGTGTGTGTTTTTTTAACATTTCTTTAGTTTTACATAAACTTTCTTAAATTATTTCTATCTTCAGGCACCCAGCTTTCAGTATATTGGTTGTTACTCTGCATGATCTTTGTGATGGGATTATCTGCCCTCTGGGTTGGTGGGACTGGGGGAAGGACATAAAAAGGAGGGGTAAAAAGAAAAACAATGAGTAAAAATAAATAAAATGCATTGTGAACATTAGCAATCACGGCTGTAGAAAGTAAAACAGAGCCACGGAAACGCTATTTTAAACTACGTTGGGCAAACTAGCCTGCATGTCTGTAAAGCGGCCAACTGCAGGCTAGTTACCCAAGTAGATAGCCTGCATAATTAACCAGCTGATGTTTTTTGATAAACTTTAAAAAATGTGCTAACTTTTTTTTCTTTTTAGCTGAATTATGATGATTAATAATCATAAGTTCAAATGTCAGGTTCCATTTAATTGTGGGGTTTTTTCGGGGGGCGAGGGGGCTTTTGCATGCAATTCCCCTTTTCCAGGTGACTCTAAACCCAGTGGAACAGTTGACTTTTATAATCAAAGGCAGACTGTGATCACACCAAATGAGCGATCTAACCTTTTCCTTACGGTAAAGTCGGGATGGCCAGTTACTGGCGTCAGAGGAAACAGAGACGTTTTCATCACACTTTTCCTACCGTTTAAGGTCCTTTTTAATGAGAAGCGAGAGAAAGTGCTGGATTGACTGGAATTTTCTCGGGCTAAATAGAAAACGAGCAATTCTCTTCTGCCCCTCCCCCACCTTTTGCTTGTCACAGCCAGTTAGCTGCAAGAGGGCTCTAAAGTCATTTGCTCACTTACAAAATAAGCAAATCATTTTATTTGTGTTTTTATGATATGAAATATTTTAGCAGGTTAATGATGTTAAAACTAGAGGAATACAAAGCATCACTCAATTAATTATTGACTTGCTAAAATTAGTGCTTCAGGTAAATGGTAAGTAGAATGGTAGGAAACTACTTTTTTTTTTTAAATAAAACTTTATTTTTGCAACAGTAGGACTCAAATAACATGTTTCAACTACAGTACATTAATCAAAAGTATTGCCTTTAGTTGAGGTTATTATTCTATGACAATCTGAACCACGTCTATTCTGCATCTTTTCTTTAGGGCCTCTGGACTTGGAAGCATCAGTGTTTTAATTCCTGCAAGAATCTAAGGCTATATGCAGCATCATTAGTCTGAGAGGCCCTTGGAGTTGTGAATCAACGCATGAATGCTAAAAGCACACAGACAATAGGATATCTGGCTAATTTCAGAGTGCAGACAAACGCGTGCCTCCACCCGCCAGCACTTCAGGACAGCAGCCACGCACACAAAGTCACATCCCAGCTGAATAAGCTCGCTCTCTCTCTCACACACACACACGTGCGTGCACATAAATATACACGCAAGCTTTTCCTGTGTTTGCAATGAAAAGATGATTCGCCGAAGCTCCGCCGGCAGCAAAACCTATCATATCGTATCACACACAACCCAAGCAAGCAAGGCATCTGTGCTGTTATCCTTATATCACCCCCCTA
Source organism: Poeciliopsis retropinna (assembly GCA_010277075.1). Classification (NCBI taxonomy): domain Eukaryota; kingdom Metazoa; phylum Chordata; class Actinopteri; order Cyprinodontiformes; family Poeciliidae; genus Poeciliopsis; species Poeciliopsis retropinna. Next base: position 5,807,090 of record VMRM01000002.1, read on the forward strand.
CAGCAGAGCACGTGGCCTGAAAAAGAGTCTGCGCTCAGGCACACGCTCAGGCAGCGCTCAAAATGAATGAAACCTGAGATGTTGCTTAACGCACATTAACAACATCAGGAGAGCAAAACAGGAACTCCGCCGTAAAGATTAGGTTTTATTTTGGCTGTGGAGAGTCCGTCTGACACTACTTACAGAGCACTTTTTTATTCTAACGTGTAACATGTGGAGGTCTATTAATAGAGGGACAAACTTAGAAGAAACACACACACACACTAGAAATTGTCAAAATAAGTTAAATTATAAATAATTGGAGGATGAGATGATGAGGAAATAAATGCAGCGGTGTTTAAAGCTGAAGTTCTCGAGTTTAACTTATCTCAATATTTATTCCTTGTGTTTTAAATAGTAACTATGTACGTTCATAGAAAAATCAAATAAAGGATATTTGATTAGGATATTAGCAGCTATAATTAAACAGAATACAATATTTAAAGAAGTGAATAGGTACACTTTTAGTTTGCTTTTAAAAACAGCAGTACTCAGATGGCCTTCGGGCTTCTCATTAAAGGGTTTGTAAAATAAAAAGCAAACTAAATCGGTTTGACAATGATCTTTTATTTAATAACTAATAAAAGCAACGGTAGATCTTTCTGAAAATACAAAATGTGGAGACTTTAAAAGTAGAGCGAAGTTTGCTGTCTGGCTCTCGTTTCTGCAGCAGCAGCTGTGTGGAGCAGATATAACTGAGCTCCGCTTTTCTACGACCGACCAGAGAAAAGATCGTCGATCCCGTTAAATAGAAACGCATGTCCTGTTGTCCTTGCATGGGCGCAAGTAAGAAACAAACTCAAGCCATGCTTTTCAGATGACAAAATGTATTCTTTACTACATGGTTGTTTGTGTGTTCTTTATTAAACTGAAGTTTGACTCAAATGTGACGCTGAGGTGTATAATTTGGTCTGAATGATTCACTGACCAGCTTCAAAAGCTTTTAAAATGTGTGTTGATTACTAAAACTTCACCTTTGCCCTGCCTGAGCTGGAAATTGTCCACCATTCATGTCTTAATTACAACTTAAATACTTTATAATGGGGCATTAATCTACCTGGGATCATCAGGAGGCATGTAAACACAGAGAGGGATTTGATCAAACCTCGTTGGTTTGGTCATTTCTTTCTGAACTTTTTCGAGTCTCAAAGCATCTGAAACAGTTTTTATGAGATGATTCAAATTCAGCCTAGAGGTACCGCATAGTTCATGTTTTCACAATTATACAACATTCTTGTTACATGAATTAGTCAGGGCTTTTTATTTTGTAATTAATTTACCCCGTTATACTTTTATTACCACAAAAATGAACCATTTCATGTTTCAACCATTTGAAATTGAAGGTATTTTGCAATTGTTTTTTTCTACTACCAGGGTCGGATTTTAGAAAGGGGCAGTAGCCCAGGGCCCTTATATTTGGGGTGCCACAAAGATTTTTTTATTTTTTTTAGCGAATGCTATTTTGCAATCATTGTCCTGAACATAAAACTTACAAGCTGATACCAGATGTGTTTCATTAGCAGTCTGGAATTTTTATGAATATAAAAAATTGTCAAGTATTTGAAAATAATAGACTTCTTTGCAAACAACATGGAGTTTTTGGCCATTGGACGTATTGAACCAATCATGCAGCAATTCATACCTGTTGATATATATACATATAGGAGTATTTAATATTCGTAAATTATCATTAGTAAAATATTTCTTCTGCAGTGGATAGGGCACCAAAACTAACTCCAGCCCAGGGGCTCAAATCCTTGTAACTCCGGCCCTGTAGCACATATTCCTGGGGTTTGTTTGTTTTGGTGACATATTTAGGAGTTTGTTTACATGTCTTTACTTCCAACCAGACCATTTGAATTGATTTAGCTCCTCAGTCTAAAACTGTGCCAGGAGATTCGAAGACGACAGCAGCAAATGTCAGTCTGCAGATCAGGTGAATGCTCAGTGACCTGGTTACAGACTTACAGCAACTTCATTACATCCTCCAGCAGCGCCACCAACGCAGCCCCTTCAAACCTGCGGACATCAGTCTGTCTCCATGAGTAAGGAACGCTCACAGCTAAATATCCCACAGGATGCTTTCCTTCCTCCCCTTCTACCCCCCTGTTTTGGTGGCGCTTTTTGGAGTGGCACGCAGCTGAGATGTCAGCCGCAGGGGTGAGCAGGGGAAGGCTGTGATCCTAATCGTATGTTAGCAGCATATTAAGGGCTCGTCGTGTTGCTAATGATTAATGATGACTCAAACACTGCCCATCTCGCACAATTAGAAGCATCTGCAATCAAGCTAATGAGTTTTTCATGGAAATAGTTGGTGGGGTTTTTACGTAGAGTGACAAAACATGAGCTGACAGGCTCATAAATAAAGCAAAAAATAATAACGAAAAAAAAAAAAAAAACAACGAGAGAGCGAGTCGCGAAACAGAAGTTATCCATCATGTTGCCGAGGCGTCCAGCCTGGTCCCCGCTGAGAGGCTTCTCTCCGTTGATGTGAAGGAATGCATATCAAATAGCCTGGGAGACGGTCTGTTGTGAGGCACACGTCTGCGCCGATAATCAAAGGGAATTTAAAAAACGGGGCTTTGTAAATAACGGCGTTATGTGACACGGAGGCCTCTTTACATCAATCCCCCCCTTTCCCTTACAAAAACCCGATTCAAAAGATCCACTGTCAAAACATGAGCGCAGGTGTCCCTCTGAATAAATTACCATATTTACTGTTGCTTCTTCCAGCTTCTGGATCATAGTATTTAAACATCAGAGAAAAAAAGGTGACCTAGTGATTAGAACTAAGTCTTTCTCGTCTCATTTTTTTTATAAAGTCCATGAACACAATGACTGTCGTATCTCTAAATCACCCTCAACTTTCTAGATGATGATTTATATTTGAATTCCCACAACCAATTGTTTAACACAAGTTAAACAATTGGTTGTTTAACACAAGTTAAACAATTGGTTGTTTAACTTGGGCTTTTGGGGCATCAGTAGGATGTGAAAGGTGGATGTTTGTGCACTTACCTGTGCTGCTCCACAGCCTGTCTGCTATGCAGCTGGAGGCCACATTCACCACAGCACTGCTGGCCTTGAGTTTGGCCCTCGTGCCTCATTCCTGCTGCAAACTGGCCCAGCCTGCTCAGCAGCTCTCTGTGCAGTAGGCCGTGGTGCAGCAGGCCGCCGTAGGCCCTTGGATCCAGCGGGACGCCCAGAGACGGCGCCACTGAGACGGACACCGGCAGCCCCTCTCCCATGTGATTGGAGGCCACGGAGTAAATGGAAGCCAGGTGTTTGTCCGCGATCCCGGGGAAACCGTCAAGAGCGTTTGTCGCTGCTTGTCCCCCGTCTTCGGAACCCGTGTTCAGCTCTCGGGCGCTGGTGATCACGCTGCCTCTGAGGGGCGTCCCCGGGCCCTCGTCTCTCGGCTGCTCGGACGTGCCGGTCGCCTCCCCTGCGCTGGATGACTTGCCCTCACAGGTTTCGTTGTCATCCACCTGCATATGCTCTGATTTGATACTTCTGGCAGGATCCTGGGGAGAGTTGTCGCGAACCTGCTGGGAGCTTTCCATGTCGACCTCAGCGTCTGGTTTGGGACTCCGTTGAGGAGCTGCATCACACTCCGGACCCGGCGACGTTCTCTCCGCCATATGGTACAGAGCCAAGTGGTGGAGGGCAGTGGGAGTGCCACACTTTGTTCCATCCTGTAAGGAATGCTTCTTGGTCATCAACATATGCCTCCAGTGCCTGGCCCGACCGTGATCGCCATGATCTCCAGAGCTGTGATTTCTCAATGCCACCTCTTCGGTTTCCTCCGCTTGGATGGTCTCGAGCACCTTCAGGCACTGCTCTTCCAGGTACTCTATCTCCAAGATCTCGGCGGCGTATAGTAGATCGTCCAGGTCCTCGGCAGTAGCCTGGAGGGAGGCGGTGTAGGCGTACTCGAGGATCTGCTGAAAGGTCTTAGGAGAGAGGAAGTCTAGGGCATAGCGCAGGCTGCTCCGGTGGAAAAGGATCTCAAACATCTTGCTGGTGCAGGCCAGGACGGTGCGGTGCGCCGGAAACTCCTGGCCGTCCACGGTGATGATCACGTCACACAAGGTGCCGGTCAGGCGCATCTGATTGGCCCGCTGCAGGAGCGTGCTGGAGTGAGTGGGGTTGTTGAGCTGGAGAACACCCATGTTTGTCAGAGCAGTGTCCACTCGGGCCTTTGCTGAACCCACGCATGAGGTGTGGCTGTCCTGCCTTCTTCTCTCACCTTCAGCCAGTTGTAGCGCTGTGGTTTTGGAGGAAGATAGAGAATCAATTCCGCCTGATTTACAAACAGAAGCAGCCCAAAGCATTCTCTTTTAATTTATTGTTGAATAGTCCAATACCCAATGTTTAAAGTCTAATGTCTTAGCAAAGTAGCTGATTTTATGCTTAACATTTTTACCCAATGCAATTCCCTAAACAACAGAAAAAACTAGTCAAGAAAAAACTGAAAATACACATGGACTGCACAATATTAGAAATACTTTTTTTCTTCATTAAATAGATTTTATTATATTTTATTCATTCTTAGACGCAAAAATACTAATATACTATGTGACCAATGTTACTTTCTAATAGTTATGTCAGATATATAAGGATAAAACTTAGAAGAGCTGACTGATCTTAATTGGACGAACCCCTATATCAAATTCTGATCAAGGCCCCCGTGACTCCTTGGACCGCCTCTGCTCGTGTAAAGATTAATTACACTCCAATGGAAACTTTTATCTCAGCTCAATCAAAAGGAATATTTTCTCAGCAAAACATTAAATATTTAATGGAATTCAGTGAAACATGTTTTCCCCGAGTGATGTCTTCAGAAGCCTTATTCGATGCAGCCTCCGTGTTTATGTATTTTAATTAAGAATCAAAGGCAGACAGCAGGTCGATAGGCGCAGAGCAACAGTTTCCATTGCAGGTGATTAGTCTGAGGGCTCGTCGCGCGCGGTCACGTCGCCGTAATAGCGTCTGCATACTGAGAGGTGACGGTTCAATTTGTCAAGCTGCTCACACACGTCTCCGCTCTCAACAGGTAGGCTTGTTTCCAACAAAACGCCCATAACGGATGATTATCGGTTCACCTACGCGGGCGCACGTGCGCCGGCGGTCATTTAACGCTTCAACAAGTTACCAAACTCCCCTAAAATGATTCCGCCTGTGCTCCGGTGTGTAATTTGCTCTTTTTTAAATCCCAACACTTGGTGACGGTGTCTGACGTTTACGTGTTTACCGGAGCGCTTCGGCAGCACCTCGACCGGCCGCAACGCCGGAGCGCATCAGGTGCAAATCCGCGTTCATTAGCTCCGACGCGCCACGGCGAGCCAACCCCGGAGTCTGCGCGCGCTCTCTCTGTCTTGCGCTCCTGTGTGTGCGCGAGGGAGCGCATCCTGTCCGAAAATAACAGACCCAGTTTGATGGAAATGGACCCACCGGCTCCGAACAGGCAAGTTTTCTAAAATCCCAAATAAGGCAGAGGGATAACTTGTCTCGACGTCCACGTCTCTAGTGGAGCGAACCCGTAGTAAATCTGACCTAAACTGGTTTTATTTACGAAAATATTCAAAACATATATACATGTATGTTTAAAACGAACAAGACACTAAAAAGTATTTGATACGGGAGGGAGAAATGAGAGAGTCAGGTGTCGGAGCTTCTTCTTACCTCCGTTTTCTAAAGTCCTCCGCTGGTTATCCAGGCAACATCATGCTTACACATTTCACAGTACCCGCTCCAAACTCAGTCCTGCTTCAAGTAAGCAAATCATCAGCCTGCCACCACGCGTCAATTTAGCGGAGGGGAGGAAGCGGGAGTTCCGAGTTGGGCTTTCAAAATAAAATGCCTTTGTCGGAGCCACATGTTGAAGCAGGAACTGGACTAATCCGAAGGGGGGAAATCTAGATTTATGGGGCTGAACGTGTAAAAATTGCAACAATGCTTATTATTGTGGTTTAAGTTTGTGCTGCAGGGTTGGCTTAAGGGTATCAAATGAGGGACTGAAATTAAAAACTTGGAAAAAGTTGTAGCCAAATCTTAGTATTTACTGAAAAACAGCCACATCTGCTCTACACAAGATTAGCAGGTCTGTCCTTTACCTTTATGAACAGATATTTTGCTTTTTGGTTCCAATTTAGCCCCAAAAACCTGAGTTTGACACATCTTGGATGGAGACTAGTGTAAAGCTGTAAAATTAGTAAATAATAAAAACACTTTCTTTTTTTAAATTTGAAGACTGGCCTGCATTTCAACTGAATTCAGGACAAGGGTTAGTTTTCAGTCCATGTTGGACAACAATTCAACTTGAGTGTGCCACATGTCTTCACCGCTTTCTTGAAACATTTTTTTTTCTCTTGCATTTTTGCTGGTGCAATTAACGTGAAAACTTTGTTTTTTAACAGATTCTGCATAATTCACCATGTCAATATTTGCGTAATATATGTAAAGCCTGTTGCCGTCAAGCATTTTCACTTTCATGTCTGTCATGTCCCCGTGACAACTCTATGTTGACTTTTGTCATGTCAACTTTACCTCCGAGGACTGTAGTGCGCCAGAGTGCATTGGGGCCTTAAGACAACTTAAAAATGTCTTCAACTGCAGGAAATCCGACGTGACGGCCGAGTTTTTTAATTTCTAACATTTGACCTCTTGATGATGACGCCGCCCTCAGAGATTAGACTGTGGCATCTTGGTGCTTTAGGAGGCATGGCCACATTCTCCTTCAATCACTTCTGACGCCATGCTCTGCTCCTTGTTTTACTGTCAGCCATCTGAAGATACATTCAACAAACACCAGAGAATAAAGACAAAAAACATTAAAAAAAAAGATAAATCCAACCAGTTAATCTAGGATTACTCTTACCGCTTTCTATTTGAATATTAGTTCAACAAAAGAAAAAACACCTCAGGTTCCAACTTAATACATTTTTAACATAAACATCACAATATTTTGCTCACCTAAAATTTGCAGAGAAACATTTTAAGTATTACATTAATATATGAATGTTCTTCAAGAGTAAGACGATAAAGTCAAACCTTGATATTCTCTTCACAAACTGAGAGCTCAAATATGTTTTAGAGCTGTATCTATGTTACAGATTTTAAGGTGTAACAAACATTATTCAGCAGAAAATGTGAAAATGCAGAACTTTTATTTTTCAAGTTTTAGTTTCCTCTAATTTTTCATATTAATACAGTGAGACGCTGGTATTTTTATTTAGTGTCATCATACCCAACATGATTGTGAGATTCACCTTGTTGCCACCTTTACATTTCAACCTATTTTTTTTTGTTAAACTGTGGAAGAATAAAATGATAAATGCCATGGTATTTGTTTATTTATGAGCTATCTTTAAACCCTTTGAAGGATCTATGGTGTTCAATGCTTGGGTAACAATGGACATGATTGTATTTAGTGACGTTTTTCTCTCCAGTAAAAGCACGTCTCTTGCTTTACTCTGAAGTCAGCTCTCCTTCTTCCTGTGCCAGCGGTTGGCTTGACCGGCTGTGAGACTGTCTGAGAACATCAGGGCTTGTTTCTCCATCCCAGTTTCTGTCAGACGGATCTCCAGGACATCAGAGCTGGCAACAGAGTGAGGAAATCCAGAAATCAAAACGTGACGGCCCTTTTAATGACTCGCCATCATCTTGTGATTGTTTAAAGTGGAGTATTGCACATCAGTCGATGAGTGCTTTAGTCCATCGACAAAAGCAAAAAAAAACAAAAACAAAAGTAACATGCCAAATTTACCAGGACGGGTTCATTTCTAACAGGAATAATGGATCCGTGTCTCTATGGGGAAATAAAACTTTATATGGAGTAAACAGATAAAAAGAGTGGCTGGAAGTGGATTCCAGGCCATGTCGGTGTGTTTGTTGACACAACACAGGTTATGTCATAACAGATACTGAAGGGAAGGAATGCCACGTGAAAATATCAAGGCCCCCACTGGAACATAGTTCTGACATCTGAGCCTGGATGTATCAAGTTTGTTCCTGCACAAACACATTTTCAAAGAGTAACATGGATTCGTTTGCAGCCCTCTCTCCGAATAAAACATTCTGATAAGTTCTGAGGAGGAAGACAACCTGCTTGGTTTGTAACATTTCAGTCAGTAATCCAGGGTGTTTGTTGTGTGGAAGGAGAAATTTGGAGGGGAGAAAAAAAAAACGCCATCACTGCCATCTGCTGTCCAACCCGTGTCACTGCATAAATAAAAGAGTAGAAAATAAAATGGCGAGTGACAGAAAAATTAGAAAAAGATTCAGAAGTTAATTTATTTCAGAAAATTCATACTGATTGCATTCAGTAGTTATATTTCTCAAACATTTCTGTTAGTTCTGATATATGTGGCTTACAGCTAATGAAAAAAGCTATAAGCCAGCTTTTTAATGGCTCTTTAAATTATTTTTTAAAATATGGATTTGTTAGTCTGGCACACAATCATGGGTAGAACTGGTTACTTGTCAGTTATCCAGCAAATAAACTACAAAACGTCACTGGTAAAGCAGCTGGCGGATCACAGGGTCATATGTCAAAGACTATTGATCAAAACTTGAGAGAGGAAAGAAATCATTCCATCCTGACATCCAGAATCTGGAGGAAGAGTGGAGAGGTCCACAAAGCTGATTTGGGGAATCATGTTCTGTGCTGGTCCAGTGTGTTTTATCAAACCCAGAGTCAGTTCAGTCGTCTACTAGGAAGTTTTAGTATATTTTATTTTTCCCTCTGTTGACGAGCTTAACACGAATGCTGAAACCATTTGCCAACTTGCCTGACCTAAAATCCAAACATAAGAGAAGGTATTGCACAACGGGAAGGAGACCTTCCAGTAATGGAGGCACGTGAGAACCCTCTCATTAAAGTGACCTCAAAGCCACTGGTTATGAATGCCTCCAGGACACGCCGCATGGATGCAGTAACTCATGCAGAAACAGCTGTAACTAATTACAGCACATGTATTTTAGAGCATGCCTACAAGTCACATCTTTGTGATTTTTGGTCTGGTGTTCTTAAACCATAACAGAAATGTGTATGATGTTTCACTTTTGAATATTATTGAAATGTTCATATTTTTTATTGAATCAATTTGATTTGCAAAGTTATTGACAACTTTATCTCTCTGTTTGTGCTCTAACATTTTCTACCACACTTTTTTCTTCCACTCACCTTTCTATCAAAACACTTGGACGCAGTTCTCTTAACAGCCACAGTTATTCTGTAAATCCTCAACCTTATGAGTGCTTAAAAAAAATCACTGTTTGTAGTGGAAATATGAGTATCATTCTCGAAAAGTCAGATTTATTGACACACACCTGTAAGTAAATACATTTTTAAAAAAATTAAATAAATAACAAAAATTGGATTCGGAAACCATTTTTATTTTGTAAATGGGTAATCGCTCAGGCTGTACACTGATGTTTTCTGAGTTTCACCCAATAAAAACAGTTAGGAGCATCCAGAGGCGAGAGAGAGCGAGGTGACGAGAATGAAGCGGGGATGAGAAGAAATCTGCACTCCGTTCTTTCTGGAAGTTACATTTGATGTCTGAAGCTTCATTTGAAAAGAAAAACAAAAAAACAAACAACAAAACACATGACTTCTGCTGTTTCAGGTGGCTCACCTTCTTCCTTCCCAACGGGATTCCTCAACTCATCAGGCAGTTGCTCTCGGTGAGTGATTCTTATACAAAAAAGACGATAATATTTAAGACCAAAAAAAAAAAAAAAAATCAATCCAAACGGCACATCAGAAAACACGGGCGGGGGGGGGGGGGATAAGTAAAAAACTTTGTGTAGTTATGCCAGAAGAAGCTCCTCAGGGAATACACATTGATTCAATATGAGAACGGGTTTGTCCTTTACAGACAGAAGCACATATCTGTACCTCGTAGTTTATACGTTATGAAGCACTGACTGAGTTCATGCCAAAGCTCGAAACACCTTCCCTCACTACAGCCGGCGATTATACAGCGCTGTGACCAGAGACGGACAGTTTTTATACACTACACTTGTTATAATGAATGCAGTAACTCGATGTGCTTTTTCGTCTAATATTACACCAAATAAAAAAAAAAAAAAAATAGGCTCCCTCACAACAAAGCTATACAGGTTATCATACAAACTGATGACGAGACAGTCTACTGACACACAGGTACAGTGTACGAGTTTGCAGGCAGGGATGGGGAGGGGAGAGGAATCAGTCGTTTTTGAATAGTACAAAATGCTTCTTTTTTTTGTTGTTGTTTTTCCTTCTTCTTTAGTGTTTCGAACCAAATCTCCAAACTTATGGATCCAGAGCTGTGATCTCCACAAACGTCAAGAAGATAAACCGTCTTCGCTCTCTGAACAAATATCGTTATTCAGCTGGTGGTCACATGACATTCACTTGATTTCGGAGGGACTTTGTTTTTTTTTTCCTCCAAACACTTGGCTTTAAGTCAGCTGTTCCGCCGGCATCTCTCGTCTTCAGAACGTTCCTTTTTTTTTCATTAAATGCATGGTATTGTGAATATTTAACAGCACTATTATAAGGCAGTGACAGAATAAGTTTGACAAATTGGTCCATATCTGGTCTGATCATGCACACTGTTGCATCGTAGAATATCTCCCTCCTGCAGCTGCAGTCTTTTTATTCTCATTATTTACCGAAAACAAATACTTTGCCTTGCAAAAGTGACAATCCTTCTCGATTATTTTTTTTTTCTTTTCACATTTTGATACAAACGTTAACAGATTTTATTAGTTTTTGAGACTGGTTAACACAAAAATATGCATAATTGCGAAAAGTACAAGTTACAACATACATGGCAGTGGTGTCCAAATCTTCTTCCCCACAGGGGCCAAAACGGGCAAATTTATTAAATCAAATTTTTTTCTTTGTTTTTCCTGCTCAACATTATTAAAGCTATATATCATTAAATAGCAAAAACACAAAAAGGGCTTTAGACTGTTGCCTTATTAAAAGAAAAACAGACAATTTCTTATGTCACCAACTGTTTTCTATTTTGTTACCATGTTCTTAACTCAACAAAATCCCTTCAAGGACCATGAAAGGCCCCCAGGCCACACTTTGGACATCCCTGATAAATGACCAATCGAGCAACAACACTGGTCCGAATCTGCAAACGACTAAAGACATAAGTGGAGGTTCACCTTCTAGCAGGAGACCAAACTTAGACTCAATGATTCTTTCCATCTGAACTGAGTTCTAGCTTTTTGCAAAAATACTGTTGTCACCACGTGTAGAAACGACATAGCTATACCTAAACAACTGCAGTGAAATAGGACTCAACAGTTTATGACTCAAGGATTTGAACATTACGAATCCGTCTTAAGGTTGTGGTCGTAACAAAATGTGAAAAGGTTCAGGCTTGTGAACACTTTTGCAAGTCACCGCACGTCTAAACGCTGAAGTCGGGCCTCGGTTTTTCAATCGACGCCAGCGTTAAAAATCCCTGTAACAGACACAGTGAAAACTTTACAACCACTTGCAGGTCAGACATGCAGAACAAGCTACTTAGAGACTATTCCACAGAAAAGTCAAATAATAATAATAATTATAAAAAAAACAAGTTTAAGTTTCGCACAATAGAACAATAAAATAAGAAAAATAATTTCTATATATATATAGTCCTTTTCTCTTACATTTATATTTCTCATAATATTCCAGTATTCATGAGTAGTTGGCAAAACTACGCACGTTTTTAGTTATTTCTTTTTAAAGTTTCACACATTTACGAGGCGGTCCTTTTGTAAAAGCAGAAGTGTCCGGACTGGTTCCGTAAAAATGAGAATTAAAAATAAATAAATCTCTTAGGATCTAAAGATAAACTCTGCAGGTTGTGGTAAACATTTAATAAACGAAAGCAGTCAGAGTGCGCGCTAACCGATCCAAGGAGGTGTGTGGTGTTAAATGCGTTAAGGGCACTAAAAAATAAAAGCTTTTCCTGTCACCGCTGCTGTACAGCGTGACTGGGCGGCGGAGGGGGAGAGGGTTTTTTTTTTTCTCTTTTTTTTGCGTTTCCCAGTTGGCCCATCATACTTTGCTCTCTGTCGTGTTTGTCTGTATGACACTGTTGTGTGCCGAAGTGATCAGGGGGTTTGGTAGGTCTCCCTCCTCCAGTTTGCTTTTCTCATCAGCAAACATCTTCCTGCAGTGGAAAAGGAGACAAAGTTTGAAATTAGAAATGTTAACGTGTGTGTGGTAAAGGGGAGCAAAAAAAAAAAAAGGAAATCCCAGCAAACAAAACAGGTCTCTAGAAACAAACAATACCCAATATGTAAGATGGCGCTGCAGTTAAGACGTCTTCTTACATATTTCTTCACCACCTTGACACGGTCGGATATAATAAACAGATAATGACATTCCCACATCTCTCTGACTCTCTTCCCTAAAATCAAACGTTGAGCAAATGTATAATAATAATCAGCTTGGCTTTGTTTAACTTCTGAGCATTATTAATAGAAGAATAAAAGCGCCCCAGGCTTGTTACACAATGTCCCCGGTTCCATTTGAAGCCCATTTTTCCAACTTTTTCCTTCAGCAGCTCACAGGAACAAACACCAGTTGGAATCTCTTGATGCCTCTGGATAAAAGTTTGAGGAAATGCTTGAAGGTATAAAACTAAAGCCTGAACTGATGCATCTTATTGTTATTATGACCTGAAAGGCATTTCAAACATAATATGGATCATATTGCTGTTTAAGTGATGGTTTCTATGGAGATGATAAATAGCAATGCGACCTCAGATTGCTAAGAGAGTGCTTTACTTTTGAAGACAATGCTTTTTTTTTTTTTTTTTAAGAAAGAGGGAATATTTGCTTGGATTTGTTTTATTTTCTAATTGCCTGTTTTATGTATATAAATGACATCCCTTCTTATATTCATGTTAGTTGCAGTTTTGGGTTTTTTTGTCAGGTTAGATGTGGAAAATGTAAATCGAAAGAAGAAGCATTAGGTTGAGTTCATGTCAAAGTCAATATTAATAAAACAAATAATCTCCAATATTTGAATTATGTTACATTTTAAATATGTTGAATGTTGTTATTTACAGCTCTTAAAGCTGCATAAGAATAACTTTTATTAAAATATTTATTCATGACACAGGCTGTGAATACTTGCATCACTGCGGTTTCTTGCTTTTTTAGCTTTAATAAATTTGCCAAACTCTAAAAAATATCTTTCCCCACATTTTCATATTTAAGTATTTCTATGTAGAATTTTGAAGAAGAAGATGCATTTCATGTAAGGATGTAAGATAACAAAAATTCTGAGAATCCTTTCCAAATACACCGTCGATAACCTGCGATCTTTAAATCTCGTCAAAATGAATCGCAGCAGACAGGCAGACGTTCTCAGATGTCACACTATCCATTATGTGTAATCGCTCTGAAAATTACAGCACTTTTTGTGGGCAGTTGATATTTTTGTATCTCCCAAAGTAAATGTGGAGAAAGGTCTGGGACAAACAATTGTATAATTTCCAGACAGTGTTGGCTTTGTCACACTTGGACTGTAAAAATCCTTGTTTGCTTTAAAAAACATAAGTTTCCTTTTGAATGTTGTAGGAACCCTGTAATTCTTTACATTTTTTAAAAGAGAATAAATATAGATAATAAGTCAAGTTTGGTTGTTTCTAAATTAAATTAAGTTTTTTTTAAATAGTATCACTTTTGCTAATTAATTTATACACAAGGTATGATTCAATCATATTGAATTCATTGTGAATGTTGAAAATGACCTAAAATCTAGATTTCTATTTTAAAGAAAAACAAACCAGATTCTTAACCACTGTACTTGGGGACAGTGCTTTATGTATTGGATATTTGTTGCATACAGTAAGCTGGATTTAGCTGAAATGGCATTTATTTTTAGCTTGTTTTAATTTTCATTATTGTCATTAGGTTCTTATTAACCTTGAAATCTCTTTAAGGATTTTATTTTCTTGGTTGTTCTGACTTTTTTGGTGAAAAACAAAAATGCACAATAAAATTGTTCAAAGCAAATTAAACCCGTGATTTCCTGACCTCAGAGTAAACTAGAGCTATTTGAAGAGGTAAATCCTGCTGCTAGTTTGTAAATTAGTCAGTAACGATGTCTACCATTCTTAAATTAAATTAATGAGTTCCAGATTTTGATGTGTGGAGTCACATCACTGTGGGCCTCAGCTTTGAAAGCACACATGTGAGTTAGGCTCTGGATGTGCTAATAAACATAACTGAATCCTTTTTTAACTTTGTTTAAAACTGGATGTGTGTATCCAGATTGAGCTTAGTTAAAGGGGCAGCATTATGTGTTTTCCTGGCAACACATAGGCACATTGTACCATTTTATAGAACAATCAAGTAATTGCTTGTTTTATATATATATATATATATATATATATATATATATATATATATTTATTATATATATATATATATATATATATATATATATATATATATATATATATATATATATATATATAAAAATATATATATATATATAAAAAATACGACAAAACAAATTTTACTTTGTAATTTATCGCCTTGAAATTGGGCATCTGGTGCTTTAAAAACTTCTGTTCTTTCTGAAACTCCGCCTTTAGGAAGTCATCACAACATCACTCCTCTATTAACCATTTAACAACATTTTTGCCAGCGTTTCACTGAGAAGTCGCTCGAATAATGAGCTCAGCAGATGTGCATTTCCACCAGGTGTTTGCTAATTGCTACTGGCTAGTCTGAAGGAGCTGAGAGGGGGAATCACAGGGAATGGGTGCTCCATGAGGCAGATGTTTGGAAGCTTGGAAACCGTGTCGCAAATTAAATGATCTCTCAAACATGCATGACAGAATCAAGGAGACACTCCAGGCATGTTTTTGATGAGGCAATAACATTATAACATGATGTAAAGCCCAAAAGCTGATTTTACATAAAACTGCCCCTTTGACAACTTGCATTTCTAAAAACTTGCTCAACTACTCTTAATGTTTGGTTTCCAAATTACAAACCCCACAATGAATAACTGTCACACACAGGCAAAGAAAATGACAACCATTGGATCAGTTCTATCTGCAACATTCCACTTACAAATAAAATTCACCCCAATGTCATTACCGCAGTTTACCATTGCAATATCTGATATTGTGTGGTCAATGGCAAGATGCGGTGGTGAATGAATGAGCATACAAGTTACACGCACTCTCACACGAACGACACACGCACACAGATAAACCTCTAGAGGGAGCCGTACTCATCGTTGACAGGAGGAGCAGTCTTGAGAGTCTCTGAAGTCTCCAGAACTGGGCCTGAGGGAGGGAAGTCTGCTTGGTCTCCGCTGGGCAGAGAGGGGACGACGGACGGGCTCTCTAAGCTAATCAGGTCTGAGAGGGGCCGGGAGGGTCTTCCTGCACTGTTTCTCAGCTCTAACTCTAAATCTGCATTTTTATACACTGCGTCCGGAGCCGTTAAGTCGTACAGGTCTGACCCCGGTGTGAGGAGGTCGTTCGGGACTGCCGAAGCGATCGCGGTGATGGGTAAAGGTGAGGGGACGTCTGCCAATAGAGTGATGGGATTTTTGAGGTGTGGATCTTCGACGGCATTAGGGATATCTGAAGGAGTGTTAATCAGAGCAGGTTTTGTTGTGGGGATGTTGTTATTGGTTGGATTATCTGTGTCAAAGTCACTAAAGGTGTATGCGGTAGAATCTGGAAGACCAGGTTTAGACTCTGGGTCTGGTTTTGGGGGGGCAGTGTTCGCTGTAGTGGCAGCAGTTTGCGCCAGCATCTCTTTGCTTAAGGCCACAGCGTTGACCCGTGGAGTGGGCTTGTTGACCGGTGGGCTCGGCGCAGGTTTCTTGCCATCTGGAAAGGGAGGAGGAGAAGACGCGGCGAGAGGGGAAACCGGCGGACTGTTTTTAGCATTCAGAGCAGCGAGTTTGGGAGAGTGTCTGCGCTTTGGCGGTATTGGCGTTCCAGACTTTTGAGGTCTACACTGTTCGGGGGTGGCAGGAGGATTGCTAGTCTTCTCCGGCTCTTCCGAGGTCTTACCCCTCCTCTCCTCAAGCAACGGCACCATTTTGGCTTCGACGGCGGTCGAGGAGACCACGGGGGTCGACGGGGCTGTGTTGGACTCAGGGGTCGGGGCTGGAGCGGTGAGCGGGGTGGGCGAGGGCTCGTTGGCCAGGGTGGACAGGCTGCAAGTGAGTGTGGTGGTCTCGCTAGAGGGGCTTTCCTGAGCAGGATCAATGGTCGCGGTGGCTGTGTCTGAGTTGGTGGCTACGGAGGTGGGGGTGTCCAGTGCCAGAGAAGCCACCAGCCTGAGAGAGCAGGGAGAGAACAGAGACACACAGACTAGACACCAGGGTGACTGTGACAAGAGGAGGGGTGACCCGAACGAGAGCATGCAGAGGGATTAGTTGGCTTCAGAAAGTCACAGAGACAACAGAGACAAAAGCAACTGAAAAACAGAAACTATTAAGCTTAGCAAGAAACAGAAAAGAAAAAAGGGGCATCATGCTGTGAGTGAACATTAAAGGATACATCCCATACACACACCAACATGGAGTACACTGACTACTCAACTAATGTACTTAAAAGGCACCAATCTTCCTAAGGTGAACTACAGCACCACACTGAACCACCTTTAAGGGTTAAACAGTACCAGTGACAATCTCGTTCTGCATTTTTCTAGTTTTTTGCTTTTTCTTCCATACTTCTGGTATGAGATGGCTGGTTGAGGCTGTCAAATGGCTTTATGAATTGACCACACTTGGGGGAGAAAACAAAGCCTTTTTGTGTCTTTTACTGGTATTGCTTCAACCTTCACATAATGAGACAGAAAATCTCCAGAGCTGGAGCAGAAACACAAAGTACGGTAATCCCCTTTGACTGGGAGGAGGAAAGGAAAAGCAACACAATCCAGTGGACTCCACTCAAGAATGAACTGAACTTTTCCACAGATTGAAAAGGCGAATTAAGTGTTGTTAAATAAGACAATTCTTTAAAGTGGAGTGCAATGTCAGACAGTTAAGAAAACCTTTGCGTAAAAGTTGCTGAGTGCTATTTGTCTGTTATTTACTCACTCTGGCTTTGTGAGAGGTGTAGTTTCGTTGGGCTCTATCGGTCCGGCTGCGTTGTGATTGGCTGTGCACTCATCCTCTGTTCTGACTTCCACTATGGGCTCTTTGGACTCGTCTTTCCTATAAGATCGACAGGGCAGCGTCATTACAATGGCAGTACATGATGTGTTGACCAACATTTGATTTTACTGGCTTAGTGTGAGAAGATGCAATGAGAGCTGTGAATCTAGACTTCCCAAATCTCTCAATGCATATACTGGATGAGTCAGTAGTGTTGATGAATAGATTGATTTTCAGCACACAAGAGGCATGTGTATGTTTTGCTTTGTTCAAGGAAAAATGGTTATTTAGATATCTTTTGAATGTTAAGTATTCAGCATTTTGTGTTTAGATGGTTCAGTTCTGTTTGGCAATAAACTTGTACTTATTCCTGATGGACGCAAAAACGAAAGCTAGTTAAGGTAGCACGAGTATATTAGCAGTTTGTTACGGTTGTGATTTTACAGTGTTTGGACTTTTATTGCTTATTTTGGATAGGCCTTGTAGAACAACTCAATAAAATGCTAAATGTAATACACATACACTAGGTCAACAGGAAGTCATCCATTATTATCAGACACTTTCAAGTGTAAAATATATATGCATAATTAAGTTACTTCAGAAATGTACATGAAGTAGATACAATTTTACAATTTGTTAGTGTGAACTTAGTTAAAAATATAAAAACATGTACCTGGAAAAACAATAGCTGGTGCATATTTTTCTCTCGTTCAGAGCTGGCGTATTATAACAAATTAGAGAAACGAACTTAAATGTGATCTTTCGTACTCACACGAAAGCAGCTTTGCCCTCTTCCAACACGTGCCCTTTCGTCCCCGTGCCCGATTTTCCACACAGGCACATGATAAGGCCACATTTGTTGACAAAGTAACAAGTGACATCCACTGCTAGCAGCAGGAGTATAAATACTACAACAAGGATTCCTGCCCAGAGTATGATGTTCATGAAGAACGGGCCCTCCTCGCCCAGATCTGCCAGACAAGAGACACAATGCAGAGCAGTGTGAAACTGGAGCGAGACGCACAACAACATAAACCACCAAATTAAAGTGCTGCAAAGCTACAGGAGCTTCAAATACTTGTATGTAAATAAAGAACGTACCTGCTGAGGAGTGGTTACCGACAAGTTGCCTTGAATGGATTTTGAACATGAGTCAGCTGTGTGTGAGTTGTTTTAATATTCCTCTAATGTTAATCATAGTGAATATGTATTTCAAATGAAAAGATCTGATTTAAGGGGACAAAATTATGTACATCTTTTTATTTTCAAGCAATTTATTTGGTATTAGAAAAACAAGCAAACCAAAGTTTACAGTGTTGTTGGTTACATGTGGGTCAACATTTCCATTTCCAATAAAGAAAAACCTGCTGAATCTTTACTCTTCATCTAAAACTATCTTTAGTTGTTACGGACTTCTTATGCAATATTTTATTATGTACATCCATCAGCCATAACATTATGACTACTGACAATTAAAGCAACTAACACCCTGCACAACACACTGTTCTGCTTGGAGAAACCTGCTTTCTCACATATGCAAACATGTTATTATGAATATGTGCAATAATTGTTTTTTTGCCGATGACTTAATGTTTTATGTGAGTGGGGTTTATTGCATGAATTAAATTTTGATTATACAGATTATTGGCTAAATTAGGCATGGGTTGGTATGTAGTTTTCATGTGACAAATTTAAGTACAAATTAATCACATGGTTTTGAAACAAAATGATATATAGATATAATCACGTATGTAAAACAGAACTGAAACAATTATTACTATTACTCCTGAAATAATACACAATTGATTACACGTATGTCATCTATGATATTTGTGTTTTTGTTGTGATGCACTGATTTAAATGTAAGTATAGAATAAGTACCTCATAAATGTAGTGATATATGTTTATTGTGCAGAACAGCGTTATAAACTGTTAGCTGCTTAACAGACATCCCAAATTCAATTTGAAAACAGTATCAAATTCATAACACGAATGTGTGGCAATAGTTAAATTCCCACATGTCTAGTTTTTACAACCTGAAGTATTTCCAAATGCCTTTTTTGAAACTTAGTTTATTGACACTGTACAGCAACATCCAGGGGAGGAGCTGCACAGTTTTACTTTATGCTCCATACAGACCAAGAGAACTCTGGCAATGTCTACCACAGTAAGCGCTTCAAAGCATATAAGTGGTACGGTGAGGGCTTTCTTTTCTTTTTTTTATGAATCTTTTTCTCAGATTCATCAAAAGTAATTAAGATTTCTATCTATGCAATGTTTCACCACTGCGATTCACAGATTTTTGATTCTGCACAACAGAGAAAGATTAATTCAATACAAAAAGTGTAAACGGCTGTTTGCTTGCTTTGCTTGATCCAGATCAGCAATTTGACCAATCTCAAAGAGTGCATGAAACATCAGCACTAGCAGCAGCATAGGAATGTTTTAGTATATCGGTATTGGTCTGAAATAAAACTGGGCCAATGTTAACAAATATTTATTGTCATATTGTTGTGTGTTGGTCATGTGGTATTTGTTTGGTCATGTGTGTAATGCAGCAAAGGATTGTGGGAGGTTATCTGCAATAATTGATATCAGCTCAAATTTTCACATAGGTGCATCCCTATCAAAGAGTTAACAGGCTCTCCATGGCAGAATTATGTTTTGACTGATTCAAACATTTTTGTTTGAAAAAAGATGTTCAAATAATCAGTTTGTAAAAAAAAAAAAAAAAAAAAAAAAAAAAAAACACCAAAAAAACTTGCTGCCAGTGAAATATGTATTTTAGTGCACAACCTTGTCTTACACAAAAACACCCGTGCCCAAAGTAAATATGTCTGCCAAATTATAAAACATGCAGTGCTGCGAAAAAGTATAGCCGAGGTTCTGTTTAGGTTATTCCTGGATTCTATAAGTCAGCCATGGATAAAGTTAGTGAATTTGAACACAGCACTCCATAAAATGCATTTAATCATTAGTTAATCTGTGATTTAGGAACGGGTCAGTTACTTTTCCAAGAGGGTCGGCAGCTTTTATTATCTGAAAATATACAAGTGGCGAAATGGATAAAACAGAATAAATCTGTTAGAGGGCAAATACTTTTTCACAGCACTGCAGCTGAATGAAGCACCTTCCACATATAAATATATAAAAAACATGATGTAATTTCTGTGGACATCAGATTAAAAACACTTGCACAAGAAAAAAAAATCTTATTAATCTGCACAAAAATAAATGGTTTCTAATATTTCAGTAAACATTTTGTGAATCTTTGCCAATATAAACGATACAAATATTTGAGCCCCCCCTGGCATTGTCAGTGTTATTGTTCCAAACCTCTAGAGTACAATTTTATGAAACACAATATAATACAGTGTTTATGTAAACAGACAGATTCAGTACTCTGCGCTCACTCGACTCTAAGTGCTACGTTTTGTTTTGTTTAAAAACAAAAAAAAAAACTTTTATTATAACTCCACATCTGTTCATATCTGTAAACTGGCAATCCTCTCTGTCAAGTGCTGACGGCTAGCTGTGCTAATGCTGAGCAGAGTGAATCTGTGGGAGGCGAAGGTTTTCCACTGCCTTTGGTTCATTAAGTCTGTCTGGTCTGTTCTGAAACTACACAACAGCCTTCTAGCCGCCATAACAGAGGAGACATCTGTCATGGAGAAAGTCCGCTATAGTGGCTAAAAGCGTCCAGAAAGAAAGAAAGCCAGGCCAGAGAAAAGGCAGGCTCTCCTCCGTCATTACGATGTAGATCCCGAACATAAACTACGACAGCAGAAGCGCAATGACGAGGGGCGAGATGAGTAGTACCAAAGTGTACGTCACAGATGAGCTGCCCTGAGTGGCTGCGGGTCGACAGCACAAACCAGACCAAAACGCACACAGGTCGGGACGAAAATGTTCACGTGGGCCCACCACGCGAATATCCAGGATCAGGAGAAAGAGCAGGAACAATGAGCGAGGAGATGAAAAGAGAGAAAAAGAAAATAAGAGGAGGAAATGAAAGCACAATAAACAGGGGGAAAAAAAGAGAAGGGTGGGGAAGACAGAGAAAGAGAGAGAGAGAGGGAGAGAGAGAGAGAGAGAGAGAGAGAGAGAGAGCGTGAAAAAATGTTTCAGCTCTGAGAACCAAAGGTGAAAAAAAAAAAAAAATTAAGAAAAATGATTTCTCACATTTGAGGGAGAGAAAAAATAAAAGAAGCAGCAACACATCAAAGCAAAAGCACATCACAAAAGGAGGGGGAAAAAGCACACCGTGTTGACTGGATGGGTGACTCAGTGGCGGTGAGTGGAAAATGCTTTAGTTTGGGAAATAAATTAGAAAAAAAAAAAAAGTGAGAGGAAGACATAATAGCCTGCTGCGATACTTCAGCGAAGCGCTCGACAGGGTCTAGCACTTAAAGGGAATTTGACAGGCTGTGTGGGTTTTCTACCGTTAGTAACAAGCTGCTTCGACTGCAGTTAGGACCTCGCTGAACATGTTAATTAAGAGTTATTGCTCTCAGAGAAAAACTATTTCATCTACTTGGTTAAAATTATACACAGGTTAAGGGGGAAAAACAGGATTGGAGGAAATCGTCCTCCTGAAACACAAACTCAAGCTTATTCAGCCACGGTTTTCAAAACTAACAATAAAAAATATTTTTTATCCAACATGGGCATTTATAACAGTTATGAGAAAGTATTTCACCTCCTAAAGAGCTTTTTTATTTTGTTCCTTTTCTGTCACGCCTAGATGTTTCACATCATCAAACCGATTTCAGTATCAGACAAAGATGCATCCAAAAAGAAAAAAAAGAAGCCCAGAAGGCAGTTTTTAACTCTTTATTTAATGTATTAATAGAATAAGAGAAGGTTATGCAACCCAACCTGGCTCTTCGTTTGGGGCAGCTTTGCTGCTTCAGGGTCTGGACAATTTGCAGGAACTGATAGAATTCTGAAATCCTGACAAATATTTGGCCATCAGATTGTGACTTTAGACTAAAGGATGCTTGGGTTATGCAGCAGAACAATGATCCAAAGGAAACCAGCAAGTCTGTTTCTGAATGGCCCAGCCAAAGCCAGAGTTAAATCCAATTAAGATGATGTGGCAAGAAATTAAGCAGATTCTTCATACTCCAAAACAGTTTGGATTGGATCTAAGCCGACTACTTAACTTTTTAATTTAAGAGCCTGAATTAAACCTGACATTTTTAAAGATTTTCGTTCTCTTTTGTTTTTAGATTTGAACGTCTTCCAGCTCCATCTTGTCGCTTGTTGTAACCACAGGGTGAGTCAAGTGTAAATCATCTGGGATGTGTGGTTGATAGGATCCTATCTGCGCCGCTGCTTGAGCAGAGCCGCATGCAGTGATCTGCGCTTGTTTAAGTGTTCTTACTTTTTCCTCAACAGGTTAAACTATCTACTCTCACTACAAGTAGATTACCACAACCTTATATTGTGCATTCTCGTTTTTCTTTCTCTTGCTGTGTGTATCAGAGGTTTATTAAACGCGCCACAGAAGCCTGAGCCCGACCCAAACATGAAGCAGATAATTCTGGCCCAAATTCCAGGTCAGAACCTCTAAGCTCCACTCTGAAACGCTCCAATTAGCTAAATTACAACAATTCCGCAGAGAAATTATATATTTTTTGCATTAATTGGAAGAGTTTTCTTTCCCTTGATGAATTACATAATTAGAAAACTGTATTTCTGCGTTTAGTATCCTTATCTGATTTTAAGATTTAAATGATGATTTAAGACATTTAAGTGTGACAAAAAACAAAATGAAAAAAGAAAATAAATCTGTAAAGATGCACATACTTTCTCTCAACACTTTATTTTTCTCTTTACTAATGTGAGTTACATTAAAGAATAGACTGTAACACTCGTTTTTCAGCTTTGAGTTTGGCTCCCGTGTTTCACCCTGTTGCGCCCCCGTTTAGATGTCACGTACCTGGGAAGGCCTCTGGCTCTGCAGATGTTCTGAAGGACATGGTGGCGGGCGGAGACTTCCCCTTCAGGTTCTCGGCCACCACATACACGTCGTACTCCGTGTCCCAGTCCAATCCACGCAGCACGACGTATTCGCTGCCACTGGGCATCCGGATCTCAGGCTTCCACTGTGACGTCTGGATCTGAGGACAGAGATCGACATAAACAACATGCTTTCAAGGCAGCAAAGCGTAAACTTTAGAAGAACAAGATAAAAGCTTTTGATGCAACGGAAAGCGGAATCAAACCTGGAGATGTCGTAAGAGAGGTGGCGTGGACGGATATTTGCTTAAAAGCGTAATTATGCTGGGAATGTATTTTCCCCAGAGATGCACACTGGAGCCCAAAGTGAGGGTATTTTTTACGCTCAATATGAATGAATTGTTAACTCACGGGTTTATAGCGGATAAGATAATGCAGGATGGGAGATCCGCCATCATCCTGCTTAATCCAGCTGACTTTGAGGGAGTTGCCTTTAGGCTCCACCGACCCTTCAAGCTTAGGAGGATTAGGATTTCCTAAAGGTACACAAGAGCAACACAAAGATTATTTCAAAACTCAATAATTCAAAGCCGTATCATATAAAGTTTGATTGTAAGCAAAGTCAGAGGCAGTTGTTAGCTGACCGTTAAATTCAAAGTTTAAATCTAGCCACTCTTCCTGCTCTGGTCCTCTTTTATTCAGTTGACCTTTAATCACTTGTCCCAAGATGCTGTCAGGTTGCACTAATTGGCAAATGACACACAACCACATGCTTATTTGATTCATCTAAGCTGCTGCTGCTGTTGCTGAGTGAGACTCAGCTGGCATGAAGAATGCTAAGGGACCAGCTGGGATGAAATATTCACTTGCTTAAAGCTGCAATATGGAACTAATCTTATCATCTTACATTTCATAAGATACAATCTAACTGCTGCACCTGTTGGTTGTTATTTAGGAAAAAAATGAATAACTGTAACCCAAACAATTTTGTACAACTTCGTAGTATTAAACAGCAAGCTTTTTGCATAGATTAGTCTTTAGAGATGTCATTTCATTGCCTCCAAAACTCAATTCAGTCAAGTTAGTAGATCTAACTGCAAGGCGTTGATTTTTAGAGTGTTAACAACGACCAACGATTAGGCCAATTAAACGTAAAAATACTCAAGTCCTTGAGTGAAAACCAGAGCTAAGGGATGTCTCCAGGAATAAATGGTAGCAAGAAACGACTAATGATTCTTTCGTAATTATAACAAACAAGTTTCATTACACAGTTGATTTACTGTAACACATCCAACTGATAAACAGCCAACATCCGTCATGTGGCAGACTATCAATACTTCTACAGCGCCATGACCAGCTCTGGTTTTCCCTCATTTCTCCCCGCCGTCCCTTTCAGGATGCCGACATGACTGATTAATGTATTACATGCGCACACAGAAGCACATAATGTGGTGTTTAATTGTCGTATTCATGAGCTGAAGTTAAGGATCTTCTTCGTCCAAGGAAATTCAACACCAAGTTACCTTCTGCACGGTTGAAGGAACCATCAGCAACATGCGAGTCAAACAGGCACATGAAATGAGTGATTGAAACAGTAAAAAGACATAATTAAGGACAAAGCATTCAGACCTCTCACACTTTTTCAACATTTCTCACATTGTAACCACAAACTTTGATTTATTTTTTGGGAATTTTATGACTAATGAACACAAATTAGAGAATAAAAATCAAATCAAGGATTAGTAAGCTGGTTGCAATAAGACTAAAAAAAAATGCAGTTGCAGCAAAAGGTAGTTTCCACAACGTATCGACTCAAGGCTGCTTAATATAAATCCTGTTTTTTTGTGTGTTTTTATTTGTGTATATGTTGGGAAACCCTTCATCTTTCCTTCCCTTTAGAATTATGTGCTGCTTTGTATCAATTTGTCACATAAAATTCCAGTAAAATCAATCAAAATGTGTGTTTGTAACATGTCGAAATGCTAAAAAAGTTCTGAAAACCTTATGCGTGTCTCTGTTGGGAGATGACAAAACAGGCAAGAGTGGAGGAGAGAAAAACTAAAGTGACCCTAAGGACAAACTAAAAAGAGACTAAATCACAGCAAAGCTATAAACACTGTTAAAAGGCACTTTAATTCCTCTGTTTGGCTTCTCAATGTGAGAAGTGCAAGAGACATCAAACAACTTTACATCCTGATTTAGGCGCAATTAATCCTTCAGAAGGCAGCTGATTAATCAATGCTGATGGGTTTAATCCAAATGCAAATATTCCCCAAACTCATCCCCAAAGTAGCTGAAACCAGAGGCAAAAAATTTAACGGCTTTTGAAATACGGAGATTTCCTGTTAATTCATCACAGTGTTGCTAAGCCAATTATTTTTTTTTACAAGCTCTAAACCCAGAATGACATTATTATTCATATTTGTGTGTATCAGATTGAAACTCATGGGATGAAAGTGAAATAATAATAAAAACAAATCTGCTCACAGAGGAGTTTGCAGTGAAATCGGGGCATGCGAGGTCACGAATGCAGGAGGAACTTATTGGGTTTGGCAATGCCTTCACGATGCTAGAAATGTTTCTAATCAGCGGGGGTGACTAGGTTATCCCGTAAGACGAAAACGGCTACAGCACTAAGGGCTTCTATTATCACTGCTACACAACAAACCTGTTCCATCTGTGAAAAAATTAAAAAGGTCGTCTAGAGATGCAAGACAAGAGAACAATCAAAATCAGTTTTCTACACAAATGACCATCTGAACCTCGATTAAAAAAAAAATCTCTTGAATGAAGAATTTGGGAAGTCTAATTTCTGGCGCTGTGCAAGAGCTATTGTTTATGAAACAAAGAAAGTGATTACTTTTAAGAAGAGTTACAATTATTTGAGTTTTTTTTAAAACAGTGGTTCTAATTTGCAGAGACTGAAAATATGGCTAAAACAAGAAAAAGGTGTTTCACCTTATTGCTACAGCTTTAAGCTTTTCAATTAACATTAACCAGAGCTAAAACTAAACCTACATCCACAACAGATGAATCACTTACTCTTCTTAATGGGGGCTGAGGGACAACAAAAGAAAATGAACAATGGATACAAAAATTAGTCATTAAAAAACAGAAATTTAAGTCATCATGAGGCTATGCTTTATAAACAGACAACCAACAGAGGGCACTAAACACTAAACCATGAGATCAAGATTCAGTGCTTTATGAAAAGAGAGTGATCAGATAAGTGGATTGTTGATTACACAATGCAAATTAGAGTTGAAAAATACATTAGCACTGGATTACTTTTCACATTAGTTACGTTTCAAACCATTTTTGCGGACTAGTCACAGCTCCGAGAGCATCAGCCGTGACACAGTCGACCTAAAAGTCTCAAACAAGTGAAGAGGCTCCAAAGATCCAACTCTGATCACAGGATTCAGAGGCGATGCAGGTCCAAATCAATATATTAAATTTAACGTAAGTTAATTTCTTCAATTCATAAAGTGAAACTCATATCAAGCATTTATTACATACTGTAATAGTTTTAAAAAATCCTTTTGAAGATTCTTTTTATTTCTCTTTATTTTGATGATTATGGCAAATAATTATTAAAAACAAACAGTTTATCAGAAAACTAATTATACAGAAGTGTTTATTCCCTAAAGGAACAGTATTATGTAAAATCAACTTTTTTGAGTATTGCGTCGTGACATAATTTTAGTCCCTCAATTTTTTTTTTCTCTTCATGCATGTTTGAGAAATCCTTTAATCGCCCTTGGCAACCACTCAGCTGTACAAAATGCCTTCCAGCCACAGCTCCACGTCAGAGCTGCAGTTCCGCCTCAGAGAGTAGCCCTCTCTGAGGCTACCTCAGAGTAGCCTCAGAAAAGAGAGGCTCCTTCAGCAATTAGCTGCTGGCTCCTTCAGACTAGCCAGCAGCAATTAGCTAACACCTGGTGGAACTGCGCATCAGCTGAGTTCATCATATGAGCTCCTTCTCAGAACAACGCTGGTATAAAAATGTTGTTAAACGGTTAATAGAGAAGTGGTGTGATGACTTCTTGAAGGTAGAGATTTCAGAAAGGATGTTTAAAAGCGACAGAGGCCCAATTTCAAAGCTTTAATTTATGAAGTTCAAATTGATATGTAGCTGCGAGTATCGATACATTAAATCCTACTCAAATTCTTTGTGTTCCAACTTGCAGGTGTACAGTAAAAATGACATGTAACAAAACAACCAGTTACAATTAATTGAACAATAACGAAATGAAATAAATTACATTATCTAATAACAATGAATAAGACAAAAAAGATTCCTATTCTGCATAACTAAATACACAAAGCCACACAATTAACATTTAAACAAAGCAAATTTATAACAAATGTCTAATAAAAACATTTATTAAACCAGTATTATGCCACCAGTTCAATGAATTTAACCAAGTCTATGGAACAGTCACAAAATGTCACCAAAAACACTGTCCCTCTAAAATCTTTCAAAAAATCTTAAAAATGTATGGAATCGTACGGTTTGCTGAATATCATGCCATACATCGTATTGTGAGCAGAATATCACGTATTGTGAGATTAGTGTATCTCTGCAGCTCTAGTTAAGACAGTTACTTGATTTGTGCTATAAAATGGCACTATGTGCACAGAAAAAACACAATACTGCCCCTTTAAGTCTGTGCGTGCACAGTCCAGTGTGTGCACTGGATATGCAGTCAGGGCATTTTTTTGCATAAATTACTACATCAAAGGAAGGTGGAGCGGATCAGCCTATGGGACATCTGAGGTGCTAAAGAAGCCCAAGCTGCTCTCATTGATGTATCTGTTGACTGTTGTGGTGTCTCTGATTCTGATTTCCTTCTTGGCAATACTTCATAGGTTCCCAAAGGGAATATTGGTACTGGTACTTTCGGTACTGAGGACAGGCCAGCTTCTTTAGCAAGGAGTGTTTGTAGCTCATCTTTTCTGTGGAGGGTGTTGTTGGCTGACTGCTGGACAAGCATGAAATCGGCTGTATTTCTCATTAATATGTTGGCTAAAAACCAAATAGTCAGATTTAAAAAACACTTTTTTTTATTGTTCTATCCCAGGAGTCTGTGACCTTTACATTCTAAAAAGCCATTATTCCTCTCAGGCCAGCCAAATAAAACTTATTTAGAGCCACAAGAGTCACACAACTTATCATTTTAGGTAAAAATCTACTGTAGTTTATTTTTTAAAGAATCGCCATGTAATTTTCAGCCAAAGTTATTGAGAGCCATTGTGGAAGGTCCAAAGAGCCATAGGTTGCAAATAAACATTTGAAATATATTACTGTGTGTGATAAATGTATAAATTAGGAGTTTCACTTTTTGAACTGAGATACTAAAACATAGCGTTTGACTTTAGTACACCTTGTCCTGATGAGTAAGAGCCGTTGTGATGGCAAAAGACTCATTCTTATCCATATCATGCTGCTGGTGATACTGTAATTTCTCAATGCAATTAGGGAGAATGAAATTAAACCTTCTATTTTTTTAGTAAATTATAATATAATTAACATGAGAGTGCTATAACCAACTACACTTTGTAACAAAATGGGCGTGTAATTATAAGAGTAAAAAATATCTGTAGATGGCTTTTAAAATCACTGCTTCATGAATTCAAACATTCCCCCTTGGAGAAGCAAAATCGGTCAGAAGAAAGGATTGAAATCACTCTGTTTTTGTGAAACTGTCCAAACATCTCAGGCAACCAGCCGATAATGTGTTTATAGAAACCCTCTGCAGGTAATATGTTTGTGATGAAAGAAATGAAGAGGAGGATAAAAGCTTCACACTGCGCCGTCAACTGTGCACTTACGGACAGGCTCGGTCTTGAACAGCTCCGTGGGGCTGCTCTCTCCTTCGCCCTTGCCGTTAATGGCCGACAGCTTCACCTCGTAGCGGCTCTCCGGCTTCAGGCCCGTTATCGTCACCTCGTTGACGAAGTCTGTTACAATATCAGAGACGGCACAGTTTCTGCTGAGAGCACCTTGATCGTTTTGATGAGCAGAACAATAAACGAATTCCCTCCCGTCCCAACAATACATGCATAATTAATCGGCGAACACGCAAACGCTGATTAGCTGGATTCTCATTTCGCTCAAACAATGTTGGGACAACTGATTAATCCATTTAGAAATGTACCAAAATATGGCATACAGGAAGATAAGAACAGCAGCCGTGTTCAATTATTTTGTCAACGTCACAGTTTCTATTGATGGCCAAATGTGCCATGATACGATTTGTTTAATAATTAATTACAAACTCGATAGTCTAATTACAACTGTAAGGAATAATTCAATTCTTTCATATTGTATACAGTTTTATAATTCCATCAGCCATAAAAATTGAAGTAATTTAAAACTATACAGAAATAATTATGGATGGTTTTAAATGTACAAGTACAATACATAATCGTTGACCAACATTTAAAAATGGGTGTATTTTATTCCTTGTAAACATTTAAATAAAGAATAGAAAAGAACTTATGGTTCATGTGCCTAATCTATTTACAGTTTTATTTGAATTTATTTGATTTAAAATATTTACTTTTAACTGTAATTACTGATCATTTTGGCCCAAGTAACGATGTTTTTCAGTTGGTGGCAGTTGAACAATACCATAAAATTTTCCTACATTATTAAAATGTATCTAACATTTATATACATAGCAATATATGAATATTGATTTTTACATTTGCACCAAAATAAAAAATAAAAAAAAAATTAAAGGTTTAACCTAACATTCATTGAAAAATAACTAAATGTTTTGTTGAACTTTTAAGTGAATGTTGCACGACTACTAGTACTAATATTACTAATATAAAAACTAGTTAGTTTTTATATGTTTTATATGTGTTTACCGTCTTGGACCTCGTAGACTTTCTGCATCCAGCTGCTCCTGCCCTGCATCCTCCACTCAGCTCTGTACTTGAGAACGGGAACGCCTCCAGTTGATTCAGGCTCTCCAAACTGGATCAGGGCGGTGGTGGAGAAAGGCCTCACTTCGTCAATGACCAACGATGACGGAACCTCTGTGAAATAAAGAAATTAGGTGAGTTTAACTACAGACACTTTAAAATTTCAGAAAAAAGATTCTTATGACCACTCGTTCCTTTTACAGTGAGACATTTAACTCTTTCATGCATCTCATAATAAATAGTAGTTGCACAAGTGAATCAATTAGTGATTTATAGGTTTAAAGCTATGGTTCTTACTGCAAACACTGTATGTTCATTAAGCACAGCTAAATGTAAAAAGCATTCTTTGATTCCTGAAGCAAGCATTGCTCATTTTGCCTATTTGTGCACAAATTGACTTCAATTGAGAGTAAGAGAAACTGTCATCAGTAATGGTGCCACTTTGTCAGTGGCTAAAAGAAAATTAAGTCAGTCAGCATGTTATTTTCAAAGTTAGATAATGAGCAGAAAGTTAGATACAATATTAATGTTGCTGAACAAACATCCACACCAATACAGAAGCTTTAGTTTAAATATCTAGGCCTGATGAAGGATTCACAACTTTCATTTAAAAGTTATTCTTAAAAAATGAAACGATCAAATTAAATTACTTTTTTTTTTTTTTTTTAAGTTTAGTGACATTAGAAATAATCCGTCAAAAGAACTTTCAAACTTAGTAACACCACAATTTTATCTCATATGTCTTGTAGTTTGATGAACTGAACCCAGACTTTGAAGCCAGTAGATAGATTTCATAAGCAGATTTTGAAAACTCTGGATAATAAAAAAAAATACATCCATAATATCATTGTAAAAATAGTAAGTAAGCATACATTTCTTAATTGGGATAATATGATAATCTAGAGGCTGCACAGCGGTACACAATGGCTACAGTTGGTAGCACTGTTGCCTTGCAGCAAGAAGGTCCTGGGTTCGATTCCTGGCCCGGGGTCTTTCTGCACGGAGTTTGCATGTTCTCCCTGTGCATGCGTGGGTTCTCTCCAGGTTCTCCGGCTTCCTCTGACAGTCCAAAAACATGACTGTCAGGTTAATTGGTCTTTCCAAATTCTCCCTAGGTGTGTGTGTGTGTGTGCATGGTTGTTTGTCCTGTTTGTTTCTGTGTTGCCCTGCAACAGACTGGCGACCTGTCCAGGGTGAACCCCGCCTCTCGCCTGGAACGCAGCTGGAGATCGGCGCCAGCAACTCCCGACCCCATTAGGGACAAGGGTGAAAGAAAATGGATGGATGATAATCTATTCAGATGACATATTTGTATACAAATTGCTTCATGGGCTGGCCCCACCATCTTTAAAATATTTTAATGAATTATATTTTGTGTTTGTCTGAATCTGTGTGTGTCTGTTTTTCTTTTCTTTTCACCATAAATCTGCCATTGGATTACAAATGGCAAAATATGTAATGACTCTTTAATCTAAACATGCTGATTAATATGCACTAAATCAAAATTTAAATGGTTCTTTATCATAAACAGCTACTAGTATTTACACAATAAACCTAATTTGCAGGGGTGGGCAATAGTGGTCATAGTGCACCTCGTAGATTTATTATTTATTTATCGGTTGGAAGCATCAACTCTGCTTTGGGACTGATAATTACGCTGAATTTACATAAAGAGCACAGTCCAACACAGAAGTGTAAAAGCACACAGAGTCGAGGAAAGGCTGGAACTCTAGAAAAATAAGTTCCTGGAGAAAGAAGCTCAGGGGAGCAAGATGAAAACATGTCTTTTGATGTAAAATATAAAAGCAAAACTGTAAAAAAATAAAAATAAGAAAGCATTAAACCAACCTAAAAACCATTGAAAGGGCTTAAATTAAAACTGTGTATGGACTTAAACCCTTTAGCTCACACACAATTCTGTGTTTCAAAAATATAAAAACATTTAAACTATGAACAGTAAGTGTTCAGGAATATGCTGGTACTAGTAAAATAAAGATTTATTTTACCCTTCCTATAAAATCCATCTAGGCTGTGAAGTGCAGAAGGGTTGAAAATACATTCTGACTTTCAATCATTTGTTAAATTTACCAGCATAAAAAAAAATCATTGTTCGCCAACCACTTCTCGATCCATTTTGGGGAAAATTACATTATTAAAA
This sequence comes from Poeciliopsis retropinna, assembly GCA_010277075.1. Taxonomy (NCBI): domain Eukaryota; kingdom Metazoa; phylum Chordata; class Actinopteri; order Cyprinodontiformes; family Poeciliidae; genus Poeciliopsis; species Poeciliopsis retropinna. The sequence goes on from VMRM01000002.1 coordinate 5,839,330, forward strand.
GTGTTTAACTAATTGAAACAGTAATATCCGAGTTCTGGTAGCTTTGCAGGATTCCTACACTCTAAACGAGCTCCATTCTGTCCTGCATCACTTTGATCTGGGAAGTAAAAAGGAATACTGTAATTACTGTGGTTGCACAGGTTTCTGCCTGAAGTGAAAAAGGCTGCTTTTTTTCTCTAGTCACTTCAGATGGTGGCTTAAAAGCTGGATTTTCTCTTTTCCTCTCATCTTATGAAGATGGATGCATTCATATGAAGGTGTAACATTATTAACTTGTACTTTTCTCAACGAAGCATTCAGTTGAATTATGCAGATGCAAAGTAAAAACACAGTGAAGTTTTATTTTACACTGCACCGAGGCTTTGATACAAGACACAGATAACCGTTGCTGATAGTTGAGCTGATGTCTTTTTATCTAAATTTATCTTCTATCTAAACAAACACCGCTGCTTTATGTAATCTTATGCTGGCTGTTACTGCCAATATATATTTTAAAAAGGAGTGTAAAATCTGTTTTACAGCCCAGAGCAAGATAACATCTAAAGCACTACTCTATGTTTTAGGTTGTTTTCATACCTGATAGTCCGGTAGACTCTGTTTGAATTTGGACCAAAATTGCAACATTTGTTATATTTTCAGCTGGTGCGGTTTGTTTTCACACCGCATTGTCAAACCAACCAAACCCTATGAAAAACCTGTTCACCCTCTCGCCTCTGGACGTGCTGAACCAAGAACCACTGAAAGAAACACCACAAAAACGAAGAGGACATTGAGTGGAACTTCCTTCCTCTTGAAATGTAGACAAAAATGAAGTGCCGTCAAATTTTAGCGAGGTGTAGGATTTCTCTTTGTCTTTGGTGAAAGACCACAAGCCATTGGTTTGGACGTTGGTTTTGGATGCCTTGTGCTATAGGCTGCTTCATGCTTTTGCAGTGGTCTCTGGTCTGCTTAGCGTTCACATATGCATTCAAACCGCAACAGAGTTTACAGCAACCAGTCCAAGACCTGGGTTTGTAGGCTAACTAGCTTGATTAATAGGGATATTGTGAATGTACCCTTAAGTTTACTTCTGCTACAACGGTGTTGAATTGTCTTTACACAACTCAAATGGAAGACCTAAAACCTGTGAACTCAGCTTTGTGCTTCTCACACTGCAAATTTTGCTCTCTACAGCTTTAACCCCCATAGTGCCAAGATTAAAAGTTTTGTTTTATCACCTTAACTCAAATTGGTTGGCAGTAGAAATCAGCCAGTTGCAAAAACGAACATCATCCAGCCAACTGCTAATACATTTGATAGAGGCAAAAACGCTAGCTAGTTAGCGAGGGTAGTTTAGCAGCTAGTTACCAGTAGCCTCAACCGCCTCGAGTCACAGAACTCAATGAAGATGTTTCCAAGCAAATTAAACTTTTGCCTAATAGAAAAGTCCCATGAGAAAAGAAAACTATACTAAACAGTCCTGCCTCTGCAAAGTTTAAAACCTGTGACTAACAAATTAAAGACCAACTTACATTTGTAATAAATTTCAGACATTTTAAGGTCTTAATTTTACACACACACATACACACCTACACACACTTATGACTTTTTAAGACATTTTATGGCTGCCAGGACACCCTGTAAATATTTAACATCTATTACTGAAATATTCAACATACTCCGCTGAGTTGTATTTCTAATATAATTACATGTCAAGGCCAAATGCTGTAAATAAGAGTGAGAGTTAAACCACAGCCTGATCACTTACCGGCCTGAATGAGCAGGAACTCCTTGGACTCGGTGCCCATCTCATTTGAGGCGGTGCAGTTATAGCTTCCAAAATCGTTTTCAGACTCTGGTGTAACCTGGAGGGGAGAAGAAAATAGAGCAGTGAGCATATGAAGGGAAGCATGGCTAAACAGATGAACAAACTTATGTGTCAAACACAATGAAGGTGACCTTTGTGTTTGTCCATCAGAATAGCCTATTTTCATGTGTTGCTGTGAGCCTTCATGCTGCTGAATTATTCATGGATTTTTTTCCCCCAACAGTAGAAGAAAACCCCCCTCACTTCTTAGTCTGTGCTCATGAAATCTTGATGACACAAGGTGAGGGGGGGGTTGGGATGTGTCTGTGGACATGGGAAAAACTTTATGCATACACTATGTATGTTTATTTTGCAAAGTGTACTTTAAAATCAGTACCTGTAGGTAGCTGGACAAAGGAGTTCTGAAGATTTTGATGTTGGTGGTGTTTGAGTTTGGAAGCTGCAGTCCATCTCTGAGCCAAACAATTGACACATCTGTGGGAAAAGCCTTGACCTCGCAGCTGATGTTGACCGGGTTTCCCTCCCAGGTGTAAACCGCAACTGTTCCGTGGATCTTAGGTGTATCTAGGAGTTAAGAAAGTGATTCAGAAAACTCTTTCAAACAATTAAAAATATTCTTTAACTAGTGCATAGTTCTGGTTGGAAGTTCATACACATTCATTATGGGGCTTTTAATTATTTATTTAATTTTGTAGTGTGAATATTTATATTTCAACACATTTCTGAGCAGAATTTATTTAAATTAGTTGGTTTGTTTGCTACAGAGAGGCACCATTCAAGCATACTCCAAAATATTTCACAGGGTTAAAATTGGGGTGTGACCCTCGGCTTCCTTTATCCATTCTAGTTTCAGTTTTTATAACTATTTGGGATCCCAGTCTAGTCTTTTTGCAACACCCAGTTGAGTCAAAGTATTGCCCATCTGACCCAAAATCTCACCTTTTAGGTGAAAGGTACAGGGTCAAGATTTTCAAAATAACAGGAACTCCTCATATTTAGGTCCATCAAAACTGGAAGCAGCTAGAACACCAGTATCCCGGTCAACAGCGAGTCCAATGTTAGTTCACCAAGAACTGAGAGGGTCCCAAACAAAACAGACGCCCCTACTCAAAGTTTACATCCTTCAATGACAACTGAGTTTTGGAAAGTTCTATGATCAGAGGAGACACAAACTTGATTTATCCATATGAACCAAAAAGTATGTTTGTAGCACTCAAGTTGAGGCTTTAAAACCTAAGAGCTATGTACCAAATGTTGAGCTCAGCTGTGGCAGCATTGTCAGAGGATGGAGCAATGAAGAACAAGGAGTACCTCCAAGTTCTTCAAGCTGAATGAACAGCTCCCTGGTGGAAACTTAGACACACTTTGGTTTTCTAACCAATCAGTATAGAATAATGATCCCAAATGGAAATTAAAACTGGCAGGAAAGGATACAGATTCCAGACATTAGGCTTCTGCATGACCCTGACCTCAACCCTGCAGAACGAGTGTAGACTGTGGTTGTTATCCTGGGTCTGAGTTAGGATAACAACCAATTTGTTCCCCTTGAAACTTGCAGATAGCTACAAAATTATGCAGTCAAGGTGGAACTTACTAAGGAATATAGTTTAGATTTATGGCCTGAGCCAGACTCAAATGCGACAAAAAGTTGAGGCCGGGTTGGGTTGGTGTTATTTGCTTGCCTGCAATCCACACAGCACAGAGGAAAAACAAACAATATGAAGTTGTTTTAATCTGCCTATAGTCTAGAGTAGATAGCTTGTTGAGGGAGGAAATAAACACAATATGGAGGGTGTGGAAGTTAATCAGATTGTAACAAGCACAGTAAACCGCATGCACATACAGCTCTGCCCTGCTCTGTTTGAGCAGCAGTGGAGATGGGATCCTGCAAATCACACATCCCAGATGATTTGCACTTGAGTTTTTGAACTTGACTCACCCTGAGGTTACAATAAACGACAATATGGAACTGGAAGATGTTAATCACAAGCTATAAATGGGACACTGGTTACACTGCCTTTCTATATGGTCTACAAACCGAAGCAGTAAAATCGTAATTTTAAACATTAGGCATGGGTCTATTAGTAAAGTTAATTAGTCAGGTTGGATTGAGCTCGGACACATTGCCTATGGGTTTGGGGTGGGTTGGATACTAAGGAATGTGTACTCACATACTGGTCAGCCTGTATGAAGAGTTTTGACCCTCTGTAACTTACAGATGGTTCCCCAATAGTTTAAAATTTGTTCTCCATATGCTTTACTTTTTTTCCTTTTGGGTTGATTTTTGTCTAATCGTGGCAAATTTGAAAAATAATGGCTCAAATAAATAATTAAAAGCCCAAAACATCCACAACATTCATGCCCATTGCAACTCTAGGTTCACCTAAACCGGAACTGTACTTATTTTCCAGACAAGCTTAAGACAATGCAATACTCACAGCGGACCTCCAGATAAGCGGCCTGTTCATCCTCTCCGATGGCACTGCGGGCTGTGCAGAGATACTGACCGGCATCTGTATACTTGACATACTTCAGAGTGAGGGAGGACACACGAGCATCGCTCCTTACTACTACATTTCCATCTGGGCTCTAAATGGTAGCAGAAAAAGGTTTGGTGTAAGGCGGAAAGAAAAACCAAACAAAAAAAATAAAACAATAGGACTTTATGAATGGCTACATTGCATTGTCACGTTGAATAATTTTGCAGAAAGATGTTTGTAACCTGAAATGGAAAAAGAAAAGTAAGCCTTTAATAAAGAGAGTGGACATTAACTTAAGGAAGGAGGAGAACAGCGCTCGATAAAGACGTGGAAACATGGGGACGCTGATGACGAGGCAGGGGAGCTGGTAAATAATAGATGGAAGACAGCATTAAGAACCATCTAGAGCTTTTCACATGGCAGCTACCAACTTGTGAAACATGCTGATGCACAGCTGCAGACAGGGTGCTCCACGCTTGCACTTTAACACATTGGCTGAAATATTTTTTTTGTTACATCATCATTGTTTCCAACTATTTTTCTTTTATTTCCCCATTTGCTGAAGTATCAGATATGTTATTAGGCAGCGATGTGTACATCTAGCTCTGATGTTGTTGTGACTGTTTTTATCATTTGGTACTAAAACTGCCAGACTATAAGGTTTCTTCTTTCAAAGAGTTGTAGTGTAGCATATTACTGTAAAAAGTCCCATTAGCCACTTGAATTTCAGGATGATGGCTGTTTTTCAAGATGGCCACAATTTTGTGCTTTTTAAGCCAATTATTGCCATAAAATGTTGCTCATTTTCATGACTTGGATGAACTTTGTCAAATCATGTTTTCTTATTCATGCAACTATAAAGTTCTAATATGTTGAAAAATCAGCAATTGAGGACTTTGCTGTTTGTGAATCTCACACAGTCATCAACTAGACTGAGACAAATGTGAGACAAAATGACAATCGTCTTGGTTGGTGCTAACTTCCGCTAATTTTTAAAATGTGTTTAGCGGTTTAGTGTTAGTAGAGCTAAGATTCTTGTTCAGTAAATTTATGGTTAGTGAACCTAACTTTTTGGCAATACCTACTGCTGATTTTAATACAATCTTATACTCAACAATATAACCACAGTGGCTACTTTGAAAAATGTAACTCCAGAAAAAGATAACTGCAGATCAAGAAAATATAAATGATTTCTATGGCTCAAAATATGTAGGTTGGGATTTGACACCAAACACATTCATCTATTTGGTGATTTTAGTGCAAACATGTATTTTCCATGACAACCATTAATTTTTTTTAACCCTTTTAAAAAAATTCCAAAAACTATTACTAGACATGAGTGATCAATGGGTCAAATTATGCATGATTTAATACAAGTAATCTGTGATAATCATTGGTACATTTAGTACAAAATACATGATCCCTAATGACCATCTTGTAAAATGGTGGCCATCTTGAATTTTTCAGTAGCTTTTATGAACATCTATGCCAAGTTAACTTCTTGAATCCACATGTGAAAGATTTTTCTAAAATATTCAGTTATCCTCTGCACCAGTATTTTAATGCTTTATTCATTTAAAAGACGAAACAAATTAAAACATAACATCCTGAACATAATCAGACCCACATCTAACAACACCAAATAAATTGACTTTCTTTTTCTGCACACATTTATACAACATTAAGCATCTGTTCCTTTAACAAGGTGCTATACCTGAATATCTAAGAGTCTCTTACGGTTGCCTTCGTGGCTTTGATCCAAATTGAAAATAAAACAATGGCAGAATGCTTTTACACAGACTGAATTAGGGCCCAGGCTGGGAAGCCATTTAAGAGAAACAGTGTTAGTTTGTATTCAAATTGAACACACAAAGCATGTCTAAGGCATTTATTATGCATAGAGGGTAGCGGGAGCAGGGAGACACTTACATAACACACACTACCCTTTTCTTCTGACCCCTGTGCAGATAGCTATCTCAGTCAACCCCTGTGGTGCTGTTTTCGATTGCTGCATTTATACAACATGCCACACTGCATATAAGCATTAGCACCTACTTTAAAGAAAGCTTTAGGTATGGATGGGCTTTTTGGGGGGACACTAAAACCTCTGATGTAATTTATAAAAAAGCAAAGTGTGTGAGAGATCCCAAAAATGTGGAATGTTTTTATATATTTATCAACATTTTGGTAGATGGGATAATTATGAAAAATCTCAGCTAATTTAGTTATTTTGATTGATAAAGCTAAACTTCTCCTGAAAAGAAAATAAGACATATTTTCTTTTCTTTTAATTTGGATAATTGTATCTTACAGCACATGAAAACCCAACATTCAGTTTCTCTGGAATTACAGGAAAAAAAAGACTGATAAAAATGCTGTGTTATGCTCGACACAATGATCTTCTAAATTGTCAGTTGTCAAGTAGACGGTAATCAACACCCGAACAAGAAGGGTGTGCCACAAAAATAACTGCTAAAGCAGCTGGCTGTTCACAAAGTGCTGTGACAAAGACTATTGGTGGAAAGTTTAGTGGAAGAAAAAACTGTTAGTAAAAGGCATAGAGTCCTTAGTGCCATATGGGCCAAAATCATACTGTTGAAAGAACTCGTGGGACACAAATATATGATTTTCTTTTCTGTTCTTTTTTTTACTGAAAGGATTAACAACTTTAATAGTTCTTATTATTTCCTTGTTAATGTCCCAAAAATAAACTAAACAAGTAATATTTTAATTAAATGGACATAGATGTCTAGAAAAGAAATATGAAAATCGCTTTAGATTTTGAAGCAATGAAGCAATTATTGCATGTCTTACATATTGGTAGCAGAAACAACATGATATGAAAAATGTTGTCATCAAATACATTTGTTGTATTTAGGCAAATTCAGTGACAAGGTGATCCCTAGTCTTATATTAAGTGAAAGTTGCAGGATATATGTGGTTCTACTGGCTAAAAAAATGAAAGGGGCAGTATGAGCTTAGGTTGAACAAAACTGGAGTGTTATGTGCGACATCTCACTGCAACGCTGGTAAAAACATTAAGGGGTTAATAGAGGAGAGATGCTGTGATGAATTCCTGAAGGCGAAGGTTCAGAAGGAACAGGAGTTTTTAAAGAGACAGAGGCCCAATTTCATAGCATTAAATTACAACAGGGTTTCCTCAGTGTATCATCAGCCTGGCGGGCCACCAGGGTTTACTTGTGCCCCCACCAGGCTAAGCATTGCTAATTTTTTTAAGTCTTTTTAAAGTATTTGCATTTTTAAGGCTTTATAGTTAGTGTCCAGATATGAATCTCCCAGTCTTTCATTTGAAGATATCAAGTGATATCTTCAAATTTCCTATCAACTTTAAACATTTTTTAGCTCAAAAACACGACGGGACGCTGGATGAATGATTGCCCTATTGCCCAACCACTGGGCTTAGCAAGTTTTCTGAGGGAAACCTTGTACAACGTGACATATTTTAGCTCTATTTGACATATACAGCTTCTTGGTTGTGCTATAAAATAGCAGAATGTGCCTGGAAAATACATAATACTTTAAAGCAATCAATCATATACACTTTGCATTGTACATAATATTTTCCAATAACATTTGTTTAATTGGAATCTGCATCTTTTTTCAAATGTCTTGCTCTTTGGACATTTTGCCCACTGTGAATCTCGCAATTTATCTTTCTTGATATTCGCAAGAAAAATAATTTAATTAAAACTAATTAATTACACAATATTCTAATCTAATTTTATAAATAAAAACCCCCGCCCCGGCAAAAACAGAATTTTTGGTTTTCATGAGCTGTAAGACATATTAATCAAGATTAACAGTAATAATAAAATACATCACCGTGTGTAATAAATTTTACTGTGCATGTTCCACTGCTTTTTTTTTTAACAAGTGGAATAAATTAACGTTTCATATAACATTCTTGAGATGTTATACGAAAAGCAGAAGCTTTTAAAAAAGATTAATCTAAATCAGATGGCGGAGAAAAAACATAGACTTCAGCATCCTTTACTAATAAAGCCAAACTGACAGCGGAGTTATGACAAGTAATAACTCCTCTTCTCAAACCAAAGAGCGACTTTGAGGAACCCCGGAGCACAAAATTGACACTACATACAGGACAAGTTAAACTCATGTCTCATCAAATATAAAATAGGCTGGCATACAAATGTACCTTCCGCCTGCACGGCTTATTAAACGAACACACTCAGTATTCTCCCAGTGATTCCAAGCCTTCCCTCCTGTATGATTTGTAATTGGATGTCTTGCAGAGAGACACACACTGATCAACTCAGAGCACAGGTGAACGAAAAAAGCATATCATTATGTCGGAAAGTGAAAATTATTATTGCCTCATCCATTAATGAAATCGAGAGAGCTCATGACTAGAAACCACATGTGCTGCAAAAAAGGCCACCGGGATATCTTTTTTTTTTTTTTTTTAGATTTCACTAAGATATGTTTAATACTAATACGAATGAATAAACGTGGTGTAATTCGTCAGGCATGTGTATTTGTTTCTGAAAGAGATCGTTTTTCTTTGTCTTATGGAACTGGGGGTGAATTTCTTTCAGGTTTTAGAGTTTCCTGTTATTTTATTTTTTTTTAGAATAACCGCCTAATTACGGATCCAGATGGCCAGGATGAGTCATTCATTTTTGTACTGGGAAAAAATAAAAATTTGAGTCACTTTTTGCACGCCTTTTTATCGGTGATGCAAATGTGTTCTGACTGTTGGCAACCACTGCTCACACACACCTGAAGAGTGATGCAACCCCCTCCCTCATCACAAGAGAGCAGCAACTGTAAATATCTAAAAGTTGAACCTGTCAAATTAATATTAACATTTGACCTGACAAAATATTGACATTATTTGCAAACTCTGAGCATTAACACATATTTGATTTTCCAAGACTATACTAAATTCTCTTCATTTGAAACATCTGTGGAGGTAAAAATAGCGAGCCTATTTCAGGACCCAGAATGATCTGAAAGTACAGCACTGATGTCAAAGTAAAATTATAAATAACTGTGGTAACTTTAATATTCAGCATTGCACATAAAGTAGGGGATCAATGACGCACTTAGCGAAAAGAGAAGATGAATCTGAAGCAGTTCTGATCATTTCACTCAGCGCTGCTGATGGCACAGAAATGACGGAGATTTTCTCACTAATTTTCACACATATGGAGAACACATATTTGATGGAGAAGTAAGCGTCAGAGGGTTGCTCTTTTCTTCAGCCAGTTTTTAAATTTTATTGACTGGTGGTCCTTTGTTCATTTCAACTTTTTCAACCCAAAAATGTCTGATCTACATACTACATGAGGATGGCAGTAATTTTGGAAGTTGTACATTTGGAGCGGTTGCATGAAAAGGAAAAGAAGTGGAAGAGAGGTTACCTCTGGATCATGAATGTCTGCCATTATGCCATTTCTCACATCAAAAAAAAAAAAAAGCAAGAAAATTTGGCCCATCTGAACAAAACTATGTTGAGGATTCGTGTTTGAGGAGAAAACGTCACAGGTTTAAAGAGAAATAACTATTATGTAAGGTGCCTCGCAAAAGTATTCACATCACTTTAACTTTCACACATTTTGCATTGTTAAAAATTTTATTTTAATTTTTAACAAATATCTGCAACAACACTACAGTTTCTAGCTTTAGCGTCGTTCCATTAAGTCCAATCAAATTCAGTGACGGAAAAAAACCCAACCTCCACAGCATGATACTGCCACCACTACGTTTCTAGGTAGGGATTGTATTTTGTTAAACACATTCTTTAAGTAATATAAAAAATAACTTTACATTTCTTACATTATTTTGGCATTAAGCAATATATTAGAAAAAAAAAATAATATTTTTTTAATGCATCCCAGTTATTTCCGACACTGTGTAAGCTTATCACATTAAGTCTGGATAAAACACCCTAAAGTTTGTGATTCTAACAACTCAAAACGTGAGCGAATTGAAGGTGTATAAATACTTTTCCAAAGCAATGATTGTGCTAAAAATGTTGCGGTCGAACTGGTAGAGGTGAAGCCAAAACGGACAGAACTCCGCCAGCACTACTTTCTCTACTGCATCATTCTCAGCGTTTTATACTCTCGTTGACCCTTATTTGATCAAGAATTTTGATCTGCATCCATTCGGAATTGAATTAGACTTCCCTGACGTGAATGATGGATGGGTGGAGGAAAAAGCCATGCATTTAGAATACCTTGTGCTGCTCAGGCCGAGTCCATGATGCCTGCAGAGGACAGAGAAACAACAGACAGAAGGCAAAGCAATTCTTAGAAGGTAATGCTCATCCTCTCCAGACTGGGATGCAGCACATTGCATACAATTATTAAATGTCCCAATTATTTACCTTGCATCCAAAGTGCCTACTCTGAATATCTGATTTCGTTAAAGCCTGCAGCTGCTGTCTATTTTATTTGTTCTTTTTTCTTTCACGGTGAAAAATTTTCTAACTGGAGAATTTAGTGAAATTTATGACATTTACACACCAAAACAAGTTAGGTCTATTGGAATCATGAAAGGTCTATTTTTCCCAGATAAGAGGGTCCTTGGTTTATCAGGAGGATGTGATTCAATACAAGGCAACAACAGAGATAGGACAGTCTTCTTTGGTAGAGGAGATACAGCAATTATCGACTCACAATCCATTTTAGTCCTGTCTTTATTTGTTAAAAGCCTCTTCTCTGCACCAAGGCACACCGGTTAGCAAGCTCATCATTGAAGTCGCCGAACAACACTTTTGAGCTTTTCAATAAGCGATGAAAGATCGGAGAAAAAAAAAAGGCAATTTCATTGGAAAGCCTTGAAAAAAATAAATCGGTGCCTGCAAGAGTTCTGCAAGTAGCATTTTTCTCCCCTGGTAACAAGCTTTGTTCTCCAAAAAACAAAAGGATGACAGCTCCCTTTGTCACGCATTTAAGCCGCAAGACAAAATATTTTCTTTTTGTTTGTAAATGATACAATTAAAAATGAAATATAACCCACGCTGATTTAGAGGTTTTTCTTCCGACTTCACCGCTTAGTTGGCGTGCTCACGTCTTAGGGAAATTAAATGCAATTGTTCAAAAAGCTCATTTGTTTTGAGATCTGATTTTGAGCACGGATTTTATATATTTTCAACAGCTACAAAGTTTCCATCATTTCTAAAGCTCTCAAGCCAATGCCAGACCGTTGTTTTCTCCAGATGTGTGAGAAGAAGAGCAGTGGCGCCCCCGCCGCACGCACTGCCGGTCAGCTGGTTGAAAAAAATGTATAATTTTCCCCTCCTTTTATGAGTTTGAGAAAATTGAGTGAAAACTAACAATGCTATCCATCACAATTTAAATTAGAGTTAAAGCGGACTGCTGACAGCCCAACTAATTGACCATATACACTTGTGTTGCTCTGTAAAAAGCAAACGGGTATAACATAACATATTCGAAACTACTTTGATTTTGTATGTTAGTGGTGGGCATTTATCGTGCGGTTTATTGAGATAAATTATGAGAATTTTGATTTATCACTGTCACAATAAATTCCAATTCATTATACTCTAACACTATGTTGTCTGGGTTGATAGTTTTACTATTTTCTCTACTGTTTGTTCAATAAGAATGTCAATAAATGACAATATGTGAAAATATAATTAAAGGCACTTAATGTAGGTAGCCTAGTGATGCAAAGCACAGTTTTTTTTATACGACTGGTGTTCTGAAGAATCATATTAGAAATGAAAATGTTTTCCAACAGCAGTACTTGCATTTGTGCTTTTTAGGGAGCTACAGAACTTCCTTAAAAAAGAACAAATAAAAAGTTCTTATTGTCATTATAGTAACACAAAACGCAAAACATTGCGACGCAACTTTACGTCTATGTCGCCCACATGTGTGTCTAATTATTACATTTAGTTTTTATTCCATGAAATAAAATCAAAGTACATTTATGTTAAAATGGGGCTAATGAGTAACTTTTCACAGCTGATTGAATTTCTTATGATGTACAAAGTATGTCGTTTGAAACGGCAAATAATACATTTGACAAACTTAAATACTTCTCTTTAACAAATTAACAAATAAGAAAAGAGATGTCGCCAGTCTGCAGCAGGAATATGTAAAACACCCTGTATTCAGACTGATAATTTTTAGCAAGATTCTGAGAGATATTTGTTTGGAGTACATTTCTTAGACCTTTCCTCTGAAGGAAGAAGAAGAGAAAGAACATAATCGGCCTCGAGCCACTTCAGCCAGAAAAGAGGGGTATTAACATTTTGACAGAATTTCACCACAATCCTATTAGCTCAAAGAAATTGACAAAGTGGCAACGCGTTAAACTGTCAAACCAGGCCATTTTGAAAACTGTAAGCATCTGTCTGAAAGGTAACTGACTTAGCGTTAGCTGCAGGTGGAGCTAGTGGAGTCGACACGTGGGAGATTTAACTGGAGTTTGTCCTTTCTGCTTGTTGTACAGAGATAAACAGCCATATTTTTTCATGGGAAAAGACATGAAATGTTAAGCACTAGTGCTTCTAACAAAAAAGGTAATTTAGTCACATGTACAACCAATATTCTCTGAGTTTTTCATTAAGACGCTAATTATGACTCCAAGTTCATTTTGTACAGCTGTGTGAACAATTGCACGTTTATGTTTTCAAATTTTACATTTTTTGTAATGCAAAAATTCCATGATCGTCAGCGTCTTCGCTCTTCTCTGACATACATCCAATAAATTACAGCGTTACATCACATCTCGGCGGATAAAGTCTCAAAAACAGCACAGACTTTTCGAACCAGTGGAGACAACATGCTACATCCAATTAAAATCACAACACTGAAAGAACTCCACGAGACAGAAACCTTTGCGGACAGCATGCTCTGTGGTGATGCTGACGAGAAAATGTTAAGCATGTCAATGAGATGCGATGCCCTACAAAGCAGGAACACAGACACACACACATACACAAAAAAAAAAAAACCAACATTATTTAGATGCAACAAGCAGAGTGATAAACAGCTATTTCATCAGATGCAGTGGCGAGAAAATGCAAGAGGAAATGGAAGCAATCTACTGGAATAATAATGGGGCAAAACAGTGAATCAAACCATCAATATTCACATCTAAAAGCACTTCTGCATCATCGTTAGTGCTTTGGCAGAAGGCTTTTAAAAGACTTACGGTGTGTTTCAAGTCTACCGGCTTTACATTAGCTAATTCCTTTAATATCCTTGACAATCGGCAGCCTTTTCTCAGTGCCAAGATAAAGACGGTAAATACTTATGAGCAGAGTTTTATGCAAAGCTGACCGTTCATTATTAAGTGCAGCGTTTTGGCCGCGTATTATCCGAGCGCCGCCAAAGAGCGGTTTCCCAATTAAAACGAGCGACTCGACGGCGTGGAACGTCGCCTCTTCGTCGGCGTAAGCAGGAAGCGAGCTGACGAGCAGCCGCCGTCGTATCGGTGACGGGTGCTTATCTGAGACACCAAGAACAATGTGCTGCTGGCACCCAGGAGAGTTATCAGGGGTTTTATATTGTTTTTCTTCTCCAGCCCATTCTTACTCCCTTCCACAGACAATAATCCTCCTTCTGTTCTGACTCAAACTGTAATGTCAGCGGGAAAAAAGAAAACGGCAACTAGAGCAAATAATTTAGACACGTTAACAAAACCTTGACTGTGTTGTTGTTTTGTGTGTGTGTTTTTATTTTTTAAACTAAAACATCTGATTAAGCGTTCTGTCATTGTCCTGAACCTTATATATATGCTAAGCCTTGGAACATTTCTATTGTTTTAGGACAAAATGAGCTGCAGCCACCCTTACATCACATCTCATCACACCTGACCCTGGCATGTTAATAACGAGGAGCCTGAACAGTCCAGCCCTCTGTTTCAGCTGGAAACACTCAAACGTAAAGTACAAGTTTCTTCACGCATCTTAAAATCCCCTCACTAGTCTTTTTAGCATCCAAAACTAAAAGACAAAAAGCAATTGAAAACCAGAAGAACTAATTCATAGTGCTTATTTGCTTTTAAGTTTTATAAATATTGCAATTTCCCTGCATCTTTCCGCTTTTATGACCCAGAATACTTTCTGATAATTACAGCTTGAAAACACAGCATCAAGGAAAAATATTTAATATGTATTCAAATAAGCCAAACATTCATTATGTAGATAATGTACAAAGCATGAATAAAAACTCCATTTACATTTTTCAGTTATTAAACAGGCGTACTTATCTAATACGACTTGCAGCAAAAGCTTTCAAAGGATCGGGAGACCTAAATACTACATGTGAAGTTGATTAAAGTTTTTTTTTTTTTTTATTGCTTTTAATAAATATATTACCACTTAACTTTGATAGCAGCATAAACAAAAGCAGATAAGCTCTGATTGAACTCTGAAATGTGACTAAACTGGTAAACTCCCACAAGTCCACATGGTTTTTTATTTCTTTAACATGGCTCTTTTATCCTCTTTCACTCAGTGAACAGAACAACAGTAATCCTCAATTCTCACACCGTGCTTCTTCTTAAATGGCTATGGGACAATGCTTTTTTTCGCCTACATCTCGGGTGGGTTACCATTGGTTTCTCACGCTAACCTTTGAATTCAAGGCAGAAAAGGAAGCAACTCGAATGAAGACGTGTCACATTTACTATGTCAGATTCGCATTCACTCGGGGAGGCAAATGTGAGGTAGGTCTTCCAATAAATATGCAACAAATGAGTTATTTTGTTTATTGAATTAGTTATTAATAAAGCAAACTGTGTCTACACGGGTTTTAGGTGCAGTAAAGCCCAAAATGATTCATGACTCTGGCAGATTTAGTTTTAAACCATTGGCATTCAACCAAGACGTTTTGTTTCTGGTAAGAAAAGGAGGGAAGATTCTGTTGAAATTGCATTAAAACAATGCAACGTGTTTCATTTCTAATCACATTTGATCAAAAAACAACATGCCAAATTGTTTCGAGCCTCTGCAAAAAATTCATTAAAATATATTCTTTGGAATTAAAGAAATCAAATCCTTATTACTGCTGAGTTTCATCAAAACGTTGAAAACTTCTTAGAAAATTTGAAAGATAATACTTGAAATCTAAATCTGCCAAAGCAAAAGAATAATTATGGTCTGCAGGCGCATCTCAATGAGCTAGAATATTATCATAGTTATTTTATTTTAGTACTTCAGAAAGTGAAATTTATACATTATTTAGATTAATTGCAGAAAGTGATATATTGCCAGAATTTATTAATCTTATCATTTCATTCTATAAAACACTGAAATCAGAAGATTAAAGTGCATAATAATAAAACCATCAAACTTGGTCTTAACTATTAAATGTGATGTGCTTCACAGCCCCCTCAGCATGCGATTATCTCTGTTGCTTGTGCAACATTTTCCAAATGCAAATAAGTTTCTATATCTAATTGAGATCTAATTATTTAAAATTAAGAGAAGAAAACACTTAAAATACTTAATTCTGAGCATTGCCAATACACAAAATGAAGTAACTTTTTAATATTTGTCAGATTTATGCAGATGTACCCGTATGTTGTACTCAAACCTGAAAAGAGTACAACAACATTGTGAAAGACATTAAAAACATCTTTGAGGTGACATTATTGCTCAATACTGTGATTTACTGTATTGTTTTTTTACACAAAGGTATCGTACTGTGAGAATATCATACTGGCACATTCCTACTTTTACACAGAGTAGTTGTGTCCAACAAACAAGAAAAAACGTGCAACACCTACAGTATAAAAGGTGGGACTCAGTCAGGTTTTTGTGAAATCACGAGTTTTCAGACATTGGAACAGAAAAAAAAAAGTATAAAACTGCTCACTAACCAAGATGTCTGCGTAAAATATAATCTCCAACAAGCAGTACTGCTAGATCAGAATGCTAATGATGTTCAACTTTTTAACCAGAAATGACAGCATCTGACCAGTTGGAGAGAGAAAGCGAGAGAGCGCCAAAGAACTAAAGACACTTTCAGATTAACTGCTAATTAATTCAGGTTATTAATCAGCATCACACATCTGAAAACACAGCGCAGGATCTTTGCTGGTTCTCTGATCAAAATGAAAAATCTCACCTCGATTATGGTAATGAAAACATGCTTACTGTCACTCCGTCATGCTTGCCCCAAATAGCATTTGGAACATTTGTCGCCCTGATCCCAGATGAAATGCAGCTGTTGTTTGGTCATTACAGACAGACACATCGGACGGACAAACTGAACAGGACAGCGAAACAATTAGCAGCCGTTTCCTCATACAGCCAAAAGCCCGCCACAGGAACAGTTTGTTTCATCAGACCTACAAACAGGCGATTCAATAAGGCTGCTAATCATTTTTTTTTTTTTTAAAGACAGCTGTGAAGAGATGCCACAGATACCCAAGCATACTGTACTCTACAGCACAAATCACACTGCCACCACCACGCAGCTGGCTGTCAGCTGATGTGTCATGTGAAAGCCCGACGCGGGCGGACGCAAAATGCAAAACGGACAGGGCGACGTTCGTTGTACATTTAAAAAGTAAACTGTTAGCAGAGCTCTACGAAACCATCGCTTTTATGACACGAGCTCTGAATTAATCGCGGCCCATGATGAGTCTCTCCTCGTCCGTTATCGCTGCGAGACGATGGGAAGCTAAGCCAAACGAGCAGCGACAGCTGAGGACGTGGACATGCACCAGCTGGGAGATGCGTTCTCCACACATGCTCCTCCTGGGAGCCTGACTGTGGGGAAAACAAGACTGAGGTATGAGCCGTTACTCAGCGGCCCGTCCATGTGCGCGGGGTGTGTAGGTGCGTCGTGGTGTGCGTCATATGGTGGAAGTGTGTTTTGCACTTTCCGAGCAAGGCTCCGATCAAAGTATGTATTTTTAAATATCCAACAGGCTTGACAGGTGGCTGCGTTTGTGTGGACGGTATAATGCAAATCTGCCAGGTTTTGAAAGCGACCAGATTTTATGATGAAAAACCAATATTTTTTTAAAGTACGTTTGCAGAGGGTAAGGGGCTGATATTTTAAAAGACAGACTTTAATTGGAGCGTTTTTAAATCAGGATTTCCAAGCGATGCCGACGTCTGTGTTAAGACAATCTACATTGTTATGAAAAAACGACACAGACCGAGCTCGGCTTGAGACCAGGCAACCTCATGCTGTGATGGAAAGTTTGAAAATGATCAAGCAAAAAGAAAGCAACACAGAAATGATGTCTTCCCTTCTTTTTCTTTTTTTTTTTTAGTATATTATTCCACAAATTTTCATTTGATCTTGTGAAACGAGCTCTCTGTGCTTTCTATCACAAGATCAGTGAAGTTTTCAGGCCACATTTAGGAAAACATGCAGCAGTCAAATCAATTTCATGAACCCTGATGAGATCATTCCCTTTGGGGAGGTTTTTGAGGAGGAGGGGGAAATTTTCAAGAAGCAACTGGGAGTTGTTTTTGTTGTTGTTGTTTTTTTTTTTTAAACAAAGAAGGTCGATTGGGTTTCAGTAGAGTTTTTGTTGTCGCTGAAGACATATTTTTACACACTACTCCGGGACATTTCTGTGCTACGCGGATTTCATACCTGATAGATCCTGTTTAGATGTGCCTGTAGGGAGAAAATGTAGCGTATGTAATGGACCGGCTCCAAACTTACTCTATGAACTGAAGCATATCTCTGGAGCATATAACCGCCTTTTTTTCCATTTATTTATTTATTTATTTCTCGACTGCAGTGAGTCACCAAACACTTTGAAAGAAGTAAGCCATGTGGACAACAGATGTATGAGAATACCCCCTGGGGGTATTCGCTGCTTTTGATGGTTTAGCCATGTAATAATGTGAAAAATATTACAGATGAAAACATTCAGGAGATTCAGGATGTGATGAAAGATTAAGAAGCTGGCTCTCGTAAACGAGTCTGAAATATGGCGGCAGAATGTCCGGCGATACAGTAGCTCCGTAATTGAAAAGTATTTCAATCACTGACATGAGCACAAAATGGCAAAAGTGATTGAAAGTACAAAACACACATATGCTGAGTCAAGTGCTCATTGTAGCAAGTAAGAAACTAATTTCAATCGCGTTAATTGACATGCTTACTTTGGGGAGTGGTATAATTGAGTTCAGCAGATTGTTTTTCCTGCAACTGGGGGACATTTGTCTCAAATGTAAAGAGTTTTGCAGAAGTATTCATACTCTCGTTGAATTACAAAGCAGCGCACGGTTATGACACTATTGGGAAAATAACACTGTTGTCAAAAGTGTGTTTGTAATCAATTCACCTGAGTCATTACTTCCTGGAACTTCATTTTGCTGCAAGTGTTATGGAGAATGTCTTCAACAGATTTGCATATCAACACTATAACTTTTTATGGATCTCTGTAAATAGTCTCAAGATTAATTAGATGGCATGCAGAGTCTTGTAACAACACAATGTTTTTATCTGAACTTTTCCATTGCAGCTCTGGCTGTATGGGTAGGGTTAGGTATGGGTGGGGTTAGGGTTTTTCCTATTGGATGATGATGAACCTCTGTCCCATCTTCAAGTCTTTTTGAGCCTTTTATAGGTTTTACTCCAGATATGGCCTGTATTTAGCTCCACCTATCTCACCATCAACTCTGACTAACCTTTCTGACCCTGCTAAAGTAAAGTTATGATGTTGTGCCGGCTTTTGGCCAACTCCAGATACGACTTTTTCATGGCTTCCTTTCAGCAATGACTTACTTTACGGCTCTGTTGCACAGATTTGGCCAGATTTGCAGAGTGCTTGTCAACAAATTCTCCCACCTTAGCTGGTGATTTCTACAGAGATATTTACAAGCTCTTCACAGCTTCTCCAATTAAAATTCTTGTTCCCCTGCCAGTAAGTATAGGTGGATGGCGATGTCTCGATAGATTTGAGCCAAACTCTTGCCATAATTAGAGACTGAACAGAACTTTGCGCAATCTTCAAAGCTAAGGCTATTAATTTACAAAATAACCCTGCTGTAAATTTCCCCTCAACTTTCTCCCTGACCTGTCTGCAGTGCTGCTCAGTCTCCATGATGCTTTTTGTCCACTATTGTTCTCCAACAAAAACTTTGAGATGGATGTAACAGCTGGATTTATACTGAGATGAAATTATTTAGAATAGAGAGATAAATACAAAAGCAACAAATTCTTATTTATAAAATTTCAAAATACTGTTTCTATATCACAATTATGCACTGCTTTGTGTTGGTCCATCACATCAAATAACATGTGAATTATAAACATTAAAGTTTGTGATGCAAAAAAAAATTTTCAAGAGGTATGAATACTTTTTGCCAGGTATTATAAAGGCATTGAGTTTCATCAAACGATGTACTGGGCCATTCAAAACTAGCTACTGATTTAAGATTTAAAAACCCAGTGAACAAGATGTAAACCTAGTGAAAGCAGATGGGGGAATTTCCAAGTCCCCCATCTGCACCAAATCAATACATCATTTGAAAGTAGGTTAAAGGTACTCAATTCTTCTTCTGAAAACACCTGTTGCCTACATTGAGCGTTTCTCCCTGGTGGTTACCACTCAATGTTCCAATTTTACATAATCCATCAAAAATAAAGTATGCTAAAAACATACATATTTCATTATTTTGTTCACATTGGAAAACCCATAGGGTGTACCTTCATGAGCACAAAGCTAAAACATTCAAAACAGACTAGACTAGATAGACTAAATGTTTTATTTCTGCATGTTTAATTGTTGGCTCACTTATTAAAATTATGGTGGATTTAAGTTAAATCAAATCTGACTTTACCTGGTCTCCTTCGGTGAAGACTTGCTCACCGTAGCTCCAGCTGATGGTTGGAGTCGGATCTCCAGATGCTTCACAAGTCACAGTTACCTGCTCTTCCGTCTCTGAAGCAGTCCGGTTCACTATGTATGTGATCTTCGGTTTAACTGGGGATAAATAACACCCATGTATTTTAGCTGGGTGGTTTGCAGCATAAATAAATACACTTGATAGAAGGGAGCAAGAATTAAAAAGTAGCTGGAAAATGTATAGATTCTTAAAAAACTGAAACAAAATAAGTTGGATATAGTCCATGTGCAGCAGTGGAATAAATGTCTGAATTTAAATGTAGAGTGCCCCTGAAAATACAGCACAAAACCAAACTACGTGCATTTAATAGTGGAAATGGGATTATCCTTCTAAGTAAAACATTTAATCTTTTGCTTAAGAGAACAGACAATTAAAAAAAAATGAATGAATCATGGCTAAATTATGCAAACCAAGAGCTCCTTCAGTTCTAATTGTATTTATTCAGGGACTTTAGGAGCTCAAACTGATTTATTTCCAATTTTAAATGGAGTCTTATTACAATAATGCCAAGTCTTTCAAAGCAATGTAAGGTTTTCTGCATTTGGTTTGGAATTCTGAATACAGCTAAGTATAATGTCTGGCTCCAACTATCCAATGTACTATCTTACTTCTAAACACATCAATAAAACTCACAACGAATCCAGGCCTCCAGTAAACTTATTCATGACGGCCAAAAAACAAACAAACAGAAAAACAGAAATCCTTCGATAAAGTTTTCAATTTTCTGTGATGGTAAAAGTTTTTAGAATGTCCTTTTTTAAATGTTTAAAATATAGTAATTGTGTTTTTAGAAACGGAGGCTTAAACTTTGCATATACTTTTTCACTTTGTCACATTACAACCACAAACTTCATTGTCTTTCAACGGGACTTCATGATTGCTCAACACAAAGTGGTGTAGGATTGTAAAGGGAAATAAAATTGATAAGTGATTGGCGTTTTAAGAAATGAAAAAAACTGAGAAATACTGTGTGCATTTGCTATAACAGCTTTTGCTGCAAGTACAGTCTTTGGAGTTGTCTCTTCAACAATTTTATACTTGCTTGCCCATTCTCAAAAAAAAAAAAATCCCCAGTCAGACTAGATTGAATGCATTTGTGGAGAAATCCTTTTAAAGTCTTGTAACAGACAAGGGCGGTCATTGAGCTAAACTTTTCCATTATTGCTCTTGTCTTTAGATGACATATAAAGGCAGCTGATTCCACTGGATTTTATTAAAGAGTAACAAAGTAAAAAGGGGCTGAATACAAATACAATTTGACAACATTGTATCATGTTCCCAAGTGTACAATGTTTTGCATCGGTCTGTGATATGACATCTCATAAATTGAAGTTTTTAGTTTTAATTTGGCATAGTGGTGAAAAGTTAGAAAGGTTGAGAACATACAGTAATGCATACTTACATTTGAGATGGATTACAGTGGTCTGTATTATATAACGGCTCCACATTTCATGAAGGATTATTATCAAATCAAACACTGTAAAAGTTTTCATTGAATAATAAAGGACTCCTGTCGAGTTAAAAGTAAACCAAGGACTCTGTAAATCCACATTTGTGATTTGTACTTAAAAACAACATGGATGCTCACAAAGAAGCGTTTGATTGCAGCTTTGCCCGCGCTGACGTAAAGCAAGCATTGCTTTCAAAGAGAGCGAGAGAGAGAAAAATCTTTGAAATAATGAGGCAAACAGTGATTTGACTGCTGTCTTGAATCATTTTGAGATAATTGTTTACTCTGAAGAAATTACAGACGCCAAGTTTTCTGTTTAGGGAAAATAAATTGCAGCAGCCAGCCCACTCTAAATTTTAACTGACGAGAATTGAGAATCCAGTTGTGACAGGACAAAATACAGACAGGAACAAGCTAATGGGCATAAATAAACAAAAGCCGAATGCATTCCAAGACTCCAACAGAGCGCATTCGACTTGCTCTCTAATTCCTTCGGTTTCATCCCTACTACAACCCACACAAAAACAACACCTTATTCTTTTCTGGCTTAAAACAGACATAAACCATAGTATTGTTCTTCCTCCCCACACGTACATGCTCATATGTGGGTTATATATGTATGTAATTTAAAACTCCCACTCACTTGGAACCTTTCATCCTGTCACTAGTCCACATACTTTCTAGAAAACAATCTGTCTTACCAAACACTCTCAGACTGAGTTCCTTCTCGCTCTCCCCGGCCTTGTTCTTGGCGACGCACGTGTACTCTCCTTCGTCCAGCTTGGTTACATCCATTATAGTCATTTCGGAGCCATCTTCATTAAAGTCGTACTTCTCCTCGTCTCTGAGTTCTACTCCGTTCCTGTTGATAACGCACAAAGTGTTAAAACACTGACGCCGGTCAATCCCAACACCACTCTTCTGACCTCTTTGCGGTGTTCTGTCGAAAGCGTGGAGTAGTTCTTAAACCCACCTGGGAACAAAGTGAGGAAGGTCAGGAGATAAAGTACAAAAGTGGCGATGAAGAGAGAAGATGTGAAAGCTGAACATCTGACACGGAATGTGTTTTTTTGTGCAGCAGCGCATTTTTCTTCTGCAAGCCGTTTGACACTTTGATCCCAATTTATTGTCGGTTCTTCACTGGATCCAAGTCACATTTCAGCTTTGCTGTATTTACTAATGAGAATTGTTGGTCAATTAGCAGCTAAAGGAAGTCGACATGGAGCTTCCATCTTGATTGGATGCAGATGCTTTAATAACATGATTTAATAAGATGGTAAAAAATAAAATAAAATAACCATTTAAATTTCTATGGCCATTAATATTTGCTTTCTTTAACAGCCTGGTGTCTAAGTGATTTTTAAAAACTGTCAGCACAATGGTTCACAACAATGGGCCCATCCTTCTCAGCAGGAGTAAGAAAGCTGGTCTGGGTCACTGAACCCATTTTCTGGGTAATCGGACCGGCTGAAGTGCGGGTCTTTCATAACTTTCTGGGTTGTGGCCTGACTAACCTAGATTTTAACACCCTGCAAATTGTTCTGCGAAGACTAAAGGGGAGCATTATGAGGACATTAAACGTTACACCAGCTAAAGAGGTGAGAGGTGTTTACATCTGCCAGTGGAGCATGTGGAATAGCTCGGGTGTGGTGTGAGGGCAAAAAAATGTAGAAAATACCCCACTATCATGGTATTTAAACCAAAATTGAAAACAGAAATGTAAGCTGTGATCTAATTGCTTTAATTTAAAACTGAAAATTAAAAATCATTGCTGCAGCTGCTAATATAATACAAAACATAGATGATGGTGGAACCTCGGTTGATACAGGCTTTTAAATTAGAAAACTATCTACTTAAGAGCCACTGGCCTGTAGCCAGGTGCTCAACAAAAATGTAAAAAAAAACAACAACAAAAACATACCAGCTTTAGTTTTAAAACAGTTTTTAAGACTGATGAGTGAAGTTTCCACACCTTTGCTGTTTGTGATTTTATTTTAAACAGGAAGCATTTCCAAACAGCTAAATCAGTGTTTGCTGTAAACAACAGGAAAGTGTTATAGCTTTTATCAGCCAGCTGACTTGCAGTGTAGTGAAAATGTCAAGCACCCTAAGCTTTTTAGAGATTTTTATCATCTCTATTGTTATCATTTTGAGTGCATACGTGCAGCACACTTATTTGTGAATCTCATCTGCATTTGACAATAAAAAGTGATCCAGTTTTCCAAATCACGTTTTAGCATATAGCATAGGGTACTAAAAGCCTTCACAACTCCTAATTATGACACTTTAACACAGGGAACATTAAAAAAGGAAATTGCCAACTATATAAATATGAACTAGTGAAAAATATCCTCTGAAAGGGTTATATCAGATTTTCTTATGTGTGGCTTTGATGCTTTTCTGCTATAACAGCATTAAAGTAACATTCACTAATCAGAGTAGCAGCTAAAAGGCAAAAAAAAAAAAAAAAGAAGAAAAGGATAAAAAAAGCATGAACTGGAACATGAACTAAAGCGATGAAAAGAGAATCAAACTCTAGTAAGTGGTAGGCTGGATCTATTTGTTGTTGAGCTCCACAAGCACTCTTGGCAAATAATCACAAATTCAAGTGATTACTGTTGACATTTCAGCCCACCTAAAGCTCACGCACAGATTCTCTGAAAATATTAAACAATATATTCTGTTCCTTGATCATTTTACAACTTGCTCCCAAAGCACATTTTCCATCTGCAGTATATTTAAAGAGAAGCTACAAACTGGAACTACGACGAAACTTAAAACGCACCCAATAGTTTCAAACCACAGTCTCGTTAGTAGAGGCCCTTTACTAACAAGTTCAATTTTCCAAGTAAAAAAGGGAATCCAACTTTATGTCGAGTTTGTTCAGAAAGTAACATCCTTGTCTAACAGATGGCAGGTTTTCTCTGGAGCGCACACACTTCAACAGCTGGGAGTGAAGTATACTATGAGAGAAATAGCTTGCACATAATTGAGGCATGTAGCCAAAAATGATATGCAGCTCTATTTAATTTGTGTTATCTGAGCAGCTTAAAGAGTTGTGCTGCTTGGATCCTGTAGGCTGTGATACTCCTCTCTACAATGCTTCATTACCTGAATACACATTGCACTGTAATGTTGCGCAAAGTAAAATCAATTCAAGTCTTTCCTTGATTTGTCAGACTGCACAAGGTAGTTCTTTCTGAGTTGTTTTTCGCCCTTTGAGTGTGTGTCTTGCAGGATTGCAAGATTGGGGAATTTAGTCACAGCGGGTACATGACCCCTCTTTTTTTTTTTTTTTTTTTTTTTTTTTTTCTTTTATCAAGGTGACGGCATGTCATATTGGTTTTCTATTTTGCTATGCTGCTTTTGGAAAAACGAGCTGCATCTAAGAGGTGGACGAGGTAAAGCTGAGATGTGCTAACGTATGTCAGTCCACCTCCATATGGTTAAAATATCAACCAGTGCAATCTTACTGCACTATGTGTAACATTAAAAAATATATATATACTTAAAAAACAGAATATAGAAAACATTCACAGTCAGCTTCTGAGACATGGGTGTTGTTTAGAAGCATGGATGTCTTTTTTTTTGTGGTTTTGACTTTTTATTTGTTTTCAGTACAAGACATCTGGTGATGCAGGCATATTCAATCAATAACCGCTCTCTAATAACCATCACCCTGTATGTGTATTCATAATAATTAGCTTCAGCTGGGACTAATTTCTTTCCGTGTTTCAGCCCAATAAAGAAGTGTGTGTCTGACTGCTGCATATTTTCATCTTTTACCACCAAGCATTAGCGTAAAGGGAGTTTTTCGAGCATATGTTGTGACAAAACTGACTCTCGGCAGATTTGGTATGTGTGACATTAAAAGTATAAGATTTTGCCAGGTAATTACTGTAAACATGAACAACTACAACAAAATGATTAGTGTAAGAGTTAAATTTACACTTTCTCTGCATGACTGTCTAATACAAAGTATGCTAATTTGGTGACAGCTGCAGTGAGAACAGGGAGTGCCGATGCCCGGTCTCGTCAGACTAAAAGCGCAGGTCAGAACTGGAGCAGAAATTATCGTGTCATCTGTTCAGGAGTGAAAGGTGGATAATAATAATTTTATCACTCCACATAACCTGAGTTTTTGGGGTTTTGAAACAAAGTTTTCACTTTTCCATGAGGGATCATTCCCAAATACAAACACAATATTAAATATTTGTTAGGTCTGGTATATCCTGTGCTACGTTTTGCTTCATCCAGAGGATCTGGATCCTCGGCTATTGGAACTGCTAGCTGGAGATGTGGACGCACATGAAGTTTTAAATGATTGGATCAGATTTTACCCATGATGTATGTAACGCAGCTGCTTGATCACGAAGGAAGTTACGCTACAAAGCTTAAGCTTTAACTGCTCAATATTTGGAGGCATGACCATGGACTGAATGTTGTTCACCTTGACAACTACAACCATAGGCAGACTACAATTCAAAAACAGAGCAAAAGCTCCAAGACACAACTCCTTCTTCTGTTAGCTGATTGGCCAGGATGAAATGCATCCTTAGAAATCGAGCTCACTGGGACAAATCCAACATGAAGCACTGAAGGAGATGAGAATTGAGTGGAATTGCGTAGGAAGGTAATGGCAAGGCTTCAAGCTAACGCTCTCAAAAAAAACTATTCTCCTGATAAAGTGACAACATAAACCTTCACTTTGTGAACTCAACTTCAAGATGTACTCACTATTATCAGTTCAATCTGGGTTGAACAATGTTAGCCACTAACGTTCTCGTTTGGAGTCATTGTGCAACTTTCAGCTGCTTTGTGCTCTTTTTGTCCCCTACAGATTTCTCATATTCCAACGTGGAAATGAATATAATCATTATGTTTTAATGAGCAACAACCAGGAATACAACTGAAATGAAAATGTGTAGAAGTGGTTATATCCCCTTTATAAATTTTGTCTTGTAAATCTTCGAATTAAGTTGTAATTTCCCAAATGACATGAACATATGTCAGAGTTGATAGCTGATTAGAAGTCTTTATTTACTTTGCTTAAGTGCAAATGTTTTGGTGTGCAAAGTACTGGCCGAAACACCCCGAGCACTTTGTTTGGATTCTCCCCAGAGCTGAAAACATCTCATTCAATTAGCAGCTCAGATTTTCAGCGGAATAGCACACCACTCCAAGCACATAATGAAAGAAATGAAGGCTCCGAAATATTTATCTGAATTAAACTTTTTCTGTGTAACATGAACAGCTTATAAAACTAAATAGGCCAGTTTTCTATGTAATCCAAGGTGCATACAGTTAGCTTTATTCGATAGTCGGTTTAATTTCTATCTTGTCACAATAGAGAACACATGCTTTGTTCCAAACACTAGCAATCTAAAAGAAGCGTTGTTTTCTAACCTTCTATTTGCCAGTGTCTGAAAGCTTGTTTTTGTCTTTCAGTGAAGTGTTTAATAAGACGTCGACCCTCTCTAACAGAGCTAGTATAAACCGAATCTATCAATAAAACCCAGAAAGCCAAGTCTAACAGTATTTCTTTGGCTATTTAAACTTTGTGACCCCGGATCTAAATTGTCTGCAATTATCTACTGTCTTGGAAACAAGATGAATGGAAACAGTTTAACAAAGCAGGATCCTGTCAATGGCGGTATTCAGATACACAGATAATGTGGCTATTGTTGACAAGCTGCTCCTCAGGTTTCAGTTTACCTTTATTACCCTGTGATTAAGTTTCCTATTGCAATGAATAAATAAGTCTGCAGAACATCACTAATAAGCTGAAGTGTCTTGCACACAGAAACAATATTTTCATGCCTAGGGTCAGTCAGCCTTTAACTCAAATGTGGAATTTTTAGTGTTACATGTCATTCAATTTATGGTATATGTTATATTGGGCTCTAATAATGATCAATATTGCATTTATTGAACTGTTGAAATGAATGTTTTCACTGAATGTTAAGCTTAATTAGCATCTTAAATGCAGAAGGTGATGCTAATCTCACACAAACCACTTGATGAACTTGTGGGAAAGTCTTAAGATGTATGTTTATTTATATATATATATATTAAAAAAAAATTCCCTTCTCACCCACCGTGGGTGGTTCTTATCCTCTGAGCTCGGGTCCTCTACCAGAGGCCTGGGAGCTTGAGGGTTCTGCGCAGTATCTTTGCTGTGCCTAGAACTGCACATTTCTGGACTGAGATGTCTGATGTTGTTCCTGGGATCAGTTGTAGCCACTGCTCCAGTTTGGGGGTGACTGCCCCGAGGGCCCCGATGACCACAGGCACCACTGTGGTCTTCACCTTCCAGGCCCTCTCCAGTTCCTCCCTGAGGCCCTGGTATTTCTCCAGTTTCTCGTGCTCCTTTTTCCTGATGTTGCAGTCACTCGGTATTGCTACATACACCACAACGGCTTTCCTCTGTTGTTTATCCACTACAACAATGTCCAGTTGGTTCGCCCTTACCATTTTGTCTGTCTGGATCTGGAAGTCCCACAGGATCTTAGCTCGGCCATTCTCCACCACCTTTGGGGGTGTTCCCCACTTTGATCTCGGGGCTTCCAGTCCATATTCTGCACAGATGTTTCTGTACACTATGCCTGCCACTTGGTTATGTCGTTCCATGTACTCTTTCCCTGCCAGTATCTTGCACCCTGTTGTTAAGTGCTGGACTGTCTCAGGGGCCTCCTTGCACAACCTACACCTTGGGTCTTGTCTGGTGTGGTAGATCTGGGCCTCTATTGCTCTGGTGTTTATGGCCTGTTCCTGGGTGGCCAGGATGAGGGCCTCTGTGCTGTCCTTGAGTCCAGCTTTTTCCAGCCATTGGTAGGACTTTCTGATATAGACGGGATAGCGCAATTTTTGCCGGTTTCAGCCTGGATTCGAACCCAGGTCTTCCGAGTGAAAGACTGATGCGATATATATATATATATATATATATATCAACTTATACCTTTTTTGAACACATACAATTCACACAGCTCATTATTTTTGATTAGCCCTGCCTCATTAGTTTGTTGCTGCCAGCTTTTATTTCAGTGTTATGCATCAGCAGCGCGATACCATTTTAAATGACTGGCATAACGAAGTAGCAACCACACAGTGGGCATGATGTGTGGTGTTCTTTGAATAAATCATATATATATATATATATATATATATATATATATATATATATATATATATATATATATATATATATACTGCTCAAAAAAATAACTCCAAGTAAATCAAACTTCTGTGAAACTTCTGTCCATCTAGGATGTGTTATTTGAGTGTTCCCTTTATTTTTTTGAGCAGTGTATGTATATATATATATATATATATATTTATATTTATATATATATATATTATTTTTTTTTATTATTTATTTTTTCTGTCAACTTTATGATAAATATTCAACAAACGTCTAACTCAACTGCGTTGACATTTTGGACACACTGATTATATTATGTTTTAATTGTTTTGGCTCATTGGAAAATGCTTTTAACTTTGATATGAATTGCCTTTAAATATAACATACATATTAATGCTGCTGACAAAAAGTAATCACAGCTTTATCACCTGGTGAAATGAACGATTCAAAGCGTACAAACTGGGAGCAACCTGAGAAAAAACTACAACCTAACATTTACTTTTGTTTTGGACTAATTAGCAAAGTAATAAGTTGTAAATGTAATAGACTGCAAATTTTTGTCAACATCAGAACAGAACCATGACATTACAGAAACCTTCTGCTAAAGCTAACGCTAGGTGTCTGCGTCTGCTTATGCAACAAGAAGCATTTGCTGGTGTTTTCTGATTCATTAATTACAGACGAGACCACAAATTAAGATTCAGGTCTTAAAATTACTTTTCACAACAGCATTAACTGAATTGTGTAAAGATCTGGCAAATGTCTCCATGACTCAGAGAGGTTTACCTTATCCAGGTCACCATGGGTTCAGGGTAGCCATCAACAGCACAAGTCAGAGTGGCAGGTTGTTCAATCTCTGCTGTGGCGTTGACTTCAGACTGCCATATTCTGATGGTTGGGAGCACTAATATAGACAAACAGAAATGGTTAAACAAAAAAAAAAAAAAAAAAGAAATGGAGACATTTACAAGTTATCAATAGACGGAGGGAGATTAAAATATAAAACACATTACTTTTATTAGCACTCTCAGTAAAGATCTTTAAAAAGCACTGAAATAAAAATCTTTTATTTCAGCAGTATAATCTTGCATAGAATAAGTTTTTAAAACTTCAAACTTTAATGACAGTTATGTTAATGATAACTGTCGTTTTTATGCTGGTGCCACAGTTTCCTTGTAGGAGTCGTTGGTGGTATTGAAAAGAAGCCTTTTTCAATTATAGCCAAACCGGACGAGAAGTCATAGTTTGACTAGTCCTACAACTTGTATTCATGTGTGTTGACTGCTGTATTAAATGTTCATTCATACTTACAGACATGAACCAAGGAGTTGGAGTCACTGATTGCGTCACAAGAGTAACTGTCTTGTACTTCTCTGCCTGTAGCTCCCATGTCCCCCATTATTGAGTTGTGTTTGTGTTGTGTATAAATCACATTGTGCTACTTTTCAAATTCTGGAGCCACTCAATTGTAATAGAAAAATCACCCAAACTGTAGAGTAAAGTTAAGCTGAGATGAGTCATACCGTAAAGGGGCCAGAGGAAAGGGGCCATTAGAGAACTACTGGAAAGTCTGCAGAATTGATTAATTGATAGATACAGTCTATCAGTTTGGTGTTTGGGAGATATTCTAGTAAAAAAGGTTTTTCTGTCCTAACATCTCAAATTTAAACATGGAGTATTGTACTTTAATGATGTAAACACATTTCTTTACCAAAGACCCTACAAAACTAGTTGAATACCTAAATAAAAATGTGGTATTCAACTGTTTTCTCTACAAGAAAACAGGGAATATAATTTGGTTTTCGTGAACAATGATACTAAAACACCAGGCCAAATCAATAAAGAAATGGATTCACTAAACACAAAATCAGCCTTCTTTCAGGGCTAACTCACAGTCCTGTAGAAAACCTTAAGAGTTGAGCTGAAATATGACAGGAAAAGAAAAACTCCAAAGCTCTTGATTTGTCTGCAGCTTTCACTGCTATGCTACTGCAGTCCAAGATTAATACAACCTGAAAGATTTTGACACATCTTTGCCAGACGTGCCAATAAGAGTGGAATGTGACGTATGAACCCATTAGGAGTGTGCAGTTCTAAACATTTGACTGTTGTTGTACATGTAAAAAAAAAAAGAAAAAAAAACTATAGCAGAATCTGAGACCGAAACAGTCACTGTGACACATTCAGAGTACTAATTTTAGTCTTGTTCTGTGTCTCAGAAGTTGCAGGAAACAGGCATCATTAGCATAGAACATCTTTGATAAGCGGTTGCTCTAGGCAACTCTCTCTACTATGACACCCAACGTGGTTCCCCCCTTCTGTATCTACTGCTTTCTTTGTGCGTCATGGTACACCTGCCACACAAAAAGGAGGAGGAAACAATGTGAAGAGGTCGCTAACCATTCACCACAATGCTGATGGGACGCAGATCAATCTCGCCGCGGGCCATGAGGCGAGCCTCACACATGTACATGCCCTCATCGGTCTTCTTTATGCCGCGGATTTGAAGGTGATTGTTGCTTAGCACCTTGAAACGAACTGAAATGAAAAAGAGGATGAAAGAGTTATTTGTTTGTTACTTTGACAAGTTTACAGTCTGGAGCTGTCATTGTACGGCCAGAGCGGAAAAAATGGGAAAACTCTTGTCTATATTAAATGGTAAATTACTGTACTTCTATAGCGCTTTGTCTAGTCTAGAACACTCTGAAGAGCTTTTACACTACAACTAGTCATCCTCCCATTCATGCACGCATGCATTCACACACAACATTAATAATGCAATACATTATTAATACAGCTTAATTTGTAAAATATTTAAATAATTAATGTTTTATTTCCTGAAAGCTTTTCTAACAGATATAACTTTTAGTTATATATTATTTTAGTTTAATCATTTTTCCCTTCAGTTTTCCCCATCTTTTTTATAAAGGTATGTCATAAGAAGGGTTTATTTAGGACATTACATAAGCAGTGATCTTTAAGGTGAAGCAGATATTTATAGACAGTGGTGTAAGCCATGCAGGAGCACATGTTTACTTGTGGATTTAGCTCTATGTACATTGCCTGTGCAGATATTCCTTTTCAAAGGTTTTCCAATCCTCTTGTATTCTGCCCACCTGTAGTGTTGTAACAAAAAGGCAGCTTACAGAGGCTCAAACAGGCTTACAACGATGATTGCTGCTGAAACCTCTGCAAGGTACAGCACAAGCCAGATGTTTTCTTCCCTCACTGCATCCAACTGCTCCACATTTCACTGTTAATAATAATTCAGATTATCTGCAGGTTATTTGAATCTGCAAGCAACATCTTATCAAATCAAGTCAACTGTAGAATGTAATAAATGTATTTTTGTTATGATTCAAAGTTGCAAACTGTGAAACATTGCTACTACCTAAACAGGACAGATATTTCCATTTTGTTAGAGTTTTATTAACATGTCCTACACGTCTCCAACAAGCTGGAGGCAAATAAAAATATGCCCAAAGCAACAAGAATGTTTCACTTTGAAATGAAATATGAACCACAAAACTGTAATCCAAACTGCTGTTGCAACCCACATGAGCATGTGTTATTTCCTAGTAAGCAAAACCAACACTAACGTTATTAAACTGCCAGGGTCGAATGAGACGAAGAGTGGATTTTATTTTCAAAACCGAGACAAAATTAAATTTTTTTTTCTTTCAAAGCACAGATAAACCCCAGAGAAGAAAGAAATGAGCAGTGGTGCACAAGCAATTTTAACTTTGTGACACCAGCAGATCTGCATAAATATAATTAGGTAGCCTTTCTTTGGGTGCCAGAATGCGCCTTCAGAAATTCTCCCTATCTTTTGACAGCTCCATATAGGCTGGGGAGATTTCCCTAATTATACCACACTGCAGAACAGAACAGATGCATTATAAGTCACATGATAATAATATTTAATATTGCATAGATTCACTTCACAAAACGGTTTATACTAGGGCTGGAGCTTTAGTGTGTTAATTTTGACTAAGTACATACTTTCAAAACTTTGACGCAAACAATCGACTTTTTACTCTTTTTTTTTTTTTTTTATATAAGACGGATCCAGCTGGAACCTTTTTTTTTTTTTGCACGTTTCTGGTAGGAATTTACGTATTAAATAATTATTCCTAATTTTTATTTTATACATTTATTTGTTAACTTTTACATTTATGTCTTAATGGAAGAGAATGACACTGTCTTTCTATGACCTGAACCTGATTCTCATGGGGGGCCAGTGAGGTAGCCAATGTTTTCGAAGAAGGGGCTGTGGCCCCCTGCTGGCCCCTCCTGCAGACCCCTCTGGTCATTAGCTCCATTAAAAATTTTAATCGAGTTCATAAGCATCGCAAGGATTACAGGACTAGTTTATGATTTAAATATCCAAAGATCCCAACAGCTAGTGACAGGGACAAACAGCCTTACCATCTTTCTCCATCTGTATTTTGGCTCCTTTGTATTTCCAAAAGACTGTGGGTGGGGGCGAGCTGGTGACGTCACAGACGATATTTGCGTTGTCTCCTTCAGTAAACTCTTGGCGAGACGGTGCATTTGTGAAGGTTATTCTTTCTGCAACGAAACCCATAAACCACAATCACACTCAAGGATTTGGTTCATCTAATTCAGTGATTGTCACAGTGAGGTCGGAAGAACTTTCATGCATTTTTTTGAATGAGCAGTTTAGCTTAAGAAGTGAAGCGTTGTGCAAGATTAGATTAGCAGCATATTTTACACCTTCTTATACCAACTTCAGTGGTTTTGTGTGGTGAGAACACTAGTGTTCAAATTTTTGTGAAGAACGAATTCGGATTTTGTGGCATAGAGTGAAGCAGATAGCTTGGAGGATTAAATGTGAGTGACAGTCATAATAGTTCCTCATGAGTCTTGCTCGTAACATGTTCATTCTCTATTTAACCTCTTCCTCATTCCATATGTACCCATAAACAAAACATTTCACACCTTTGTACTTCTGAGTTTATTTTTTTGTACACATTTACTTAAATAGCACATTTAAAAACAACCAAGGCTAACCAAGCTAAAGCAGCGGAAACAGAACTTCAGAATAAAAATGTTTGAGCATAAAACTGTTATCTGTCAAATCAAATCGGCTTTTATTTGTTTATTTCAATTATATTTTCTGAGTTGATTTTAGGTTGATTTAGGAAATGTCCTCTTGGTAAGCACAAATGATGCATAATCCACTGAAAACCTCCCTTTGTGGAAGACTCCATTTTGTACCAGAAAAGAAAATTGGGTGCAACGCATAGAAAATCACAAAGATATGAAGTGCTGAAAGTGCCCCTTTAAAAGACTGAATAAAACACTAGCCTCTGACCTTTTCAGCACACAACAGGATTTAGGTCTCGACCACTACAAATGATATCATTAAAAACCTCATGTATGTCATTTCTAATGCAGAACGACGGTAATGTGGTATTGATGTAATTGGATGTAGCAATATAGGACGTTCATATTTCAGAAATTAATCAGTATAATAAATATAACTAAAGCTTTGTAAAGATGTGTTAAAACTATCCAAAATGTATCTTACTTACAAAATACAAATGCTTGTCAGTTCAAACGATAAAGAACATGACCTGGTTTTTAGAGAAATCATGACCAAATCGGTGGAATTCTTGGAGTGAAGTTTCTGAGATCAGTTTGCTGCTTTTATTAGTATTTTGCAGGTATAACAGTCTAGTCCATCGGCAGTCTGCTGCCTCTCCTGCTAACCTTTAGACTGATGACAAACCTTCATGGGACTGCGGTGGTGTGAGGAAATAGGTGCAAGTTTTATAAGGCTGCTTACCTTTATGTTTTCCTGAATAGAAAACTTAACTTTCTAAATTATCCCAGCATTGACAAAGCCAAAATGAATATTTATGAAGCTGCATTCTTATTTTGTGAAATATTGGACTGAATACTTTAAATGTGCATTTTTTGTTTTTTATTAATGTATAATAAATAGCTAAAACAGCTAGAGGACAAAAAAAAAGTTTTGAGTAAGCTGATTTCATCATATGGACATTTGTTGATGTTTGGCATTCAAGCAAAATAAAACCCATTACTCAGAAGAGCCAGACATCAGACAGGATCATTAAACAGCCCTTTAATGGTCTTCCGACACTTTATTGAGCTGATGGAAAAATCCCTTACTTGAAAAAACGAAAAGAATAATGTGTTGCCTTTGAGCAGTCAATAAAATACAACAAACCCCATTCTTTTATTTTTCATCCTGCATGCGTGTTTGTATGATTTAACGTTTTTAAAGGAGAGGGGGGACAGCACTTACGGAAGATTTTCACTTTAACGGTTGCCTCCGCTTGCTGGTCTCCGTTGGTGGCGACGCATTTGTACGTTCCGGCGCTATCGGTCTTGGCTTCATAAAATGTGAGGGTGGAAGATGACTCATCGTTGCGGGTTACAGCCAAGTCTGGTCTATTCGGGGCTATCCGCTCCCCGCTCGGGCCATACCAGTCCACGTGTTTGGCAACGCCTACAACTAGGAACACAGAAAGACGAGCAGGAGATGAGAAAAGAGACAGCGATAGTGGCTCACTCCAAGTCTAGAGGAATCAGATCCTGTCAGCAGATGAGATATTGAGAACGGGTGAATCGTTTTTTTAATTCTTATTTTGTTTTTTTTTTATCTTTTTACTATGGACCTTTTTTGTGTCTGGAATAAGTTTGTGATGATCATGTATTTCTTGAATTTTAAATGGATTTAAATAATGAGATGATTGGCATGATTTGATCATGATTGCATCATGTAAAACGCTTTGCTGAACAATTCATACCCCTTGAATCTTTTCACATTGACATTACACCCAAAATCTTTAATGTATTTTATTAGGATTATTTTGGAATACACCAACATTAAGCCATGCAACACAATATAGAAGCAAAAGTCAGGAAAGCATGTCCTGAATTTGTACACAACCACTCTGACTTCATTGTACAACCACCTGCCATTGCAATTTAAGCTCTTTCTAGAGAATTTCTCTATCTTTGCAGTAGAGACTGAAATGTTTGACAATTTATATTTGCAAAATAGCTCCAGCTCAGGCAGAGAGTATCTCTGAACATATATTTTCAGATTCCCTTTTTGTTTTAGGTCTAGTCTTTGACATATTATTCTGCTCAGAGCTAAACTATTCCAAAGTATATCTGGCTGTATGCTTAGGATCTGTGCCCTGCTGGAAGGTAATCCTTTATTTCACTTGTTTTTTGGGGGTTTTTTTCTTTGCCTCAAGCAGGTTTTCTTCCAGGATTGTCCTTTGAATGCAAACTTTGAACAGATTGCCTTATCTTTTAGCAATACTTTTCTTCCAGCACTCTTTAATGAATGCAGATTTGCTCAGTGCAATACTAAGACTACGTTTTACGTGGCAGGCAACTGCAACTCATATCAGACTTCTAGCTGATATGTGGTACTACATTGGACATATGTCCAGTAGTATTGGAAGTGTCTGTGGTTTGAACTGTTATGTTGCATCTTATTTGACTTTTGTGTCATTGACATTTGAGATGTGTCATAATTCTGCACCAGAAGAAGCCAGACATGGTAAATGAGGAGGTAAACAGTGGCTGATAACTATGACTCTGAAAATTCTGAAAAATGTCTGTCAGTGAGGCGCTTCATTTCATAATCCAATGAAACTTCCAAACAGACTTCCCTACAAAAGTTGTAGCCAGTGCTTCACAAAATTAACTGGACTTCCTTTTATTTAGCAGTACTTCATTTTTTTTAGCTGTGCTTTCTTTTTATCAACTTCCTTTGTTTTGTTTTCATCTTGTGACAATACTGTTGGCTCCCGTTAGTGAATGACTTTAAAATCGATCCATTGATAGTGGCGTCCATTATTCCTTCTGTAAACAACGCGATGCGGTGTGACATCTACGCTCTTCTGGACATCTGGGTGGCTTTGGGGTTGTAAGATGTCCACACACAAATCTGACTGAGGTGTGTGAATGACCATGCAAAAAAATAATAATCCGATTGGACCCAAATCTTTGAGGGTTCCAAAGACTTTCCTACCTGATCTGTGGATCTCTGAAGCTCCTACAACATCAACATGGCTCATCCTGGCTACTTCTCTGGCCAATGCTTCCGTTACCCAGCCTGTTTTTGTCCCATATTCTTACCTAACCTAGACTTGTGTTAAACTTTTCACAATTTTATCTTCGACTGTTCTGTTGTTTTAATTTAGGGATATTAAAACATACTGAAGGTTGTTGCTGTAATGGGTATTATTAATTAGGTGAGCCCAAAGTAGATCCAACTTAAGCGTCCAACCTAAATCTAATTAAAAAAAAAAAAAAAAAGTAATGTGAATGACACCAGTTGCATTTTGTTTAACTAATTTACATTTGTATAAAATATTATTATTTCAATAAAAAAAAAAAAAGTGTTCTTATTTAAAGCACATGTTAGCACAAAGCGTGTCTTCCTCTGGAAATCAATGTAAGTTTCACTATTTCTCGTGTTTCCTATTTGAGTCATTTCATAAAGTAAGACTATAAAACATCAAAACTCTAACTATTAACTGTTTTAGTGATTGAAAATGTCAAGTTTTTTCTTCGTTTTGACACAATCTCATTTTACCAACCAAAGGACTATTGGCTCGATCAGATTACTAACCTCACACTTGAGATTCACCAGTCTTTTTCAACCCTGGTCCTCAGGGACCATCACCCTGCATATTTTAGATATCTCTGCTCCAGCTCACCTGATTCCAATGATAGCATTAACCCCTGCATGCCACCAAGTGCTGGAGAAATATGTTAATCACCCATTTTTTCAGGTCGGCTGTTTGGCAGAAGGGAAACACCTAGAACATGCGGGGCAGTGGTCCCTGAGGACCGGGACTGAGAAACACTGAGATACTCCAGTTAAGTGGCCAGAAGCCAGAATGAGACAATTTTAACTTGATGGGTTCCAGTGAAGTTAAAATTAGTAGAACCCATCAAGTTAAATTTTGATCGAAACCCAATCAATACATACTGAACGCAAAACTAAGAACTCACTGTTTTTCTAATATAACATCTTCACTCAAAAGCATACTGAAAGACGCATTTTAGTTTAAGATGAAGATTAGAGACGTTTGCTTTGATGCTACAAATCTTTGCCTTGGAATTTATTTCATTTTTGACAGATTTTAAAATGGCACAACAAGCAAAGTGTTGAGTCACAGAATATATAGCACATATTTTGTCATTTTGAAGTTCTTACAATATATAGAAAAGAAAAAACAGAAGCCCAAGTGGGGTTTAAAGACATTTGAAAATGCTTATCTGAGCAAGACCTGGTGCAACTTTACGTTTCAGTACCTTTTATAACCTGCAGTGTTCTTTACTAAGTACATCACATTCAAATGTTCTGCTGAGCTCAGAAATTGTTCAGTTTCAAGTAACAAGTAAAGTTAAAATTTAAAGATTACATTAAATTGTTTCTTTTCAGTATAAAGAATCCTAAGTACTTTAGGCAAGGTCGACTCATTTTTAAATGACGCAGATTTCAAAACAAACAGTTGTTTTTCTCTTTATCTTCCACACAAAGTTAAAACCAACATATTAAATGAAATGTTATTTAAATTAAGTACCATAAAGAAAATAAATGAATCCTGTAACTTACCATTACACATGAAGAATTTGGATTCTCCAAGGCTAATCTCACCATGGGTAGGTGTGATCTGGACCTCCAATGAAACTGCAAATGCAAAGAAAGTCACACAATTATAAAATTTACAAGCAGTAATACAAAATATGATTAGCAGAAATAAAGGACGCACTTAAATTATTTAAAGACTACTTATATTTGTCACTACAGACATAACAATTTGCAGTATCCATTGGAAATCCATAAAGAACTTCTCAAGCCTTTCAATAATGACAAAGTACTTAAGTTCCTGTTAGATTTTAAACAAGGTTTCCCCCAGAAAACTTGCTAAGCCTGGTGGTTGGACGCCAGGCCAGTCATTCATCCAGCGGCCCGTCGTGTTTTTGAGTTAACAAATGTTTAAAGTTGACAGGAAATTTGAAAATATCACTTGATAATTATGTGTTATTAAAAGATTGGAAGATTAATACCTGAACACTAACTATGTAGTCCTAAAAAATGCAAACATTTTAAAAAGATTTATAAAAATAAGCAATGCTTATCCTGATAGGGCCACAAATAAAGCCTGGTGGCCCACCAGACTTAAAATACACTGAGGGAAACTGTTAAGTAAATATGTGTATCTAAATGAGGACAAATATATTTGAATGCAATTCTGATAACTTTTTAACGGTTATCTGCCACTAAAAAATCCTCAATATTGTTGTTGTTTTTGAAATGCTAAGGAAAACGAAAGGTCTTTTATACAAAATAGAGAGTTCTTGGACTGTTCAAGATCATAGTTTCCTTGTGGTAACAACATGTACTGCCTGTATGTAGAAGTGGTTGCATATCCAAGACTATGTTCATACTTATTCTTTTCATTTTTAATTTTTTGGTCTTATTTTTTTGTCGACTGAAAGAGAGGTGAAAACAACAAATCTGTGGAAAGCAAAGCCCGTGCACATCAATAACTGTACCAATTTTGGCTCCTTGCAGACCTGCTACCAAAACATGACTAACAATCCCTCCCTCTCCACTGCCAGCAGCCCTGTCCTTTCAAGAAAAATAA
The DNA here is from genome assembly GCA_010277075.1 of Poeciliopsis retropinna. Classification (NCBI taxonomy): domain Eukaryota; kingdom Metazoa; phylum Chordata; class Actinopteri; order Cyprinodontiformes; family Poeciliidae; genus Poeciliopsis; species Poeciliopsis retropinna. Next base: position 5,878,731 of record VMRM01000002.1, read on the forward strand.
CATCAAGTTATCACCACAATTAATCAGTTCCACACACACAGAGAAGGAACTGGTGCAGCTGGAGAAGAAAAACAGCTTTGTCACAATGTGTCAAGAGGAAAGAAATGTTTAGTTACTTTAATAAATGATGTCCACTTGCAACATGAGATACTGTAAATTATTTCAAAAACAGATGTGCGCCACAATGCACACAAATTCACAAAAAATACAGTATAAACAACAATAACCTACAGTTACCAACCATTAAAAATAAGTACATAAAATATATATCTAATTAACCAAATATATAATTTCTAAAAACAACCATCTTTCAAAGCCGAACTTTGGTTCTTGTGCGGGTTAACCAATCAGACGTTAGCATCTGTGACAAAACCCAGAGAAAGTCTAAAGCAAAAATTGCTCTGTTTTGTGTTGTTTTATAAAATGCAGTGGTTCTTATAATTTTCTTGTATATTTTGAAGTGATGTGTGATTTTCATTTTCATTTTTAGGCTGGCTTTGACAACTGTCAGTGATGAAAACTTTAGCTGTTAGTCTGTCGTTGAATAATGTGCACTGTCCATTGACAAATAAATAATTTAATCCGTAAATTAATTTGCTTATGGGTTGTAGCAGAAGGACCCTTAACTGAATAAGAGTAATAAAATAAATATATTTCATTTGGAAGCATAATCACTACTCTCATTTTATTTGTCATTTTTAGTTTGTTACAGCTGCACACTTTTACAAATTTTCAGATTTATTCAAACTTATATAGGTGCATGTATTTATTACAGCTCAGTTGTGCTGCATATAGTGGAATGTAAGTCTGCCCCTACACCACGCGTTTCTAGGCACTGCTGACAAAAGGCAACAAATAAGCTATGAAACATTTACTAAAAGAAAAAAAATGAGGCTGTTTGGAAACGTATCTGGTCTGGAAAAAGGGAACGTCGGGCTGTAAAAATTAAAATTCACATTAGTTCCTTTATGGCAGTTCTGTTTTAAAACTACAGCTGGGCAAATTATGAGCAATATGTCTGTGGGCTGAATACCGGTACACACAGGATGACTAATTAGATCAAATCAGCTTGTTTGATTAGTTTTGGCAGAAAGAAGAAGAATGATGAAAGTTTTAGAAATATTTTTTCACAATTCTCACAAGAACAATACTATGTTAACTGATGCAATATATATTTTCCTAGACATATAGGTATGTTTTTTTTTTTTTTAGGAAAAACAACATAATACATTTTATAGACAAAGACAATATACATGTGAAAATCAATAATTGCTTTTCTGTTTCAAATAAAAGCAGAAGTACAAATTTTTTGTCTAAAAATTATGTGTAAATATCACATTGCAAAATTTTACTGAAGTGACAGTTTCAAGTTGGCCTTACTATGCAAAGTAAGGGCAAAAAGACACGTAGTGTTATGACTTATCAATGGAAAAAAGAACATGGAGTAACTGAAGAAACTGGTATTTTGTTTCTAGGTCTTTTTAATAAAGTAACACGAATTCCCTCAAGCATGTCAAAAGAAGATGGCTCCGTCTGAATAACCAAGACAGTCAAAGATAAAGGATAATTGGCATACACTTTTTAATTTTACTGCACAATTTAGCAGCTGCTGCACAGCTTCAGCAGAATTCATTTGAGTCAGATCTAAAGCAGTTTTCTATTATTTTCAATCAACTTTATTTGACAGTAAATTATATAAAAACATGGCCTAAGAAGTAACAGAAAAAAGTAAAAGACAAAAAATTCAATTTTGTGACTGGAATCCTAAAGATAACTACCTAAAACGTATAACTTATAAAGAGAACATGTTATAAATTCACATTTAATTATTGCTTGGAAATAACACAAGTTACAAACAGAGGTCTAAATATGACATGACTGCAAGTACTGAAAATTTGATTTCATTCATTGATGAATTTATACCTAATTGAATCCAAGCAGTCATTGAGTTAGTCGAGCTGAATTAACTGCAAAAAAGCTCAAATTAAACAAAAGAAAGAGTTGTTCCATTTACATTAGCGCACCTGTGTAAGAAAAAGACTTATACTATAAAAGAATCACTTTACCTTACAATTTATTTTTTGTAAGAAACACTTGAGTTCCAAGGTAACATATTTTTGATAAAATACTCAATCTTCCCAAGTTTTGTTTTTTATTTTAAATTGTGCCAGAGTGAATTATTTTCCAGCATGCTTAAATGTTCAAAGAGGAAAAATATAAAATCAACACATCAATCTCCTTGAAGAAAACACCAACAGATTTATGTTACTGAAATGGAAAAAAAATATATATTTAGCAGTAAGTGGGTAGGGAAAATCAAAGTGTTTGACAAAATGAAAACGCCACCAAATAACTCAGGTATTCAGGTGAAATGTTGCTGATTATAGATTTAAAGCTAGGAGCTTTATTTCTCCTTCTCTTTCGTATTCTGTTTGAATTTACAAAAAAAAACTGTTGTAATCCAAAACTCTTTTTTCGTGATCTTTAGTCCCTTTGACAAAGTACAAACAATACAAAGCACAACTATTATGCGGACATTGACTAAATATTGCATAATTATTATGTCTAGTCCATCCTTTTTATTCCTGCAATACAGATCCAAGTCTTGAGAAATCCTATCTGCAGATGGCACTCAATACATTTTCTTCCCTAATGACAGTGAATGCATCATAAACTCAATGAAACATGCTACTGTGTCATCTCCCTGAGGGAAATGTCTTGTGTTGATTTTGTTTAGTTCCAATTGTATTCCTTAGAGAAAAACATGCTGTGTGTATATGATAGGAGGCATAACAAAGAAAGCAATGAGCTGATTAGCCATGTGCTTTTTGTCAACTACAAAATAATTCCATAAACGACAATAAAACAGCAATCAGGAACTCTTTTTTTGTGTTTTGATAGAAAGGCAGAACTTACACAATTAAGCAGAACACAGACGTTTAGAGTACTACTGTCAAATTAAAACCTCATTTGATATTTTTTTGTTGTTGTTGTTGCACATGAGTTAGCCTGCCTTTGGGTATTGCTACATGATCAAGCATTTTATAACAAATCTGTTGTTATTCCCTTTCGATTTTACTTTATTTTAATCCCGTTGACCACTAAAAGCATAGCAGCGAGGTAATTCCACAGACTTTATGCACAGGTGGTATTCTGATATTACCGAGCTTGGATTTACTGACCTCCAGGGGTCAACCCATTTTTTTTCATACCTAGGTGCTTGATGTTTTCACACCTGTGGCCCTCTAAGTGGCTCTATCCATCTTTCCATCCATCCATCTATCCGTCCATCCATCCATTTCTCCCCACACACAATCTTAGGAAAATAAAAGTACAGTAATTGTTGCTTGGTTGATTTATTTATTTGTTATGCCTAGGCTTTTTGAAAATAAATAATATGACACTGACTGCTTTTCATTTCCCCTCAGATGGCACAACGTTTGTAAGAAAAATGTATTCGTGGGTGAGTGGTAGAGGGGAGTATGTGGGTTGCGACCATAAAAACTTGCCAAATTCCCCATTGCCAAAGGCAAACAACTTATTCTGCTACTAACTCATGTTTTGTGTCATTAATTGGATTGGATGCTTGACGTTTAGAAAACAAGAATTACTGATAATTTAAAAATATATTAATTTAATACACAGGGGACTCTGTTTTGCATAAGACAACCTTACCCAACCACAACAGCCTGGCCGACCTACTCACACCGATCCCCATTTTGGTCACACACCGCCCTAATATGGCTTTCACAATCTTCAACTCGACGTTCTCACAAGTCAGCCAATGTGGTTGTGTTGGTTAGTCTGGCCAAGCTCATCCCAAATGTGCTTAATGGGTTAGAGGTCAAGACTGCAGACAGGCCATTTCATTTCCTCCACTCCAAAACTGTGGTGGTAGTCTCCAACAAACCCGGTTCTGCGGGGGCGACGGTTGTCATCTTGGAGGAGAGAGTTGTGGCATCTAATTAAAAGGACTTCAAAAATGTAGGGAATGTTATGAGGGAAAAATTTCAGCAATTACGGGTAACTGGCCCGAGCCCGACTGCGGCATACAAATGACCAAACTGATAAAATAATATAAAAATTTAAAAAATGTGACAATCAAAATCTTTAGGAGCTCTTATTTTATGAGTCAACAGAAACAATTTGAATTTCTGTCGTAAATTCAGACAGTAGTAAAGAAGGCTCTAAAATCCCCGCTCCATTCCAAAACCAGTAATGCAAAACCGTTGTTACTCTGCAGACGAGCTGACAGAGGGACGAGAGCTCCACAGGGGCTTTCCGACAACTGAACCCTATATCGTTTTCCCACTCAATCACTAAATGTTTTTTCTCTTTATTGAGCTGAGTGCTTTAAAAAAACCCAAAAAAAAACAGCGTCACACCTGCACAGTCTGCGAGTCTATCAAATTAAATCACTGTTAGCCAACCGCTAATTGGCCCTATAATTGAAGGTAGAACCGAGCTTCCTCTTCACTAAGACCTATGAAGGTTTTCTAATTGCTCTCCAACCAACAGCTCACTTTTCATATATTAAAGGGAAGTGTAGCTCCTGCTGCTCAATGCTTGAAAGAGACCAGAGACTCTCTCAAAGCGGGGGGGGGAGGAGGCCAAATTACAAGAAGCAATTGTGAGGTCTGGAAATTTAATCTGTATGTGAACTTCTGGTAGCCGATCTGTTTGAAACCCAACACGTAGACTGTAGAAAGCAAACCGCTCAGCCACAACATTGCAACTTCTGCCAACTAAGAGCTCTGGGTTAAAAAAAAGGAGTAGCTTTTGTCATCTTGTAATAAAATACTTTGCAGGAGAACCCTTGATTTTGGAAGTGATATGCCAGACTGATCATTTGAAATACCAGCGACACACCAGATCCTCCAACAACATTTTGTATTTAACCAGACTGCAAAAACCTCAGAGGAACTGCTCAAAAATTCAATAAACTCATTGGCCTAGGCCCAAAACAGGAATGGAGGAAGACAAATTTTCATTTTATGTTTCAAAATGAATTTTGCAAATGCCTTTAGAAATGACAGAATACCAACAATGACACACACGTTACATAGTGAATTAGAATTAGTCCACCTGTAATGTGAGCAAGAATCTGAATGAATAACAAACCTTTTGGGAAGCAAAAAAGCTCTTAAATAACACTTTAATAGAAGCATTATGATTTTCTTAAAGTTTATTTGCATGGCAAATGTTGACTTGGTCATTTTTTGTCCGTTCTGCAAAAACACTTCAAATCTATCAGACTGTGAGGACATCTCCTGTGCAATAAAGGAAGAAGACTCAAGGTTAGGTGTGATTAAAATCAGTGAAGCGCAAAGTGTTGGAAAAAGCTGAAAAGAGAAAATGTATTTTGTGCACACTGAGACGGATCTTGCTCTTTTTAATATTTTATTAGCGTATTTAGTTGAGCAAAATGTATTGTTTTGTTGCAATGTTAATTTTTTGGTTTTATCAAAGCAGGACTCTCTTGTAAATGAGATGCTGGATCGCAACGAGAAATGCTGAACAAATCAACGTCAAAAGAAATAAAATATCTGGAGCTCATGGTTAAAAAGAAATTGAAACTTCAAACAAACACCAGGAAATCAATTTTACATTTTTTAGCAAGTTTCTTCTTCTGTTGCTTCATCCTTTTGTTGTCTCAGATATGTTTTGGCTCACTGCTGTGCTGACAGATAAAGTTCCTTTTCGTCTTTTAGCTTTCAAGCAGAGGACTGAATGTTTGTGTCCAATATTAACTCGTATTTTGAACAGTTATTAACGATGTTTGTTCCTATATATAAGAAAAAGCTTCAATCTTGCCACCTAATCTCACAATCCAGGCACATGGCGTTCTGTTGATCGAGATTTGCTCCCCAGCTACGAAGTTCGGAACCTCTTTATAATCACAAAACGCTAACAAATCCACTGCGGAACGAACGTACATTGGAAAACATAAATCAGCTGATGGATCAGTCAGCTACTAAATAGTGGAGCAATAAAACAAACCACTGCGCCTCTCTTGATTACTCCTCTGTGTAGTTATAAGGGCACTGCAGGCTAATGTGGCAATTGTCTGACTTTGAAGCCAGACAATTGGAGCAGAAAATGTAGGAACCCCTAGCAGCCTACCCTGCTGCTTTAGTTGGTCACTAAACTAAATATTATACAAGATAAACAGATATATTGAATAGTCATATGAGCTCAACAAATAATATATAATTCTTAATATATCTTTACGTATTTCAACGATCAGATTGGTGTGAAGTGCTTTCATACCATTCCATTTTCAATTGATTGATCATTCATAGCACTTTGAAAAAATCCTTTACGAGTAATGTGGACTGTGGATGCTGACTGCTAGTGCTGCTGCAACATGCTTAACATTGAGATGCTATTTTAGGCTTGAATAGCTTCACTGAAAGGCTAACTCATTTTTGCAAAACATACAATAAATTCTGCAAAAGTTCTCCTATCAAATCAATTTTGTTGAAGCAAAATTTAACCCCCACTGGACCAAAAGTGTTGTTGTCCAATACTGTTGCTTGTAGATGATATTTTTCTTTTACATTCATACCAGAAACGCATGTTACTGAAATCTGTGTATAAAACATAAATAAAGATGATTAATTTTGCTAATGCATTTGAAATTGTGTTATTGATTAATTAAAATTAGCACTTTAATGTCTCTGTGCTTTTTTAAACACAATTTAATTTGCCTTAGAACAATCCTTGGTGAACCCTTGGGAATAACAAGCAAATATAATAACATCAAATAATTGCACGGCTGGAATATAGGTACACATCTATAAAGGATATTAACACGTAGACTTGGTGTTATCTGGTCTGTTCAACAAAGCCTGGACATGACACTTCTAAGCTGTTGTCGAAAATGGTATTACGCATTAAGAATTTTTCATATTATTGGAAATGAGTTAGAAAGTTTTGCATCCTTCAATCATAACGGATTATAGTTCACATTAAAAATGTGCTCAAGTTTTGATGTTTTTACGCCACAATAACTTGGCATTGTGTGAAAACTTAACATCCACTAAGTATGTATATTTGTTATTAGAGTAGAAATATATTCAAGATCACTTCTCTGTCTAGAGAATTCCAATCAACAAGTTTTTGTCTATTGTGTTTTGAGTGTTTTAAGCAATGAAATGTTTTTGTACGAAAACCCAGGAAAGGACATGAAAATGAGGTAAAAGAAACTAAGCCTGAACAGCATAAGAGAGACACAATGTCCCACTAATTGGCAAACCTAACCTTGAGCTCATGAAACTTGCATGCAAACCAAAAGTAGCAAAATCAAATGCATGTTAGGCTTCCAAGTTGTTAAGGCACCTCAACAGTAGACGGGGCTGAGAGACCTGGAGAAAAATAAACAATTCAAGCGGAAAAAGGAGTGACCTAGTTCTGGAAGAACCGCAATTAAACTTGGCATTTCTTGGACGATTAGAAAAAAAAATCCCTAAGAGTCCCAGATCTAAAACCAATCTGCATTAACAGGCTATAATTCAATAAATTAAATCTGCTACAAAGCAGAGGTGTCATGAGGGAGAGTGGAGGCATTTACAGGAGTTTAGAAAATATTTTAAAGGGAAAAAGAACAATTTTTAAGAAAATTAAATCCGAATTATTGATTCAAAATCTTGCCACGTACAAGCGCAAAATATTATTGGGATCTGACGGCAGCCGAAAGACAGACAGAGCTCGCAGTGCCAGCCACAAATCTGAGCTGCAAATTAAAAATCCTAATTACAAGAAATAAGCTTGATAATTTAGGAGCAGAGCAAAATAGCCTTCCAATTGTGCACAACACCAAGGGAAATGTGAAGAAGAAAACAGCAGGAAATCTAGATGTTTTTTTTTTCTTTCCTGCCTTCTACCGAGAAAACAAAAGGGGAGGAATTAGATCCGCCAATGTGGCTCACACACTGGCACTTTATTTTAGATTCACCAGTCAATGTAGCTGCAGGCAATGTCGTATTTGGACACAGGCTTGTCATGACTTTACGAGACAGCTTGCGTTGTCAATAATTCCAAGTATCTGGAGGTCAACAACAAAACCCTTTTGTTTGTCTGACTTAAAGATTATTAAATTCAATTTTAAGGTGAATATAAATGCACATTACACTGGATACATCTTGTATGATTTAAAATCAAATGCATGCTTTCCTATTAATTGGCTTATGATCAGCTATGACTGACTTGTTCGCCATTCTCGCTTCACTCCAGGCTTAGTTATGCATTCCCCTTTTAGAGACTGTAGTCGTTCTTTTTTTAGCATAGCCATAAGGCGTTGTACTACAGTGCTAAATGCCAGTGCACATGTGCATGCACATGTGCCTGCATGTGCATGAAAGTATTAGCATCTTCTGTGTAAACACGGTGATGACAGGAGGATTATTTCATGAATGAGAACGACGTACATTGATGTCCTTGGGCTTAAGCAATCACCAGATCCAGCCGCTGCACCTTTAAACAGTCTCACGTTCCCTAAACCCCAACCTTTCCAGCTTAAGTTGCCCCTTTAATGTAAGTCCCAAACAAAATGAACCTGGTATTTTAGAAGTAAGAGATAAAATATAAAGAGACGGGATAGCATATAGGCGAGAATTTATGCAGAGCCTTGCCGTTTTGTTTTCTCTTCTGGCCTTCGCGGTTATCTCAGAACACCTCGGATGCTGCAGACTACACTTTGGGGCGTTGCAGTAAGCCTCAGCCCAAGACGCGATTCAGCTCACTTGCCATGTGGGATTATGCTTATTATCTGTTCTGCCAGTGTGAAACACACACATAAACATTCATAGCTACTTAAAGAGATTCAGCCTGTCACGTCGGCAGGCTTGACGTAAACCCAAGCTCGCCGATCGCCGAGGTAAAATAAGGAGATTTCTGATCTGTCCTTCAAACAAACAGTAACCCACTGAAAGTGAGAATCACTGAGTAACTGAAGATACATGACGCATTTTTTTTATTACCTTTTTAAGTAAAACACAAGCAGCATGGCCCAAGTCACATAAAATAACCCCTTGCCTGATACTATATGTGTTTTCTGTCTGCTGCAAAAACAGCTCTGACCCACTGGGGCCCAGAAGGAGGACCTCAGAGAGTGCTCGGTGTCTCTAGCAACAGCCTCTTTAAGTCCTGTGGGTAATTGGGTGGAGCTTCTGTTGATCAGGCTTTCAGCACATCCAACAGATGCTCAATCAGATTGCAATCTGGGGGATTTGAAGGCTGACTCAGTGCCTGTAGCTCTTTGTCGTGTCATTCCAAATCTTCTTTTTTCTTGTCTTTTTTTTTTTTTTTTTTTTGCAATGTGGTGGGCACAGGGTTACTTTAGTTGCTGAGTGCATTAAGTGTTGTTGATGTTTTTTTGCTTGGAGAGGCACTTGGTGTGCAACAATGATGAGGTGGGTGGTGGGTGGCAGTTAGAACGATGAAACACAAGGCAAAAAAAAAAAAAGGTCCTTAAATTCAGGCTTTCAATGAGTTTACTATATTTCTATTTCACTGTGTCTCAGGGAATGTGACATATTATTGCATTTCTCTGACAGCCTAATAATAGTCAAGCTAGGTTTCTGACACACAGAATGTGGAAGCGGGTTACGGTGCCCTGATGAATCATTCATATCCTTTGAACTTTTTCAAATTTTGTCTTGTTACAACTTTGAAAAACAACTCGAGCTGAGTGAAATTTAATGAAGAGCAGAAATTGAGTAGAAATTTTCAAACTTTGAATGGTCTCAGATGTCTGCAACTAAATTCAGCTGACAGTCGGTGACAACACATCAATAAACTTGGATCTAAATCATTTTATTGCAGCAGCTCATTAAAGAGTTAGGGGAATGGAGGTTAGTGGACAGGCTTCTCTCCTGTTGATCAACATCAAGATCCAAGTGTTCACTTGGAAAAGTTCTTGTTTTTTGTGGTGCAATATTTTACATATTAATTATTTTATCAAGCCATTCATTTATGTCTACCTTTATTGCCAGTTATCCTCCATAGAAACCAAAGAGCTGTTAAAAATGGGCTAATTTATTGCATGAACAGTTAGTAGGGCTGTAACCTTTCATCAAATGATTATAGCAACTCGGTTTTTAAAATCCCTCGACCCAAATTATGCGTCTTGAAGCTTCATTAAATTATGTTTCACTGTTTAGCGCTATGTGTTCCAGCCGGATAATTATTTGTGTTGCGCAACACTCTCACTCCTGAAATTCAGTTGTTGATGAATGCTAACTGCTAGACTTTCTTCCTGAGCTGCTACCAGAGTTTGTCCATTAAACTTACGAAAGGCTGGAGTATTCTCTTTTTATTTTAAGTGTCTTTGTTGCACTGCTGCTTTACTATTTTTATTATTAAATTTGATGTAATTTCAGAAATGAGTGTAATTTATGTCCAGGTTGACATAAAAATGACCTGTTGTTACAGTTTAATTTTCTAATCTACACAAAACTTAGAGTCAGGGATGCACAGACATGAAAATTCGGGCCAATATTTATATCTGATATAGGTATTTTATTTTATTAGATTTTTTTATTTGGTTACTCAATTAATTTTCAAAATGATTGATTATATTACTTGTTTACTAAAGTTACAGCCCTAGAACAGATTTACAGATGTAATTGTGTAAAAATTAAAAATAAATAATGTCCTCAAAAAAAGAAAGTGACAATCTGTAGTTCTAGTACCATCTCTTCCATAATAATTTTCCATGCCAACAAAGATGTTGTACCTTTAAGAAAGAGACAAGAAATTAGAGTTGTGAGTTAGATAATATATGACCTGTATATCTTTAAAAGAGTATGCCTAATAAGGTGGAAGACCAGCCTAGGAGTTAGCTTCTCCTATACTAATGGTATCCAATTCAATTCTAATCTATAGGCATTTTTTTTTTCCTCACTGTATATCTATATATTTATAGTCTGCAGACTCTTGTGTGGTTGTACAGAAAAGCCCAGCATAACTGAGGGATATAAACTGTAATTTGCCTAGACTTTCATTTGATTTATTGTTACACAGACATGCGAGGATACACAAAAAAAACGATTCAGTACAGAAAAGTGAGGCTTCAAAAGCGGGGACAAAAGGTCGACTGATCAATAGCAAAAACATCAAGCTGCCATTTAAATCTATCGAGGCATAGAGCTTGTAATCGATAGTCCCTTATTTTGTTTTTAAATGATTTTGACCATTGCATGTAAGATTTTTGACAGGATCATTTGTTCTATTTATTTATTTATTTATTTTTTAAGGTTTATTTTTGCAGACACGCGAATCTTTTTCTGGTGTAGTCTTGACATTCATATCAGTGATTAGACAAGACTTCATACTTTATATCGTCATTTTTGTCCCTAATGCTAATTTATTTCATTTTTTGATTTGACATGTTTGAAAGTCGTTCATTTTACTATGCTCTTTTACATATTAAATCTGACATTTTGTTCAGAAGTGGTTATTAAAGTTGAAATTACAGTTTTCTTTTTTCATCTGCTTTCCAATCAACTGAAAAACTGTCACGGGGCAGTGAAAGCTGATTACAGATTTACACCGCACTGACTGAACTGCGCATACTGACTGCTTTCAGCTGTGGTGGTTCCTGTATTGCCACCACTCTAGGCAAAATAACCTCCTTCTAATGAGAGTCGCACAAAGGAGGAGGAATTCTTTGAACCAGAAAAGGACAAATGTGGATTGGATTTAGATAGTAATGTAAAAAAATGCAGCAAACGCTGTCTACTAATACAGCAAAAATGTCTTTATTTATGCTTATGTCCTTCCAAATTGACGCAGTCTCAGAGTGAACTGTGGTGACCAACCAACTCCAAAATCTATCTTGTCAAATTAGGTTGTTCTAATTTGTCAGTAGTTTGATCATTACTTTAGCGTACTTAAGCGTTCTTCCTTCTTTAACTGTGCATTTTCTTTGAAGATCTAATTTTGTCTTACATCTAATCTTATCATACAAATGACTTCTCAGTCCAACATTCCTAAGAACAGTAGTAAACAGCCTAATGGACAAACATTGTTGTGAAGACATGCTGAAGGCAGAGAGTCTGCACTTCTTAAAGAGACACAATCCCAATTTCTAGGTGTCAAATTACTTTTAAGTTAAATTTGATATATAAAGCATTTTTATAACAACTGAAGGTGACATAGTTACTTAATTGTGATATACAGTAAAATGGCACTTCTATTTTTATAAGTTGCTGAAGTGGTTTGTATATCTAGTTGGCAAACTTGTCACACCACAGGCATAAATTTACTGTAATATAAATAAATTGCTGAATATATATGGGCAGCACTTAATATTCTTGGACAGTCCAAACTCCAATAACTTTGGGAAGCCCTGATATGTGTGCAAGTTCTTCTTTTAAAAACCACTTTGGCTCCTGCGGAAGTAGAGGCCAGCTCATAAATTCTGTGTTTTGGTCCTCTGCACACAAAAGACTTTACACGTATTCCTTCTTTGTTCACATTAACACAAAGACGGCGCAAGCCCAAACCTTTTAATTTCGCAAACACTCACCATTAAGGTCCCCACTAACAAGTTCCCTTTTTCATATAATAAAATACTTCTATTCTGGACTCCCAGCTTTTAAGGAAGAAGTAAATATTTGCTTGCTGCTCATGTCTCTCAACCACAGTTAAACTCAATTGTACTAGTTGCTATGGAAACATGTCCCTCCACCCCCGGCCCTCCTTCCACTCCCCTCCCCTCTCCTCTTATTTTGACATCACTACTTTCTTTCCTCTGCTCTCTCCCAACTCTCTTATAAGGCTGATTGGATGCAGCAGTGCAGCCTGAGAGGAGTGCCTATTTACATTGAAGAGGCTGTCAAAATATCACGAATGGTTTCAGTTGATCACAATGACTCGTGAATGGTTTGATCTAACCTACTTCTGCACCAGGAAACTCCACGTATTCAGGAAAACCGTTTTGGATTGACTCCTCTAAGCAGAATCAAGATTTTATCACTCGTGATGTTGAGTAGCACTTTTTGATGCACAGCTTCTGCCTTCCTTTTTATAGCTCAAGGCGGAGGCACTGCTATCTTCCAGGCTTTAGACATTTCATCTGTACATTACTGTTGTGTTTTTTTGGTTTTTTTTTTCTTTTTCAAACCACAAGGACCATACCAGATGGCCAGCGGCTTTATATATAATCTCTGTGCATTGGCTTTAGAAGACATGGTTATGTACCAACCCAGAAGGAAGTAGTGGTGTTGTGACACTCACTGGAACCCAATTAGATCTGTTCCAAAGCTTTTAGTCCAAAATGCCCATGTAGACTTTAAACTTAAATCTTAATCCTGCATCGTAGTTTCGGGGCATCCATTTGAAGTCGCTTACGATGCAGTTCATGTGCTTAAATTACTTTTATGAAATAATGATTAGTTTTATCTGGAAATTACGGTATTCTGCTATCACGGTCTACAGATAGTGGGATTTATTTTAATGGACTGTTACATTTTGTGAACTTAAATTGCTGACGTAATGGTGATGCTTATATAATATTATAAGGCGGCACACATTATAATAAGAGGTTAGAGGCATAATAGTTGGCTGCCTCACTGCACAGATCAAGCCTGAAATATATCTGATCAATCAGAAAAACTGTTGTTTTCATAGTACAATAATTACATCATCAGCTTGTCTAGTTACTTTTTTTGTCAATTTGCAATGGCAGGCCATTCTATGTGGCTTGCATTTAATATGGCCTGCAACATATAACATTGTTTAACTTTTGAGAAAGATATAGTTTGAAGTTTCAAGTGTAAGGATTTTTACATTTGGGTCACTTTGTTTTTGGTTCCTCAAAATATACCATGGTATACAGTCTGCTACAGTCCTAATTTGCTTGCCATTTTCTTCATTTTATAATTTAATTTCTGATAGATTTAAACATGTCATTTCTTGGAGATACAATACAGCACAAGACAGAGTTTATTTAGTGCCAGGCGGACATTTTAACAATAGATATGTTTCTAATGTAGGGCGCTGTGTGGTGGTGGCAGAAAATAAATGTTCCTAACAAAGTTCTTAAAGTTTACAGAATCAACAAATGTCTCATATTTTAGGAAAAGATCCCACTCTCATCAATTTTAAACCTGGGATGCAACGAAACTGCAAACGTTCCTCTGTCCTTAATATCCAATCCAACGGTGTCCTTACAGCGCAAACGAAAGGCAATGTGGGTGGTGTTAGATTTCCTCTTTTTTAGAGGAAATCATCTTGCTGCAGCAAACCTGTGATTCACAGAGAACTCCATTCTGCTTGCTCCTCTGTTTGCACCACTTTTTTACTGCAAAACAATGCCTTACTGCGTTTGATTTATTTAAGTTTTTACCACTTCTTTCAAGAAAAGATTTTAACAATAATTAAATGGTAAAATGACTTTACCAGGAGATTTTCTTCTTTTCTTTTTTTTTTACAGAATCTGAAGCTAAAGCTTGTTATTGAGGAGTTTTGGATGCAGGTTTTGGCTACATACAAAGGTTTTTTCATCTTGAATTCAAAACACTGTTTAGTACTTATTAATGCTCACACTGTGTTATATTTTCAGTATTTGTCTTTTTTTTTTTTTTTGAGTTAGAGATTGATTACTAAATTAGTTGACAATTATTCCAACAATTGATTAATCATGTTTCATCCTATTAATCGTTTCAGTCGTGGTTATAATAGTCACATTGTTTTCACTTGATTTTGCTGAAGAATTGGGGTTTCACGAGTTAGCAGCAGTCCCTCTGGTCATGGAATCAAATGTACCCTCATTGTTTCCGTCTAATCTTTGCCTTCTGGCGAACACAATTGATTATTTACAGCTGCAAGTTGACGTAAACATGCAACATGTAAACATAGATATGAGAGACTGGTGGGGTTTTTTTGTTTGTTTTTTGGCAATCTACATAGTAAGGCGTGTGAATGAATATGAATGGACTAGCAGTCCTGATAGGTTAAAATTACTTCATCCAGGCAACACAATACTATGTTTGATGCAAAATCTATAATCACAACGAAGTGGTGTGTGTCTGAGTCCAAATTACAAAGTAGTAATGGAAGTTTTCGTGACTTTTCTCACCCACTGGACAGAAGTAGTTGCTAACCTCATGGACTTAAGACGCAGGCTGGCTTCCCAGGCATGTCCAATTGTTGCTTTGGCCTCAAGACATAATTGATACTCCATTCCTTAGTGCTGTTTGATGTGCTGTGGGGTTGTTTTCACAATGTCACTTCTAATTTATATTATAGGACAAATGACTTGTTCTTTTCTATAGTAAGTCATTTTATTACACTATAAAAAAAGCCATTTGTCAGGATTTTAATGTCAAAAGCCATAAAGTAGCCATTTATATCAACTGAGATGTGCTGAAGAAACTGCAGCCCCATTCAAAACAGCAGGTGTTATTCTGGAGGAAAACAATACTGCTGCACAGCAGGAATTTCACTAGAAGAAACTATGCAGGAATTTTCTTTCTTCAAACACAAAGTTAACTACTCTCCACACCACCGAATCCAAGGTCAAAAATGGTCTGCTGCTCGTAATGATTTATTCAAAGGGACACACTGTTGGTATTTTCAGACTCTGAGACACAGTATGTCTGCATAGCTGCTCAACCTGCGATTTCTACTTCATTTGAAATCAAATTAGATGAGCATTAACATTGGAAAAGCCAAAAAGATCCAGGAGTTCTTCTCTCCATTAATATGTGGGCATTATTTGGATATTCGAACTTAAAGAAAATGGATGTGTATGTGAAATAATCATTTGAATTTGTCACGGCAAAACTTCCATCTGATCCCTAAAATCACAATTATTGTGTTTATATATTGCTTTCCTTGGAGTGTTGTTTTTTTGTTCTCTAATCATCATGCATTACTTGTATTCCCAAACCCAATTCAATTAGAAGTGTTACTCAGCTCAGTTTATCCAGCTGTGCGAAAACAGTGTGTGCTCCGAGACATTTTTCCTCTCAAACTCGTTTTTACCAACTACTGAAAGGAATACAAAATGTATACGGATCTTTAGCAATGCAGGAGCTACAAAAATCTAAGCTGCACGCAAAAGAGTCAAACCACAGTCGAAACATGAGCTACAGTGATCGGCCTGTAATGGGTGTATGCCTCTCTGAGCTGCATTTCTCTTCCTCTTCACGCTGGAGATAAACTGCGACTCAATGAGCTGCGGTGCACTCCACTTCAACGGCCAACAGAATTTTGCCCTCATTCAGGCAATTTAGTGTGAGTGCCCCTCAGCATCTGCCTCAGCTGTCCGCCACACAACAAAAGCCCACAGAGGCAGAGAGCTGAGCAGTCTGTGACCCATCATGCCATGCTGTGTACTCCTGTAATGAGTCACTGTTTAGATGGTAGAAAACAAGGCCAGAATAAAATACAGACATTGTGCCGCCGTAACACTTCAATTATACTGGAGAGATGGGTGCTAAAGAAGTAAAATCATATGAAATAGAGCAACTGTGACTTGTAACATCATATGAGAACCACCGTGGGTTTTCAGTTGGTGTTTTCAGTTTGGGCTCATAGCTCACAGTACTTATTAATTTTTAAATCCAGAATTGAGAAATGTAATAAGGTGGAAAAGAAAAAAAAAACAAAAACAAGTGAAGCAGAGATGCTGAAGAGTGAGGACGTTCTGTTTTGAAATGCAGATTTTAGGCATTAATGCGTGACCATAAAGTCTCCAGCTCCAATGCAAATTCATAAGGAGGAGATTTATACAGCAATTATTCAGACAGGAAGTGCTGTCTAGACCCCAGTCTGCGTAAAAGTGAAGTCAGTGCCGAAACACAATAAAATTTGTAACTCTAAACGCAAAAGTTTTGTTCAATTAGTTGCAATTTCTGCTCCAACCAGAACATGTATGCTACACCACATTCCTCCAAAATGAGATGTTCCAGTTAAAATATATTTTGTGTCAAGAAAGCAATCTAATCTGTGAGTATTGTGAGAGATTTCCAGAAAATGCCTTTACAGATTCTACAGAATCATCCATAAATATAAGCGCCTTCCTGTTTTACTGGGAATGACTCAATGACTTGTTTTATATTCCAGAAAATAACTTATCTGCATTGGTAATATTATGGAAAAACTCATTGTGAATTTTTATACAATTTAAAGACCTCAGCAAGAAAAGTTAAATATATATGTCTGTAAAGGCAAAAGGATGTCAAATGCATTGAAATATTAACTGCATCTGAATGTTCATGTTGCTTTTCATCCAGATTAAGGCTCCAGCAGAGCTGTAAAACCTGTGCAGAGACTGTGAGCAATCTGTCACTATGTCAAAAAAAAGCAGACATACTCAGTGAAATGGAAAGACTCTCAGGGGCTGACTTCTGGGGAGTCTATGAAGTTTTCTGTTTTTTGGGGGGTGGGGTTTCTTTTCGAATCCTGGATAGAAACAATAAACAAGAAAAATGAGTCTATGTGACAAGAAGAATGTCCGAAATGTGAACATCACTGTGAATACAATGAATCACCACAGTCTGTCACTCCTACACACAAAAAGGTTATTTTTCCAGATTAATCACTACAGTGGTTCTCCAGTGACTTCCCCGTTGGCACTAGTCACGACACAGTCTATTGAAACCTGCAAAACTCTGTTTCAGATGATGTAGCAATTAAGATTAAGTGGGGTGTGATGCGACAAAGCTGTGCAAAACTGGACCGGTTTTCAAACATGTAGGATAATTACTGCAACGCCAATGAGGCAAAAAAAAAAAAAAAATTAAATCCTGGAAAAAAGTAAGTCAGAGAGTCTGGAAAGAGGGAGCCAAAATGACCACTCAGTCACAAGATGCCTGAGACTGCAGCGAGAATCGAAGCCTGGCACACACACACAGCTCTCTCTGTGTGTCCATTCATAAGGCAGACACGCTGAGACGAGCCGGATAAGCCTGCCTGTGATTCCACCAGGAAGAGGATCAATAGGAGGGAATGCACCATTTCGGAAATAGACAGACAGACCGAGCAAGGGCAAGGCAAAGAGGCAGAGCAGGACTCGAGTGCTTATTATGCCGTGTAGGGCGTCCACGGTGGTGTGCCACCACTTCTGGAGGTGTCCAGGAACAAAGGCAGACAATGCAAACTCCTTAGAGATTAGGACACACCACGTGGTGGATTAAAGCCCTAATGAAAATCAGAAGTGGCATAAGCGTCTCCATCAGCAATGTTGCAAAGCTGAGGACAATTGCTTGAGCAGGCTGACAGACGGAAGTGAACCCAGGTGCCAGGGGCCCAAGCCTCTCCTGCAACCAAAGAAACACTGAACATTGTTTGCCTTGACTGTCTCTTTAGCCTCCCTTGCTGGCATGGAAACAGTTGGCTGCATCTGAGCATTTGGACATCACCACCGGCAGTCAATCACAATCGGACGCCCCGCCTCCTGAGCTAACAGAGTCCACGCTGCTTGCCAAGTATCAAACGCCTGTAAATAAACAAGGGTCAGCCTCAACGGAGGCCAAAATGATGATGCCTCCGCGAGTCTTTTCCTGTCCTCTGATTATTATGCCTCTGCTCACACCGTCTCCAGCTATTACCCAATTTAACCCAAAAGAAAATCTTGGCTTTAGATTAAACAGATTGTTGGGGGACTTGCTATGCTGTCGGTTGTAAGTTAAACAACCATTACAACACCAATTTAAAAATAACTGAATATAGTGAGGGAGTCAAGAAGTAGGGAATTAAGCAAAAAGAATACAATGTATTTATTATTTACTCTTTTTCTTAAGGACGTAACACACAGGATTCGACATTGCTCCCTCTTAAGGTGGCAACTGCTTGCCGAGCAATGCCAAGCAACGTGACACAAGAAAGTTGAAAAGTGTTTCAAGTATGGTAAGACTTCATTTGACGGGTTGTGAATAAGACTGCCATGACACCGTCATAAACATGACATAACACCTGGCAATGAACATGAGTAAGTCTTCATGAATATTTATGACTGTTATTTGGCTTTAATAACATAAAGCTACATATTTTTTAAAGTTTAATCAGTAATACGTTTATAACAAATTTATGTCAGACCATGATTTCTTGGTTAATGTCAAGTTGTCATAACAAAGACATTTTGAATAAACTTTGTCTTAAAAGTGTCATGATTTACCGAGTGACACTTAATGACAACAGTCATAAATATTCATGAAGAGTTGTTCATGACAGGTGTTATGTCATGTTTATGACGGTGTCAGGAATTCACAACCTGTCAAGTAAAGTGTTACCTCAAGGTTTAACACTGTTGCAAGTCATCCCATGTATTGGGATCGCACCAAGTAGCAAAAAAACTCACACGTTTCACTGATGAAATTCATTAGTCCTTGTGTGTCGAGCCTATTAAAATTACAAATTTTTACTTTTTCCCAATTTTATGTGATAAATAAAATGGAAAAAGAAAAATCTCTTTTCAAAAATGTGACAAAAAAATACTTTGTAGCACTACCTTTCACAGCAATTACATCCATCAGTGTTCACGCAAACGTCTTTGCCAGCTTTGAACATCGTGAGGTTAAAATCTGGCAAAAAACCACTTCTCAAATCTTGCCACAGATTCTCAATTGGAGCCTTTAACTGAGCCTGTCTAACACTTGAATACACCTTGATCTAAACCACTCACTCTGACCAGCTTCCCAGCCTTTGCTTCAGAAAAACACCCCTACAGCATGACACTGATCAAAGGATATATGATGCAAAATGACCAGAAAATACAGAAATTGAATAGGGCTGGTCCTGAATACATTTGCATGGATCAGACCCTTGTTTATGCTGTTGTCCAGCTACTTGCACATCTAAAACCAAGTTACTTCTATCAAGGATGCAAACACTTATGACACAATGGCTTAATTGTTACCATTCTTAAGTATTATGCATGAAAGTGACATTTAAAAATGTTTTTAATAGGTGCTCAACTGCACACTAGTTTATTTTGCACAAACTGAGCCAACATATTGTCATGCTTGGTTACTTTTTTTTCATGTCACAGAGAACCATATGCTTGGAATGATTCATTACAGTATAGAGCATTGAATAGTTCTCATAATATCTGAATTGTTTTAAAATTTTGGCATTGTGATAAACCGTGATTCTCACTTAAGAAACTGTACCCTTTTAGGTCTTGTAGCTGAAATGTGACAAAACCACAGAACGTTTAAGGGCTATATATTTATCTGCAACGAAAAATTAAAATAGTACTTTTATTTAAAATCTTCTTAACTACTTATTTTGTCATTGATTTTTTTATAACAATGATAAGTCGAAGCATAAAGTGAAAATGAGCAATGCTTTAGAAAGCTGCGTTCTGTATGTTAGATGTAGAATTTCACGCCTGCAGCCTGAACTGTGTATTGATCCGAGTGTTGTTCAATTGTAATTTGAAAAAGAGGTGAATAAAAGCCAAGACAACAACTTAAAATCCCTTTGAGGGGGGGTGCCCTTCTCCTTCCAACAAGTTAGCTTCTTCTTCAATCTCACAAACAGAGACACGGATGTTTCTCCCTTCCTATGGAACCTATAGGGCCTCTTTCTCATCCCCTCAAACCACACTGCTCCTCCTGACAAGCCTTCAGTCCAATTCCTCTCCCTGATGTATAGCTGCAGTGCATCTCTTTGCTGAAAATCTGCCCGCATGTTAACCATCAGAGGAAAGCCTATGATCACAGTACAAGGGGCCATTTATGCATGACAAAGAACCTCAACTGCTTTATCCCAATTTGCACATGCTCCTTCGGTTCCCCTTGAGGAATATGCCCCTCCGAATGCGATCCATCTTAAGACAGTTACGGGGACGGCGCAACCACCGGGCAGTGCCATGGGACCGACTGCTCTTCTGATCAGAGGGAAGAAGCAGAAGTGCCCACATGACTAATGGGAATGCCTGTCCGGTTGGGAATCGGCGCAGGAACGGGAAACGGCTAAAAAAGCCATACATTTCACGGCTAAAAAGCAGAGTTTGCAATACTCGCCAAACAAGAAACACTGATTGATACGATCGGCTTGTGGACCTTACAGAATGTTGCTAATTTTTGATGATGAATTTTCCCATCCTGCAGAGCCAAGAGAAACTGTTCACTGATGGAGCATGGCTGGACTCCATCCCAGCTTTCATTGGGAGAGAGGAGGGATACACCCTGAAGAGGCTGCCAGCTTATCACACAAGCCAACACCGACACAAACGACCATACTAACTCCTAGAGCCAATTTAAGAATCACCAACTAATTAAACATGCGTCTCTTTGGCGAAACTGCAGAACTCATTTCCACGCAGCAACCTGGGTTTGAATCGAGAACCTTCCTTCCATTAGGTGACAACTTTAAAGACGGCAGTAAAAAAAAAAAGCTCATCTGCTTCCATGACCCAAACGTTTGAGTGGCTGTTCTTCAAAAGATCTATAATTGGATCCACAGCCATTCACGTTCAAAATGCCCTTGGTCTGAACTCCATATTGCTATTAAAACGTTCATTGCTACATATCTAGAGAAGGGGTTGTATATGAAACAGAATATGAAAGCTTTCATGAATGCAATTGGACTTGTCCTTAAGAATGAGACGGTGAAATACCTGGTGTACTTGAACAAGGTTTTAAGGCTTCTCATACAAGTAAAGAGCTTGTATTTACTTAAAAGCTCTCCAAACTGCTATATTTTATTTATTTTATTAGAAAAATGGGGTGGGGGAACAAAAACAGTATTTTTTTAACAGGGTTTGTGCTCGTTTACATAAAAATCTTTAAAATGAATGTCAAGCTTTGCTTGAAAAAATACTTGAGAGGCTTTCTGACAAACAACAAAACAGGGTTTTTCAGGCACACTTTTGCATTATTTAATGACATTTACAATCTCCCTTATTTTAGGCCACATCTCATGTTGCTAAGTCATACTGGCTAAGATGTAGCAAGACTTTGTAGCATAAGATCCCTAAAAACCCAAGATAAGAAGGTGAATGCTTTAGGTCTGACAGAATGTAGCTATAGTTTTTGGAATGCGCTGCTGCCTTCGTACACTTACAGAATAACAATGGGAGTCTAATCCGCTGCCTTTGATTGAATATTAAGTTGGATTGTCTGCACTAGTAGACAATCCAACTGCACTTCTCTCCCTTACAGACATGTAAGCTTTGCTGTTACACACTTGGACCTTTTCAAGACAGGAAATGTTTGGAAAGGTTTTCAAGCAGTCATTGTGGTTGGGAGCGAGGGAGAACTGTAGAAAACGTCTTGCAGCCACCTGATGGGCAGTGTGCAGGAATGAACGGAGTAAAGAAAACACGTTATGTTAACACTTAACGTTACGTGTTGTCCCTCAAATGGAATAATCTTAGTACATCTTGATAGCTGTAATTGGCTCAGGCCTTGTTGATGGGGGGGACAAGTGATAATTTATAATATTTTAGCTGTCGTAAATTCTGGCTGTCAATAAATGTAATAAATAGTCACTGTTTTTAATTTCTAAAGATATCTGTAGAGCATTTATCTAACCTTAGCACAAAAGTAAAAAAGGCATGAACCGATATAAAAATTTGGGTCAGCATCTATATCCGATAATAATATTGCTAACCTATAATTACCAACGTTATATATATTTCACAAAAGCAACCACAGACTTCACCATCACTTCTCTGTTGTAGTTAAACCTCCCACAATTCTTTGATGCATCACTACCACTCCAACCCACTACCAAATGCAGCTGTGGGTTGAGCAGAAAAGTTAAATAAGTGCATGATGCTCATTGCCTCCAAATGTAAAACAGCATCTCTTAAAGACAAATTAAACCGTCTCTCTACCAGTTCAAATGTATTGCTGAGAGGCATTGTTTCAACAAAGAAATGACCAGCCAGGCACAGATTTCCTTACATTTTCTTCTAACTTTACTTCTTCTGAATTCAAAATAATAAATACTTTTGCCGATCCCACCTAAAATATACAATTCTACATTGAACAGAGATTCTTTAAAACAATTTGAGGTTTGTGAAACTTGTTTTTGTGGCATTTGGAGGAGGAGGTTGTGACGAGTTGACGAGTCAGTTTACAAGACGTAATCTTCTGTTTCAGTTAGTCGAGTGCCTACAGCAAGAGTGAGCAAGTAATTTAGCACTTCTGGTGTGAGAGCAAATTCATATTCAATTCATAGACTAGACAAGCAATGAGTCATAAACCACCTGCTACTACACCTGCCAGATAAATCTGTTCTTGTTTACAGTTGGCATTTGAACAGGTATTAATTTATTCACGAATCCAATGCAGCAAACACATGAGAATTAGTGATCATTAACATGCATTTTGTGTATTTACATCACATACAGGTATCGCTACTCAAGAGAGCAACACGAGACGAACCATTTTTCTCTTGGAAAAAAGTGTGCTCACTTTTATACTTTTGATTATATTATAGGCCTAATACCAAAAAAATAACCCAACCAGCTGGCATTAAAAAGAAAAAGAACAAGGAAAGCCCAAGGTTGTGTTTTGCATTTTCTGTGAAGAGCGACTGCTAAGGCGTGGTCAGGTTTCACAGCAGCTCTACTAAAGGCAACAGATGGTACAGGGGCACCTTATGACATAAACATGAGCTTCCACACACACTAACACACACACACACACACACACACCTTGCTGGCCAATCAGGGACTGGACAGTAAAAATAGACACTGGGACAAGGCTAGCCTCCAGAGAGATTGCAGCACTACTTCTTAGGGCTAGAGTTCCCAGAAAGAGGCGGAGGGAAAAAAAAAAAAAAAAAAAAGAGGATCACCAGTTGCAGCCACATCATGGTCTGGACTAACATACATTGGAGAAGATGAATTTTGAGGCTAAATGATACAGCTAACTATTAGCACAAAATCAGTCAAATGATAATGTCATTTATCTTTCGCAGCTTAGCACAAATTACTTAAGGTAGATGCCTACGAAGGCTTGAGCTTGAGTAAAATGCATTTTACTCAAGCTTTTATCAAGTCTGAAGCAGAACAGAGAGCATAACTTTCACATCTGAGTAGCAGGTCAATTGAGTTTCTGTTTTAAATTATGTGAGGTGAACTACAGGAATAAAATGATCAGAGGAAAAGCAAAAAATGTGACCTCATTCAGGTCACATTTTTTGACCTGATGTGAAAAATGTCATTCAATCACGGAAAGTCACTTTTGGGCAAGATGTTCAAACTTTTTTATTATACATTCTCTAATTTATTCCATCCGTTTTATGTCCATATATTTCCCAACTGTGCACTAGATCTGAATTTCCAAGGCAGAGAAAAAAAAACCCATGCAGGTAGGAATCACAAGGTTCTGCACAGTTTGAAAAATGTGACCTATTATATTGATAGCACTGAATGTATAATCTACTTGGGGAATGGATGGTAATCTGTCTGCTGTTGGCGCAAAATTTGACGGTCACAGCCAATCAAAAGTGCATGTAAACAGATTAATATCAGAGGACCGTAGCCCGGCTATTCGCTGTAAGTAAGCACGGCATTTATTTCAATGCTACACACTTCTCCACTTGTTTAGGGCTGCAGCTGTCATTTTGTTTAAATTAGATCACTTTGGGACCAGCAACCTTACAATAAGTGCCCTGGGCCAAACAACTGTGCTGGAATTGTCGGAAAACGTGTCACCCTGTCATTAGATAATATCTGGAACCCGGAGCAATGCAAGGGCAACACTAAACAGGCCTCAACTCGCAATTTCAAATTACAAAAATGATTTCAACACAACCTTCCTCTAAGCTACGAATTTAATTAAATTCCACAAGAAACTAATGTTGAAAACAAGGGTGGATAGTTGTTGTTGTATTTCAATGCAAGTTGTTCAGTATTTCAACAAATACTGAAGTCTAGCAGACATGAAAAATTTATATTTATTTCTTACCAATATGATAAGTGTTCTGTATTAAAAAAACAACCATTTTGCCATTTTGGTTGTAGTAATTTGGGGATGAAAAGCAATCAGAAAGCAATATCGACAAAACATTGTAAGAATGTTGCAAAAAATAGAGATCCATTACTATTAAATGTCTCAGGTTCTACTTTTTTTTCTAGTAATCACAGAAATCAAACAGTCCATCTCCATCAGACCAGCTTTTTAATGTCACAATTGTTCTAAATTATTGACTAAATATATTAACTAGTTAAATGCACATTTTTAGTGCATAGTGGAGAATGCATGGATAATTATCTTTAATAGAATAAAAAATGTGCCCACATCACTGCATTTATCATTAATTTAATCACTGCCATGCCATAACACATTGCCTTTTAACATGACATGCAACCGCATAACTCATGAATAATTCTTTAAATTGATTTATTTTCTTCAGAAAATTACAATTACTTTTCATACTAGGGCTACCATATATGAATTCATCACCAGTTTTTTTTTCTTTAATCCAATTATTCACCTTTTATTTGCTCTGCTTGATTGTTAATGACTTGCAAATCCCCTTTACTTCAATCCAGTTTTTCACTTCTCATTAAGTCATTTTTCTCCCCCCTGTTTCTTTTATTGTTTATTCCCTAATATCGAGGCATATTGTTTCTAGTTTGACGCTTTGACATTCTCCTCTGTTACAACCTCACCGTTTTGTTTGCACTGGTTCCCAATTTTAGCAACATTAGCCAGGAAGGCATCACCATCTTTTGACATGCAACATTTTCCTTTTTGTTGGATGGCATGACGGTAACTCTTGTCAGTGTCATGTTTCCTGTCAATCGGCCAGGTGAAAGAGCTTGTTATGGGCTGAAAGGATTTTCTGTCAAATTTAGACTGAGTTCTCTATTGTGTCTCTGCTACAGTATTTCTATGTAGCAAATGGTGCGCAGTTGGAAAAACCTCCCCCTTTAATTGGAGCCTCATTTGTAAGCAGAATGTATTAGTTTCATACTCTATTAGTTTAGTTTGAGTAAAAAAATCTGAATCAAGTAATTTTGTGAGAAAAGCCCCTGTGAAAACATGATTGCATGTGGCATTCATCCTTTTTCCGTATAAAATCAGGAAGCGTTATGTAAATTATATCAAGAACTTAAGGCTGAACAATAAATCAGTAACAATATACATCGCAATAGACATGTGATCAATATCAACAGATAATACATCTCATAGAATATTCAATATATACATCTGTCAACTCTGATCCAGAAACTGCACAGCATTCTGGGATATGCAAACAGAGGAAAGACTTTAGCTGCTTAACTTCTTAGAGCTAGCTAATCTAGCTCAGCAGCACCAACTAACTCACTCACTCTTTGGTTACCTAGCAACAAACTATTGAGTTACAGCAGCATCTTCAGGTTTCGTCACTGTGCCTCATAATGGCTAAAAAAAAAAAAAAGATGTGGATAAAACAGGAATGTTTCACAGTATTTCAGATATTTAGAACAAAATATGGATCAATAATTATCAATATTGACAATTATGGATATCATCTGATATGAAACGATTATATTGTGATACGTTTTCCAAACCTAACTCTCACCTATTTTATACCCAAACATTGTGTGAATATATTTACCAACACTGGAGAGTCATATGTACTGCTATGATGAAATCACTTGCGACATATCCCACTTTCGTCTTTCTTCTCTTTTTCATCTGTGCTTTCACTCTGTGACCTTTATCTTTTTGGGCAACGTCACTTGTGTCCACTTTGAGCATCTACTGCTGCGAGACTCTGTCCAACTGGCTAATTATAGCTTTAGCATGAAAAATGCAAGTTCACAAAACGTCAAATATAGAAGTCAAGAATTGTGCCACCGCAAATAGTCCTTTGTGATGTGAATATTGCAATTGCAATAAATTAGCGATCGATTATGCAGCCCTAATGCATTGCCATCGAGTAAATATGCAATGTTTGATGTCAAGCATGCCGAATATTCCAGCATGGTGGTTTAAATCCTCCCTGACCCTGTTCAGTCTAAGTGTGTTCTGTGTGTTGCTGTAGCCACTGAGGCAGACAAAGCAGCCATGTGCTTTCATAAGGTAGAGAACAGTCCTTCAAAGACACGTCCCCCCTCTCTCTCTCTCTGCTAATGATGGTTGTTGTAAAAGAACCTCCAGTGGGAGTAGGTACACAATTCACCAGAATGCCACCGAGAATAAGGTAGATTATTACAGTTTGCTAAAAGAAAACATGCTGCACAGTCACAGATTTGTCATTGTGTGTAACCTGTGCATATGTTCTAATTAAAAATGCAAAATCCTGGCAAGATTTTGTTTTTGTTTTTGTTTTTTTACCTTATTCACCTTCAGTTTTCTTTTTCTGTGAAAGTCATACTTAACACCAAATGGAATTTGTCATGTAAATACTGACATTTAAATAAAATCGTCTTGAATTGTAAATCCCTTTAAACTGCCTATTTTAATAATTTTACATTTTAACTAAACAATACAAAGTAAAATAAAAAAATAATGCCTCTCAGACCAATACTATTTAAAGTTTCCATTTCTTTTCACTTCAATGAAATGTAGATGGATTTCATACAACACATCCTACGTAACGGCTAAGTTATTTTGTTAAAGAGAAATGAGAAAAAAGCCACTTTTTTAAAGAAAGTTCAAAAAGAAGTTGACTTTGAAGTTTGGCGACAGAATCTAGTCAGAGTTAATGGGATGAAGGATGAGACCAAATAAAGGGCAATAGCAGAGGAAAACCTGTAAGAGGCTGTAAATTGTTTGAAAATGGAGCAAAGGTTCACCTTCCAATGGAAAATCTGGTTCAAGGCTTAAAAATTGCTCTTCACAGATGTTTTCCATCCTATGTGACTGAATGTGACATATTCAGGAACAGAAGTCTGTCTTTAAACGTGCAAAGATGATTGAGACGTATCCCAAAAGGTTTGCTATTGCAATTGCAACAAAAGGGTTACAAAGTATTAACTCAGCTCGGCTGAATCAAAGACACCTCTCATATGTTGGTTTAAAATTACATTTGAAAAGCATAAATTGATCTCCTTCTTTCCAAAAAACCCAAATAAAATACATCAAAGTTTTGTCTCTTTTTTTTCCTGCATGGCACTGCATATAAACTAAAGCATAGAAACACGATATTTCCTGTCTTGCTTTATCTGCATTTTGGTTTTTTATTCGCTGAATAGAAAAATGTGAACTGTGCAGACAGCTTGCGAGGCAGTGAGCTGCTTCTTACTTGATTAGTTAAGATAGTTTAATTTGCTTCACAGGCCTTGTCATCTTCTTTTGGTTTTTATGGCATTAATGTTGAAAAGCCGGACAATAGGGCTCATGACACATCCGGGCTGCTGGCAAAGAAAGCAAGATGGCTTTCAGGCAGCTGAAGTCAATGAGTCATACTCCATGGAGCTCCTTCAGGGGGGTATGAAAGCCATGGTAAAATAGATCATGACAGACGAGCAGCTTGATGCCAAATTTACAGTGGATACAGAAAGGCAAGGTTCAAATAAATGGCACCATGTGTCATTTTTCTTTCAAATATTAATAAAATTCTGATGCAAACAAAATGCTAGTTGCTTTTTTTTCGATTTCTGTGTTGTATTATATTTAGTCTAAGTGGAGTGGAAGCTAAAACATGACATAAACAAAGTATACCCTAAAGCTAAGCTGATGAGTGCTAACTGTAAATATTCTTCTGTGACACTTAACACAAAAATGAAGAAAATTAGTGAGCATCAACACCATGTCCAATACTTTAAATTCATCAGGGATCACTTATACTTTGGTTCACCACATAACTGCATCTGAATATTACAACTATGAGCTGCTAAACTTTTATGAAAATACTTTCTCTGTAATAAAATCCCTTTTTGGTCACATTGGTTACGTACGCTTGGATAATTATCAACGACAAATGGCTTGCTCTTTTTACAGAAAAAAGAATTCTTGAAAAACCATAAATAAATTCTCCAAAGCAATGTCTCCTTATGAGTATATGCATAACTGACAGGATGTATTGCATATAAAAAATATGTCTAGATGATAACAAATAAAATAATTTCTCCTGGCGCAGGAAGAAGGCTCACTCTGCTCTAAATAGTGAAAGATTAGCAATCATTTCAAGCTCTTGTTAAAAATGTAATTGTACTTCTCCCACCTATCAAGATAAATCATCGTAAATCTTATCGTTGAAAAGTTTCAGTAATTTGATTCATAATGTGAAACTTTGAAATTATATTGTTTTTTTGTTTTTTTACCTAGGGTTACACATTTCAAGTGTTTATTTCTGTTCATTTTGATGACTATGGATTAAAGCTAAATGAAAAACAAAATTGGATATAGCGACAGACCAATTTAAAAAAAACAAAAAAACAATATAGGAATTTCAGCCAAATGAAAAGTAAGATCATTTAGTGGACCGTCATACTCTTAGTACTCTTCCACAGTTGCTAGATACTGCATCACGCAGCATTGGACAGAGGTGATCAGGCCTGTATCAAACCATTTTGACAAACGTCTGCAAAGTCTTGTCTGACTGGTCTAAAGTTTGTTTTGCTCTATGCGGAAATGCACTCAGACAGCAATGTTGACTTTTATTTCCAACTAGTTTGCTTCCACTATCTGGCTTTTGTATCTGCAAAGGACATTTACTTTTGAGGAACAATTACCTGACGCGTTGACGAACTATGTACATTTGCATAATTCTTCACCAAATAAGTCCTATAAAAAATAAGACGGGCAAATGGCTTATAGTTCCTGGATGGAAATTGAAAAGTCGTCCACAGAATAGGCTGTCGACAGAAAAGTGTGGCACTTGCTCCATGACCGTTTCATAAAAGCAAACCAGAGAATGCATGACGGAAAGGGAAATCTTCGCGTGACGCACACTGAAGCATGTGTCTCAGGTGGTCTTTGCCATTGCATGAAATGTGTGCACAAATACTAATGTCCCAAAACCATATGAAAGCCTGTGTGTCAACTGTTCGATATCTATCTTTGTTTTATTAGTGCTATTTAATATTCCATTTCCTAATAAGCTGGACTGAGTTATGGGTATTAAATATAAGAAGTAATCATGATAATGAACAGGAAAAAAATGCTTGAAATATATCACTCTAGCATTGTGTGATGAAGCTGAGGTTCAGTTTACAAATTGAATTACCTGAATAAATTTAATTTACTTTTTACTTCAATGTATTTAAATTCACCAGACAGCTTTAGAGAGGGGAATGGGATCACCATGTCAACGTGTCAGACGGAAAACCACTCTCCTCTTCGGACACAGCCAACCAAAAATGTACAATAACATTCCTCCATTCTCTAATTATGCCACTACAAATTGCCAGCACAACGTTTTCAGCTCACGTCGTCATTCGTTTAATTTCTAATTACCACTGCCAGCATCTACTCCAAAGTTAAAGGGTAAAGTTGAAAATGTGAGAAGCATTTATAACATC
Source organism: Poeciliopsis retropinna (assembly GCA_010277075.1). Taxonomy (NCBI): domain Eukaryota; kingdom Metazoa; phylum Chordata; class Actinopteri; order Cyprinodontiformes; family Poeciliidae; genus Poeciliopsis; species Poeciliopsis retropinna. The sequence continues at coordinate 5,909,104 of VMRM01000002.1, forward strand.
AGAAAAGCATGGCTTGCACCTCCTTACACTGTGCATTGATTAAAAGCTTGTCAAGTGTTTCACAGAGAGCTCAATCTGTGGTTCAACAATAGCCCACAATTGATTTTCATCACTAAACCAAAGGGTTTCAAGATAAGCTTTAATTTCTTTGCATGATGGTAATCATTGGCCGACATGGATTTAGCTTTAGGTTAATGGACGCTGAGCAATATAAGATGTCAATATGCAAAAGACAAATCTTAATTGAAGTTGCATTGCTTTCTGCATTGTCTTGTTTTACTTTTGTAGAGCATCTGTCCTCTGTAAAAAAAAAAAAAAAAAAATGTACAGTAGCTAAGTTAATTAAAAACAGACTGTAATTGTGTGTAGCTCAAAATCATATGAATACAGTGCTGCTAAATGACCGCATTGTGAATTATCTAAAAGGGTAAAAAGTCAACTTCCTCTGACAATTTAATTTGTATGTTACTTTCCAAGGCAGCTGCTGCAACATCCAGAAGCTTTAGCATTTTAAAACAACACCCAAGAAATTGAGTCATGCAGTTGTTTTTCTTTTCTTTCCTTTTCTTTTTTTTGTTCTAGGCGAGCTGTTTCCGAGCCCAGCAATATCCAAACAGCCTACAGGCTTTCAGAACGAATCTCATCCATCACATCCACTCCTGCAATGTGGAGTTAACTGTAGTACCTCTGCCTCTTCGATGGATACTTCAGCTATACCTCCTGCTCAAACCGGCGACTGTGCCAGGTTCATGAATTCCACTAAGTACCCAGTGTAGCTTTTGATGATACAGCCGATTAATGTTAGGAATCCACAGGCCTAAATAAGAAAAATACAACCTAAATTGGTTCTTCATAGCCTGTGGAGATTGCTTGCTTCCACGCCCAAACGTCACTGGCCACAGCTGATTAGTTATGGCGTCTGCGTGAAACAAGGAATGGAGTCTGCAGTAGATCAATTAAATGTGTTTCATCTGGGGCTGGGCAATATGGTGAAAAAGGAATTTTTATAACGATCAATTTTCACTTTGATTAAAGTGCACAATTTAACTGTGGTGTCATGGTGTATCTGTGTGCTTTTGGGAGGTTAATTTGATTGTGCTGACTTGATTTTCAGCTGCATTTATGTGGTTACAGCTCATATTTATATGCACATAACACATCATTACATAAGCAGGGCCTCGATTTTTCATGTCTCACTTACATTCTGGTCCCCGTCAGCTGGCGAGCAGCTGGACTCAGTAAAGATGCCGCGGTCAGATCCATTTCAAATTTCACTGAGAATAATCAACCCTCACATTTGAGAGTGAGAGGCTATATTCACTGTTACTGTAATATAATTTTCCCAGTGCGTTATTCTATCTGGCTTACAAAAAACACGCAACTTTAAGTTACCTGCCAAAAATTATCAATATGTTCCAACAAAGTAAAGAAGTGACAGATTACTAACATGAGACCAGAAAGCTGAGCTGATGTTTGTCTGTTTGTGGGAAATCAGTCAAAGTTAAATAGGTTTCACAATGTTTTTTAAGAGAAGACAAAGTCATTGTGGAGTTTTTGTACAATTATTTTGTCTTCTCAAGCCAGTACTAAACATAAAACACTGTCTCTGTATTCCCTAGAAATGTGGATCTTTAAGTTTACTGTGAGATTTCCAAAAGGTTCTTCAAAATCCACAATACTCCATGATTATCAGATGTTAATGGATGATTTTTTTGATAATCTGGTAGACTTGCTTAGATTAGGGACCAAAATTGTTACAGTTTCAATTAGTGCAGTTCACTTTCACACTGCACTGTATCAAACAAATTAAACCTTTCAACAAAAATGTTCTCTCTCACCTGTGGTGGCGCTGCATCAAGAACCACTAAACAAGACACTGAGCGCAACCTACTTCTTCACAAGACGTAAACAAAAATGCAATAGCATCAAATGTTCATGGTTGTAGGATTTCTCTTTTGCCTTTGGTAAAAGACCACAACCCATTTTTCCCGCTATCGCATTTGATTTGACTGGTCTTACCCTGAATGCCCGGCGTTAGTCCGCTTCCTGCTTTTGGAGCAGTCTCCGCTTCAGCCTGGCATTTACAAGCATTCAAATTGCGTCGAAGTTTGCTTTAACCAGAGACCTAGGTTTTTAGGCAGACCATAGTTCAATTTTTTTCGGTCCCATAAAAGTTTGATTGCGTATTCATACCTCCTCAAATGAATAACACTGTCTAGACAATTAAAGCAAACTAAACAGAGTTGGTATGAAAGAGTCCTAAAGCTCTAAAGGAACCTCTGCTGCACTTTGCTCTGCCTTCTTATTATCTCCTGAATATTACACTCTCTCACTCACAAGCTAAATAAACTACAGACATGTCTTAATATTGCCCTTATAATAACTTGTTGCTCATCTAACCTTCCTCTGACTTTTTTAGCACTTCCCTAATATCAAAAATACCTAGCTTTGAGTTGTCTCCACTCAATTTTAGTGCCCTTATTGTTCACATGAATGCTTAATAATCAGAAAAAGAGAAAAGCTTTTGAAATTTTGTGTCTGACAGCAATTAAGCTGAAAATCTGTGGAAATCTATCAACAGTCGATTTCTAGGTGCTTCAGTAAAAATAATCAGTAAACTCCATAAAATTACTTCTTTGGTTGGAGGATACAGATAAAAGAAATTAGGAAAAAAAGAAAAAAATGCTAATGTCACAAGAGAGCAAGCAGTGATGAGACAAATGTCAGGGAGATGGTGTAATTTCCTTAATTACTTATTCATTATTCATGTGGATCAATCGCCAGAGGCCTTTGTGTGCTGTCCAAATAACAAAGGTCACAGTGGATGTTAAGATTTCAGGCTGCCCTGTGTCAAAATTATCAGCCTGCTACAAAGTTCATACTAAATTCAGAGAGTCATTGAAATATTTCAGTGTGTCTTGCCTGTAATTGAAAATAAAAATTGAGACCGCAATCTAAATGAATTCAAATCAAGTGATCAATATGATAAATATGCCAAATGCATATGAAATTCTGTACTATGAAATAACAATTCTTGTCGAATATAACTGTGCCTAAAGCTCTCAAATTTGTAGATATTAAACAAATGTGAAGAAACAAATTTATCCGCCTTGTTAAAAGTAACAACCTGATTTCATGAAATATAAAACCCATGCTGAGACATAGTAAAGAGCCTAGAAGCTTAAATAGCATGTTCCCCCCAGGTCAATCATAAAAATAATAACAATGTAAAGTGTTTTTCTTATGACACACAATTTCTTTGTAGCAAAAATAACACTACATTTTAATGCCTATATTGATTTTAAAAACTATAATGGTAACAGTATTTGATGCCTTTAAAACATGCTTGTGTATAATTTGCAGTTATGTTCTGTAGAAAAATGCATCAAACAGAGACTCCAGCAGCAGAAAGTGTTGATGTCTTTTGAGAGCCCGACACAAACATCCCTTGGAGATATTAGAGATTTAAGATGCAATTTTTCAAAAATATTAATTCCTTCCACTGAAAGCAAATCAATCTACTACAGATAATGATTTTGAATTCAAGGATTGCTTATTTTTATTTTTACACAACTGGTGAATGATGTGAATAGTTCTCTTTAAAAAAAAAAGTGAGGCTAACCGCTAAAGGGGTGAAATAGCATTTGAAAAATTGCATAAAAAATGCCTTCTATGCTGTGGCATCATCTCACACTGGAAAGAAAATATCACTTTTTCACACGAGGCCATGTAGGCTTGGATTTTTTCTTATTTATAAGCTACATTTTATGTTTACTTGTGTTGTGTTTGACTAATGTTTAAGTTGTCTTGCTTTCTGAAACATTAAAGCGTGAAAAATATAGGAAATCAGGAAGGGGGCACACCACTGTGTATTGCCATGTATGCTTGCATTTCAAAAGACATTGAACATAGGTCTAATCATGAGGAAATAAAAGACACGTTATGGAACATAAAGTACTGTACCATGTGTCTTGTTTGTGAATTCACAATGTCCTGCCACATTGTGACCAGGTACTTTATTTTTCTGACATCATAGTCTTTTTTAGTATTTTTTTGTCCATAAAGAAACAACTGACCTTCTTTAGATCAAATTTCACTGCCCCAAGATTTCCATCAAGAATTTATTAACTGAAATAATCAGACAGTAGATGATCAAGTAAGTTTGTACAGTGTGTGTGGCGTATGATAAGTGTGGCACTCAAGTAGCTGAGTTTTTCAGCAGGTTGGTTTATGTGGTGATAAAATTGTGTAAATTTGGAGGAAGGTAATGTGGGGCTTTATTTACTAATAGCATGTCTTTAAACACCCATAAGATGAAAAATTGAGACCCAGTAATGTAGCATCAGTATAAGGCAGATGTGGGTTGAATGTCTAAGTCAGGAAACCGCAACAGGAAAACAGCTCCTTAAATAAACTTGTCAGAGTAATAAAACTGGAATAAAACTAAGGCGGGAATAGGACCTATGTTTATTTTGCCACTACACACAGTGAGGAGGATGGTAAAGAAAAATAAATAAAAAAGTTGCTGTTGTCAGAAAAAAGTCACAGCTGGAGAACTGCAGCACTTTTTTTCTGTGGAGGGTGATGCTACTGCGACAAAAACAGAAGAAAAAATGAAAGCCTTTTTCCTAGTAGTTACTATGATTACAAATTATGGATGGTGTTACACCATTTTAACAGGAAGACACATTTATAGTAATTAAAAAAAAAAAAGATTAAGGAAATTGTTACCAAGTTTTTATTACTTCTAATGTCATGTGTGTAACTACTCCAAAAATGGGGGAAAAAAAAGGAAGAAAGGAGACAATTGGGTTCAGTTAGCAAATACCATTCACATAAAAAAAATACCTCTGACACGAAATCAAATGCCTGCAATAAATCACTGTTACTATTTCAAAGTGGATCCTGAAAGTTGGATGGAAAAGATGGAGCTGGCAACTCTTCCCTGGAGATTGTGTCTTATTAAAGTGATCTAATTAGATTGTTATAAATAACCCAATTCTTTCCAAAATGACTTTGAATGCACTACTTAAGTCACAGACTTTTTTTTTTTTGACACAATTTTGGCTTCGTTATCCTCTTATCAAAATAATTTAAAATAATTTCCCTGACATTCAAAGACACACTCAAAGTACACTGAACAATACGCTTCAAACACACACTCCATCCTCCCTCCCCACATTTCATATTTGACTCGAAATATAATTATCTCTTAACATTGCAGATCCAATTTGCAGTATTTGACAAGAATGTTGACGAGCTGCCAGATATTGTGAGGCAAAGTCAGCGGAATAGCCCATAGCAGAATCTGAATTTCATTGAGAGATGAAACTTCAATAGATCTCTGACCTGAGAGAACAAGTGGGCGTCGTTTCTTCCCAACACTTGGGAAGAATGAATTACCCACTAATCAGAGACAAAAACAATACAATTTCATTTTAATTTCTACAGAATAGCATCCCTTAAGTGCCACTTCAAAAATAGCTTTTCAGGAGATGAGCTGAGAGGCATATGGAGCAACCTTTAGATGAACAGCCGACTTTTAAAAGTGGAGTATCCAAATATTTTGACCAACCAGGTCAAAGTGGTAAAACCATTTGAAATAAATAAATACATGCAAATACAATAATATTTCGGATTTAATTTCACTCCAAATAATCACTAGCTTGAAATATTCTTGTTTATTCTGTGTTATGAAAAACTATGTCTTGTTATCCTGTTAGGGTTTTCATTTTTTCATGAGAAAAAGCTGTTAAAGCAATCTTCGATATTTTACCTTTTTTTAAATAGATCATGACCCAGATAGGCAGAAATAAAAGACAAAGTAAAGACTTCAATGTAAGAACTGTTTGCTAGCAATGAGCCAGTAACCAATAAGCCCGATATGCCATGCTAAGATGAGGAGTAGTGAGGAACTCAACAGGGTCAATGCATAGAGAACTATAATGTGCATCAGCCATTTCGCTTCCTAAAACCTAATGGCTGGATTGGCAGATTCCACTTCAACCCTTTTGCAGTTTGTTTGCAGTTTTTAGGTGTAGCACCAGCAGGTGGACTTCAAGCCCTTTAGCCTCCTCTCAAAAATCTAACTAGAAACTCTTCACACTGCATAACGCAAGTTGCCAGACCTCACAGCTTGTTGCTACAGTATAATCTCGTCAAACAGAACCAATGGTGACATCGGTGCAACGATTGATAGACGGTAAGTTTATCACTCAAACTCTGTGGATCCTGAACAGAGGGTGGAGAGTATCAGGAAAATGAGACAGATGTGTAAACACTTCTGACAAGACACAAAAAGACAATTTTCAGATATCTCTTGCAGCAACAGTAACGATGCACAATTTCCCAAGAAACTTTCTGATGCTGCTTGAAATTTGTGGAAGGCTATCTCAGGAAAGTGGTAAATTGGTGGTTGGTGAATTTGTAACCCCAAATGACCACAGACCAACAATTTAACCCTACAGCCAGAGATTTTCTACCAATTCTTTCATGGGAAAAGACTTTGTTTAAGACAGCCAATGCTCAGGACTGAGTAAATCTATGTCCATTTTACTCAGCTTTGGAAAGTTGCTTTTAGCTATGATGATATTTTCCAACAAGCATTGTCCATTTGACTTGCTACTGTTGAATTAATTGCAACATTAGGTAGGTAACTACTGTAATATTACAAACTGTATCACTTGTGTTTAGTTTACTGATATAAATCCCTATCAGATATTCATGAACAAAATCAACTTGATCTGGAGTCATAATGTCAGAATTATGTAACAGGAAAAATATTAATATTGTGCATATTGAACTTATACATCTTGTTAATATCAAACTGTAACATTACTTGCATTCCAGATGTAGGTTTTTTTTTCTGAATGGTGCTCTACGGGTCCTTTTTTGCATAAAACATTTGATTTAAATCTCATCACTGTCATTTATTTATGCTATAAATTGTTGTTCATTTTCTGGATCAAAAATTAGCAGTCATCCTACGATTCGTTCAGAATTTTTAGATGCAAGGCCTTTGAGCGAAAAGCCACTCAAAGAGAACAGAACTTTTAATTGCTAAAATAGTTTCTATTTGAGCTCAAATTAAAAGGGCTGAATTGCACAATTATGCCCATTTTATCTCTGAATGCTTAGAACGCTTTGAAGATCATTTTAATACACATTATCACTGTGTGAAACAGAATCATCTCCAAGTTCCCAGGCAATCACTAAATCTGTAGAGAACTGTAATATTAGACAGTTTGCCACATTTTATGGAGTACATAAAAATGCCCGAGGCGTAACAATCCAAATGTCCCTCTCCTTTATGCATAGTGATGCATCCTATAGTGTTTCAATAATGAATGCACCATGATGTGCATGCATGAAGGGACGCATGCTGCTTCCCTTCATACTACACAAAAGAAAATGAGCCTTATATCATTGCCAACAGCATGCTGCTCTATTACAAAAAGATAAGACACCATTTTCTTAAATCAGACATACTATAAGCTCGGAAATGCTGTGAGCTTCAGCTGATAAGGCTCATCTGTATCACTTGTAAAACCGGGATGCACTTCTCTCTGTTGCAGACAGTGGCACGACCATGGGCTCACCTCTTCTTTTAAGGATCACTTGGTCCACAGACAAGGCAGTGATGACTCAGTTTAGTCTACAAGGAGCCCCGGAAGGTGCTCTCAGTTTATAATAGCCATTGGAAAAAATAGGAAATTAGTCTTTATTTGCAAGTGAATGGCTTTGATAGAGAAGCAAATACATTTTGTGAGCACTCTGCGCATTTACACAAAGGGCCGGTAAACAGGAGCGGCAAAGAAAACAGCCTCGCTGAAATGGTTGAAGTTGTTCAGTCCTTATCAATGGATATGAAGAGGCGGCCCCCTCAAATCTGTTACTGTGATATATGGACTGTCTCCAGATGGTTTTATGAAATATGAAGCCGTAAAAGACATAAATTAATCAAACATACAGAAAACAAAATGTTACAAGGAAACTTGCTACACATGCAAGAGTGAAAGGAACCAACTGAATCAGAGAATGGTGGCAAAGAAATGTCTCCAGCTCTACAGCGACAGCAGAAGTTAATAAATGTTCAACAAGAGTCCCTTTTAATGAAACCACTGTCGTACAGGAAATAAAGAGAGATGTGAGAGGAGGTGATGTGCACCACTGTGGAATTTCTGCACGGTCTCTGGAGCTTTTAAAATTAGAAAACAGCTGAGGCAGAATGCAGGTAATTGCATTAGCAAATGAGCAAACTTGATTCAATAACAGCCTGTTCCATTTTAACTGTGCATTATGTTTGAGTAAAGTAATATACTGAGTAAACTCGTTGCGCATCCACCGGCCACAAATGCCAGGAAATGGAAACGTTATGTAGTACAGACTTTTTGTCGATGTGACAAAGCATACATTTTTCCTAAATAGATATTTTCACTTTTAATCTGGGCAGATACTGAGCCGTGACAAGGCAGTATCCAAAGACTAACATACATCTTATGACTGAACTTGAAACTTGGACATGTTATACTGTTAGCACTTAGCATTCGTCAACAGTTGGAAGTGTTGCGCAACATAATCAGCCAACTGGAACACAGTGCGTTATAAAGCAAAAACATAATTTAACCAAACTTCGAGGCAGATAATTTGCCTCAAGAAATTTTAATAATCGAGGTACTCTACTCATTTGAGGCATATTTACAGCCCTAGTATTACCTAAAGGTGGTGTCAAGAACATCAGTAAATGCATTTGGATCATGTGTTCCACAAGACAAACAGGAAACAATGACAAACTGTTTATGTAATAATCCTATCTAAAACATGTGATCAAGAAGCTAAAAATGCTCTACCAAAAGCAGAAAGCACGATGATACTGCTACCAAAACAATGGCAAGGATGTCATATGAACACACAAGTAATTGTCTACAATACAATTTATGGGTTGATACGCCCAATAAACGAGCATTTTGGCCTATTCGTTTATGGCTTTGGCATCCTTGAACTTGGACTACAAAATTGCTGAAAGAAATAAAGATGCCAGATTTGTAAAATTGGATAGCCAGAGGACTATGACCTTGTTTAGCAGTTCTGCAGCAAATATTTGGACATAGCAGTTACAAAAATGTGATAGGGAATAGAAAAGATTCAACGGATTGAAAAATACCACCCAAAACCCAAACAGTTGTATTTTGATACTCTAGACCGGTGTTAGTATGAAATTTACAAAATCCTGGCCTTGAATTTTTTCTTAAGGCTAGCCAAAACCACAACTGTATGTCCTTTTTAAACTGCAAGCTAACTCCTGGCTCCATTCAAACAAGCCAATAAGATTTTTTACAATTAAACTATCAAATGTGGCTGCACATGCTACAGATGAGACACATCTTGTAAAAAAGGTATAAAGTTGTAAATTTGAAAATACTTAATATACAGATGTTTATCTGTTTGTACATCACACAAGAAGAACAGGCGCTAAGTGACTTCCTACCTTCACCTCCACTTACTCTGTAGGTAATACTAAGTTATCCTTACGACAGAATAATAACTTTAAAGATGCAGCCAGAGCAATAGTAAAACAGTTTTGATGAACACATATTCATGTTTTGGCTTAAAGTACTGAGATCTGATTGAATAACTGTGACAAAAAGGTGCTGTTTCTAAATGTACTCTAGCTCTTTTGCTAATAAAAAAGGAAAAAGCTAGATGACACATAATCCCAAAAGCTTTTCATTGGAAAAGTACTTAGGGGTGTGAAAACTTGTAAAAGTAACTACAATGTCTAATTGAGCTGGTTAGCCAAGGAAAGCCTGATAAGTTTACTAAAAGGTTATTAAACATCTCCGATACAAAGCATTTCTTGACTTCTGCACCTTGTATATAATGTAAACAAGAGGTAGCAAATTAGAGAAATCTACATGGGGGCCAGTGCCAATTTTACCCCAAGCTGTCCACTAACCGTATAATTTTTAATTGCTACTTGACCAAAACAGATTGAATTAGTGCCTGAGACAGCAAAGAAGTGAAGGAAACATTAGCGGTCTACAGCTTTCCATTGCTTTGTATTGTCCAGCTCTAAAGCAGAGAAAAGCCTTTTAATACCAAAAGATGTGCCATCTAACTAAGACTTAGTGCCCACAGGGATCGTGTATTCGCAGGGTGTGCCTTCCATGGGTTCCTTTGATAACGGGCAAAGATGCATAGCTCTAATTTCATGACAGAGACGAAATCTTACCGGGTTTCCAATTAAAAGAAAAGCAGGAGGAGTTTGATATTAGGATTGCATTCTCTAGCAAAGAAGCAGGTTTTCATTAATCACACACTGTAGGAAAACACACCATTCTCTCCCATGTACTTCTTATTCTGTGTTGCATTTAATCTATTCTATACTCATAAATTAAAAGTCATTAATTCAAATCCTTAAAATGAACCTCAGAGGTTGGACTTAAGGACACCGTCGCCACAGAGGCTAAACATTTACAAACAACTGCTAATCTCCCGGTCTATCTCCCCTCTGCCAGGAAAACCCTAAGGAGACGATGTGTATGTTCCTCGTGCGGTGCCACATGGGGTCACGCACACATGTAAAGTCATCTATTTATTGTCCCGAGGCAACAAATCTCCTCTGAACTCTCTCAGACCTGGATCTGTCTGTTCCGGTCGCCATCACCCACAGACTCATGTCCTGACCAGAATGATTCCCAGCCTCCCCCACACTCATTCTTCCTTATTCCTGATGAAAGTCTTTGTTGTTTTCATGTGTTTTGGGAGCGATTTTAGTTTTAGTAATCTAAAAAGTAATAATTTAGAACTAGTTTTAGTACAGCCGAACAATATAGTTGTGATATGAATGTGTGCAATAAGGCAATTGCAAAGGGCTGTCTGGTCGGCTATCATCATATACGATGCATTCAAACACTGCTTGCCAATAACACCTTTAGCCAGTTGGGTGAATTTCACTGTCCACACCTGAGATTAGTGACTTACAGAGCTGTGAAAATGTAATTGCTTCCTAAATGTAACAACTGATTCTGCCATCCTCCCTAGCAACAAGGGTGGTTTTTCATTAAACATTCAAAAAACATCCTTTTGTGTCATCACAAAACTCTCCTAGCAGTTTCCTAAATGTGTTAGGAATAATGGAGTTGTTGTTTTTTTTTAATTAGTATTTTTGTATCTTTTTGGTCACCTTTGAATGCTACAATGAATGCCAAGTGAGGCTGGCTTTAGAAGTTGTTCAGGTCTTTTTTATGACTGCATGAGTGAGTCATCAACAGGTTATTGGCGTAAATTTGATAAACCGGTAGACCATCTACTGTTTGGAAGGCTCGCCTGTTTTCATATTTTTTTGACTTGTGGATAATGTCTCGAACTGAGATTTGCCATCTCTAAGCATCCAAAGTCTTACAGATTAGCCTACCTTGAGTCATCAGTGTTCAATTTCAGTGATTCATTCTACAAGTTTGGCAGAAATCATTACCTGAATGTGGACTAATTTGTTAAAGACAAGGATACCGTAACCCTACAAAGATGAAATTATTATTAAATGTGCATTTATATTTTCTATATAAATGCACATTGACCTACCACATAAAACAAATACCTAAGGCAGCTGGTTAGATCTTCTGGTCTACTCACTTTTATGTTATTCTTTTTGCTATGATGGAAAAAACAACAGCAACTGAGTTGAAACTACAATATTTTACTTTTGGTTTGATTTCTCTAACAGGCTTTTGACACCTGCAAGTTTTTTATTCAATTTTACAGAGTTTGACATTAGAAGGCACAAATCTCTTTAGTTTTGTAAAATTTGCTGAAAAACAGAGTGACATTTTTGTTACAGAGTTGGTAAAGAGGTGACCACACCCTCAACTGCACAGATACTATTATACATTTTCCCATACAATAAATTCTGGCAGTAATTATTTAAATAAACAATAATACTGCGGTTATTGACACCATTTATAAGTAATATGTTGATAAGAAATAATAAATCAAGTTCACCCTCTCAAAAGACCAATGAACTTTAATTGTGTAAAGAAAATGGGAAGTGAAACATACTTTAAATGTAAAAAATTAAAACACAACAACCAAAAACCATAAGTAAAATGGAAATAAAACAACAAAAAAAAAAACACAAGCGAAACTGGAACTAAATGTATTCTGATGTTGCTGTAAACAAAATTGCCCTGTCACAATGGATATTATCAAGCTCATTTTAATTTATCACCCGACTGATTAATTGCTTATTGCGACAGGCTTAACTGCAGTAACTTAACATTTTCACGTAGTTGCAGTAGGTGGGAGCAGAAGTAAATTATTCCAAAGAGGATAATTATTTAATAGAAAAACAAATAGATTTTGCCAGGGACAAACAGTTAAATCAGAACGATTAAGTAGATGCTCTGTTGCTTGCTTTATGGGGGAAATCTAGTTTATTTTTGCCTTTGTGCACTCTAGTCTGAAATCATTGCTTTTTATCAAACTGGAGCTGCTCGACTCGCAGCCGTTGCTTCTAGCAGCGCTGGCTCCCATCCTCACAAAGCTAAAGTCAGTCGTAAGGAGAGCTGGAGCTTTCCTAAGTCAGCTTGCTTCCATCTTGCTTTGGAAGCAGAGCAGCACGGAGCTACGTCATAATTTCCACATGACTGATGATGTAAGACGGCCTCAGTGAACCAACCCTACTGTAAAGCACAAAGCCGCTTTCTCCTATTCAAAAAGGTGCCATATGGTGAGACGCAGAGACATCCCACGATTTAAAGACGTTTAGAACTAATCTCTTATCTAGTCTGGCTTCATTCTCTCCGGCTGTAATTCATCTTTGAAAACAGATCCACGTTTACGGTTATCTGTTGGAAGACGATCAATTACAGGACAGGGGACAGAAAGAGGGTTAATCCTTCCTGAATCTCAGTTCAGTCATTAATGCTGCTAGCAGTCCTGCCCTACAACCGGCAGTGTAAAGATGAGGATTTTATTTCATTTACGTTCAACTACTTACAGCCATACATGTCGTTAGCGATGACTATTGTTAACATAAATGCAAATATTACTGGATTTAATTGGATACAACATTCAGGTTTATGCAAAGACACAAGGTAGTAAGGAAGAACTTCAATAAAAAGTTTTGTCATTAGGAAAATTATTAGGTTTCTCTCAAAGTATTCTAGGATAATATTTTATTTTAGGATTTCAAGAAAAGTGAAGATTTCAAATATTCACATTATTGGACACCGCAACATATTAAATAATTGGTTACTAATTTTAAAGCTGTCAACTTTACGTTGTGCAATTTTCCACTAACTAATATCTCTCCCCTAAACACTCGTCCACAACTCTTGATTTGTGATCATTTTTTGACCGAGTGCCTTTCTGTTAAGGGTGGCACAAGTCCTTCAAAGAAAAAGAAGAAAAGAAAAGGTTGTCTTTCATTTGTGCTTTAACTGTTGTCTGTCTGGGTAGGCACGCAGGTCGAAACAAAATATGACAGACAAACATTCCCTATAACTAGGAATTATTTTAAAAAAATATTGTGTTAAGAATTGAGATTTATTATGATGATCATCCACCAATTCTCAAAATCTGCATTATGTTTGGAATGGTTACCATGTGAACATTATTTAAAATATCAACTTTTTTTTTTTTTTAAATCAGTTAAGAATTTTTTATATTTTTATTTTTTACAATTATGTACTGCTGCTTAGGGGAACAATTCCTGTGGTGTATTAAAGAAACCTACTTGATAATGAGCATACATTTATTATGCTCTTTTTTTGCCAATTTTTTTACTATTACAATAATGGCCACATATATTTGAGTGTGTGTCCCAGGTTGAACCAAGTGAATTTAGCTATTCTCATGATTTTTGACAGATTTGGTCTGCATTTGATCCTCCCCACTGTGATTTTGAAATGTTTACACAAGTTAAACCAGATCTGGATTATCATACACTAATAATTCACTCTACCAAACATGGTTTGGAATGTAGGATAATAACATATTGCTGTGAATGCAAATGAAGGATTTTCCGGGGGGGTTTTTGTTGTTGTTTTTTTGGACTTTGAATCACCTCAGAATGGCAACCGTGAAAAATACAGTAGCTACATAAATGGTTAAACTGGAATGAAAATTTCTATGTTAAAGGTACTAAAAGCACTGTTTTGATTTGTAAATCTACTTTTTAACAGATTTCCTAACTGACAGACAAACATAAAAATTCCGAAACTATTCATACCCCCAGTGCATTTAGCATCAAAGTATTATCTTTTAATTTGATAAAGTATTTTTCAATTTGAATTCAAGTCTGGACTTTGGCTGAGTTGCTCTAAAACAACGTTACTACTTTCAGTCAGAAGAAACATGTTTGAGAAATTAAATAATCTGATAGAGAATCTCTGAATGGAGCTAAAGATTAGTGATAACAAGCAAACCTTTCAACATCAAATGTTTGTCTAATTGCCAAGAATAAATTGTTGAAATTCAAGTGAAAATGTAAAAAACCGGTCACCAGTTAGCAAAAGAGCTTGACTGCAATGAGAAAAAAAGGTTTTTCTGTTGATTTATTAAGAATATACATCATTTTAGCAATAATTTAATGTAATAAATTAATAAAAACTGGTTAATTATATTTTTTTAATCAATATTCATTTTGAGTGAAATTAGGGATTCGCTATAGAAACAACAATAACACCAAAACAGTGACTCAAACAGGACGACGTTAAAGCAACCATTCCACACATAAATTTGAAATTGGAACTAAATAGTATGATTAAAGAACAGGATCGTTACCATTTGCTCAGGTTATCAAATAATGTTTTCATAGTTTTATTTTCACTTCTTCTAAAGAGGCAGTTGTGCACATTTTGTACTTTTTTTTATTCTATATGACCGCACATTGCTTTGGATTGTTATGTGCTATTAATAGCTGTATATGATAGTGTTGTATTTTTCTCTTAATGTATAGTACAACATTCTTAATTCTACTTTTTGAATATTTTATACTTTTAACTTTGCGTAAACCTACATTCTTCGACTGCTTGTCAATGTATAAGGGATATCTATATTCTTCTACTGTAACTGAAATGTAAAAAAACGTGTTTTTGAATAATAACTGCATTACCATTAGCTCATGTGCATTGATAAATACCAAATTCTTACATAATAGCACATTTCTAAGCCATTTATAGCTCCAGAGCTAATTTCTTTTAGTTTGATTAAGCTTCCTTTCAAACAGAGAACTAAATCTTCAAAGGTAAACATTTTTTTTCTACAGCTCAGCAAATTTCCCCTTGAAAAACTAAGTTTTTCTCAAAAATTCACAAGTAGTCAGCAAGTTACTATGTGGGTTTCCAAGGGTGGTTTGAGTTTAATTGGTTCTAAATGGTTTTCAAAATAACAACTATGAGAGTCAGACCCATTTACATAAATGTAAACGGTGATGCTCCAGAGGTTCTTCCGGTGGCATTTTTTTTTTTCTTGATATTGTACCAAAAAATAAATAAATATGCAATCAGGGCTGTATTACCATGACAATGCAGAGAGAGAGAGCTCCACTCCCACTGCGTTTTCCTCTCTAGCCCGAGGAACACCCCTTCACATCGGATTGTACATGAAGGATTAAAAGGCTAACCCACGGAAAATCCTGAGCCTGGTGTAGCTAAGAGCACTACTTCTAACATAAGCACCACACACACACACACACTTCAGAAAAAAAGGAGAGAGAGAGCGAGAAAAAAAAAATCACCTGCCTTAATCAAAAGAGGGCGTGCAAAATGTCATTAAAATGTAATTTCACACAAACTCCCTCAATTAGACTTACGTAAGGGCGAGTTTAACAACTTAGAGGATCTCAATTCAAAGCCTGCATCGTGGCATCGGGTTACATAACAAGATGATTCAGAGTGGGAAGTTGTGCTTGCTGTGTATCGTGTGTAACCCACGTCTGCCCCTGACAGACCCTAGATGTTCATGTGCACTGCAAGCCCCACCTCCAGGATGTCATCATCACACTGCAAACGGACAGGTGCACGTCAAAACACGTTTTGTCTTCATTTATTACACACACACACATATATATATATATATAGTATATATATATATATATATATATATATATATATATATATATATATATATATATATATATATATATATATATATATATATATATATATATATATATACGTATATATATATATATATATATATATATATATATATATATATATATATATATAATTTTTGCACAATTTCAATCCTTAAGAGTTAGTGACACGGTGTGCTTTGCGTGTTCGTTTACGCGCACTTGTGTTTGTGTCCACACACACACACGCGGGAGCCCCAGCATCACTCTCCGTCAACAACAAACACGTCCCGTCTGAGCAGAGAGCGCAACGGCCCACGTCGACACGACTCTCACAAACACAAACCCCAATGATCCCTGAGTCACACTTCGCCACGAACGCCGCGCTCGCACGCGATCCGAAATCCCGCCGCATCCTCATTTATTTACTGTGTGCAATAACGCAAAGTCAGCTCAGGGGTTGTGCCACGCGAGGAGCAGCGGCGGGTTTTTATAGCAACCAGCTGAGTTGTGCCTCCGCTCGCGCGCGTGCGCGTGCGCCGAATGTATGTTTGTTTGAGAGAACATGAAAATAGCAACAACAACAGCAAAAAAAAAAAAAAAGACATTAGCCAGCAAGCTGTCTTGACTGGACACACGGCTCGCCTGGAAGCTAATTAGCAGCGGTCGCAGCACCGTCACACCTGCTAAAGAAAAGAGTGCCTGCGGGCGGAGGAGGCAAAAGAGTGCCTGCGGTCCTGTACCGAAAATGAAAAGAATAGGATGGAGTATTCGAAATAAACTAAAATAAAATAAAAATATTTTAAAAAAAACAAAAACACGTGAAAAATAGCATGTTAAAGATTCTTACCTGTGCTGCCCACAAGAAGCAAGGCTAAAAAAACATTCCTGGTCTGGACCATCTCAACTCCCGAGCAACGTGAACGTTAAACGGCGTAGCGAACGTTTAATCCCCGCTCTGTTCCCTTACGGTGATGCTCTCCGGGCTTCCCTTCTTTTTTTCTTTGTTTCTTTTCCTCCTCTCTCGCTCGCACTCTCTCTCTCTCTTTTAGGAACTGTTCATCCTAATCTTCACATCTGTGCTCGTCGATTTTAAGTGTCAGTGGCCGGCGTCTTTGATGACGAGCAGCGGTCAGAGCTAAGCAGTGATGAGCGCCAGTGCACAGTTCAAAGTCTGACTGACAAGTGGAGCCTTCTCACATCCGCGAATTACTCCGCGCGGACGGAGAGGAGAATCTGCCGCTGCTAAATAGTGCGCTGGGCTCAAAGATGGGCGTTGTGGTGATGATGAGGAGGAGGAGGAGGAGGAGGAGGAGGATGATGGGGAATCCCCAGTCATTGCAATAATAATTCACTTTGCCCGCTACACATCAGTAATTATATAGTGGTCTATTATTATTAAAATACGTGAATTTTTCTTTTGCAACTAGACGCTAATACTGGATTGCTATCTACAAGCGTCATCTCTTAGAAATAAAGGTATTTTTTATCTAGCATGCATTATATCCAATATAGGGCCTATATAAACACTAAAATTATATGTACACACACACACACACACATATATATATATATGTGTGTGTGTATATATATATATACGATATATATATATATATATATATATATATATATATATCGTTTGGAAGCAATATTGCTTCCAAATGGGAAGCAATGGAAAATGAGACATATTCAAAAAAGCAAAGTCTTCTTTCAAACTGTTATTGTCCAATTTTAATAACTGTGGAAATTGCTTGATACTTGAGATGATGTTCTGAATTTTATGGTAGTTAATCAGCAGCATCTGAACGACTTAGATCAACTCAGGCCAAAACAAATGATCCACTATCTATTTAAAGTACCAAAAAACAGGCATGAATTGTGAAAAAAAAAAAAAAAGTATTGCTTCATCTAAAAAAGCAATACTTTTTTCTGAAACTGTTTTCAGGTTTAATGGGATTGTGAGATGTTTTGTAAATGTCTACAGATGCACAGCAAGAAGGGACACAACATGCCATAAAAGTTGGTTTGGGATTTCATTAATAAAAAACAACAACAACAACAACAAAAACAATCTTAAGTATTCTTTTTTTAAAAGGGGGAATAAAAAGAAGACATTCATAACTCACCGGATTTTACAGTCACTGAATTGCACTCAGCCAAACCAGAACAATTTTCCACATTAGAATGTTTTACACCACCACTTTCACTCACATACTTCCCAGACCCCTCTCCTCCATCCATTGACCTAAGGACGTCTCTTGCGGCATACTTTCTCAGGGTGGAAATTGAGTGAAGAAACAGAAGTAAGAGAGAAGTGTGTCTGCAGTGGCTGCACAGCAGGACTAAATCACACTGTAACATTTGGACAACCCTGAGAGGGCGGTTTATTTTATTTTATTTATTTTTATTTGCACTGCTGGGCTACAGAAAAAATGAAAAAAAAAAAAAAAGAGATCCAATGGTTCAAACTCTGATAAACCCAAACCAATCTGTGGGCTGGGTGAGAATCTGTCGTGGATGAAATCTCACCTATTTGCTTCAGCCCATCTTTGCACAGAAATGTTCTCCAAATGCCCCACCACATGGAGTGTGACCCCAGACATCTTCTACTAGAAAGATTTTTTTGTTTGTTTGTTCATTTTTACTAACGTTACACTTAAAGCAGTAGAAAGAAAATAGGCTAACCCTGTGTGGCGTAAATGGGTAAAGTCTTGACTGATGTTTGGTCTTCACAGAAAAAAGTCGATAAAACAGTGTTGTTTTATTCAGTGCATGCTCAACTTAAAACGCATAAAAAAGCCATTTTGATTGACAATTTTCTTGTCATTGTGAAAGATGCTGTAAGCTAATTTTTAAAAAATGTTTCAGAGGATCACTGAAGTTTTTGGAATGATGTGTGAATCCAAATCGTACTGAATTATTCAGAGCTGTGGGATCTCTTAGGTCTGGTCAGCTAAATTCTGTATGAAAAGTCCATCCGGATGTGTCACTTCCTGTTTGTCTGCGGAAAAAATGAAGAAGAAAACTGCCTCTCCCTCGGAGAAATCCGCCCTGCAGTTCAACAGTGTTGGATTAAGTTGCAGTGTTTCATTTTCTGCAAGGAAGCAGCTGTTTGTCAAACTTTTCTGGCACAAAAAATATGTATTAAACAGTCTTGGGTGAAAGTGCCTTTCACCCTACATATCTTTTCTATTTTATTTTATTTTTTAGTTTTTGACACGGTTAAATGTGTCACATGGTAAAATAAGGTTTAATATCAGTCAACGATAACCAGAGTAAATACAAATTAGTTTTCAAATGAGTAAAATAATGATTAATCACATTTTTCCACATGACTTATACTTATTATTCCTAACCCTGACTACCAGACCTTGCAAAAAAAAAAAAAAAAAATCACCTCAATAGAAATTACCAGCATGAAGCAGATTAAAATAAAATCATTTGTCCCAGTTTTTCAAGATTTCAAGAGCAGACAGAAAAAACACACCCATTGGCACGTTTCAGTCTGGAAATGTTTACAACACCGCTCCTCTATCAACCGTTAAACAACTTTTTTTTTTTTCTTACTAGCGTTTCATTGAGAAGAAGCTCATGTGATTAGCTCAAGTTTCACCAGGTGTTTGCTGATTGCTGCTGGCTAGTCTGAAGAAATTGAGAGAGGGAGTCGGAGCAGGAGCATTCACAGCTGAATGGTTGCCACGGGAGATTAAAGGATTTCTCAAACATGCATGGAAGAATCAAGGCAACACTCCAGCTACGTTTTTGATCGGGAAATTACTTTACAACATGATGCAAGGCTCAAAAAAGTAAATTTTACATAATATACATAATAATAATTTAAGAATGCAAAACTAAGCACATTTTTCAGTGATACTCTAATTTATCGATACCCCTGCACAACCAGGTGTGATCTTATCCTTGATTTTGATACTTATCATCTTTTATGTGGTCAACTATCTAGATCTCAACTAAAAACATGCCAGCTTCTACTTAAGCATGATATTTCTCATTGAAACTGGTTCATATTGGCAGTTCTAGCAAGCTACATCTAGAAAATTAAGCTTTATTCCTTACACATTTATATGTTTGTAGATTAGGATGTATTTCCTGACTCTTCCTGTGTCAGGATCTCTCTCTTTTTTCCACGTCTTTGATTTCTCTTATGTAGCACACACACATGCATGTTAACACACAGCCGACTAAATCCATCCAGTCCTGCATCTACCCATATAACTATCTCTTCAGCCTGGTCTACATTTCATACATCCAGCGGAGGTTTGCATGATCATCCTCCACTGCATGTTTTAAAATAGCCTCTATTACCTCCTCCACTGCTGGAGCGCAGGGCCTCATACAGCACTGATGCGAACATTGTTTTCTGGGTCATGGGAGAAAAGCAGAGGTCGACGGCTCAGAGAATAGAGCAAGTACGACATATTCAGCGGGTAACAGTGCAACTAACGAGAGAAACAAGGAAGCCATGATTACTTGATGGCACGGCTTCGCGGGCACAATTTAGCACTTTCTGAGTAGGTTGTAATTTTTTAGGGTTATTGTTGCTCAGACAGTTACTGGTTTATTTTATTTTTTTTACATATATTTAGAGAGAAAATTTTGATGCAAGAAATATTTGTTATCCAGCAAAGTCATCGGTAAAGACTCCTACAACGTAAAAAGGGCTACAGCTAACGTTTATCTTGGTAATACAGAATTTTCTATCCACTATTTTGCCAAAAAAAAAAAAAGTGAATTTGCCACTTTCTGCAGACTTTTTTTTTCTTTATCAAACCTCTTAAGCTTATTTCATACACTAAAAATTTATAAGAAAATATAAATAAACTATTCAATTACATTTTTAAATGGCAAATAATAGTAATGTTTTTTAGTGTACACATGAACAAAGGATGCACCTGCAGTTAAAAATAAATACTTTTAAGATTAGCGTGTGAAAAATTTCAACCTTTCCTACTTGACTTGATTAATTAGCAGGTTGATTAATTAGCAGGTTAATCTGTTGACTAACCTGCTAATAATTGCATAGCAAAACACACTTAATAAGAGATTGTTTTTACAGATTTTGAGCCGAGCGAAGCTAGAACTATGCTACTTGAGGAGTTTTGGACAGAACATATTTACAAATGTGGAAGGCATTTAATTTTAAATGCTAAATGTATATATATGTATATATTTTTGTGCTGTTTTGGTTTAATTACTGCTGCCTGAGGGTATTTGTATCCCAGCTTGACAATTAATCTACTGCTAAATTAGTTCACCATTCTTTCAGACATCAGTTAATTGCGACTAATCTGATTGTGTCGGCCCTGAAAGTAAGTACAGCTGAAACCAGTTTGTCAGCTGTTGCTTCAATTTCATCAAAGTATGTAACGATGTTTTCTCCACAACTTCCTACTTTGATTGAATATACATAAATAAATAATAAGGCCCGTGGAATCTTCTCTCTTATACTTTTAAAGCAATTTAATGTAATTTTATTTATACATCACATTTTCAGCAACAAGGCAATATAAAGTGTTGTTTTTTGATTAGGAGATTTGTTTTGACCTTTATGAATCTGAAAAAAAAAAAAAAACACTTGCCTAATGATTAAACAGCTGAAATATGGCTGGAACAGTGATGAGAACCTCAGAAAGAGAACCCAAGTCTGTCTTTCCAACACGTACAGTAATGAGGAGAAATAGGAATGGTTTTAAAATTATATGTATCTGCAGCAAAAAAAGCACCATCTTTGGGTTTTTCCAAGAGTCCGTGACAATTTATTTCAAAGCTCCAGGTTGTAGATTTTCTTCTCCTCTTCCCAGTAAAACTGGTGCTTACAAAAAAAAAAAAAGGAAAAAAAATCTTGTGTCAATCAGATCAGGAGCCCTGGGAGATTTGCTCCATTTTCGCTTTTCTTTGCTGCTCACTTTACTTTGCGAGACATCTGTTCTGCCTGCCTCGGCATTGCTGTGCGTTACAACAGAGCGCTGTTCAACAGGAGGTAAAGGTGTGCAGACACAAATCGATACTGTACAATATGGCATCTCGACAAACAGATTCTGCATAGTCATTGCGCAACGTTTAACAGCCTCAGTCACCCTTTGCTGGAGGCGAGGGGCTGCGCAGCACCAACCAAAAACGTCCGTACACACCCATTTCATTTTAAAGGCGACGTGTTTAATGAACTGCTAAAAAAAAAAAGGAATTCCACATTTGATCTTTTCAAAGGCTTCTCATTCAACTATCTACTTATTTTTATTTTTATTTTTTTTAGGTTTTCTGTGGTTTTCTGCTTCACAGATAATCCGCCGGTTTCATCAGGGAGTTGTTTTTCTCTCTCTCTTGTCTGTTTTGTCCTCCTCTAACAGGAGGCGTCCTGCCTCCTCACATGTCATCTTCCAGCCAGTGTTGTTGCGTCCTCAAAAATAGTAGTGTGCTCTAGGCAAGCTTTGTGACATTCACAAACTTGATGTAGCGATTTTGCTGATTGTAATTCCTTACAGAAGTCCATTTTTCCATTTAGAAGACATCTATATATGAAGGGCTTACAGAATTATAGCCACAACATTAAAATTCGTTTTGTTTTTTTGTCAAATGATCACTTTGATTGCAATGACTCAAACACCCTTGAGCTCTTTGAGTCACCTCAATCTGTTGGAGTCAAATTATGAGGTGTGTGTGATGGTTTTGCTCATAGTTAGCTAATCAGTTTTATTTATTTATTTATTTATTTTTTACCAACATGCCATGTGCAAGTGGTTATTGTGCAAATGGCAATTAGTCCTCCGAGCGGAAACAAACGCAAATTACTTAAGTGAGTGAGAAATTAAAAACGATTGTGATCGAAACAAATTTTTGTCAAAAAGGATTCTAATTAAAGAGCAGAGCAAAAGCTGAGGGTTTTTTTTGCTCTTTTTTTTTAAGTAGAAAAACGAACGGAAACGTTAACTCAGGTGAGCTCTGTTGCAAGACTACACATTCTGCAGTGCCTTACATTTACAAAAGTATTCACACCTCTTGAACTTTTTTATGACATGTGTAGGATGACGAACAATATATCGGATTCTAAGTTTAGGTGACAGAACACGAGTTGGTATCTGGCGGTGTTGGGGCAAAACTAATAACCGACTTAAAAATGAGGCTCGTTGAAACGACTCTGCAATTTCTGTGGCAACATTTCTACAACAGAAGAAAACTAGTGGAGCGATTAAGTCAGCTTTTTTATAACTAAATCTCGCATTTAAGATTTTTTCCCACATATGTAGAGTTCAAGAAAGTTCTTTTATTTAGCATTTGAAATATTTGCTGAACGTATTCATTTATTGTCTAAAATCAAAATGATAAATGCATTTGATGTTTCTTCATTTCTACCCTCTTAACTGTCGCCTCCAAAATGCTTTTCCAAAGGTTGGTGTGACTTTGCGACTCTACAAATGTGTGTTCAAGACACGTGGGAAAAATGAGTCTTTGGGTGATAGAGGTGTCTGACCCCTGCGATGCAATAACACCAATCTTTTTTTGTGTGTGTGTTGTTGTTGTTTTATCAATATCCAGAAAGTTACTCGTGCTTTTATATTCACCCCTCTTGAGACTTTTTTTGCTTTCTTTTTAAACAATGTCACTCTTCCCATTCATTCGTACAAGCTAGGTTTGCAGAGTGGCCAGCGAATAGCTTCTTTGTCCACAGATGTTCCCACCTGAACTGTTGACCTTTGCAGCTCTTCTAGAGTTACAATCGTGGCTGATTGTCTGTTTTGGTGGGTTTCAGATGACGTAGCGCCGACGTGGATGCAGATGGAGGGCAAGAAGTAAATGCAGATCAACTTCGGGCAAAATGTCTGAAGTCTGTGTCCTGTACGCTTGTCCCAATCGTTGTTATAGAGACAAAGATGAACGCTATTTTCGTGTTCATCTTTAAAATTAAGTTTTTAATTTTAAAAATTTACAGAAAAAAGGCAAAAAGTGGATCAACATTTTACGGCTAAAAATAGGAGAAACCAACAATGCCAGAGTTTGCAGCACCACTTTCTAACAGGTAACGATTGCATCGTTTAAATTGTATTTCCTGATATTTTATTGGACAGTTACTTAGAAGGACAAGCATTCATATGTAAGGTAAGGTCGATTATTTATACCCCCAAGCTTGGTCGTCCCCGTAGTGCTAATGTTGTTAGCAGCTAATTCAGTGCCAAGTTACAGCAAATATAATGTTTATTCAGCGGGACCTTCATGCTTAAAAAAAAAAAGAAAAGAAAAAAGCTAAATAAATTAAATACAACCTTCCCAGCCACGATATGATTATAATTTCACTGGTAAAAGTAGTACATGACCAATTTATTTTATATATATATATATATATATATATATATATATATATATATATATATATATATAACACATATTTATCATTTGTGGCCCACCTAAGATAGCCCTGGCCCCCATCTGCTCCCCCCAAATATAAAAGTCTAGCTCCGCCACTGCATCCATGACTTTTAAGTTTCAAGTTATGCCATACTTATTCAGTATTAATAGAGTATGCAGTGCTCTGTTTTCTCTGAAAATTGGGATACTATTTATAATCATCCTGGTGCACACACTCGGTTTTGTCATCGGAGCATCACAATAAATAGGGCTGAATTCAAATGTGGAGGCAGAGGAAACAAAAAAAATTGTTTCAAATCTTTCTTGAAACTCACTCTCTCACAAACACTGAATCAATTTAGGGTTAGGGTTAGGGTGAGGGCCAGGGGGAGGGGGAGGGCTAGGGCTCTTCCATGGCCCTGTTGCCAAACTACGCTGCCAGCAGCTGTGAGAAGACCTGGACAAGCGTCATCATCTTTCGGTTCCCACCTTCATCACGGAGGGTCTGCGCCTTCTACGGTCTCAGGATTAAGAAGTGTACAGCAGATCGCCTTTGGAGCGGGACGCTGTCGTCACAGGCCACTCATTGTCCAGAGAGTCTGTCTTGCGGAGCAGACAGAGAGCGCCTTTGTGCACCGCTGATATTAATCTGTAAAGGCAGAAATCTGGGGGAGTCTGACTAAGCTCACATGTAACCGCACACATCAGCATACACTCACACTCACACACACACACACTCAACCATATGCATATTCATTATGTAACAGCGAAGAGAGGAGAGGCCTTGTCCGGTCCGTGCGGATCTTCGCCGTCATAAAGATTTCATTCTTCTGAGTGGACTTCCAGAACACGACTCGGACTGCGGGCCTGTTGTCACCGACAAGCAGACGTTAGGTGCAACTTGGGGATGTCATAGTGGAATGCCAGCCGACTGTCATCATCGTGGAGGACAAAGGAGGGCAACTGTACTTTGGAAAAGAGTCAACGCTTCACCCTGTTCACATAAACCAGAACCCAAGAAGAATCTGCAGTGTGAAAGAGCTCAAGAAAGTTCTAAAAAGAATCCAATTGGATCAAATAATAGTCAAATACTGCAAGAAAATAAGTATCACGTCTCTTACTGCTTGGAAGTTTATGCCAACAACTTATTAATACTACTAATAATAATCAAAATAATAATAATAATACCAAATATACAAAAAACAGTCTTCCAAAGATGGGATTGTATTTTTCTTTTTTTTCTTTTTTTTTTAGATTTTAGATTTTAGAATCCACAAAATTCCTTAAAGTTAAATTACCAAAGTTGTGTTCACTGCTTCCTGGTTTTCAGTCAGCTTTCAAACTTTCAACCCACAGAAGATCGAGAGGAGAAACGCATGAAAATGTGAAGAAAAGTCTAAAAAGGCTAAAAGAGGTAGCTGTCAATAAACTTTGGATATATGCTGCCATCTACAGATCCAGAAATATTATGGCATGCAAATATGTAATGGGGCATGAGAAGTCCATGAAAATTACACTTTACATGTAATTTGCTCTCTTTAACATTTGGGGGCAGCATCTCTCTTCCTCAAGAGTTCTCCAGCCTTGCTCGTGTGAGCCAATGCGTGGGCTGCACAGGAAGGCAATTAGGAAGAATAATAACTAATGCGGATCACTTTTGTGCCGTTAAAGAGGTGTAATTTGGAAAATGGCAAATAATAGATTTTCTACCAACACCAACTGCGTGGCCTCTGACTCTAACCCAGCCCTCCTGCTGGAGAGGAGGACAAACACTAGAAAGTGCTGCAGATATTTGGACTGAAAATGCCATTGTTGTCATTTGATGTATTTGAAAGTGTGAAAATACGAATGCAACCTTGCTTTGGTTTTTTAACATTTTTATTTCATAAAATCTTCTCACATTTAATAGTCGATTAAAATGAGAAAATGATCCTGATTTGCCTTACATAATGTACTCTATCCTCATTTTGAAAATCTAAATACTTGCAGATGTTCTCTGTCAAATTTGATTATAATAACTGAAAAAAAAAATAAAATATTACAACACCCCCAAAAGATGGTTAAAATTACACTGCTGATTACATGCAATGAGTTAAAAACACAGATGTTGATCAAAGCTGAAAATTTGCTTAAAACAAAAAAGGGAGCAGCTCCTCTTGGACTGTCATTATTTATAAACGGTACGAATGGCTACAGCACCCGGGTGATTTCAGGACTTTCACCGCAGACAAGTCCTGCAACTTGTAAAGTGACTTGAGCGTGCGCTGGCTGTCGTAACGCACGGTGACAGTTTGCATCAGATCTTCGGTCTTTCAAGACGCCTGTCACTTTGGATTTTGCTCAAGATGTTTGACAAGCCTCTGACACACTCGAACCCCATTTTAAGCCCTGCACTGTATGCAGAACACTCATCTCAGCCAACAAATCACTCTCAAATGCCCCCTGCAATATTGAAGCGCCGCAGGACATCTAAGTGTGAAAATGAGACAAGGAACAATCATTGTTTGCACGGAGAGTCTTGTGTACGATGCTGTGTACTTCGGCAGATGAGGTAATAAGACTATTTGACCAGAAGAAGAGCCGCTCCGAGGTGTTTGTGTGTGTGCAATCTGCTGCTTTAAAGGGCCACAGCTATGTGGTAATGTGCTGCTTTCGCTGCATGTCTGTCTGCCTCGTTCAAGTTTGCTGGTGGTGTTCAAAGTCCAACAGTAAAATAAAAGCCATTATCTTCTTTTTGGAAGTTTTTTTTTTTTTTTTGCTTTTCTTGAAATATTTTTGATGTTTATGTGACTAATGTTGTCTTGAACAAGTTACTCCAGTACAGCAGGGCCATTTCCTAGTGACCTAGCGCAAAAATGAACTTGAAGGATGGTGGCAGATATGTGAAGCTCTGTAATATGTTGATTTTATTTTTAGATCGATTGGATTCTGTTGCTGTCCAGACGACTACACTTGCGCTATAAAGCTGAAATTTTGCTTCAAATTAAGCTGAATTTGCAACAGTAATCTTATTCCCATTTAAATATGAATATTAAACAATAAGCTATAAAACATGATCTGATCTGATATGATATGATATGATAGGGTGTGCTATGCTATGCTCCAATATCCTCTGTAATGCTACGTTCTGATATGCCATGCTTTAGTATGCTACTGTTCTACAATATTATGTTGACCTCTAAAATGTTATGCCATAATATCCATGTGACAATATGTTCTCATGCACTCTGATTTGTTCAGACATGCAGTAGCATATAATATTAAGATACATGTATAATTTCATATGTAGCATGTAATAATGAAATTTTTTTGTGCTCTGACATGGTATGCCACACTCTGATATGCTATGTAAGGTCATGCTATGCTTTAAAGTGCTCATTATAATATATTCAGATATAATACACAATGGTGTTTTCTGATATGCTGCTGTGTTTTTTTGCCATGCAGTGCGACTATGATGGTTTCTTCTGTGCTTTGCTATCAGAATAGCACATTCTGATAGCCATATGTGCCATTTGGATATGCTATGTATATTCTGATATTCTGTGCCAGGTTAAATAATGAAGTAGAGTAAGGATTGTCTAAAAATATCCACAAGGTTGATTATTCAGTAACATTTATTTGTTAGCTTTGTGCAAAAATGATTCAGTCATTCGTGTTAATGTGTTACGAATAGTGAATTACAAAGTTTTAATTGGTTATTGTATTGTAATTGTTTTATTTTGAAAAGCCAATATTCCAGAGCTGTAGAGTAGATTCATATCGTCCACAGGAGTTTGGTGGTACATTATTTTGTTTGCCATTTAGAATAAATGACTGAATAGAAGATTTTATAAAAAAAAAAAACATTATTTACTTGGAGCTCTACCTAGAGGCAAAGGAAGGAAATTATTAAAGTGGACTACTGCAGATGAGAATTTTTTTTTTACAGCATCAAAAAACATTTTTTACCATTCTTTGCCTGACACTTGTTGAACAGTTATTGCGCTGCCTTTCTTAAAAATAAACAGTTAAATGAATGTGTTGGGTATTTTTAGTCCAGACAGCTAAATAAAACAGATATCACCGCACCTTCCCTGTAATGGGCACACGAGACGCTAAATGTTTTTGCGTAAACCAATTCAAACATTGGGGAAACGCCTGCTGCTCTTTTAAATTTCAAAACTAAGCGTCGTGTTTTTTTTTTTGTTGTTGTTGGGGTTTTTTTGTATGTGTGTGTGGGCATTTCAAAGTCTAAAAGAGGCTTACGGCAAAAGCCGCAATATGAACTTCAAACGGAATGAAATGAACTTTCATTTGTCTCCCCGCGCTTCTATTGATTGAGTGGGAAAAATAAGAACAAAGACTTTTTGCCTCTCACTCATTTCTTTTCTGACCCCTTCCCTGCCTCTGCTTTTCATCTTTAAAACAACATTAATTGACGGAGACTCTCACGTTGTATCTGCCCATACCAAGCAGACATGGGGAAAAGGAGCGAGGATAAATCAATCTACCCTCCCCAGCCAAACAACCTTAATCTATTTGGAAAACAAAACGTATCCTGATGTTGTGTTTCGGCACTGTCCAACAATTTAGGCCTGAACAACTTGGTGACAGCCCTCTGGTTGTTAGCATATAGCATGTGGAATCAGTTATGGTCACTTTTATGTTCTGTGCCTCCAATTAATCGACCTGGCTGTGCTAACGATAATCAGAATATTATTGTGCACCTGTGTGCAATCTGTATGCTTCCTGCATGAATATGTATTTCTGTTGAGAAAGGTTTAACGATGCGGCACAACACTGACATGAAGCACGATCAATAAAGACCAAGGAGTTTTCCTAGATAAATTAGGGGAAGTGCAGTTTAGGGTTGGACTGAAAAAGCATTGAAAACATATTCTATTAATTATGTTTTTCAGGAAAAAGAAAACATAATTAAAGCCTCTATTTTGAGAGTGGACCAAACAAAAATAATTTGAAGTTGCCTGCCTCGGTTTGTTGTTATTTTGTTCCAGCCGACTTCCATTTTGAGACCATGAACAAACAAAGCCTTTCACAGCCTCGTTCCACTGCAAATTACTTTATTCCTATTGCTAGATCAATATTTTAAGTTACAGCTCCAGTCAAGTCTTAAATCATTGGTAGGCAAGTCCAACCCAAACCTCAGTTTTCTGATTAAGTCAGGTCTTCAAGCCTTTGACTGACACGTC
The DNA here is from genome assembly GCA_010277075.1 of Poeciliopsis retropinna. NCBI lineage: Eukaryota > Metazoa > Chordata > Actinopteri > Cyprinodontiformes > Poeciliidae > Poeciliopsis > Poeciliopsis retropinna. The sequence goes on from VMRM01000002.1 coordinate 5,938,732, forward strand.
TCTGAAAGGTGTGCGCAACCTGATGTGACTAGTCAGCTTTTGACATTGCTCTGTTGCCCAACTTAATTAGATGTTAGCAGCTTTAAGCAGCAATAAGAGGGACTTGTACCGCGTCTGAAATCTTAACATGCGTTTACGTCTCTCGTCGAGTCGCAGAAACGGGTTGACACCTTCCTATGTTACATTTATGAATGACACCAACACGATGTGCTTTTATTGTGAAGAACTGCATGTGTCTAGCTGAACTCCTCAAGTTCAAAATGTCCAACAGTGCACTTTGTAGGATTTGGCTGCACTTCGTCTGAGTTTGAGTTGGAACATTTACAGAATCATTTAAAGATTTGGTCATTCTTCAGTATTTGCGTAACAAGCCGCGACTTTCCAGATCTCAAGTGTGAGTCAAGTCGCAAGTTTTTGTTTTCTTTTTCTTTTCTTCTCCACTTCCACGTGAAATACGGATAAGATTCAGGCGCGGAGTTCCTACCCCTCTCTCTAAAGGTGACAGAATCTACCCAGCAGAGCAGCCAAATAATGACAAAGCCAGTCCGACTGGTAAACTCTGTACCGCAGTCATTAACATCATTATTATCAGTGGGAAAGAAACAAAGCCTGAGATGTTCAGAATATCTGGGACATACAATAAACAACAAAACTCCTTGTTCTGCTGTTGTACCGAATCAATAAAGATGCATCAGTCAAGACAAACACTGCATAACAATACCAGCCACCCAGCCCTCCTGCTTTATTTAGATTCTTTTATACCTGGCTCTGTTCCCATTTCACAGTGTAAAATGTCCTCATGTCACGGTTTTATCCCTTTCCGACAGAGAGGAAACAGGAATGCAAATGCTGCGCTCCAACTAATTACACATCCTGATGGCTTGGCTGCCTGTATGTATCCACCTGGCCCATTAACTTTCAATTCAGGGATTTTCCACACCATTTCTACAATTAAAGCAGTCAGGACATATACATCTCAATTCTGGCTCCTCTAAGTTCGGAAAATTGATGGACAACATTAAGCTAAAAAGATTTTTTTTTTTTTTTTTTTTAATCTTAAAGGTGAAAAAAACTAAACCAAAAAAAAAAAAAAAGCAGCACAACCTTTTACCAGCTAATCAATGCTTTTAGTTGAAAATGTTTTGCTAAATTGAAGCTATCCCCAGAATGTTTTCCTGTCTCCAGACGAATATTATCCGGCTGTCAGCTTTGCCAAAAAGCGTTAATCTGAGGAGAAAACGACAAAACTGGGATTTGTGGGACTTTTGGTCAAAAGCAGCGTTGCATTTATTCTTGTTTCCCTTCTCACATATAGTTATGTTACAACTACAAACGTGCGTGTATTGAAATATTATAGTGTTTTATCACTAAGTAGTACATAATTAGTCAGGTTAATTGGTCTTTCCAAATTCTCCCTTAGTGTGAGTGTGTGTGCATGGTTGTTTGTCCCGTTTGTTTCTGTGTTGCCCTGCAACAGACTGGCGACCTGTCCAGGGTGTACCCCGCCTCTCGCCCGGAACGTAGCTGGAGATCGGTACCAGCAACTCCCAACCCTATCAGGGACACGTATATGTTTGAGAAGTCGAAAATCCACTTGGAAAAACTCAGTTTTCAGAGACAATGTATTATTCCAAATAAAAAAATAAATAAATAAAAATTATTCTAGTTTATTTTTTTCCTCCTGTCTCTCTTTATTGGTTTCTGAGTGAGCTTTCTGCAGATGGCAGTAGGACTGCAGGTAAGTTAGATAGTTTTCAGATCTGTCTCATATTAAAACTCAGGGCATACAATGACAGCTTTAACAAATATGTAATAGAAACATTGTTTACAAAGTCACACTCTGCACCTTTAAAGCTTGTTGTGACAAACTGCAGACAACTTAATTAGGCAGGGCTTCTTTTGCAAAGCCCTGGAGTTGCACTTAAATCCTGCGTTATACACAACAACAACAACAAAGCGACATAAAACACTGAAGAGAAACATGAGCCGGGTTTGTGATCTGTATATGACTCCCATTAACTTCTTTTCTTCAGCGTTACACAAAGCACCCTTTTAACAAAATGTCACATTATACAAAGGATAACAAGTTGGCCGTGTTGTTCCCATTTACCTTCATCTGTGACCGAACTGAACCCGGCCACGCCGCGTAACCGCACGTCTACCAACGCCAGACGCAGCTGGCCTCGCTTTTCTCCAACAGTGTGAAATCATGAAGTTGGTCTAAACAACTTTTTGTTTTAAGACGCTTTTAGATTCCTCGCGGATAATTCATGAAGCTGCAAAGAAAGTTCACCCTCGGCGGCGTAATAAAGGAAACACAGAAAAGGGCCCATCTCCCTGTTGTAGCTCCTTTATTAAACTGCAGACACACACACACACACACTTGGAAAAAAAACAAAAAAATCATAACTGCTACAAATACGTCTAGCGCGGCGTGTCGTCGAAATTCAAAGCTTCATTATTTCGCATCTCGCTCTGCGTGAAGCCGCGTAAAGCCGTTTAGACGGTGGCGGCCATGTTTACCGCCGCCGGAAAGTGTGACAAGGAGATATGCTGCAAATCTAGGTGTCTAACTGCGACTGACAACAACGCTTAATTGCAGTGTGTTATCGCATTGTGGCATCATACATTCAGATACTTGTCGCCGGTGGGAAATAAATGCATGATGCAATGTTTTCTTTGTGCAATGCAAGCGCGGATATGCGACTTGCGTCTTTGTTAAGAAAGCGTGGCACCTTGAGGAATTTGTTTAAACCTTCATTACCGCGGAGCAGGCGTGGGGGGCTTTCTGCTCCCAACTTTACAAAGACAACTTTGAGATGTGAAAAACACATTTGATGTTTCTTCAAAAAATCGGTGAAGCCCGTTGTTTATTTTAAATTTTACTTTTTCAATTATATTTTTTTGGGGGGCTGGGAGGAGTACAGTAGAAGCTTCAAATGTGTTTCCAGTCTTCCAAGAAGTAGGCAATGATAATCTCTAAACCAAATCATGCAAAAGTTAAATAAATTGCTGATTTCTTCTTTGGTGGTTTAATAGCGGGGTTGTGACGCCGCAGACAGGGAGAGAGGTCTCTTCTCTGAAAGGCTCCGACTGATTAAGATCGCGCTTGATTAGAAAAGAAAAAAAATAAAAAAATCAGGGGACTGAAATTTGCAAAAAAAAAAGAAGAAGAAAAAAATCTGTTTTTCTTCTTCATTGCCAATGAAAGCTGAAATAAGAGAGGAGCTGATTCGTTTGCTTCAGATGGGAATATCTGAAAAACACAAGGTGAGACGCAGAGAAACCAAACGAGTTTCGGCTTGTCGTCTGGTCCAGTGCTGCCGCTCAACACTTTTCAAAAGGTGATGCTTTTAAATTTGTTTTAATATTTATTTATTGAGGTCAGCTGCATCTGTGAACATCGTTACAAATAGAAAGTATGTACCTGCAATGTGTTGTGCTGCAATAAGAAAACCGCAAATTGACCAAATCCTCTCATAATAGACTGCAGAAATGGGGACTTGAGTCACATGACTTGGACTCAAGTAATTAAAATCAAGACTTGACTTGGAAAAATGCTCAGAGACTCGGATTTGACTTTGACTTTCACACCATTAACTTGGGACTTTACTTGACTTGAAGCTCTTTACTTGAAAACACTTGATATTTTACTCAAGTCAAAAGTTTTAAACACATATTATTGATAAAGTGGTCTCATTAATTCATTTCACTCATTCGGTATTAACAGGATGTGTGCGTGAGCTGCACAACCAATCAAATGAACAGGATTTAAAAATAACAACTGGGGGGCAAAAAGCAAGACATGAAAAAAAACAAAAAAAACTCTCAACTGTTTGGTTAGTTAATTGGTCTCTAAATTCTGCTTATGTGTGATTAAAACGTTTCTTTCTTTGAATAAAATGTTTGCCTGGATCTCAATACCTGCCTGGGTTCTTCTGTCTTCATGGATTTGCATGTTCTCCAAGTGCAATAGTGGATTCCCTCTGGGTTCTCCGGCTTCCTCACAGAGTCCAAAAAGATGACTGTTTGGCTTATTTGACTTTTCTTGGTGGCCTTTGCCCCACGTTGTCTTTAGCTTAAAGTAGCTTTGGCTAAAACTACTCTTAGCCTTTTTTGTGATTAAATTTCATAAACATCAAAAAGTACTTTAATGTTTGCAGGTTCCTCTCCGGGTCCTCCGGCTTCCTGCCACAGTCTGAAATCTCGACTGTTTAGTTAATTGGACTCTAAAGTCTGTTAGTGACACACGATGTGGTGTGGTGGAAGGCGGTGAGGTAACGCAGCAGACGCAGGTAGAAGTGAGTATGATGGTTTTAATGGTGAAAATACTTATTTAAATATTACCTAATATTTAAATAATAACTTTATACCCATTGGGGAAAATATAGACTACATTTGCTTTGCAATGTCCCCACATGACGGCAGTTATATAGTAGCATCCAATGAAATTCTTGATTAATATGGGTTGATGTTATGTTGTTGTACGGTGTTTTAAGATCTTGTTCCGTGTGCCCTTTTTTAACTTCGAGCCCCTGCCCCTCCAAAGGTCTCTGCACAGCCCTGGTCATAATGATGAACCGGGTCCAGTTCCATCACAGGATGGATGGTGTGTTCATGAGGGAAACTACGGTTTCTTACACCCCTTTCCCACCCTGCTCCCATGTCAGTATTTTCCCATAAATATTCCCCCCACGGCTCTCGGTTTTACTGCCCCCTCCTCTGACAGTAGCACCAGGAAGAAGGGGAGTTTTTAAAGAGACAGAGGCCCAATTTTCAAGGCATTAAATTCGGAAGTCAAACTTCTTTGAAGTCACATTTGATATATGAAGCACATATCAAGTTACCATAGTTACTTGACTATGCTACAAAAGAACTGACCATCTTATTTCATGTAAATTTCCCAGTCTGCCGGACCCCCTCCCACCACCCTGACGCCACATTTGTGACATGCCGTTTGCAGAATGAATTGTCTGAAATAAAAGACCCACAACAAGCGCGGCAGCATGCAAACACTTCAGCAGCAAATTGTCTTGGTGACACACTCGGGCATTTCAGCGCCGAGAGCCAGACAATATGACAGGCTGCACTGTGCGGACTTGTTGTTAATACTTTTTTTCTTCTTCTTCTTCTTCTTCTGATTAATACAGATTGTGTCGTAATCTGGGAAAGCATCTCGGCATAAAGGATGAAGGACTACATATTTTTTTGTGTGTGTTCATCTCAGAAACTAATTGAAAAGGCCCACCACAGTGGTCTTATCACTCGTGTCCCCAGCTGAGCTGCAGCCGAGGGGGGGGGGGGGGGGGGGGTGATATGAATGACAGGGATGAAAAGGGAGACTTAATGAACAGCATGTGACTGTTGAATAGACAGGTGTGTTTTTTTTTTTTTTTTTTTTTTGGGGGGGGACCTTAGGATTTTTTCTTTTTTAATAAACCGGTGTTCAGGCAGTCAGATCCAACATTAATATATGCCGTGTGTGTTGTAAGCACCTTTAGTGACGGACGAATGATCAAGCAGAGCTGATCTGAATGCAGCGTTTCAACCCTCGGAATAACTTCATTTTGTTTTTTGTTTTTTTTTATGTATACTTTAAACAGGTGCACACATGACCCAAGAAGAAAATAATTAGCTTGCCGCTTCTTTTCGGTTTGAAAGGCAGCAGGAAGAAGTGAACACGTATTCAGTCCCTCCCTTTATCTCAGTTTAATGAAGAATATCGCTTACAGATTCAGGGATGATCAGAAGTTTGTAAATAAAACCATGTTGTGGTATCCCTGTGCGTTTTCAACGTACCATGCTGAAGATTCAGCAAATAAATTCTGATACATAAACAAATGATTACAAACAGACTCTCATCACACAAGAAAATCTACTGACCCATAATAGTAATATAATAATAATAATAATTATTATTATTATAGTAGTAATAGTAGTAATAAGGACAACCAGACATATAGCATCAGAATAATGACCAACTTATTGCCAACATACACACTAAACATTCTTTACTGTGTCATATAACCAGCAAAAGTAGTGATAATAAAATAAACTTTAAAAAAAACGAATGATAATGATAGTTACATAATAATAAACTACTAGTAATAATGTTAATCACAACAGAAGATATTAAGGAAAGAAAACTTATATTTGTGTTCATCCCCTACTCGCCTGTACGCTGTGAGTACTCCAACTTTCTAAATACTACACCTTAACGTTTCATGGTTTAAGCAATTTGCTGGCATTGAGTTGTGCGATAATGCCAGCAAATCTCGATACCTTAATTGCATTATTTATCAATGTAAAGAAACCCAAGACTCCCTACTGCAACATTTTATATGAACATGGCTGCAGTAAAACACTGGACTTTTTGTTTTGCACTTTTCCCCCCTCCATCTGTCAGCACGGTATATAAAATATACCACAATTTCTTAAGGATCAAGGAATAGCATCTAAATGACAGGAAGGTCCCTGACCTCTTTCCCCTGTGACCCCACAAAGGAATGGTTTGATATGGTTTTATTTGCTTCCCTGCCAAGAGACAGATGAGAAGATCCGTATCATGTTTTTTGTCTGGAGGGTAAAAACGAGACTGCAGCCAATTTGCCAAGCTAAACATAAAAACCAGAAACTGGGTCCAAGGGCAAAACTGCGGGAAATTTATCTTCCGGTCAGAAATGTACATCTATTCCTCAAGGGCGTTAATGTTCGGTCATTTCAGGGCTTTTAATGATTTATTTGGGATTGCGGATCTTGTTGACCCTGTGAATTTAATCCACACCGGCTCAACAGGCTCAGATCTACAGTATGCACGGCCTACTCTAATATAGTTAAGTGAATGTCTCTTAACAAAAGTAACTTCTACCACACACTTGCTGTAGACATCTGGCATCATTTTGTCTTGATATCTGAGCACTTTTCTTAGCAGAATTGAAGGAGTTTGTTTAAGTCGGTGGGCTTCCTGGCACAATCCGTGGTGCAGAACACCTCAAAAGATCTCTTTATATCACATTTAACTGAGTTTGGTAGGTTAAATATTACATTTAACTGAGTTTGGTAGGTTAAATATTACATTTAACTGAGTTTGGTAGGTTAAATATTACATTTAACTGAGTTTTGTAGGTTAAATATTATATTTAACTGAGTTTGGTAGATTAAATGTTACATTTAATATTACATAAATATTACATTTGCACAGGTTTGCGTCAGACATTTTCCTCCAGTGTTACAGGCAGGAAGTAAAGAGATAAGACATGTGGCCATTCACCCTAGCTACATGAAATCAGTATTGCTTAGAGTAGACAACCTATTATTTTATTTGGAAACTTAAATTGCCTGCCCAGAGCCAAAATATGCTTTTTAGAGCTTCCAGAAGTAAAAAAAAAAAAAAACATGTGGGAATAAATGTGTTAGCATGCTAGCATACATGTGGAACCTGTAGACGACACTCAAGACTCTCAAGTCTGAATAGAAGAATGTCTAGTCAAAGTTATTGTTCAAACTTGCTGATATTCTCTAAAATGTCTGTGACTTCTGTTCAGCATGTTCAGGGACATTGAGCTACAAAAACATTGGTAGCTTTGTCCAAATATAGGTGTGAGTGTTGACCAAGAACAACGTGCCTGCTCAAAAAAGAAATAAAAAAACAACAAAGAAATGTTTTCAAACTGGACTAAAATTTGAAACTTGTCACAAAGACACACCAGCTGCCTTCTGGAGGTAAGTTTTAGTGTCAGACTAAAATTGAGCACAATGACAGGATATTTGGAGGAGTCGAGGTGAGGCTCTCAGAACCACGGCGAATGTAAGATCTTCAAATTTCAGTAATTCTTATGACAGTGTGTGTTGTTCTAACTGGAAATGTAGATATGTGGGGGTTTTGGTTTTTTTTTTAAACCTACTCTTTTATATTTAAAACAACATTTTGACCTGTTGGATGTAAAAGCTTGCGTGACTCTTTCAAACAGGCATTTTCCTCTTGGTTATTTCACCGAAACGATTTTTTCTTCTTCTTTTTTTTTCATACGTGGACTGAAAAGAAACAAAACAGCCTCAGTCATGAAATAAATTGCAATACGTCGAAGTAAAGTGAAGGCGTTCACAAATACCTTTGAAAGCTTGAGAGCTTTTGGTGGGTGTCTGGGGAGGAATATCAACCCTTTCAGAATAACAACGTGGCATTTGAGACTGACATTTGTACAAAATGTATACCGCCGTTCTGGATATTCTTCTGCAGCCGACTGTACTTCACCCCACTTAGGTTTGAATCTCTCACTTTCTGATCATTGATGGTTCCATATAAAACACAGGGACAAACAAGTAGCAGAATTTTTTTTTTATTTAATTTTTTTTTTCTTCTTTTTTTTAGGCAAGTTCTGTGGCAGTTTCTAAGTAAATGGCAAACTAGTCATCCGTGCCCGCAACAGTGACCTGTTATCAGACACAGAGGGAATATAAAGCAGAATGCATCCCCTAGCTGAGCATTCATCGATGGTGTGTTAGAAACAGTAATGAGTTTTATTAGGTTCCACTTGAGGGAGAAAAGCATATTTAATATAATTGCATTTTCTGACTCCACTGTAGATTACAGTACTGGGCCGATTCTCTCTTTGTCGAACCAGAAAGATACGGAGCACCGAAAGTAGGAGAAAACGCAAACAAGAATTTCCAGCATCTCCTTCACGATGTTGGATTTCAATGTTTTAGTTTTATTATTATTATTATTTTTTTTTTTTTTTTAGCCCAGGATTAATTAACAAATGGATTTATTTTTTATTTTGTCTGGACATTCTGACTGGTTTGCTCTAAAAACCTGCATCCTTGTCTTTTACAGACTTGTTTCTTTGATTATTGATACATACCTGCTTGAATTATGGATTCAGACTTACCATGCTGAATAGAATAATCTTTAGAACAATGTCTGGGAGACACCAAAAACTACAGAAAAGTGCTAAAGAAAATAAAAAAAAAAAATAAGTCAAACTGTGTTGTAAAGTACGCAAATACCAATCCAGTGAGACTCGATGCCATGCATGGAAAGTACTATCAAGACTCAAACCTCAGTCTGCTTTGCAGAAAACCATTCACTTTTATTTCTCAGCATTTGACACCGAGTGATCTGAAAAAGCAAAACTGTCAAAGGAGGCAGGGTGTCTCAGAGATGACAGATAAACAACAGTTGCTCAAATAACCACTCTTCATAAGCAAGGTCTGCAGAACATCACTAACCCTAACCCACCCAACAGAGAGAAGACCTCGCCGGTTGCCAATGTGGAAGGGCGCCAATTCTGTCACTTAAAAACAGAAAATGAAGGTTACATTTTTTTTTACAGGGTCTTAATAATTAGACAATTCCATATTGATAATGAAAATTGGCCGAACCGATGAGTCTCTATTCCAGCAGGTAAATGGACTGAACGTATATTGCCCTTTTCAAGTCATTTTGAGCACTCAAAGCGCTTTACACTAGAGTCACATTCACCCATTCGCACACACATTTATACACCGAAACGCAGACCGGTAGGCAATTTGGGGTTAAGTGCCTTGCCCAGAGGCACATCGACATGTGGCATGAGGAAGATGGAATCAAACCTATAACCTTCTGATCGTAAGACGACTACTCTGCCGTAAAGCCACAGTCGCCCACAAGAGCCACAGTCACCCACAGTACATTAACACAGATCACTGATGGGGTTATAATGGCATGAGGGATATTTTTGGCTTTTTCCATCCGTCCGTCCCTACCTCCATCCCTCCATCCAGTAGCAGCTTCAGAAGAAAGGCCCAGACTTCCCTCTGACCAGATGCCCGAGCCACCTCAACTGGCTCCTCTCGATGTGAAGGAGCAGCGGCTCTACTCTGAGTCCCTCCCGGACTCATAAGCAAACCTGAGTGTTGTTGTTAAAACATGAAACTACGGCTCACTGACATAGTTGACGAAGGATTGTTTAATTTATTTGGAATGTAATCAAACCATAACCCTAAAGTGACTGTAGAACCAAGAAATGGTTTTAAATGGCATCTTGGAGGAGCTTCTTAAAGAGACAGAGACCAATTTTAAGGTGTCAAATTGCAAAGTTAATTCTGTTAATTTATGTTTGACATATGCAGCATTTGAGTTTACTACTGAATGTAACACAGTTGCTTGATTGTGCCATAAAATGGTGCTATGTTCCTGGCAAACCCATTACACCGCTCCCACAGGGCCTTTTGTTCACTTTTTCCTGTATCTGCAGAATTTCAATCGAAGACACTGGAGTTTTTCCGGTGAAAGTTTTTGAAGAAATCATTCTTGCCACTGGTGCCCTCTGTGGCCACGTGCCCACAGAGCCCCATTTGGTTCAGTCATACTTTAATATGGGGTGAAGCCCTGTGGTCTGTCTCACAGGCAGGTCTTACTAAATCTCCTCTAACCCACACATACTGAGGGAGTTTTAAAACTGTGAAATTTCCTCGTAACTTCCTCAGAAGAGCTGTGTCTCTGAAAGCAGCAATTTTGATGCACTCACACAACTCTCCTCTCCACGCCATTAAAAAAAAAAAGAATAAACTGGGGGTAGGTGGACAGTGTACTTTTTTTTTTTATGCAGGAGAGCTTCCTTTGTTAACGGAGCTCTAATAAATACTGAAACGAAGCACGTTTTGAAGAAGTTAATTTCGGCGTTCAGTAGACATTTCTTTATGACCTATTGATAACTTCTTTATTAGTGATTAAAAAAACTTTGCACATTTGTGGGCCATCAAAAGTCAGTTTATTTGCATTTATTTCTTCTTATTTGATGGCACTAGTTCACTGTTAAACGACATGCAAAAACTTTCAAATTAAAATAGATTTAATTCAGTTTCAAATGACTCAGCATAAAGGGAAGTTTACTGTCTCGTTTGGGAACTCGGTCAAACCAAATAGTAAGACATCTCTAAATCAATCAGGTCAAGCCAAGCTAGCTCGGTTTATGTAGCATTTCCATGGCCTGTGTGGGGGATGTGCAGGCAGCACCGATCGGGACTCAACCACAAAACACAGTCATATAATTATTTTACAATGATTTAGTCACAAGAGATTATTTTTGTTTCAGATTTAACACCAAAAAGGTGTAACTTCAGGGTGGACTTTGTCAAAAACAACATACCATGAAGGAACCCATTTGAAATATTTACCAAACTTGGTTAATAATTTTATTTTTATTTTTTTAAATCAAATTATAACAACTCACCTCCTAATTAAGTAAAACAAGAAGAAACAAGAAAACAAGAAACAAGTCTGAAGACTCCAGGTTCAGTCACTCACGGTTAAGTACGTTGTCTCCAGAGGTAAGGCTGCCATGCAAGCAGAGATTCAAACCATCAACCCACCAGTTACTGGACACGCGCCGTCTGCCACCTTGCCTGAACAGTAGAAAAAAAACAAAATGTGATTCATCCGTGAAGAGTGACACCTCTTCAGTGTGCCAGACGTCATCGAATGTGAGCATTTGCCCATTGGAGGCGGTTACGGTGACGGCCTGCAGTCAGGTCGAGACGCCGGTGAGGACGCCGAGCGTGCAGGCGAGCTTCCCCCCCCCGAGACAGTTTCTGACAGTTTGTGCAGGAGTCACAAACAGATCGCTGCGGTGGATTTGTGGGCGGCCGGTCTCAGATAATTTTGGAGGCAAACATTCTGGATGTGGAGATCTGTGGTTGTGAGAACCGGTTGGATGTACTGCCAAATTCTATGAGACGGCTTATGGTAAAGAACTGTGCTTTAAAATGAAGGGAAACAGATCCAGTGGACATTCCTGTGGTCAGCACGCCTCGAAACCTGTGACGTCTGTGGGATTGTGCTATGTGATAAAATTCACCAAGAAGGAAGTTGGAGTCCTGGGAAACTGAACCCCAAAGATTTAAAGCGGTGGTATCCACTAGAAAGCAACAGAGACTTTTATTAACGCAACGCTTCAATTGTTCTAAGACTTTGCATCGTTGGTGTTTTTATGATATAATTAAAGCACTTTGAGCTGCCTTGTTGCTGAAATGTGCTATACAAATCAACTTGACTTGACTTTTATCGTGTCACCTGTGCAGGGATCATGATGTTTAATCAGCATCTTGACATGCCACATCTGTGTGGGTAAATCAAAAACTATTTTGCATTAGCTGCATCCTCTGATCTAAAAAAACAATACAAGCATGCGTCGCATTTTGTGTGCTAAATTTACTATGAAATATAAATATTTTTAATATAGTGAGTTGGTTTAGCGCTCATGTGGTTGATAAATTTTATCTGAGCCCATATCTACCGGATTGTTGTAACTTCAGATGATGCGATGATCATCTCATTGCGCAGATGAAAGAAGTTCTGGCTGTTCCACTTGCTTATATTGTGCTGACTCCAGGACTGCAAGCGACTGTGGTCATGTTTTACAGAGAATATAAACGTGTATGTAGTCCTCAAAGATATGTAATGTAGTGTAATTTGAGCTAAGGGAAACATGTCTATGTATATAAAAGTGACCCTATATTGGAGCCTTGAGGAACTCCATTTAAAAAAATCTTTTTGTTTTGTTTTGCACAGTTTTTTCAAATTAAAACTGAGAAACTTAAAAACAATGTTAGCTTCCGTATGAGGCGCGGGGGGGTTCTATTGAGGTGTGCGGGTTAGGCTTCTTGAAAAGTAGCTTTGATCAGTGAGCCTGCGGGAAACATCCCGAGTGAAAAGAGGCGCCGACAGTCTGCAACAGCTCACGTTCAACGCAGCTGAGAACACAAACCAACTTGTGAGCACCGCTGCATTACCGACACCCGTTCTGTTCTGTCGGAGACGCAAACGCCCAACGCCGGCAATTTAGCAAATTAGAATCAGCCGAAGTTACGGGTGAAGGTAAAATACGTGTTAACATTTACAAATTTCTTTTAAAAAGCAAGACTTAACGGACAGTTTACAAAGCGTAGGGTAAGCTTGTGTCTGACTGCACCTGCACAAATATATGCTTTTTCCTTCAAAGGCCGTCCACTCGACACCAAGGTGGAAGACATCAAATCAAAGGTCAGATCTGAGGCAGTAGCTTAAGGGCAGTCTGAGGATGAGAGAAGGATGGGAGAGGTGCAGAGGCCAGCATGGCTTCCAATCTAAATTCAGATGGCCTCCTTACCCCGGTGTTTACTCAGAGTTATTCGTTTTCCTCGAGTAAATGTTTTGGGAAGGAAGCTACTCTTTTGAGACTGCAGCTGTGCACCGGGTGATTTGGAGCAATAAAACCAAAAACAATTTTACGTGCGCTTTAAAAGCCGGAGTTTGAAGCGGCTTTCGAAACCTCCTTTTGGGTATGAGTGATTGATTTTTTTTACTTTTTATATCAAAGTAAAATGAAAACACTTAAAGCTGAAAAGCTATTCTTACTCTTATATTTACACCCTTTAGCCACTGAGAGTTGCTTTATTTTTATGGGCTGACGGTAGGAAAAGTGATATTTATGGTGGTAGTGGAAGCCTGGACATTCAGCTTTGCAAATTTTATTTATTTTTTTCCATCAGCACCATAACTTTTGCATTGTACAATATAATAAAAACAATAAAAGCTGCATTTCATCCTGTCTCAAAACAAGCAGTTGATGGGAAATCCACGGAGGCTTATCGAGTCTAAATGGATTATTTTTGACCTGATTTTAACCTGATGAGCCACAAAATATGTTTCTGCAGACAACAAACAGCACAAGGCCGACATACCAGGACAGCGCATGTTGTTAATGAAGTTTTTATATATATATATATATATATATATATATATATATATATATATATATATATATATATATATATATATAATTAAGGTAGCTGTCTAACAGAAAGCAGCCCCGCTCCCCCTCTGCATGTAATTTGAATAATATGTGTCAATGCAGCCGGCTACATTGGGAAATCATAATGTGGTTCATCCCCAGCGTGGCCCGTTTTTAATTCACAATGATTTTCTGTTTGGTCGATCGACCAGTTGAGCAATAATTAGAGACCGGTTCCAGATTCTACATTACCGACTCGTCAAGATCAAGGTGCTTTTCAAAACAAGGGCTGAGCAAAACAGTTGTTTCTTCTCTCTGCATATACGCGTACAAAAGAAGCCCGTGACGGTTTTGTGTTGTAACCTTCAATTTTCTGCCCATTCTTCCCTCGAATCCCCTCTTACAATGTGTCACCAGCCTCTGCGCCGCCCCTCCGCCCGTAATGACACTGCGTGTGCACGGCAGGCCTCTTTTAGAAACACACTCTCTGTCCGCAGCCCTGCTGAAACTCTGCGACAGCGCGCGCCTTCGTGCCTCGCCATGAACTTCTGCGGCACGTGGCTTTGAGATGAAGTTCATTTATTCCACTGACCTCAATCTCATTAACGACAGTTCATTCCAAGGCCCCAGAGAGCGTGTGAAGAGTATTTTATATTTATAATGGACAATATTGTTGTTTTAGCTGAAAACGTGTCCTTGAGGTGTATTCGAAGAGTCGCTTGAGAGCCGTCTAAAGGTCTCGTGTTCCAACAGAAATTGCAGGGAACACGTCTTTGAGTGACATTTCTTTTTCTTTGGAAATATAATTTATGATATTTCTTCTGCATTTGAAAACTGCACTTCACACAAATCCAACAAAGTTCTTGTCATTAATGGCAGGGAAAGTGTAAAGTCTCTAAATCTGGCCAGTAAAACCTGGCCAGTATCAATGCTTACAACATCAGCATTGATGTTGTAATAAAGCAAAAAGAAAAAAGAAATGCATCATGTTAACCTAAATTTGATCTTTTCAGTTGGTCCCAGGTATTAGAGAAACCTACGCAGATGTGTGAATATCTTAAGTAACACTAAGAAATTCAGGAAAAATAAACAATCTATTTTAAAATGCAGTTTTTTTGGTAAGGAATAAATTAGGACACCCAAATATGAGAAGTCCATGGCCCAAGGTAGAGTTGAATTGGCTCAAAATAATTTGAATTATAATGTTAGCATTATTCTTAGTAAACCAATATTATTGATGATATAGGTATATGGAGTAATTATATGTGAACTACAATTGTTTTATTGGAAAATATATAGATATATAAATTTAAATTTAAGCCCAAAAGAATCCAGGAAAGTTTTTATTTCATGCAACTCTTTTAAGACTTCCTTAATGAACTCCCCATACCAACAGAATAAAAATTGGAGAGAGAGAGAGAGAGAGAGAAATAAAAATATGAAACCCAATTAGGCCTGGCTAAAACACTGCTTTTCACACCTGATGAAATTCTGTCTGTTTTCATAAAGACTCTCATCCCGCACTCCCCACTCATTCATTAAATAACGGAACTTGGTAAGCACAGGGGAGGGAAAAGTAATCTGTGATGCCGAGGCTGTTGCTTGACGAGCTGTGTCTCCTGCGCAAAGCTGATTCGAAAGGTGAATCGCGGTTGCTTGGAGGAGATACCGAAGGCGCTTCACTGGCAGTCGTCTCTTCGTTAGCTTATCCTGAAAGACAGGGATCATGAAGAGGAAATGGTGTTGACCGTTTTGTTGGTTGTGTGTCAGAAGAATTACAGTTTCTCATTTTTTTAGGAACAAGTAAGCAGACAGTAATCCTGGGTATGATGTGTGTTGATGTCTGCAGTGATATTTGGATTAATGAAAGGCTTCTGAGCAAGTTGTACTTTCGCCATTGGCCTTTGGTGTAATTCTGGCTAGATATTTAACCGCTATTACAATGTAGCATCCTGTGTTTCCTACTCTGCTATCTGCTCTGCTACTCATGACACTCATGCTATTCACCTGTGTGCGATCATTGCCGTCTGTCACTCATTCATGTTTCCACCTCTGTAAGTTCCTTCCACCAAAATGTTTTCTACCAGATTATTTTGAGCCTTACATGTATTGTAGATGGATAGCGATTATTGCCTGGCCTTCCTCGCCTCTCCTATTCTAGCCTCGCCTTGTCATATTGTTTTTGTCCACTGCGTTCCCTTACCCGGCCAATAACGACATATTGAATACCTCTGCCACTTTCGTATCTGTCGCATTAAACTCGGACCAAACTGGAAAGTGCTTCTTTGGATCTCCCCAGGCTGATTCTCATACCTCGCGCTCTCGTCTGAAGGAACAGAGCGGATCTGTTTCTCATGAAGAAGTTTGCGGCCTTTATCTTTATTTCCCCTTAAAAGACGCCAATTTCATACCAAGTCCTCATAATTTAATGTTAACTTTCCAGAGGCTTATTTGTAGCCCCTTTTTTTTTATCCATTCCAAAGCCAATTTTGACTGGAATATTGTCCTCTTTCATAAATTGAGACATTGTTCCAACCATCTGAACCAAACCGTTATGTTTTGAACAAAGACTTTTAATTTTTTGTGGAACAAAGGAAGAAAGCTAATTTTACAATTTGATTGCTGAACAATTCCAAAAATCAACATCTTCAAGCTCGACAATTATTTTTATGTCGTTTAGCAGTTGGCCCAAATTGACAAGCCAGGAACGTTTCTGTCCTTTTGTATGAAGCTAAATGTCGTTCGGCTTTGTCAATTTATGCGTCTATAGTAAAAGGATAAAAACGCTGGGATCGACGCTTTTTGATTGGAGCCGTTAACCATAACGGCAAGATAAATGCAGAATTGGAAGGAAATTGAAGAAACTCTCCAATCATTCCAGCATCTAACAGTCAGAAAAAAAAGCTTCAACAATCCCAACAGACCGACAATAGGAAAGTTGATTTTTAAACTTAAATTTCACTTTTAAAATATCTGATTTCAGCGTTACGTGTTGGAGCAGTACATACACGGATTAGAAAACGTTCATAACGACCAATCGTGTGCGAGGTGAATTGGTGAAACGTCTCAGAGATGTTGTTAGCATTGCCATGCAATTCTAGAGGGACATTTCAAATTAATAATTAAAGCCACAACATAATGACATCCACCCCGATGATAACTGCATAAACTATATGATTTACGGAGTGCGGAGACATAATTGTAAATCTATATATCATATTAGAGAAACAGCAACAACAACATCAAAAACCTCACTTGTGGTCAGAAAATGCCATGAAAAATAGTGTTTAATTGAATTTAAAATCTCAATCAGTGATCTCGCCTCCCTGAGGAAGCGCTCGGCGTCCCAGACGGCACAAGACAAACGCGGTGTTGTGTCGTCGTAACAATGCAAATTAACATACAAATAGGGTCGCCGTAAAGCCCGGCTAACAGTTTACAGGCCACTAACTATCTAATTAAACCATCTAATTAAAGCCCATTCTCATGTTTCCATGAGACTTGCTTAAGGAAAAGCCAAAAAAAAAAACGAGTAAAAATAAATCAGCTGCCAATTGAAAACTTTACTTTAATCAAGACGGTGAGATTCGCCAGAGGGGGATTGTGGGAGAGTCTGAAAGCTCTGGTGTAAATCTGTGGGGTCAAACAGTCGCCACTTCAACGGCAGTCAGTGAAATCTATAAGAAACAGCGCAGTGGAGTAAATAAACTGGCAGATAGGATCTCTGCAGCTGAAAGCATAATGCTGCTGTATGTACGAGCAGTAAAATCTAATTCTCGGTGTGGTTTCACTTGGAATAAAAAAAGAAGAAGAAGAAAAAAAGCTCAGCATAATGGCTCACACTGAATACTGTTTCTTTCTCACTCACTTGGAGGTTTCAGTCTGTTTCTGTGCATTTATTTTTGTACTGGGGGGGGGCAATAAAAGAAGCAAGTTTGACAGTCCTTCAATGCAAAACTGTTGGTAAAAGTGTTTCTAAGCCACATGCTTATCTCTTTTGCTGCTGTAATTGAAAAAAAATAAAAATAAAATGAGTTTGATGTGTGAAACCAGAGTGTTAAAAACTAATTTGTGCATCCAATAGGATTACCGTGTGAAGGTTAAAATATCCTGTTGGGTTCTGTGACATCCCAGTCGGCTTGTTTTGTGATTTAATTTATTTATTTTTAACTGTGGTGCACGTTTGAGCAAAATGCACTCTTACTCCGATTTGTAAGAGTGCCTGAGAAAAGTTTTTGCACCTTTTGAACGTTTTCGCAAAATACGTTTTGACATATTGTTTGACATATTTTGGGGTTTTGTCACAAAGACAAACTTACTCATACATGATGGAGAATGTCTGTGAAGATATAGCACAGGTCTAAAAGAAAATTAAATTTCATAAAAGTTACATACAGTAATAAATATTACACATAATGGAAAATATTTCAAATCTTCCATCGCTGTAATTTTGATCAGACAAAATCCAGTGTTTCATAAAATTTGTGGAAAAGTCGTAGCATATTAGCAGAAAGTTGAAAGGAAGGAAAAAAGTGTGCATACATCCCTCACGACCAAGATTTTTAATGACATGTTGCCTGAACGAGCTCATTTATTTAAATTAAAATGTTGTTTCTTGCTGAATGGAAACACCACAATGGTGTTTTTTTCCGACATTATCTGAAGAAAGGCAAAAAGATTTGTGCACATTTGTAAATGAGATGCAGCGACTGACGGTTTGTGGTGCCAGGTCGACTGCTGGCGTCGGTCCACTGTTGAAGTCCAACACCTTCCAGGAAAACTGTGCAGTGCTTCACGCTTCCTTCTGCTAACAAGTTCTATAAAGATGCTGATTTCAATCTGGCTCCTATCCACTCTGCCAAAAGTACCAGAAGATGGTTTAATAACCATGAGGTTACCGTGCAAGTCAGGTGGCGGCTCACCTGAGTTGACCCTCCAGGTGAATCTGTGAAGTCTTGTAAAGAGGAAGGTAAGACACACTAAAGCCAACAAGGCAGATGGCATGATTATTTGAAAGTAGGCTGACAGGAAAGAGGGCAAGGAGAGAGGGGAAGACATTCTTCCCGGAATCGAACCTGCGACGGCCGTTTCGAGGACTAAGGCCTCCAAACGTGGGCTACGCCACTGCAGCGCAGTGACTTTTGTGTGTTTTTATGTACTTTGAACGTTCTTATCGCTGAAATGTGCTATACATATAAACTTGATTGAACCTGATTGATAATTTATGCAAAAAGAGGCTCAACAAATATGGAGCACAAGAAACAAACATGTTTCCCATGTTTCCTTCAGTTAGTTTTCCCCCCACATACAGCATTTTGGATCAAGGCTACCAAAGTTGATTTTTGTTGCTTTTGTCAGTGGGTATTCCTGTGGTGACTCTTCCATAAGGGTCAGATTTGTGAATTGCACAAATAATAGTGTCTCTGTTAACAAATCCTTTCACATAAATCGCGGATCTCTCCGCAGTTATGCACCGTTTTGAAAACCTGTTGAGGTTTCTTTTCTGTTTTGTGATGAAATGTGAAGACGTTATTGTGGCGTGCCTGTTTTTGCAAGGCACCGTGACGGCCCGCAGTCGCCTTTGATAAAGGTTCCGGCTTGCCGATTCTCTCCTACAGAAGGAAATGTCACCAACAGACACGTGAGAAATCCTTTCCCAAAAATATTTTGTCGAGATTAAGTCTAGGATAAAGGATTCTCTCCAGTTATTAATTTGCTGGTAATTTGTGATTTGATTATCAAGATCCTGTAACGTCTTCGCAATAACTCGACTTGATCTGACGCTCCATGCAACCCCGTTCCTAAAACTCGTCCCACATGTACATTTGTTTGCCCGGCTGCAAGGTTTGATGGTGAAACATGGCTTCCATACATCTCTATTAATATAACACCATTACTGGTGTTATGTCATCAGTTTGACTTTGACTTTAATGTGGAAAATTATAGGCATGGTATTCTTCATTAACAGTGGGTGGCCACGGCCATTTGGCTCCTGGCAGAAATAGACATGGACAGTTTGATGCTAATGATCCTGGATTTGCATTATGATGATCGTTCTACTGTACGCCAGCATTTCGAGCCTGCCGTCTCCAGCTGTGCTGATAATTGTACCCAACCGAACATACCAATACTTTGGCGGCACAAAACTTGCTCCTTTCTCAACCCTGCCACCCCCATATTTATAGTCATGCAAAAGCTCATGTTGTATTTTTTTGTTGTTGTTTGTTTTGTTTTCCTATTATACATAAAATTGTGTTTGTCACCAAGTTCCCTGCAGAATGAATGCACATCAAACAACTTGTTGTGACAGTATCTTTACATAATATGTCTAAATGTTTTTTTTTTTTTTTTTATATTAAAAAATGTTAAGACAACCTGCTTTAAGCACAGTATGAATTTGGTTTTGCTAAAGCTCGCGTAGCATCAGTTCTGTAATAAAGCAATGTTCCAACTGTTCATTCTTTTCAGATTTGCAAATATTTTAAGCTTCTTATCTTGCATCAAATGTTTGCATTTGACACAGGTCCAAACAGCAAGTCCTGTTGTCTTATGTATTTACCTATCGTCAGGTCAACCGGTAGTAGTTTGATGGGGGTTTACGGATCGTTGTTCATTGGACATTGTGGTTACTTCAAAAGTTTTAATGAAGTCAAGGTCAGAATTATGACCAAATTATTCAGAAGGCAACCTATAAATGCATTATAAAAGCACCATCAAATCACCTCCATTTTCCTTTACAGTTGTCACTCAAAGTGTAACTAAGCCCCTAACAGATGATATCTCTAAAAAGCTTAGGTTTCAAGTAATCTTTTAATTTCACCAACAGTATTGTTCTCCAACTGGAAGTTTTAAAATTGCCCTTAGAGAGTCAACACCTAAATCCGATGAGCGCAGCTCCAGACGAGTTTAGCGGGGTCCGTCGACTTATTTTGGGGGGGCAAAATGAATCTGCGTAGCTGAATGCAGACAACATCAGTGGCCTACAGCCTACTTGTTAACAAACTTTGAGGTGCTATATTGGTATTCGCATGTCATCTTTTTGCGAACATTATCTGTATTGAACAGTATTACTCAACTCATTCGGTTAGCTTGGGGGGCAAACTGTGCAAAGTTCTTTGTGTTTTGCAGGTTTGCTGTCGTGATTCTAACACACACCTGTGTAGCTCTGCACAGCAGCAGCAGGTCTCAGTCGCTGCCACAGGTGTAAATCCAGCAAGTCGTAGCGCCCGTGTTGCGTTTAAAGGAAACTCAGAAAAACAGGTTACGACATGTTAACAACGAATTATACATTTTTAACTGCTGAAAACAGTGACAGGACACAGAAATGGGAAGTGCGGAAGCCCCTACTGCATCAAATTGATATAGGAATAACAGAAAGTTGGCCATTCTAAGGTAAAAACAACAAACGGCTTCCAGTCCAGAGGGGGCACGGCTGATTCTGTGGGCGGACAATGCCCCCCAACGCCCACCCATGCTGCCAGGCCTGGATGAGCTGGATGAGCGAACTAGGGATTAGTTGATCTCAAAGTGCTAAAGACAAAATGTTGATACATTTTCACCCTTTTTTCTTCGCCTCAATCAATTGTTCAGTACTGAAAAAACTATACATAATTAAGACCTTTTTTTTTTTACTGTCTTTCTGTTTGCTTGAGCCAGATCAATGATTTCACCCATTTCAAATTATTGATTTGGATTACAAACTGTTATGATCAAACAATGTCTCTTCAAATATTGCTGTAAGAAATAGAGGACACATTCACTGCACTGGTTTTGGTATATATATATATATATATATATATATATATGTATAAAGTTCTAATTTTTTGCCAGTAAAACATAAAAGTCAGCACAGTACTTTCTAAATCGGGGAAGGTGACTCTTCTGGTCAGACGCTGTGCCGGCATCCAGGACTTAAATAGAAAATACTCTGGAGTTATGCGATGAATTTATTGGACCACTTGGGCTAATAGATCATTTCGAGCCTCAAGAGGAAGCGAAGTGGCAAAAAAAAGAAATTCCGAGTGCAGGGCCCCATCAGTCCCTCAGAGTTCAGACTGGTATAAATGGTGGGAGACTGAAACAATATTTCTCTTCAGCACATATAGAGACAGGAAAGTCAAGCTCAGGCCTCTCCAGTCAACTTGAGACACACACACACACACACACACACACTATTCCTTGACAAATTTCTTACCATCAAGCATCGGCGAGTCGCCGTGTGAGTCATGTGCATGGGACCGGCTGCTAATAGGTGCAGCATGTGCTGTACCAATTACGGTGTTTGCCCGTTTTCATGTTTAGGCTGGGGGCGGGGGAGGATAATGGCGATCGCTCTCATGTGTGATCAATTCTTATGATTTAAAAAAAAAAAAAAAAAAAAACACAACTTCCAAAGGAAAATAAAAAATAAATGAACGACCACTCGCTCAAGTGGGTTTGCTTTCTAAGCTGTGTGAGGCTTAGAGGCTTAATGCTAATGTCTAATCATTAACTTTAACGCATCCAAGAATTAAAGATTGCTCCTCTAACAACATGGAGCCGTACTTTTTTTCATTTCAATTTTTTTTTACAAGCGTTCCCCCACATGCGTGTACGTAAACGTGACAAGAAACAAGACAGGAGGACCAGCTGAGTGTACATGTTTCCGTCCCTCAGAGGCATGAAGAATTGATGACCTGTGGCGGCATATTTGGAGTATCATTTCCTGTGGTAATTTACGGCGGAAGGAAAATAAAAAGAGACTGCAGGAATGCCGTCCTCCACAAACGCTGCTGCGATAATGCGAATTGTGATGCGACGCTGGAAACAAAAACACATTTCGGTGTTCATTGCTTGACGCTCGCTGTCCTGTTATGTTATGTGCGCCACGCGGTTGTACGGTGCCTTACAGAAGTGTTCAGACCTGTTGTTGTTTTGTCATGTTGCAAACACAAAACCTAACGTGAAAGACCAACAAAAAGGAAGGGAATCAAATGTTTTACAAATAAAATTTGAGGAGAGTAGTATGATTTGCTATTTAATCCCAAGTACTCTGACGCACCAAAATTAAATCAAGTTCCACTGCTTTCTGAAGTCTATCATCTTCGCCTTGAAACATGTTTGCAATATCGAGGTTTGGAGATGACTCTCTTTCTGGTCAATTTTGAGAATTTGACCAGCTTCTTCAGCTAATAACTTTATAAGGTGCTGAAAGCAAAACTTTCAAAGTGCTGAATGACTGCAAGGAGATAAATAATAATAATAATAATAATAATAATAATAATAAAACAATGTAGCTTAAAAACAGATAAAATATCAAAAGCGCAAAAAAAGTAGGAATGGGTAAGTAAAGCATCCCAACATCATGATACGGCCGCCACCGTATTTTACAGCTGGAGAGGGTGTGTTCACTGTGATGTACAAAACCCCCTGCAAAAACAATAATAATACAATAAAATATAGTTATGTAATTTTGGATTTATATATAATATTCACTGTATGGTTAATATGTATTTATTGTGTTTTACATTTATGTCTCCAGAAGTCTATGTATGCCTTTCCATGACATGAACATGACGGCTTGGCCAACATTTTTCCAGATGGGTTCCTGGGACCCCCAGAGTTCCCAGTTGGGGGCGCCACTGTTCATAGAGATCTGACATTTTGCCTACTTCTGCAAACAGCTGAAGTTTGTGCTTCAAATTGTGAAGCACATCCGTTTTTAAATCTCTCTACCTGTTGTTCTTGATAGGGCTTGTTTCAGGACTTTGACTGGGCCGTTTTAAAACAGAAAATTTCCGATCCAAATTGCTTTGTATTTGCCGTCCTGCTGGTAGATGAGCTGCTGCTGTGTTTCATGGTGGGAACGGTGGATTTTGTTTAGGGACATCAGAGTAAATATGAGCACATGGCAATTTTTCCTGTCTTTATTTATAAAGACAAATTAAGCCATATCGCCCCCCTGTGCTAACCATGTTGTAGTTTGGTTGGATGGTGAAAAACATCAAGGGATGTAAATACTTTTGAAAGTGTGTATATTGTAGTAGAGTAAAACTCAATGTTACATTGCTGGTTTATATTGAGGTATGTGTTCAGAGTTTTTTTTTTTTTTGTTTGGGGTATGGTGTGGGGGGGGTGAACCTAGATTTTATTCCAATACGCCTTGCTCTGTTTCAGCCACTGGGGGTCACTTATGAGGGTCTGATTCAATTATTCTTCCTTTCAAAACAGGAGGAAAACATTTTCATGGTGAATGGTTTGCCTAAATAGATTACCATCTCAAATAATTCAATTTCCGTTAATTTGATTGATTTCATACCGAGGGGGGATGGTAGTGGTGGGGGTGGGGGGTTGTGGGGGAAGAAATCTTAATTTAAAAGCATTGCATTTCTAATCAAACATTAATGGGGAAGCGGCGCCAGGCGAAAATCTTTTATTACCCGTTTCTGGACTAATTTAAATAGAAAATGCTCACGGCTGCCCCTATTAAATATCACCATCGCAATTCAGAGCATGCACTCATACCCAAGATCTCCTAAAAAGAAAGAAAAAATCTGCGTCTTAACTCTTTGAAGACCGCATATCCTCTTATGTGCCCCCCCCCCCCCCATAAGTGTGCCCCCCATCCCAGGCGATGTCACGAAAACAACAGGGCCGTCTATCGGGCGGCCATTACAGCGGAAGATCCAGATGAAGGAGTTTGGTCATGATCCGATCCGTTCCCATCCATTATTCATCCCAGAAATACTGGGTTTCTGGGGAAACCTACAAAACCAATCTATCCTTGTGAGCCCCCCCCAAAAAAAAAAATAGAAAAGAAGAAGGAAATGCCACTCGGTAGTGGAATGAGTCACCGAAAAAGCTGAAAGAGATAGAAAGACAAGGGGTGAAAACAGAAGTTGGGGGTGGGTTAGAGGCGCTGAGCCACAGGTGAAGTGAACCATCAAGCAAACGCCAAATTAAATTATCACAAACCTGCAGAAGAAGAAGAAGAGAAAAAGAAAGTCCCCCCCACACACAAGAAGAGAATGACATTTTTGACTTATTGAAGCACTTCTCCACCAGGTGCACTCTGCAGAGACAGAGGCACAGAGAGGGAGAGAGACAGAGAGGGGTTGCCCACTGGTGCTATGTGCTGTCAGAAAATACAGCATTTTGGCCACTGCTGCGAGGAGAAAACACCTTGCGGAGACATTGTGTGAGTGGCAGGCAGAACTGGCAGGCTGCCACAGATAATAACATCTGAAATAAATTTGATGTGTGGAATTCAATCTGTAGTGATACGGACGGCTGCAGCATTAGAGCGAAGTTCTAAATGCTATCTACTCATCCATGGAATGAGGACTGACACGCAGCCTCAGAGAATAGATTGTGCAATTAGCAGCCTTTGTGCTGTTTTGACACAATGAAAAGGGGAAATGAGATTCAACGTTGTCATGCATGGCTCTCTGTGGCTCCTGCAATCCTCACAATATAGTCGTCCTGTACTCCAGGTGAGAATAAGTTGAGACATTCGGAGACGTCATATAAGCACCGAAAGAACGTGCCGGTGGTGGCTGGGGGAGAGAGTTATTCATAATCTCGAAATATTTTACTCAGATTGTGTGATTTTTCTGGAGCGTTTCATTCTGATGTGACGTTATTCCCATACTGTGAGGCGCAATACGCGGTTCAAGGACAAGGGGGCGCTATTTGAGTAGACATCGAGCGGGAAGAAAATGATTGCAGGACCTGATTTTCTCCCAATCTTACTGCGAATTCCTTTACCTTTTTTTTTTTTTTTTTGCCTGAGGTGTGGATAGAATATCTGGTGATCGATACAGATAAAAAAAAAAAAGAAAGCTGAAAATCCTGATAAATAAATGATGGACATCCTGAAAGGGGGTGAGAGGTGAAGCACGAGCTTATAAATGCCAACGGTCTTCACAAGTCATCGGTATTTTTACGACTAAAAATACTCAGAATATAATTCCCCTGTTCAAACCAGAAATGAGAAGAACGGTCAAAGCGCAACTGGTTGCACATTAGACAGTTCAGATTCACATTTGTTGTCTCAAAATCGTTTCTTCCCTACACTCACACTGATGCACATCAAACCATAAGTAAATCTTTTAGATCATCTATTGTAACAGGAAAACAGCAACATTAATCCTCACTAGAGGTTTACAGAACATAACTTGTAAGTATTCAAAATAATGTTTTGTTTTTTGTTCAATTTCAGCTTGAAAATCTACACAGTAGTAATGTATTTTATATGATAAATAACTTGCATTTTCTTGATGTATTTCAGTGTAGATGCAATTCATATAGCTGTTTATGTGTTGCTTTTCAGGGATTATATTTAGTCAAGGAAGCCTCGACTGTCTTGTTAAAGACTCCTCAATCATAAGCATGTACAGAAACGTTTGAATATCATAAAAACATAATTTACTTAGACAATTCATTTCAAAACGTAAAACTCACACATATTGAAATATTTATAGAAAGCGTTTTGCTCTGGTCATGGGGATGACTACCGACTTGCCCAGCAGGCAGCTTGCCTTTCCACAGGGACAGCATAAAAGGAAAGTTGAGTGGAAGGAAAACATAACGTAGGGAAAGACGCACAAGGCAGCAGGAATAACTGCAGCCCTGTGAGGATTGCGAAGCAAAGCCCATTCAAGTGTTTGAAGACGTTCGCAAGACGTAAATGAGCTGGGACGATCAAGGCTCTGGGTGTCTGGAGTAAAGTTTTCACATTCAGTGAAAGCCAGGACACCTATTGGTGTTGGCCCAAAAACTGCTCCTTTTTCAGCCACTTTTTCCTTCCACTAAACTTTCCATGAAGGTACTTGGATACAGCACCCTGGGAACAGCAATCTTCTTTCGCAATAACAATTCATACTGCTAAACGACACTCTTGTTAGTAGTCTTCCTCATGACTAGATAGAGTAATATATCAGTAATAAAATGTTTTATAAGGTTAATAATCTAATGTAATATACATTTTGGATAAACTGAGTTGTGTTTATTTTAATTGGCTGTAAACCATTGTCATCAAAACGAACAGAAATGCCTGATATGTTACAAACCTACACATCATCATGCATTCACTTTTTGATCATATGTATTATATGTTTCTCCAAAACTGTTCCAAGAGCTTTGCTGCATAGTTGCTGGAATTGTACTCATTTTTTTCAGCCACTTTTTCCTTCCACTAAACTTTCCATCAATATCTTTGGATTACACACACAACCAGCTCTTTAGTCGTGACCTTTCTGACCCATATCACTGTGTAATTATTCTAAAAATCTGTTTTAGAACTGAACAATTGAAGAAAAGAAAAACAAAACACTTCCACTGTGTTTTTTAAATTCCCGACATGGACCTGCGTAATGAACACTAATTAAATGCAGTTTTATCGGATGACTTTTTTGCGACTATAAACGAGTACATCCCAGCCAAGTGAGCATAGTTCGGTTTACCACATGTGAATAAACAGCAAGATAAAAAAAAAAAGAAAAAAAAGAAAGAAACCCATAAAAGACAATTACTATAATGCAACCATAAAGTATCTGCGGTCCTCTGTGGTGAATTTACCTCACAGCGCTGCTTGGCATTTCACGCTTCCCATGGAATCGCGTTTATATTTCCCTCAATTCTCCCACTGGGAATTACAGTGGGTCTTAGCAGGCAATCTGAGGAGGCAATAACACAACCTTAAACATTTTAAAAGTCTCACGAGGAAGCGCTGTATTATTTCTACATCAGCCGAGGTGTCATTGCAACCTAACGCAGCTCCCATGTAATAGCAAGCAGCCCCTCTCTCTCTCTCTTTCGCTCTCTCTATCTTTCTCTCTCTCTCTCTCTCCGCCCCTCATGTGTCTACATTTCCATCCCATGGCCGTCTCTAGGTGATTTAGCGCCGCCAGTCGCAAGCAGGTATCCAACATGGCGATCACGGGGAGCGGATCTCTCGCTATTTCTTTCTCTGTTTTCATGATTGTCGCGGCGTTTCTTCACAAAGGTGAGTTTTTTTATTATTATTATTATTACCTTCTTTGGCCGCCTTGTGACGGAGACTTGCTCGTTCACAGCAACCACTGAACCAAATCAAAAATAATAAATAAGAATATAAAACGGAGGGGGGAGAGGAGTGTAGAGCTGCTGGGGAGAGAAGTTGTTGGTGCGCGCGAGCTTTTTCCCCTTGAATCTCAGCGTCACTTACTAGTTTGTTTAATGCTAAAGAAAAAGAAAAAAAAAAAGCTTCTGTTGGAGACTTGTGTTGCCGCTTGTGTCGTATTTTTATTTCTCGTTTCTTAACTGCCGAACGCTCCAGGAGTTGCCATAAAAAAAAAAAAAAAAAAGAAAAAGTAACAAGCGTAGATAAAGTGCGAGTAGTGAACAAACGGTGTATTTACTTAAACGATGGATTTCCGGAGCGTTACCGGGGAGCACGCGGCTCCAGTTCCAGTTCTGTACCGCATCCTCAAAGACACACAACTCCTCCTCGCGCTTTACCCCTTCGGCTCTCTCTCTCTCTCTCTCTCTCTCTCTCTCTCTCTCTCTCGCTCTCTCAGGCTCTGCGCTTCAGGTGCGCTTTAGAGGAGAGGGGAGAGAAGAAGAAGGGGGGGAAAAAACACGCATTGCAGCTTGTGTATCCTCTGGCCGTGGCAGCAGCTGCAGCCCCGGATACATGCGAGCGCGTGGCCGCACTTTCTTCTCCCGAGTCAGCCGACGAGGCTTAAAGTGAACATCTGCCATGTCGGTTTAATAAAGCAAATGCAACGAGCCTAGATGGATTTTTTAAAAAGAAAAATGCATCCGATTGCATCAGAGTTGTGTTAGACTTTTTTTTTTAATTAATTTATTTTTTTGCAGACACTTTGCCAGGTGGGGATGGACATGCCACCCCTTCAGGGTGTTAAGCAACAGTTTGGGTGACAGGGGTCACTCTTAGTGGCTTGATTCTGGTCCATAATAACAGTGGTGTATAGAGCAGTGCTATCTGCAGCACACACATCAACAGGTCTGCAGAAACCATGTGTGTGTGTGTGTGGGGGGGTGTGTGGGTGTATGTGTGTGTGTGTGTGGTGATTGCTCCCAAAATGACTTGTTAAAGAAATTTTTAGACACAATTTTTTATTTTTATTTTTTCGCTTTGCAGTTCATTGGTTATAAGGCTTTCATTTCACAGCTGCTGGATGTATTATGCGCCATGCTGAATAGCAGCTGAATGACATTTACAGCAACGTCTCCTTGTCACATTAATTTAATTAACCTCTTAGCTGAATAAAATAATGCATACTGAATGAGGAATAACCTCCAAGCCCAAATACAGGGAGAGAGCTGTGTGACATATGGAGTAGTATAGCAGGCGTTTTTTTATTGGTACATGTTTTTTGTGTTTTTTTTAAGCTAACCTCAGGTTAAATAAATAGTAAATAGTAGTCGAGTCAATGCTTTGGAGGATTACTTTTGCTTCTTGGGTAATTTCTCTACCGGATTTGACTTAGAGACTGACAGTATTGACAGTTCTTAGCAAATTAGCTCAGGTTCAGTCGCATTGGATGAAAAGAGTCTGCAAGGTTTTTCGACTTAGGCTTTGAGTAGGCCATGGTATCCAAAGTCAGTCTTCAATAACGAATATCCTACGTTTTCCCTGGTTCAGCACCCCTGACTCAAATAAGTGGCTCTTTAAATCTGCTGTATTTTAGCAGGAGCGCCTCTAAAACATGTAGGGCCCTGGGGCTGGACGTCCCCGACCCCTGGACGCTCGGTGTTATACCTTCCAACATTCCCACGTTATTACTGACACCATCGTGTTTTATCATGGGGATTGTTTGCGTAGGGTGCCGTGTTGGTTTGTGTTTTTCTGACCAGAACCTCATGGTTTTGTTGCTTGTGGTAGTCAATAGTAGATTTAAAATGCTCCTTGGAAAAATTCTGCCTTTTAGATGCACTTACATTTTGTAATTGCTAATCTAAATACACACGTCTTTATGTTATGAATGGAAAATAAGTCCCAGACTCATGTGTTGGGATTTTGTGAATTAAGATGAAAATGAAGAAAAGGTAATAGCTCCCTGACAGGCATGGGCCTGTTTCATCAAGGTATGTCAAGGTCTCAAAGGTTGATCCTTGGATGTTTGGCTTTTGTGTTTTGATCATTTCTGAGTTCTTTCTTCATGTTCAAAAGGTTTTTCTGCATTTAGTTGACTTCTCCGTGTTGTTGGCATATTGGTTCGTTTCATTGTGTTTGGTATTCTGGTTTGGACTTATGTTCTGTTCTTTGTGCATTTGGATTTGTTTCTCCTAGATTGGTGTTAGCTTTCCTCTCCTTGGTTTGTCGGTGCTTTGTGCTTGGCTGAGCTTCCTTTGTGTTAATTATTCCCCTTCGCTCAGTCCACCTGCGTTGCTTTCTTTCACAGCTGTTCATAATCGCCCCTGATAAACTCACCTGCATTTATTGTCACTCTCACCTCAGTACATAAAGTCACTGGTTTTCATTGTTCTTTACTGCTTATTTTCTGTTGTCCATGTCCTGGTT
Source organism: Poeciliopsis retropinna (assembly GCA_010277075.1). NCBI lineage: Eukaryota > Metazoa > Chordata > Actinopteri > Cyprinodontiformes > Poeciliidae > Poeciliopsis > Poeciliopsis retropinna. Next base: position 5,968,993 of record VMRM01000002.1, read on the forward strand.
CTCTTTCTGTAAGCTCCATAAGTTTGCTGTTTTAGTTATTAAACTTCCCATCACCTTGTTCACGCCAAGTTCATGTCTTTACTTTGGTCCGACCCTCGACTTCGAAAACATGACATTATTGTTTTAAAACTGCTGATACGTCACACCTCTCATTTCTTATGGCTTAAAGTCCAGCATTAAACACATTGACACAGTTCTTCCTTTCCCCAACATCTTGCTGCACATTGTGCATCAGCTGGCTGAAATAAAGCCAGCTGATGTACATGTTGCCATTGCTTACAAGTAGGGCTGCAAATAACGATTATTTTGGTAATCCACTATTCTGTTGATCATTTGGATGATTAATCGATTAATCGGAGAAAAACATTAGCACGTTGTGCCTATTTTTTTTAACCACTTAAGCCTTTTTATGCAATATTAGAAGTATGCAAATAAACAAATAATTCAATTATTTTTTTTAAATAAGAAACATTTTATTTCATGCAATAAGGGAGAGAGCTGTGTGGCGTGTGGCATATGGCATACGCTGTGGCAATTTTTCAGCGGATGCTTGGTTAGTTGTTTGCAAAGGATGCAACTGCAGCAAAAAAAAACAAACAAGAAAAAAACTTATAGCATCAACATGTGAAAAGCTCAGCCATTTCTGCTAGACCTCGACATTGATAGAGTGTAGGTCTGAGGCCAGGTGAAGCTAAAACCGTTCCAGTAAAGGATTTCTGGGTAGAACATGTTTACTGACAATGCATACTGTATCTTAAATGCAAAATGTACATGTTTTTTGTACAGTTTTGGTTTAACTACTGCTCTCAATATGTTGTTTTCTTTTCAGCAAATTGCCTGTATTTGACTGTATACTCCAGTTGACAATTAATCGATTACTAAAACGGTCTATGGTTATTTCAATAGTTGATTCATGACGACTAATCCGATTAATTGTTTCAGCCCTAAATACAAGGAACACACATTTCACTGCAAATACTTCTGTGTGCAGAGAAATACGGACAGTGATTTTTGTGGCAACTCATCGAGATGTGCAGTATTCCTTTTTTTAACTGCTGATGGGAAGCAATAAGCGAAATGTCTTTGAAGCACCCGGCTGCAGAGTGGCTACCAGAGCAAACAGCTTGACTAATTAACCAGCTGGTCTCAGTTTGTTGCACTTGTGTTACTCTGTAAAAGTCAAAAGTTGCAGGATTGTGTACGAAATGCAACATGAAAACTTCTATCAAATCAACATTTTACCTTTGCTCTATGAATGGAGATCTAAATAAATTTAACAACTGTTTACTTTAGCTACAGTTGGGTTAATTTGTACCATTTATGTGTTAAATAAAAGCAGCTCGATCATGTTATGCAATTTCATTCAAAAGACGTATGTACAAAACAGCGACGCTGCGTCATTTTCGCTTTCAAGGTTGCCGAATCGTGAGAACCCCACAACCAGCCCACGCCTGGTCCCACTTATCAGACGAGAACACGGCTCCTTCTCCGAACGCTGGCAGTCATAAAGCTAAAGAGCTGCCACGGCTGAGCGTCCCCGTTATGAAAAAATGGGAGAAAAGAAAAGAAAAAAGGGACTTTTTGCATTACAACAGAGGAATCTGTTTAGCAGTGTGTCTCTCCTCCGTGTCTCCCGGGGCCCCTGCCTGTTGTAGCGCATCAGATGGTTGAATTTCAGAGGGTTCAATGATCCCACTTATTGCCAGTTTAAAGCCATTCGTCAGGACTGAGTGATGGTGAAGTGGATCAATACGAGCTGTCATGAAGCCTCGAGGCGCCGCTGAAGGACAGGATCTCAGAGAAACAAAAGGAAACATACAGCTGTTACAGAGCTCTTGGATGCCAGTTGGCGTCTGACCCGGTGAGTGATTGACAATGTTCGGCTCAGGCTGCCTACGGTGGGGTTTGGCTTTGAAACAGACACTGCTGAAATCTGCTCACAGCGTGCCGCTCTGCCCTCAATTTGTGTTTTGTATATTTGTATTCTGGTGGGTGGTTTTTTTTTTTTTTTTTTTTCTTCCTCTGTTATTATACAAGTTTCCCCTGTGTTTTATGATTGTCCTGTGGCTGTGGTGGATGTTGGTGCCTGCGGGATGTGCTTCCATGCCTTTCATCCATATTTTAGTTGTACATTGGAGATAAGGTCATTGAGTTGGTGAGCGCAGAGATGTGCTAACCAACACGAAAATCCAGAGGTCTAAAACATCAAATGATTCTAAACTAGAAACGGGTCAAAAACTGCAGTTTGTAACTTTTATGAATGAATATGTTTTTTTGTTTGTTTGGTTTTTTTTACATGCTTGTTAAAAGTATGATCATGTTGTGATGGTATAAGACAGATAATCTGTGAAAAAAATCATCTGCCTTCTCCCAGTGCTCGTACTACTAACTGCAGAAGTACACCAAGTCAGAAACAACCAATCAGAGCCAGGAGGAGGGTCTTAACGCTGTCAATCAGGCTCGTGCTAACGTTTTACCCCTTGTTTTTTCCTACGCTACAGCTGTTTCACCAAAACATAGCCTGCTACCAATCCTAATGCTAGTTACCGAGCCCACAGATCACAACGGATAAACAGTTTTCCTGGAATGGAGAGTTGCACATAGAGTAGCATTGATTGACAGCTCTAAGACCCTCCTCCTGGCTCTGATTAGTTGATTATGATTGGGAGCGGTGCATTTCTTCAGACAGTAATAGTCGCTTAGGGAGGTGGAGGTGGTGTGGCTTGATCTTTCCACGGATTATTTGTCTCATGCTTTACTGCCATGACATGATGACAATTTTAATAAATATGAGAAAAATCTTCTTTATTTTTGTAAAAGCTACATGTTGCAGCATTAAGGCACTGCTTGCACGGAGATGGCTATCAGTGGACATTTCTGCTGCGATCCAGCTGGTTGTTTACATCTTCTATAATGACAGTCTCTGACACCGGCACTGTTTGAAACCAGGTCTCGGAGTGAACACCGCAGTACGGCTGTCGGGTTTATTGTACGCCTGCGCAGGCAAAAACAGTGGCATATAGCATCGTGCTGTGTTTGCTTCTTAACCCGTTCAGCTTATCACAACTTCTGATAAGAAATGTGTTACATCAGCATTTGGTTAATCGGAGATGGGTTCCTGTTTTCTAAATGAGGTGGAAGTTAAGGGTCAAATGCACATGCACGTTTTGACGACACACGTCACAGCGCCATACAGTGGCCTGGCATCACGATTCCAGCTGATTCAAAAGTGTTGTGACATTGTTGTCTAAAAGTGGAACTTTTCTCCAATCGACATCTGAAAAATGCCAGAAGTTTCCAGACAGCAATCTTGTCTAAACGTAGCCTAAGTCTGCATTTCAGGGAGCAAGATAGTTTTATGGACTCCCAAAATTTAAAATAATTAAAACAGTCTAGTATTTGTTGACCCAACTTTGGTTTTCTGGAGTTTGAGGATCCATGTTTTTAACTCCCAAGTAATTTTAGATCAGAGTTGTGAGCCTGACAAATAGACAAAAACAATGAAAATATTTATTTTAAAACAAAGTCTGGTAGAACTGGTAGAGGTATGAACAAAAAAATTAAAATGTGACAAAAAAAATAAAAATAAAAAATTGACCATTAGGAAGCATCTACAAATATGAATAAAAACCACTTTTAAAAAATAGTTAGGTAATCTGGGTTATTAGAAGAAAACATGGAGATATTAAGTATGACTTAAACTCTTTTGCAAAGTCCTGAGTTTCAGCATCAGTTGGGAAATGTAGGGTTTGATATATATTACCATGCAGTTTCATTGCTCATCTGCAGCTGTGCTGTCGCTTAAAGTTCTCAGATTATTTGCCAAACTTACAAATTACTTGGCTCTGGCTTGACCTATTTAATTTAAACTGCAGCTGGTGATTTTGCCCCGTGCTACTTACTCATTTTGCAGGTTGGTCTTTTCGTGGGTGCCTATATTTGGGAAACATTTCCTATACGAGTAAAGGACTGATCATTCTAAGTAATTTTCTCCATTCTGTGTTAATGTAGGGAAGCTTTTCAGAGATATTTTGGATTGACTAGGGGTCATAATCTCTCATCTTTCAAATGAACCTAAATGAAGATCAAAACAATAAACAATGAAAATATGTTTGAGTTAGGACCTTTGAAAGTACTACACATACACTTCTACCTGCTCGGTTATTTTTCTCACCCTAATTTTTTTCTTGTAAATGTTCATCAAAAGAGTTTTCTGGGTTTTCCCACGGTGTTCCTAACCTCCGGATTGTGGTCAGGGGTCACTCAAAATCGAATTTGGCAAATTGCCTGTGGAACATACTTTGCTCACAAAGGTAGAAAATGGAAGCAGGTTGGGACGGAACGGAGACACATTCGTGTGAAATGATAATTGGTGGCGAAATTGGACCTGGACCTATCACAGCTAAGTGGCTTACCAAACTTAGCACAGCCGTTCTGTTGCTTACGTGGAGAAATGATAATGATGTGATGCCAGATAATAAGGGAAGGCAGAGCAAACTTTTGTCAGGTCTTCTGTAAGTCTCAAGAAATAATGATCAAAACCACCTAAAAAAAACCATCAAGAAAGCGTGGGTTATAAAAAGATAACACGAAGAATGACTAAAACCTTTGCACATGAATTAATGGTCAGGTTTGCAGGAAGGCTAACCCACTTAAACCATAGAACCATGGAAGAGTCTGAATTAGTTTGAGCCATATTAATACGAAGTTCTGCTACAATGACCATCTAGTTCTCAGATCGTTTGCTGAAATTGATTTTTAATTTGCAACCAAGCAAACATCCAAACATTGCCTGACTTTGTTTTGAGCTTTGTGATGTAAATGAGTTCTGCTCATAGAGACATTTGGTCTCGATGTTCTTTATGTTCTTGGTACGTACTGACTGTGCATCACTTCTTACCCACCGTGTGGATGTTTTTCACCCAGACTCATAACTGGTTATTTAAAGTAATAGTGTGCTTATAGTCTGGTATTAGAAAACACATGTATATAACTCCAATTAGTTATATTTACCAGCAGGAGCTTGGCCAGAGTTATTGTACTTTAATTAGGGTTTGGACTCTATACTGTTTAATTTCAATAATAATAACCTAAGCAGGGCTCTGGAAAACATAACGTAGCCTAAAATCTGAAAAATAGTAAATAAGAAGTCAAAGTATGACATTTTAGCATTTTATTATAATTATTTACCTCCATCATTCCCAATAGTGAAATATGAAAGAGTTTGTTTAAGGGTATGAACATGAACTGAAATTTCACCAACAAAACTGGCAGCTGAAGGGTCAGTATAACTGATTATTGATAGATTGGTAGTCTTCTACCAATCTATCAACAATCAATCAATCCAGAGTGTTTCAAATCTCATCTCCACATAGTAGTGCATTTTCTAAAATGGCTTTTTTTTCTTCCCACAGTCCGTATGAAAAAGCACTTATAGAACAGCGCACGGTAGATTTAATAGTGCACTTAATGGCCCGTTGATACGTGGAGTATTTCATCGCCTGCACTATGAGATCACCATTGTACATCATTTGTAACAATAATATACTCTTCTATTTAAAGAAATCGGATTTATTGCTCATTAAATTTACATTAAGCTCTGCCTAATAAGCCTCCGTCTAATTGTTGGGTAATGCATGGCACTATTTTATGCGGTGGCAGCTAATCGGAGCTGCTCGAAGTGAGCGGCTGGTGCAGAATTGGCAGCTGAGGCATGTAAGGAGTTTTGCCACTTGTAGCGGAGTTAACAAAGAAAGCGGTGCAGGTTATGCACCTTGGGGGTGTGCAGTTCCACTCCATCGGCTCTGACTTCTCCCGAAAAACTGTTAAATCCATGTTCTTAGCTGTAAAATGCCTTTTCTGACTCGTGTGTGTGTGTGTGTGCGTGTATGTGTGTGTGTAAAAGCACATATACCACAGGTAATATGGATTTGCCTCCAGGTTCCTTCTGTTTTTGCTTTGTTTGTTTTGTCACATCTAAGTGTTTTAGATCATGAAACTCGGTTTATTATCAGACAGTGATGACTCAAGTAAATACAGAATGCAGTTGTCAAATGATGACTTCAGTTGCTCAGATTTAAAAAGCGATCCTCACCGGTTTCCCCCCCAGACCCAGCAACCGGTTGAGCTACAAACGCCATCAAGTGTTTGTGATAACTGGCAGTGACCAGTGTCCTTTGGATCACCCAATTCCACTTGAAGTTAAAATCACAAACGGATGGCTGGAAAATGCTCTCTTGTGCCACATGAAACTAACCGCATGCTCGCCTTACAAAAAGGTCCACTTTTGCCTCTTAAATCAAGAGAAATTGTTCTCTGACGGTCTGTGGATCAAAAAGATGTCTTTTGGCAAATACGAGAACAGGCTTTCTGTGTTATTTTTGGACAGGGAGCCCTTCAATTAATGCAAGTTTTGCCAGGCTTTCTCTTCCTGTTGAACCGTGAACACTGACATGTGAAAATGAAACTTAAAAGGCAAGTTTTTTAGATTTTGTTCTGATTTTTTTCTTTTTTTGGTGACCTTTTGGATGAGTTATGTAATCTTGGTAGACCTGTCACTCCTGGGGAGGTTCACCACTGGTCTGTATTTATTGGCTCCCACCTTAGAAGTGGCTTTGCAACTCATTTCAAGACTGATAAATGTCATTAGCATTTCATAAAAGGAATGCCATGTTGCTTTTTTCAAATTTAAGTCTCCTTCACGCTGTCAAACAGATAAATAATTTCTCCAGATTGTAGGCAAACATGGTGAGACTGGTGAAGCAGTTGGATAATCAAAGTTAATTCTCCATTTGAAAAGATTTTTTTCACACAAGACTAACATTATGTTCACAGAGCAGGAAAATGTGACCCAAATCTGTTTTGGTTTTTTTTGTCCCACAGGCGACCTAAGTCCGAGTTTTTTCATGATAGGTTTAATCCTGATTTTTTTCAATGTTAAAAAAAAAACAAACTGATTTGTGCCACTTCCACATGTACGACTAATTTGGATAAAGATCCGATTGTTTTCAAAGGGCTTGCAGTCGGAAGAGTCATGTCACAGTTTATGAGAATTTCATGTCATTTATGGGAGGCATGGATGATGATGTATAGTGATGAACGTTTAGCCCATCGCATCACAATCCCACCACCAACTTTCCATCAACAATGTGCTGCCGTGTGACATCAGCGTTCTTCTTTTACACGTACGGATCGCTTTAGGGTCGTAGAACTTTCACACATAAGTATGATTGGGTTTGTATTTCATTGTAAAAAAAATAGCAACGACCTGCTGATTGAACTTAGCCTAGGTCGGCCTGTGTCATTTTTTTACCCAGTAAACTGAATCATCATTTGAAAAAAATTTTTTTTTTTCTTAGTCGATCTTTGTGTGATGTTCAGTTTTGTTTGATGACCCGAAACATTTACTTCTTCACTGCATTTTGGTGAGAAAAGCAACAACAACAAAAAAAGGTACGGAGGCTTCTTAAAGCAAACAGGCTGATTTTTCATTCTTTCATCTGACCTTTTTAGAGTCCAGTGTCGTATGCAGTCATTCGATGCAACATCTGACACTGGGAAAAGAAACACCTCTCCACGTTTCTGTTAAAAAAAAAAAGTGAAAATCTCTTTCTATCCTTGACTTTACCTTCCTTTCAATTTCTGAAATACTTCAGTCTCATTTAAAAAAAAAAAAAACATGTTCCCCTGGATGCTGCTGGGCATAAGGTTTTTTTTTTTCTTTTTTTCCTTTTTCCTGTCCGCATACTAGATAGTGGGACCTCTGTGTCAATACTGTGTCATGTTGTTTTGTCAAGGTCGCCGAATACAGCGGCAAACATGCTATTACCGCAAGTCCTGTAGTTAATGCAAAAAAAGAGAGAAAAAAATATGAAAAAGGAAAAAAAAAAAAAAGAAGTCAGAGGACATTTCCATTTGTGCCGCAGTGCCACACAGAAGGACAAAACTGAGGATGATCAAAAATCTGTCTGTCTGTGTCGAAATGTAGTAAACAGTCAATTAGGGGAAAGAGACAGATGACAGGTTCTTTTATGGTCGTGGGGACAGAAGCTCCCATTCACAGTGCTGTGGTAATGAGGAGGAGAGCTGATGTCTCTGCTTATGAATATGACATTGTTCTCTCTGTTCTGTGGATCTGAGAGACCTCACTCTATTGGCTGCGATGTTTAGACACCGACAATCAAGTCCGCGCGGAGAAAAGGAGGGGGAGCAAAAAAAAAAAAAAAAAAAAAAAGCGAAAGGAAAAAAAAAATGGAAATGCAATGATTTTGTTTTGAAAAGGGACAGAGAGTGCACATTAGTATGGGTGATGGAGCAATTACAAGCCATCATTAAGGCTCACAGCGCAGCACTTTTCCAAATGAAAAACTCCAACGGGCACATATCCACTCTGACCAGCACCACGCGAAAAATAATATTCACCATTATGAAGTTACTCAAAAAAAACAGTGGTGAGACCATGACACGTTGATCCCGGTGTGTGTTGCGGCCCTCTCACACACACGCACGCACACACACCCACACACACACACGTAAAGTCCAGATGCCAATAACTGCTTTTTCACGAGCAGTGGATGAGGTTCAGGTTTTGACACCATTAAACCCTCCTGTCGTTTTACTGCGCCGCGCGGCCTCTCCCTTATACGTTATTGGCGGGTGAGAGCAAAAAGCAAAATGCACTGACTTGCAAATCGCCAATTACGTTCATATGCATTAGCCGGGAGTAGAACAAAAAGCTGCATTCAAGTAGAGCTCGACGTCGCATCCACAAGTGGTGTTTGAATGGGTCCGATATGAGATAAAAGAGAGCTAAATGTGAATGGAAAATAAAAGAGTGAAAAAGGATTATGGTTTTTCTTTAAATGGTAAATGGATTTAATAATTCATGTAGAACCCACAGATTTTTGATCTATAGTCGCAAACATTCATACTCCCATACATCAGTAAATAGATAATTAACATTTATAAGCATGTTATTTGTAATGCAAAAAGTAACATTATCACCTCCTGAAAAGTTGTTTTTTTTTTGCCCAAATTTATTTATTCTCGTTTTGTGCCTACATCATTTTTTGGCAAAAAAAGAAAAAGGAAAAAAAAAAAAAGACTTTTTCCATTATTTCAGAAAATGTGACAATATATATTTTAAATGTTTGAAGGTTGCTTGTATTTTTAGGTAGCAACATTTTTTTTTTAAGATTCCAATCTGCTAGCATGTCGAGAAACAAACAGCTTTTTCTTTATGTTGTCCTCGCATTTTAACGATTGTGCTCACTAAACTTCACCAGCCCTTCCGAATGGCTGTTATCCAAACACTGTTAAAGACTTTGATAGAACAATAAAAAACTATTACTTCAATTAAAGAAAGAAATTAAATCACGTTTTTGACCAGAGATAATTAGAACACGTTGTACCGAAGTAAGTTTCTGTCAAGGTTTTTTTTTTTTTTTTTTTTTTCCTCCAAGTTTCCAGTGTGCGTGTTTTTGGCTGAGGCACAAAGTAACAATGAAACAATGAAATTCTCCGGTTTCGTCTAATTGGTCAAAATTATCTGCTGCTGTTTGCTGCTCACATGCAGCGGTTTCCAAGCAACGTCATCGTCATTATGCATTTGCAGTCGTGTTTCTGTTGTTCTGATGAGTCCAAGTCAAACATTTACTTTCCATTAGCAACTTTTTTTTTGTTGTTGTTTTTACTTTCGTTGCTAACGCCAAACTGAAACACCTCCATCTCCCCTAAGTGCTCATGTGTTTGCTCTCGAGTAGCCAGTTTGAGATTTATTAGAGCCCGTTTGCTGGAGCGGCGAACAAAATGTCATTGTTTCATCCAGCAAAAGTGGACGAAAAGAGTTGGGACAAAGTTGACGTGATTGAGAGTTTTGCTTTTGGATTGAATCACCAATCCAGTCCTTTCCTGGCTGATCACAATTTTTCATTTTCTACAATTTAAAGAAAAAATAAAAGCTGAACACATGCCAGGAAACAAAGTGAATTGCTAGTTTCTATGACATAAAATTTGCCAGAAAATTGAGGAATTTTAAAATTATCCCAAGTCTTGAATAAACCTTTTTCTATTAAACAAAGAAAAAAAAAAAGGCTATGCGACAGGGAGATGCTTTTATATGAAATTGTCTCTGATCTGCTGATTGCTAATCAGAACCTATCAAGGGATAATTTCTCATCTTTGACTGATTGAGGGATGCAACACTGTATTATTGACAACGTTCACATATTCACAGTTATGGCCTGCATCTATAAATCACCTAGAAATAAGTGGTTTTGTGGTTTTATGCCACTGCTCTTGGTTAAAAGGAGGCACGCAACGTTTATTCTTTTGATGACTTTTGTTGGAAGTCGAGGAATTATTTCGCTCGATCAAAATTTGCGGTCGTCGTCCCACAGGATCGCCTCATAAAATGTGTGCACTCAACCATGTGTCGTCTGTGATATCTGAGATTTGATTCTAAGAAAACATTAGATTATGGGAGCCATCAAAGCATTAAAGCGTTCAAAATTGCATAATTCAGACCAAAGGGGGAATCAGTTAAATACTCGTAAAGCAGACAAATACCAGAAACTGCTCACACACACCTTCATTTTTTTTCTCCCCTCTTTTTTGTCACATTGGACAAACATGATCTGTAAAAGATTGATTATTTACTTTCAAGCATCCATGCAAAGTACCCAGTAATGACGAGGCTAAGACATGCTCTTTGAAATATCTGCAAGTTTTTTTTGTGATTGCCAAAATCCTGTTAATCCAATAATCTATCTGAATATTTCTGCTGAAGCTCTTTTGGCAGCAGTCTTCTTGGGCATGACTCAACTAGCTTGGCACACCCGTTTTTGGGCATTTTAAACCATTCTGCTCTGCACGGTCTCTCAAGCTTATCCAGGTTGGACCGACGGTGTTGTACACAGCCACTTTGGGTTTTTATTTAGGTATTTCCAGTGATATTTACTTGAATTTAAGTCCAGGCTCTGACTGGGCCAATCCAGTGTGTTCACAGACTGCGCCTAAATCCACTCCTTTGTTGTCTTGGCTGTGTTTCAAGTCGTTGTCGTGCTGGAATGGGAATTGTTGCCATGGTATAGGTTATTTGTGGCTGCTGTCTGTGGCCCTTTACGGTCAGAGAAAAACTGCATAAGAAAGCATAAGCAATGGTTGTCTATCAAGATAGTTTCCCTGCTGTCTTAACAAGAGAACCCTGCTGCCCCAGCTTTGGGACTATTGGGTTTTCTGTTCACATCTCTGACTGATTGGGCAGTCCCGTTTCGAGGAAGGTCCTGATGGTTTCAAATTTCTTTCATTTCCAAAAAGTGGAGTCCACATTTCTTTTCAATGCTAGAAACAATTGATGCAAGGCAAGATTGCTAGGAGTGTCAGAGGCCTAATATGAGATGTAATATGACTCTCTTTGACTTCTCTTATTTGTATTCTGTTCCAAATTATGTCCAGCACAGTTCATTTTAATCCAGGTGGACCCCACTCATGTTCCAGTTTCATTTACGGTCTCTGGAAAAGAAATGTACTTGAGCTCATAATGTCACTGAGAAGTGTTTGGACACTTATGTACCTGTATATTTTCAATACCTGCACTCTTTATGAAGTTAATAAAATGTCAGAAAGTAGATTTTCACTGTCGTTATGGGATATTCGGGTACATTTTTGAAAGTGTGCTCAAATTGGTTTCAGAACAACTGGGAATACGTTGCGTGTTGTCATCTGATTTCCACGAAAGGCAACCGGTTTGAAAATATTTGGTGAAACGTTTCTTTATGCCGATTGTTGGACCTCTCACTGCGAGAGGTCCAACAAAACGGCAACCCTTGACCGTGGTTGACAAGAACTTGCAACATTACGGCTGAATAAAGGGTGATCAATAGAGAGAAGAAAGGGCCGCGTGAGAACGAAGAGGGGATCTTTAGTTATTGAGCTCTCGGTAATCCACTGCTTGAATCAAAATGAAGAGGGTTCTGGTTCACTGATCAGCAGCTGCAGCATTTCGCTTTCAAAAAGGAGAGTTTTGTCTTTTCTACCGCACACACACAAAAAGAGAAATGACATAGAGGAGATTTGTCAATACAATATCTACTCGTTTCCTCTTTGGACCACTGTTATCTAGTACATCCGGTGTGGTTTGATAGCGGGTTACTCACTTCAGGAGTCCAAACTGGAGCTTTTCTTTGTGCGACAGATCTGTCAGACAACAAGGAGAGGAGCCACTGTTTGTGTGTGTGTGTGTGTGTGTGTGTGTTCTCCTGGGCTTGTAGGGGCACATTTGAGCCTGATAAAATAACCACAGTGCACAGTGGTACACAGTAGAAATAATGCAGCGCTACTGTATGGAGCCAAAGCATCGACAAATGCAAACAGTGCAGTAATCAATAAATCTAAGGCTGCTAATAAAAACGCGGTCTGCTTGCAGCTGGCACATTTTATCCCTGTGATAAGAGTGAAAATATGAAAAAGAAAAAAAAAAAGACATATAAAAGTCTCGCTTATGTGCGGTCGGACGTTGGAGAACAGGCCTGTTCTTACTTTACACCGTCCCGAACAATCAGTCGCTCTCGTTCTCGCCCGGGTGCTGTTTGCAAATGCATTTATGCAGGCATGAATGAAATATTATTCCCTTACACAGCAGGACACAGCCAGTTTCGGGGACAACATTACAATAGCCGGGTCCCTCCAAGTTGCTGTGTTGCTTTTTCGGCATTGCCCCCAAACAGCCCCCCTAATGTTTTCTGTGATTTTATTTAACAACACACCGAGGGACGCCAGCTGGAAGGAACTCACAAATCTAAAGGAAAACAACGAAAAACGGGGGGCAGGGGGGGAGCGTTCGGTAAAACGGGGGCTGGGAAAACAGAAAGTACGGGTTTTTTATATAAGCAATATCCCTAAAATGAATTCTGCGCGTTTCGAAGATTTATTTATGCAATGCAATTTTCTTTGTGGTTAAAATAGACTTGTCTGCGCATCTGCATATCCGCCATAAACAACAAGCGCGTGACTTTCTTCCTCTCCTTGTGACTGTAAAATTAATATGTTGAGATATTGGTTTTCACACTGAAGTTAAAACTAATATTACTAGCTTTTTTTTTTTTAAATTAACTTGAATAACTTATTCTCTGGTAAATATTGAGCTCAGTAGAGGGTAGTAAGGCCTATTTTTTTGGTTTAATTGTGTGGTTAGAGTAAAACATATCTTTGCAGATCGCTCCTTTTCACAAACAAAACAAAAGGGCAAAATGGCTGACCGCCTATTCCAAATGAACGTGTTCAATAAGGTTCATATCACTGATTTGAGAATGAAATAATGAGTGACAGATTTAGAGCCAGCTGATATGTTCTTATCAGTCGGTCTGAGCTGTATTAGAGAATTATTCTAGTTGTTAAGAGGTAAAAGGTCCATTTCAGTGGCCATAAATCCCCACTTTCTCCTGTCTTTATTATATGTCAATATAATAAAGACATATTATTCTGGTCATTGTCACCTGTTACTGAATCCCACAGACTGAACATCTTATTGGCATGCTAAGGGTTAGTTCCTTTCACTTTGGATATGTAAGCCAACAACAAGTGCAATTCAATTTTTTTTTTTGAGACATGAATATTGAGTCGATTGATATGGAGATGGCAATTAGATGTTTGTTTGTACTGTGCCGCCTTGATTCCCAACCAAAAAATAAGCAAAACTTTCAAGTGTTTTGCTTTTACGTTTCGATGACCGATGGAAACAAAAATGGATTATCTGATTTTTGCTAATTTTCTTTTTTTTAAGTTCTCATATCCAATCAGGGTTCTGGGTCATTTCACTCACTCACCAAGTGATTTTTGTCCCAGTTTATTTCAGCAAACCTTTTCATATTTCCTATAATCATTATGTCTCAGTTTATCTATTTTCGTAGGCAATTTGCTCATCTCAAAAGATAAATAATCAAAAAAAAAAAGAGAGATCTGTTCTCTTTTCAAGTGTTAACATATTTCTGTGGTCGATGACTGGAAGACCAAAACTTTGAAATGTCAAAGGGTAAAATGACATTCGTTTGCGTACCCTCCAAATGAATGTGTACGCCAAATATTGAAAAATACCTTTTTTTGAAAACTGCAACAAAACAAGTATTATTAATCTTGTTCCACGATATATTTACAAGACCTACCGTATGTCTTCTTAAAAAATATTAATAGTTTTGTTTGTTCTATCTAAGCAGATTTGTACCTCAAACTCTCAACATCTCCATTTTAAACCCGTTTCTTGTGCTCAGCTATTCTGCATCAGTTAATTTCTCTCAGTAGTTTAATATTTACAAGAGTTCTGGCGATAAATCATAACCATTTCATATTAATTGCACCCTGTCGTTTTTGTTTTGTGGCTTTGGTCCTCTTTTGAACCAGTCAGCTTTAGAAATATGACAGATTATGACAACTCGCATAGGAACATAACATTTATCAGAATCACTTAGCTACACATTTTATAACACGCTATTAATAGATCAATTTAAAATTATGAACAGGGTCAGTTATCAAAGCAAAACGAAATGGTCCCTGGGACGAGTACAAAAGGAAACACTGATGCGACTGACCAAAGACGCATAATTACAGAATAGTGAATCAGTGAAATAATCAGCATCCGTGCTTATTTGTAGTAATTGCCTATCCAGTTTGGATAGGCAAAATTAGCAGTTTGTTTGAATTTTATTTTTAAAAAGTAGCATTTAGCTAAACACGATTATTAAAAACTCAACCAATCAGTCAGTGTGTAAAAGGGAAATGGATCAAAAAGGAACCAAATGTAGTTTTATAAGGATATTTTTCTGATGTGGAAGTTTATTTCTTTTTAACTTTCAATTTCTACTTTCTGTATTAGATTCACAAAACATCCGTTTGCCTCTGCACGGTCGACATTTTTATTCTGCCATTGAGTTGACATTATGGTAACCCCTGTGAAAAGCCCACGGTCTTCCTTCTCGCCGTTTGCACCGAGGCAGCGTTCGTTTCCGAGATGAGTAGAGACTGAACGAATTCCCCTGATGAGATTTTACCCTTCTTGAATTGTTAAAAAAAAAGTTAAAAAAAAAGTAAAGAAGGAGGAATCAATAAGTGAATGGGTCAAAAACTACACTTTTGAGGCCGTTGATTTGCCTGAGTGCTTGCCAAATAACTCTGTGTGTGGGAGAAAAAAAATAAACGCTGGAATTCACACGCCGTTGCCTCGGCGTTGACGATGATGATAACGACTTCTGAGACTTAAAAGAGCCGGAATCTATGGGAGGAATCGTTTGCCTTTATGACTAATGTGGTCATGTTCTACGTAGGCTTGAATTAGACAAATAATTTAGCTTTGCTCCCATTTCTGTCATCAGCGAGAGCTTAGCTGGAGCTCGTGGCGTCGTCTTGGCATCCTGACAGTCAGCCGCGCTCTTTGAACTTTCACTGGTCATAAAGTGTATTTGTTGAATGCTAAGGTACTTCGTTAAAGTCAGGAAATAGCACATAGTTAGTCTGCATTGCTGTGCCTTAAAGAAGTAGTCACTCTGAACGTCTGTGTGTTTTCATCAGCAACACACAGAGTAGCACATTACCATAAAGTGGAAAGGAAATACTTTTGAAATGTTCTTTTTTTCCTACAACTACGAAGCTTAAAAGTGTGTTTTCTGGCATCCTGGAGTCATTGTAGACTCGTCTTTGGTTCTAATTACACCAAGACTTTTCAAGCATGTCTCCACCAGGCTCACACATCCAGAAACAGACTTTGGGTTTGTTTTTTTTTTACCCTGTTCTTCCATTCACAACAGCTCAAGCTAAATCAGATTGAGTAGAAAGTGTGAAGATTCGATGTGTTTCTTACATGACTTGCAACAAATGGCAAACTTTTCTGTATGTTTTCTTTGAGCATGACTAATAGTTGCCAAATCCTCCAAACTGAAATACTATATAGTACGAACCACAGGGTGAAAATAGCAATATCAATTATTTTATTATGAAATTTCTCCCCTGACCGCACGTCACTGATCTCCAGACTATTAGATATCTTTATATTTGTGTTGCTTCACCACAATCTATTTTATTGATAAATCAAATGTTTGGTTTTTGAAGATGTAATTTTTGGAAAATCAAACTTTTTGTCTGTTTCCCTCATATTTCAGACTGATGTCATCATGTCAAAGGCCGCCATCTTGTTTGACAAGTGAGTTTTAAAGCTCGTACTTATTTGGGCTTTGAATTCAGGTCAACTCTATGACAAAATTTATTGGTCGGGCTAATATTTATTTATTTATTGATGTTATTATTTTTGCAAAAATAAAGTCATAATGCTCCAAGAATTCAGTCATAGTTGTTGGTTTCTTTTCCTCCGCTTAGTAACACGTTTAAATCTTGTTTGATTTGAAGTTATACGACAAGAAGGTCGAAATAATACAAGAATAAAGTCTTAAAATTACCGGAATTAAGTCGTAATATTAGGAGAATGAAACAGTATTTTTCATGAGAACTTCCAAATCTAGAAATAGCCCTACTTCATCACACAGCAGACTGTGGCAGCTTCATGACAATACATAAAAGTCCCGGCGTCTGAAACCTAGCCTGGGTTGCTAAATCATAGTGAGGCTCTGAACTCTAGTACGTTTTGAGCTACTTTCATCCATCCTGATGTTGCGTCTCTTTGCAACATCAGAACTTGCTGTTGTAAAAGATATATTTTTGAAAGATTTTTAAGAATCCACACGGTTGTAGAGTCGAGCCCATGTCAAGGTGAATCCTGCCAGATTCTGATGCTTGTTTACTAAGAAGTGAGCCGCTGCTTGACATGTTGGTGCTGGCTGCTTTTGGGGAGGGGGGAGCATGACGTTCTTCAGCTATCGGCGCAAAGATAGACCCATCTTAATTACTCTCGCATGCCGCGCTGTAATCTGTCATTGTCAGCCTGATCAAGACTGTGCAAACCAAGCACTGAGGCTCATTCACCCAAACCGGAGGCCTATTGATTACTTCTCATACTTGAGTCATTGCAGCGCAGAGAGACATGCGAGGCAATAGAGCTAATGGAAAGGGTGGCGGTGGCGGTGGCGGGGGAGGGAAAGTCAAAGTCACATTGTTTACATCTAAGATGACAGGTAAATGTATTTGAGAGGAAATATGAGCTTGATGTATCGGCTCCCAAATGACTGTCTGTCTGTCTGTCTGCTGCTAACAACCTGCGGAGTATTTAGATGCTCTGCAGTGCAGGTGAATGCAAAACAGTTGTCCCCCCCTGTTAGTATTCAAACAAAAATAAAACAAAAGGGGGAAAAAGAAAAAAAAGCGGGTCACAGTGAGATGATTTTTCTTCATCTCGGCAGATTTCGAAATCATCTCAGATCATCAATTATATCCAGGTGCCTAATTACTTTTGCAAGCTTTCTTCCATTTCTACTCACTCTCGCGCTCTATTAATGCATTAAGATTAAATGTCTTATTCCGAGGATGATTTATAATGTTTCATAACTTTTTTTTATTTCACGGGCTTCTGGGTGTAATTGTGGTTGTGAGAAGAAAGTACACGGCAATTCGCTTCCGGTTTTTCCCGCTTACCGACGCCTTCGGTGGGATCCAGAAGGGACTGCTGTGGAGCCGAAGACTCGACGCAATCGGGCGGGCCTCCTGATGTCGATGGCCTTTTCCCAGTTTGCATCAGAAACTGAATTGGACTCCATTTTGTTGTTGCCGGGATCAGTTACTTAAATCCGTCTCCGAGTGCCATTACGTCCGAACCAAAAGCCAAGGTGAAATAGAAAGGTTGTGTGAAAACTAAGTGTACCTTTATGAGTTCAAATTTCCAGCAACAAAAAGATAAACCGGTCGTATCCTGTGCAACTTTTAGCTTCTGACATCGCTCCTTGTTTTAAAGCTCCATTTCATTGCCCACATGACCCGATTTTGGCAAAGTTTCAGCTCACATTAGCTTCTCATTTGACCCTTGAATGCTTCGGTGTATGGAGGACATCATGGTTGACTTGGATGACTGCAAGGTGTCAGAACCCCACCAGGATTTATTTATTTTTTTTCTGCTGAAGTGCTTGATTTTCTCTTTAGCTGGCAAAAACAGACAATTGTCAGAAAAAGGAGGTGAATACAATAACAAGCATTTCGTTTGCTGGACTGCTGGACTATATATATACTGTACATGACTCATATGTTGTATAGTATTTTCCAACGTCTCACAAATTTGGTTTTGAAGCAAAAACTTAAAAGGCCAAGAAAATCAGCAATAATGGTCATCCATTATTGTTTGCGACTGCTGCCTGTGCGTCAGATTTATGACCATAAAAGGAAACATGTTAGCATTTATGTAATGTAAACAAAAAAAAAAAATCTAAATTAACATGTTAGTGTCTCGGCCCTGAAAAAACAAATCCCTATTTAAAGCCTGTCATCCTACTTATTGTGCGTTATTCACATAATGCGACGTTAAAGACTGACAGAGGTACAGAAAATAGTCATTGCCTTATTGCTGCTCAGACAAACTATAAAACCACAGACTGTAATTAGTATTTTTCACAACTTTTCCATTTCTGCTTAATTTATGCTTAGAAAAGAATGGCATTTAAAAAATGTTGGTTATTTTTGTGCCCTTGAGGGCGAGATTCAAAAACTTTCGTTTTTATGACGTCAGAAATGAAACCCTAGAATTAAGAGAGGCTATACTTTCTTCTAACCATGACTTTATAACACTTTCTGGATGCCTATTAGCACGGCCTTCAAAGCATTTACATGTTTATGGGGCCCTCAAATACAGTGCTATGTGTAGAAGAAATAGACGTACCTCATTGCTTATATAGTCTTTAGTTAGCTGCTAGCTGACAGGGAATTTGCCTCACTTTATACGACTTTCTCCACCGGTGTGTGAAAAAAATAATGAAAAAGGAAAGTCGCTCAGATTTGTCCCTAAACAGGGGATAGTGGTTTGAAAGTCCTCCATTAGGATCCAAAGTGCTACTTAAACAGTGTTTATTTCTTCTTTATGACTCTCTCTCTTTTTTTTTTTTGGCTGTAAAATAAAGGCTAAATTGCAAACACGCCAAAGCTTTAAAACAATACAGAAATGAAACAGCTGCTTTTCGTTATCTCCACACTTTCGATGGCACGGCTTACAATAAACACACTAATTATGATTTAAAAGACAAACAAAAGCCCTTAAAGACATTTAATTGCAAAGCGTCTATCGCCTCTTCGTATAATGAGTTTGTATTAGGCTTATGTATTTTGCTCCTCCAACTCATCTCGAATGTATTTTTCTGGTTTCGGTTTTCCCCAGTGGGGTCTAAAAGAGGTGTTGAGTCTTCTTTAACGAGCAGCGGGCCTTAATGGAGTCAGCAGTTCGCATCCCCCCTTTATCATAACGCAATGTTGTTGTTTTGTTTTTTTTTGTTTTGAAAGCATTTTATGGTCCCTCTATTAATAATCCTTTGCAACTTACTGCCAAAATGCACGTGGAGCTGAAAGGGCTCACTTTTGATGGAGACTCCATTAATGTATTAGAATATATTCTAGTAATTAGCTGAATTTCTTATCATCCCCCCCACCCCCCCCAACAGTGTTAATGTGATGGTAGATGGAAAATTTGATTATATTTAATGTACATTAACAATGATATTTGATTTATTATTATCACACACCTATTATAACTAAAACATTTTGTGGTTTCTTCACTTGTTAGAAATAAAGAAGCGAATACCATCTTTTCTCAATGTTAGTATATTGCTAAAAAAGTTTTGACTTACATCAAATTTGCACACAAACGATCATATTTTCAATGGTTTACATTATTATCATGTAAAAAAGAAAACACACATATATAATATGCAAACTGTGATGTGTTTTTTTTTTTAATTTTTTTATTCCTGTGCTGATGTTGTGATTCTTGCAAATCTTCTAGACCCTAAAGCTAAGCCCTTCTTTTCCTTTGTGAACGTTTATTCAGCCGGTCTGATAACATCAATGTGTAAGACAAAATGACGGCGCGTATCAATAAAAGGCAAAAGTCTGGTTGCGCAGAAAATTTCTCCCACTTTCAAAAACATTCAGTCCTCATTGACACCGCACAATTGAGGACTAAAAAATTCAAGACACACTTAACTGCTGATTTAATAGCAGAACTTGTGAGTATTTTAGTTTTAATTTAGTGACAAAGAGACATTTTCTTCTTTAGATTACACAAAACTTATCAACTACTGTGGTCTTTTCTTTATATTGTATTTTTCAGTAAATAAGACAGTTATTACCGTACTAAATGTCTGATACGGTGGCGTACAGACGCTTTACACATATCCAACTAATATGAACAATTTGTAAATTATCTGCTGATATTGCAAGGATGATGTAATAATGGCGTTTCTAAATCTCATGCAACACTGTTCACTCATTTACTGACTTCTTATATTCCGAATTTTGAGGCCACGATTCATCCTGTCAAGGTAGTCTGTGTTCCTGGGCATTTGGTAAAAACCAAAATGTTTGTTGTTAACAAATACGGGAGCAGTTGAATATACGCAACCTCCAGTTTTGGTGCTTTCCTTGCATTGGTACGGTCCAGGACCAGAGCATCGAAACGTCCTGTGTAGCTACAAAATGAAGGTTGCGATTTTTATGTGAATCGATTTTGTTTTTGCCACACGCCTACCATTCAGTTTGTGCTTATAAAGATTCACTCACTACAGCATGCAGAATGCTTGAGCTTGTTGACACAGCATGCGTTTGACGCATTTTCAGATAATTTCATCTTGTGTTCAATTGCAATGATATTTGCATCAAAGCAAAAACAATGTAGCTCAAGATGGTACAAAAGAAATGTTTAATGAAAAATATTATCCTCTTAGAGGGCAGTATGGAGTATATCCCATAATCCTTTGTGTGTATGAACTTCATCTTCATCTACAAAGCTGACATACGTCATAAGCACAAAACAAGTGAGGAGAAATCTTCTTCACCCTTATTGCTGTTGTATGCAGTCGGGCCTTGTCTTGCTAGGATTGCCTATAAATGTAATTGCTTGCAGTAAAATCTGGCAATGGGTTTTCTTTTATGCGCTGGAGTTGTCGTGATATGCGAAAACTCATTCGTGTGCAGCTACTCTTTACAAAAAAATATGTTCTTGGATATTATTTTTTTAACTAAATCTTTTAGTGTCCACTGAGGCTAATGCTCACCAACCGTCCTGCTTTAGTTAGCATTTCGTTCGTGGACACCGCCCCTCCACACTGAACCTTTTCGACCAGAAAGAGAACTTTGCTCTTCCTCTCTGAATTGAGCATGAACCAAGTATGGATTTCTTTCCTCATGTGTTCCAGCGTTGGACGGGCGCTCGTCAGAGCTGTCAGTCTAATAGCTGGAGGTAAAGAAGCCGTGTGCGCCGTTGCAGCGCAGCTATTTTCTGTCTGTGAACTATTTAATGGGAGCGCACAAACCCCCGCCCCTCCCGAAAAAAGTTTGCAGCTTTATTTTTCTTGAGGTGCTGCGGCTCATAAACAGGATGATTATTTGTTTGTCATAAACGGGATCGTTACTGGAATTGTCAGTTTATGCAGCGATAAACACATTTTCATTCCGAGTTTGGCAGCAGCGACTCGGCTGCGTGTAAAGTCAACCAAATCTAATTGAATACTTAATAGTTGATTTAGGTGGAAAATGGAAAGACTGAGTAGAAAAAAAATAGAACCCTTTTATAATTATTAAAATGTCTTGTGAGGAGTATTACTTATAAATGCAGGTGTGTGTGTTTGCGTGTGTGTGCGGGTGTGCGTGTAGCCTGGGATCCTGAGGGAAAAATGTTATTACACATTTTTAGAAGCCCGGGAGTCATTCATTTTTAAACATTATTTTCTAAACATGTTTCTACAAGGCAGTAAAAAAAATGTTCCAGCACCTCTTATTGCGCATTAACATTTATTAAGGAATCAGCGTCACTCAAAACAAGCATGGAGGGGAAGAGATTCTCAGAAATACTTTAGTCAAAATGTCTGTCTAATTACTTGAGAAAGAAAGTATTGATCCTACTGGTCAAATCATACCAGTAAAAGTATCGCTCTGAAACTCATATTTAACTTAAACTACTGGAATATGTACTTTCAAAAATACTATTTAAAATTCTGAGGTTTTTGTTTTCATGTAGTTGAGAACAATTGGGAAATTTTTCTGCTAAATTAGACAGATCATGCAGATAATCAATAATAATGCATTATTAGTCTTATTTTTCTAGCGTTTCTAGATGTTAATTTTTACGTATTGTGCATTTACATCACCATCTATAAGGCAACACTATCGGGACAAAAATAAAGCTTCTTCTTCCCGCAACTGGTTTAAAGCGGCATATCGCCGCAGTGTGTCATTTGACTGTGTGGTGGAACAAAAATGGACGCAAACACTGTCAACAGAAGTAAAAAATCAACGAGAGCCTTTAGAAAAATGCAGTGGAGCAAAGAGTATGATTTTATTGTTGAAATGCAATGCAGTGAACGTAGCAAGTTCCCCACCCCTGCCAAAAACATCTATATGTTTATACCCAAACTTGCTACATTAAAACTGTTCAGTCAAACACTCTTTACTACGCCCCTATTTGAAACCAAGACTATCACTTGCTGTCAAATGTAATCAGATTAATCTGAAAGGCCTTTCAGCCCCAGATATTCCACAATTACACAAGAACAGCATTAATCCCAAACAGGCTCACTGGAGCTGGGGGGATTCATTATCAATACAAGGCTACTCTAAGGCTCTTAGACCCTTTAACGTACGAGGAAAATTGGAGTGAGTGTTAAAACCTCAGCACGTGCTCTTTGATAATGACTCTGTCAGAAACCAGAAACTTGTCTTGTAAATTGCTAACTCAAGAGACTCTCTCAGATTTGGAAGAAGAATGAAGGAAGATTTACTAAATGTAAAAATTAGAGGTTCAACTTTCCATGATGGGATGCAATACCGAACGGCAACCAAGAAATCCCAGCCAGCACTGAGTGAACCGAATAACATTAGTATTCCCAGACATTCATATGCAAGGAGGAGGAATGACGTAGAATTACCAGAAAACGAGGGCCGTGTCTCCAAGCACAGAGAGCACGTGTTTCTGACCCGACCTGCCGCACGCCTTATAAGGAGTTCCTTTCCGTCTCTGTATCTCACTTCCACCCGTCTCC
Organism: Poeciliopsis retropinna; assembly: GCA_010277075.1. Classification (NCBI taxonomy): domain Eukaryota; kingdom Metazoa; phylum Chordata; class Actinopteri; order Cyprinodontiformes; family Poeciliidae; genus Poeciliopsis; species Poeciliopsis retropinna. Next base: position 5,992,158 of record VMRM01000002.1, read on the forward strand.
TTGGATACAAGTTGTGGGCAGCGTCTCCGTCCACGACTCCTCCGCTTGCTCGACCGTGCCAGGCGGGTCCCTCTTCTCTGGCCTGAACTCAAACTGTCTGAAGGAAACCTTCAGATTCCAGCCTGGATTGTCTTTTCGTATCGGACACTGTGTTGACCTTTGACCCTTCAGCAGGATGAGTTGGTTGTGGCCTGCTTCTTCTAATTAATATGAGTTAAATATTGTTTACTTTTTAATTTAGATTGTATTAATTATGGTAATAATTTCAGTTTTTTCATACTTTGGTTGATTCTTTTAGGAGCTGAATTGTGAAAGTATTGTATTGTGATTGTGTTTACGAAGATTGGGTCATGAATACCATTTATTAAAAGTATATAAGTTTCACATCCATTTGAAAGGCCAATAAATAAACCCAGAAACACAAAAATAAAAGATATTGCATCTATAAATTCAGTAGGTTTTAGTTAGCTTTAGCAACGCACGATAAAGTTCCTGTTAGTTATGGTTTTCCCCCAGTTATTACCGTCTTTATTCATCTCTGTTAACAATTTTTCAAATACATATCTCGCTAGTTTTAGTTAAATATAATACCCTTGTTTGGTATTTTAGCTGCGTGCAACAAATACAGTGTTAGGCAATTTTTCAGGGCATATTTAGCATTCACTCTGCTGGTTCTGAGCACATTTAGCTCCTTGTACTTACCTCATAAAGGGCCAGCTGAACAAGGTCAATGCATTTAATTCACAAAGTATAATGGCGTTTAATAGTGTGTTGGTGGTCTTTTGAAATTAATTTCACAATTAAAGCTGGATTTGTTCAGAATTATAGAAGCGAAGCCAGCGTGAATCCCCTTTCACAACGGGCTACAAGCTAAAGGTTTAGTGCTAACCTGAGCCTGCAACAACGACTCAGGTGAACTATTCCCATATGACATTTGATCTAAAAATAAATAAATAAATAAATTTACCAGCAACACAGCTCTTGCAATTAAAACCTTTTAGGGAAAATTGGAAATACCCCATAGCTTTCACTCCGTAGCCTTCGCTTGAACCCTTTGGGAAATATCCGGCAATTTCCCTGATTGGGCCTCAGAATGTCATTATTTAAAACTGCATATCTGGTCACTGCTTGACATTTGTGCTTTAAAACGCGCAGGCTCTTTGGCTTTGGGCAGTTTATCTCGCTCGCCGTATGCCTGTCACTGGCGACTCTTTCCGGAGCCCGCAGTGGATTTCCTCCTGGGAGGCGGAGGAGAGTGAGGGGCGGGGAGGAACTTCTCCCAACTCTCCTCACGTTGCCAAATGGTACTTTGCAGCAGGGAGGGCAATGCTTTTAAGAGATGAGAGGGCCTCGTGTGATTAACCTTGATTGTAACCAGCTCCAAACACTCTCTCTTTGGTAATATATGATGATAGCTTGGGTCTAATTCCAGCCTGTTTCCATGTTCTGGATGCGGCAGCAGCGGGCAGGGGGGAGGCTGGAGAGGCCTGTCCACTTCAGAAAGAAGCACAGACAGACATCTCACTATTGAAGGTCCTCTTCTTACATTAATTGCAGATGCTGTAATCATGCAGGACCTCGGGGTTCGTGACAAGAAGCTGATGTCGGGGTCCTTTAGCCTACACGCAGACGGAAAACGTGTTCGTCTTTAGACGTGCCGGCGTGTATTTATGTTTTCATCCATGGAGATGCTCACCTGCAACAAAGTCATTTGTGTGTCAATCGGTGTTTTTAAAATGCACACAAATCCCCCCTGGAAGTGCAAGTTATTATTTCTCACCCACAAACTCGCCTTTTTTTTTTTTCTTCTTCTTCTTTTATGAATTTTAAAATGCAATAAAAGGCGTGAAATCTCAGCTGAATTCTTCATCCAAGCAGGAAAATGAACTACATGTTTAAAGAAAACAAAAACTAAAAAAAGCCCCGCTCTATGGTCTAAACTCTCCGAATGGAAAAAAAAGTTTGCTTCTTTCGCATAAGTCCGACTTAACTCCGCACTGCAAACCTCCGAGGAAGACGGAAGCCGTGCCAGTCTAGAAAGAGATATCAATAAATGTAAATGGCGCTGGCCTAGGGGATGTCATTAAAAAGAATAGCGTGTCTAGACCTCATAAAACCCTAAACATATTGTTATTTTGAAGCAGCGGGGAGTTATTGCCTGTGAGCACTAAGATGACATCCATCAATTTGGGGGGTTTTATTGGAAAATGTAGATAGGCTGCATAGGAGATGTAAATGATTTACTTAGCATAAAGTTTTGCTTGAACAGACAGGGAGATAGCGTAGTTAGCGCGGGTACGGGGGGAGTGTGTGCGCGTGCGTCTGTATACGTGTGTGTGTGATGGAAAAGAAAACAAAAAAAAAAACATAAGGGAATGCCGTGAAGCCAAAGCTGATTTTCTGAGCCTGGAATCACAATCTGTGCATGAATAAATAGGCCGGACCTGAGCAATGTGGATTATTCTGGTTCAGATATCAGTAGACTTAAGGCTTGTCAAATGGCATACATGTGTAATAGGATTGTTGTACATGATTTCATTTCGCCACTCTTGCCCAAATGTCACATCTTCAAAAGGTTTATGCTGATTGTTTCTCACTCTGTGTGCAAATGACTGCTTTATTCCCTCTGCCTGTTTGATATTGTTCGTTCAGGCCAATTTAGCAGGAACCTCTCCACGTTTAGAATTCCTTTTTTTATTATTATTATTATTGAATTTCTAATGATGTAGTTTCAAAACAGAGAAAGAAAAAAAAAAAAACTTTCAGTAATGAAGACGGCTTGTAACAATAGATGTCGGGGCTCGGATAAATCACCATTACCTTTATTGGTGCCTGTCGGTGCGACGCCGCAACGAACCCGCATGAATTAAACGCGAAGCCTCCGGCGGCAGATTTCGCCGCCGTCGGAATCCGGATCGTGGAAAAGCGGCAGCTTCAAAGCGTTTCGGGGTATTTGCATGCGGTTGTGTGTCACTCTTGACACGTTGGCCTCATCTCTCGGTAAAATCTCAAATCTACATTTATTCAAATGTGTCGAGCGCGCTGAAGGTTGACACTGCATAATCCGTCACAATGTTCCATTTGAAGAAAGAAGTTAGAATGATTTGAATCATAAGAAAGTTTTATTTTCTGGCGCTTCCGGTGAAAGCGCTGATGTTAGAAGGAGGGGCGGTGGGGGGGTCAAAGTTTTAACTCACGAGAAAAGAAATGAAATCCAAAAAGTCTTTGATGCACAAACATTGTCTTCTGACTCTGAAGTGAGACAGCAGCCTTTCCTCTGTCTGGTGTTCCCTCTCTTTTTTCTATGTTAACAGCATCAGAATGTTGTGAATAATGTATTATGTGCCAGATGCAGAAGAGAAATAAAAGAAGGTTTAAGTCATTATTAGGAGCAGGGAAATTGCTTCTTGAATAACAAAATGTGTTGCAGCAACCCGGTCTTCTCCGCAGTTAGAGCCTGTTAAAGCCCAGAGGACCTCAGACAGCTGCAAACGTGTACATCAAAGCCATTATGTACAGTTTTCAACAACGCTCCGATTCCTCACAAACAGAAAAATACATGTCAGAATGAGGAGATTAGAAAACAGGCGGTAGACAGTTTTAGTTTTAAAGTTTTTGATTGGGATTTTCTTTCTGTTTTATGTACCGTTTGTTCACACATGCACCGATCAGGAGCTTGATTTGACACTGGGATCAAATTTCTCGAGACAAATTTCTCATTTGCGTTAAACTTCGATATGTCAAAGTGGACGCATCGAAGAGCAGTTATTATTTTATTCACAGTAACACTGTTTTCCTCACCCTCAAATCTTAAAACACAATAGAAATATCTTCTATGCTTAAGGCATCTATTTGCATATTATATGATAAATAGATGCATGCAGACTGACACGAGATAAAACTATGAACACAGAAAGAAAATCTACAGCACAATAAAACAAATACAAATGCATTAATTAAAAATAACACTGACATTCGAAGAAATGTGCAGCCAATTAGGATAGTTTAAACAATCTGTATCTATCCGGCCAAAAAATAAATGCATTTTATTGGTAAGGCCCTGGAAAAATGTCTATAAATAAGCGAATCGGGGTGGACGCTTATTGTATCGTTTATCGTGAGAAATTATCGTGATAAGAATTTTGATTTGTGATCATTTCCAATTATTGATGCTTAAACTGTCCGTATTGTCCGGCTTGCTAGTTTTACTATTTTCTCTACTGCTTTTGCAATGAGACGCTCAACAAACATCAATACATTTGAAGCTATGATTAAGTCACAGCTACTGCGTGCAGCTTAGTGATACAAATCGCTCTTCTTCATGTGACCGGTGGCCTGAAGAAGACGAATGGGAATGTTTTTCAAGAGCTCTGTTTGTGTTTGTGGGGCTGGGATTGCTGTGACACGCATCAGTTACCTACGTAATAAATGGTTATTATCATCACTTTTATTGTTACCACAATCGTCCCATAGTCCATAACACCCATCCCAACAATAACGCCCTTCCATACTAGAGAGTGCTAAAAAAAGCCAGTTGCTTTTAACCTTCAAAGTAATGTTGCTGAAACTAAATTGTACTTGTAAAGGTTGCATTCATTAGAAATCAGTTTACCAGCATTTTTCCATCATTTGGTCAGAGGAAGAGACTCAACTCTAATCTCTTAAGCTGAAGATCACATTTGAAATGGCTGTGGAAGTCGTCATATTTCTGCATTTGCTGTAATACACAGAATCTGCATTACATCCGGTCTGACTGGCAGGTGTCAGGACCCGGTTTTCACAATCGCTCCAAAATGTACGTTTTTGTCTGGGTTACAAAGAAATAGTTTGGATATATTGGAAACATTAGTTTCTTTGATTTCTGCAACATATGAGCTGATTTATACTAATCTCGCTATAATTACTCGTGCACACTTAACTATATCATTATAGTTAATTTTGTATTAATAAACAGCATGGTTATTTAATTTATAAGGTTACGTAGGCATATTACTATAGGTATATTAAATCCCTTCATATGTACGATTCTTAAAATCTAGAAGTATTAAATTTGAAGAGCTGGTGGAATTTAAAATTGATCAAATTATGTTTTCTGAAAGAGAAGGGGGATATAACTCAAGGGAAGAAAGAGCTTTTGTATTTCAGCTCATGGAGTAAAGTTATGGAACCAGTTAAATGAGGAGTTAAAACAAAGTCAAAATTTAATACAATTTAAAAGGAAATAAATATAAAAAGGTCATTTTCACAAGACAGAAATATGGGTGAGAGTTAGCACTAATGTGTTTGAGGCTAATGCATGTGAGTGGTGGGTATGGAGGGATGTATTTAGACATATGCAAACCCAGATAAAATGGACAATTAAATAACCTGTTTGTTTTTATTTTTGATTGGATTTATTAATCAGGGCCCATCTGAAAATATTGCATGAGTTTGGGGGGCAGGAGTTCATAAGTTTCTTCCAGCTCCTTTTCGAGCACGTTAAGATTACTGTGGTACAAAAATATGTCGTTAGCGTTCCTTGTTCTTGTGCATGATTTTATACTCCTACCACGTTCAAAATAACATTTCATTTCATTAATATCACCTTCTCTTATTTTACAGCTTTGTTCCTATTCCATTTCTTAGTAGTATCTTAGATATACTGTTTATAAAATCCCATGTAGGGACAAGTTCTGCAAATTATCTCAAATAGATAAAGAGAGACAGACAGAAGCCTGGAGTCGGGTCTGACCAGCGGTTTGAATCGTTTTGGGGTTGACTGTCACTACAAAGCTATAGCAAATGACAATTCTTCTGTGGCTAAGACACCAATTTTGGCTTTCGCCCAGTGGCTCACACTTTCCTAAATCTGTCTCTAACTGCAGGTCATAAAATGCCAGCTAATAACCTCTCCACAGAACCCTACAGTTAAAAAAAAAAAAGCAACATCAGAAATTTTTTACCACTTCTGCACGTGGTAGAAAAAAACAAAAAAAACTAAATCACAGTGGTAAAGTCACAATTAAAAGCTTAACATGCCAGCACCCTCCTAAGAGAGAAAGGAGAAAATTGCTTCCAAAACCACGTGAAGCCTTTCTGACAATTATCCTGCTCAGTTTTGTTATTAACCTCTTGTTCACGTGTTCGTTGGTGCAAGATTGGCTTTGAACTAGATGTACTCGCACAAAGCCTAAACTGTATATAGAACCGGTTAATCTTTATTTAGTCATTTTTTATGATTTTATCCCGCATGCTCCACTGCGACTGTTAGAAATGTTTCTGCATCTGCAGCTCACAGAGATATTAATCGTTCTTTACTTTTGTTACGGCCTCATTCTAAGCGACTGCTTAGCATAAAGTTTTTGCTTGAACAGGCAAGCGGATGTTGTAGTTAGCGAGGGCAGGGGCAGCATGCGTGTGCCACCGGCGGTAGCGAAGCAAAAAAAAAAAAAAGAGCTTTTCCCAATCTATGCATGAATAAAAAGGCGGGACCTATGCGACGTGGATTATTCTGGTTCACGTATCAGCTGTCAATAGGTATAAATGGCCTTGCTTCTGGAAAGTTATTAATCTCTCAAGAAGTTTCATCTTTTTGGCGCTCGATACGGTCCTCTCGCGTTGTTTGTTCGTGTTTTACGAGCAGGGCAAAAAAAGAGAAAAGGTTTTAAAATGAGTTGTCATTAAGAGGAGAATTTTTTTTTTTTTTTGAGTCCACTCTTCATTTGTTGCGGTTGAAAATTTGCGTGTGGGAGGAGAACAAAGACGTGATTCAGAAGAAATTTTCTTCTCAGGGACTGCTGTCAAGGTTGTGGTTTGGGCCGGCGCATTGAGAGACGCTCGCATTCATCCGCGGCTTCTCGTTCGTTGCGTGTGGGAGAACAGGAATCTTGTATTTTTCATCCCCGCATCCAATCCCAAGGTCGGAATGTGCACGCGGACTGACGCGCGTGTAAAAAATGAATTAGGCTTTATTTAGCTGTGCATTGGCTAAGGTCAAAACTGTACCCTTAATCTCAGTCACACTTTATCATTAGGGTTTTTGGGGAGGAGAGGATCAAAATGGAATTTAGCTGCGACTTCACAGAGCTGAGAAGGAGGTAATTACCAGTGTGTCACAATTGATTTTTTTTTTGTTTGTTTTTTTTTTTAACTGTGTGGTGTCTCTTTCTTTCCTTTTGGAGCACAAAAACCAAAAGAATGAGCCCAGATGACTGGAAATGACAATAAGAATGCTCCTCCAAGTAATTATTATCAACATCAGCCTTACCTTGTTATGCATTTAACACTTTGGCATTGATAATGTGATCGGCGAATAACCACAGCGGTATATAATTTTTGCGCCACTGCTCTCACATACTATACCGCATTTACCACTCAGTTATGATAAACGACCCAGTAATAAGCTAATGCAACACTATGCAGATGCTTTGTCTCCACTGGGGAAACAGTGGAGACAAATGTAGGATGCTTAAAACTCAGAGGGAAACTTTCCTCTTTTCCTACTTTTGGATTATTTTTGGCTGATGACAGATAATTTTGGTGGGTGAGGCACTCATATTTCATTCCCAGACAATCAATTGCTCCATAAATTTGGTACAAAAACGTTCCACTAATAGATTCCTGACCACTTGGGGTCACGTAAAGACTCATACGGTTGAACTTTCATCATTTAACATGGAGAAAAAAATAGGGTGAAGAAAAGGACTGGAGTCGTGGTGCAAATTCTTTCTTCCTTTCCATTCACAACATATGTAACACATTCCTCACATGACACTTTTTTTTTATTTTATATTTTTAAGTGTCGTTTCATTTCTGCAAACTTGAACTCACATAAGCAGTGTTTTTACGTATGGCAGACAGAAGAAAGTGTGACTGCAGCTTTAGTTTGAACCAAGGTTGAATTTATTATAAAAATAAATGTGAGAACCAATGTTTTGAATCTCTTGGAGTGTTATTAGTCATATATTCATGACTAATGACAAAAAACACGTTTATGTTTCCTCCCAATTAGAGCTCTAGATGACAAATAGAATAAATATAATCAACCAAAATAGATGCTAATCATTTTGCCGCCAACATTGGGGTATAAGCCGTATGTACTCGCTTTACAGTTGACCTTTTTAAGTAATCTTGTGTAATATACAAATAGTTCTTTCTTTAAAGGAGGTTTTATATTTATTTTCATTGGGTTATGTAACTTTAATGAAAATTATCTACTTTTTAATCTGCCATGTTTAATAATAATCAGCTCAGAACAAAAATAAATGGAAGTAAGAGTGTAAAACAAAGTCTTAGCTAATGATATAAAGTCAAACATCTTGGTTTAATACATGTGTGCAGGTATGAAGTTGAAGGATAAAATTTCAACAAGAAGGAGAAAAATTAAGATACAAAGAGTTAAAGATTGCAAATGGACTTAGAAAAAAAATTTTTTAATTGGCTTTAAAGAAATTAGAACTCAGCCGATATAAATGAATCGTATTAGGTGTGAATGTACAAAGAGATCACAATCCCAGCGCAATGCTAACTGCTTAAGTTGCAAATAGTGGATTCAGAGGACAGGCCTGGTTGGATATTCTTACCTTCAGCCGGGCGACTTGCATAAAAGTGATGTGGGGGAACTGCGAATGAGGAACGTACACGAGAGGATGTCTGTGACTCAGAATGTGAAATCGGTCCCAACACGGTCGTCTCTGGTTTTGACACCTCTGCATCAAAAGCAGACGGAAAGTTAAAACCACAAGACTTGATGAGTCTATTTTTAACCGCCCATTATGATCCTTAGAAATAAACATAACTCATCCGGAGTTTAAAAAAAAAAACAACAAAAAGAAAACAGCAACAACAAAAAAAAGATACGTTTGTTGTCTCTCAGTGGATTAGTCGGTGATTAGTGGCGCAGGTTGTGTTGAGGAACCGCGCAGGGAGCCTTTATGGTTACCTGTTTGACACATTGAGCCCTCGGCTGATGAAATGTTGACTGACACATGTTTGGCATTCAGGAGGGCTGCTGTCTGTCAAACATATTGTAAACATGACACTGTTAGGGAAATGTTGTCACCTTGCACCAATGTAACACGCAATGTTGGGAATAATAAATTCCTTGTAAACAAAGGATTAGCATAATGGCTGACATGTTTTGGATTTTTTTTCCACCCTGATTCTTCCGCATAATTATATTTAATGATTTTCTCAATACTCAAAGACACTCCGATTGTCTATTCTCCAGCTGGGGTTTTATGTTTTTTTTGTGTGTATTCGTCACGTCTCTTGACGCACAATTTGCCGCGCATCTTCCTTCCTCTTCTGCACACCGCCGCCACCGGCCCGTGAAAGCCTTAGCTATCAGGCGCCCGCAATAGCATAATTGCGGAGTATTAGACCATCACAATGACACATCGGTCAGAAAAGATATGCAAAAAAAAAAACGCCCGGCGAGTCCCGCCCCGGTTTTTACATTTCGCTTCTCGTCCAAAATGGGCTGGAAGAAAATGGGGAGGTTTGTTTCGCGGCCGGATCATAATTACGATCAGTGTTTATGAGAGCCGTCAAGCGTTTTGTCGCACTTGAAGGTGACTCTCCGGAAGGCGCCGCACGTCAGTGGCGTCGGACATGCCGAAACAATGCTTTCAGACGAGCCGTCTCCTCTCGCCGGGCCTTTTAAATCATCATCACTTTGGGCCGGCCGCATGATGGTTCACATGATATATCACCTGTTAGAGCCGCGACACACACACACACACTGCCAGCACAAAGTGACAATGACTCTGGCAGCAAGCCTTTGCTCGTTTCAGCAGTAGCACTTTCTTTCTTTCTTTCTTTTTTTTTTTTGGTATGCTTCTGCTTCCTGTTATTAAGCTATCACCTCCATGCTGTTGAGAGTCAAGCAACACTTTTGAGCCAACCACCGCACCATACCACACCCCAGTTCGTTTTTTATTTATTTATTTATTTTTCTGGGTTTGGACCAGCTGCTCCAGTGAATGTTTCATAGTTTCAGACATCTCGAAGCAGCAGCTTGTTAAGACTCGAGTCTCTGAAAGAGGGGCGATGCTTCCGTCTCTCCAAAGGCCTTTTTTTTTTTTTTTCCCATTTCTTTCACCCAACGCTCGGCTGTCTCTGCATCCACAGTCTGTGCAAATTTGCTATTGATCACAGTTAGGCCAAAGGGAAAAGCCTTTTGTGTAAATTAGCCTCTCCAAGCTGTTGATCAGATCATAGTAGCGTCACATTCACAAGCCTAATTACTGACATAATGGCACTGCAAGACGGGCAGAATTTATGAGCACATTAATTAATTTGGTAAATCGGGTGCCACTTTTTTTGGTGTGTGTCTTTGTTTTGATAGCTGATGCAGAAACGTGCAACAATAAAATTTGACAATTTGCTCTCGTGAAACTGTGGAATCTCCGATTTTATACATTTGCGTCGGTTTTCAGGGTTCAGGGGTGAACGTTTTACATGCTTCAGTGAAAGTGGAAAGTAATTTAGATTCTGTGCAGTTTGCATTATAATGAAGTCCTGTCTTCATTTGTGGAAAAGAAACAGCTTCCAGAGGTCGTTTCCTAGACGTTTAATGGTAATATTATCTTTCTTTTCTTCAAACTGTTGCATCCAAAACCTATTTTTGCTTTGTGGTTAGTGTCACTTTCACTCATCAAATAAAAATCTGTTCTTATTACCAAGCAAATTACACAAGACAACAAAAGAAAATGAACACAAACATTTAATTTAAATCTGGGGATTGTTGAACCTGGAAACATTTTTTTAGTATTGCATCATTCTTTGTTGTTAAATTTATTAAATGTTGATTTTTGGGCCCAAATGATCTCAAAAACAAAGTAATCATGTAAAAAAAAAAAAAAAGGGATTCTTTTTTCTTATTGATGCATATTTCCACTATTTATGTGCCAAAGTGTTTCTGTTTTAAAAAGTCAGAGCTTAACAAAAAGCATAACAATAGATGAAGAAAAATTAAATACAGAGGTAGGATCTTTCACACACGTAATGCACACAAATGTTAGCAAATTTGGTTAAAAAAAACAATGGTCACATTTATTACCAGTAGTGACAATTTTTTCCTATTTTATTCTGACATAGAAATTGTTGAAGCAGAATTAGTTGGTACTTTATGTGTAGTATCATTTACTGTTTTGTCATTTGGTTTAAGGGAAAACTCAACAAATGGGCATCAGGAAAACTGAGTTGGAAAATAATTGAAGAGCAAAAACTGCACTCAATAAGTAACTAAACTATAATGAATATAGTATTGGCCAAATTATTCAAGATTGTGTTTTTCTTAATTGAGCAGTCCTAGTTCTAGACTTTACAGCCTGAACAGCAATAGTAACCCTCCACAACAAGCATCACCACACTGCATAACTTCACCAATAGTAATAAGTAATAAGATCTGTGGAATAATTTTCATTTCATCCTAATTGATTATTTCACAGAAGCAGATGAACAGTAGTTGTGCTTCCATTGACAATATAATTGCACAATTTGGCATGTCGAAAATAAACTCTCTTAATGGAAACCCGCCAATTTTGAAAAAAATGTTTTTTGATTTAAAGGTATGTGCTTTTTTTTTTTTTTTTTTATCCTTATCAAAATTGCATTACTTTGCAAAACTGCAATGGAAACACTTTTTCTGCATCACACAAGTCACATGACCAACAACCCGACGCCGCCATTGGTGCAAACAAGGAATAACAAGACGACAGGAAGTAGGTGGAGCATGATGACGCGTCATGTCTTTAGTGACTTCTCGTGTGAGCAAACATATTTAAATTAATTGCTTTCCCTATTCAATGGAAACACCGGAATTACAAAATTCAGTTTTTTGACATTAGCGCAATATTGACAATTTGTAATAGAGACGCAGCCAATGATTGCTCTGCGTACGAAATAAAAAGACATTGGCGATTTGGAAGGAAGTTACAGGAAAGTCATTTCTCTCAAACAAAGGGGGGGGCACCACATTTAATTAGCACTCAGCTTTATTCTGACTAATGACATTTAATTTTAATTGTCATGCTGCCTGTGAATAGTTGAGATGGAAAAGTCCAAAACTTAAAAGGTCAGCATTCAAAATGTGCAAATAACAGAGAGACGGCGCCTTCACTTGATGTTCCTCCATGTTCTTTTTAAGCTCTTTATGATTTTTCGTCTAGTAGTTCTTGAAGCGGCCACAGAGGACGTCAATGCGATTTAAAACAAAGGTTGCATACGCTCTCCACTTAGACAGACACAGAAAAAGACTGTGTGGACACTCGTCTTGAGACTGTGTGATTATTCTCGGCACTTTGTGGCAGACTTGAGTATGGCGACTATGCATGAATGTAAAAGATATAATTATGATCCGGCAGACATATAAATATGAGCTAAAAGCCTCTTCTTGGTTTTCGATTCAGCATGGGAGGGGAAAAAAAAATTTTGAAATTTTTTCGTATTTCTGTTTAATAGTCGCTGATTTTCAAAATGCAGGTTAATGGAGCATATCCGAGAACGTGTTGAGTTTATTTTTTGTGTTTTGTTTTTTTTACCTTACCATTTGGATCAAGCGTTGAATCTTACATTTCCCTTCATTATGTTGAAGATGTGTCTTCTGTCGTACCGTAATATTCCAGCTCCAGCAACGCATGTAAATGAATGCAGTGTTTGGGGAATAATGGCCCCTAACAAATTTACTTGTCCTTGAAGAATGTTTTTCTTTTTTTTTTTTTTTTTTTAAATTACTAATGTTTTTGCTCATTTCTGGCACATTAGATTTTTGCATTTGTGAGCCTTCTTTAATAGATGTAGAACATTATTGGAAAGCAGCGGGAAGGCACCCAGAAGGAAAAATCAGAGGGTAATAAGACTCATTTTTAAATGTGGTACTAAATATTTAAAACATTTGGGTGATTAAATACAGTGCCTTGAACTTATTTTCTTTTTGTCACATAATAATCAAAAACTTCCAAGAGTATACCATCAAACACTAACGCATTGGTGAGACATAGAAGAATAATTGGCTTATTTTTCAATTTTGAACTTGTATTCATCCTCCTTTTACTCTCTGAGTACCAAATAGTCTTTAGGGTTTTCATAGATTTGTTGAGACAGAACAGCAATACAGTCACTCGGAGCACCACAATTCATGACTGTAAAGTACCATTATCTAATACTTTTGGATAGACAACCCTCTATATTATGAGTTGTAAGCTCTGAAACTCATTTCTGTCTCATTTTAAGAGCATAACAGACATTAAAATATTCATTTTAAGGCTTAAGAAATGACTAAAAATGAACCGGAACTGTACTCATTCTTAAATATCGTCACTGTTTTGATCCCGTAGTTTCAAATCTGTTTTTTTATATCTCCTTGTCAGCATGTTATCGTATTTACTGTTGATCTTAATGTTTGATTTTAATCAGCAGTTAAAGGTCCCTTAAGGGATGAGTGTCGCAGATTGTGCTGTGGTTATGTCCACGGGGATGCAGGCTCTAGGTCGTTTTGATCTATGTTTTTGTATGCATCACAATAATCACTATAAAATGAACAAAATTTAAGATTGCTGGAAAGGGAAAGTTGGGACAGAAGTTGGCTGTGTGAATTTGGCGCTGGCTCTAAAAAGTTGCGTGATGCTACATTTTCATTAGCTTCCGATCCCTTTTCGGTACAGACCTTTAACTTCTTTGATAAACATCAGTAGGGTAGGATTCCCAACTCTTTTGAAAGTGTCTTTGATATCGTACTTTTGTTTCCTCTTCATACTCTTCTGCTTTTGTCTTTAAAGCCTTCTCCCTTTTATCTTTTCTTGCCACATCCACGTTTTCTAGTCGGGGCCAGGCGTGTCTGATCTCAGCTGGGCATTATCCTGGCCCAGATTGTCCTTGGATCTCCGGTTCAGTCTTGCGACCTCTTCTCCAACGCCCCGCCGCCGCCCCCACATACATCACTGGCTGTTCTTAAAGCCGTCCTCGGCGCTGATTAATCCACTTTGGTCTCGTTCGGAGCAGATCAAAGGCGAACGGAGCAAAGTATTTTATGGAAATAATCTCTCAGTCATTAGCCATATGTTTGACAAGTGCGCTCTCCTGACGTCGGCGCCGCTCTATAAATCACAAACAGGGATCTGACAAGGCAGACGACGAAAGGGAAGGACCGCGAATCGACGAGGATTTTTTTTTTCTATTTTATTTTTTTATTATTATTATTGATGGATCACGGCACGGGCCGCTGTAAAGTAGCCCCATCTTTTCGCTTGATGTACGACTGCTGAGAATATATTTTGGGTCATGGTCGCTGCTACCATATTTCTTCGGAGACCACATTGCGGCCGTTGTTAACACCCCGACCTGCTCCGAGGGTTTCTCTCCCCCGCCGCCCTCCAATTCAAACATCCAGATGTCAACACACACACGTACACACACCCACTCGGGTGGTGGTTGTTATAGTGGAAAACAATCAAAACAAATGATCTCACCGGCCACCCAAACGTGTTTTCCTCCTCATAATATGAAGTTGATACCCTGCTCAACCCCCTCCTCTCTTCCTCCGTCCTCCTTCCCGTCCAAACGAGCCGCCCACTCTCCGTCTCCTGTCTTCCTCGGCCATCTCCCCCGGCTACAGGGACAAGACAGGACAGGAGAGGATAAATTACAGCCACAGAGCCCTAGCTCACTCTCTCATGCTTTCATTTGCACCGGCAATTAATCAGCCATCACTGGAGAGCTCTTGCATGTCAGGTTGAGGATTTTATTAGGAATGTCCTTTATGGGCCTTAATGAGACTTATGTCTTCCTTGAGTATTTCATTTGCTGCACATAGCTTGGCTGCTTGTAACCTTGAGGTGGGGGATTTTACTTTCTTTTTCTTTTTTTTTTTCCTTTATATTCTTTGCCTAAAACAGTAAAGCCTTGCAGAGCTTTGCCACTCAACCTCTCAGTGATCTTGACTTGATTTACGCTTTCATCCTCTGCCTCACTCAGCATTACAAATCCTCGTGTCTTGCAGTAATCTAATTTTAGATACAATTAGATCTAATTTGTTTTGTTTATTCTGACATCCTTTCTCCTCGCTCCAGTTTTAAAATGCAGCGCTAAGTGCATTATTGAAAATGCAGCCATTGTGTGTATTTTTTTATACTCGAGATGCTCTGCTTGACATACGTTGCTGTCAGTGTCTGTTTGTGAGAAAATTATGAAAACATAATAGGGGCAAATGACAAAGCATTAGATCAACCATTTCCACAGCATAAATGACTTGGTCTGAGTTGAAATAAATGCTTTTTGTTTTACAAATTGTATCTTTCCTGCTAATCAACTTCAAGTATTTGAACATTTTTACAATTTGTGGTGTTAAAGTTACAGACTCAGGTTTGTTATTTTTGACATTTTACTTGTGGAAAGGGGTGCGTAATTTCCAAGCGGAAAGTTTTCAAAACAATTTCTACACAATAGTAAGAATCGTCATTCAACGTGTCCTCTGGTGGTTTTTGATTCGGGCAGTTGCTCAGGGCGGCATGAGAAAGTGGATGGACATGAGCATCAAAAACATCTATCTCATCTGCCAGTTGTACCCCGAACAAGTTTTGTATAGTTTTTCAATGCATAGGATTCTCCATAGCAGTCAACAGGGACTCCCTCTTGCTTGCCACCAGCTGCATTTCCATGTTAAATGTGAGCAAAACTTTGTCGACATTCTGCTAAAATTTCCAAAGTTTTGCTCAATATGTACAACACGTGTCGCTAAATGACAGTAAAGTTTGTCTATGTCAAATGTCCACAAAACACAACTTTGCAGTTGCAGTGTTTTTGTTATAAGACACGCTTAAAATCACATCAATAAGTTCGTTCATGTGGCAATTCATTGAAAAGTGTGAACTCTTCCTGTCAGCTTCTTCTTCTTCTTCTCCGTCAGTAGTAGCATCTGGTTGTTGATTGCATGACTCGTGTTGCAGTTGTATGGCGTTCACTGATTTTGATTCAGCCAATAAAACCATCTCATGACTTTTTATTTGTACTCCAGTACTGCTTTTGTCTTTTCTGGACCTGTTCCAACCTGTCTGCCCTCAAAGATGTAAGTCCAGAAATGTCACTGGCATCTGATGAAACTCACTGTTTTTTGGGGGTGTTTTTGCTTTGACGTACAACCTGTTCTCAAAGAAGTGCTGGATGACTTGGTGGAAATGTTTCTTGTGATTGGCGAGAGGTTTTGAGTAGTTGAGGATGTCGTCTAAAAACACAAAAACAAAGGTGTAAATGAACTCATGGAGTATATCATTAACCAGAGCCTGGAGATGAAATTAGGATGCAGAAAGTCTCCATGAAGACTAATTTGACTAAGGATCCTGTTGATGGCTAGTCGTGGGTAGACGATCCAGAGGTTATGACTTGTCGAAGGAGTGAAAGTTGAGGAACATGAGCGTTAGCCTCACAGACGTAAACACCCAGATTCCTGACATCCACAAGGGTTTCAGTGAACATAAAATGTTCGCATTTGTTTGCTTTTAGTGTTTTTTTGATGCTGCAAATTGGCAACCAGAAAATTCTAATGTGCTAAAAAAACAAAAATAACAATACATCACTTGCCAAACCTTAAAACCTTTCACATAAAAAAAAAGACTCCATTTACCGAACGCTAATGAAGACTTCTCGGTTATCAGTTTGAGCATCTTTGCTCGAATTCAAACACAAATTGGACTTGAAAATGGGGAAACATTTTCACAGCTTGGATCCACATTAAATTGCTGTTAATATTTGATGCACAATGGCGTAGTTTTATTTTATTTTATTTTTTTTTTTTTTCTTTCTTTCAACAAGCGTCAGCATGACATTGTGAGTTGTAAGTGCTTATTCCTAAACAGAAGCACACTTGTGTTTTCTGACAGAGATTCTGCAGTGAGTTCTTTCTTTTCGGGTTCCAGTCAGTTTCCATTATTGAATTTAAATCTGCTTGTACATATCAACATAGAAGGGTCAAGAATTCATCTTGAGCAGAGAATCATATGGATACTGAAGTGTTAGACAGGACTCTGTAGTTTCTGTTTGCCTTTTAAAAGTTCATTTTTTGCCAGCGGCAATTCTTTACGTCTTCTTTACCTGCCTCTGTTTTATGTCTTCGTTTTTGTCATTTAAACTTAATTAATCTTTTGCAGAGCCTGAATTTCGGTGTTAGAGAGCGGTCTTTTTTTTTTTAGGCTGCCTATGTGACACGTCTCCCTGCCCCTTCCCTCCGACATAACCACACAACCCACATTACACATTTTGATGTGCAGCCTGGCTGAGCTGCAGAGGTTGGAAATGCTAATTTTGGATTAGCAGGAGATTTGAAGCCACTTCTAACACGGCATAAAGACACAAACACGCGCGGCGAGTTCAATCGATCTACATAACAGCGTGAAAATAGGAAAAATACAATCGGCAATTTAAAAAAAACCCCAACAGCAGCTACTGAGTCAGAAATAGCTATACCTCGGATTGTTTTTCTTTTATGGTCACAATATATTAAAGTTTATGTGATGGATATAAGATGGATTTGCTACCTGATCCCTTATGTAAATAGAAATCTCCTTTGCGTGTGTGTGTGTGTGTGTGTGTGTGTGTGTGTGTGTGTGTGACTGGGGTAGCTTTTTAGTGTGCGTCCAAAAGTCCAAAAATCAAAAAAAAAAAATGCTTGGAGTGGGCGTCACTGAGTTAACCCGTAACCACAGAGTCAGGCGGTAAGAGGAGATGGAGGCCATCTGGTAGCGTTTTTTACAGTATGGTGTGGCGGTTTGCCCACGTGTGTTACGGAAAGGGTCGGCCGATGGTCATGAAAGGGAGATACTCCCCGGGATTCTCTGCAAGGACGCACGCATGAATATTCCCGGCCCAATTTTCCGGCTCGTACGTCAGCGCGGGCAAAGAGTATGCGACCCGCTCACATCTGTCGCCAGGGCTGCTCAGCCCCACCGATCAAACGGTGTGACCTTAAAAAAAAAGAGAAAAGAAAAAAAACTTAAATGGCGTCTTAGCAGTCCTTTAAGCCACTTTTCTTTTTCTGCACACGATGAAAGCGGATGTCGAGGAAGGGCGCTTTTTGAATCCTGGTGTCTGCCCTAAATTTATTTTATTCTTTAATTATTTTTCTAAGAAGCTGATAAGTAGGACGCCTTTCTGGGCTGCCGTGACATTTGGAAGCAAAGTCACACACGGAAGTTCAATGTGATTATTTAATAAACAGGTTATTTCACAGTAACAAAATAAAATAATAATAATAATGTTAACCACAGTAGTAGGAGTAATGGAGGTCAAACTCCATTTTTGAATGCATTTCTGTACAACTATTACTTTTGAACTAGGAAAATCAGAGCCATATTATCAAATAGCTTCTTATTGTTTCTCCACTCCAGGTAATATGTGGGTTGAATATAATTCAAAGTAGTTTCTCTGAAAAAGAATGTGATTTAGACTATAAACGGAAATAATTTAAACGCCTGCAAAGAAATACATCAGCCATTTCTACCATCACTTCCACACACACACATACACATTATATATATATATATAGATAGATAGATAGATAGATAGATAGATAGATAGATAGATAGATAGATAGATATCTATCTATAGATAGATATCTATATCTATCTATAGATATATATATATATATATATATAGATATATATATATATATATATATATATATATATATATATTATAATGCTCAGAGCAGAAACATCTGCGATTGTAATCCCCTTGTGTACATTTGCAAACTTTCTAATTTTCACGCAAAATTCTATTTTCATAACATTTTTGTCATTTTAAAAACCAGCAGAAGCCAGTTTTTAATTGTTTTCCGCTTACCTGTCATGAAACACACATGCACACACCCAGTCAGTCCTCACAGAGTGCAGAAGGGCCAGCTGTGCTCCCTGTTTGACAACGAGGTGGTTCAGACTTAAGAGCCGAGCAGCTTCAGGTAATTAAGGTTACCTATTTGAATTTTTTTCCTCAATCCCTACTATGTTGTGTGTGTGTGGGGGGGTGAGGTTGTATTTATTTAAATATTATTTTACGTTAGCCGTTAAAACATTGTTGTCAGCTCCCCTCGTGGCTCAGGCCCCGCAAACGAAACTTTGACTAAGGAGCTCTTGACGGCCCGTCTAGTTTATTTCGAGGACTGTGGTAGCTGAAAATCAATATTGAACTTCGAGAGGCTGTTTGCTTTACCTTGAAAAATGTTTAACGGCGGCTTATCGAGCGGTCTGTGTGGAGTTTGTGTGACGAAACCGCCAGCCCGGCAGTGCCTGTTGACGACGCTGGACCAGTAATGTGGTCGCTGGTCTAGCGAACTGGGCAGCAGAATAGCTTCCTGCAACTGTGCTGGTAATCGGTTCAGGTAAATGGGTCAGAAATATAAATAGATAAAATGGTACAACATGGTGAAAGAAGCATTTCCGGTGTAATTTTGATGTATTTTTTTTTAATTTTACATTGATTTTAGAAGTTTATTAAAAGTTTGTTTGTATGTTTTAGAAGATAAAACATATTAAACACATGACTGCTCATCATTAATAGAGCATACATCGACCACCGCATCTACTGGCACCCCTGGTAATAGTGTTTATGTAGCAATAAATCATATAAAAATATAAATATATACGGTGTTTTGCAGCACCATGTTAACGTAATGAGAAAATCCAACTGTTTCTGTAAGATGAGGTCAAATATTTAGTAGAAAAAAATCCCCATGATGAAGTCCGAGTTTCTTATTCTACAAATTCACAAGTTGTCAATTATTTTTATTATTAATTAAGTATTTACATTGTTTTCTGTTGCATAAATGAAACAAAGGGATCGTTTTTTCATAGCCTAAAGGTCTCCATCTTTATCAATCCATGTCTGCCGTCAGTCAAGCTAAACAAACCTTATCTAGCTCCTCAAATGTTACAGTAGTTTTTGAAAAATTGACCATTACCTACAAATGAAGCCATTTTATTGATGCCGTTAGTTTTTTGAAACAAAGAAAAGCGAAACTTCTGCAAAAAAGGAGCGTGTTGACGTTCGTGGGAAACACCGTGCAGCACAAAGTTTCCCGTCCAATGACAAGAAAACGGATTCAAACAAACATCGCCGGTGCTTTTAGCGTCCTTCTGCTGTGAAAATGAAATGCAATTATTCAATGAAAAAAAAACCCCAAAAAACCCTAACTAATGCTAAAATCTGAATTCATTAGGTGGCACTTAATCGTTCTTCGCCAATAAGTCATTAAGAGGAAACCATGGAGGGTCCAAAAAGCCACTCGCGGCTCCGGAGCCGCAGGTCACCGACTCGGCCGCTCCTGAAAACGCAAAAGAAAAAAAAAAAAAAGAAAAAAGAAACACACATCGAGACGTGTGTGAATCCGTCTTCGTGGGAACAGCTACAAGAAAATATGTATGTTTAAACCATTTCCAGCATCGACGGCAATAAATAGTCCGAAACGGCTAAAACTGTGACAAACGAGGCTGGACGAGAGCCAGTGGACGGACGTGAAGACAAAACTACTAAAAAAAATAAAAGAAAGTCTCCACGGCTCCCAGTTGGGGAACTGGAGAAGCATGTGGAAACAAAGAGTGAAACCATGAGAATGGTTTTATATCTACTGCCAACAGAAAGAAAAAAACACCTTGCTAACTCTGTTTTACCACACACACACGATGCTGTTATAATTTATTCCCACAGAATCTATATGTTCTTACACCATAAATATCTCACAGTTATTTATTTGCACTGAAGTTGCTCAGTATTTCTTCATCCTTCTGAGTAAATAAATCATGGACAGATACATGTGTAGGTTAGGAAGGTCTGAGCTATAGGACATGGACCACCTGCGTGTGTGTGTGCGTGTTTTTCACACATGTATACATAGAAACATCTCTCAGGAGGGAAAAATGAGGTGCAACTATTTTTGCATTTAAACCCAATTAATTTGTAGTTTGAGGTGTGACAGAGGTAAGAAGCAGCATCATCAGACGAATGCCTCCATGGGATTTAATAACCAACAAAGTGCTAATTTCACCTTTGATTGCATGAAGTGTTTAACGCCTAAATAAAGTATATCTGACTTTTAATAGTGTGTCGTCGTCCTCTTCTCCTGCTGCGTGACACTACATTTAGCAGCAGAGAACAAACAAAACCCTGAGGAGGAAAAAACATGGTGATGATGTTTAAACAAGGACATTTTTGGAATCCAAAAAAAAAAAAAAAGCGCTTTTAAGCCCCCTTAAGCCCTTGCCTCCCAAATCATGGAAAATCTCTTAAATGTTTAATAATTCTCTGTTGCGATGTTATACTACCCCCAATATTTCTTATTTATTTAATGGAAGTCTGTTGAGACCAATCCACTGACAACAAGTGGCCAACTTAGCAACTTTGTTTCTATATTTAGCGACTTTTCAGTCTCTTCTAGCAACTTTTTTCTTAAACCGACTCGTGAGAGATCTAGCGACTTTTTTTCTCTTATTGGAGACTTTCCCAACAACACGTGAAAGCACCAACCGCTCGCCCTGAGCGAGGGGCGAGTGATGCTGTTAGCTCCTCCCACTTCCCGAGCGCTGTAGTCGGGTGTGCAGTCAGAGCAGAGAGGAGACCCAGTTCACTCTGGTTCCACTCTGGTGTCAACACTGAAAAAGAGTCACACATGGTCAAAACTACCACTGGATCACAAATCAGGATGTACATAGAAGGATTTTTTGCACAACATCCTTACATTTGACTGACTAAATGACGAATGGATGCATCAGCATGAAAACCACTTTAGAAATAAAGTGAAATTTCATAGAAATTTTAAACCAGAACAACAGGGTTCCCACCAGTGTATTACAAGCCTGGCGGGCCGTCAGGCCGTACTTGCACCCCCATCAGGCTAAAGATTCTGGACATGTTAATCAGGATGAAAAAACAAAGTGCAAAAATGCATATGTATGTTTGTATGTTTGTCTTTTTCAAGACAAACATACTGTTTAGGTATGTTTAGGTTTTGTCAATAACATCTTCCAATATCTCATACTCATATTATCAAATATCTTGTTGAATTTAAGCATTTTTCAACTCAAAAACATGGAGGGTTGCTCAGTGACCGCCTTAGCATCCCAACCAATGAGCTTAGCTGGTTTTCTGAGGGAAACCCTGAAGATCTTAAAGAGGCAACAACAACCCGTACGCCAGAAAGTAAAAGAATTCGGTGTTAAAAAACAGATTCAAAAAGGCAGAAACAGAAATGTCCTCCCATGTTGACGTTCAAGCATCGAACTGCTGAAATGTCATTTCGGAAATATGTTGCCAGCATTTAGTAACAGCGCCCTCTACGGGGCAAGATGTCGCTACTGTAACAGCCAAGCCCATTCTCACTCTGCAAAAACACAAAATCAAAGTGTTTCTGCTCTAGTTTCTGTTGCAAATATCTTAGTACCCTTGAAATAAGACGAAACTGACTTACAGATAACTTTTCAGCAAGACATAGGAGCTTTGTTTAAGTTGAAATTCCCTAATATTAATAAATATTAATATTATGTAACTTATTGCGTGACATTAATCAACCAGTGGAACTAGTACTTTTTCACCAATCTTATGCAACCATTGACTAAAACTAAACTCCGGTGTCTTGCTAAAAAAAATTGTTTGTAAGTGAGTTTTTGTCTTATTTCAAGTGTACTAATATATTTGCGCTACAAAGTAGACCAGAAACACTCTGGTGTTTTTGCAGTGTGCTCATCTAGTTCACTGATAAAAATGAACAGAAATGTCTGTCGAGTCGCGTTTGTGGCTTGAGTCTGTCAGCTGAAAAATAAAACTCACCCATCTGCACACATTCTTGAAATCTTGATCATTGATTTTGGTAAAAGTGTGAAAATAATAATAATAATAATAATAATAATACACTGACTTTTAGCATTTTTCCTTTACATTATGTAAAAAAAAGAGAAAATGTTCACAGCTGTATTCACTGTTCACTCAGTGGAGTTCTTGTAGAGTTCATCATCATCATCATCATCATCAAGCAGCAGCAACAGAGCAGGAAACATCAAGCTAAACTAAACTACAGCAAAAAAAAAAAAAAAATGGGGCTGGGTAGCCATTTGCACAATAAAGATTTTCCACATGTGCAGCAGAGCAACTTCTCTGAGCCGTCAGTCGACTTGCATTTACATCTCAACCAGCGGAGGCATTTTGCATCCAGCTGAACTTTATGGCGCCTTGCAAGATTCAGGGGGCAAAATAAAAGCGAGGCAGATTGAGTGACTTTTTGCGCACAGCCACCCACCAGCTGCCGGAACATAAATAGCAGCGTATGATTATGGCTGGCCGAGAGGGAAAACACCCTATGTTTTAGTGCTTTGCGGAGGTCATGTGGCAGTCGGTGGGTGTGTTCCTGCAGCTCCCGCTCAGAAAAACAAGCTAAATTAGACCTTTATGGATGCAGCCACGTAAATCCTCGGAATCTCACAGCGGCAGCTCTGGAGATTCTTTTTTTCCTTTTTTTTATTTTTTTTTATTTTCATTGTTGTTTCTTTTTTCCCGTTCGCAGCTTTAGCATAAGCAAATCTCTCCGTGCTGCTGATGATTGTGCCGACACTTGAAGCAGTGACCCTGAAGTAAATTAGATTTCTCTGCATCTCTTTTAATGCCTCGCGAAATAACACCAAGGAGATTACTCTTTTTTTTGTTGTTGTTGTTGTTTGTTTATGTAATAGGGAATAAAAGTGATCTTTGCATTGTTTTGTTGCTCATGCTCTGCAGCAGGTTTGTCTAGGAAGAGCTCGCTTTCAGATGGCTTGGTGGTGTGCCCTCTACATGATGCAACGCGCCGCAAGTCCATACTCCTTTGAACTTGGGCTTTCAAGCTAGTCTGCCAAGTTTTTCTTTTTTTTTTTTTTTCCTTTTTATGTTGTTATTATTTTTGCTGTCTTTCCTTTGTTCTGGAATAGAAATGAATAGTGAAAGTTAAAAATACATTATTTTTTGTATTTCTTAAAACGTTAACTGTGTTATGACAGTATAATATCAGACAGACTCAAGCTCCTCTGGCTGCTCCCTGTGGTCCTACTGCCATCTGCAGAGACACACCAACCAGAGCCAAGAGACTTAGCGCTGTCAATCATGCGCGTCTGTTAGGCTGCACAACGGAATCTGATGTGTTTTGCTAATGCTAGTTAGCGTAGCCACCAATGACAGCAGACAAATAGTTTCCCTGTGACAGTAAGTCGTTTAGCATGCTAGCAGATTGTACACTAGCTTGATTGGTAGCACCAAGACCCTCCTCCTGACTCTGATTGGTTGTTTCTGACCAGGATAGGCGCCTTTCTACTGATGGCAGTAGTTGGATATTGATTTTGTTTTTTTTCTCACTTTCACAGTTTACCTGTTTCATATAACACGATGACAGTGTTAAAAAATATGAAAACAAAACTTTTAAAAAAATAATAAAAAATTAAAGTTATATCCTGCAGCTTTAAGGTCTACCTTCTTTAGACACATCTGTTGTAAAGTCTTTGGATAATTTTGCACCTGAAAACAGACTGAAAATACATTTTTAAAAAGTTGGGAGGACGTGTAAAAGTTTCAGATGAAAACTGTTTATGAAGCCTGCTCAGTCTTTTCATGATGGCTCCAGACCAGAGTTGATTCCTCTGCTGATAAATCTTCAAAGATCGAGAGAAAACAAGTCGGTTTTCGCGTCCAGTTGCGATGAAGTCGTTTGTCTTATCTGAACGACTTCTTAAAGACGAGACGATTCGTCTATTTAATATTTGCATGTTTCCTCTGTATCGTGCCTTGAGTGGTTAATCATAACAGTGCTCCCCGCGCCCCCGTACACTCCCTTTTTTTCCCTTACACTGTCCTCAGTTTTTCTTTCTTTCTTTTTTTTTTTTTTATCCTAATGTGTTCCTGACACAGAAATATTTGGCTGTCATGTTTTCTGACAGCTGATGAATTCATGGAGCAAGTTTCATCAAGTGGCCCTGCTTCTCCCAAGCGAGAGCGACTGTTAAATATGCATGGCAGAAAAATAAATGAGGCAGCCTTCTAAGGAAATGTTGATGCTCAAGAGGAACTTCTGTGGCTGTGATTTACAAGTCTGTTTTATTTGCCACTTTGATGCTGCGGTTGTTGGAGATCCAGAGCTGCCTCCAGGTGTGCCCACTCTTCTTCTTCTACTTCTTTTTCTTTTTTTTTTTAACAAGATGGAGGCTCTTGTTCACCGGTGTGACCATTCACTTCTATCTCAGCCAAGTCTGCTTTGCTCTTGCAAACATTTTGTTTTTAATGAGTCTTTTTGGGGTGGTCAAAAATGTTTTTTTATTTTTATTTTTTGTGATTCCTTGCTGGAGAGAGAAACTCTCTTTCTACCCTAACGGGGATTTTTTTTTAAATTTATTTATTTATTTTTTTGAAGTAGGTTGAATGACTTGTTGGCTCATTTGGAGATTTCTTTCTTCTTTTTTTTGTGCTCATTCTGACCTATTTTAACCCAAAATGTGTCTTCAGATGGAGGCTGCCAGGATTTGTCATGTTGAGGCAGTGAAAAAAAAAAATCTGACGGTACGATCTGGATAAGCTGAAAATAAAAGTTTATTTAAAAAAAAAAAAAAAACTGCTGAAGTGTGGCTAAATACTTCTGAAGAGATCCAGGTTTATTTTCTGGCAGCAGCCTCGTTTGCTTTGTGGTGCGATCCAAGTCACACTCCTGTCAGCGTCAGTGGGTGGGAGGATTTAGAGGGGCCTAAATTTGAAAGGCTCACCTTCTTGGATTTGACATGCATTAATTAATTTTCAAAAACAATTTGTTTCTTCATTAGCTCAAAGCTAGTCTGAGGGAGATTTTTTTGGAAGAAAGAAAAATCACAACAACCCTAGATAATTAGACCAAATTAAAGGGGAACGGGCTCTAACACAGAGACAACATGGACATTGACGGTGGAACTCTGCTGCTAAAAGGCAGAGCAGTGCAGGAGGATCACCCCCACAAGCCCCAACGTTTGCCCCAAAAATATCAATTTTTGGACAAAAAAAAACAAAAAAACTTAACTGGTTTTATTAGCCATTTATTAAACGTTATTAGCTGGATTCTGAAATGAAATTAAAGGCTTGAATGTGTCGACTGATTACATGGTGAAGCATTAATGTTGAGAATATTAGTAAAACTGCATGTGTTATTGTGAGATGTTATTAGTCTGCACACAATTGATTTTAGACTGATTTCTATGCAACTGCATTGCAGTTACATATATATATATATATATATATATATATATATATATATATATATATATATATATATATATATATAATACAAATAATAATAATATATTTTCCATACTATTTCTCATAATAGCACCATTTTAATTGCTTTTGTTGTTTTTCTGGTGTCATGAAAACATTCGACTCAAAGACGACAGCAGCTTCATTCCAGCTCATTTCCATCTGCAGCACCAGTGGCAGATAAAAGACCTGGAGACCTTTGCTGCATGTCTTCCCCTTTTTCTCTCTTTGTCCATTTGACTGTCTGATCTCCTTGGATGAAAACCTCTAGCAGCACACACGCACACACGCACACACACATTCACACACATTCACACACACAAAAAAAATCCCAAAAATAAAATAAAAGCAGAGCTGAGGATCGTTGTGAAATTACAGTTGTGATTTTTTGTGTTATAAGCAAAAACCACTAAATGACTTCTTTTGCATAACATTTTTATTTAGTTATATGTACGTTTTTATTATAAAACTTAATTATTGTGGCACAAATCCATTAACAATAATAATATATCCTCCATGGAATCATACTTTATATTAAAAAAAGAATAAATAAATAAATGCAGCTCCATCTTGTGGCGTTTTGTTAGTGGAGTGTTACCATTAGCACTCCACTACTTATTAAAGGCTGAATAATGACTCTGCATTTCCTTATTAATAGGATGAGTAAAAGTAGTTTTAATTTATTCATAGTATACAGCAAATCAGCAAACCCATTGCCTCCGAATCAATTAGAGGAATAACTCCTGCAATAATGGATTATTTCAAAGCTAAAATATGTTTTTCCTTTTTATATATATATATTTATATATATATATAAATACATTTAACAAATTCAATCAAATTACTACTAAGGTTGATATATTCAAAATGCAAGAATTAAATGCCCCTCCTCTTCCACTTATCTAAAAGGAGAAAAAGCAAAGAAAGAAATGAAATTCGATGTGTCATCCGTGTTGCTACGCTGTCTACACCAGGGGTCTTCAACCTGCGGCTCCGGAGCCACATGTGGCCCCTTAAGCCCCGCAGAGCGGCTCTTAATAACTTTGGCCAGCAATCATATAGAACCGAGCAGCGTGTTTAAATATAAAGCCTTAATTTTAGCAGTTCTTTGAAGTCGACCACTTTCTATTTTTTCTTTATTTTCCATAAAGGTAGAACTCGACTTCAAAGAGAGAACGTGATCCATCCTTATGTTTTTCTTTTGTTCATATAAAACCTAAACAACGAAATGAGAAAAAAAGCAAAGTAGTTTTTCTCTTAATGTAAACCACATTTTACGTAGTTGCTCATAAAACTTTTCCATTTTTCATGTATAATTTGTAGAAAATTGTATTGACTTTATGAGCTTCAACTTAGTTATGATTTAACTTCTTTTGTTAATTTTTTTAACTGAGTCTTAAGATTTTGTATTTTTTATTTATTTTTATTTTTCCTCACAATCTGCTGCTCTCTTCCCTTTTCAGCTGTAACTGGACGCCATTGGACTGATGATAAAATATTAATCCAACAGCGTGTCTTTACAGAAATCTTAGTAGTTTGATATTAATATTTTCTGCTACTTGCGCCTAAACATGTGACGCTCGTGGCAGTAGACCGGTGTCGCTGTTATCGGTCATTAATTGACACTGAATTTAGCTCCTGCTCTGAAATCTAGATTACAAAAGAGAATAAAATGGCGGATTCAGTTTGAGATTAAAATCTGGGTCGGCTCTGATCGACACGCTCTGGATTTACTTGAACGGCTCCAGAGAAACGGGCCTTTTTCATCGCGCGGTAATTGAAAACGTGGATAACGCACTCTGAAACTTTTCTGACACGCGTTTATTTATTCCGGCCAGAAATCACTCAGATTCACTATTTATTTATTTATTTACTTTTAAGGAAAAAGGTAATGAAAAGTTTCCTGCATTTCCGTTCCCGTCAGCCTCAGCTGTCGTGCGTTTAGACGAGGGTTCAGGAATAGTTTTGAGGTATTTATTTCTGAGAGAGACCAGAAAGATCAATTTATTCTCACGTCAGAGCTCACCCATCACGCCGAGCCTCACGCCGAGCCTCACGCTGAGCCTCATGCTGAGTCTCAAGCTTTCATTTCAAACGCTCCACCTAAAGCTCTTCCCAGGTCCTCCATGCAGGATCCAGTTGGGTTTTTTTTGTTTCTTTTTCCTTCCAGACTTTTTTTTTTTTGTTAATTTTAAACGCCTTTTTTCCTCACCCTCTCCATGTTATGAATTAAATGAGACCAGATCGGATGATTTATGTCTGGACAGGCACAGCGCAGAAGTGCGAGCATATGCTTCATAAACACGACGTCTGCTGTCTCTTCATAAATATAATTTAACTGTCATTGAGAGAGCGACGTTTCCTTCGGCTTTTCATCAGACAAAACCTTTTTTTTTTTTCTTTTCATTATGACCGGGTTGTAAAAATATTCACTGCAGGTATTAAACTTTTAATCTTCAGCCTGTGGGGTGTTTTTCTCAACAGGCCCTCGTATAATTTATTTTTTATTTTTTTACTTTTTATTTTTTATTTTTTTCCCCAATCATTCAATTATGTTTGTGATTAATTATTTAATTGTTCACTCAATAAATGTGCCTGGTGGTGTAAATATTTTTGATTTGTATCATCAACAGTGCAGGATGACGCAATCCTGGCTCCTCAATATCATTCTAATTATTTTATTTTATTCAATTTATTCCAGTTGTCCCTTTGGATTTTTTTTTGTGTGTCTGTGTGTGTTTTTGCAGGCACCAAGTGAATTCTTCATGTTGCATGAAATCTAAAAATGTTTAGCAAAAATATATAAAAAAAAAAAAAAAACGTCTCCGTGGAGGGGCGTAAAAAAAAGCTTAATCTGAGAATACGTCTTTATTCTGCTCAAAAAAAAAAACCAGACAATATGACACATCATATACATTTTCTCTGCATTATGAACCTGTCACTCATTTCTTTGAAAACGCAGACTATCTCAATCCTGATTTGTTGCTCTCTGTTGCCAGAACAACCGTAGACGACAGGAACCCAGCAGGGGACAATGTCAGACATGAAATCGGTAACATGTTTACCAGTTTTCAGCGGATTCATGTCGTTTCTGGCGAAACTGGATGAATCACTTTGCAAGCAGGTGTTTTCAGATCAAGTAGGTTAAAAATTGTTTGGCGCCGCTTAAAAATTGCGACTATTTTAAGCAAGCAGCAGCTTGGAGACACTTACACGAAATGCACCGTCCTTGATTGAGGCTTACGCTGCAGGTGGACGTATCGGGTCGGGACCGATCCGGACCGTTCCTCGTTTAAGACCTGGCAGAATGAGGTCAGGTTCTGTGCTATATATTTAAGAAAAGAGCCCAGATCATTTGGATCACCTGTATTTTTTTTGTTGTAGTTGTTATTATTATTTCAGCTTAAACGACCCGATCAGATTTGTTTATTTAATCTTCTGAGCTCACTGTGTAGATTTCAAACTTATCGACAAAAAGTAAATACGAAACTGGGACAAAAACCCATCAGCACAACACCGCAGCATCAGTGACCCTGTTTTGTGTGTGTGTGTGTGTGTGTGTGTGTGTGTTTATACGGTAGCCATTTTGACAGGTCACAGTGGGGAAAGCCTATTTGAATAAGTGGTGTTTTCCACTTGGAGGGGGGTCGAGCTTTGGGCTGTCGCGGCTCACCGGGAAGCTTGATGGAACTGAACCATCAGCTACTCCACATGTGCCGCGCCGCTGTCATGAGCCCGAATGACCGGCGTGACAGCGGCCCCATTGTACAGACAGGTGCCCGGACTGTATCAATTGGATTTGCCGCATATCTTTACAGTACACAGATGCAGATTGAATAATGACATAAATGCATTCCTGAATAGAGTCCATGAGGCGAACGTTTGGGGTAATGGAGACCGGGCACAGTGCAGATCACTCAGATCTGCTGTGAAAGCGACGCGATCGGCTGGCTGTCGCGTCGATTTACTCGGACGCGCTAATTGAAAACTTTTGCTTGTCATAATTTTTGTTTTTCTTTTTTGGTCACAGTTGTGTCTTTTTTTGGAGTTGTTTTTTTTTTTTTTTTTTTTTTGTAGCATTCGAGGCCTTTATTTACAATAACCAGACAGGAAATGAGCAGAGAGACAATGAGGGGACAGAGCTGCGGGAAAGGTTCAAAGGTCGGGAATCGAACAGCGGATTAGACCCTGCATGTGGGGCGCCTGTGCCTGTGCGCCTATGGCGGCTAACGCTTTCGCTGCTGTAGCTTTATAGCGAAAGTATTATAGAGTCATGGGGAGATTAAAGCATTAAATTGTGGGGAACAAATAAAAATATGTGTTTTACTAACATTTTATCTCAGTTAGTCTTTATATAGCACCAGTTATTGATTATTTCTGCAAGATTTAATAAAAAATGAATTTAATTTATTTAAATTTGTCCGTATGATTACATTTTCTTGTTTTGAATATATCTGGAGCTCTTTGTCCTATACTGTGTTTTCAGATTATGAGTTGTGACAGTGGCTACTGATTGGCACAATATGAATAAACTCAATGAATGCCAATTATTAAAATTTTACATAAGTCCACATATTAAAAAAATGCTAAAAAATATAAATTACTTATGCTATCATTAGAGCAGTATCAGTAATAAAGAGAAGGAAGAGACATTAATATTGTTTCTTGTGAAATTTAAATATATTTGTGGATATAGTTGGATAGTTACTAACATAGCAGCAGGTTTAATTGGAAACCCCTTAAACTAAAATTTCTTCATAAAAACGCAGCAGGTAAATAATCTTTTAATCACGTTCTGCATTATTCTGGGATTGTTTAACTTCATTCCATTACAAACTTATATTTTGTGGAAAGTTAATTTTGTACTTATGAAGATCCCAATATTAGCAGGTTAAATAGGAATGGACATTTGAGTTTGTTGGGAATTTTCTCTTTATTGGGATGTAGCATAAAAACAAAACCACATCTCGTGCCTGTCATATATCTATATTGTAAAATGCAAGAGTCGGACATTTCTGAGAATTTATTCAGGTTGTAATCCTTATAAAGAGGTTTTAAAAATGTTTATGAAGAGTTGTTGGAGAAGTTCTTGCCCCAAAGCACATTACAATATGAAACATAAGGTTATATTAATGGAGAAACAACAAAATGTTTCCAGAAACAAGATGATATTTTTCTTCAAATATCCACCAACATTTTTTTTTTAAATTGTGGCTCTAGTGGACTTTATTTATTAACAGCTTGCCAAGAAGAAGGGCATACAGAGACGGCGAATACATTCAGGGAGCTGAACCAGGAACAGCTAAGTGAGGATATATGAGACACATCAGATTCCCAACAAGAAATGTAATGTATTTCTAGTACATTTTCTCTTTTGACTGGAGACAATAAAATTAGCTTTTTTAAAAAATAAATAATTCAACTATGTGCTAGTTTTGTGCTCCGAACACCAACGGAAATAGACCTTTCCATTTACATTGATTCATCTGACGGCCTTTTACCAGCCTCTGTTTACTTTTGATTCATTTTAATTAGGCTAGTAGTTGGATGTGAGTCACATTTGCTGCAGAAAAAGTTAATATTTTCTAAAAAGTTTAGAAACACCTCTTCAATTTCAATTAGCTAATGTAGGACAAGTAGTTAAAGCTAACTAGTCTGTCCAAAAAAAACAGTTTTACTAAAGATATAAATAGGAAATGATTAAATAAATAAATTTACAGCAGTTTTTATTTATTTATTTTTTTTAACATTTGGGCAAAAATGATTGTTGGTATTTTTATGTTAAAAGGCAGCAGTCACCCTTCAGAGGTTTATGCCACTTTTTTCTTTTTAATTCTGGCCTACTTGGGCAATTGTGCTACAGTTAAGAGAAAAAAGAAGAAGAAATCAGTGCCAGTCCACCAGGATGTATAAGGCCTGGACTCTGGTAGAAGCTGTTAAGAGACACTCTTTAAAGTTTGACAAAAGACACTGTCAAAATTGTGAGGCAGTCACCAGCTTTAAAAATATGAAATAAACTGTCTGCTTAACTTTTCACCCTGGAAAATGGTAAAGAGTGTTGTAAAAAAAAAAAAAAAAAATGCGTCCCTTTGGAAATGCTCCCCTCGAAATGTCTTATTTTCTCATTATTTAGTCAGAGTCCATGTTTTCAGGCAGTTTTTATTAAAGTAAATAAATCCAATCAAACATTTATTGTAACTGGCAATGACAATTTGGAAATT
Source organism: Poeciliopsis retropinna (assembly GCA_010277075.1). Lineage (NCBI taxonomy): Eukaryota > Metazoa > Chordata > Actinopteri > Cyprinodontiformes > Poeciliidae > Poeciliopsis > Poeciliopsis retropinna. The sequence goes on from VMRM01000002.1 coordinate 6,024,632, forward strand.
TTGCCCCAATTTTTTATTTTTTATTTTTCTCCAGAATTGTCTTAATTCAGTCACATTGGAGGATTTTGAGCGACAGCGACTCGTCCATGCTAAGAGAAAAGAAATAATAAAAAAAAACTCAGCTGTGATATCTCAGTCAGATTTAATTAAATTAACTTGGTGATTTGAAACATAAAAAAAAAAAAAAAACTCCAAAGAAATCTGTGAAAACATTTTCGTCAGCAGGAAACATGACAAAATCCTCACGTATACATAATTTGTGAGCTAACTGCAGGGGTGCTTTTGTGCTACCAGAGAAGTTTAAATATATATATATATATATATATATATATATATATATATATATATAATAACTGTATAAATACAGCGTACTGTATTTATACAGTGCTCTGTCAAGTGCTAAGGAACTCACGCAGAGACATATTTTTGCAAAATGTGTGATGATTCATTTACACATGAATGGTGTGAAACACGGCATTGGCAGAAAGACTTTCCTCTTCTTTTGTTTTCTTTTTTTCCCTTGTTATGATAATATGGGAAATTGATCTCGATAGCATTACCTTATCGTCCAGGTCTGCATTTGACTTTCCTCTCCCTCGTTCCGTCCTTTTAATTAACAAAAAGCATGCATATATATATATATATGTTTTTTTCATCCATTTATTTACAGCGCTGCGGCGGATCTGGCCGGCTCCTCCTGACCCCCCTGCATCGCGCTCGTTTGATATTCTGCCCCATTTCTCTCCTCTGGATTATTATGAATAAAATAATCATTGTTCGCCAGTTGAAATCTCTACCCTTTTCCCTCCCCTCCTGATGATTATCTTGTATAAAGCATATCAGCTGGAAAAAATATAATGTGTAATTTGAATGCCAACGATTCCGACAGATATATTCTGGGGAATAAAACAAAACAAACGCTCTGAGCTTTACTTCTTTTCTTTTGTTTTTAATCTTACATTTCCAGCCTCTATTGAGGCTCAAAACTGTATGAAAAGTGCAATTAAACCACCGTCGCACCTGTGAATGTGACCTTTTTATAGTGTGAGAATAGACTGTGACAGTCTTTGTTTCTTGATAAACAAATATGGGGATGTGTGAATGTTTCGGCGCAGTCCTTTGGATCTCGTGTGTGGAGTAGCGGTTAGCCTTGCTCTACTGACCTACAGTCAATTTTGCTCTGTGAGAGACTTTAATGAAGATGGCCAAGTGAGGGTCAGTAACCCCCCCACCTCCTCCCGTCACTTCAGAACCCACAAAAGCTTTTGCCTTCCATTTCTTTCTTTTTTTTTTTCTTTTCTTGAGGGTTTCATTTTGTACACACATTATTTTTTCTCTGTATGTGTGTGTTTTTCGGAGAAGAGAAGGATGCGTGTGTGCGTGTGTGTGTGTGTGGTTGAGGTGGACAGCCAGGTCAGTGGATGTGTGAATTGGACGACTGTCAGGTTTCAGACTCCAGCCTCTCTTGCCAATGCCGAACCATTTGACTGTGATGCACGACTGAGGCGCTGAACTATTTTCAAACTGTTTTCCATACAGACTTTGCATAAGATAAAAAAAAAAAAGGGGGCTAGGGGGGCGACTCCGAAACATTTCATTCAGCAAGTCGTTGCATATTTTTGCTCGCTCTCTCACTTCCAGGAACATGAATAATGTGTTCGCAGGCTATCGTTCCAGAAACTGTGGCACAAAACCAGAGGTTATCAACCTCAAAGTCCCGGAAATGTAAAGACTAGCATTGACTTGACGTGTCATGGATGGGTTTCTTTCTGTTATACTTAGACTTTTGGAAATGTATTTGTCAAATATAGATATTTTTCAGAAAAGACGCAAACAAAATCCCAGCACATAATGATAAAAACACAGACGGTTGAAACCGAATATTTACATATTTACGCGATACAAATCGGTGTCTTTACAAAAGACGTTCATTTTCTCACTGATTACCAAAAGTAGTCCTACTTGGAAAATCTCAGAATAAACAAAGAAACAGAAGAGATTCATTTGAGATTTTTTTTTACTTTACTAAAAAAAAGTAGTTTTTTTTTAGTAAAGTACAGACACTTAAAAGACAAAGTGTTTTGTCTTTTATCAAAACACTTTGATAAAAGACCAAATGACATTGGTGTCATTGTTTTGTAATCTTCTAAGTTAACTCACAAGTTTATTTTCAGCACTCTTGTGGGTGCATTTAAAGCTTCAGCAGGTAAGTTTTTAAAAAATATATATTTTGTTACATATTTGTTATGTCCTGACTCTAGGATACGAAACACAAAACTTGTGAAAATATCAACATCCTCTGGCTCCTCCTAGAGGTCCAAATATAATTTACAGAAATATATCGCTCCCGATTAGAAACAGTGCCAGAAGAATGTCTTAGCAGTGTCAATCAACCTTGTGTACGCGCTGCTCACACTTTCGTTAGCTGCAGCTATGCTAATGGTGGAGACTACAAAACTGAAACTTTTTTCTTTTTTGCAGTATTCAGTATCTATTTGAGATGGAAAAAATATGACTAAATATCAGATGTAACTTGTAGTCTAAAGCCAGGCCACGTCTGTTTGTGTGACAGCAGACAACTGTGTCATCGGCATAGAGATTAGGAGATGTATCACTGATGTACCTCACAATTTACACTCGTAAATTATCAATTTTACAATAAGCTTTCTGTTGTAAATTGTCATTTTTACAGTGGTAAATTGTAAAAAATCTTGGGTCTAACACAGAACCTTGAGGGACATCTTTTGTGACAGTCAGATAACATAAAAAGAGATTGTTGAACTGAACACACAACTTACAAGTCGGAAAGCCATTTAAAATGCAGAAAACACGTGTGAAGATGGCTAGCATAGCGGTTAGCTACGCTAGCTTATTGAGCTAATTTCTCAATCTTCTCTATTCTCCTGCTTTTATGACGAAACGCCTTCCCACAAAACTTTACAAAAGTCGTCCAGTTGTACCTTTATTAGCATAATTCATAAAAAATAACCTATTATCTCAAAACTTCCTCTTTGAGTGGTACCTTGGATTGTTTAACATAGAGGGTACAGGAAGCTTGGACAGGAAGCTCTGTTTATCACGCTATCATCTGATTGGCTGCTGCGCAACTTTTCATTAACCTTTTCTAAACTGGACTACAACTGTCTCCTTAATCAGATTCAGAGTAATTTGACAGTAATTGAATACTGCTTGACTTAAATTGCATTACCTCACCCTCTGAATATGGTTCAGGAGCTACCAGTGGATCGTCTCGACAGTAAAGGATCATTATGTAACATTAGGACTCAATCACGATAAACCTGCCTCGCCAGTGGCTCGGGAGGGAGACAAAAATAAAATAAAAAAAATCAAACTCCCAATGTGTGTTTACTTTAAGAGCAGAAATGAGTAATCTGTCCCCGGTCGTGCTTGCCCGGATCTCCGCAGTGAGTTAGACAGATGGTTATTGCTGGAATTTCAAAGTGATGGAGTAAAACTAACGCTGCCTGCCTTTGCCAGCTCCGATTCTTTCATCCCAGCGAGATGCACTTAACGAAAACAGCCCCTTGTTGCCTAAATGAAAGTGCACAACAAAGCAAATCTGCTGACTGTCACTACTCAGCACATCAGCCGGGTGCCGGGCCGAGGAGAGGCAGCTTTCTGCACTCGACCGCTCCTTCCTGGGACCGGTGCGGCCCCGCGTCCTGAGAGGTAAATGGATGAATAGGAGAAGGGTGGAGGTGCTGGAGGTGGTGGCGGGGCTTTATGGAGATGAGGAAGTGTAATGGTACTCACCTCTCAGTCCCAGTGGCTGGAACAGTAGCTCTTTGTGTCTTTTATCAGGGACATGAAAGGGGGACAATGAGCCTCTCTGCTATCAACAATATGGTGTCATTTGAAGCAGATTATCCCTCTGTTGAAGAAGAGGAAAATAAAGGCCCAGGAGACAATGGATGGAGCTACGAGCCAAGGTTCCTCCTCCCATGAGAGGATCCCTCATTCTGCTTTGTCTTACTTCTACAATCTCATCTGCCAGTCCTCCCACTCATTATCATCAGTGGAAACAATGTTTCGCAGATATCTTTCAGATACGAAACGAGTTTGTTTTGTTTTGGGTTTTTTTTTTTGCATTTTAATGTGCTTGTCGAGGAGCACATTAAAGCTTTCTGTTGTAGTCGAAACCAGCAATATCAAACTAATGTGTAATAAACTCTGTCACCCCTTCGACACTTCTACATTTTGTAATGTTACAGCCGTAAAACTCTTTGTATTTCATCAGAATTTTATTTGATAGATTAACGCAAAAGTAGATTCGAATTGTGAGGTGAACAGATTACAGGGACGTCTACGTAATCTGAAGTGTGTGGCCTACATTTGTATTTATTTAATAGCCACCGTTTGGGGCAACAGCTTTACTGAGACTGAATTATTACCCTTTGCATTGTTGGTCATGCTATTGCATTGTTAGCCTCAGTCAACATTAAATAATGTTTGCCAGGACTTGAACAATGTATTGTTACGGTTCAGTTTGAGCAGAACCATTACATTGTAACTCTGGTTGTAGATGTTTTATTGTTCTCCTGCAGGAAGGAGAACCTCCAACCAGTTACAAAGTCTCTTGGAGCTTCTGAGCTTCTTAGGCCTGTCTTGTCTTCAGTCGTGCCTTTCCGTTCAATCAGCACTGAGCAGTTCGTCTTTGCCGAAGAATTGCATCTCACACTGCTAACTTCATCAATGTTGGGTTGTACGCCAGCTTTCTGCAGAGTTGGGTACTGACTCGCTACATTTACTCAGTTATATTTGCAAAAGAAATATTATTATTTTTACGAATCCATACTTTGTAATTTTACTTGAGCAACTTTATTACAAAGTATTGTGGTCCTTACTTGAGTAAAGAACAACAATAACGGACACTTTGCCTGTTTTAACCAAAGGTTCACCGGTTACAGACACGCACCACCGCTTTCTGTTAGCCTCATATGTTTTATATTGAAAAAACTTATTTAGAAAAATATTCAGGTGTTGCCTGATTTTGTTATTTGTATGAATTATTTTCACATCGGCCCTTAATGCACCAACATTTCTATATAACTTTATATTTAGATCCGTCTGATGATGTTTTTTTTTTTTAAATATTAAGTGATCAGTTACTTTTCACCAAACACTTTTTCTGTTTTACTCCTACTTGAGTCATTTCTTGGATGGCTGCTGTTAACTTGAGTAAAACCATGTGTCCGTAGTTTTACTCTTATTTGTGTTGCGTACGCAACCCACCTCTGGTTTTCTGCTGCACATAGTAATTCTGTTGGCCTCATCAGACAGGAGATCCTTCTTATGGTTGGAGTGTCACCAACATAACTTAAGGTAACCACAAGTGGAACTTCCTGTGGCTTTTTGTTGCTGCTCTTCCGAAAGGGCCAGATTTGGCGAAGGCAGAGTCAGTAGTTATCCTGCTAACAGATTCTTCTACATGAGCTGTAGATCTGTGAAACCTCTCTAATTAATGATCTCTCAGCCCAACTTGTCAGTTCAGGTGGAGGATCATATCTTGGTCCACCACACCCTTCCTTCCTTTTTTTAGTGATGATGTGTTAAGCAGCACTCCATGAGATTCTCAAAGCTTGATATATTGCTTTAATACCCAACCATACTTTAATAAGCTATCCCCCGACCCGTATGGTGTCGGGAATTTCTTTGGTCGCCATGACAGTGAACTCTGAATCGAACAGGACGAAATATTCACACCAACTACTCTCAGTGCTTTGCTTCCAATAATTGTGATATTTTGTTCCATATAGCTAGCTTTTTTTTCTTCGCTGACCTTGAACTCGTACCTCTCCAGTAGAGTAAATTTGCCTTGCTGCCGTGGCAACCATCCTTTGTCTTTTTTGGTCTTTGAGAAGCCTCCATTCTTCCGACAAAAACCAGCTTGGCAAACCCTGGTTCTTACATACACTGAAGTTACAACTTCATTTTATTTTTTTACTATGGTTGCAGAGGCTCAGCTGTTGGGTTCAATGGTGCTGAAACATTAGTTAATCAGCCGCAATGTTGCACAATGCCAAACATAAAGCCAGAGTCGTAATGAACCAACTTCCACCTCTGGAAGATTAGGTGCTCCTACAACAGATGGCGCGGCCCCCGAAGAGCCTTAATCTGGAAGTCGACTGAGGCAGGGTAACCCCACAGAATATCTGCTGCAAACTCCAGATGCATAATTCACTATTTCTGACTGCTGATTACCTTGGAAAACAATGTGTGGGGGCAATTTCTGCTTAGAAAGCAAATTGGATTTTATTTGGACGGTTTTGGTTTTTTGAAGGCCCGAGTTTACACCATCGCTTCAATGACCACCTGGTTCAGCTTGGATGAATTGAAGGTTTATTATTATTACTATGAGTATTACTTTTCCTATACAAATGGGTTTCATCCTCATTTGCTTGGTTCGGTCTGCAGTGAAAATGTTTAAAATCTTGTCTAAATGGATTGGTAAATACTCTGATCAAGTGATCAGAGGTTGTACAGATTGAATGTTTTGCGACAGCAACAAGTAACGGAATGACTAATGCAAGACTCAAACTTCACTGACAATAAGCTGGAATTGAATGTTTTCGTAGGCATTTTCGGTTCATTTTAGTTGTTATTGAAATTCGTCTCCAATAAAACGATAACAGCCGCTAGGAACATTTTGTGTAATATCTCTTTAAAAAGACTACATTTAAAGGGTGGAAACTAGTTTTGTAGGCTTGTATGTAAAATATATTTAAGCATCTTATGGAAGTTACATCAGCCTTTTCACATTTAAACTTTTTGTTTGATTTGTGATGCACTTAACTGTGAAATTGATCTTGATTGTTTACATGTCTTTATTTTTCTGCAACAGAAAGGCGATAAGCCCTCCATCTCTTTAGAACGTGCCACAGACTTTGAAAACCTCATTTTCTCTCGAAATTCATTCAAATAAAATTAACAGTTAATATCTTACCATTGGTTATGAAACAGTACGGTAGGATATGCACATATCAGATTTATTTGCAAAGTGTATTTCAAGCAATTAGACATTTCAAAGTGCTTTACAAAAGAAAAGAAAACAAGCAATAAACAAATACCTTCACATAAAATTTTGTTTTATTCATCTGTAATTTTTTTATTTACTTTTTTTACTGTCTTGGTTAATAAATTGGTTACTCATTTCATTTCATTTCATTTCATTTTTTTTTTTTTCAAAAACGATAAAATGAGTGTCAAAGATCAACACTGGAAGAATATTTTTATTCTGTTTCTGTGTAAAAATGATGCTCCTTTACTCATTTTGAAAGCAAAGGTGGGGATTTTTTGGAGGTAAACTAAAAATAACCGTCAATTCAAAAGGCATATTGTTGCAGAAACTCATCAGTTTACCCTTTCCACCGCTCTGATTGCTTGTTTGTTTATTCATTTGCAGAAGGACAATGCACATTAATTGAGAAGCCTATTGTTAGAATTAGAGCGTTATTCTTTGTGTCATTTTGGCCCAATCAGCCTGTGTGGAGGCAGAAGATAAACAACACATCATGACATTAAGAGCCTTGGCTACCGGTGAGGTGTCTGAAGAAGCTCAGTTAAAAACTTTTAGGTTTTGTAACTGACGTTTTCAACGAAAACGTAACATGTAAGACGAGAAAAACAAAAGAGCACACGGTGTCCTCTTTAAATATTTATCTTCTGACCTTATCCATAGTCAACATGTAGAAAATTAAAGACCATCCTTCCATGTGACGGCTTTTCCCCCAGGGAGTAAAACGTTCTTTCAAAGACAAGGATGTAGTGTGTGCCAAAGTGTAGCTCGGGTTTATTAATCTATTAAAGGCAAGCTGTTCAAAAACCTTGGACTTCATGTTATTACGTGTCCCTTTTGACTATGTGACCCAGAATGTTGTCCCTCCGGATCGTACTTTTCCCAGAACCTTGTATTTTCCCGTCCATCAGTTGAGGCTGATTTGACAGTGGGGTCCGAAAGTGGGCCGTTCACGTAAATGACGTCCGCCGACACACTGCGCACCGACACACTCCTGTGAGTTTCAGTAATCTGCAGACGCAGTTCTCCACACACAAAAACAGTGGAAGCCAGAGGACCATAAAAGAGCAAAACAAAAAAATCAGATCATTTTATTGATGTATTTGCAGTGAAACACTGTGAAACCCTTCATATAAAACACAAGTCAAAGTGTTTAAATGTTTTGCAAACGAAAAATATCCATTAGCATTAACTAACTTGTACAATGTCAGTCCTCGAAGATTGTTCTTAAAAATGGCAAATCAAATGCATGTACAGAAATATGTCATCCAGTGAAATGGACAGTTTGCGTATATGCTCTTTTTAATCCTACACTGTCAAAAGAGCACAGGTGATCCAACTTTAAAAGAAGTCCTTTCAGTCAGGTTGCGTCAAATTAGTTTTGGTCATCAAAATGAAACTTCATCCGAATCAAAACTTTGGTTTAAACTCTCAAAAATTTCAGTTGGGGGAAAAAAAAAAAAAAAAAAGATTTCATCCTGGCTGTGACTGTGGAGTGTGAAATTTAAAATACGCCAGTGGTTATTGTAGGTCTCAAATTGTGAGGTGACATGTGGAATGTGTGCCTGAGCGAAGAGAGAGACAGAGAGAGAGAGTTAAAGTAAAGAAACTAGTTTAAGAGGAGGGGGAAAAAAAACAACAACATGAAAACATCCAAAAACAAATTATTGGGATCAAGCCAGATGCTTCACGTCTCCATAGAAACTCCGCACACTTCACACACTCGTCTCTCTCTCTCTCTTCCGTCTTTTCTCTTTATTTTTATTTCTTCAGTTCCCAAATAACTTAATTAAAGCTAAGGCAGGCGACCATGCTGTGAGAGATGATGGGAGGCCTGAAATGATTTGTGATGGATTACTGCATTTTATCTTCCCTTTATTTACTCGGTGGAAATGCACTTTGGCTTGATACAAAACAAAACGAATGTGTGATAAAGAGTGCGGGGATTTTTTGGTTTTGTTGTTGTTGCTGTGCGTGTTTGCTCAAAATGACTTGGTGAAAAACAACTCTTTGCAAATACGAACAACACTTTTTTTTTTTTTTACTCCATATATATTTATATATATAATCCGTGTGTTTGTTTTGAACTGGTGTCCTGCTGTCTGCGCAGATAAAAGTGGTGGCAGCAGCAGTAGGTACCTGTAAAAAGCTCCACTGCCGAGCGCCAGTGATAAACACGGCTCTTAATTGGATATCATGGGGGGAGTAGAACACATCATCTTCACTTCAACTGATTAATTAGCAAAGTTTGCCTCTCTGTTTATGCTCCCCTTTTCCAGAGCGCCATCTTGACAGCGCACAAGGTTATTCCGACACAAAGGTTGGCGTCAAAGTTGAGAAAAGTAGAGCCGAGGTGGCCGGTGCCGGGGTCGCCAGGGGTCGCGTTTTGGTTTCCTTACATGTTTTTGGAGGCTTCGGTACAAGGTCCTTGACATTTTTTGAGCAAAAACACAACAGGATCACGGTACCGGCGCACTCTTCTGACCTGCACTCAGAACGGCTTTTATTGCAGACTAATTAGGAGCGGAATGAGAAAGTTAACTCCAGTCTCCGTCTTCTCTCTTCGGCTTGATGGTTTGTGCGAATTCAAAATTAAATCAACTCCCTACAAAGACGTAATTCACTGCTCAACCTGGCTCTTCTCCAGAGCACGTAAAAACTGAGCTCATACAAACTGACAGCGTCTTACAATTCATTATAACAACACATCAAACTCTACAAAACGATATTATGAGATAGATGGAAAAGTGACAGGCTCTGTATTGTAAATTTTCTCCTCTGCTTCAAGACGTTTTCAGACATTCAGATTCAGATTTGCTTGGATATATAGATTCTCGTAGCCCATTGTCACAAACTCGTGTTTTTCATTAAATGCCATCCAGTAATGTAGAGGTAAGGCTGTCAATGTCAAAGTACACTGAATCCATGCAGATTTGACGTTAAGTTGGCTGCTGATAACAGGGACACTGGATAATATCACTATGAACTGTGAGTGCAACATTGCAACAAATCCAAACGGCTCAGCCGAATGAACCAAGCATTTAAGCATAGTGGTCTCAAAGTGCAAAGGTTTTGTTTTTGTTATTTTGACTTAGTACCGACTTCAAAAACCGCAGTGTGTCCTCTGAAGCACAGGAGAAATTGATGCTTTGTCAACTTTATCGCAGACACAAAAGTACCATACGTCTTAAACCTTAAAGGTTTGGTCCTCCAGGCAGATTTCCCTTCTTCTTCTTCTTCTTTTTTTTCTTTTTTTTTTTGACACCCACACACCCTTTTGAAACTCCAAACACGCAGCTTGTTTCAGACAGTCTTCACAAAACAGTGAAGTTTTAAACTTCATCTGATATCAAACAGTGTCTGGGCTGTCACCCACTGTCAATCAGTGGACTGTATCAAGAGATCAGTCAGTCAGAGCTGAAAGGTTTGTTTTGCTATTTCAAGGATACATGCAAGAACACGCCTTAGATTTTTATTTTATTTTTTTTTAACTCCACTTTGGATTGAAGCTTTGAAATAAAGCGGATGCTTTCAAGCCGCCACCAGTTGCTCCTAGTACTGCCTGTGGGTCATGCTCCCAACGCCAGGGTCAGGCTGCAGTCGCCGAGACTTTCTGTCTGGTTAGGGTTCGCTAACTGAAACTATGAGGGCTCCCGAGTGGTTAACTGGGTCGGACATTTGTACCAAAACAGTGTATCTTTTTATTCCTTTGCAGTGCAGTAAACAGAGCTGCTATTACTACCGGCGAATTGAACTGAAGACGGCGGAGCCGGGCTTTTTGCTTTGTGGTATTCTCTTTCTTCTAATGGACTGTCTTCAGCCAGAGGTGCTATCCATCACGCGCACTACCTGAAGTCTGGAGCCTCTATAAAGATTAGGACTGTTAAGAGAAGATGGATGGCCCCTGTCGCCGCCAAGCATCATCCCCAAATGCCTAAATTAAATCTAGAAATTCCCATAGGGAGGCTAGATTAGCCTCGTAATAGCCGGCATGGGCCAGGACTTCCTCCGCCCCGTTATCGTTCCACGGGTATATCTTTAAATATTTATGAAAATTGTGAACATTACCTTTAAGAGTCATTTAAGGTTAGTTGAAGAGCACTTTAAAGGCGGGCGAAAATCTCGCCCGAGTTGAATTCCCGGTGATCAAGGTGGCAGAGAAGAGCCGAGGGGATCTTTTCCACTCTCCTCTCTCTCTCTTTTTTGCCTCTGGGAATTAGTCAAAGAGAGAAACAATCGTTAAGGAAGTCCATATTAGATTGACCTTTGTGTCTCGGCTTACACCTATTCTAGTCTTTTAAAAGGTTTGTTGGTCCTGTGGCCTTTTAAAGCCAGTAGTTATGGATGTTTCCTCCCACTGAGGTGGTTCTGTGTTATACTTGGGAAGCCTTTTATGAAAACACCATATTTTATCAGACAAACCACAAAGAAGAGAGCAAAGTGACACAGATTACTATATATATATATATATATATATATATATATATATATATATATATATATATATATATATATATATATATATATATATATATATATATTATATATATATATATAAAAGGCGTATTGATCTTAGAATTATAACATTATATAGAGCCCCGACTAACCTGGACAAAGATGCAATCAACTCAGTAACAATTAAATGGGGGGCGGGAGGGGGGAATTCAGTCTAAAAATTGAGAATAGAAAGCAGCAGAACATGTGGAAACCAGTATATTTGGTTTAGTTTTTAGTGAAAATATCTTACAACTGAAATAAGACAAAACTAACGTACAAGTAACTTTTCAGCCAGATGTAGTAGGAACTTGTTTTAAGTCGGTAATTCCTTAATATGGTGGCCAAGAAAGCAACAATGAAGAACTGCAGGGACGTGGAAACACCATAGAAGAGCCAAAAGTACCGCAACAGTGGAAGAAATATTTCTAATGGAGAAACTGACACACAGGTTGAAACTACAAAAATCACAAATGGAAAAAAAAAAATGGACAAATTTGACAATTTGTATAAATAAATAGTAGATACAAAGGATGTTTTCAGGCAATTAGTTGAATGTGTTGTGTGTTTTCTATTTTAAAAGAATGTAAAATCAATAAAAAATAAGTTACAAAAAAAAAACATATCAAAACATGCAATATTTTAGATGAAAATTGAATACAAAACAGATTTTAATGGAAATGTGCGGTTAGTCACTGGTATCAGGGTAAACCAAGCTTTCGAAGAAGTTGCATCACTCCATTCTTACAGTCATTTTAATGACATCTTGGAGAAACTGCTGCAGTTTCCTCAGCCTGAATGGCTAAATATGTGAATACAGATTCAATATTTCTCCCCGCAAAGAAGCATGAACAGTTGTGATGAGGAAATTTCTCATAAAGCACTTTATTTTAAAACCTCAGATGGTAATCTACAAGCGTCATACGTTTAGAGTATCCCTCTGCAGGCTCTACCTGAGCTAATATCAGCTCTTACTCTACAAACATCAAAACGGATAAAAAGGATGGATTCTTTAAAAAAAATAAAACTACTAATGTTTGCCTTGTTTTTGTTTGTTATGCAGAAGTTGAAATCAAACCAGTAAATAATGAATGTTATGTATGATATTTGCAGTTGTGTAATACTCTATGGTTTCTCGGGGATCATATTGTGCTGATTTGTTGTAAATATCACAAAAGTGATATTTTTCTCAAGTTTATCATATGGTGAGTCGTTTATAGTTGGCCATTATTTATATTTAGTTTGAATGACCAAAAAATAAGAATTAGTTAGAACTTACAATGAGTTCAAAAAGTTTATTTTTTGTAGATATTGTTGAAAAGAAAGCAGATCGCCACTTTAACAGTTAATGCTGTGGAGATATGGATGTCCTACTTGGTGTTGTGAAGTTTCATACATCATTTTGCCAAAAGTATTCACTTGTCATCCTTCACACACCTATGAACCTACGAGCAACATCATCCTTAATCAGTCGGGCATAATGTGATGTTGGTCCACCCGTTGCCTCTATAACAGTCCACAATATTTTCCAACTGCAAGGTCAGACACTGTTGTGGGACGGGAAATGTTAGCTCACGCCGTCCCATTTATTTAAGTGTCTCAATTCAGAACATCCTTGCTTTTTTTGCTTGGCCGCACAGACGTTCCCACAGAGACGAGAACATTAATGTGTCTATGTTGCTACCATACGACATGTTGTGGCACTAAGGAGGCCAAGCCAAACCCGTACAAAACAACCTCATGGCAGATTTACCTCCATCATCCACCGACTACGTTGCTGCCAATCCCAAATGTTTCCACTTTGTTGAAATGCCACCAACATTTCACTCTAGAATACCAAAGATGTAATTTTCCGAGTGGACTTGTTCATTTTAGTTCATTTCAATTTAAAAAATACTTAAATTAAATGACTGAATTCAGCCAAATTCACCCAAATTCAGTGATTTTGATGAGTGTATATCTTTAGTGTTAACGGGTATTTGTCTTAGACTAATTTTCGTAACTTTGTGTAACTCAATATATTTTCTTGACTGCATGTGGCAAAAATCTTGTATGAATGCAGCCTGGGCTACATAGTAATCGGCTCAATGTGCTGCTTTGTAAAATGTCGTCTTGCTTTTCTAAATTCCTTAAAAGTAAATTCCACAAGTTTGAGTTTGACTGTAGAAAACCGAAAAGTAAATGCAAATATATAGAAAACTAGTGTCAAAACTAAAGAAAAACACCAGAACGTGGGTATAATGTTGAGAAACTAAACTGAACAGGCAGCAAAATCGGTTGAACACAGAAATATATATAGATATAGAAATATAGTATCTATATATGTCTATATCTCTATATATAGATATATATATCAGTGACGTGCGGTAAATTATATTGCTATTTTCACACTGCGGTTTGTACTATGAAGTATTTATTTTTTCATTTAGCTTAACCAAATTTAATTATTTTTTTCTTCAAAATTGCTGATATTTTGCATTTTCCCATTCAAATGCTTAGAAGCAAAGCCGGTGAGGCAGCAGAGAGCTGATTGATCAACCTCTCACTAACTTGCACTGGCTGCCACTCAATGAGAACATGCTCCTCCTGTCTGCACGTCGCCAATAAAACGGTTAAAAAACATTCAATCTATGAACTGATTTTCCATAGTTTAGCTTATCTATATAATGTACAGTGTTTTTTGTCACCAACTGTGTGTGTAACGTGATTCGTGTGCTGAGGAGCGATCATAAACGGCAGAGAACGGATATGAGGAGGGGCAGGCAGTTTTCTTGTCTCATGGCAGGGGGCGCTCTTGATCCCAGATATTGTGACTCCGCGTCTGCAGAGTAAGAGACGGTAACAACGAGCTAGCCATACAGTGAATAAGGGAAGCTACACGCAATGAGTCTACCGATACAGGGAGAGAGAAAAAGGTGGTTTGAGTTGTACTTCAGCATGTTTCCCCTTTCCTGTGCAGCACAGCACTAAAATAATAATATCTATATCTCCATGTTTCACTGAGTTAACAAAATTATTCTACCATGGCAGCACAGATGGCATGTGAAAGTATAGTGTTTTTGCTCTTCAATATTGTTCACATGCATGAAATATCGTTATGTAAACAATAACACGCAGGAGGTCTTATGATTTTGATTAAGTCAATACCTCACTCGCCATGAACCTCACCGCAAATCACACATATATATATATATATATATATATATGTGTGTGTGTGTGTGTGTACGTGTGTGTGTGTGTACGTGTGTTATTTTATTTTGTTCTTACATGAACAAGCATACCAACAGAACATGAGGAATTATAAATAATTTGTCTTGTTTAGGAGCTTATTTCATATAGCCTGTAGGCCCGACTCTCTCTGCTCTAAAGGTTAATGGAAACTATGTTAGAAATGAGAAATCAAAACACGAGTACAACACAGTCCAAGCCGCTGAGATTCATAATGGCTTTCTGCGAATGTCTTTTTCCCCCCCTCCCCTCAACTGGACATTTTCCCTGCATTTAGGGGAGTTGTTTAACAAATAATCAATCGTGAACACTGCAGGTGTTATGGGAAACTGATATCCCCAGTGCCTTCTATCAGGGTTTTTTCTGTGTATCCTGCTCGCTGTCAATCCTTTTTCTATTTGAAGAATAGAAAACTGCCTCCAATCTTGCTTTCCCCCCCCCTCCACAGTTTTTATTCCAACATTTAAATCTACCATCACGAACGTCACCCCTGCTGCTGCGGTCCCTGAACCCCCGTCTCTCTTCCTCTCATGTCAATGCATCACCAAAAGATTTTTTCACAATCTTTTCTTTTCCCCGCTCTCGCTCGCAGTGTAAAGCCCCTTGTGTATCATTTCTAAGTCTGGCAAAGGTGAGAAAGAGGAGCTTTTCTCATTTCCTTTGACTGTTTTTGGAGCCGAATCACATTAGCACAATGACGGGGGCTTGTATGACTGCAGCCATATAACGTCCCACTTTGCCTCGGTCCAAACTGCGGGTGATTTGCGGCGGGTTTGAATGATGCAACAGGAATTTCGAAAATTACTCTCCGTGGCATTTTCACTAATGTTGGAGTCTCCGCTCCCTGGGGTTGCCACGCATCCGTTAAAAGACGCAATCATCCTGTGTTTGATCAATGGGCCCAATTTGAACTCGATGAGGGACAGGGTTGTCCCATTCTTCACAGTCGTCTTGAAAGCAATATCATGCTGCATATGCCTTATAGAGTGGCTCGGGGAATAGACTTTAAAATGTTTCTGTTAGTTTATAAATCACTGATTGACTTGGCACCAAAATGCGTTAAAGGTCTATTGTTATTGGATCAGCCCTCCAGACCTCTCAGGTGTTCTGGTTCGATTTTTACGTTCCACTAATCCGGAACAAACTTCCAGAAAACTGCAAAACAGCTGAAACGCTGAGTTCCTTCAAAGCAAGGCCATTCTCCGTTTGTTTAGCACTGCCTTTGATTAATAAGTGATTAATTATTGTCTTCAGTCAATGTTTGATAGTAACTACTCTTGATGATTTTGATGATGGTATTTGGCTCGCCATTTCTAATATTACTCTGGTGTGTTTTTGTCATGTGAAGCATTTTGCTAACTGAAATGTGCTACACAAATAAACTTGACTGAACTTAAGAGTACTTTAGCCAACAGTTTTAAATATAACATAAATTCATGCGCTTACTAACAGCGGTAGACGAGAAAACATCCTGTCCCATTCTAGTGGAAGATAATTTTCATTTTTAATAAGAAGTTTGAAGTATAAAATTCCTTGTGGTTACATAAACATTTGGAGAAAAAGATAGAAGCTCACAAGCCTGAAAACCACCAGATGTGTGGCAGCGTGTCGTTGTGGGGGTGTTTTGCCGCAGGAGGGACTGGTGCACCGCGCCAAGTGAATAGCAACACGAAGAAAAGGGAAATATGTGGAGATATTAAAAAAGAACTTCTAAACAACAGCCAGGAAGTTAAAGCTTAGGCACCAGTAGATCTTAACGCTAAGCATGCCACCAAACTGGGCTACAGAGTCAATTTGAAACGTCAAAATGTTCCAGGTATCCTTCAATACCTGGAACATCTGGCAAAACTTAGACGGTTTAGAAAGCACGATCGATCAAAATGATTTGTTTCAAAAATTCCGAATTTAAGAAAAATAAGAGAAATTAGCATCATGTTTGCATTTATAATTTAGCCAAAACTGACTAACCTAAACAGGAAAAGCTACATTTAATTTTATGATGACGTTTTTAATCGTTTCACTGGGCTGATTTAAATATCTGGTTGCAACTGGGCAAATAACAGTGTTGGAAATTAAGAAAATGTATACGCTACCATTCAAGACTGTGTGTAAATGCTAAATAAAACACTTTAGCCAAAACCCCGTTATTATTAGTATTATTATTCACATTCATCATGTGTTACTAATCTGATGAAGTTTAATTATCTAAATATCATTGGGGAACTGATTTCAGTCCCAATTAGTCCACATCTAAAAAGCACTTCAGAAATTAGACATGAATAACAACTAGTGATAAAATTACACTAACATAAGTCTTCCAATATGAACAACAGTCAGTCTTGCCCTTTCAGGAGTCCTTCTATTTTCCTGCTGGAAACGTTGCCCCCCTCTTCCTCTCAGTTCGCCGGGGCAATGTCAGATTTAGAGCCGCCATTACGGCGTCAAGCGCTCGCCGCTTTGTGCGCCAGCTAGCCGTGTTAGCAGACCTGGGCACCACCAGTGTTGTGGGTAACAGGCCAAGATGTGTCAGGGGAGCAGAGTGCTATTATCTGCAGTGAAAATCCATGCTATCCTGACTGCTACAATTAGTGTCAGCTGGGGTATTGAGTCTTTAAAAAGGACTCCTGGCCTTTTGGCTCTCAGCCTGTCTGGCTATAGATGTCTCTAATGAGTCATTAGCTGCATGGCCTCTCCTCTCATGAGTCCACCCCATAATGGCACACCTTTCATCTATTTTACAGAGAGGCTGTCGTTGGTCATTAGCGAGGCTCTGAAGTCCCATTACCTTTACGTCAATGATGAATGAATAGAACGCGGCTGCCAAGAACAATATCTCCCCCGTATCCTCTGGTCAACCATGACTCTGTTTTAATTCAATTTCTCCTCCGCCATTAAATGTAATTGATAATTGATGCGGTCGGACTCGGTCGCGGGGAAGACGTTAAGCATTGGAGCTGAAACCGCAGGGCGCCCCGTCGCTCCCCGCGTGTTTACTGCCAGGTGTGTTTTGCTGTCTTCAGCAGGCGGAAAGCAGCAGCAGCAGTTTTGCTGTCACAGATGATGACTTGACACTGATGTGATCCTCCGGGGAGAGAGCTGTGGCTTCTTGGAAAGAGAAACCTTCAGAAATAATGAAGCTGCTTCGCCGGTCTAAAACGCTGTGCAAATGCCCACAAGTGCCATCTCGGCTGTGCCGCTCCGCGTTGCCTCGGCGCCCCTCTTTTCTCCTTCCCTCTGCAAAATTATGCAGCTTTGTATTGTTGCTTCCCCCCTCCCCCCTCCATTCTTTGTTAGTGTATTTGTTTGTAAGACAGAACCAAATTGTGAGTGTGTTGCTGTGGACTGACAATCCTGGGCAAGCTCAAAGTCTTCGGTTCAAAACGGAGGGCAGTATCGACGGGATTCAGTGGCATGTTTTGCATAACACAGCCTGAGGAAACGTTCAAACAAGCACCTTTTTTTTTTTTTCTTTTTTGTTTTTTTACTTCAGCGGCTTAGAGCTCTTCCGTTGGTCCAAAATGCAGATTCACCGCTCTGGGTTCTCTCTCGCCCTGATGCATCGTATTGATTAGGTGGTAAATATGTAACTTTGAGAAGAGAACGACCATTACGCATCCAGGGGTGTCGCCCGCAGTGATTAGGTAATTACTTTAGATTTGAGGTTAATCAATTAGCCAGTTGATTTATTTCTATTTCTATTTCTAATCAATAGTCTTAGCTGACAAGCCGTTGCTCTTTAATTGAATAGTCATGTTGCGCTTTGCATAAATTACCTAAACAATGAAACTCACCTCCCGAAAGCCAAGCTGATTGCATTGCTCTTTACCAAATATTGAAATGATCCAAAATCCTGCAACAAGAACTGATTGGATTCTAGAAATGGACTGAAATTATGGAGATGTAAATATATCTACAGAAAAATATTGTGGAGATTGACATTTTAATGGCTGTTTCCAGTCTCCTTAGAACAAAAAAAAAAAAAAAAAAGAAACTTTTCTCCTTCCATAAGTAATGATGCCATTTTTGACATTAGAAATGCTTTAGGAATATCCCAGAGCAATGACGAATTCAATAAAGTTGACAGAATTGAAATTTTAAGCTATGTTTAACCACTAAGATTAGCTATTAGCATGGTTAGCATGGCTAGCGTTGCTAAAACTACAGTCGGCTTGCAATCCATTGTTAGCTGATGGCTCACTATTTTGAAGAACTTTTTCGCTTTGCTTATGCGTCACATAAACTAGCGTCTGCATGTTTAAACATGACAGAAACCATAAAATAGTTTCTATATATTCAATGTCTAAGTCGAATGACCAGTAAAAGAATCCGCCACTGTTTGCTTGATTGTTATTGCCACGTCAAAGGATAACCAATCAGATTTGACATTTGTTCACTAAATGTAACAAACTTCACAACATCCGCAATTTTCTTTTAAGCTACAAACACATAAAAACGCAGGAATTTATTTCCATTAAATGAAAATATGTCAACCCGAAGCCCATGCAAATCTAATTCTACAATCTATTCTCAATCTCTTTCTATTATTGTGGTATTTATTTTTTCATTTTTTTGCAGTGGTTGAATGACCTCTCTGTCTGCATTCATGTAACTTCATTCAAGTTGCGTCCTTGCTCCATAGTTCAGTTTTTGGCTTGCATATTTCTAAAGCTGCGAACGACCTTTGGACGCACCACTTCTCAAGGCCGAAACAAAACTGACAACGACCAAGGCTGCCGAGGGAAAAGCAGAAAGACTCGGACCGGACTCTGCAGCTGTCGCCAGCAGAACGCGCTGGATGTTTGGCAAAACCCGAGAGGTTGTTCTACCTGGAGATCATCCGTCTTCACTCAGCTCAGAGAGGCTTGTGCTAATTCTATTGAACTGGCGGCTCCCACAGACGGAGAGCCACCCAGGTGGACGACTTTAAACTCCTCCCAGCCATTGACCCACACCCTGCATTTTGACTGATTATCAGTAGCAGTCTGGAGGATGTGTGTTTTTGGTCTCCCAGGCTTTTGTGTGGGCTCTCCTGTCTGTACGGGTCGATCTCCATGCTGCTGCTTTACTGGCTGTCACAGCTCTGCCAATATGGAGAGAATAACTTCTTAGCAGCACCTGCGGGCTCCAGTCAGATGAAAAAAAAATAATAAAAAAAGAAAGTGTAGGATTCCTGAGATGAGCCAGTTGTTAAATCCATTCAAAGGAATATTTTAATCTGGTTAAAATATTTTATAGATTTCATAAATGAATGCCTTTTTATAGGTTTGTTATAATTTTGATCATGGTTTTAGACGACATTGGTGGTTTTAAAACTGCTAGCTTTTATTTTTTCAATAGAAAAGGGGTACAAGTGTGACGTCACCAGCTGTATTTCTGAAAACGTTTGGTGTTGGATCCGGACTGGACATGTTGTATGTATTTCTGGATTTCTGTAATTGAGTTGATCTAAGTTGGTCCACATAAACTAAAAGCTGCAAAATCACCATTTGCAACACTGATGTACACAGCCACCAACTTTACCTCTGGGGGATTTTTTATTTATTTTTTATGATTAAATGACTATACAAAAAACAATCTAAATATTTAAGTCAGAAAAAAATGAAATTTTTTAATAAAAAAAATTGTTGGATTATTTTTCCTGCTGTTGTGTCTCATTTAAGGCAGGTGGATCTCAATAAGCTTGGATATCATGGAAAATATATTAATATTTAATTAATTCCAATAATATAATTATTAATTCCAATTAAATAGCAATATGTGTATGAAAGCAGTTGGTGTGATGAATTAAGTGTTTTTTTCCCTGTAGATCTTGATGGTTAAGTGTGAAAACCCAAACACTATTTCATAAGAAATTTTGAATATTACATTAGTAAATATTCAAATTTTACTATCGTAATATTAGTAAAATTAGTATTCTCCTCGAATAGTGATGGCCACCGTCAGTATTTCTGATGTTAGCCATTTGAAAAACACAATAGGTGACCTCGTATTTTTGCCCGTACACACAGGTGCATCTCAAAAATCTAAATATGGCGTAAAAGTGCAATATTTCTTGCCAGTCATCTCAGAAATTTAATTTTGTAGAGATTAGGTACACAGAGTAAAATAACTAAAGCTTTTATTTATTTATGTTTTTTTGTTGTTGTTGTTGCAACTTTAATATTTGGCTTACAAGTAAAGAAAATCCAAAATTGTGTATCTCGGAAAATTAGAATGTCAAAATCAGATAAAAAAAACAAAACAATGTATTTTAGCAGAAATGTCAAATGCCGTCCCTGCTGCTTGAGCGTTATATTTTTCTACAATTTCCTTCAAATAAACTTTACATTATTGTGGTTAGATCAATCACTCTAGCTTAAAGTTTAACTTCATTTTTGGGGTTTTTGTTGGCTAGAGAAGTTTTCCCTATGATTTTGTTTGGCCATATTGTAACATTTCCGTATTAATCATCGCCTCTCATGGGTCTTATGTAAATGTGCTTTTCTATGAGCGTGTAATTTATCGAGATGCACCTGGAGAAATCACCCTACAGGCAACTTTCCTTTTCGAGTCGCGTGAAAGAAACCGAAATGTGAGTTTTGTCAGGCGGGGGAGACGTAAACCTGCAAAGCAAGGTGCGGCAGAACGTGGCAACAATCTGAACCCCAACATGGAAAAGAAAACCCATTAAGACCTGACAAAGGTTCTCTGAAAGCCGTCTGGAACTGAGCTGAAGGAGCTAAAGACGGTGCAGCAGGTGTGCTAATTAGCAATTGAGAACAGGTGTGAGCGGAGCAAAGAGCAAAAAAACGGCTTCTGAAAAGCAACCGCAGACACAAAAAGTGCAAGGAGTGACTAAATGAGACAAACAAAATCACGCAGAGCACAACCGACTGAACAGTTTGGCTACACAAACACACGCTGTGTACGGAGAGGATGTGTGTAAAATACTATTTAGACAAAAATACTGTTAGCACACAGCAGCTATGGACTTATTAATTCAGATTTTTGCATTAAGAGCTACAATTAGCAGGATTTAAATATCTTCAGCTGAACTGAAAATGCTTCCTCCTTTACAAGAACATATCTGCAGTAAAGTAAACATTGCCTTTTCTCTGGAGGTTACAGGAATTTATTAAATCCACCAGCAGTAAAATCCCCCAGATTATTTAAAACAAACAAACAAACAAACAAACAAACATATCCGTACCAAATAAGCCAAAAATAATACTACTGACACTACTGTGTGTCTCCTTGCATATAAATATGCAAGGAGAAATAATATATAAATAATTTATTTTTTTTCTTTACAAGACGGATTAAAAATAGAACAGTTGTCCCACTATTCACATTTCAGATAAAAAAAAAACTCTGATTTATACCTTTTATCCTTTAAATTACTAAACCGTTCATTAATTTATCGGAGCAGTAATGGAGCCTTAAGGAGCCATTCTGTTGTGAGCGGATGTTAATTATTTATGGTAGGAACAGAGGTGACGTCACAGCATGTTTGTGTGTAGGAGAAAGGAGTCACTGGCTGCGGCTCTGCAGTAGAAAAGCTTTTTCTTTTTGTGTAATCTGGACTAAAGCTAGTCTGGTTCCTCTCATTATACACATGTATGTTTACCGGATAGAAATGACTCCTGCTGTTGGTACTGTATGATAATAATTGGTGGTGAGGCTCGATTGAAATTTTTATTCGAGTCAGTTGTCTGCAATTAATTATTTACATTGTAGCGAAAAATATCCCCAGAATGAGCAACATTTTTAATTCATAGCCCTTTTCTTGCTGTTTGGTTTCTGAATAAACTGACATGAGCTCAACAACAAAAATGTTTATTGATTTCCATCTGCTATTTAGGTTATTCAACCATCAGATTGGTGCAAAGAAATTATATTTGTTCAGCTTTCAAGTGTTTCAGGAACCTCTGATTATCCATGAAACTTCTTAGAAAAACGACCATTTTAGAAACATGGACTGTAGATGTTGGCAGCAGCATTAGAGGCGTCTGTGCTGGATAGCTGCAGTGATGCTTGTGCGTCTGCTTTAAGGGCGTACTAGAAACAGCTGGAAACGAAAGTTCCGGCCGGAAACTTTGTGTTCACGCCTGTAAATGCGATTGTTTCCACTCAAATCTTTAACGCGGGTTTCAAATCTTTCCAAATAATGAATCAAAATTAACACATTGAAGTCCCTATTCATTCTACTAACTGTGGAAATATTATAAAACTTGACTAATTTAGCATTTGCTTTGAATATTTAATGGATTAGGACGTTCAGATCCTGTTTTTAGGCATCACATAGACCCGGATAAGACCAGCCTGGTGTAACATTCTGATTTTGATGGCTGTGAGTAAAAATATCGCAGTTTCTTTGATGTAATTTACACACAAAGAAAGAAAAAAAGATGAATACCACTTCATGTATTTGCTTTTATTCATATCTACAATTGTATAAATAACAATGTCTGGATTATCACAGGTATCTATAACATTTTTATTTTAATATTTTGATGTGAACACAAGTAGAACTATAGTACAAAGATCAAAATATATCTAAATGTAGCAGCAGTTTCTAATTAATTGTGTATAATTTGATATGTCTGCGCTGTTCTGCATTGTATAGAGTGATACTGGGAGCATATTTGCTCAGGTTGCATCATGTCTGCAGCTGGCCACTTTAACAGGCATGCTGCTCATGTCTTGCAGCTATAGCTTTAAATAGCATCAGATTAAAACCAGTGATGGGTGATGCTGTTCAGAGTCAACAGCATAACTGTTTTCACACCTGGAAATATTTCTAAGAAATCAAATTTCTTAACTGAGTGAAATTCAATAGCACTTTTCTGAACACTCAGAGTGCCCTTGAAAGTTTTAATCAAGTGATGTTCAAACTTTTTGCAACAAGGACCAAAGTCGTTGGGTTGAAAGCACCAAGATTGTAAAAAAAAAAAAAGTTCTAACATTTCTAAAATCAACTTTTGGCATGGTTTATTTTATCAGCTCAATAAGTGTTGTGATAACTTCCTGAAGGTGGCGTTTCAGAAAGAGTAGGAGTTTTTAAAGCGACAGAGGCCCAATTTCAGGGCATTAAATTACAAGATTCTTTTAAGTTATATTTGATATATGTAGCGTTTTTTAACTGAAGTTAACGTAGCTACTTGATTGCGCAATAGAATACCACTATGAGTCTGGAAAACACATACTACGTACTGCCCCTTTAAGCCAGCTGACAACAAGTGTGCAGCAACACTTGTTGGAGCAAGGCGGGGGGTGGGAGCAAAAACCCATTCGCTTCTGGCACCTTCTGACCAAAATCCTCAAGAAATGTTCCCTTTTTGTGTGTGTCTGAAACACCCTCACACACACGCAATGCAGTTGATTCATGGCGGCTCAGGCGCTTTTAATTGATTGCTCGGGATCACGGAAGTCCTTCACACAGACGCGCATCTCCATTCACTCTCTGGACGGCGCTGCAGCATTCCCTCCTCTTTGTTCTCCGCCGGCAACTCTCTGAGAGCCCGAGCCTGGCACGGCGGAGCGGCCGGTGACGCAGTCCCAGGGACTTCAATGGGTACAAATAGGCAGAGAAATGGATGAGGGAGCGTGGTGAATCGAGCTGTGTGATGTAACATCCGGCGCTGGGAAGACAACCTTGTCTTTTGATCGGGCCAAGTGGAAAACACTTCACACGGGGGCCGCGGGCTGAATGTGGGGCTCAGTTCCTCCTGGAGCACAGAAAACCTTCACAACCTGCTGGGTTTGTTCTCCAAGTCCCCCCACTTCGGTCTCCCCCAAAGCCCCACAGCTCAGGCGTTCACTCCGTGAATATTAAGACACACACGGGACAGCCGAGCTCCACGAAGAAGCGAAACAAGAGATTGCAGCCTGCATTAAAAAAAAAAAAAAAAAAACTCAAAGAAAACGCTGAGCAGCAGAATATATGGGATAATCTCTCCCCCCCCCCCTTTCTTCATTTCAATTGAAGCCAGAGAGGGTTAAAACTCCGTGGCCGTCTGCCGTGCAGAGGAGAGATTGGCTAATCTGTGAAAGCGAGCCCGGCGCTCACTAGAATATTATGCTCCCTGATTTAATGTCCTCTCTGTCTTTTTCTCTTAGGTAAGCACTTTCCTGCTGCTGTGGGGGTCGGGTCGCCAGCCGCGGTGGCTGCCTGTGCGAGGGGCTGGGATAACTGATTGAGGTGATGTACTGCGGCGTATCCGCTGACAACAGAAGAGCTGCCGGCCGGCCGGCTCCGTCTCTTCGACGCGTCGGAGAGCGAAGGCGAGGGAGGGGAACGAGACGCCTGGCACTCAGAGGATGTGGATCCTCTCTCAAAAAGAAAAAAAATGAATTCTGTGTGAATCAGTGGATCGTACTGAAGGGAAGAAAATAGTTTTGAATCGAGATCAAACAGTTGTAGCCCCACAAACACAAAAACTGCCCTTGGAGAAGCATTCCTCCCTGTAATGCACTTTTTCATGACGGCAGTCGCATGAAGACGTGGGAGCTTTAGTAAGCTGCACGCTGCAACTACGTTTGATCATATTTTCAAATTCACCGATGTTTGTTCATAATCTCATTGAAGGAACAATGGAGAAAGTAGTAAACTTAGCGATCGCCATGAATTTTAAACGTCATTCATTGGAATTTATCATAACAACGATAAATCCAAACTCTTGTTGTGACAAGAAATTCATCAGGATAAAGGATAAAATCTGTTTAGACCTCTTTTTTTTGTCACATTTAAAGTTTCAGACATTAAAGTCAAAGATTGTGCGAGTAATCTCTGACTTCAAAACAGAAATCAGTTCAAATGAGGTTTTCATTTAGTACATGAAAAAATATATCCAAACCAACTTATTTGCCCTATTTGTCCATTAAAAGGGTGTTTATCTTCAATAACATAAGAGCGACACAGTTTATGTAATGTAGTACTACGCTGTTTCGATGTGGACTTTAAATCAGCCACTCCACAGAGCTTTAATTTGAATCTTTTTGGGGGGTTTTATCAGATCAGAGCTGGACGTGGTGATGTAGTTTGAATCCTGGTCCTGCTGTTGAACCTGGACGGTTTTGCTAGTGAGCAGAAATCTTGACTCCATCAACAACAACCCAGATCTTAAAGAAAGCAAAAGCATCTTTGCCAAGTTATGATTTTTTTTAGCCAACTTCCTGTTGTAACGCAGGACGTTGGCTAAAGAAATCTCTTGTCAATGATTTCTTCAGTCCAGCAGCAGTCAGGCTAGTACTGACTGCGTGGCTAGCCACTGTTCTTTTATATTTTATCACCCCAGTCAACATTTGATTTTTGATTTGCGACAGAAAAACAAAAGAAGAAATCTGTTTAGGGAGCAAATACTTTTTGCATCGCCCGACACACAGATGAAAGTTCGATAAGATAAAACAGCCGGCGGTTTCTCCTCCCCGCTGCCCGCCGTATATTTTGGGAAACCTTGAAGTTGCCATAATCGATATCATGTCTTTGTAGTTCTCTCTCGGGCTCGCCGCTGCCTTTCCGAGTCTTTCACTTTGCTCTCTTGGTTTTATGGATGCAACTTTCTTGTTCTGGCTGCCGCGCTTGTTTTCTGCAGCTGCTGTTTTCAGGTAAAAAGCTCTGATAAATGCACTCTGCACCATCTGCCCAGCAGCTGATGGCAGAGGGACAATGTTCGCAACTTGCTGGGTGGACAAAGTGGAGCTTTTATCTGCTAAACAGTGGGTTGTTCTTTCTCTCTTTCTCTCTCTCCCCTTTTTTTTCTGGAGGGAGGGAACATAAAAACAGTACGTATATTACACTTTCAAGCCTTAGGTATTTGCTAATGTTATTCTGATGGGTGAAATGAAAATGTTTGTTACCCAACCCCTTATTCTGTAATGTGTGAGGTATTTTTAGATCCCTACAAAAATATCTGATGCTTCAGATTTGCCCTTCTTATTACAGATTTTACACATTTTTGCATCAAATAAGAGATTTTTTTTTTTTTGCTTCGTAGAGTTACATTTTACACTCAATTTTGCTTAAAAAAAAAAAAAAGAAGAGTTTTAGCATGTATGACAATGCCCTCTTTACGCTGTAGACCGCTTATGACATCGGCACATCTTTTAGACCGTAGCTGCTTTGCTAAAGCTGTGAAGATGTTACATCTGACCGTCCGAATTTACTGCGTGACGAGACGTAGCAGCAATCAGCTGACAAGCTAATCAGCGGAGGCTTTAGGAAGACTGCAAAGTTTTTGGCGCCGGCTTCCTGTCAAGACAAATTAAAGCCTCTGTTTGACTTCAAAATGTTAATCAGACTCTGGAGTGTTGCAAATGTTCTGCTCAACATAAATTTCCCTTCATGGACGAGGTTTCTTTTTGGAGTCTCATCAAAAGAAAAAAAAAAAAAGTTCAGATAAAATGCTGTAAGATGAATGCCTGCGTTTGCTCGAGAGCTTTTGGAAACAAAATCAGTGAGTGAAGTGGGGACCGTTTTCAGAGACGCACCGACGACCCATTTCTGGTCCCACCGGCTTCTCCGAAGCCTCGACCCGCTGCTGTCGATTTCTCTTTAGCTCCTATCACGCAAAAGGACAAATAAATGGCATCAAGAGTATTTTTTTCTATCCTTTCGTTTGGGAATGGGAACCAATCTGGTCTCATTTGGATGTGTGTGTGAGAGGAGTTGCAAAAGAAAAGAAAAAAAAAGAAAAGGATTAGGTTTTTCTTAATCACAGGAAAATGTTATTACTGAATTGTAGTTCCGAATTAGCTTAATTAGCGTGATTAGCATTACTACTTGGTTACACTGTGGATACCAGCACAGCTTCAGAAACAATGACTTTTGCTTTTAATGGGTTCAATCTGGATATTTTGCACCAAAACTATGAATTATATGATAAATTTACATTCTTATGCTATTCATGCTTGCATATAAGAGAAACCAGACAATAATTATCTTCCTGACATCTTGATTCTTTTTTTTTTTTAGATTCCTTCATTGTGCTAGACAAGGAAGTGTTCTTTTTTTATTGTTTCATCCACATGTGAGCATCAAATTAACTTAGATAATAAAAATAGTGGTGAGACTCTACAATTTCAAAAACCACATTTCTGCAAAAATAAGCAGCATTTTGGATTCAAACCCTCTGTTTTGCTGCATCATTATTGAATAATTAGACATGCAAGCTTACCCACAAAGACATTCTTTGTTTTTGTTCTGTTTATTTTTATTTTTTATTTTAATTCATTCAATCATAAGATTGATACAATATTGCTTTTAAGTGTTTCAGGATGCCCTGGTCATTCATGGAACTGCTTTGAAAAAATAAAACAAACCTTTATAAATGTGGACCAGCTTTGAGTCCACATTTGAGATGTTTCAGGCCTGAATTGCTTCTTTCTCAGGTCAACTGCATTTTGAATAACTTGTACAGGAGACTGGCCTTTTGCATCGTCTCAATAGGTCGTATTTTGAAGCAAAGATGAACTCGCAGTTGCTGTTGCCGCGTTTGCGTCGGATTTGCGGCCGCACCAGAAACGCGTGAAAACAAAGGTTCCGCCTTGGAACTTTTTTCTGTAGAAGACAAGACAATCAAACCTAATGTGTGAACATTTTTAACACTTGTAAAATCAATTTTAGTTAATTAATCGAGATGAACGCAGCAAATTCTCGGCCCAAGTCAAAGGATCCCAAGTCTGTGACTTCAACTTGGACGTCACAATCTTTCCCAGATTCCCAAAAGGCACGCATACTTCTTTGGACGTAAACTTCTGACTTTAAAAACAAACATCTTACTGATTATCGTGGCATCTAGAAAAAGGAAATGCTGATGGTAAACGTAACTAACCTGCAATAAAATAAGTTTAGTCAAATTTAATGTCAAACTATGGGAAATATGCCCTTCTTTTTTTTTGTATACCTCTTCGTATTTTGCTATAACGATAAATTGTTCCAGTAATTCTTGTGATAAACAATAATATTGTTGTTTTGAGACAATCTTTAAGAAATGTAATGCTAATGGCATTATAATGCAAGGACACGTTCTATAATTTCTAATAAATATTTAACACTAGAATTTGAAGGCATTTTAAATATCCAATATAAATAAATAAAACAACAGAAGCAACAAATAAAATGAAATGTGAAGTCTCTGTAAACAACACGGTCCTCCAGGAAAAGGAGCCGGCTGAGTCTAAAGCACCAGACTGGAGACTTTTATCATCCAGTTTTTGGTAGCAAGAGAGAAAAAAGGAGAAAAACGATAAACCACGCAAATGGAAACTATTGAGCTCATTTTAATTTCTGCTGTGATTTATTCCTCATTGCTATAAGCCTATAAGTGTACGTAAATATCTGGCTTCAGCTGTGCTGTGACCTCATCGCGCGACGCCGCAAATCAAACATGCTTCAGATGAAAAATGAAAATGGCGACCGTCCAACAGACGGAGTGAAAAAGTTGAATAAAATCGAAGTGAAACCCCGCCAGCAGGGCGTAGACCTTCTTAGCGGCGTTTGGAATTCCAGCAAGCCCTCCGGTCCTGACACAGAGACGGAGCCGCTTCCACATCAGCGCGGCGGTCTCGCTGCGCGCCGCGGTCTTTGAGGCTCCATTATGCATGAGGCCTGACCGGCCCCTTCACCAGCTGTCACCGAGCTGACCACTGAATCCCATCTGGACCCTGGGGGACATCGGCGGCGTCCGTCAGGGGAGGCTGTAAGACGAGCCCACTGGTACGGAAACTCCCACCACGGATCCCACTTACGCAGCGCCCCCCCCCTCCCTCCTCGCCCTTCCCTCTTAACTGGAGTTTCTCTCACTCAGGGGTTCAAAAGGTTGGCCCGCTGCTCTGATCTAATAGCTTGAAAGCCGTTTTTCTCTGTCAGAGTCCTGAGGAAGGAGCATCAAACACATCCTGTGGATTTGATTCTTTTCAACAAATCAGAATTAAAAGGACAGCAGTAAAAACCAGTGCGATAAAAACTTCTTTTTTTTTTTTTTTAACGTTCTTGTGTTTAAGCAAATTCTAATAACTGCCTTGTAAAGTTACAGCAAAATGTCAAGGTGTGGCTCATATAGCACATGAGCCTAGTGGCGGCATTGTAAAAGGGTTGTAATGGGTTTTTTCTGCGTAGCTGCATTTCGTACAAGCAGAAATGTGGTTACATATTTGTTTTGTGGGAGGAGGAGGTGGTGGGTTGGGGGGATAATCCACTTAAAAGAGCATCGCAGAACAGAAAGTGGAAAAGGAACACAGGAATTGATTTATTTGCATCAGGTAGAGCGGGATGTTTCACAATTTCTGCTCCAGTGTTTCTCCAGGAGAAAAAAAAAAAAATTTAAAAATGCCGTCTCACTCAAAGGGTCTGAGCGATCTGGATCAGACGATGCGTTTTCATGACCTCTTCGGAAACCTGCGATATTAATAGTTGTTTCAGGGCGGCGCGGTGGCTTATCGCTTAAGATGTGAAGATGTAGGCAGCCGGTTGTGAGACGACGTTCCAAGTGATGTGAAGCAGGAGCAAAGAGAGGTTTCAGCAACAGCACAGAGAGCTGGCTGCTTTCTTTGTTGGGTCAAAAAACAATTAGAGGATTTTTTTTTTTTTTTTTTGCTATTTTGATGTGATATAACATTGATGTTCCATTTGGTAATAATTTTATTGAATAGCTTAATGTAGTTTCCTGTTATTGTTATCATATTATCACAGAGAATTTCATCAAGTTACTCGCCGATCGATTTAAAAAAATACAAAACATTTTACACTCCTAATAACATCAGAGATGAATGAAATC
The DNA here is from genome assembly GCA_010277075.1 of Poeciliopsis retropinna. Classification (NCBI taxonomy): domain Eukaryota; kingdom Metazoa; phylum Chordata; class Actinopteri; order Cyprinodontiformes; family Poeciliidae; genus Poeciliopsis; species Poeciliopsis retropinna. The sequence continues at coordinate 6,055,145 of VMRM01000002.1, forward strand.
TTTTAAGTCTGACATAAATGCGTCGACAAAATGTGATTTTGAAAACAAGTATTTTGTGTTCAGTCACATAGCTGCTCCATAAAACATAAATACAAGTAAGTCATTAAATATCCAGTAAGAAACATCCAATGCTGATGAATGCAAAACACTTCATATGATCTAAAATCACACCTACAAACTAAACTTTAAAAGTTGTGAAATCATTATTGGACACAATGGATTGGACTGAACACGAAGCGACGCTTCGTGACGTGTTCGTCCTCACGTCGGTCGTCGGTCGTCTAACTCATTTAGAAACCAGCTTTGACCTCCGGTGCAACTCTAAGAACGTCTCGCTCATCATCAAGTCTTACTTTGAAGGATCTTATCTTCAAAGAAAGTTTCAACTTTCTGTAGATTTTCTTGCTGGTCATGCATTGCACTTTTTTTTTTTTTTCCGTAGCTATGAATCAGTTTCAGATATGCATTAAAGTAAGAGGTAAGAGATGAACTTTTCGTGAGTCTTTCTGAAAAATGTGAGAGAAATTATGAAGGTGTGAGAAATGAACTGTTGCACACGCGACGTTTTCAATCCACTTTGACGAGTTATGAATCGGTAACGATGGGTCTAACCCTACAGATTCTCAGTTGTCCATTTAACCTTCCTCCTTTTTTGCTTTTTTTTTTGTTACTCACTATATTGGCTTCACATACTTGAGAAGGTTTTGCATCTTCTGACTAAATCCCTCCAGAAATCTCCAGTTTTGTTTTTTTTTTTAACAGAGCAAAGTTTGGTGCCCGGTTTTATTACATTCAGCCAGTCATCTCCAAAAAGAGCAAGTCATCCTTCCCTCCTGTCTCTATTGATGATGTAATTGCTCTGATAATCACCACCTGTGTTCGCGAGCACCGTATTGTCTATTCAGCATGTCTAAAAGTGTCCTTTCTGGAGCAGATGGCGCTGGAGGCAGGAGACCAGCCCCTCTCTCACCTCAATCTGGAAGGCAGGGCTCATCACCGCTTCCAACCTGGACGGGGATGGAAAAATAGTTTGCTTAAGGCAAAAAAAAAAAGAAAAAAAAAAAAGAAGAAGAAGAAACAAAAAGACAAGAGGCAGGAACCTCGCGAGCCCGGCAGCTGCGCTTTACGTGCGGATACGTAGAGCTGAGGAGATTATCTCCTTACATAACTGTCAGTTGCGGGTTCAGGGTGGTTGTTACGGCAAAGTGCTCCCCTCTGATTCCTTTCTGCCAGGGAGCCATATGTTTAAATGAGCCGCCCGACTCCAGCGGCCCCTCAGGAAGTCTATAGATTACTGCTAATAAGCACATAGCGCGACGCAAATGCACATCGCACACAGTGTGTCGTCATCGGAACGTTTCAGAAATAAGCCTTATCAGCCAGCCTTTGTGTTCCAACATCTGATTAGCCGAAATTGCCGCTCCGCAGCTGTGCGGGCTAATTGGAAACGTGACCGGCTCCTTCCAAGACATCCAGCCATCGCCGCCGCTCCTCGTCGGGGCTTCGCGGGAGGCCTCCGTACGGATGGATGCTTCTGTGCGTCTCGGTGTGGGAAAATCAGGTTAATAAAAGTTTTCATTGTGGCTGGAAAAGGGGGATTTGAGCGAGCCCGTTTCTGCTCGCTTGACGGTAGCGGCGACCCGGTTTGCTCGGAAACTCGCTGCGCTTTGGGAACATGTTGAAACGGCCCAGAGATCGACATTTCACACGACGGGGGTGAAGAACAACAGTTGATGTGAAACAAAAGAAATCTGAAGGTCAGAGTTGCTTTGCCCTTGACATCGACCAAAAAGTTTCACAAGTCAGACTGTTAGTGTTTGCTGCGTTTCCACAGCGTTGCCCCTCCACCACCTGTTTCTGCGTTGTGGCAATAGACATTTATTTACCTTGCATGGGGGGGGGAAGGACAAATTTATCTGTTTTGAAACATTTCTGATTACTAATACCACAGAGTGTAACTGTGTGGGAAACTAATGATCTCTTTTTAAGGTAATGCATGCATATCAGTTTGAATAATGCATGCATTACTTTTGGAAATAAAAAAAAAAAAAAGGTTGGAAAAGCTACGAGCAGAATATCTTAGGCTGCCTGTGCAACAGAAATTAAGCAGCTTATGGTTAGGGATAAATAATCATAAAAATGTTGACTTCTGCAGCACAGTTTATTTTCAAGGCAATAATTTAGTTTTATTTACCATTTTGTGGGTTTAAGTCCCTTAAAAATGGGACTTGGACCCATTTAGAATATATGAGCCACCCAATGCTGATAGATATCACCGAAAGACGCTTTCTGAAGCGACAATCGGCAGGTGCGAAATGACGCAGAGCCCACGCAAAGACAGCAGACGGCTTCGTTTTGCACCTGAGTGAGTCGGCCATAAAACTACCAGAACTACACAGGCATGAAACGGCAGGGTAAAGCGAGCATCTTTGATTAGCAGCTCTGTTTTTTAATGCTTGCAAACCACGATGTCAAAATCTTACCAAATATTTATTATAGTGCAAATATCTTGAAATGAGGCAAAACTAACATATAAGTAACTTCTTTTCAACAGGATTTTAAAGATTTTTTGAGTAATCAATCCCTTTTGTATTGATTAGAAAGTTCTAGTTTTACTGGCAGATTATTTCACTGACAGCAACACATTTTCCCGTTTTGTAAGTGAAATAATCTGCCAGTGGAACAGGTTTTTATAAACATTAAGGAATAAAACAAGCTCCTATGCCTTGCTAAAAAGTTACTTATAAGTTAGTTTTTGTCTCAGTTCAAGCGTGCTAAGATATTTGCGCCAGAAGTTAGAAGACAAAAATACTTGGAAGTTTGGTGCTTTTGCTGTTATTTGTGTGGTGGTGATTTTAGTCAAGATTATGACAAGAGTCTCACGTCTGGTTAGCAGCATATTTTTGAAATTAGACGTGTTAACTGTATTCAGTATTCAGTGTTAATTGGTTGAGTTTCTTTTGCTGGTCCATGAAGACGCGGCAGCTACTTTCTCACCAGCCTTTGTTTCTACTGGTGGAGACGGATGTGTTTCTCGTTGGTCTCGTTTTAATACGCTAGAAATATGTCCAACAAAGGATTATGAATGACTCAAGGATTTTATTTGTATTTATTTTTTTGCTGATCTGTGCTACAGATCCCTTTTCCATCCCGTGTAAACAAACATTGCTTGACCTTTCCTCTGAGTCCATTTCACTAATCTTAGTCACTCTTGCCACTGCTTTTAACTAATTGTTTTAAAGTAATTTATGGCCTTAGGCTCCCATTGATGCTCCACAGAAACACAATTACGTCCCATAAACAAAGGACAACTCATAACCGACTTTGCAGTGATTTAGTGGTGGGTGTTCAGGCTTTCCTAAATTACTCCCCAACTTTTGCTAAATAAACAAGCAACATACAAGAGGATTAATGAGCAAACGTGCACGCGACGTGTAGATTAAATGCAGTTTTCTTTCAGTCTCTAAGATGCACATCCGTTCACAGTCGGCTGAAGTTTGTCAGACTTTTAATCTGTAATCACAGAGGCACAACGCTGAATAATGGCAGGAAAAAAGAAAACGCGTTTAAGAGTCAACACGCTAACTTGTGACCCTGTGGCCAGGCTTTAATCCCAGTGTCGTTCTGCCAATGACCTGCAGATTAAATTTGCGCCGGAGAACATTTTGATGAGCTCGTGAAACTTGTTGCACTTTTAAACCCTGGAGATCCTCTACTGCCAGGTTACCTGTTGATATTATTGTCATAATATAACTCTCTCCTGCGGAAGGGAAAATATAGAAGTGCTATTTAGCTATGAGCCACACAAAAGAAGTAGAAAATACATTAAAGATCGGAAATATTACCTCCTGGTGCCATTTGCTACATTTCAATATGAAAACTGCATTCTTTTTTTCTTTTTTCAAAATTTGAACTTTCAAAATATAGTTACATATTTTTATTTCAAGTATTGATTTATGTCAATATGATAACTTGCACATAATATTACTGAAGGGGAAACCCTTTGTGTAAAACCACTCTTTTATACTGTTATACAGTAAATGTTGACCTCCATCTATTTACTAATTCATTTCTTTAAATTTTATTTACACTGTAATCACATAGTTTTTGGGGCTAATAAATATGGTTAAAATTGAGAAAAATAAAAATGGGGGGAAAAAAGTGCAATTTGGAAAATGAAAAAAAAAAAAAAGGTTCCCATAGTCACAGTGACGTTTTTGAACTCAAAACATGTACTGTATTTGTTTTTGGGTTGTTGTTGTTTTTTTTTTTTTACCATTTTCCAAAAATAACATTTATTAGTAATTTCCAGCTGCACATATTCATATCATAGTTTCTATTCTTTACGGATTGAACCTAATCCTACTGAACCTTTTTCCCGCTGTAAGAAAAAGAAATAAATAATCCGACACTGTTACGACGTTCCTCTGTTACTAGTGAGCAGAAGTAACCTTAAAGCATCCGGCACACTCAGCAACATTTCCCTCCATATTCCCGCTAATGAAGTAAAAATATCTGAGCTGGAACTCGTGTCATAACTCATCTCCATTCGCCTCCTTTTGTTAATCCAGCTTCCTATTCGTATTTCAACGAAAGGCTAACTTCAATTAACCTACTCCGCTCACACTTTCGGGAGCTGTAGGTCCGCTTTCATGGATATAGAGGATATGCTTCATGTCTGCCAGCTATTGAATTTGAATCTCATTCATAATTTTGTTTCTAATATTAAAGGTCACATTAGCATTTGTGTTGATAAGTGGTTGGTATGCAGGGCCCGCAGCACATCCGTCGGTCCTGTTGTTGCCGGGGTTTTTTTTTATTTGGCCGGCACCTTTTAATTTTTCAGGATAAACACACACGGTGCATTACGAATGAAAAGAAAACAGGCTCATGTTGGGTCATGGATTAATGCGCCACAATGTGATATCAGTTCGAAACGTGTAATTTCAGCCTCACAGCTAATATGTTAGCAGTGATCAGCAACCGAGCGGAAATGCCTTTTAATTATTTAAGTTGATTAAAGTCTAAAATGTAAATTTCTTCTTAACGACTGGAGCCAAATTCTGCCTCCAAAATCCAACTTTTAGATGTTTAAATAAATCCCTAAACACATTTTTGCAAACTTTTTCCAGGGTGATGCAAGTATTTTCTGAAGCTTTCCATATGTTTTTATTTTTATTTTTCTTCGTTCAACACAAGTATGAAATATTCGTCATTATTATCTTCTGTTTTTGCTTCTTCAAATAAAGACTCACTGTATATCAGTGTCATGCAGCATTTCTAGACAAACAACAACAAAAAAACAAAAACATTGTTCTTTAAAATATTTTGTTCTGTGAAGACACAATTATTTACCAGATCAATTTCATCTGATGGAACAGGTTTTTTTGTTGTTGTTGTTGTTTTTGTCTTAGAACTAATTCTCAGTTCCAGTCTTTTGGGAAGTCACAGTTAAAACACACAATCCTGAATATAGCATGTTTCTGCTTCTGAATGTTAATGAATCAGATCTGTTGCGCTGCCTCCCGGTCCGACTCTATCCCACCTGAGTTACGAATACTCGCATTTCTCAAAAGGAACAACCTGCAGAGATGTGAAAACGTTATTCGGCTCCTTACAAACTAGGACACACCGGAATGTTTCAGACAATCGAACGGATCATTAATATCAGACAATAATTTGACTAAACACAACAAGCAGTTTTCAAATGAGAATTGAATTTGTTAAGGGCTGGAGGGAGACATCCAAATCAATCAGAATCTATGTGCAAATATAATTGGGTTACTGTTAAATTATGAATTACTGATGATGATTATTATTATTTGGTTCAATTTTACTGGCCTAACCAAGGACTAATTATTGCTTGACCTGTGTTTTTATTAGTTTCTGTGTAGTTGATAATACAAAAAAAAAAAAAAGTTTTACAGTTTTCATTGATGGAATTAAGTCTTCTGTAATTAACTGATTCATTCATTCATTCATTCATTCATTCATTCATTCATTCATTCATTTATATTAAAATGGTTTTAGGCCATGTTGCTGTTTCAGGACCTAAATGGCTGCAAAATGCTGTCTCTGCCAGAAAATCCGACCTTATCATCTTTTCTATATATATCCTGAAGCTCAAGCAGACTGAGTTGGAAAATGATCCAAAATCCACCATCAAGTCCACTTTTTAATAGCTCAAAAAACACAAAGGCTTTGGAGTGACCTAGTCAAAGTCTTGACTTGATTACAGCTGTGATACTTTGGCATTACTATAAACAGGCTGTTAATGCTTAAAACTCTCCAATGTGGAGGAATTAAAATAATTCTTCAAAGAAAAGTGGGCCATAATTCTTCCACAGTGGAAATAAAAAACTTGTTGCTATTATTTGCAAAGCTTTATAAGAGTTGTTGTTGTTGCCAAGCCTGGCACATGTAAGCATTAGGTTTACGTAGGCCTATCAGATTAATCAATTAATCAAGTGATAAATTGAAAATAAGCTCAATCGTTTTCAGCTGTATGATTTATAGTTTTTCTTTTCCTTTTCTCTCTTCTACCTAAAACTGGATGAAAAAAGTCTTCGGTTTGGTGCTTTGGTCTCAACTGGACCATTTTCTGAAGGATAATTTTGCTTACAGAGACTTCATGATTCATTGGGGCCTGCCCATAGCAATGCATAGGAGACAGTGACAAAGTCACTGTCATGCATTGCATGGCAGGCACATATTGTTCTTCACCCAATAGAACGCCTCTTTATTATTATTATAACTTCTTCTTCCGTTACCGTTAATGCGGCTCGTACCGCTGCGTGCCCACCCACAAAAGTGGTATCGAAACGTGCGGCTCGATCCCGGCATTGGAGCTATTACTTTTATGGGGATTCGGACTTACGATGGCGAAGTAAAAGCAAAAAACGATTTAAAATTTTTGTCGGTTTGAAACGGCGGGAACTAGAGTGTAGCCGGCGTCTCGTTAGAGTGTGGGAAGCAGAGAGATTTTGACCCCCAAATAAATTTTGAAATTGCCGTCACGCCCACAAATATCGCCCTATCGGTATCAAACTCGGTCAAAACATCGATACGAGTGCCTGCTCCGGTAAAATGTTTTCGAAAATTTCCTAGGGCTTACGGATTTCTGTCAAGGTGCTTTAGAGCGAAGTCATGCGACAGGATTTTCACACCCTCAGCCTCATTGACTTCCATGTATTTCTCAAAAATGTCAAACCTCAGCGCACAACCATTTCTAACTCGTCGCTGTTATTACTGTGAGTGATGTACAGATATGAATCGCGGTACTATCGGAGACGAAAGATAGCCCTCTCATACGCTTCAAACCGTTTTCCGATACGTGTCACGGTTCCCGAACGGGAAGAGTTGTTCGGAATGGTTTTTCCATTCAAACTGCCTGGGTGTCTCACAAAGATAGAATTCTTTCTCCACCATTCTGTCTCACACACATGGCAGTTGGCAGAGGAGCCATTCCCATAGCAACGGAACACAGCAGGGCCGAGCAGCTCATTAGGACTACAGATTAGGACTACAAATTCTCCATATTTGTAGTTTTAAATCAAAATCAGTTAAAACAGAGGGCAGAACTGACATGTAGAACTACTTGCTGTTTTGACCAATAGATAACTGATTTATGAACACAGCAGGGCCGAGCAGCTGATTAGGACTACAGATTAGGACTACAAATACTCCATATTTGTAGTTTTAAATAAAAATCAGTTAAAACAGGGCAGAACTGACATGTACAACTACTTGCTGTTTTGACCAATAGATAACTTGGTCGAGCAGCTGATTAGGACTACAAATACTCCATATTTGTAGTTTTAAATCAAAATCATTTAAAACAGGGTGTACAATTGATATGTAGAACTAATTGCTGTTTTGACCAATAGATAACTGATTTATCCCAAACACTGTTACTCATAGGATTAGTGTAGCCCTTTAAAATAAAGCCTACTGAAAATTTCAAAATAAAAGCCTTTACATTTTTACATCAGATAATTGTTATTTTCGCAATTGCAAAACTGATTTCACCCAATCACTGTTACACATGGGATTAGTTGGGCCCTGTGAAATGATGATTACTGAAAATTTCAAAATAAAAGCCCTGAAACTTTTACATCAGTTTATTTTTGTTTTGGGCATTTTATGACTCATTTAACCCAATGAATGTTAATCATGGGATTAGTTTGGACATTTAAAATGAAGCTTACTGAAAATTTCAAAATAAAAGCCTTAACATTCGTCTGTGGCTAGTGCAGCGCCGCAGGCGCTGCAATGATATTATCTTTCATTATCTTTATCTCTCAGGTCTTGCGCAGCAAGACGGTGCATTAACTTTAGCACACACATTAGCATTTCAATGTCCCCCACTAGTGCACTGCCGTAGGCAGTGCAATAAAATTATCCTGCAGTATCATTTTCTCTAAGGTTTACAGTGAATGGAGTAAGTCAAATACAGACAACATGCTAGTGATGCCCCACATGCTACTGACATTAGCATTTGCTAATGCTAACATTAGCATTTTGGCTAATTTTAGCATATACACTTATTTTAACAGACTGAATGGTGCAAGTCCATGTTAGTAAACATTCCTGTCATTTTTTAGCCAAGCTTATGCTAAGCTATGCTAAGCATCAGAACGCTGGGTCCAATCCGACGGGCACACTTTGGCAGGCCCCGGTTAAATTTCTCCAGGAATTTTCTAGTTTTATTTGTTGTTTTCATTTATTTATCTTGAATATTTAAAGCGTCTTCCTGGCCCAGTGCTAAACATTCATTAGAAATTAAACTTTATTGATCTTTGAGAATATGTTCTTTTCATTACCATTACATTATATAAAAATGACCTCCAAACAACAACAATATTGTTTATCGCAATAACTTTTGGAAACTGGTTTGATAATCCAAATCTTAGAAGTGAAAATTTAAAAAAAAAAAAGAGAAAAAAATCTTTAAGTGGGCAAATGGGCATCCACAGGTGACAAGAAATGAGCAGCATTTTCAATATGATAAGAGAAAACCGCTGACTGAATTAAACAGAGATATCGCGCCTCAGGAACCGGTGTGTGGGAGACAAATTGGACTAAAGCGGACCCACCGGCAGCTCAGAGTCTCCAGGTCCCATAACCTTGCAAGTCGTCGGAAAGCGGCGCTGAGACGGCAGTAACTGCCACCCAGGAAGAAATAACAGACACAATAACTAACGGGAAAACATGCAGATTGACAGCTTAGCCCGTTCTCGCGCGCTCTCCGCTCTACTCTGTGTTTTTATTTCCCCAGTAAGCTTTTTTTTATTGGAGTATCTGCGCTTTCCCAGATCTGGCTGTTACTACAATAAAGTCCTCATGGGTTTTATTGAATGCGTTTGTTTCCTTGCCCCAAGAATTATGGCTTCCTCCAGTATTCAGTCAGTGTGTGTACGTACGTGTTTTCTCTGGCTGTAAGCGCTTTTCCTGTTCTGTGTCAGAGCGCATAGAGGCATGGAGTATATGTTTTTTTATTTTTTTATAAATCAATTTCCACTGCTTGTCAGCACTAAGGCTACTGTCGGCAGCAGTTGATGGAGCTCCGCTCGGCTGTAAGACTCTCTGATCTATCAGCTGTGACGTAATGCTCTCCTCAATCACCGACTCTGGGAACTGTAAATCAGAGTGCTGCTGCTCTGCGTGGCGCTAATGCCGGCTTCCTGCTCCCAGCGCCACCACTGAGCTCATCCACTGCCCAAAACAGCGAGAGAACAGCAGGATGAGTGCCGGACATTTTAATTGCTCCTAATGGCCTCACATATCAGCGTCTCAATAATGCACTTCCAGCTCCCTCCCTCCCCTGACCCCCAGAAAAATAGCAAAAAAGTGGGAACAATCTGGATGTTTTAGACTGCGGCCGCCCCCGAAAGTGTTTACCGCACTGCGTGAAAGTTCACTTTTTCACACTTTGTTTCCAAGGAGTCGCACTGTGTTGTAATTGTCCTCTTAACCGTTGAAAAATGAAACATGTTATCCTAGGTTACGAATGTTACCCTGACTGCAGCCTTTGCGTTTGACAACTATTGTGTACTACGCCTTACCTAAGTCTAAAACCTCCCTGATCAGCTGATCGGTTTATACAGTGGGAAATGTAAATTCAAAAATTGAGAAATCAGAACCACAAGATTTTTTTGTTTGTTTGTTTCTGTGGTGTGAAACTATGTTGTGGTTGTTTTTATAGCATAATTAGCATATCGTTATTATTGTTGTTAATACCATTAAAGCCACTTTTATGGATATTATAAGCAGATTATTGGACGGACTGGATTAATAAAGAATCTGACAGTAAAATGGAGGAATATTGTGACAAATAGGAAGAAATAGTTGTGATGTTGCTGGAGAAGAGGTTAAGATCTGCTGAGACACAAGAAATTTACAGTTGGTAAATTTATCAAGAGTAAAAATCAGATGTTTACGTCGTGGCACTTTGTTTGCTAAGAGACACGCTCCGTCTCTTAGCAACCAAATAACAAATACTGTTATTGTTCATAAAACATAAGGTTTCTTCTGCTCTTTTGAAATACTACTTATCTTATGCTACTTAATACTTAACAAGAATTGTGCAGCTGGTGAATTTTGCCAAAAAGTGAAATATTTTCTTTGTCATTAGTGGCAAAAATATGTTAAAGGAGACGTTCAACACAAAACTAAAAATCAGATGTTTACTTTGTTGCGCTTGGTTACCAGAAAACGCGCTAGTCTCTTAGCAACAGATTAGCAACAAATATTGTTATTGTTCAAAATACATTTCTTGTGCTCTTTTGATAAACTGCTTATCTCATACAACTTAACAGGAATTGTGCAGCTGGTGAATTTAGCAGAAAAGTGAAAATGTTTTCTTTGTTATTGGTGGAAAATTTATTATAAAATTTATTATAAAGCTCTTTTGAAACACTGATTAGACATAAGACATATGTAGTTGGTAAATTTTGGAAACGTAAAAATCAGACGTTTACTTCGTGTCACTTCGTTACCAGAAAACGCACTCATCTCTTCACACTAAATTAATAACACATGTTATTGTTTAGGAAACAGAAGCTCTTTTGAAACACTGCTTATCTGCTTAAACACAAGAAATTTACAGCTGGTAAATTTTGCAAAAGCAAGAATCAGAAGTTTACTTCAAGGCGCGGTTCTTTCCCAGAAATCACGCTCGTCTCTTAGCAACCAAATAACAAATGTTGTTATTGTTAATAAAACATAAGATTTCTTCTGCTCTTTTGAAATACTACTTATATTGTACTACTTACTATTTAAGAATTGTGCAGTTGCCAAATTTTGCAGAAAAGTTCAAATATTGTCTTTGTTATTGGTGGTAACTATATTATAAAACAGACATTCAACAGTTCAGTAAAAATTAGATTTTTACTGCGTGGCAGTTTGTTACCAGAAAATACACTCATTTCCTAACACCACATTAATGTTATTGTTTAGGAAACAGAAGCTCTTTTGAAACACTGCTTATCTGCTTAGACACAAGAAATTTACAGCTGGTAAATTTTGCAAAAGCAAGAATCAGAAGTTTACTTCAAGGTGCGCTTCTTTCCCAGAAATTACGCTTAGCAACCGACTAACAACAAATATTGTTAATGTTCATAAAACAAGATTTCTTCTGGCCTTTTAAAATAACACTCATCTTATGCTACTTACTTCTTAACAAGAATTGTGCAGCTGGTGAATTTTGCCAAAAAGTGAAAATATTTTCTTTGTCATTAGTGGCAAAAATATGTTAAACAACACAAAACTAAAAATCAGATGTTTACTTTGCGGCGCTTGGTTACCAGAAAACGCGCTCGTCTCTTAGCAACAGGTTAGCAACAAATATTGTTATTGTTCAAAATACATTTCTTGTGCTCTTTTGATAAACTGCTTATCTCATACAACTTAACAGGAATTGTGCAGCTGGTGAATTTAGCAGAAAAGTGAAAATGTTTTCTTTGTTATTGGTGGAAAATTTATTATAAAATTTATTATAAAGCTCTTTTGAAACACTGATTAGACATAAGACATATGTAGTTGGTAAATTTTGGAAACGTAAAAATCAGACGTTTACTTCGTGTCACTTCGTTACCAGAAAACGCACTCATCTCTTCACACTAAATTAATAACACATGTTATTGTTTAGGAAACAGAAGCTCTTTTGAAACACTGCTTATGCTTACCCACTCCTCTGGACATTTGTTATTTATTTTATTGTTGTCATTTAAATTTGCAGTTCATAACGTTCAAGAAACATGGAAATATGAAATAAGAATGCTGGGTAAAGTAAAAACCTTTTATGGAAACATCTTTTTGGTGAGCTATTTTTGAGATCTAGAACTGATTTAGCCATCGATTGACCAAAAAATTGATTGGTGTCTGGTAACTCGTCTGTCCAAAGCTGAACATTTTGATCATTTTTTGACGCGCAAAGGCACCAAACAAACTTCTGATGACATGTTTTTTTGAGAAAGACGACTCCAAGTTTGCCATTTTCAGCATTAGTATAAAATGAAAATGAATTTTCTACATAAGCCAAAATATTAATCTCAGCGGGAAACCAAAATGTTTAGGAGTTTTAATATCAGCCCTGGGGGGTAAAAATAAAAAAACAGTGTGCAGTTCTTTTTTTGCTCAAGTATTTTTAGATATCTGTCAACAGGTGTAAATTATTGCAGAGAAAGGCGTTTAAAACTTGAAATCCAGGTGACTGGATAATTAGGAAATATTGATTAGCAAATAATTGATCAGTTATACATATTAAATTTAGATGCCTTTCATATCATTCGGCAGCGACAAACTTCCACTATTGCGCTAATCTTTCATTTAGCATTTTCTGCTAATTTTGAAAACATTTAGCATACTTAGCTAATTTTCTTAACTGTTTGGTAAACCTTTAGTTAAATTTGAAGTTTTATTTTTTGACTGTTAAATGCCATGTTGACATCGTAGCTGATATTAGCGCGTTAGCACTCAAATATTAGCTTCTCCTAAGGGATGTCGGTCGTGGGGCTTTAGCATTAGCAGAACTAATATTTATGATTAGTGCTTTAAGGTTGGCTCTGTTGGCTTTTTAGTTAGCATGTTGCTAACTAAAACATGCTTTTTAGTTAGCATGTAGCACTACTCGTTTTTTGTTTTTTTCTTCTGTTGTCTCAGGTTCCATCATAAATAAAACCTACCGTATTTCTTTTATTTTGGTGTCTATCTCTGCAAAGATATCCATAAACCTGCCCTGAATACAGATATACACCAGATTCAAAGATTTTTTTTTTCTCTTCAGATTTTGATTTGCAGGGGGAAAAAAAACAACCTTTTCCTTCCACTTCACAGTAAAGCATTACTTTATGTCGGTCTTTCATATAGAAATCCAATAAAATGCATTGAACTAAAATACATTTTTCATTGTAACATGAAAACATTGGAAATGTTCAAAGGATATGGATACTTTTGTAAGGCTATGTGCATCTTATGAATCCTGAAGTTGTTTACAGTCTGAAATTACCAATGCGCCCTCCCCATAATAAGCAACAATGGTCACAGTTGCCTACATTAACATGAAGTATCTGTCCTAAGGTCTCGGTCTGCAGAGAAAGACAAATTGGCTCAGAATATCAGAACATATCAAAGGTCCCATCAAATGGCATATCAGAAAACAGACCTTCGGATGAAAATAATGACACAACTCCGGTGGTTCTCTGGTTGAGAAAAAGCCCAAGCGCATGTTTCAGGTTACCAGAAAGGCATTAAAAGCGAGTGGCATTCTAAAAATGAAAGGCATGTCAGAGGCCTAACCTCCGTAAATCAAGCGTGCCGATCCTGACAGGTTTTTCTGGGTTTATAAAGCCAAACCCCAGTGTAAAGAAATAATAAAAAAAAAAAAAAAAAGCAACATTAGCTGTCAACACACAGCCGAACTAAAATTCAGCAATTGAATCCAGCCAGCGCCGTTAAAAGTTGCCCCGCTCAACCTCCCCGAGCTGCTCTCCGACTTTATGATTGCTTCCATCTTTCCTCCCAGTGGGCAAGAATCACTTTGTCACTTTAAACAGATGTTGCTTTTGGCAATATGACTAATGCTCTCATTTTGCTTCCAAGGTGTAGAAGCGCTGCAACCCACAAGACAGAGGGGGGGGGGGGGTGACTTATTGTAGGTGGCGGGGTTGTTGGATAAATCCAAAAGCAGCGATGTGACAGCAAATGTATGAAACAGATCATAAATAAAGAGAGGTAGAAAAAAAAATCAGAAATCCAGAGAAGTGCTCTGGTAATATTGTACTCCGATGGCACGGTGACCTCCTTCTGCTTTAAAGGTGGAGGCAGAGCTTGATAAGGAAGGTCAAAACCTGGGATTTATTTATTTACTCATGAGTTTCAGGATTTCCTCCAAAGAATAGCTTGCTGACTTGGAGAGATAATGATTGCCGGAGTTCGAGACGTTTCCCTATCAGGAGAACGCACACACACACACATGCACACACAAAAAAAGGTAACAAACCCTACAGAGATGTGCAGAGTTCAACAGATGGAGTCGGGAAGGGCAGATGGAACGAGCCGCACCAGTCCTCTCGCAAAGGGACGCGGTACTGTAAACGTCAGCACAAGAAAGTCAAACTGGGGGGGAGAGAGAGAGAAAGGACAAGACGTGAGGGTTTGAAGAGGATCCTCTGTGAAGGATTTAAGGTTTAGAGCATGGAGTTTGGAGGATTATTGGCATGGTCAGGATTTTTCAATGAAATACATGATCTTCTAGTGCTACGGGAGTCGCGGCTTAGAGGCAGAGAGGCTGATGTCAGGTCGGTCAACATTTTAAAGGAAAAGACAGACTACAGGCTCCTACACAGGTGTTCACTGCAATAAGAGAAGGAGCTAAAACAAATTGAAGGGAAAGAGTAGCATAGGGTTACAGTCGCTAAAAACCGATGGCTACCATCGGAGATAGAGTAAGAATTAAGATAAAAAGAAAAGAGAATTAATTTCAAAAGCAGGGTTTCGCAAATATATAAGTGGATCTGTAAAGTCACAGATGTAGGGACTGAAACAATGGAAGCTAGCAGCTGAGAAGGTATTTTTATTGCCTAGTGTTTTACTAAAGTCAGCCTGGTGTTGGCTTTAGTGAACACTAGGCTAGGAAATGCAAGTCAGACGTTGATTAAAACAATAAAGGCCAACGTATAAGGTTGACCCCCAAGGCAACGCTATTGAAAGTGTTTGTGCACAGGACGGCACATTTCCCTGACTGTCAGCCCCATGCCCTCCTGCAAACAGATGCTTCTGGTTTTTCAATGTAAAATCGTATTCAAAAAATCCGATTAATGTAACAACACTGTTCAATTTTTGAGACGTTCCTGATTAGTTTTGCTTAGTTATGTTTAAATGAAAGCATCATGACCTACTGCAGAACCATGAAATAAATCAAAAACATATCTAAGGAACGAGTAAGAACACAAAGTGAAACACTTCATCACACACCTATTCAAGGTTCGGCACTCGGAGACCAAAGCCATACAGCACCGTCCAAGGTTTATCTGTTAAAACCACAAAAATCTGTCGCATTGAACAAAGGCAAAAAAATTAATAAATAAAAAAAAAACAAAGAAAAAAAGGAAAAAGCATCTTGTGAACTTCCCTAAACTCTCTCTGCATTACTTTGAGCACTAAAGTATCAAATTGTTGAGCACTTACACAAAAAGCTTCCCTGCACTGTTAAAGGCCGGCCTCTTTTTTTTTTTTTTTTGACACACCACACGACTCACATTTCGTCGTTCTTCTTGTTTGTGACTCCGGCATAAAAGCCTTCATCGAACCCATAACTCAATCCTAAAGCAGAAAAACCAACAGGCAACATGGATTTCTCCGCTCATGGCCGTCTGGTCTCAGAACAGGCCCCTAAGCAAGATACCAGGACCAGACCAGTTTAGCTCTGTTGACAACTCAGATGGGTCGTCTTGTCATATCGGTTTTGTTTGCTACCAATGTGCTTACCTCCACCTGTCAATCTCAGTGAAAATCTTCATGACATAGCAAATTACTGCCAGTTACCAGACCCTTCCTCACTGTTTTTTGACACTGATTGCCTCTGGGTCTGTGCCCCTGATGCAACATTTGCTTAGCTTTGGCTATTTCCATACGAGTTTCTCTCTTTTTTTGTGTAACAAAACTGGTGCTCTAACTGTTTAATGTGTCAGAATTGTTATCTACTACCAAAAACACTTCCCGTCTTTATGCAACGGGAGCTTACGGTGCTTATATTTGGGCTTTTAAGCTGATGTTTTCTGCGCGGCATTGATCCCTAAATTAAATTACGTGCGGCTTCGACACCCGGAGAGCGCCAAGTCGCTGTTTGATGATGACCCCCATTTCAGCAGAGGGTAAACGCAAAGAGGTTTCTGCACACCTGAGGATATGTTGGTTTGAGCTGCAGCCCTTTTACCTTTTGTTACACTTACATTTCATCATATTGAAGTGATGCAACGCCATGATAATGACTAACAATCGCACATTATTTTCTTTCTTTTTTTTTTTTTTTTTTCTAAAGGCATAAAAGTGATGTTGAGTTTAAAATTGTAAATTGTTAGATCACTTGTTGCTTTCCAGTCTGACACTCCAAACACATAATTGCCAAGGCCGGTTTAGGGTTTCAATAATTCTTATAGTTCCGGAACATATAAAAGACGATGAACATTATTGTATATGTTATGAAATCATAGAATCACTGTGGTTCAGTGCTAAGAAACCCGTCGCCGTTTCACAGTGTGTTTGAACACGCACCAGTTGAATCTAATCAGATTCCTCAGAAAACATTACAGCTTCCTGTTGGAACAGTCAGAGCCTGTTCATCTTGACACATTTTAAATTAAGAACTGAAATATTTTAAGATTCGTAACATCAATTCTGCACTCTTGTCTAGATTTAAATGCACACAGCATCCTGCCTGCAGTCATTATCAATGGATACATGAAGTAGATTTCTTTGTATTGATCAGAGCTGTATGTTGTGACATTAGCCACCTGAAGGAGTATTAATAATGAGTTTTGTGTTGCTCAGTATTTATTAGCTCAGTTAAGCTAGGTTTACAGTATTGCCATAAAGTGGAGTCTTTGTAATTGAAATACATCTTTTCGTGGCTCTGTTCGAATCTGATTGACTCGATATTTAGGCCCATATCTGCCTGATGTGTGTAAATATAGTCATTTATTATAAAAGCTGCTTTGACATTCTGGGAAATATGTAACTTTCCTACGAAAATGATCAAATCGCGCCTTGCTAGAATTGCTCGTTCTCATTTTGAAAACTGCGGAAGAGAAATGGATCCTCCATTTCACATCAGATCCAAATGTATCATGAAATAGTGATGAAAAGTCTTTAGAAACTGTAGTCAATTTAAAAAGAAAAATATGGTTTGCAAAAAAAATCTCCAGTCAGATTCATTTTATAGGAGTTGTGAGTAACCAGTAATTGTTTTAGCAATTATTTTGTGTTTTTACAATAACTGAATAAGTAAGTAAATAATGGTTGGATTTAAAAAAAAAAAAAAAAAGTCATTGCGCGATAATGCTGCTGCAAAAAACAGAATATATATATATATATATATATATATATAAATAGATACATATTTATATATTCTTGAGGCTTTTTCACATCTTTACTTGTTAGAGTTATTGAAAGTGTTTGGCACTATTAATATTTTTTTTTATATATTAATCATTTGATCTGACTGAAATCATTTCTGAGAGTCATTTGTTCTCATCTTTTCTATCTTGTATTTCTCCTTTTCATACCAGCCCACAATAAGATTTCTATCAGACATGGCGCCGTGAAGCTCCACACGTCGGGGATGGCTATCAGAACCTCAATAGTACACACCACTTAAAGTGAGTGATGAGAAGAAAGAAGAGCTGCTTGAGAGACTCCGGTGTAAAAAAAAAAAAAAAAAAAAAAAAAGTTATTAAAACTAAAGGAGAACTAAAACTACAGCCGTGACCTGGACAGGATCCATCTAAAGGTGTTGCTGTCCTTTCAGACCAAGTACTTTTCACATCAGTGAGCAGCGTCTGAAATGCCCAAGGTCCTGGAAGATCCATTTAGGTCTCATATACACCAAATAATATATGTGCACACACAATACTGTCTTGTAAAAGGAGATCAATAACAATAATCTTTCAGGAGCTCTGGGCTTTCCTGGCAGTTTTGTTGGAGGGCAAGTTAACTTTATTGTTGTTATTGGGACTAATGTGTAAATCCCAGCTTGACTTTCAACGACTCCAGCCTCTGCACAGCAGAAAGCCTGGCGCTGGACACGCCGGACCTTTAATCAATAACGGTGGAATATGAAATGAAAACGATTTCCTTTTGTAGAAACTTAGTAAACTACATAGATTTATTTATTTATTTCGTCATTGAGCAACGCAGTGGGGTAGTAGAGGCGCTTTGAAAACCTTTGTTAAATACAGAGCAACATCCGTTACCAAAATAAGGAGAAAGTCCTATTTGGGATTCTTTGTGATAGTCTAACATAAAGCTGAAATGGTGAAGTGAAAGTTAATTTAGAAATTAAAAGTATGGTCTTTGTTAACCCTGAAATTCCTAAATAAAATCCATTGCAACCAATTGTCTTTAGGATTAGCTAAATTAGTGAACGGTGCTGGAAGTTTGTCACTCTGTAAATTTAAGAAGAAGAATATTTTTTTTATTGCATTTATGACATTTCTGTGCTTTCAATGAAAGCACCAAAAACTAAATGTTTCGCAGCACAAACTGTCCACGCCACTTTTATTTGATTTAAGTAATGTGAAGGGGTCTAGTTGACCTTTTATGACCTTTCCTTAAACTTTTTAATATGTTTAAGATTGTAGCTGCATTAAAATAATAACAGAAAAACAATTCACAAGTAGTATTAAAGTAGCTCACCGCACCCTGTTTGGGTGTTTTCGCCTAAATCATGCAACGAATGAAAGTTTTTAAAAGTAGTGGCTATTTTAGGCTTAATGCGAATCTACGTAACATTTTTGTAAACACAGCACAGTTTCAACAAATATGTAAAATTCTATTAAAGTTACATACTGCACCTTTAATGGGCCCATAAAACAAACAAACAGAAAACTAGTCTCTGACCATTTCATTATTTATCTCACAGCTTTTCTCTGTCATCTGTAGCAGATCTCAGCAGCCTGGGAAGTAAAGTAGATATTCAGACGTAACAAAACCAAGCGGCGAAGACTTAGCCTCTTTAACATCTTTATACATGTTACATCACCTCGCCTGTGGTCACAGCAAAAAAAAAAAAAAAAAGCTATTTCAAGCCTCCACGTGTGTGCCTCCGTCTCTCCCCTCCCCACACTCGGCGGCGTCGGCCGAGACGCGGGGCACAAAAGCGCCGGCGCGGAGCTAATGCTGTGATCCATGATTCGGAGGTAAAACGCTTTATCAACATTTCCTCGGGGCACCAAGGTCAGACACATCCTCACAAAGCGGAAGATAAACGGTCCGGGGTTCCGCGCCACGCGGGCTTCAGGGCCCAGCCTCCACGTAAACCACGTAAACACAGGCTTCCCACCTTAACTACAGGCTGCTGGGACTGGCGAGCCTCCGCAGACGGCGGTTTGACGTGATCGCCGGCGGCCGAAGGGACATCACAGGGGATTTCTGGGTGGGACCTGCTGATTTCCTGCTTATTTGGATGAATATAATTGTGGCGATTAGAATAAATGAGCTCCTTGTCCTGATACCGAAGGAGACCGAGCTCCGCCGTATGAGTTGCGTGTGCGACACGGTGTTTGCAGTCGCCGTGCGACTTTGCACAGATTTGCACATCAAAGGGAGATTTATTTTTTTTCTTATGTGCTGCCATATATATGAGGAAGCTTCATTTTCCCGAAAGATATTGACAGGAAAAAATGCAGCTCATGTGTCTGTATCCAGCTGACTTGCTGCTGCAACAGGTGCTACCCACAGATAAAAATTTACAGAGAGAAATAGGATTTTCAGTTGAAGGATAGACGTTTCTTATCTCAGATAACCACTTTACTCCTGTCATAACCTGTCTCTGGCACTTAGCTCAACTCTTCTGATTGTGTGTGTGAGAGCCAATGGAAGTGGGACTTTTCATTGTTTGGCATGCATATGTTGTTGCTAAAAGGCAAGGTAAAGCTAATTTATTTCATTCACAAAGCGATTAAAAGGGCCCTACAGTAAAACTATAAATTGCATTTTAAAGAAGCCAGACGCATTAAAAGAATAATGGGGAGGTCTTAATCAGTGAATGCAGCTTTAATTGTCTCTCGGTTCCAGTCCTCGGGGATCACTGCCCTGCATAGTTTGGTTGTGTCTCTGATCCAGAACACCTGATTCAAATGACTGCTTCACACACTCTTTCCGGTCCGGTGTGTGGCAACGGGGAAGCGCCTGAAACATCCAGGGCAGTCGACCATGAGGGCCGGAGTCGAGAAGCACTGAATCAGATTGAAGAGAGTGGTAAAACAGAAATGTATTCATTTTCACACTGCTATAAAAATTAAAACCTTAACTGTAGAAGAGTTTTTAAACACTTGCTGGCTCATGTTGTTAAGTATTCCCGGTCTAGCAATGATACATTGCTCCTCTGTCGTATTTTGTGTTTGTCCCAGAGGCTCTTCTCTCTGTGATTGGCCCAGAAAGCATCCAGAGGAAGGTTGGAGGCTGGAACGATGGCCACTGTGGCTACTATTCAGGCCACCGTCACCATGAGAATGTGTGTGTGTGTGTGTGAATGACTGGATGGAGTGTAAAGTGCTTTTGATAAAGCGCTAAACAAGCACAGGCCATTCACCTTTCCGGGCTCGAGGTCAACTGACGTCTTTCGGTGTGGAGGTTTGGGAATGCTGCAGCTCCCACTGGGTGACGGACTCTTCACCCCACGTGTGAGAGAGAGTGGGACATTCCACAGCAAGGCGGTGAGGGGCGCTTGTGTTTAGGATCTTGCCTTTGCCAATAAGTGAGCAATGGCACATAGACAGATTGGTAAATGAATAGCTTAGCTTTCTGGCTCACACTGGAGCATCCGCATTATCCCACTCCATTCTACAATCATTCATCCTTTCCATGAATAGCACAAAGAGGATTGGGGACAAAGGGCAGCAGTAGCAGGGTCCAGCTCTCACTGGGAACAGACTTGACTTTGTGGCGGGTTTGGGGACATCGCTATTTTCATACAAGCACCAGGTAACCCAGGTGCCACAAACTTCGACAAACGTACCATAAGGGACAGAGCGATAAGCCCTCTCCAGGTCCACAAAACACATTTGGGGAACATAACTCCAGTGACCACTTCAAGGGTAGAAATCTGGTCCAAGTGCCACCGCCAGGACAAAACCACTGCGCTCTTCACAAATCCAGACATCAGCAACTGGTCGAAGTCTTCTTTCCAAAGTAAGCTTTACACACGAGACTGAGAAGTCGTGTTAATTTCTTGAAAGTAGTGTACCCACTACCTACCTGCCTTTTCTTAAAGACTGGAACCAAAAGCCCAGTTCGCTACTCCATGAATGTTGTCCCTGCCTTTCATGCAAGAGTCAATTACTACAACTCCCCAACGCCCTTCAGCATCTTAGGATGAATCTTGTTCACATCTGGGGAGCTTTTTAACGACCTCGGCGACCTCTACCATAGTAATGGACTCACCTTTTCCCAGAGTCTTCACACAAAGGATATCGTGACCAGATTAATGGATCCTCAAAGTGTTCTTCCCCATCTGGGACTGCAGTCCCCCCTTCCAAACAAAACGCAGGTCGTGATGTTTCCTCCTTTCCTTTTCTGGGCTGCGAGTTGCTGGATGGCTTTTCTGAATTTTGTGGAGTGCAACCTAAAATATTTTTAAATAATTCTTTTTTTAATTTGTTGATGAAAATTGCTTGCAAACCATTTATCGTTTCACTCCGCAGTGGTCTATGACGTTGTGTTGCTCTCTCACAGGGATGTCCGACATTTTTACAATATGGGTCCAAAACTGTCAAATCACAAACTCATAGTGTAACACTTTTTTTTTAACCTACTAAAACAGTGCAATCGTTTAATTAAACAAATTAATTTGATTTTGTTTGTTGTTGTTGTTGGAATGAGATGTGTATTATCTCATTCTATTTTACAGCCAAAACTTAAGGTTTTTGCAGAGTTTCCCTATCAAAAGAATATTTGTTTTGTGCCAAATTAAGGACAGAGCAAAAAAAGTTTGGAGCAACAACAACAGGATTTTGGTCACTCTGCCTCTGGAACTGTATGGATGCTGTCCTTGCAAAAGACTGCAAAAATAAAATGTGGTTAAATATTACCAATTCAAAGAATATTTCAATTTCTCCATAATAATTAAAAACAAAGTTTCCATCTGCATCAGCCACCTGACCTAGGGGGGTTAAATTTGTATTTTTCT
The DNA here is from genome assembly GCA_010277075.1 of Poeciliopsis retropinna. Lineage (NCBI taxonomy): Eukaryota > Metazoa > Chordata > Actinopteri > Cyprinodontiformes > Poeciliidae > Poeciliopsis > Poeciliopsis retropinna. Next base: position 6,077,550 of record VMRM01000002.1, read on the forward strand.
TGAATTTCAGTCGACAGCCACACAAAACCAGTCCCCACGAATGGTCACACCAAAGACACCCCTGCTCTATTACATACAGCACTTTTGAAGTGTGTGATTATAATGTGTCAAAATATATTTTTTAAAACATATAGAAAAAAGAAATACTTTTTCCAAGGCAAGTAAAGCGAGTAAATCTTAATTTACTGCTTACCCCAGCAAACTACTCGGTGTCCTCTATGCATTGACTACACAAGTTCTTTCATGCATAGCATTTCGACACCTGCTGAGCCGTTGGCAGCTCCCCTACAATCAGCGCCTCGCTCATTATGGGAAAAAAAGATACCTTGAGCCCGCTTTCTCCCTTTCAGCCTCCGTCTTTTGAGTCCATTTCAAACATCAGCTCACCAGACAGCCACAGCAATCGGTCCGCTCCACAACCTCAGGCCTCCCCGTGTGACTCTGCCGAGTAAATTATAGCATTAAATATCAAAGCGCCACACAAAGAACGCTCACATTTCAGATCGCGCTTCGTACACAGCGACTCCTGAGACGGCGTTACAGTAAGCGATGCATTTGCTGTATTTCGATGGCAACTTTTGACAATTTGATTCTCGAGCTCGACTTTTTTGTGTGTGTTTTGTAACGCGTGGAATCCTTTCCTAACGACTGGAAGTTGGGTTTATTTCAGAAATGTCCAAGCTGCTGAAACCTGAAGCAGAGCTTTATCCCACAGTTTAAAAAAATAAATCAAACAAAGAGCTAAAACGGAACATGAAAATGAATCAACCCCCCGCCCCGGCAGGAAGATATTTAGAGAGCCATGATCCTACAGGCTGGTCTGTGGGTGTTTCTTCTAGAAATATTGGCAGTGGCTCTTCCCTGTTTATGAAACCCTGCAGGTCCAGAGCACAGGGTGAAGACTGTGGAGATCTCGGATATTTGGCAAAGTCACCGGTGGTAACGGGAGGATACTTCATCATAGTCACAGTCACTGTCAGGTAGCTGAGCCCTTGCCAGCTTTTTCAATTTCTCCCGGCCTCATAGCAATTTGGCCAGTCGAGAAATGGCGGTTGCATTGCAATCTGCGCGTAATTTTATTTGTATAACGCACTGGAGAGAGTGACCTAAATGGGGCTGAAGGACACCTGCATTGAGATGGCCAATAATACAGGCAGAGGTGCTATATTACAGCTGCCACTGGAGAAATGTCTCTTTAGTTGCTCTGGGGAGGTCACCAGATGGCTTCAAAGTCACCAGCCTTCATCTCTCACATTCCAATGGGCTATTAAGTGAGCACTGTCTCTACATTATGGCTGGGAAGAGTGTCAGCGACGAGTTTTGGCTGCTTTCAGACCTGGCCTCAGCCGTCGCAAGGCTTGGAAAAGGTGGGAGGGAAGCGTCCAAGTCCAGAGTTACAACTCACGGGTCGGGGATAATGTGGAAACAGCAGCCGCTGCTCGAACTTAATGGCACCGAAACCCGCAAGACCGACAAGAATTCAAAGTCCAAAGAGAAAAGCTAATGAAGTGATTAAAAGTAATGAAGGCAATCATCAACAAAAAACAAAAAAACAAAAAACAAAACCGGATCAAACTGGAAGCCACTGACAAATAATTACCTGGGTAGCAAATAAGCTTAAATACTGTTGGGATAATGAGGTGATTGAATTTAAGCGACTCTTAAGCAACAAGCGATGGGAGGGGGGGTCGGGACGATTATCTAATTATTAGAAAGGGAAACTTTTAGCGTCAAATGACGAGGACAGAAAAATGGAAAAGCAAACAGAGATCAGAACAAATAGGTTCCTTTCTGACGAAACATGAACAGAATCTTAATTTCAGGAGAACAAATGTAGAAAAAAAAAATCACGGCCTGGTTTAAGTACCAAGGAAATTGCCAGGAGAACAGAATCAGAGAATTTTATTTTATGGTTAAGGTGTCGTAATTTAAGTCAAAGGGGCAAAATGATATTTAAAGGAAACTGTTTTCTAGGACCTGAGATGTGCAGTTAGAGTTCAGGGAGAGTGAGAGAGGACGACTTTCAGTAGCTAATATGAATTTTAAGTTGTTTTGTTTTATAATTTTTTAACCCATGTCTGTTATCAAAGATGCTGGATTTGAAAATATCAGCTTTTGGGCAATTCAAGAGTTCAGGATCAAAAAAAGAGATTCAAATCACACATATATTGTATATATCTGGAAAATATGCAGTAAATATAACTTCTACTTTAAAATGTCCAAATCTCATTGGGTATTGCTTAAAGCTGGGTTATGTAACTTATTAAAAACTTTATTTTGTTTATTTTTTGCATATTTATTTAAACTGTCACCATGTCATGACAGCAGAAGTGAAAAAAAAAAAATCAAGCTTCTCTGCCTGCTGCCAGTGCAAACTGCAGAAATACACAGCTTGGTCAGAAACGACCAATCAGAGACAGGAGGAGCGTCTTGGTGCTGTCAATACCATCATGTTGTCAGCAGAGCTTGTTGCGAATGCTAAGTCTAGTTAGCATGGCTAAAAGCAGAAAAATTGTTTTTCTAAAAAGATAAATTGTTTCTCCGTAATTAGCACATTGAGCAGCGCGTGTCTGAGAGTGATTGACAGCGCTGAGACGGCCATCTCGGCTCTGATTGGTTGATTTCCAATTTCTCCAGTATCACTGGGAGGAGGTGGAGCAGTTTGATCTGCTCACAGATTATCTGTCAAATCACAACAGACTGACAGCTTTAGCAAATGTATAAAAACATTTATGTAATAAAAATGACGTCCCCCAGTTTTAAAGACATTTTAGAGTAAAACAGGAATGCAACACATCTTTCACAGCACCTGTTATTACTGCATGTAAACAGGAGTCTGGTCGGGATCATTAGCCTGAAAACATATCTTCGTCTATTTCGACTTTACGGATATGAAAACCGTATCGGCGTTCTTCGCAGCCGTGCAGCATTAGGCTGAGCGGGCAGAGGAGTTTCAAAGTTTACCAACAAGTTAAATCCAGCAGGAGCAACTGAAAGTTTCTGCATGAGAAAACACCAACAGCAAAGACGACCGTTTCCCTTCCCGTTCTTAACAGCCCGCCGGGGTGATTCTGGTATTTATCCCGCCGCGGTGCCCCGGGTTTCACTTGGTAATCCAGTCATGGTGGTGTGTCAGGATAGGTGCTGTTCACTCGGAGCATGTCAAACAGCGGAACTAGGCTAATGGATTTCCTGTGTGTCCCTCTGGGTTGCTTCACTATTGACAGGAGAGTGACTCAAGTCCTGCCATTCACAGCCCCGGGAGCTGATAACACGGGAAGGCGAAGCAGACGGTGCGACGCTTCACCTGTCACTCCCGCTGCGGTTCCAAACGGCTACTGTTGATTTAGCTGATTGGAGGCAGGCCCACTTAAACCAAACAGAGCAGTCCGTGTCCCACCGAGAGTGTTATGGAGACAAAACATGCTGGTATAATCGGCCTCTTGTTTACTCTAACATGGCAGACGTGACCTTTGGTGGGAGTTTAAAAAACAAACTAGGGGGACCCAACAGAGACCGAGTCGGGCTTAGGAGAGGAAGCTCCTGCATGTGTTGACATTACTGGCCATCTGCTTTGACTGGCCGACTGGGATGTAAGCTCGAAGCAGGTACTTAAATCTCTGCAAGCAGCTCTGCGGCTCTAAGCCCAAGTCATGTGGGCTTCGTTAAGAAAAACAAGGAGTTTAAGGCAGTTCAGGGGCTTTAGATAGGAGACACCCAAATGATACAACATGACTTTTTTTTAAATAAATATCCCTGACAGGGTACGTGTGTTATACAACAAACACTAAAGAGAAGGAGAAATTTTACAGAACCATTTCTTGTTTTCCAGATGCGCTCGCTTCTCTTGCTTAATAATTAAGAAGCTCAGAGCATTTTATATTCTGCCTCAGTGTACAGAACACAAACACCAGAAAAGTCGTTGTGCTGCGTTTGGACCCGATCTCGACAAATTCTTCAAGGTTTCAAAAGCGTTAAGTCGCCTTAATGTAAGTTACATTTAGAGATTTACATCATTTGTCATCGGCATGATGTTATAGTGTTATAATGTTATAATGCTGGGGTGTGTTTTAACACCCAAACCTTTTAGTGGAATGGTTAAGCACCCTCACTTTTATCTTAGTTTTGACACTTTTATCTCTGCCACCATCCTGAGCATGCAGCCACCGATCAGGGCGGTGAGTGAGACCGACGTGAGCGCGTATATCGATGTGAATGAGCAAGAATCTGTGGCTCGTGCATTGAAATCTCACTGTGTCTGCATTCAAAATTGTTTGGAAATTAACCACACCTCCATCCAATCACAGTTTAGTCAGAGTATTCCTTGCAAATACTATTTGAACACTTGAAACAGCAGGGAGAGCTTATTTTAATTGACCCGTTTTCTTGCACGGACCATAAATTTCTAATAGGGTTGAAGCCGAGGTCATTTCAGGACCTTAATGCTGACTTGCCTTATCTGCTCCAAAATGAGTATCGATCTGGATTTCAGGCGATTGTCTAACTGGGTCCAGATTTTAGTTATTTAGTCGTTGATTTGAGGTGAAGATGAAGGTTTTTTGTTTTGTTTCTTGTGCAGCCGACCCTCATCACATCAGTGATCTGTGGTCTGAAAAGCTAAGACAAAGCTTTACACCTTAGATCCTTTAGGTGGTCTCTATGGGCAGCTCCGTATTTCATTTGTGGTTAAAGGTGTTTATTATTGAACAGGGTTTGCTTCTTGTTCATGTTCTCAGTCCTTTTTCATAGTTAAACTCACTGTCGACAGTGACGCTGGGCAAAACTGGAATCAAAGTACAGAAACTCAGGTAATCAAATGCTTCCTACTCGGTATAAAAAATGAGTCTCCTGGTGCTAAACTGATTTAAATAGCAAAGCGGAACTCCAAACTAAGTGTGAATTAACATTTCACATTTGTTTTTTGTCTTTTTCTCCACTTGGACTGTAGCATCTTTTACAAGTCGCCGGTGGAAGGAGATAAAGATAGCGGGACAAAATTTCTTCCTCTGAGCTAACGGGCGCTGACTTTTCACTCGCACGTAATCGTAGAAGGACACATCTCAAACAAAATTAGCAAAACAAAGGTCTGATGTGTTTAACACCAAAAAAAAAAAATAATAATAATAATAATTTTGTTTTCCAGATATCCTTCCATATCCTTACATGGAAGGATATCTGCTCCTCGCTCCCATCCTCACCATGGGAGCGAGGATGATTAAAAACTTTTTCTTTTAGGATGTTTTCAGTGATGTTCAGCAGGATTTCATTTTGTGTGCGTACTTGTACAGAGGTGTAAAATCACATCGCCGTCCTACTCCGAATTAATAATGGCTGCAATTTCTCAAGGTGCTTCTGCATCAGTGTGGCTCTGTTCCAAGATGTCATTTGGCCATAGACTATGAACTGCCATCAGAATGAATGGCTCTATATCCCATTACCCTCGCTGCTGGGTTTGCATTTTGTCCTCCCTCATGGAGCTAAACTAAAGTTGTTTTTAGACGAAAGGAGGGAGGAAGGAGGAGAAGAAAAAAAAACTGCCAAGAGTGTGTTTGCAGCAGAGAGAAACAGTGTGACACTTTTTTCAGTTTCTTTTTTTTTTTTTTTTCCCCTTCAGCACCCTGCTGGTTCTGATCTGTGCTCCTCCCTAAATGAGAACCAACGCTCGTGAAAAACTAGTTATTGCCGGCCGCATAGCTCGCAGCAGAAATAATGCACCGTAATGACATGTTAAGATCCAGAGTGAGTGAGTTGGGTCCAGCAGGACAGCAGAGTGGCCTCGGTCCAGCTAAGTGATGGTCACAGCCCAGCTCCCTCTGCCCATTGTGTTTGCCCTTGGCAACCCAACATAGTTGCTGGTGATGGTGAGTTAATGAGGACTGTGTAAAGGTTAAGTAAACAGGAGTGGCCAGTCTAAGAGGAAAATTACCACTGCCATCATCATAGAGGGCAGCTCGGCAGAGCTGGGGCAGCTCTCATCATTATGTCAGTTATCGGCTCCGCTTTTAATGATGCGTGGGTACTGTTGAACTGTACAACGCAAGCAGCACGCCGCCGGAACATACTGGAACCGACGGCTGCTACGATGTTTGAAACCGCGTGACACTCGAGGTTGAGGCATTTGGGTAAAATGGTGAACAAGACCCCCACGTGCCCCCTGCTTTGGTCTGTTTTAAGTAGGCAAGAACTGGTTATCGGTAGCAATGTGTGTTAGTGTTTTAAAACTTTACAGTTCTAAAACCAGAAAACATTCCCATGCCTTATAATTGGTTTAAAGCAGCGGTATGTAACTTTTATGAAGGATATGTCACTATGTCATGAGAGTAGATAATCTGATAGATTATAATATATAGATATAAGGGTTAGGGTATATATAATATTGATTATAATCTAGATAATCTGTGAAATGATCAATCGCCGTCTGAAGAAAGAAATACCAAAAACAACCAATCAGAGCCAGGAGGAGGGTCTTAGTGCTGTCAGTCAATGCTGCTCAATGTGCTAATGGCGGAAAAGCGACTTACTGTTACAGGATAACTGTTTACCTGTTGTCATTGGTTGCCATGCTAACTAGCCTTAGCATTCACCTCCTGGCTCTTATTGGTTGTTTCCAGTTATCACTGGGAGAAAGTGGGGGAGCTCAATTTTTTTTTTTTTGTCCCACAGATTACCTCCCCCACACCATACTGTCAAGACACAGCGACAGATTCAACAAATATGTAAAATAAGAAGTGTTACATACTACAGCTTTAATGAGATGCCAGAGAAGAGTTCGGCAGCAGAATGGAGAATAGAGGATTGTGTCCAGCCTTGCTTTTTAAAGGGATAACGTGGGTTTCACGACATAAAGTTCTGTGAATTTATCATCACTCATTGTCCCATTACCTGTTTTATCACTGCCTCAAACTCACTGCCACATCAGTAAGTTTGCAGCAACATGGGCAGAATAATGACCCTTTCATACTCGGGGATTCCAAGCGTACCACCTTGGTTAATGACCTTTGAAACTATTTTACAGGTTGTTTGTTTGTATTTTATCCTCTGAACAACATTGCTGTTAATAGACTAAAATTACACTGACAGAGTCTTGGCTGCGTCAGTCCATCCCATCAGCTGACATTGAATCCTGCGAAGGGTAATTTACGAATTACAAGATCTGGACAAGCACACGAGCGTACCACCTTCAATGCCCTTGCAAAACAACAACGGCTCAAGGTTGCAAAAAAAATAAATAAGTACAAGATACCCTCTATTAAGGTATTCCAAGATTTCCAAAGGCTATGGTTGCAGTGAGTTCTGGTGTGGGAACTAAAAGAAGACCTTTTACGATTATTAAGCTCAGTTTGTTTTAAAACCACGGTTGGCAAGCAAAGGGCAGCATGTCTGCATAGAAGCCAAACGCAGCCTCTAATTAACCAGCTAATATCAGGATGTTATACTTATTGTACTTTATAAAGAGCAGAAAGGAAATATGGTAAAAAAAAATAAAATAATAATAATTTTAAAAACTGTATAAACCATAAACACTTCTGAATTTAATGTGTTTGTTCTCTGGTTTGCTTAAAGCTGGAAGATGTAACTTTTATAAAAGATTGTTTTTTGTTTGTTTGTTTTTTTTTTACATATTTGTTAAAGCTGTCACCATGTCATGGCAGTGCAATAGGATAAAGATAATTTGTAAAAATAAATAAATAAAGGTCCTCTAGCTCCTTTCTGTGCTACTACTGCAATCTGAAGACGCTCTCCATCAATAACAGCCAATCAGAGCCAGGAGGAGGGTCTTAGCGCTGTCAGTCATGTTCATGTATGACTGCACATACATGATGACTGCACATATGTTCATGTATGTTTATCTACCTGATTGACAGCGCTAAGACCCTCCTCTTGGCTCTGATTGGTTGCTTCTGATTGAGGTGTATTTCTGCAATTAGCACTGGGACCCCTAAAGCAAAGGAGTAACTTTTTTTTTCAGTTTATTTGTCACAATATAGCAACAGTTTTGGTAAATACGTAAAACATTTTTTTATATACAAGCGTTACATACTCCAGCTTTAAGACTTGGTGGCATAAGTGTATTATTTAAGATAAAGAAAACAAAACAAATTAGACTGGCTGTGCATTTGTTTCAAACAGTTGTTGTGCTGTGAGACTTTCAAACCGGTCGATGCCAAGTGTGGCGTTTCGGTCGCGTCCTGCGCAGCTTTACGGGGAAAGCGGCGACGTTCTGCCGTTCCTCATCGCACCGAGCCGCTTCTCGGAGCTTCTCCCTGCGACGAGCGGAGCTGGCCGACTCCCCACGCGCCGTGATGGATGACGGGATTGTTATTTAGCATTCCTGGGCTCCGATCCGCTGCCAAGCGCCTGTCTCCTCCGACGGCCATTGTTCTCCGGTCGGCTGGAAGAGTCACCTTTATCCGATTGAAATAAATGAGATATACTCAAACCGAGACATTAATTACAAAGTTTATCTCCTGGCTAAAGTACACTAATAAAGGTCTCTAATAAAGCATCCATCATAGCCAGGCTCCGTGGACGTGGCTGAGGGCACTGGCCAGAGGTCACTTAACGTGATGAATGACAGTCTGTGTGACGCAACCGAAGATATTGCACATCTCTCCATCGGTCACAGAGACGTGGAGATTGGAGTTAACTTTAGATTTCTCAGCAAAAATCACAACTCAATCCTTCAAGTAAGTGCTGGGTGTGTCCACACACACACACACGCAACCCCCCCCACACACACATACACACACACAGCCACACACAATGTGCTTACTTGTCAAACAGAAAACCAGCACAACTGTAACTACTGTTTTTGTGGGCTTAGCCTGCAGACAATTATGACAAATGTGCAGTCAGCGCTGCAGGCTCTCACCGCTGACTGCTGCGGGGCCAGCTCCGAAAATTGGCCCTGCTGGCTCAAAAAGATAAACTTAAAGAAACAACCAACAGGACGGCGAGAGCTGCTCCGGATTTATTCAGCACTTTCTGCAGCCCGGACTCTGGTCCGGTCCGGTCCGGTCGGTCCGGTCCGGTCCGGTCCGGTCCAGTCCGGGCGGGGGACGGTGAGAGTCAGGTTTTTTTTTTCCCCCCCACATGATCCATTACTGTCAATAAATGACTTTCAGCTGCGTTTTTTTCCCCTGGACACCTGCGATCAAGCGTGATGGCACGGTGACCTCTTGCTTGTTTATTTTTTATTTTATTTTTTTCACCCCTCCGTGTATCAGAGCCTGATCTCTGCTCAAGGATGCATGGGAGGAAAACCTTGACTTTTTTTTCCCAACAAGACGCAGAAAACGCGTGTACTTTTGACAGTTATTCAGCAAACCGCTCCTTTAAGCATTCACCAGAGGCTGCATCTCTCCGTGGAGCAGAGTAACGCGGCGGTCATGACCATGATCCACAATCAGGATGAACTCCAGTCGTGTTTACCGTCTCTAAACATCGGTTTCGTTTTAAATTAGATGTTATGGCTGAGACGTGCGTCTGTTCAAACACTGGAATTGCAGGTGAAGTTCAAGGTGATTATATATCGTCTCTTCTCTGAGGCTGGCGATTCAAAAAAAAACATAAAAATAAAAATGAGCAGGCCGAGCAGAGCTGACAACAAGCTAAAACTTCCGGGAGGAACACGCACTATTCTTTTTTTCCCATTTCGTTTTTGCTGATTTAAGTCGAGGTTGGGAGCCATGAAGAGAACTCGCCATTGTGCTCATGCGAGACTTGGAGGGTCTTTTTGTTTCGCAGGAAAGTAAATCATCCGTGCGGTGAAATTTCGCTGAACCATATTGTGGCTCTTGGCGGCGACTCAGAGCGACTGTCTGACATCTCTGCTTGTTTCTCTGCTCAGATTGCGCCAGCTGTCCCCCCCGTTAGCTTCATAATGTGCTCTTTGTTAGCGTTTTATCGAGTGTCTTGATAATGGCAGAACTCGAGGGCGGGCTCCGTCCAGCACTTGGCTGCAATAAAGGCAGAATGTGCTTGGAGACGAGCCGCCGTAAGCCTGTGTGAGAGAAGAAGCGGCGCAGAGATGAGACAATGCGAGATCTGCTGTTAGTCGCTGCTGAATGCGATGTAGTACAGCAAGTGGGACCGTGTCATAGAGTAACTGCTTCAAAAGTCCTTTTAAATGTACAATAAAGGAAGAATTGATGACCAGATTCTGCCCGTCCCCCACCTGTTGCTGCACACTGCCGGTCTTCTGGCTGGAGGAAATGTTTCCTCCACTTACAGTGAAGACAAATTCAGCCATTCATAAATACTTAGGATTTATGAAGAAATGTGAAAAGTCGCGGCATTTAAAGTAAAGCAGAGAACAATAGCATGACTCTTTACATTTATGCTACTCTATAGACTAGAATAGTTAAAAAAAAACAAAACAAACAAAAAACCCACAAATATTTAATATAATTGGCAGTTGGTTAGCACTTCAAAATATTGCAAAATTTATTTAGGGTTAATTTCATATTTTTGGTTAAAGGACATATGATATATTAAAATTTTTTTACAAATTTGACTTTTAAAAAAACAATTGTCACATTATTGTATTTCACAATTTATACTCGTTTACTTGCCTGAAGCAGCTTTTAAAAACAAGTTTGTGTTAACGCTCCAATTTTCCCCAACACGAGTCTAAACCAGTGGCCCCCAACATTTTTATTACTGAACAGGTCAAGACTTGGCAATTTTGCCTGGAGGAGGGACGGTCTGTCAGACAATGCTTCTGCATGTTGGTGTTCCCGTTAAAGCCCCCCCCCCCCCTTTTTTTTTTGCCCCGATTTAACCTTTACAACAATCTTACAACGTCCTGCAGTGTGTGGTGTGTTACATGGTGGTCTCTACTGGTCTAGACCTTCTAGTCTCTACTCTCTACTAGTCTCTAGTAGACAGAGACTCTCTAGTAGTCTCTCTCTAATCTAGTAGAGACTGGAGTCTCTACTAGAGAGACTAGACTAGAGATTGTAGAGACTCTACAATCTCCTAGACCCCGGTTACTGGACTAAAAAGGAGATATTATTTCCATGTTTGTCTTTTGTAAAGTTGCTAAATGGTTATATGTAATAAACCAGTGAAGTGTTTGGGGCTCGCACTGGGAAACACAAGGCAGTCCTTTCAAACACAGATTCAAAACATTTGCAATTAAAAATGCCTCTTAATCATTAAACAGGTGTCCTCATGCATGTCATGCATAATACAAACATAAAAGCCCATTCATGAGTGAAAACAAAATGGCCAGCATACTTAAGAGTAACCCTTGCAATATGCAAAGCAGCTGCTCCCCCTCATATGCAAAACAGCCCTTTTACTTCTTGAGATCTATTATTCCCTTTCTTGCTTGCATATCCAATTACTAAATGAGCTCTGCCTCATTCCAGCAACTCACAAAAAATAAAAAAATAAAAATTCTGTGGTAGCAATTAGTAACACCAGAGGGTAGCATGGCTTGTCTTGTTGTTGCACATATAATGTCTCCCTTTGGTGTCATTAACCATTGAATATGTGGCCTGTTGACTGCGCTGATCAACCAGTTAATTGTAAACGTGTTGCTGTGCAGGAAACACGTCTCCGTGCTGCGTTTGTTGCACTTGTGTGTACAGGTGACCGCTGATTGTACATGGAAAACAAACAAAAATATATTTATATATATATATTTTTTAAATATTAGTGTACATTTCCCAGTTGCCTACAAATTGTGTTGTCTGGGAGTCAGACGGCAGAAAACCTTCCCCGTGTGGCGATGACCTCTGACTGCGCCGTCCTGTCGTCTGAGGTTGTCTTAAAAAGGACGGTGCCATATTGTCGAGTAAAAATAAATAAATAAATAAATAACTTCCCACTCGCGCTCTCCTTCCTCTTGCTGTAACAGAAGTTCACCCCTGCAGGCTGACCAAAGCTCTGTGGTTTGCCCTGGGCAAGCTGCCTTGCTTCTGCCTCTGCAGCTCATCTGTCACTGGCCAGACTTAAAGCTGCTGGATCTTTGCCTGAAGACTTTTAAAACTTTCTGGCAAGAGGTCACACATTGAATTAGAAAGCCAGTAGGGGAGAAGGGGAGGGGGAGGACGGGCAAATCTTGGTACAGTCGCAAGAAGCGAGTGTTAAACTGCATATCTATGGCTGCAGAGTCTTAAACGCCGCTTTGCCCCCCTCTGTCAGTCCATCAGAAGAGACTCCGGCTTTTCACAAGAAAGTCGCTCATGGAGCATTCAGACGTCAAGTTTATGATTTAACCGAATGCTCCGACTTGGTTTTGCCTTGTGGTTTTACAGTGTCATGTTATTTTTGCTCATTTAAAGATTTCACCACTTCCAAAGTACAGGACTTTTCAAATAAACAGAGCAATAAATAGAGTACGTTTAGGAGTTTAGAAACTCTATGTTTTTGGGTTGTTTTTTTTTTTTTTACTTACTGCAGCTTATTTATATATGAATTTATAAAGTAGACTCTCACCTAGATTTAAAAAAAAAAGATAATGAAAGCTAATTTAAGCAAAAACCTCTCTGTGCATAGTCAAGGAACAGTCGTGGTTTCTGGATGAAAGATGCCCTGGGGCGAACCCCCCTCCGCACCCAACGCACCAACGCACATCTCAATCCGAAACACGTTCCCTCAACAAATCTCTTCCTGCAGAAAACATTAAATCATTAAAAAAATAAAAAGTAATTTCTTAAGTAACTTAATTTATGTCCGACCAGTCTATATACTTTTATTTGGTTTTGAGCAGGAACATTTTTTTCAGAATAAATTAAAAATAATTGTGGAAAAAATGCAGAGAAACTACAGCTCTAGTTTGGTGCTGAATTGGAAACCGTACATTAGGTAGAAATGTCTCTTAAAGCTGCAGTAGGTAACTTTTATCATTTTTATTTTTTATTTTTTTACACATTTGTTAATTCTCATGCTAGTTAGCATAGCCACCCCCATTGAAGGCGGATAAACGATTTACCTGAGTTGTCTTCCTCCATGAGCAGTACACAAGCTTGATTGACAGCACTAAGACCCTCCTCCTGGCTCTGATTGGTTGTTTTTGGTCAGAAACTGTACATTTCTTCAGACGGCAAAAGTCGCTCATGAAGAAGATCAATCTATTCACAGGTGATCAGTTTTGTATTATTCTGTCCTGACATGCTGACAGTTTTAACAGTTATCTAAAAAAAATATATATATATATATTTTATATATTGTAAAAGCTACACACTGCAGCAACATTCCCACCTTTAAGCTACAAAAAACACATTCAGGGCACAATAGACAGATCACGTGTTTAAACAACACCCATCAAATTGTGAAACCCTGGGTGGTGAGCCATTTCGTTCACATTAAAAACCCCATTGACAGTAAACGCATCAGCTGTAATTTAGTACAGTTGCAGTTTGCCTTTGTATGCTGAAGACTGGAGGTCTGGTAAACCTCTTACTTATGATCCATTTCACTTTCCAGTGCATTTCTATGACTTCCAGTATTGTTGTTGTTGAAAAAATGAAATAAACAAACTTGCTCCTGGGTAACTCGTATGGATGCCCTGTACCTAAACCCCTTGCAGCTGTCAATTTTTGTTTCTAAAAATGTACAACCTAAAACATCATCGCCATCCGCCCTGCATTTCCTCCGTAACATTTTGCCACCTACCTAAACATTTTCAGGCCCAATTAAAATCTCCCACATTACAACAGCACCCCCAATGGATGCATAACAGCGGGACTTAATCCGTCCACCCCCAGCTCCTGCTTTTTTCTCAGCAGGACGCCATTAGGTCTCAGAAAATCTTCTAAAGATTTCCGCAAGAGAACGTGACAAAGAATCAAAGATGTCAGCCCTGGCCTCCAGACTTGGTATTCATCTGTTTTCTATACCTGCTCATTGCGTGTTGGGATCAAGGGGGCCGTTGGGGCCCCTTGACACACACACACCAATGTGTGTGTGTGTGTGTGTGTGTCTGTCCATCACAGGGCGACACAGGGACACATATCCAGCTGTCGCCCGTCTCTGAGGATTATTGAGAATCTTCATGTTCATGTTTTTGGATGGTGGAAGAAAGCCGGAGTGCCAGGAGAGAACCGATCCAGGTACAGGGAACTGATGCTGGCCCCTGCTGGGATTGGAACCCACGACCACTGGGGTTAAACTGTGATTGTAATTTCAAGATAAATTTGACATTTTTAGTCATATTTCAAAGGTTTGTAGGTCTCTAAAATCTTTTTTGATAATTAGTTTTTCTGTGTAGCTTAATTTATTGCTATCTTAATCACAATTTGATATTTTGAGATATAATATGAGACAACGTTAGCTAAAGTAAATAGAACGCATTTTTCAAATGATCTTTTTCATCAGTTGTGTGAATTAGCGGTGTCCAAGCCTTGTATGAAACCGTATTGTCACACTTCTTTAATTATGAATGACCCGTGATTACCAAAAATATTTTTGCAAAATTGACAACCTTGGCACAATCCACACCAGGCTTGATTTTCCTCAATCAGAAAGTCTCTCCTCCTGGACATCCATCAGTTTGGGGGAAATGACTCCAGAAGCGTCTCAAAGGCTTTTTGACTTCAGCGCGTAGCCGAGGATAAACAAATGGAGAAAACATGGAGTGGCGGGAGACGTCAACAACTTGTTCAAATAACAGAAAACAACATCTGAAGCTCCGCGGGCATCACTTGTCCAAATTACAGTCGACGTTCGTGACTCAACAAGATGAAGGAAAGAAAAAAATATCCTCAGTGGAAGAGTTTTAAACTTACAACTTCTGCTGACCAACACAAAGGCCCGCTCGTTGATTTACTCTTAAGGCTCTGAAAAATATTCTTTCGACTGACGATACGAATGTGGAGCTTTTTAAAGATGTGTTGAACATCACTGCTGGCGTCAAACTACTGGTACACAAGAAAAAAGGACTTCATACTGACGTTCTGGTAGTTCAATGGTCAAATTGCTCCTCTCTATCAGAAAATTGAACACACAAAAGTCTAGAGCAAGGTAAAAGATTAATTGCCAGTTATAAATAATTATCTGATGACAGTTGTTAGGTCATGTGGCTTTTCTTTTTTTTTCGAGGGCCAAGTTAACTTTTCTCAGGCTGTCCTTATGATGAAATTTATTTGGTGAATTCAAATATTTAAATGAGACAAAAACACAAGAAGTCTGGAAGAGGACAAGTACTTTTTCACAGGCAAATCCACTCTGATAAGCAGAAAGGTTAAAGGTGCATAAACAGCATGCATGTGAAGGAAAATCCTGCCAAAACCATCAACAGCAAAAGTCGTCCTTTCCGAAATGTAAATTGTCTTCCACCAGGAGCCAGACAGAAGTTAATAAATGGTCTGCAACGCTGGAAACTCGCCTGGTGATGTTGCAAAAAAAAAAAAAAAAAAGTACTAACAAAGCTACAAGTGGGCGAAATGTGGGAAAACACATGCTTTTTTTACCCCCTCTGCACTTGAGCTGCTGAAGTGTTTGTCATTCAGCTAGATGGGGAGGATTCTGTGGGGAACGCCTCAGCAGCATCTTCAGCGTGGAGATGGTCGGAGCCCGGAAGGACTAGATGGTACGCTTTCAAACTCAGCAGTACTGTATTGATCCCAAAGGGAACTTAAAACAGTAAGATAAATCTGGCCAGTCTAAATATTTTCTTTTAGATTTACTCAAATAAATTCAGCCGACTGCAGGAAGTAGATCTGCATGGAGCTGTGCGGGAACCTCAGGATCGTTCTTACGGGTTAACTTGACATTAACCAAAAAAAAAAAAATCATGATCTGACATAAATTTGTTATAAAAGTATTACTGAATTATGTAGCTTTATGTTATTAAAGCTAAAGCTTAATCAGTAATACTTTTATAACAAATTTATGTCAGACCATGATTTCTTGGTTAATGTCAAGTTGTCCTAACGATTTTGAATAATGTCAACTTTGTATTAAAAGTGTCATGATTTACCAAATGACACTTTATGACAACAGTCATAAATATTCATGAAGACTTACTCATGTTCATGACCAGGTGTTATGTCGTGTTTATGACGGTGTCACGACAGTCTTATTCACAACCCGTCAAATAAAGTGTTACCGGAATTATAAATGCAAAACTTCAAACAAACAAACAAAAAAAAAAACCTTAAACATTTGTATGTTTTATTTTTCAGTAATTATTAATCACAATCATGGAATTTTCAATATACGCACATAAATAATTGAAGAAGAGCCGATGATTTGTTTTTATAGATATTTAAGAAAAGCATCCATGTGGTAGTAAGAGTGTTAATAATTAATACAGCTGCCCTCTTGTGATTACAGAAGTAGGGAGAAGATAGAGAAGCTCTTAGTTCAACTCTGCAATTCAGATGAGTGATCCTGAGGTTCATTCACCAGCAGAAAAACTTTATAAATTGATTTCTTAGCTTTAAGCCTTGCATAAGACTATTCCTCTGGGCTGTGTTGCTTTACACGGGTTATCGTCCAGGCAGTAGCACTGTTTATCTCCTCTCACATGAACCTACCAGATTGTTTTTGTAATATGATAGTACATTGTTTTTCCCCCCAAACTTGACATGATATGATATGATCTCTTGTCCACACACAACTCACATTTATGAGTAATTTGGTCAAAGCTGTCATCAAACGAAATTAAAGACTCCCTTGAGTCAAATAAATGAACGCAGCTCCAAACAAACGCGCAGCAATACGTTTGCTGTTTCAAAGACAATGGAGGGACAACAGAGAGAAATAGGTTGTTTTTTTTTTCCTAAGTGATACAGGAAGTTGTTGTCAATGTCTTCATGTAATGGCTTTTAAATTAATAGTATTCCAGATTATTAATTTGCGGCACTTGCTTAAAGCAGCAAACATAATGTAGCTGAGAATAAAGTTTTAAAGATTTGATCCCGAGTTCATCAGCGTAGACGGATGACGTTACAAGATCGTCAAAGTAATTTGAGATGCAAAACTAACATGTTTAACATGCGCCATAAAATGGTGTGATTCCCCAAAGCGTTTCACCGACAATAAAACATTAAGAGTTTCATGGATGTATAAAACACAAGAGGAATGCTTTGTCTGTGCAACATTTTCCTTTGTGAATGTTGAGGATCACAGTCCTTAGACCCAAGCGTTAACTTTCTGACAGAAGTCTTAAGAATTTGCCTCAATTTAGTTTTTTTCCTTATGATGCCATCTATTTTGTGAAGTGCGGCTATCTATCTAGCTAGTTATTTAGCTAGCTATCAAGTTCTGGCTAGTTATTTAGTTCTAGTTCTGGCTAGTTATCGAGGTAGCTGTCTATCTGTGCTAGCTGGCTAACACAAATAGCTAGCTATCTGGCTTGCTAGCTAGTTATCGAGGTAACTGGCTATCTGTGCTAGCTGGCTATCTATCTAGCTAGCACAGATAGACAGCTGTGCTAGTTTTTTGTTTCAAGATAAAAAAAAAAGATGGAAGCAACACAGTGGCTTATTTTCCCCCAAAACAAAGACAGTTATGTACAACTTAGTTTTATTGAAAACGTAGTTGCTTCCCATTTTGGCACGGACTCAGTGAGGCCAGAATGGACATGATAAATGTGTAAAGAGAAAGACAGAACGAGATGACGTGCAGTAATAGTCCTCTGTCAGGCTTACAGATATTGATAAATGCTGTGGTTAAACTCTCCCTGTGACGCTGCCTGACGTGGGCTGCCCTGAGAGAGGCCTCCCTCTCACTTCACGAGGAATCCTCACAAGACGGGAACTTTTTCTGACATGAAAAATGACACGAGGTGAAACACAAATCGGATCACAATCAGGAGGAAGCAGTTTATTCTGGAGATGTTGACAAGACAAATGTTTGTTCATTGGGTTGTAATAATCTGTAATCAGAGCACAGCAAATGCGTTTTCCATCAGACTGTTTTGTAGTGCAGATAGATTTGAAAAATTGCCTCAGGACTGTGATCAAACACTGGAATCGCATCATCTCCAGCAGCCAGTATTAGAACATTTTGTAAACAGTGTTTATCTGTAATCGCTGTCTCTTTTTTTCTGACATAGCAGAAAGAAAAATGCATCACCATACTTTTTTCTTTTTCTCCTTTATTGGAGGTTGGCATTTGGAGTTTTCTATAAAGAATATGGACTTTCGGAAGCAATGCCCCGGGAGTGGATCCTTAAATAGACACAAAGTGTTTCCCTACGGTGAAGGTGTGCCCTACTTTGCACCAGATTAAAAGAAGCTCTTAATACTTTCTTGTGAAATGTATAGGTGGATCTGCATTAGCTGGGATATAATAAAAATATATATATATATATTTTATGTAATCCAATGTAGAAAGTTAAACTCACGCAATAAATTGATTAAATTCTCACAGTGTGATATTTCAAGCTTTTATTTGTTCATTTTGATCATATTACTCCTAAAAGAAAAAGTCATTTTTTATAGTAAATGTAAAAACAAAGATATTTCATACACAAGTTTTATTATAGACTACTTGATAGTGAAGAAGCCGTTTTAACTTTACAGTTGTTTAAAAGATAAGAAGGACTTTAAGCCACAAAAGGGCATTGCTAAAGAAGCTGGCTGTAATCTGTGTTGCATGAAAGCATATTCGCAGAAGGTTTAGTGGAAGGAAGAAGTGTGATTTTAAAAAAAGGTGCACAACCAACAGCATGACCACACAGAAATGTGTAAGAACTGGCCACCGCCTTGTCTTAAGACACCAGTCAGTGTTGTAAGTGTCTTTCTTAGGCTCCTGTTACTCAATGGATTTTTGAAGTAGAAATTAAAAAGTATTTCCGAGCGCTGTCCAGCATTCAACAGTGGCTTAACAAAAAATAAGTAGAGCCCCCACCCCTATTCACGGTTCAGTATTCAAGGATTTACCGACTAAGGAAATTTTTCTGTGGACTTTAAATTATTTGTGGAAACTCCACCTACTTGCTAATTTTATTTATTTATTTTTTCATCTGGAGATGAAATATTTATATAAATATTTCTATATTTATTTATATTTAAGCTATGTAAATATAAATAAATATGTTATTATTATTATTTTACCTCAGCATTGATAAAATAAATATATTTATAAAATATTTGAAAAGAAAATTGAGACACAAAGGCATTACACACAGCTGGCTGGTATTAGCAAAGCAACCAATTTATATATATAAATATATATATATTTGTTTTTATACTTCACTGGGATCATTTGTTGAGTTTTATTAATTTTTTTACTTTATGTTGGGCGCCAGAAGGTCAGTCCAGAGTAGGTCGCCTGCATAAACAATAAAACAATACTTTCTAGGTGCGAAAATCAACACATTTGCAACTGTTTGCCGTTCTCCTGCACACACCAACACTTCCAGTCCAGAGGTGTTGCGTGTTTTTTGTTGGTTTTTTTTTTTTTTTTTCTGTACCAGACAAAATATGTGTGGAGGTGGTCCGGGTGGGAGGAGTGTGAACGCGGACATAAAGGACCATAGCAGTGTGTTTGCATGTTTTAGCACAATAACAACAAATTCATCTACACTTGACATTTCCACGTGAAAGCAATTTAGCTTTACATCTCCTAGGTTGCAGTTTAATGATTTTCTTCCCTTTAAGATTACGGGCAGCTATTGTTTTCCATTCTTTTCTGCACAGTGTAAAAATCAATGGAGAGGACTCTTGAAGCTCGAGCTGAGTAATTTGTCAGTCGGCGCGTGAACATAAAGTTTGCTTTTTGTGGGTTTGTCTGCGGTACATTGTTCCACGTAAGCCTCAGACTTACTGAGTCTGCGGTGGATTTAAAACAAATGGCTTCACAAAACTGTGGCTGAGCTGCTTTCTGAAAATGGCTAAAGGATATTAAGTAAATGCGCTAACTTCCGTTTTAGCGTTTAACAAAACCAGCAACGTAAACTTATTTGGATATTAGAAATGGCAGCCTACTGTTGCATAATCGTGTTTACGTTGATCAAATCTAAACAAGTAATTAGACTTCTGCTCGTTATGGTGTTAAATAATAAAACCTATTGAGGCAGTGCTTGTGATTAAGAGCTGAATTACTTAGTTTTAGCTGTTGAGTAAATGTCAAACAGCCAATTATTTGGCTATTTTTGATCACTTCAGGCACAGACAGTTATAATATATTCCATCTTTGATGGCGGCATTTTTGCTACTGAACGTCCTTTTAATCTCTCCCGTTTCTTTTGGATTAAATATAAATTGATAAGCTGTTCCGCTTTGCTTCAAAATCCATAAAAGAGGCGGCTGAGTCCACATTGGAACGCATTTGTTTTACTCACTGAAGAACCTTGAGTAGCACACGATGCCAATAAATCGTAGCAGAAGGTTTCAGTGCAAAGCAGACGAAACGTGGAACTTGTTTTACTTTATTTGAGCTATTTATATCTTTTTTATTATTATTATTATTATTTTACCTCAGCAGTGATGTGGATGTTCTTTGGTAGCACATGTGCAACCAAAGTTGCTTTCCAAGGTAAAACAAAACAATCTGGAAACACTTTATTTGAAGGGGTGTGTGTAACACTGACATGACCCTGTCATAAACATAACACCGGTCATGAACATGAAAGAGCCGTCATGAATGTTTATAACTGTTGTCATAAAATGTCGTTCTGTAAATAATGATATTTTTAATGCAAAGCTGCATTAAAACAGTCAACTTTGCATTATTAGGTAAATGATGACACTTCTGAGGAAAGTTGCATTGAAATGTGACTTAAAAGTTCATTAAATGTGTCAAGTTTGCATCAAAAGTGTCATTATTTATCCAGTGACACTTCATGACAACAGTCATCAGTGTTTATGAAGACGCCTTCAGGTGTTATGTCATGTTTAAGACATCGTCATGTCAGTCTAATGCACACCCTTTGGAATAAAGTGTTACTAAAAATCCTAACACACCTGATATAATAATTTGTAATACATATTTTGAAATCATTATCCTTTAATAGACATTTGAGAAAAGGTCAACATTGAAGAAGACATGAATAGCCAACGATCGCAGGACCAATCATGTGGCTGGAATAGAGCATCGCAAACAGAAGCCGCGTGGGCTAACGACGAATGTTTGTGCAGTTGTAACTTGTAACTTTTTTTTTTTCCCCCTTTTTTTTTCTCTGAAGAGGTTTTGCGCTAGTGGCTCGCAATTTTTGCGACAGTAGACAGACAGGAGGAAGGGCAGAAGACATGCGGCAAGGGTCGCTTGGACTGGGAGTCGAGCCCACGAGGACTAGGGCCTCCAAACGTGGAGCGTGCTAACCCCCCCGCGCCACCACAGCACGACCCATGCAGTTGTAACTTTTGACTTCAGCCAACAGGCAGGACTTCACTGAAAAAGACGAGGCAAAAAACGAGCATCCCAAAAAGGAGAAAAGACGAAGAATTATGCTCTACAAACTAAGTCCAGTACCCAAAACCACCGACCTGGTGGACCACTTGAACCAGTAGCACCTGCTGGAGCTCCCAGAATGCAAAAACTTTACAATTCCAGAGGTTTTAATTTATAATTTATCTTAAAATGAAGTAGACTTAGAAACAACATCAACCTGACAAGATGTCTGCAGAAACCACATATCTGTTCCCCATTACAGACATCAACCCCACAAGGCGGTGCATTTTATACACACCTACCTTTCTAACTCCATTCAAGTTCAAAAAAGAGTCAATACGTGGAGGAGGAACTGAAACCATGAGCCGAAGAGGAAAAAGACTGGAGATTTTCAAATCTAAATCTTGAAACTTTCAAGGATAAAAAGAAAACTGAGTGTTGATGCATCAGTGATCTTTTAAATCAGCAGACTTTACAGATATGTTATGTACATATTGCACCCAAAATCCTAATCGTAAACGATCTTGAAATTAGCTCCAACTCAACCAGGAACGCAGTGAAAATGACTCTTCATTTTTAGTTCCTCAGTCATTCTTGCACACTGAAGCTGACGCCAACTGTGTTCAGCAGTAGTACTTGAAGTTAAATTTAGCGTCCTTAAAAATAGATGCTTAATGAAACCCAGTGGCTAGGCAAAAAAATAAATAAAAAAATTAAAAAAGGCAGAAGACTTGAACTTTGCTTCTCGTCATTTATTTATACGTGGGGCCTCTTTGCAAGGCGTGCCATTTGTAGAAAGAAAGGGAGTACATTAGATTAATCTGACTAATGAGCTATCACATTGAATAAATAAATCTACAAGAACAATAATGTATTTTAATAAGAAATGCTAAAGGCCGCTCCCGTGAAGAATTACCTCTCAGAAGCCCCAGCCTATAGAATAAATCTGACTTCCCATTTTTGTTGACACGTGGGGGCCACGTGAAGTTGATTTTAATAATTGATCATCGCAAAGTGCTGCAAGAGAGCTTTGCTGATAAGCAAAAGAATAGGTTTTTGTGTTTGAATCACAACATCCTATCGATCCCCCTTTTGAAGAATGCTTAGTGGAAGAGTCGCGGACTTGGGGATTATTTATGGATCCTTGGTGACCTTAGCAATTCCCTCCCGAGATCGGGTTTAAGGCTATGAAATTGACTGGCAAATGTGCACGCACGCGGCGGGCAAATCCAAAGTGACAGCGATAATCAGAGTGGAGAGATTAGCAGCCCTCAGCTTTATTTTTCCTCATCCTACAAAGACATACATCATCATCATCATCATCGGGGGCCGAGGTGGAGCTCCTTCACCTGCGGCGCCGGCCGCCGCCGCCGCTCGGTTTTGGGAAACTATTCTCATTTGTCACCTTTGATTCATCAACGTTTATTTGCTTTAAAACAAAGGCAGCGCAGGCGTCTTTTATAGAATGGAAATCGGAATATTTGAGGCTTAAAGGGCCCGCTAATGCTAAAACAAAAAACAAAAAAAAACAAAAAAAGGGAGAGTGTAAGGGGGATTTGTTTTAAAGTTCCTGCATTCTGATTGAACTTGCTTTGAAGCATTCGGAATACAAATTCCCCGTCGTAGAATAGTGGTAGATGCCTTTGGGGAAATTAAAGCGCTTTATTTTTATTTATTTATTTACTAGTTTTTAGAGTAAGGAGCCTCTGCAGCACCTTGCGTTAGCACTCACACCCTCTAACTTTTATCACATTTTTTACCAAACACAAACTTCACTATGTTTTCAGAACCGACTTCAAGTAGTGCGTAACTGCGAAGTAAGAGCAAAAGAAAACATGGCGGTTTATTTTAGTTGCAATTCTTTTGTCCATCTACGGATTTACGTTTTTACCCGTTTTTTATGATTTGCATAATTGCAAATGGTCAATCAAATTGATTTAAGAGCTTCCATAAACCTAATTTTGAATGTTTTCACAGAATTTAGACTGGATTTACGGTTTGGATTTACTTTAATCGAAATATTTCGTCGTAGCTCCGGCTCTATGCAGGACAGTTCTTCTTTTGGGAGGCAAAACTCTTTCCCAGTCACAAGTGTTTTGCAGACTCCAGCAGGCTTTCTTCTACGATGGTCCTTATGTGTTTAATTGCATCCATCTTCCCATCAACTCTGACCAGTTTCACTGGAAATCCCCCCACATGCACACGAATTACGCTGCCAACGTTACGTTTCGTGAGGGCTGGGCCGCCGTCCTGGCTTTCCAGAAAGTTCACTTCATATTAAACCTTTTTCTTCTACTTGTGACTTTCATTTAACAATTTCATATTTTTCTGAATGCGACTGAACTGGATTGATCTAGAAGCGTTTAAGTAAAGGGTTCTTAATTAATATTCACAGCACATGTTTGGGAAATCTCACTGCTCGTGTCCCTTTTTCTTCCAGTTTAATTATATCCTATTTTGTGTTGATCATCATGTAAAATGAAGTTTGCGGATGTAACATGGCAAAAATTTTAAAAAGTTGGGGGAAATTAATACTTTTGCAAGGCTGTGTGGACGCGGAGTCCATAATATCTACCGCAACTTCACAGAAACTCGTCCTGGCATCACGTCTTCGTTTCTGAGTCATTTGTCTTTTCACACAATCTGCTGGGTTTCGGTTCAAGGTGAAGAATGCCAAGAAACAAATCAGTTTCACAATTTTTTTTTTCTTTTTTCCTTTTTTTTCCCTTCCATAGAGTGGACTCTATGGATCTGCCTTTCGTGGCAGACTAAATACGCAGCAGTTTGAGAGAGCGATCGAACGGAAATAGAAATTTGAGCGGCTTCGACATGGAGTTGTTTTTTTTTTTTCTTTTCTTTTCAGAAACTCGTGAGGGCTACTGCCAGAACGTGAGGTTCTCTTTTGGCGGCGGCGCCGGGGGCACGCTGGCCGACGCTCACAACCTCCTTCTGTTCTCCGTTTTACACTTTCGCTCTGCCTGATGCCTCGGATTTCTTTTCAGAGGACAATGGTGTTCATATTTCTTTGTTGTTTATTCAAAACAAATTAAATAAAGTGTCGCTGAAAAACAATACCCACATTACTTAGTGCTTCTATTACAGCTGATATGTAATTTTCGGAGGCATCCTTGTTAAGCCACAGACTGAACCTCGGCTGCCGTCAGGTGCGGATCTAGAAAAATATCTATGTGGTGGCAAGAGGGGGGAAAGGATTTAGAACGTAGAATTTAGCTCATCTTTAGATCATTAGATTAGTCACTCTTTAGTTTAATTTATCAGAAACTGTAGGGTACTCACTATTTAGATCCAGAGACCAGAAGCCCAGAGGAAACTTTTGGAAAATAGGAAAGACAAAAACAAAACAGAAACGAATACAATATTTAGCGCATCTAAACAAGCTCTATAGAGCAAGTATCACTCTTCCTGTGGACAGTAATCCACAGGAAGTCTGATGCATAGTTGTTAAACTATTTTTCAGACTCCTATTCTCCAAACCCAGAAATGGAATTAGACCGGAGGATCCTGAGCAACCCTGAACAGGAGCACCTAGTTTACATCCTTCAGATCAACATTAGATTATTTTTCTTCTTTTGCTCTTTCCTTTAGTTTGTTGTTTGGTTTGTATTTCCTTTTAAATCCTGTAAAGCGCTTTGTATTACCTTGTTGCTGAAAATGTGCTATATAAATAAATGTACCTTTACCTTTAGAGACAGACACTGTGCACCCGATACTACACCGTCCGAAGAAGCAAAACCTCTGGCAAAAATACAGACGGTAGAGGGAAGACGCACATTCCAGGCTAAACAATTACAGTGAAGTTTAATAGGGGCATTTAAAAAATGTATTGGCAGTATTCAGGGCACTCAGTGGGTTGTTTGATACCAGACAGAATGGGTCAGGAGAGGAACCGCAGAACCTAAAGAACCTAAAGAACCAGACATCATCTCTTCATCCCTCAGTCATCTCCTGAGACCGAAAAATGATATAAATGGTAATTTAAAGAACAAATCATACAAATAGATTAATAAAAAAATGATTTTTTTCAACATTAAAATTGTTTGTTAGGATTGTGTATGAAAAACTTTGATATCTTTTATAAATACAGTGTTTTGTGGTCAATATTATTTCACCATTTTATTAATGTGGGTGGCCAGTTTGGATCAGGGTTCCTATCAAGCTATAAGAATGATGGAAAACATGCTAACAAAATGGCGGTTCTAGACACAGACCAACAGGAGTGGCTCTTTGGCTCACTTACATATTAAATGATGAAATATTGCCCTGTTTTTTGTTTCATTGTTTTTTAAATTGCCCTGCAGGCAGCAGTTTGTTCACATATATGTACATTTATTATTATTGATATTTTAATTAAAGATGAGTTGTACAGGTTTATATCATAGTGGGGAGGGGGGCGCCGATGACATGTTCACAGACACCTCAGAAAGTTTGTAGTTGCGCCCCTGTGTTTATATATATATATATATATATATATATATATATATATATATATATATATATATATATATACATATATATTATATATATATAACACACATTTGATACAACACCAAAATAGTGGGAGATGGTTCTCAAAAATTGTTGAGGGATGTAAGCTTAAGCTAGTATGCTAGTAGTATGCTATTGAACGTCAGTGCTTTAAGTTTGACAACAGTTCCGTGTTTCAGGAATTAATAAGCTAATAAAGTCTGCTTGTTGAGCTTGCAGACAACACTTGTTTAAAAAAGCAGAAAAAGACACAAAAAACAAAGTGCCCACTCTGTTTAAATCTGCTATTTAGCAGCTGTTAGCATACTTGTTCTGAAAAGAATAAACAGTGGAAGTGTGGCTTTGCTGAGTGATATAACCTTAAGCTAGCACCATGCTTTCAAAAGTCAGTGCTTCAAGCTTGACCACCTGTTAGTTGCATTGTTTCAGAAGTTAGATACTAAAGTCTGCTTGCTGTGCTTGCCGACCACACTTGTTTAAAAAAGCAGGGGAAAAAAGCACCCACTCTGTTTAAATCTGTTACTTATCAGCAGTTAGCATACTTGTTATACTTGTTAGGAAAAAAGAGAAGCAGTGAAAGAGTGACAGACAAGAGCCGAATGTTTTGTGGGCTCTGTTAGAACGTTGCCACAGGCAAACTGTTGGCTGCTAACAATGCTAAAGTTGCTGTCTCCGTCAGAGCTACTATCGCCACCGTTAGCCGCTAATTGGACCAATTAAAGCATTTGGCTCAGACCTGCTTTGTGGCGCTTCAAAACTGAAGAGTGACCTTTCCTTTTCCAATTGTATTGTAACCAGATTGGGGTTTTTTGTTGTTGTTTTTTTTTGTGGCTGTAGTTTGATAAGCAAACTGAAAGCAGATTATTTATAACATTGTTAGCAATTCCCAAAACCCATCCATCCATTATCTGTTCACCCTTGTCCCTAATGGGGTCGGGAGTTGCTGTGTCAATCTCCAGCTGCGTTCCGGACGAGAGGCGGGGTCACCCTGGACAGGTTGCCAGTCTGTCGCAGGGCAACACAGAAACAGACAGGACAAACAACCATACACACACACACACACACACACACACTCAGACCTGGGAAAGACCAATTGACCTGACATTCATGTTTTTGGACTGTGGGAGGAAGCTGGAGAACCCAGAGAGAACCCACGCATGCACAGGGAGAACATGCAAACTCTGTGGAATCGAACCCAGGACCTTTTTGCTGCAAGGCAACAGTGCTACTAACTGCGCCACTGTGCATCCCTGTTAGCTTCCCCAAAAATTATTTTTGCTCATCTCTTTTTCTTGAATCTTATAACCTAGAATTTGTGTTTTCTCTCCCTGTCATGCTCTTTTTCTGATTCTCTTGATTGTTTCTACAAGTGTGTGTGTGGGGGTGTGTGTGTGTGTGGAAACACATGGCTGTTTTTCCTTCTCTGTTAGTTTCTTGGTTATTATTAACTTAACGCTGGAACAGGCCAGTTGCATGCTTTTAGTTGAGGGTAAACCCTTTTAGTCATCTCAGACTTTTTAATGGCTCAATTGTCTTAATGGCAACTGAAAGTAATAAAAATAGTCATCAAAGAATTGTGGCGTCCTCCTCCTGAAAAACAATTCTTCAGTTTTATACCACTTTGTGAATCTTAGTTATGCTTAGATGCTGTAAATTTGTTTCATTTACTGCTTTCTATGCAGGTAGACCAGATAATGAATAATAAGAGTTCATTTCTTAGTTTAAAAATGATCAATGTGATTTGTTTCTGCAAGCTGTGAAATGTGCTGGATTTTTTTTTCCTTTGCTCATCTGTTTTATGCCCAAGTATGATATGATATTGTCGCTTGTTTTAGTGTTTTAACATAACTTTTATTGTTTTCTTAATAAGAGCAGAGATTAACATCTTTGCTATCATCATCAGAGATAAGTGATAATAGGCCTGAGGTACGGAGACTGTGCTTTTGAACTTATGTGGAATAAAATTAGTCTATATTCAAGACCTTGATAGAAGTTTTGCTTTTTCTTTATCGCATTGTGGCTCAGCCGATTCCTAAATATATTCATATTACTGTAACTGTCAAACAGACAATTGTTAGACAATCACAATGAGCATTGTTTACCTTTTTTTAAACAAATTGCAGACAAAACCCCCCCATCTGTACTTTGATATCACCCACAACTCGTAAATACTTGTTAGAGCTACATAAATAACTTAGTGGTTATTTCTTAAATTTTCTAAAAGCTTCTGTTCTTTCACAAAAAAAACAACAACAAAAAAACCCTTTGAAGGTACAGTTTCGTTCCTGTTTTATCCAAAAGAAAAAGGTTGTTTTTCCTCTCTAAAGCTCTTCCTTTTTATCATTGAACTTGCAACGACTTTAGGAGGCGAAGTCAAAGAGGTGGAGTGATGAAAGAACGAGACACCGAGAAGAGCGGCGGCGGAGGAAGGGCGGGCAGGTGGGGGTTAGGTGTTGGCTAACGGGCTAGCCTGTCACCGCAGTTCGGCGGCTGATCTGCGATGACACTGATGTATTCGCAGGATAATCCTCGCGCGCGCGTCTCGATCTCTGCCGCACGCCGAATCAATGCAAACAAAGTGACTACAAAACATCACAAGAGGAAAACTCCTATGTATCTGTTTTGTCGGTTGAATATGAAGGCCCCGGTGCGTGTGCGTACACTGAGCCCGGCGCTTGTGGCACGCATGCTAATACGCGGTTTCAGGGACCAGGTATTAGCAGTGGATTACAGGTGACTAGCGGGCTTTTGAATCTCTTTTCCTGTGATACTCTTTGAATGTGTTCATTCCCTTTGAAGTGATGTCAGTTTTAAAATATCTCAACCCTTTTATGTATAACCATAGGTTTTTTGCGTTCAAGAATTTTTTTTTTTTTTTCCACCTCCACTTCTTTTTAAGAGGGAGGAGATGAAAGCATCACAACAGTCAGAATCCTTCAAAGAGTCTTGGAAAAAAAAAAAAAAAGTCTTGGGGGTGGGGGGAAAAAAAAAGTCTTGCAAGAGAACTTGTGAAAACGCAACGCCGAGGCTGTTGTTGTGTCTGGGCGATCGGGGCACCGCAGCTGGTTGGAGAATCTGAACGTCAGCCAGATCCTGACGGCGCTTGCTCGTAGCTCCTCTCTTGTCACCGGATTTGATAGACTGATTGTGTGTTTTGCAGCAGTAATGAGCTTTACAGTGTGTGTGTGTGTAACGTCTCAAGACCTGATTCGTATGCTGGATGCACTAGTTAATTGTTCGCGGTGCACATTCCCCCCTCGGTCCCGCGGCTCCTCCTGATTTGGATTCATTTAGCCTCTATTTTGCCTCATTATAAAGCCCTTTGTTATTGCCAGGTTGTATGTGAGGTGTTTGGTGTCCCTGTAACTAACTCCAGTAATTTAATTTGAAGAATCAGCAGTACGCCGCCGTACCTCTTGCATAAATACAAAAGAGGAGTGGGAAGGTGCTAATTTTAAACTGAATGGTGAATTATGAGAGCATTTTCGATCACATTTAAATTTGAAGAAAAGAAAGAAGCAGGCATATTTTCAGGTGTTGTGTTAGCTTTCAGCAACTACAGCAGAATTAGAGCAACTCTGACCGTATTAGTCCGATTTTTGCAAAGTGTAGATTTGCATTTCAGTCTTTTGAGCCCAGTCTCTAATTTTGGTAAAGCTTTGATCAGTTCAAGATCATTCTCACTTCTCTTTAATAAGTCATACCATAACATTCAAAAATATATATCTATATATATTTGGTATTTTACATTCTTATGGTGAATTGTTTACGCTGGGACTGGAGCAGAACTCCTTTCATATCAAAGGAAATATTATTTTGTAAATGCTGTGAATGCTATGGCTTTTGATAATGATGTCTTCAACAATTTATGAAATATTTCTCTTCTTATGCATATTGTGGCCCTATTGGAATAAACAAGAACCCTTCAATTCTGCAAAAAACAAAACAAAAACAAAAAACTGTTGTGGTTTTTTATATACTACTTCCAAATACTTTAAACTAGAAACAATGCTGAAATGTTTAAAATACCCTTCAGCTCCCAGCATATGATTAGAAAGTGTTAGCCACTTTACTAAAATTAGCATTTAGGCTACCATTAGCATTTTAGCTAATCTCAGATTTTATATATTATATATATATATATATATATATATATTATATATATATATATTATTATTATTATTATTATGCTGAATAGAGTATATTATTGTTGGTCACCATGCTACAGATAGCATTCCTGCCAACTTCAGCAATTTAGCTAAAGTTAGCTAAATGAACATTTTAGCTAATTTTAGCGCTGAATGGAGTGACTTACTTTTCATGAACATACAAGTGATAACCTACTGAGAGCATGTTAGCTCATTTTATGTTTCAGCTAATTTTGACCTAAAAGCTCAAATAAACAAACTAGATCAGGGGTGCTCCATATGTCAATCGATCGCGGAAGGTTTTCAGTCGATCCCGGCAGTAGGTGACAAAACTGAACTCTAATGACGAAACAACACAAATTCTAAGCAGTTCAGAACCGCGGATAGCGATCGGATCATTTTAACACTTTATCAATTTCAGCTCAGAGCCTGGAGCAGCTAGGAACCGCTGAAGGTACGTTTACTGTTGAACCGAACACGTGGCCGCGCTCGTTGAAGGGGGGAACGCTAGGACACGCGCCGCACGTGGAGCGTGTCGCAGCACCTCGTGCTCCTCTGGAGCATTTAACATAAGTCAATAGAGTTCCATTTATAATTTTTATATATTTGTGTCGTTGTGGTAGATCTCAGCCGGCTGGCGACAGAAAAAAGTAGATCTCGGTCTCAAAAAGTGTGGGCACCCCTGAGCTAGAGGATCATGGTCGTCATGCTAGTTCTAGTTGACGTAGACTAACATTTCCAAAGGCAGCAAATGTTTCCAAGCGTGTTACAGAGCAGACTGAGATTGAAAGCTCAAAACAATAAAAAAGAGCACCTTTGCTGTATTTCATTTAGACTTCTTGTTATCTTCTGAAGAGTTGCTCTCTCTCTGCTTTCAGGAACACCAGTTCCCTACATATGATAAAAAAAAAATATTTACAAGGAAAAGCTGGCTCAAACCAAACTCAGGTAATGACAGGATGAACATGCAGATTGCTTATACTGTCGTTTTTTTTTTTGTTTTTTTTTTTTTATTCCGGCGCTCCAGTGGCTGTCTCTTGTCTGCCCAAGGCAAACAATGTCCTGTGCACACACTCGGATCCTTCCCCACCGCCGCGCCTTCGCTTTTCGCAGGTATTCTCAAGTGTCTGGCCATTAAAAGTTCCAAGTGTGCCTGCTGCTGTCTTCACGCCGCAGTCGAGCCCGCGGTTTAAAAGTTTGCATTTCCATTTGAAAGAAAGGAAACTCCTCAACAGTTACTCATAAGAAGTTCTCACCGCTGTGACGGCTCTACAAGCTCGCCTGAACCTTTCTTCTTCCCCCCCTTTAAAGACTTCCTAGAATTCTCCTCGTCAATCATCCCTTTCGATTCATCTTTATCTCGCTCGGCGTGGCTGTGTGATTGAAGGTGCTCACAAGAGCGCTTGCGTGTGTTCTTCCTCTGCCGCTTGGCGTCTACCATTGTGTGGGTAGCGCAGCCCTGAGGGCAGTACCCCACAAAGCAAGTAATGGGGCCGAGCACGCAGAGAGAAAACTGATTTAGAATGAGAGGCATCTCTAATCTTCTGAGGTGTCAGTGTTGTGTCATGGATTAGTGGACTATTTATGCTATGACCCTCTTCTCTTTGTTGCCTCCCCCCCGGCAAAGATCACTGTGTAACACTACATCTAAATGGTAATATTACTATATCTGGCAGAGGTAATAACTGCTGCCATCTCGACTCGTGTGTCGGGGTTGCGTCGTTTGTGGCGTTTCTATTTAGGTACGATTGATAAGCGCCGAACAGCCCAACTAGACGTTCCCCGTTTGCATTGAAACTAATAATCAGGAGGTGAAAATGAGAGTTACAAGAAGACCAGAGTGGATCTCAACTACAAGCTCAGGCAGAAACGAGGACACGAATGCAGCGAACAACGGACAGCAAGGCGACTGTATGCCGAGGGGGAAGAAAACCAATGGGAACGGCGGGTGCGATGGTTGGGTGACTGATTGAAGGTGTTTAGAGAAGCAGAATACGAAAGCCACGAAACACAAACCAAACCAAAGTCTTACAGAGACCAAAGCTGCCTTTCCATTGACCATGTAGTTGTGCAGTTTGACAAAATGTCTGGCTTTTCAATAAAAAGTTTGGAGGTTTTTCTTTGGCCGTATCAAAATTGCTTTATTTCGCAAAACTGCAATGGAAAAACCTTTTTTCCCGCATCACATGAGTCACATAACTTATAACAAGATGTTGCCGCCGGCGCGAACCGCAGAGAAGAAAACAACAGCAAGTAGTTGAAGGAAGAAGGTGTGGTTCGTTTGTTAATGACCCGTCGTGTGCACAATCTTATTCACCTGTGATTTTAGTTGCGTTTCTTATTCAATGGAAACACAGCGATTGCGAAATTGCATTGTTTCAACAGAATAAGGACAAAGTTTTGGAACGGAAATGCAGCTCATGGCATCAGGTCTTGCATTATATGAGTTGATACATCAACTACAATTTTTTTTATGATCGGCCACTTTTTTTTTTTCTTCAAAAGAATAATAAAACGTTGGCACTAAAACATTTTTTGCCATCTCTTTTATGATGTGTAAAGCAAATGCCTTTAGAATAAATGGAATTTGTTCTTTTATTGTTTTATGTTTCCACATGAAGAAATTTAGAGAAATCCAACTTTAATTTATCGAGTAGAGAAAAACAAATAACATTTTAAAAATAGATTTTATTTAACCAAATCACTTCCAGCTCAACTCTTTATTACTTTTCATCATTGTTTTAAATAATAGTGCTTCGGTTTTCTTTTATATTTTTATACTTTTTAATTGCGTTTCGGTGTTCTTGCTTTCCCTGATAAGCACCTGAGGATTTTTATCTGGGAAAGGTACTATAAGCGTAACCTTTACTTACATACTCGTGTATAACCCGCCTTCTGCCAATCACAGAGTTTAGTCCTCTCCAGTATTTGACTAAATGCCAGAGAGAGATCTTTGGACATTCATCTTCGCACAATCTCTCCAAAAGGTTCAGAGTCCTGGGACTGACCGCACCCGGCCGCGTTCTATAAGATGTAGGTCTAGGCACTGACACGGCGAAGGAAGGTTTGAAAAAAAAAAAAAGCTTTGAAGAAAAGCTTATTCTGCGTAAAAAAAAACAACAAAAAAACAAACATGTTTTCAGTTGTTTGTCTTTGATTTTTTTTTTTTTCTACAAAACTTACTGCCGCAGAAAGCAACTCGTGACCACAAGTTCGGGGTGCTGTGATGATGATTCGCAAACTGTTTTACCAGTCGAAGTGAGTATTTATTGTTGAACAGCTCCATCTTTGCCTCATCGATACCAGAGCACATTGTTGTGGTTGTGTCCTGCTCATGTGAACGCCACGAGTTTCCTTTGGTGATGGTGTGAGAGCAAGCGGCATTTTCCTGACATGCTTCCCAAACAAACAACGTGCCGGCGGGTAGATAGTGTCTGATTGTTGCTGGTGACCCCTCCCTCGCTATCCCCAGATGCCATCTTAGCTGCGTTTCTCTCACAGCAAGCTTGGGAGAGTTTTTCACCTCCATTATCAGCCTTGTGTGGCTGGTGGAAAGATTAAAAAAAACAAAAAAACAACAGAATCCTCATTCAGCCTTGTGGCCAGTTGCTAAAATAAATGGTTTTCTGTGTCACTGCATGTCTATGGCCTGTAGGGAAGCAGAATGTTGTGCAGTACTAATGAGAAACTCTGATGAACCCATAAAAAACGGCTTCAGGAGTTTATTCTGAAGATTTTAAGTATTTTACCAGAACCGGGCGGTCGAAATGTCCTAAAACGTACAAGCTAGCTGATACGTTGTTAGGATTTACGTGGAAAATTTTGTGGTTCTTTTTGCATTAAAGCAGCAGCGTTATTAAAAAAAAAAAAAAAAAAAAAGACTATTTTGAACTTTTTATGACGTCATAATGATATTCACTCATCAAAACATACCTGGAGTGTTGATTTGATTCTTTCAGGCATCAAAGGAGACATTCGGCTTTGCACAACACCTTCGACGATGAAGTTCCTCCTTGTAGTTTCTGAGCTTCTCCACATTTCCCCCACTCAGCTCCTTCAGACTAGCCAGCAGCAATTAGCAAACACCTGACAGAACTGAGCATCTGCTGAGCTCATTTTATGAGCTACTTCTCAGTGCATCGTTGGTAAAAAAAACAAAAAGCAACAAAACATTGTGAAAGGTTTAATAGAGGAGCGATGATGTGATGAGTTTCAGAAAGAACCTCTTGAGGAGACAGAGGGACAATTTTAAGGTGCTACATTATAAAGTCAAGTCATTTCATACCTCGTGTCTATAACAACTGTAGGTAACAAAGTAACTTGATTATGTAAAGTGACACTATGTGCCTGGAAAACAAACAGCGCTGCCCCTTTAAAAATGGAACCACGTATTAAAAAGAAGTGTATTCTAAAGTTTTAAAACATTTTACCGGAACAAAATGATCGAGATGTCCTAAAGCACCTTGCCTTTGGGGTCCAAAACGTACAAGTTCACTGATAAGTTGTTAAAATTTAACCGGAAACTCTCGCGTTCATCCTTTTGCATTAGCAATCTCATGGTTAGGCATGGATTAGATGTGAAACTGTTGTGCCAATTCAGGTCTGTTCCCTTTCTTGAAAACATTGATATCTTAAATGCGCGAGTGATGAACTCCCCCAAACACACACACAAAAAGCAGCTGACTTTTGTTTCAACTGCAGGGATGAACTTTTTAAGAGAATGTGCATCTTTTCCCAAACCCGAGGTGATCAAACGGGCACCGACCATATCTGCCGCCTTAAAGGGGAAACGCAGCATGCTGTGGCGCTGCTGAAGCTGCACAGATGCAACAAGATCCTGTTGCACAGTCTGTCAGTCTGTTGGCCTCTGGTATGTTTATTTGGTGAGGAGTCTTTGATGTTGTGCTGCAAGATCTGTTCCTCTGATGACACAGATGACATTACGTTGGAACGCATCAACGCCCCTGCTGGAAGCCGCACGGCGCCGTTGCCAAATGTTTGCTTTTGTCCTACGCGTCCTTCCCCTCGGCCTACGTTCCGAAACCGATGGACTCGCTCCAATCAGGACGAGGTTCAAACATTAGCCTCAAATTGACAACGCGACGCCTTCCGTTGCTATCGGAGGCGATTGTGCCACACTGCAATACCTAAAAGTGGTTACAGGGGTGTCTTAGCCGTTTCCGAGGCAGAAAGCTATTACAATCTCAAAGTGCGTAAATTGCGGCAACCGAATGTGACCGCGGTAACGGATGGTGGCGGAAACCTCCGAGAATAGGGTCAGCCTCACCACGGGGAAGGAGAGCAGACATTGAAATGGGCTTGTCGTACGACGCTCATTTGTTTTTCCACACCTGCATCCGGTGTGTACGTCCATTAAGACCCGACTTTTACCCTACGGACGCCAAAAAGCGGCAGTGACACGCCATTTAGAGGCAGGGGAGAATATGAGGGAAATACCAGAAACTGCCGGATTGATCTTGAAGGTGCTGATGTTCCTCTTAACAAGCTTATAGAGCGGGGTCTCGGAAGATTCCCCTTTAAAAAACACTGACCGACTGCAGCGAACGTTGGAGGAAAACAACACTGACAGCATTTTTAAGCAGCTTCCCCTTCGTGAGCCCCATGGCATACTTTGGCCTGTTTTTTTTTTTTTTTCTCCTTTTGCGTCGAAGTCGACACGTCTGGACTCCGTATGGAGCCGGCCTTACCGCCGGTGTCCTCGCAGCAGTAGCGTGGCTTTAAATGAGCCGGTTATGAAAGTTTTATCTGATCTCTGACTTTGAAATGCATCCGTTTCCACTCAATTACAGCGAAGTAGAGTTGAGGTTTTTTTTTTTTTGATTCTCTGTTTGTCTTACTCGCACAAACAAAATATTTGATTAAAAACTCCAAGAGAAAAAATTAAAACAAACAAAAAAAAAAAACAGCATTGGGTGTTAATATTTCAAGCAGAGCCTCCGCCATCCCTAATAATCCTGCGTTTGGATTTATTTCCAGCTCAAGCTGCACGTTCAGCACCAGCATTCATCATCAATGGAGAAATCTAGATGTCCTTTATCCAGCGAAGCATATTGTAAAAAGGCTTAGATGGCGGATTAAAGGATGGACTCGTGCAAGGGACTGGACTTTCCTCTGATTGCAGACCTTCTGATTAATCAGAACCACAACCTTAGCAGCGTACGCCGGCCCTGTCGCCCTCCTGGCTCTTAAACCGTTCAGCTGCCTTTGAGGTAGAAAATCATTCCCAGACGCTCCCGTCTGCTGCAAAAACACAAAATCTTACTGGGTTATTTTTGCCTAATTTCTAGTGCTAATATCTCAGAACTCTTGAAATAAGACAAAATTAACTCAAGTCAGTAACAGATAAGAGCTTGTTTTAAGTCGATAACTGCATAATATTAACAGGTACTGGTTCCACTGGCGGATTATTTCACTTACACCAAAACATTTTTTCTCATAAGTGAAATAATCCACTAATGGGACTAATACTTTTTCATCAATAGTAGGGAATTATTAACTTAAAACGAACTCATGTCTGTCGCTTGAGTTAATTTTGTCTTATTCCAAGTGTTCTGAGAAATTAGTCCAAAAATACTTGGGTAGGATTTTGTGTTTTTGCATTGATCCGAACTTTAGTTTTATTTAAAGAAAGAAACTTACACGCATTTAACATTTCCTCTGTTTGCTTTATTTTCTCATTTAATGCATCCTTCTTTAAAATAATAATTAAAAAAAAAAAACACACAGTCAGAAATTTATTCAAGAAGTAAAGAAGAGGTTCTTTCTTGCAAAAGCATGAAAACCGCTTAAAAGACGTTTTCATATATTTCACCTCACATTCTTTGGCAGGCCACCTAAAAGTAAACCGTAACTTTGATGTGGAAAGAGAAGGCTGTTTGGTTCCTCTGTTTCTACAGATGGAAATCTGTTTGACGTGCACATGTATTCGGCTTTTCTGCAGAAAGCAGCTTCAAGCGTTTTGGGCTTGATCTCGACCAGCTGTGCACATTCTTTCTTTCCGAACCAGCTCCTTTGACCGGACCATTCTAACGCACGCAAACGCTTCGACGGAGACAATCCCATTGCCAGCTCTTTAGATAGACATTTAAAATGGTAATATTTTTGAAAGCGATACCGCTTGCACCACTTCCAAACTGAAGCAAAACATTTTGCTGAAATGTAAATGTTTGAAAGCTGAACCTATTAGAAGTAATCTTAAGACTTCTACTGCAGCGTTTTGAATGTAGACCCCAAAAACGTAACGTCGGTCTTACATGATCAGAACATCTTTCTATGCATTTCTCATTTCATTACTTACACAATACACTGGAACTGACATCGATATGAGACGATATTTGTCATTTTTACAATATTTTTAACGTATCGGGATCAAAATAACCAAATAAAAATGAGCCGATGTTAAGAAGCGATATTTATTTTCACGTTGGTGCCGTTCGTTTCTGGAAGGGGAGCGGAGGAGCTCGGTCATGTGATAGTGATGCAGCAAAGGATTATGGGAAGTTTAACGGAAGTAGAGATGAAGTCGGTGGTGTGTTTTTTTTTTTTTCTTTCTTTTTTTCCCCCCAAATTGTCAAAATGGATATATAATATCAGTAAAGATCTGTTATTGGCCGCAACAGCAGTATTAATATTGGAATTCAATATTGGGTCGTCTACTGCTCCTACTGTCTCATTCCAAATTTTTAAAAAAGTTTTATTTGCACAAAAAGAATTGAAACCATGCATCGCTTTCCTTCTACTTTGCCATTGGACGCCACATTGTGTTGATGTAGCGCATAAAATCCCAGGAAAGTACATTAAGGTTTGTAGTTGTGACGCTACAAAATGTTAACATACTTCACAGTGTTAGAGGCTCACAGTATCAATTTTCAATTGGTACTGAGAAAATGAAAATAAATGTGAAAATGAAAATCTCAAGCAGCCTGAGGTTTTTTTTTTTTTTTTTTTTTCGGAGAATTCTGCGAAGAAACAGCAGCAGTGAGAAAAGATGGAGTCACAACACTGATAACGTGTTATCAGCACTAATGGAGAGACTAGATATTCCTGCTGAAGACCTGCACTTCATTTTTCTAACTTTTTCTTTTTTCCTCTCTCTTTCTTTTACGAAGGAGGAAACGTTTCAACGTCTCATTAAATTTGTCGAGCTCCGCGATTCCAGCCGCCGTCAGAGTCGGCACACCTGTTCCTTGTGTTCCGGCAATAAAAGTGTGCATTGTCATGTTTCTGTGCGGCTCCTTTTTGTCTCCCTTTCCTCGTCTCTCAGTCGCTTCACACAGTAACACACTGAATATAGATAAATACTCCATTGTCACTATTTAGGCAGTAAACCTCCCACACCTACCCCCCGCCCCTCCCCACTGCCACCTGCGTGTTGTCAGCCAATCAATACGCAGGATGAGCAGGTTTCCCCAGGGATGTGTCAGACGTCACCATGGCGATGCTGATTTGTGGATTGCGTAATGTAAATGTACACACATGCATTAGTCTTTTTAAATCTGTTTTTTTTGTTGTTGTTTTTTTTAAATACATCAGGAAGGATCATCCACTTTGAAAGCCACAAGTTTAGCAAGACAGTTGTCATTTTTTCATGTTACTACTGGACTGAGAATTTGTTGATATTCTCCTAATACGTCGGAAAAAACCCCCAGAATTTTGCAACTGTGGTGTTTCTACTAAGTAAGAAAAGTTAAAAAAATTAAGATCGCATGTGAATATGTTTGTTCACGTGGTAAGTCATTAAAAAACAAGGCACGCCGTCATCGTCCTCCCACTTCCTGTCGTCTTCTTGGTGGTTTTCGCAGCAGTAACGCCAGGTTGTTGGTCATGTGACTCGTGTGATGCAAAAAAAAGTTTCATTTGCATTTCTGCGAGATACACTAATTTCCCACACCTTGACAGCTGTGTGCGTGGCTTAGAATAAATGGAGGGCTATTTCTATTAGCTAATTAATAATTGGATAATAAATCTTCAGTACAAAATGTTTATTTTTCAACAGTTTTGCCACATTTGCTGCTCTGACTGCGTTGTTCTTTCACCAAATGGCTTTTCTTTAGTCCAGTTAACGATTAATCGGCTGCTAAATGAATTGACGATTATTTCAATAATCGAGTCATCCTGATAATTCTGATAAATCACTTTAGCCTTAGTTGAATTTAAAAATACTTTTTGTCATTTTTATCACCATACCATAAACTATGATGATTTTTTTTTTTTTTAAAGTCTGTGCATAAAAGAAACTTTGGCTGCTTGTTAAGATTTGAAAGGGATAAAGGAAATTTACTTTGTAGTGTAATACAAAGACACAGAAGCTTCTTTTTTTTTTTTTTTACATAACAGCTGCTGCAGGAACAAAGTAAGACGGATGTGTTTACTGACTGCGGTGCGCCCGTTTTGAGCGTTGCCGTTCACTCAGGAAGCTCACAGTCTATATGTTTCTGTCATGTCTTCCTATTAGTCGGCCAATATTCACAGCGGGTCGGGGAAGACAAATAAATGAAGTCGGACAAGTTTGCTCCCCTTCCCGCTCCACTCCTCGATATGTCCCGCTTTCGTTGGCGCGCGCTTCCGCATTCGGCGAACAAACGACAGCAACCACGCGGGCGGGCCTCACCGTCGCAGAGGCTAATTGGTATCCAAATATAAAATAATAAACCGGCTTTTTCTCCCCCCCCCCCCCCCCCCCTCAACTTTGCCGGTCGTCATGGTTATACATCCTTGGGGACGAGTCTTAAAAGCGAAACACGAGTCAGACTCATAGCGGTGGCAATTTTTTTATTTATTTATTTATTTTCTTTTCCCGGTTTCTCTTTCTTGATGTGCTTAAGTTTGCATGTGTGTTTCTGGCCTGTCAGTACGGCACATCATCAGTCGTAACAGGCGGTCCCTGTGGAGGGCAGACTGACAGGTAGGTAATG
Organism: Poeciliopsis retropinna; assembly: GCA_010277075.1. NCBI lineage: Eukaryota > Metazoa > Chordata > Actinopteri > Cyprinodontiformes > Poeciliidae > Poeciliopsis > Poeciliopsis retropinna. Next base: position 6,117,433 of record VMRM01000002.1, read on the forward strand.
ATCAAAGAGGCTGTTTCCTGTGTTTCATGTTGGGGCTCACAGAAAGAAAGAGAGAGAGAGAGAGAGATGCATCTGTACTGCCACTTCCTCAGACTTTAATGGGCTCAGGTTGTAGAAAAACCGATCTTGTGTCTTGCATGCACATATGAGCACAAGCTTCAGTCAATCTGGGGACTTCTCACATTAACATCCACTAACACATTTCTCAGGCGTACTGTAGCTCTCCCTCCTGCCAGGCTCCCTCCCATTTAACAAATGGATGAACTCTCTGCCGCCTCCTCGTCGACACTCTGTCATCTCGCACCGTCATCTGAGCTGTATCGCACGTCCATGAAATATTAACCTGAAGGGGGGGAAACACAGGCAAAGCCACCTCCATCGCCTCTTCCTCCTCCCCCCCCCCGAGTAAGCAGGACTATCTCGTGGAGTCAGATGCCAGGCCACTCACACATATCTTACCCTCCATCTTGTGTCCACAGTCGCCCGGCGGCTGCGTGGACAGGCTCACGCTCCGCTCCGTTCAGCATGCCACTTTCTGTTTAACCAGTTGAAGCGATTCAGATTGTATTTGAAGGGTAAGAAAAAAAAAGGAAGAAATGTCATCTCAGGCTGGATGTTCCTGAAACATGAAATGCATCCTCAAGGATAGATGTAAAAAAAAAAAAAAAAAAAAAAAAAAAAGACTCTTTATCTGGGAGATTAAAACTTCAGGGTCACGTAATCTGCTTTAATGAAACTGTCATGTAATCTGAGAGCGTCACCATCTCAAGGTTGTGCATATAGATATATATGTGTAAAAAAAATCTGAATATCATGTTTATTTAAGTAATTCAGTCAAAAAAAAAACCCAAAAACAGACACTTATAGCCGACTGATTCATTAAAAACACAGCTATACAGTTGATATCCGTACAATGAATAAAATATACAGGTAATCTTTTTTAATTTTATTATTGTAACAGGGATTATGATTAGCCTTTTTCTATTTCAAGTCAGTTTTGATTGGCCAAAATAATTTCCTTTTGCTAAATTTTAACATTAATAAAAAATTTTTTTAGTTTTTTTTTTTTGGATGACTTTCTTCATATCCAAAGGTTTAAATACCAGATCACAATCCTTGTTATACAAAAAGCAGCCCAAACTGCAAGACTATTGTTTGAAGTAGTTATAACATCTATATTAAATAGATTGGTTTTGGGGGGTTTTTAAGCATTAAAATGAAATATGTTTTGACATATAATTCAGAAGAACGTTTTGAAACAGGTATGTAGATATTAGACTGAACGTAGCAAAAACTGGAAATTCAGCTTCTCAAATAATCAGAAAGTTTCTTAACACCAACAAATTGGGACTTTTAGATCATTCATTTGTATGCTACGTGCCTGCTATGGCCTTGCACATATATTTGGAAGACTGCAGACTTGACGGCTCTTCACCAGATAGTCAATGGCCGTAAACCAAAGTTGAGCCACAACAGGGAACTGGTAAGCTGGTTGTTCACGGACGGCTGCATTTAAGCTTAGCGACAGAAAATTGGGTGAGAGGACAAAAAGGATCTGAATCAGAGTAGTGTTATTTGTCTGCAAAGCCACAGCACAAAGTGAGCAACTGGTTTCATCAGCAATTAGCTTTTATTTTTGTATCGTCCTGGTAGAGGGAGTTAACGATTGTAAAGCCACGGCAGGACGTAGCCATAAAAAACATTTCTAGGTTCAAATTATTTTCCGTTTTTAATTCAGTGTCATATTAAGATGTTTGACGAAACTTCATTTTGCTTTTTCAGGACCTGTAATCACCAAATCAACAGAAAGAAACCCTTGAAATGCATCCCTTTATGTCCAACGACTCTATATGTGATCTTAGCTTTTTTTTAATCGCTAAACTGATCTTTTGCGATTATTCAAATCTGTTGAGACACGCCTCTGTATTTGAGTTAGTCCATGATTCTAGGCATGTATTTTTTTTTCTAGCCTTTGATTGGCAGGGTAGAGGGTTGTGTGATTGCTATGCGAGCTAAATTACCCAGCATTTAACCAATGTAAGGATAATTGCTTATCCAATCAAATACAACTCAGAGCAGGTAAGGCAAGCATGAAGAACTGATTTAATCACCCATAAGAACTGCTCCTTACTGCACTCCGTAGGTTAGATCTTAGTGCTCTTAATTCTGCTCGTTTTCTTCCATTTTTATTTGAAGTATTCGCGTCTTTTTCCTCCTGCAGGCTTGGCAGCGGTGTGCCAGGATTCATTAAGACCTTTCTTGATGCCGGCATAATTTCAGATCAGATATTCCAATTGATGGTTCACTCAAAACATTTGCCTGAAACCTTCACTTAAAAGTTTTGCCATGGAAACAACGACATAAATGCAGGTTTTCTTTGTGTGTGTGTGTTATCTTGGAAGAGAGGGAATGCAGCTGCTGTGGAAAACAGAGATTTTCCACAGCGTCGAGGTTAAAAATAGGTCACACAATCGCTGAATCATACTTGACTTGATTCTGATTAAACATTTAATCAGGCACTTGTGTAATTAAACTTCACATTCTGACAAGAGTGTGCAGTTGACGGTGCAGATAAACCCTCCCCAAAAAAACACAGAGAGAGAGAGAGAGAAATGCAGGTTTATCTTAGATAGTCGCTATCTTGGGTGTTGTAGTAAAATGAGAAAGACCTCCAACCAATCCTCGGCGAGGTGGAAAGAGATATATCAACATCAGATCAACACGAGCTGCTACCTTTAGCTGCTGGTGACAGAAGTTGTTATTTTTAGGTAGATGGTGAGAGATTTAGTGGTAGACTGCGTTTAAAGCTATGTTTATGAAAATCATCTTAATGACTCGTTTTGATCGTCTTCAGTTTTTTGCCGACTCGCTCCCAGTCCACGGAAGTTATTTTAGTCTGTTCCAAGTTCAGTGCTTTTAAAATATACCTCCTATGGGTTTAACTAACATTTTCTGGACAATAAGGGGCACTTTTATTCACAGTTGGAGCTAGTCAGGTGTGATTTGTTTTATTTTCCCTCAACGTGACACATTTTTTGACTGATGCTCTAAATGTTGATTCTTACTGACTGACATCAACCAATGAGTAAATGTTGCCATCTGGAGCCACAAAGGAGAGCTTATCTTGGGCTGGAAGCAAGATGGCCTCCGCCAGAGGAAAATGTCTACAGATAGGTGCTAGACAAACGTGTTGTTTGTTCACAAACATAGATATACAAATATAGATATGAATATATCTATGTATATATACATATGTTCCTTGGTCTTAATGAGGCAGTTTGTTTACCAGTGTTTTCTCTTACAGAGGTTGATGGTTTCACAGGACAGCAGTTTCCACATTGAGCATAAATTACACACCGGTTAACTCTGATTACCACTTAGGTGACATTTTATTTTGGAAATATTTAAGGGGTTTAAACACATTCCCACTTTTCAGGTTTTCAGTTGAGAAATTAGTGAAAACCAGGCCGCCCCTTCCTCTTCTCTGACCAATTACGCCGAGGTTCAACACTCGCACAGTGCAGAAAGTACAACATACGGTGTGATGTGACGAAACACGCAGAAGTTAAAGGGGCCAAATGTGAATTTTACATACTTGAGCTCAGGCTTTCCAGGTTGGGAAGCCCTGTGAACAAAACCAATCTCTCAAGATGCACGTGAGTCTGCGCAAGATTAATTGCTCCTCGTTTTATGCTTGACCCCAGCGCTCCTCTGTTGCCTCGAAATGGTTTATTATCACAGCTGATACTGCTAATGCCTTCTGCAGGCAAGGACGGCCGTTATATCTCGCGGCCTGTGAAATGCATCCTTGTTCACAATATGTGTCAGACTGAATGATCAGCTTGGTGTGTTGCCTCCACAAAGCAATCGATGCATACAAGACCTGCAAGCGCTCCGGTACAACAGGCACCAGAAAACAAATGCGCGGGGAAGGGCGACACGAAGTAGCAGATAGCTTTGTGTTCGTTTTGTCCGTAGCATGACTCTGCCTCTTCTCTAAATACTCGAGCGCCTTTATTTACCGAAAGCGACGACAAGACGAGACGAGACGCGACGAAAACAGCGAACTCCATGCTGACTCTTTCATTTTACGCTCCCAAAGCCAGCAACTTGAACAGCAACCGAATCTCTGGGAAAAAAGGGTTTTTTGGGTTTGTTTTTTTTAAATGCGGAGATGCGTGGCTGGCGACCGCGGAGGAAGGCTTCAAATGATTGATAGCCATTTGTTTTGCCTGCTTAATGCAACATAAACTCTCCAGCAATTCATCACTGGAGTGAGAGTTTTTCACGGTGCCTCCGCAAAGCCCACTAAAAATAATTCATTTTCTGTGAGCGACGAGTCGGGGCTCTAATGTTAAATATTCATGCGAGGCCCGGTCTAACTGATGTGGCCATTGGCACACGGTTAGAGCACACTCTGTGGAAGGAAGGAAATGTCAAACTGTGAATAAATGAAAGCGGTGAAGCCGTATATTACCCTGCCATTGTGGATTTACTATAGTTGCCATTTTGTCTGGCCACTTCAAACAAATCCCTCCCACTCCCCAATCAATACGCTCAGAAACAAACGTTGAACATATTGCCAAGTTGGCGAAAATCTGGACTGCTCATGTTAGCTTGTTTGGGTTTGTTTCCCAGTCTTTGTATCAAGAGTCTTAAATTCCTCTTTCAATTGTAGAGAGAATAACATTTTTAACATCTAGCTAAACAGAAAATTACCAGTGCAAGGGAAGCAGAGGTAGCCAAACACTTCCCTTAGGTTGTCAATTGGAGGTTGAATGTGGCCCAGCCAGGAAGCTATGAGAACTGCAGCCAGGATACTGGATTATTTCTGGAGACGGACCAGGAACAATTAGGAAGCTGTTAATGCTGTTCTCATGTTTTGTATGAGCCACAAAACGGGGAAGAATTGAGCATGTTGATTCAGATTAGTGTATTGTGCTGCTTGTAGTAATTTTGGTCAGTATGTGGTCTGAATGAGCCTTTTGCAGTTATTAAACAGACATTATCTCCTCACAGGTATCATGTAAATTTGACTTTTCTGAGCTTCGTATCATGTTACAATGTTAAAAGTGTTGCTTTGATATATTTTCATGCATGTTTGAGGGATCCTTGGACCTCCTACAGCAACAATTGAAGATTGCTAGCGCTCACTCCCACAAAGCCCCGCCCATTTCTACAAAGCTCCTCCTCATTCCCCATTAGCAAACACCTGCTGAGCTCATGAAATGAGCTACTGCTCAGCCCAACGCTCCTAAGAACGGTTGTAAGTGGCATAAATGGCGTAAAGAGGAGCATTGTCTACAAAGTTGGCTTGGATTGGCAAAAGGGTTATTAGAGGAGCCATGTTGTGATGACTTCTGATTTTCAGAACGAGCAGGAGCTTCTTAAAGAGACAGAGACCCAATTTCATGTAGGAAATTGAAAGTCCAATTTTGTTTTTAAATTATGTTTGATACAGCAATTATGTAACAACCGAAGGTAACATAGATATTTGACTGTGCAATAAAATAGCACTATGTTCCTGGAAAATGCATAATACTAAGTCTTTGAAGACATTATTGTTATTTTAGTTGATAACTTACACATGCTAATATAAACATACAGAAATGTAACATCATCCATAGCAGTGGAGGCGTTCACAGAAAACTTACAAACTAAGTCATTGGTTTGTGACTTGGCTATATAAATCTTAACAGTATTTTATCAGTTCTGGATGAAGCATTAGCTTTTTCCTACTGGTGTGGCTGTGGTTTGATTTGAAAAAAAAAAAAAAAAAAAAAACAGCTTCTAGCTAACATCTTCCTATGCTAACAGTTTAGTTAGCATAGGTTCCACAAAACCTGTAACATAGCAAAGAAAAGTTTTACTTTAACAAACGCATACCTTTCGGTGTTACGTAAATGGCTGCAGCTTTTCTACAATTTTAATTCTCTGCAAATAACTTTGTCCGTTATCTGTTAACTTATTGACCGAAAGCTTTCACATCAAGTTGTCTGTAAATTGTTGGCATTAAAAACATCCCAAAGTTGCCACAAAAGTCGACTTTTCCAGCTGTTCTTTATTGGTGGCAGCAACAGGATTTCGGGCCACATCTCCTTTGATGATGTGTTCGGCGCCATCAAAAGCGGCTCAGTTGACTCTCCTCAAGGATGTCGATGCACTTGGAGCTCCCCGTTGTCAGCATAATCAATAGAGCTTGTGCCTATGTAGCTGTTGGGGTTTGATTCGTATCGATTTCCACGTCAGTGCCTTCCCTTCCCTTTTTTTTTTTTTTTAATTCTAGAGACGATCCCACTGCCGCCCGAGTCAGAGGAGAAGTTGGCGTGGCTGCTCAGAAATTGTTTTGATGGAAAATTTCGGAGACATCGGTGAGCGGAGAGGAGGGAGAAAGAGAAACGGGTGGGAAAAAAAGGAAAGAAAAAAAAGAGCAAAATATATAATAGAACTTGCTCGCCTCTGAGTGTCCATTTAGAAGAATTCAAATAGAGAGCATAATGTCCGCCGTGCATCATTTGGATGGAATAGGAAATGCTAAATGGCCTCATATTGACAGAAGCACTCTTCCAGAATTCATTTTTATCACACACACTCACTTCCACGCACACACACTCAGATTTCCTCCTGCAGTCTGACTAATGAGGCCTGGGGCTGGAGATGGTTCCATCAAGGAAATACCCCCCTACCCCTTCCTCCTCTCTCTCTCCCGTCCCCTCACCCTCTCTCTCTCTCTCAAACATGCACCTGATTGATAGCAGTGATTTGACTGAGAAAAGGGAAATGGGAAATTGAAAAATGGCGGAGGAAGATTGGAAACAACGCTGCTGATTATAAACTCTGCGAGAGAAACAAAAGGCCCCCTTCTTTCCTCCCTCTGCCTCCTCTCTCGGCGGCGGAGGTAGCAGGTGTGTGTCTGACAGGTGCCTGATTGAGGCGCGCGAGGAGACATTACAACTGCAAACAAATAGATGTGCTTAGCATCCCAGGATGCAGTTAACGTTTTGGGCTGATAGAGGTGATTATGGACGTACGAGCGGAGGCGGCCCGGAAGAGTGGGCCCAGGTGTTTTTGGGGAGAGTCGGGTCTGGAAGGGAGCCGCGTTGTTGTTGCCGAAGATAATAATCCATCCGCACAATTAATGGCATGTCATTACCAAGGTCATCAGCCTTGGGGGATGCACTTAATACGTCTCATATTGTGATAATAGAGTTTCTCTCCGTTGGAGGCACACACGCAGGAGGTGTATGATCACACAGATTTATCATCATCATCATCATCATGAAGAAGAAGAATGAAAAAAAAAAGTATAAAATGAGAACAACAGTCATTAAGCTGCAAATCCACCGAATTACAAAATAACCTCAATTACCTCATTGCCATCAGCTTTTATTTCGGCATTCGCTTTGCAGTCTCTGTTTATGTTCTCATGTTTCAGGTTAGGGAAAAAAACACACACACACACAAAACAATAGCACTTTTATAACACTGGCATAAATTAGCCGCCACCTCTCCGCGGAAAAGCTTTGTATGTTCCATAAACCATGGAGGGAGAGAGTGAGAGAGAGAGAGAGAGGAAGTTGGCCGACGCTGCTGCGGTTTAATATTCTCTGAGAGCTTCCAGACAGTGAGCGGCGGTGCAGCAGCTGTCTCTTGACCCTGCCGGACCCCCACTTACCCCCCCGACCACCTACTCTCTACTGGGGGAGGCTGGAGAGATGACAAGTCTGTCAAAGGCTTCTTCTAATGTCCTAATTACCCCCATACAACCACAAACACCCACACACACACACGTGCGCACACACAAACTCTCAGTGAAAGGGATGCTCGTGTATTTCTGCGCCCAGTGACGGAGCAGATATTGTGCCAAATGGACGCTTTCACATTTTGTAGCGTCACAACCGCAAAACTTCAAAGCGTTTTTTTGGGATTTTATGTGATTGACCAACACAAAGCCGCTCGTAATCACAGCCTTTGTATTCAGCCCCACTGAGTCGAAATTTGTAGAACCAAATTTTGTTGCGATTACTGGTACAAAGCCATTCAGGTTTTTTTCTGTCTCTTCCAGCTTTGCATGTCTAGAGACTGAAATATTTACGCTTCCTTCTTTACACCAAAGTTTAATGTTAGTCAGAACAGATGAAAAGCATCTGAATGTAAAATGTCAGCTGTGGCCACAGATTCTCTGTTAGCCTGGCTATTGCCTCCCAATTCTGCTCAGTTGTGGCCCTTGATTATCTTAACAAAGATATGCTAAGGCAATAAACAAAAGTTCATCAGGACAAAAACAGTAGAATCTTTCCAGGAGCACATAATCCACACTTACTGCTCCATCTGGGATTCCTCCCATTGAGCCGGATTTTCAAACTTTGAACTTTTGAGGAAGTGAACAAAGACGTTCATTAACATCGTCTCATTTGGCTTGGGATCTCTCTATTCGCAATGGAGGACGGTTGTTTCCGGCAAGCTTCATAGCATCTAGCTGGCACGCTACATAAATCATGGCCAGACTCTAGCAAGGCGGTAAAATTTAAAACTTCAGAGTCAACGCCTCCATCTGAGGGTCCAGACGCTGTGTATGACGCAGGACATAGAACAAAGGGATGTTTGGTTGCTAAGCTACAGACTACCCCATTCGAACAATAAACGTCTCTTAATGTAAACCATTTCATTGTGTCCCAGTCTAAAATCCTTTCCAATCCCCCACAGGTTTTCTTCTATTGATGACATGAACATGTGCTGTTTTACAACATAACTCTTCATCAAACTTCTCATCTTTCCGCATGTTCTTTTGTCTTCAGAATTACTTTTTATTTGATTTTATTTCTTTTTACACAGCTGTCAGTATGTTGGATTCATACTGACATTTAGCCACACATAATCTGTATCCTCCCTATTTGAAGAGACGTCTAAATGCATTAGGTTTTTAAATATGAGTATCACAGCAAGGTACAAATGCATGCCAAACACTTAAATTGTATATTTGTTCTGTAAAAGAAAAAACATCCATTTTTTCCCCCCCTTTCACTTGAGAATTATTCAGTACTTGGTGTTTGTCCCCTTCACAAAACCCCCATAAAAATGCATTAACTTTCCTGATCATAATGTGACAAATATAGAAAGTTTGGAGTATGAATACTTTTTGCACGGGGAGGTGCTGTGAGCAGAAATGTTAACAGACGTGTGAACCCCACCACCCAAAAAAAAAAAAATCGCACAAGAACCCCTCCAGAGTATTGTGAAATTCCCACGCAGGAGACCCACGCCACAGGCGTGGGGCATCGCAGTTTTTCACCAGAATAGCAGAGATTCTTCCCCTCAAGAATTCATCGCGGGTCTTTGATGCCAAACACTGTGCGATCATTTTGATCCCACTTGAATCGCAGCATCGGTTTCTCCCCAGTTCTCCCTCCTAAACCTTCTTTCAACAACTGAGGCCGAGTCGGGGGGCAAAAAAAAGAAGAAAAACTCGCAACAAATAAATAAACAAGAAAAAAAAAAAAAAAGAGTATTTTGTGGGGATTTTGAGTCGGCTTCTGCTTCTGAGGGGGGAGAGACATGAGAAAGTTGCAGCGTCACCTGAAATAGATCGCGATGTGTCACTTCGCCAGGGGTTAAGCTTTGCCTCGGATTTAAGCGGGAATCTCTCCGCTGCTGCCGCTGCACTTTAGTCTCACTCAGCCTGTCTTGTTAACATAACAGAGTGGATTACTGAGCCTGCGACGAAGAAAGGGGAACTCTGTTTACCTCCCATCAAAAAAAAAAAAAAGAAACAGAAGAAAAAAAACAGCTGCTTGCTGATTTATAGACCTTTAAAGTCGCTTCATTCGTCACAATCAGCGCCACTTAATTGCGTGTCACGTTAACGTTCTTCCTGCCTCGTTTTACGTTGGATTGAGACATTTTGCCTGTTGGGGAGGGCGTGTTGTTTCATCACGTTACCTTGTGATAAATGTGCCAACCCGAATCCCAAGCACTGACAGCTTTTTAAAAAAAAAAAAAAAAAAAAAAAAACAGTTTTACTTTGAGTATCAGGTGGAGCTTGGCACCTATCATGTGAGAGCGTGCAAAGCAGCAGCTTGGCATCGTGAGTTGTCGGAAATGTGCGAGAGCGTTCCCTTTTTTCCGCACACTGCAACCTAAGCAGTGGCACTGATGTCACTAAAGGTTGTTAATAACTCTGTGTTATTTTTGTTTTTTATCAACTGTAGACAGCAAATGACTCACTTATGATCCTACCCCTCTACCGTTTTCAAAGTCAATCAACTAAAAGGAACATGGACACCAAAACAATTTCAATATATCCACCTTTTTTTTCAACTCCTGCCATTTTTCAAGGATTTCCCCCTTAATCTCCCAACATGAAGGCTCTCTTCGGCTGCACATGTCCCTCTGGCTTTCACACTCATTCAAGCCAGACATCGGACAAAGCGCATCACATTAACAGGAAGCAATTACCCACCTCTGAGGGGATGTATGTAAAATCTCCTTTTTGTTCCAGTTTATCGAGCAGAAACATGCTTTGCGTCTCCTGTAAGCCTACCTGATTATTATGTCCTGATTGACTCTGGGGAGAGTTAATCTGAGTATTCCCACTTGTGTTCGCAGGTGAGCGTGTGTTTGGATCTCTCGTTGCCTGTTTAGCCTGGTTTTAGCGGCACGTGCGCGCTCTGATAGCAATAGCTTATTGAACCTTATTAATGTCCTGTACCGTAAACGGGGAACCTCGGGGTTTTTCAAGTGAAATTCAGTTAAAAAGATTGTAATCAGTTATTATCTTATCTGCAGTAGGTACCACAAAGGCAGATGAGAGAATAGGGCCACGATTAACATTCTTAGGTATATCTTTTGTGGTAATGGGTTTCACCCTTTTTTCCTTTTTTCCTTCAAAAGTGCCATTCAGGATAATGTTGGGAATATTAGAAAATGTCTAATAAATTTCCCAAAGATTTGTGGGCTGCACACCCACAAAGTGAATATCCCGGTACATCACACCCCAGGGTTTCCCTCATAACACCTACGAGTCTCAGTGGTCAGGGCACCAAGGCGGTCCGCCATCATTGCATCAACTGTAAAGCTAGCTCAGTCTGTCTTTACTGTTGCTGGTGGGTAAAATTAAACAAAACAACTATTTAAAATGAACAAACAACGCTTAGCCTGGTGGGGCGGCAAGCAAAGCCTGGTGGCCCGCCAGGCTTACAATGTTGTTCTACAGTGTTATTGGATCTAACTCTGGTGGCTGTGGATGCCATTGGAGGACAGCGAACTATTGCCACTGTTTGAGAAATTAGTTTGATACTCAGCTTGTACATTAAAACAAATATTCATGGACCACAATCTATGAATGCTTGAGGCCTTGTCCAAAAATTACATATGACTCCTATTTTATCAGAACTAACACCAGTTATATATAAAATAATATACAAAGTGGAAACCATTCTGGCACTTCTGCAGAACTGAACATCCAAGTCCAGTAACTCCATAACTTCCACAACTCCATTCTTGTGAGTTCAGGCGATCAATGCCAAGAAAAACGGATAGTGCTTCTAGACTGTCCACTTTGGAAACTCCGGTCAGTAGCATGTCAAGAAAGCATTGCATCTAGGCAATATTTTGGATGTGCTCTATGGAAAAATTCACGATTAGGCTGATTTTGACAAATAATTTAAAATAAATAGATGCCTTAAGATGCTCCAGGTGGAACCGTGTTATATGGTTCCTCACGTTTCGAAATATTTGCTTTAACTTTTACAAAGTCGGGCTGTAGCTGTTGACCAAGTCATTGTTCAATCTTTGGCATAGAGGCCGCTGGGTGCTTTGCATGTGACTTAAAAGCCAGGAACTCTACTTTTATCTATTGTTTGGCGATTACCATTAAAGCTTTAAAGGTCTCAGAATGGCTAAAATACCCTGTAGCATATATTGCACAGAGCACATTGGTAGAATTCTGTTTTTTATATGACAGAAAGGACGAAAACCTGTTGTGTTAGTGTCCTAGTATGTTATAATGAATAGTAAATGTTTTTGAAATTACATTTCAAAAAAGAAATTGTCCACAGACACTTGCAGAGAAACTCTCGTTTGTGTGCATCTGCCTGTATTGACGTCCACATCATTGACACGCCTGATCATTCTGAAAACTTCATGACATCTAAACAAATCCGATTTGATTGCTTGAAAATAAGAACACTCTATGGTTTACAACATGAATCAGAGCAGCCGTAAATCAGCAAAAAGCCAGACTGAAAAGACTTAAGTTCAGGAAGCTAGCACCCACTCGAGAGTCGAGAAGGCAAATATATATGCCACGTATGCTGCCACAGTATGTAATTCTGCCAAAACATGGACATATGAAGCTTTGCTAAATCTTCCTGGAGGCACAATATTTATGATTAACTCTGAATAACACTGATAAGGACTTAAAGAGAGTTGTGCAGAGGATCAATTATCTGCGCTGCATGCGCTTCAGATGTTAGGATGGCTTGTTTTTCATTTTTTCTGTGAGGTCATGCTTTGATCAATAGAAGCAGCGAGAAGCACATGTAGACGAACTAAAGAGAAAGAACTGCTTAAGTTAATGATGTACATATGGTGGATATTTCAAACTCAATTTTTCACCATCTCCAGAATGACTGGCAGCAACAACTTCTCTTTAAAGATGGTTCCGATGTTCTTCTTTCGTAGCATTGGGGCAAAGACACACACACACACACATGCATACACACACACTTTATAGCTCCAGGCCAGAAATTACCAGAGCTCCTGGTTTTACAGAGGTGATGCTCAGTTAATCAAGTGGATTTGATTAGCTGGACTTGGCTGCTTTTTCTTAATTCTTAAGTGAAGCAGTAAAAATAAACCCCTCGGTATTCCCCCTCTTCTTCTCTCGGAAAGAAAAATGGCATGGTTTAATTTGTCATTGGTTTTTATTTGTCTAAAGTTGTATTCACTGATATTTTTTTCTGAGACTAGGTGAAGTCCCTTATGACTGAAATTAATACTATTTCAAAAATATAAACAAATCTGTATGTTTTATTAAAACCCTACATTGTCTTACCAGTTATTTCTTTTTAAAGACTTTAATTTCTCATATTTGTTCATACTGTTGAGTTGTCCCTTTTCTTAAAGTACATAAACAGTAGCATTTCCCTCCCCCGGTGATCATGGCTCCAAGGATTACTCCTTGCATAAATAAAATGTACAGTTTTTGAGAGTAATGTTTTTTTCTTTTCAACCTGGTCATAAAATAGTTTAAGAGGGGTTTGGTTGAATTTTTAAATGAAGCAACCAGGAAGGTGGGTTACTTTGAAGAACTAGACAGTTACCAACGTTGGTTAGCTAACGTCTGTTAATTGCTGTGATCAAATTGTCCAAATTTGACACGAAGCTCACGCATATGACGTTAAAGCCTTCGCCACCAGTTCCAAACAGTACACATGTTCTAAGAAAGATAAATGACACGGATTGAGGTGGAATGTAGAAAGAGAATGAGTGGCTTTGTCAAAAACATCTTGAATGAATGTCGCAATAGGCTTTAGTTTGAAGAAAATGTTTAGTTTTTAAAGTGTTTAAAAGTTCAGAATTAATAAGTTGCTAATGTAAAGTTGATTTTGTTTTGAAATCACCTGATGTAATTCACACAGAGCTAGAGAGGAATCATGTGATCTTTACAATCAAAACAAAAATCAACATGAAGAGATTTTTATTCAGTGTTGTTTCAAATTGCCGAGTGAAGATAAAAACTTTTTTGTTGTTGTTTTTACAGGGAGATATGTTTATCCTTGTTAAAGCTATGGTTAAAGCTAAAGGAGTGATTTTTACTCCTAATCACAAGAGATAGTATTTTTAGTGTAATTTTATTCATTTTTGGTTAGGGTTAGTCCAAACTCAAAGACTTCTTCTTGCTGCTTCTAATCGACGTATTCAAGGGAGGGCTGTTTGCACTGTAAATTAAAAAAAAAAAAAAAAAGTAAATTTTAATGTAAACTTTAAAGTGTTTAGCACCGAAAAGGAGTTACTTGAAGTGCTGAAAACTATTTTCCTTCTTCTTTTTTTTTTTTTTTGTTGGGTAGTTCTGCTATGGTTTGATCAGTTTCCTTTGTGAAACCAAGCTGACCTCTGAAGTCGCCCGTGTTTATTAGGTCCACACTGCGGGAGCTCACGTCTCGATCTGATTGAAGAGGGGGAGAAAAAAAAGTTTAAAGCCCACCTCTGATCCCTTCTAATTAAATGAAAACACAGTGGGATACCCGCAGCAAGACTGCGTTCTTCCAACCACGTGCGCAAACACGGTTTTGAAGGTAACCGATGTGGGTGTTCTCAACAGGGGAAGCAACACAGAGCTCCAGCAATCCAACATCCGTCCTCTTGTGCAGCGCAATCGCACACCAGGATGACATGCAACACGCTGCAGTTCATGAGCATAAATAAGCAAGGGAATGTTTTACCTGAAAGAGGGAACTTTAATTCAAAGGCATCACTCCAGCACTGTGAAGAAATGTTGCCTCATTAGTGTTACCCCACTGCTTCTACTGAGCAGCAGTCATGAAGGGAGAGAGAGAGAGAAAGAAAGAGAGAGGCAACGTGCCACTCTTACCCCACCGACATCTCCTCTCCTGAGATCTTAGCATGCCTCAGCAGCTCAGAAATACCGCACATTGTTATGGAACCATTGGCATGGCTGCAGGTTTAACGGAGACGCTCAAATGCCAAGAATCCGGCCTTTTCAAAACACCCGCAACGAGCCAGGCTCCAGCAGGTAAATGCGACACAACTGCTGTTGGAGTGCTGCTTTGCCGCCGCCACTAGCTCATTGTGCAGAGCGGGGCGGATGATGAGCACCGGGGCGACGTTTGGATAGAAGGGAGAGAAGGTGAGGAGACAAGGACGGTCATCATTTGGAGGAGGGCTGGCTGCGCCTGCTTTCATCCGGCGTGATTGACGGATTGGAGCAGCGGGGCTCGCTTGAATGCCGTCACACGCATTCCTCTGGAAATCTGTCTATCAGTATTGGCTAAGCAGAGCGACAGCCATGACATCTAATCACAGGCAAGCTGGCACCTCATAACGTCTACCTAATGTGCTGCAGGTACAGAGAAGCGGAGGGGGAAAGCGGCCAACACGACCGCAACCATTACCAGCGCTATTAATAGCCCCCTTTGAGGCCACTGGCAGGAAGTGGATCATACCGAGGGGTTAGAGATGGAGTCCCCCACTCCATCTCAAGCTCCTGTATTTAGACATAGGTCTCCGTTGACAAGATTAAACAATGAGGTGTCCCAGTATCTGGGTGATGCATTTTTCTGGGTTACACTTCTGACAGAGTAACATAAAAAGAGGGCAGAGAGACCACACGTACAAGATGATAATGAGTCATTTACATAATGTTGCTACAACATTATAATTACCTGGCAATTAAAGCGGCTCAAAAGCCTCATTATGGGCTGTCCCGAGGCCTGGTGAGGCTGGGACAGGCTCGGGTTGGACTGTCAACCACTCTGTGTCTTTTGCCTAGATCACCCATAGGCCTCATTATGTTGAGTTACAATGCTTTAACCGCAAACCCCAATGATTTAATGTGATAGATCAGCACAAGGTAGTGCAGAAAAGTGTGAAGACGAAGGAAAAGGATTGCTAGGTGTGAACGTTTGTTCACAAATAAAAATCTTTAGTTCCTGTCTGTTCACAGACTTCAAACTGATTTCTCTAAATAGAATTCAGTGGAATCTATTACACCAATGGTCCATTTGTGTTTAAGCAAATATCAGTATCAATGCTTCAGTGAAGGCCTATTTGGTTTGATAGACACCAAATAAGACCAAGGCAGACAGGTCACAGATACAGTTGTGGGAAAGTTAAAAAAAGCGAGTGTTTTTTAAAATTTTTTATTAAGGTTTTATTTTATCCAACATTTGATAGTGAATTGACAGGAAAGTGGATAATGAAAGAAGGGGGAAGACATGCGACAAAGGCCACCAGGCTGGGAATCAAACCTGCGACAGCTGTGGTTAACCCCTGCGCCACCACAAACCCACAAAAGCAAGTTTTGTTTAAACAACATTCAAAGCTTGAAACAGCTCAGAATATTCTTCAAATGCGTCATTCATAAATTGAGCATATGGAACAACTGCATACCTACCAAGACATGTAGTGTTGGTTAGAAGATCCAGTGGTCTCCTCACTCCTGTATCTTACCACCATCAGTGTGTGAATGTTGTTGTGAATGAGTGTAGTGTAAAGCGGTCCTCTTGACCAGATAAAGCGGCATACACATACAGACCTGTACCATTTGTCATTTACAAGGTCATCCACCGAAACATGGTAACAGTGGAAGAGATCCACTACTACCATCAGGTGGAAGAACCACTTTGGACAATACAACTATTAGTCATGCAGAACATACATAACCTTCATATCAAAAGCAAAGTCATTAGAAGTCCTATTTAAAGTTTCTCGCATGACATGTTGGGGTACGTCAGTGTGGAAGAAGGTTCTATGGTTCAAGTTACCCTACAAGCAGGAGCCGGACTGTAGACGTATAAGCCAAAGCCACGATGGAACGCTTTTGATCAGCATGCTTTAGATTGACCTAAATCCAACTGCTAAAAATAAATTCATGTAAACTTTTGATCCTATATTATTGAGTTTGAGCTATGTTTGCAAAGATCAGTTGTTAGAAGGCAAAGCTAACATAGACCCAAAAGGCATATCTGAAATGTTGAAAACCATGTGTCCCGTTTGGCTCTACTTTAAATTACACCAGGTGGAATTATAATAAAATACACAGACATTTGAGGTTTTTAAGGTGTACAATACACAAAGAAACAAGGGCTACGAATACTTTTGCACTGCATTGTATCACCCAATAGGAGTAAAGTTTTTACCCAAACTTGAACCTTGACGAAAGGCAATACTTCATCCGCTGAAGTACTGCAGCAGACACGGGCGATGTTTTGAATTTCTTTTCCATTGTGTGAGATTTGTCAGTTTCTTCAGTCCAGAGGGACTTTGTTGACACACCGAAAAACCCCCACAAAAGGACATAACAAGGACACGTGTCATACCTTACACCCTTATTATACCTGCGGTGACAAGTGAGACGAGCAGCCGCTTCAACATACTACCGCGCATTAAGCTCGGCTTCCCATTGCTCACACTCTTAAGTCAAAAACCGCTAACATCTCGTGTGAAGTGTCAACGTAATAAAGCATCGCGTGTGAAATATAAGGATTTGGACGTGCGTGGGTGGTTCGCAGAGGACAGGGGGGGCTCTTCATGAATGGCAGGCGATGAATGATGAAGCTGTTCCCGAGGGTGCAGAGCCCTGAGCTATGCTGCAGGGACTCGGGAACACGGCAGTCTTCCATGCCCTGTGAGATGCCAGTTTGGGTGGGCACCGTTCCGAATGGGTGCCCTTCTCTCCAGATACGCTGCCGGGTCCCCAGGGGAGAGTCTACAGGCTGTGGCTGCTCCACAGTAGGGGTGGCTGGGAATCTCAATCAGGGACATGAGTGGAGGCAGAGTGGGTGGAAAAAAAATTAAATAAATAAATAACAAAAAAAAAAAAAAAAAAACAACAACAAAAAAAAAAATCAGTCCTTAGGTTCATTGTGTTTATATTTCTGGAAGAAAGCGGGGAAAGTGGCTCATTATATTGAGATGAAACACGGTCTCCGGTTCACTCTGAACTCTTTTTGTGTGTTTTCTAATTGGTGAAAAATTGCACAATAACAGGACTTGGATTTTTATCGATTTTAACATGCTTTTTCTGCAATTATGAAAAATATATTAAAAAAAGAATTAAATATGGCTCTTTGCTTGCAGGCTGTCTACTTACAACCTTTCTTTTTTTCTCTTTCTCTCTCTCTCTCTCTCTCATCCTCGCCTGCGCTGCAACAACACAGGAGCTGCTGAAACCGTGACAGGTACTACTTCTTCCTTCTACCTGCTGTTCATTTGGAAGCGCTCGCTTCTGTGCGTCTGTTGATTGGCTGTCCATCCCAGTCTGTTCATCTGTCCGTATTTACACGCCTGCTTATGCTGTGTGTTTATTTTCGAGACGGTTTAGAAAGCCTTGCATTTGTTGTCTTCCTTTAAAATCAACCTTTGGCCACATAGTGTAATTAATTAGTTTGAGTTCCTCTCACGTGTTTCTTAGTTGTTGTTGTTGTTGTTGTTTTTCCTTCTCAATGTTCTAGCAGTAACGCTCCTCTAACCCAGTTCTTTACCGTCTCCACAATGGTGTTTGTCCGCTCTGTTTGCATTCGTAGCCGATCGTTACCACTTGTGGCATCGGGAATGTGTTTCACTGTCTGCTGTTTGTTTGAAAAGAAACAGAAAAACAGCTGTAATTCATTACGCAATTACATGTAGCTGCTTAATGGAAAGTGAACCTAAATGACTCTGTTTCCCAGGGTAAGTAATGCTGATGGCCTCTCTGGTTCTCCATTAGATTTGGGAGCCATTCGTTTTCCAGAAGCCACTGCTTCTTATCGAATTATGTTTGCCCTAAACTCCTGGGTCAAACGTAGTCCTGAAGTTTTTCCTGACTGGAACAAAAGCGTCGAAAGTAGCAACAGCCGGCGTTGAAAACAATGCAACGCGTCCAAACTCAAATTTTTATCTGGTTATTTACAGTAGTGTCAAACATCCATATTGATTGAATTCTATTATTTCTGACCAAAGATGCTGTCTGTCCTCAATTGTTTTATTTTATTTTTTTTATATATGTTAGGATCTCTTTACGTGGACGTAAGATAAAAATATTTAAGGGCATAAGAGTAAACTTTATTTGCTTATTTGTTGACAAACTACTTCATCCAGAGTGTTAAATATTAGCAAATACAAATATTAACATAAGTGCTATAGAATTTATGTTAAAAAAATAAAGACATGTGTGATATTATGAGTAACTTCAATGTAAATATAATATAATATGTACATGGAAATATGTTAATCTCAAAATAAATCTACAAATGAATTCATAGTAAACCTAAACATCGACATTCACAGTTGGATGTTTTAATATTTAAAATGTATAATATATGTACAATGTATTGTATAACAGGTGTAGCATTTCCAGTGTACAGGAAATATAATACGTAAAGTGAGTTTTAGTTGGGATGTTACTGAGGTGTTTTTTGTTTTTTTTTTGTTTTTTTTTTATATATCAATAATCGGGGAATTAAAGTTGAATGTTTTGTCCAAACTTTCCCAAATTGTGCCAGAAATTACAAGCTGAATTAAAAAAATAAAAAAAAAAGAAAAAAGGTCAAACTGCCTCACGCGTCAGAACCCTAAAAAGTAATATGAAGTGACTGATTCTTCATCAGAGCAAACTGAGCTTTTGCATATTGTGGCATGAGGAGTTCACGCCACTGGAAAACTTTAATGACATTTGTGACATTGACAAATGATCCTACCGTATTAATAACTTATTGATCCATATCTTCATGTCATAGAAACTGCAGTTTCTATGACATGTTTCTAAACAATATTATTACAGAGGGCAATAAAGATAAAGGTATTTTTGAAGCATGTGTGTTTTTCACAGTATCCATGTTTACCACACTCGCCATCATACACAGAGAGCTTTTAGGTAGAAGTGAAGAGATGCAGACCGTGGTCAACAAATATTGAAGCATTAAAGTGTCTAAACATTTTTTATATATCTATAACAATGGGCTTACTTGAGAAGAAAAAGTGTTTTGGCGAAGTCTTTCTGACCACAGACAGGTGTAAATTTTTGAGTCATTATATCTTCCTGTAACTCTAGTTCTAAAGACGATGAGAAGGGGTTTTCTGTGATGTTTCATGTCTGAGATATGAATAAAAAGCATGCGGAAACTTCGATTTTGATACACTAGTGCGCGGCTAAATGTGAAGTAAATGTTTAAATTACTTGTTATGGGTAAATTCTGACAGACGTTTCTGTAGTCACAGAGTCTCTCTTCAACACCGTCGGCAATATGAGGGGAAAATGATTGTGGTTGACAACATAAATGTGAACTTACACTCTTCGTGTAAAACCTCCCACTGGCTCATTGAGCGCAGTGGATAAAAGTCAGCAGTCCGACCTATACTTCCAGTTTCAGGAGGTAAAATCAATGGCTATAACCACATTGGTGCTTTTATTCTGTAGTGTGAGAATAATCCATAAATCAGGCAGCCAGGCCCAGTTTTGTAACAGCCACTGACATTTGGATTTTAACATACAGCTACAGTGCTGTAAAGAAAAAAAAAAAGTTTGTGCCCCAACAGATTTTTTTCTGGTTTTCTTTTTCTTTGTCATCAAACTAATTTTAATATCAATGACAGATATTAGCACGAGTCAATATAAAATAAAGTTTTTCAATGCTAATGTAATTTATTCATCACATAGATACATATAGAGTTGTTTGCTGTGCGGCAACAACAACAACTAAGCAGTTGCAGCAACTGGTAATGGTATTTGTAGACCATTCGGTTAATTCAGTCATTAGTCGGTGTTCTGGCAATCATTGTCCTGCTCCATAACCCAAATGAGGTTGAGTTTAAAGTCATAAACGGATAACTAAACAGAGACTGTTCTGCTGCAGGATTTTCTGACAGAGCCGTCTCTGGCCAATCATCCAGGTCTTAAAGCAGCAACATAGCACCAGGACATTACGTCGCTACCATCTCATCTGACTATTGATCGATATAATGCTTTTTTTTTTTTAGGAAGAGTGAGATCGAGGCAACATTTGTATTTCCTGTATTTTCTCAGGTTATCTTTACCTTATGAGCTGTTTAAAAAACGTTGAAGTGTGACAAAAAAAAAAGCGAAATCAGAACAACTCTGGGACGCTGGGGCAAAGAAAATTGACCACAGTACTGTAACTTTGTTATAAAAAGGCAAAGTAACTAATTGGTGCCTTTTTCTGTGCGGAGACATTAATACATACAGTATAGTTGAAAGTTGTGTTGTGTAAAATTACTGGCATTTATAATTTGGTCAGACATTTGACTTTAGTCTGCAATTAGAAATTTTTTTTAAAAAACCTACTACGCAAGAATTTTTGTCAGATTTGTGAGGAATTTAAAAAAGAAGTGCGCTTTTAATTATTATTACACAGGAGCAAGTTTGGTTAAATATGATATGAAATTTGGAAATAGAAAAAAGAAAGTTTCATCTGGAAATTAAGTCAAAATCAAAGTGATTTTCTAATATTTATTTTCGCTTGATTAAATTGCGACACGAGTTGCAAGCCGTGATTTGAAGTGGCACGCAATAATTATATGATAATGAAACTGAACTTTTAATTTTTGCAGCACATTTTAAAAAAAAACTTAACATTTCTCTTGTGTAGTTGTGTTGCTGCAAATGTTGAGTTCCTCTCAGAGTGTTTTTGGTCAAATTACCATCACACCTTCCTCATCCGTGAACACGTTAAGACGTCGTTTCATCTCGGCTGAGAAGAGGCGGGATCACAGGAAGAGGAATGAAAAACTTTATGTTGTTAACGCCTGTCTGTTTTTTTTCTTGAGAGGGCACGACTGCTGCCGCAGAGAGCGCCGACTCACGGGAGAGAAATCAAGGAGTTGGAGGGGTAGGGGGTGTATGGAGAGGGCGTTGGATGTCCCGCATTTTGCTGCCCGCCTTTCATGTCTTTTGATGTGAAAACAAGAGAGAAAAGTTCAAAGAAGCGAGCCAACGCGATTCAAAAGGTGCCGGTCTCTGAATTTCTGATGGAGGAGCCAATCCGCTGAAAATTTCCAGATTTCGTCAACTTTTTTCTCTGAGAACGGTTTGGGTGTGTGTGTGTGTGCTGGGGAGGGGGGGGTACAAAGGGGGAAAGTTGGAGTTCTGGTGCCGTTTTGCATTCTGAGTACGGCTGATGAGCCGCGCCTCCGTGCCAGACTCCTTTCGCCAGATTGTACATCCCCTCGGAGAGTGCACAGACTTTTTGAAGGTCTGTATTTTCCTCAGACTGTTTCATTCAGTATGTTGTGATGCGGGAACAGGAGGGCAGCCATGTGTAGAGATACAGGCACTTTACTCTCCCAGACAGCTGCTGGAATGAGTGTGAATTTATCAGCCAGTCATCTGTGCTCTATCTCTGCCCACTACCCCCCTCCTCCTCCCACCACCATCATCCCCCACCCACCACGGAGAATTAATGACTGCCTCTCCTCATTTGCACCCAATCATGACCAGGATGCCGAGGCAATTGAAAATGTTTACTTCAATTGCGAAAACCCTCCATGTTCCACAAAGTGGCCTGTTTTCACTTTGATGGGATTGCTAATCACAGCGACGTTATTTATGTGTGTTTTGAATTGGAGATGAGCCGAGGCTGGGATGTTGGAGGGGTACCAACCTTGCTTGGGGGCTGCTAAAACCTTATGGAGAATTTATCTTTTTTTTCTCTCTCTCTCTCTCTCTCTCTCTCCCGGTTCTCTGTCTCTCAGTTCAGCAGATTGGGAACAGAGTAACCTTGCTTTGAGGCTGGTCTGTTGCTGTTTTGACTGCCAAATATATTGCTCTTAGTGCGATGAAATAAAATAGACATCAAAACTACTTTTTTTTTTTTTTTTTTTTAATTCTCCTTATATTGCTTTCCGGCTCATCTTCGGCAGTATTCATTACGAGACGCAGGGATTTCGAAGTTGAAATTGCCGCATGCTTTACCAAAAAAAATAAATAAGTGTTTCAGAAGTACTGGAAAGGTTTGTCTGTATGTTATTAACATACAGACTCAATTGTAAATATGAATCTTAATCATGTTTTTTTTTGTCATATTTATTAGTGTTTTGGATACAGTGTGTACAAGTCAGGGTAGAAGTTTCTCATCAGTATGAATGTTATATTGATTTTGGGCTTTCAGTGACTTATTTGAGCCAGAATAACAACACAAGAGACAACCTGGAGTAATTTATAAAAATATATTTTTCTTTGATTCAAGCTTGTTCAGCATCATGAATGCAGGCTCAGATGTACCCATGCCTACAAAGCCCTACTAATATGTATCTAATATTTAGCACATGGCAGAGAAACCACACACTTTTTGTACCTATTAAAAAGATTATCTGATTTGATTGCTTCTATTCTCATAGCACCAGTATAATTTTGAACATGGATACTGGTTCTCCTGCAGCTTCCAGTCTGAAAGTTACTGTTGATGGTGCCTAGGTTTTTTTTTACCCTAAAATAATAAGCATTTTGGGCCAAATGAGACAGTTGGGTGTTCATGTTGAGCAAATGATCCCAAATCAAAGTTGATCTTGAGACAGACAAAGCTGACTAACTTCTACCTCCTTTATCAGTCCGGTACTCAAATCTTTTTATCTGAGACAAGAAGCCGACCAGTTTAAATCAATTTGACCAATTTTTCTAAAAAAAATAAATAAATATCAATTATCAAACCAGACTTAAGCTGTTGATGGTTACAAAAAATGAAGAGCCCACTGCACTGAACCCCACTGGAGACCTCCTGGTTATTCCACCAAATATTGATTCCTGAACTCTTCCTGAGTTCAAACATTAATATTGCTGTTTCTAAATTAATATGAACTGGTTTTCTTTGCATTACTTGGGGTCTGAAAGCGCCATATCTTTTTTGTTATTTCCACCATTTTTCATTTTCTGCAAATAAATACAAAAGTTTTGCTTGGAATTTCGGAGACATGTTGTCAGTAGTTTATAGATAAAAGAACAATGTTCATTTTGCTCAAACATAAACCTTCTAGTTTATGTTTGAGTTTATGTTATCTTATGTTTATGTTATCTTTAGTTTCAGAGAAACTGATCATTTTAAGTGGTCTCTTAATTTTTCCAAAGCTGTATGTGTCTATTAAGGTAATGCTGTGTAATTATTCAATCCAGACAAAGTTGAATAACTGAAAGAACTGTTCAAATTGATACATAAAAATTAATATACATAAAGACCAGAATCTTACTAGTTCCAAAACAATTTATAAAAAAGATTATCAGTAATAATAATAATAATATACTGAACAAGACAATAGCATAAAAAAATACTGTCCAGTTACTAGAAATTCGAAAGTTCACAGAGTCAGATATATTATTGGAAAATGCATGTGGACGTCTCACTAGAACAGGAACTGCCCAGGTGAAAAATTAATATACCAAGTATGTTAAATTTTAACATACTTGAGCATACTTTAAGTCAGACTAATCAAGAGTATACTTCAAGTTCATTTAGGATTAGTTAAGTTAAAGTGTGACATTTTGGAACAACTAATTTTGTGCCTAGTGTACTTTAATAGTGTTTTAATTGTATTAAAGCACAATTTCAAGTGTACCAAGTATACTTGGACATACTTTTGTTGGACAACTTAAGTTACACTTAAGTGTACTTTAAGTATATTGCTTTTTATGTAAGGCTGCACAGTGGCGCAGTTGGTAGCACTGTTGCCTTGCAGCAAGAAGGTCTGGGTTCGATTCCCGGCCCGGGGTCTTTCTGCATGGAGTTTGCATGTTCTCCCTGTGCATGCATGGGTTCTCTCCAGGTTCTCCGGCGTCCTCCCACGGTCCAAAATCATGACTGTCAGGTTAATTGGTCTTTCCAAATTCTCCCTAGGTGTGTGTGCATGGTTGTTTGTCCTGTTTGTTTCTGTGTTGCCCTGCGACAGACTGGTGACCTGTCCAGGGTGAACCCTGCCTCTTGCCCGGAACACAGCTGGAGATCGGCACCAGCACCTCCCGACCCCGTTAGGGACAAGGGTGAAAGAAAATGGATGGATGGATGGCTTTTTATGTAATAAAAACGTGCTTGATTAGTTTATTTTGAGTGCACTATTTTTGTGATTGAATTACATTTAAAATATACTTAAGAATGTATTTTAAATATATTGGCATTACATATTTTATATATTAGTAGTGTGATTGCAGGATGGTCCAAATACACTTTTGGTTTATTATTATTGCGAATGAAGTAACTTTTTAGTTACTTAATGTCTTTAATTATTCTGCTTTGCCACTTTGTACATTACATGCTTCATACACACTGCAGTACTACAAACACATCAGGGTACCAGAACACAGAAGGATCAATTGCAACACTTCACATGTAAAGTTTTACTTTACATGTGAAACTAATTACATTGTGCTTTCAATATATTACCATTTTGGTAACACTTTATTTGATGGGGTGTACATAAGACTGACATGACACTGTCATCCACCTTTTAAAGCAACTTCTCATTAAAAGTGTCATTATTTACCGAATGACACTTCATGATACCTATTGGTGTATTCCTAACAGGTGTCATGTTTATGACAGCATCATGTCAGTCTTACGTATACCCACATTTTTCAAGAGTACATTGCCAATATACTATCACAGAATTGTACAAATTGTCAATACATTCCAAATTTAAAGGCAACAGCCTAATGAAAATTAGCACAATAAAACAACAGGTACACTTCAGAGGAAATGTGAAAAATATTTCACCAAGGACAAAGTATTGTTTTAATTCAGCATCACAGTATTACTCAGACAAACTGACATTTCTTCTTCCTAAGAACAGTAAGAACATTCCCATTAACTGCACTTTACAGAAACCCACAAAAAAGAACAATAGAGCAATTAAACAGAGAAAACAGAGTACAGAAAAACAGCAAAGAAAAAAGTATGACTTACAATTTTAAGACGTTGTGGACTCGCTATGTATGCGGCATCACCAGAACCCATGATGATTGAGACCGGACGCCTGGAGTGGAAACAACATTTCTGGGTGTCTTCTTTGCCTGTTTATGTTAGAAATAGTCAGCAACATCATAGAATCAATTGATGTTGGCATTAACTATGAAGCTGTTTTAAATGTGGACTTAAGGGAGACAAACTACTTTAAAAGCTTTCCATCCATGATCTGAACACGCTGATCCTTGCAGGGTGGTGAGGGGGGCTGGTGGGGCCCATCTGCAGCAGTCATCAGATGAGAGGCAGGGTTCGCCCTGGACAGGTCACCAGTCCATCATCACAGCGCCCTGAAAGTTAACAACAAATAAAATGCATGAAAGAGATATGGTAGATTAACAAGGGGAATAGAATCTGTCCAATTATTTTCAAATTAAATCATGTTTATTAAGCACTTAGCGATGGTAACACCAGTTTTTGCTGTTAAAAATGTAGCCAGCTGCTCAGTTTAAAAAAAAAAAAAAGAGCATTGCACCATGGAGAAGATGTGGAGGTTCATCCTCAGAACTCCACATCGTTCTGAGGTCACCCACATTTGGTGATCTGGTGGAGCCTCAGCCTCTTCTGAGACAGGAAAGTTTTTAGGTTTTCTAATTCCTGATCCCTGCCGTCCTCTTTCATCTTCATTTGCTTAGGCTGCAAAAATATGTTGACGATAAAAACAATAATGAACAAGTTATAACAACAACCTCACAATATCAAAGTCTCTTTGCATACTGAGCTTAATTAAAACCAGGTTAGGTTTATGAAGAAAAGCATATTAGGTCGCAACAAACAGCCTCCATGCAGTTATAATATGAAGCTGAATGATTGTTATAGTAATAATCATAAAAGTCACAATAAAATTGCCAATTGTTTCTGAAATCAACGTAAGTTCGTTTATATCTTTACTTAATTCTTTATAATTAAACAAAGATAATTAGCATTTGGAAGCAAACTTACCACCAGCTAAGCTAGCAACACGTTAGCAGCCTTAGCTCCTGTCGTGACCCACATTTCATTTCTATCGGTTCTTGTCCTGTTGTGTTGTCGTCTAACCCGGACTGTGACGTCACCAGCTTGAATTTACCAAAACTACTAACTATTATCAAGGCCGTCTCTACTTTTAATTCAATATTATGCGAGTTAAAATGGCGAATTTGAACAGCGTCTGTTATCTTCTCTGGCTTAATGGCTTTTCTCCTTTTTTTGGCGCTTTAAAAAAAAATAAAAAATGAAAGTGTGCAATACCGCCACCATCTGGTCTGGAGTGTGAACTGGAGCTAGTGCCGTTCAATAACACATCTTCCATCATACATCTGAAAATGGATTGGGTAAAGACAGCTACCGTGTTTTAGTTTACATCGCTCCGAACTGAAGATAGCTGCTACATTTAGTTTTCAGGACAAGTATTGTTTTTGTTGTAGAACCGCTGTCACGAAACCGTCAGTGTTTGATGTTTTGAGGTATTAACACATTATTTACTTTGTTAAACAACATTACATCAAGTTCCACTTTAAGGACTGTTATTTTTTATTCTTTGACATTTGAACAAAAATAGTAAAAGATTATTAAGGCACCTAAAACGGCATACTTTATTAGCTTAAAGTATACACTGAGATGTAATTTAAAACATACTGAAATTAATAATTTAAACTAAGCGTTAAGTGAATTTTAAGTGAATTTTAAAAAATTCTATTTTGAGCATATATTTTGAAATATATGCTCAAAGATATCTTTTAAATATCTTTAAAACATATATTTTAAATATACAGTTGAACAAGTGTATATTTACACTTGAGCAAATACATATTTTGTTCACTTAAAGGATACTTTTATTTCATATATTTCTTAAAAGTGTATTTTGGTATAATTATATTTAAGTATGTATAAAGTTATAATGTCAAAATTGGTACAAGCATGCTTTTAGTATACTTCGTATATATTTATAGGTAGTAAACTTAATACTTAGTATACTTAAAATGTACTTACACAAATGTAAGTATATTTGAAATACACTAATATATTTTTTTCACTCGGGTGCAGCTGCAGAGGAAACAAACCAATGACCAATTTTTCTTATTTTGTAAACTGTCTAATTGTTATTTTGTAAATTGTCTGCGTCACTCACTTTTTAGTTACCTAGCAACGGCATGTTGAGTAACTTGCGCAGCAGCAGTTTTAAGTTTTACCCCCACAATTGCGTTAAAATTTTTTTTAAAAATAGCTGAGCGGAGTGAAAGGAGAAAGTGAATACATCAGATCAAGAGGAAATGGAGGATAAGACAGGAAAACATTCATGTCAAAAGTCTGACCAAATTTCAGATATTTAAAACAAATAAAATGAATCCAAAGTTAATCATTTAAATGAAATGCTTATTTCCTTATATGTGAAAATTGTGAGTTTATGTTTTGTTTACCTAGCTGACGAGCAGGTAACACAGCAACAGGTGGGGGACAGCACTGTTGGTTTTTCCTCCAACAGTTTCGTCTTTGCATTATATCTTTATTTTCTCTATTTATGTTTTTTGTTGCTTGTGTTTTTTTAATTTTCTTTGAAGATGCCAGACAAGTAATTAAGTTGATCAGGCTTAAGGTGAAACTTCTTATCAAATTAGTCCTACTTAAGCTTTACTGAGCGAATCAGCGCATCCTGGGCGTCACAAAGAAATAACTGTCGCCAGAAGGTGACCTTTATTTTTGCTCGTAAATTGAAAGCAAATTTAAATAATTTTCCATTTGTCGTTCTAGATCTCTGACCTTATCCAAAAATCAAAACCTGGACTTCTTTTTAAACGACGCAATTCGAAATGAATTGATTAAACGAAATCTGATGTATGAAATGAATGTTTAGCAGAAACGAATTAAAGCCCATTATGAGGCGACAATAAACTTTTAATTGCCTACATTGTGTCCTCTGACTCCTAATTGTTTCTCTTTTTTTTTTTTGTACCTATTACCCTTCTTTTGTCCTGAACCTGAGGGGTGGCAGAGGACTGGAATAAAATGGGTAGTTCATTGCATCAGACAGGTCTGAGGAGCTTTTCTCCACAGGAGGTTAATTTCTTATTGCTCGCCGCGTTTGCAGAGTTCATTTTGAATCATGTTAGTTTGGCTGTCTATTCCCATTATCGCTATCGGAAAACGCAGGCATTTCTTTCTCCCCCCACCCCTCTCTCCACTTTGTAAATGTCAGAATGCAATAGAGGTGTCTGACAACTCAGGCATGCAAATGTGCTTTTGATGTTTCTCTTTTTTTTTTTTAGGATTCGGGGGGGTTGAGACTAGCAGTGTTGCTTCTCCGCTGGTGTGAATCTGAGGCATTAAACGTGTTTCCTTTATGTTTTTTTTTTTTCTTTTTTGTTTTTTTCTGGTTCCTGCCAAATAAATATAGCACAAGGTGACTTTTGACTTCCTCCTTCTTCTTTCTTTCTGAAGTCAGGGTGGGGAAACAAAGCCAGGCATTTTTTTGTGTGTCTGTTGGGGCTTAGTACGGTGTAAGTTATGATGACAAGGTCCAAAGTCTTGTAAGGGAGGTACGGGGGGGGCAACAATGGCCGACGTACAGACAGTGACTCAGATGCTTGTATTTCTTGCAGACGGGGAACAGAACCGCTGAGCACACACCGGCCTCAGATGGAGAGCTTTGATAAAATAATAATAAAAAAAAAAGCTTAACCAGAAACGCCATCCTCCGACTCCTCCTCTCACCCTTCTCGATTTGACTCTACTCCATCTTTCTCACCTCCAACCACTCCGCCCGTATCTGCCGGGTTCCCACTTTCCTTGCACTTGTTCATTGTCCCTTTTTTTTTTTTCTTTTCTTTTCCCTTCATATCCTTCTCCTCTCCCGGCATCTTTGTGGGCAGCAGAGCTTACAGCCCATCTGGCATTCGTTCGCAGGGCCTACTCTGAGCTGTGGGGGGAGATCAATAGTGACAAACACTGCACATGGCTCTTATATTAAAAGGATTAGACATGGCTGCAAACTGACAATCTACACAGCCTCTTCACATAGCTTTGCTCCGTCTGTTGACATGGAGCAAAAGGAAAAAACTAAAACAACGTCTAAGTATTTAATAGACTCTAGACATCCGGTCGGAAAAGTTTTGTTAAAGCAGCAGTGCTGTGCAAAATCAAGTTTTTTTTTTTTTTATACTTTACATTATGTTATGATGTTATTCCTTCATCAAAAAAACATACCTGGAGTTTTCCTCTGATTCTTTCGTGCATGTTTGAGAAATCCGGTAGCCATTCATCTCTGAGCTGCGGTTTCCAAGCAACTCCCACTAACCAGCTCCTTCAGACTAGCCAGCAGCAATTAGCAATCACCTGGTGGAACTGTGCATCAGCTGACTTTACTGTATGAGCTACTTTTCAGTGACACACTGGTAAAAACGTGGTTAAAGGGTTAATCGAGGAGCCATGTTGTGATGACTTCCTGAAGGTGAGGTTTCAGGAGGAGATGGAGTTTTTAAAGAGACTGAGGCCCAATTTTAAGGTGTTAAGTAACGAAGTGATATTTCTTTGAAGATGTATTTGATATGTTTAGCATTTTTTTAACAATTGAAAGTCACTTGACTCTGCTATGAAATGGCATTAACACACAGCACTGCCACTTTAAGAGTTTTCTTTTTGTGTGTTTGTGTTTTTTCTAGTTGACAGCCAGAACCTGGCGACTGACAACGTGTCGGTGATCGAGGGAGAGACGGCCACCATTAGCTGCCGAGTGAGGAACAACGACGACTCCGTCATCCAGCTGCTGAACCCGAACCGACAGACCATCTACTTCAGAGATCTGAGACGTGAGTGCAGCTCCACGACCCCCATCCATCTGCCCCCCTCCACCTGCCCCCTCTTCCATGTGCCCCCCCTCCACCTGCCCCGCCTCCATCTGCCCCGCCCAACTGCCTGAAACGCAAAGCTACATTTGCGATTCCCAGAGTTTCTTAAAATGCACAGTCATGCCCCTTTTACTGTAACTGAGAGAAATATTGTGAACAAAAGGGATGGAGTAAGTGGAAATCCAATTTTCTCCAATTCCGGCTGCCTACACAGGTTTGATTTCTGCCTCAAACCAGGAATATTTCTTTCAGAACTTTAGGTGGAGGAGGGGAAAAAAGTTATTTCATGTATTTTTTCTCAAATAGTTTCTTGTTTTCTTAGTTTTTCTGACAGCTGTGAGGAATCTCTGTTCCTTCTTGGTGTTACCTTTTAGAACAAATTTTTAGGAGTGAGAAAGGGGGAAAAAATGAGACAAAGTATGAAGGCAGCTGCTTTGGGACAAACATAACACATTGTCTCACTGTTCTGCGCTCCTCTTGTGCATCGGAGTTTACTAAAGCAGGATTAAAGGACACGTATCTTATTTATTAATTTTTTTTTACATCTCTTGCTTTTCAACTGCGTCGGGTTTTGAACTTTGCAGTGCTTTTATTTCCACGATGGCGGGACATATGTAAAAAAGATGCACCCGAGCATGAAGCTAAATCTGGTGGTGACGTTACATAACAAACACAAAATCCGAGCATAGATGTATAACACGAGGGCCACGCGAGACGACAAGCGGTCGTGGTTAAATCTCCAACTCCAGTGTGAGCGCATGAGGTAAAGATTTACATGATAATTTATTCAGTGAGGAGGAGAAAGTCAGGACAGATCAGCAGTTTGGAGATCTGACAGGCTAGCGTCTCGTCCAGGGATTCAAAAATGATCTGCAGTTGGCCTGTAATTCACCGCAGTGACAAATTAGTGCTTTCTGACCAGCATTATGACTCTAATACACATTCATGCTGTCAGGATACTTCTTACTAGCGAGCCGCCAAGTGCTGCAGACGGCTGTGAATAGAAGCAGCCGAAAGTCTCACTTTTCTTCTCATGAACAGTCCATGTTTTACAAGTGAGAGTTTAAGCCGAGATAAAGCGTTATATAAGAACAGGGCATTTTCCGTTTTAACAGTAGTGGGACTCGAACAATAATAATAATGAGTTGATTGCAGGGTCTGGATTTAATTCATCACAGTTAATCACATTTTAATCAAAAATATATAGAATAGAATAGAAATATTCTTTAGCTGCAGTCTGAAGCCAAATTCTACTTTGTTTCACTCTATTTTTGTGGTTCCGAGAGGCCTCCCCGTTCTGTAAAACAATAGCGAATTTTGCTGGACGATAGATTGTCCCAATAATTATTGCGATTATCGATAATATTGTTGTTTTGAGACCATTTCAAAGTATTATATTGATAATGCAAGTTTACCCTCTCAAAGACCTATAAACTTTAATTTTTGTAATTTTGTAAAGACTTCAACATCGGAACTGCAAGACAATGCAAATGTCCAAAATAAAACATGGCAACCAAAAACAATAAATGAAACCAAAATAAATAAAAAAAACACTTGAAGCTGAAACCATAGATATAATGGGTTGTAATGTTTCTGTACAACATAATGCCCTTCAAAAAAAAAGGAATCATCAGAATGGAAATTATTTCTGGCTTGTTATACTGAGTTTGGCATCGCCCCCTGCTGTACGGGCATACATACTACCCACAAGACACAAATCATTTTGCTTCACTTTCAGTGTGACCAAAAAAAATAGGAAAAAGAAAAAGAAAAAGCAAAGTGGCTCTTGAAACAGAATTTGTGATTTGCAATATCAATTTTGTATAGTTGCGTTCACTGACTATCTGTGTTAAGAAGAAAAAATTTAATACAGGTCTATGAATTAGTTTGGCTCCAAATGTACTGGACTTAGTTTGAGAAAAAAATATTATTACAAAAAAATGTTTTTACTAGCCTTTCATACTTTGTGACTTGTAGAATGAAATCTGTGATCCACACTGAAGAATCTGCAAAGGTGCATCAGTAGTTTTGTGTCTGAGTGATGAACAAATATTCACAAGTTGTTTGTTTTTTTCTGACACAAGTATGTGGATTTGTTTCTGCACCATTTGTTTGGAATCATTTAGGGGCAAAACTGTCAGTGTGGGATTTTTTTTCAAAGTGCGACTCAAAGAATACAATTTGAGCTCTTGTACTTAAGAATTTGAAGCGATAACTGCTGCTTTGTTTTTGTGAAAGTTTACAAAATTTACAATTACAAAACTCCTGTTGGTGTTTGCTCTCTGACGTCGACTTCACAGTTAAAAGGTACAAATATTTGCACCAAAAATACTTCCGTAATGTCACCATTGTACAAATTGTTGTACCCTTTTCCTTCAACTTTGGATTGTTCTCCTGGAGAAAAACAGCACTTTGAACAGTTTGTGTCTTCACACATATACTTTGATCGAGCTAATCTACATTTCCTTTGAAGGCGGATCTTTGGAGTGAAAGAGCGGTCACTCTGTCCTTTTCTGTGTTACCAAAAAGCAGGCAATATGTGAAATATTCCTGCAAACCAGGAATTTGTCATTTTTTAAAAATCTCATAGTGCTGTCTCATACCAAGTAATAAAGTCTGTGGTATACATCATGTGACAATTTTATTGTAGAAAATTATGTTTTAGGGTACTTTTCTTCTTTGAATATCAGTTGCTAATTATTAGACGTGAATATATTTTTTGTTTTTAGCTTTCTGGCTGCAAAATATCTTAAAAATGTCAGATCTTAATTTAGTTTTGCACATGTGATACATTTTAATTCTATTACCAGCAATTAAACAGGAAATTGTTGCCAGTTATCACTCATAACCATGGACAAGGTGTCGGACGAGGATGCAGCAATTTATGTCGTCTCACCCTTAAATTAACATTTATCACCTACAATTAAACATAACCAAGCTGATTTGTCTTAATGTATTAGGTGGCATACAGAAAATGAGTCAGCTGCTGCTACTTTCCCAAAAGTGGCAACACAAAATGTCACAAGTATTTTAAACTATTATGCTTTTTAACAAAAGCAATTAACCGCTATTAAAGAACACACACACACTCAGTACTCTCTGCAATTAATGGGACCTCTGTTGAAAGGATGTGCAAAAGCCTCGAGACGAGACGAGTTTGGGTCCTTGCTCAGCCCCACTTGTCACTGTTTCAATTACTCTTATTTTTTTCTCTGCCTCTAAACACAGGAAATGTTTGAGTTTCTTTCTGTATCAGCTTTCTGTAGTAAGCTGTCCTACTTAAATTGTACGTGGATTTTTTTTAAAGCTACCATCACACTGTTTGCTATCTTTCCACGTTTATTGGTGGGTTAAAATATGTATTACACAGATCGAACAGTTTTGTGAAGATAAAAACTGTCATGTCTTTCAGGATTGTGTCGCTTTGCATGCGTCTTGTTTTATTCATTTTTACACATTTAAGGATCGTCAGAAAATGAATTTGAAATATTCCAGTAGAGACCCTAAATTGTCACTTAATCATTTATTGGAGCTAATCAGAAAGTATAATACTTGTCGACTTTCAAGCATACAGCATGCTGAGGTGAGTGGATCCTAATTATTGCAGTCAAAGTGTGCATCACAAGAAGGCAATATTATTGAGTATTATTGTATTATTGCAACATCTGTGGCAGCTGTGTAACTACTGATCAAGTGACACACATTTGAAATACGTTGAACTATGGATTTTTGACCTTGACTGCCTGGCTTAGCAGGGGCTTAAATTGTGTGTTATATAGAGTTTAATGCATAGTAAAGCATCACTGGAGGATTATTTACCAAAGACAAAACAATTGAAATGTAAGGCAGAGGCAGACATGACACTGGTTGTAAGCTACCAGTATTTTTTATTCAAAACTATATTTAATTAATTTAATTTTCAATAATTTTTGCACTCAAATTAAATATTGGACTTTTACTAAATTTCCAGTGTGAGATTATTACATGGCTGTAAATTAGCTTATTGTGAATTGTAATTTTTTTTAAGCTACCATTTTTTAAACATACAAGCTGGAAAACCTGGTGTGGATGGCGACATTTCAGAACACAAATAAGTAAAAAAAAACAGCTTAGTTTATCAAACTAAATATTGTCCACAGCCAAAGTGAACTTTATTATTTGTGCTCCTTTGAGTACTTCTGTTTGTTTTACACGAGAGGAACATTAAGTCAGGCTCATTTGAAAAGTACATTTCAGCAGCGAGGCAGTCCAAAGGGATTCCAGCCATGAAAACATGACAGTAATCAATTATGAAACGAGCAATAAACATCGCATTTTGTCATCAAAATCATCAGATGAATGCACATAGAACATGTTGCGCAGTGTTCCATTTACCACTAATTAAAGTCATCTCTAAACAGGTGGGTTACTGTACAACCATCAGTGCATCCTGGTACCGAAGGAGCTGTTGTGGTTTTACCACAGTAAAGGTGTCAGACACGACGACAAGATCAGCTGCGGCTTTCGCTTGGATTTGGTGTGCAAACACGATTCCATCTGTCCTTGACTCTCTGGCTCTTTTACACATGTCATTAAGCTTCGAATGCTGCGAGATTATTAAGAGATAATTCACATCGCTTATGTAATGGAAATACTGTCGTATCCTTGTTTTTTCTGTTTTTTTTTTTTTTTTATGATAATCTCTTAGATTAGGGATATTGGGCTTTATGATTATACATGAGCATATGTAATACTTATGCTTTAAACCGAGATTTTTTTCTGTCTTGCTTTTTTTTTTACGTAGCGCCTTGGATCCGAGCCAGGACTGAAGGTGAATGAGAGCCACCGTTCATCTTAATCTATATTGCTTCCCAGCTGTTATTTTGCAGGCCCAGGTAGCCAGACGTGCGTTCGGTTCTCTTGCCAGGGGAGTCTGAGCGCACGTCTTTGTCACATTTGTGTAAAAACACCCACAAAAAAAACGTGGCAGAGCAGAGAGCGAGAGAGAGGAGTGTTATGAAAGTATAGATCGGGGGCTGTGCTCCTATTTACTCAGACGGCAAAGATTAAAAGAAACAATAATCAGGAGGCTCATCGTGCCCGCTGATCAATGATGAGTCTGTACAGTTACAGAAGTCTTGCCAGGAGGTTAGGACAACCTTTCCCTCTTTGTTCTATATTGAGCGGCGCCATGTGAGCCTGCAAACATGTCATTTTCTCTGCCAAAGTCAATACATCTCCTTCGTCAATAACAGAAAAAAAAAAAAAGAAGAAGAAAAAAACCAAACTGTGTTGTTTATCCACCGTTGGATGTGAATATATGTCAGACTTTGTGACGGGCGGATTAAGTGTTATTGGGTTTCTGCTGCGTATTTGTACTTCTCGTAATGGGGTCTGGCAAACTCCCCCCGTCGACAATGCTGTTCTAGGCCCCCGTCTCCTAAAGGACCTCCAGTTCTGCACAAACCAACCCTCCTTCCCCCACCCACCCCGCTCTGTACCCTCCAAGCCGGTGGTATTGTTACCTGTCATCATGGCTGCCCTGACACAGTGGCAGATCTTTGTGCGCGAGAAGGCAAACAGCAGTGACACAGAGACACACCGGGAGCTGACAAGCCGAGTAGTCGCCTCAGAATAAGACACAAACAACAGCAGAGTATCGGCTTTACAGTCACAGAGGAGGGCTCTTTTTTAAAAAACAACAACAAATTCCTGCTGCAGCAAATAAAGATAAATTATGTCACGGGTCGGTTGGAGCCAAGCGCGCCTTGTTAGGGTGAAACGTTTATTCCTCCAGATAGATCCAAAATGACATGTAATTCGGCAGCGGTTGTCATCCGGAATGAAAAAAATGAGTCTTTTATCAGTGA
Organism: Poeciliopsis retropinna; assembly: GCA_010277075.1. Classification (NCBI taxonomy): domain Eukaryota; kingdom Metazoa; phylum Chordata; class Actinopteri; order Cyprinodontiformes; family Poeciliidae; genus Poeciliopsis; species Poeciliopsis retropinna. Next base: position 6,153,784 of record VMRM01000002.1, read on the forward strand.
GGGTGGACGTCGGCGCGGTCGGCAACGCGGCACGAGGTGATCGCTGATTGGCCGCATTTCCCCCCCCTTCCGGGAGGTTTCCGGGTTTGTGTTACAAAGGTTTAATATTTAAAAACTGGTACTTTGCAAACCAAACGTGATGTTCAGCATTCAAAGCCCTGCAGGTTAGCTCAATTTCAAAAACAGTTATGGTTGTGTTTTTTTTTTTGTTTGTTTTTTTGTTATATTGAGGATGAAAGAGTCCGTGGAACATTTGTGGCAGGTTATAGTAGAAAAACGATCATACAGCGGATTTAATTAAGCACCAACTTAGAAATCAGGACACATGCAGCAGTTCTGATTGTGTTGAATTTATATTATTGTGTGAACAAACAAATTCTCACTACCATATGATATTTATTTACCCTTACAGTAGCCCGAATCTGGAGGGCTGACCTTGGATACTATTGGTGAAATATGTAAAGGCCTGTGATGATCTTGGAAAGTGCAGAAATTGTGTTCATCTCACTTTGAAAGAACTTTCTTTGACTTTTGAAAGATATCTTTGATTAATTCCTCTGAAGGCCTTTTAAAGTATTTCTTTAGACTTGTTGCAATTGCTTCCAGTGACCTACTGCACGTTGTGTTGGACTACACAACGAGCAGTTCAACAGTCTTAACAAGTATTCAGCGCAACAAATAAAAACACTGACATTTGCAAACAGGAAGATGAAGTGGTCAAAGCGTACAGAGCGGTTATAATGTCTCAAAGTTCAAGCGTAAGCTGGTATTAAATTCGTAAAGTTCTGCTGCAAAGAGCAGCCCATTTTTGAAGAGACAGCGACCCAATTTCTAAGTGCTGGGTCTCTTTAAAGTCATGTTTGATTATATACAGCATTTCTGTAACAACCGCAGGTAGCATAGCTAGCATAGCTACCGTTTTATAGCACGATCTGTCTGATCGTGCTATAAACTGGCTCTGTGCTTGGAATAAACATAATTCTGCCCTTTCAACAAACTGACATTTTTAAATAAAATACATCCCAAACAGAAAAAAATCCAGCATTTTCCTGCCTACGCTAAATTATATTGTTAGTTCAAATAAAAATAACGTTTTCAGATTACAGAAACCAATGAAATTCTTTGCAAAAGCTACAAACAACTTCTCAACCTCAAATATGGGTAGAACACATCAAACAAATAATGGTCTTTTGTGAGCTAACCGTATCATTTTTTAAATTGCATCGGAGAATATTGGAGAATATTGAACCGGTACGTTTGTATCTTCGATTTGTCATCCTTGGGACAGTTTTCTAGGAGACTTCAGGATACTGTTTCATAATTTGCAGAACCTACAAACAATAAGACAATACTGCTACTGAAATGCTTTGGAGGTTAGTATGTAGACTGATTGTGAGGATTAGACAAAATACACAACACATAGAAATCTCCGCATCCAGTTTTTCTATTTTAAAAAGACTGAATGAAAATCAAAGGTACAAATAAATCAATAGCACCCCACAGTTAGCATCACATGTATGCTCTTAATGAATGCATGCACAGGAACTGTATCTATCGGCGCTCTTATCTAAGCAATCAACCTCTTATACGTCACAGAGTCATATGCTGCAATCTGCACTCATCGTTTCAGACCTGGAGTGTTTCCCTCTGCAGCAGATGCTCTTGCCTCTCAAAGTGCAGCCCCTTTTAAGGCTTCCAAAGAGCCTTGAGATAATATTGAGGCAATAAGGTTTCATATCGACGCCACCCGGAGACCTCAAGTAATGATCGTAATGCAAAGTGTGAAGCCTGAAGGGAATAATAAACTCTCCCCGCGCTTCAAACGGGGGCCGAGTGGCGTTCGTTAGCTCGACAGATGCGGAGAGGACTTGATAAAGAAGGCAGGTCAAGGCATCAAAAGGCCTCCCCAATCAAATCAGCCCAGGCTGTTTATGTAAAGGAGCTCTCGGGGACGAGCGCTGACCCAAAATGAGGAAGTCGGAGCGAGACGAAGTCGGCTAACCCAGTTTGACTACGACGTCGAAAGATAGGAAGTCCGGAACAATCCGCGGAGGCATTTAGTGCAGAGATTCCCGGCTGCTTTTTGATTTGGACTTTGGGGCGTCTGTGCTTCCTCTCTGTGATTTAATTCATTATGTATGTTTGAATGCCTCTCTCCTTCCAGAGGACAGTGTGTGAGCCCGATCTGGCCATCCATGACCGGCCTTGGCCCCATTTTAAGACTTTCTCAGCTTGTTAGGACTCTTCATGAACACTCCTCGCGCCTTCCCTTCTTTGCGAGTGCTCCGTGGACTGTAAAGATACTTTATAAATCAACTCGTAGAAATCGTTCTGAAACTCACTTTTCTTTTACTCAATTAAGGAGAAAGCCCCGCATAAAGGGCAGCGCTCTGCCTCCCTCCTCCCCACAGTTCCCTCTGATTTCCTGATAGAGCCTCAGTCGTCATCCTTCATCCCTCTCATCCCTCTCTCTCGTCTTCCCTCCTCCCCCCTCTTTTCTTTCTTCTCACCCCGCGCATCTCACACTTGTGTCCCTGCACTCTGTATCCCCAACAGCTCTCAAGGACAGCCGGTTCCAGCTGGTGAATTTCTCTGACAACGAACTCCGGGTGTCTCTGTCCAACGTATCGCTCTCCGACGAGGGACGCTACGTGTGCCAGCTCTACACAGATCCTCCTCAGGAAGCCTACGCAGACATCACCGTCCTGGGTAAGGTGTGAGGACACACATCGAGTGTGAAGAAGAAAGAGGGAAAAAAAAAAAAAAAAGAAGAAGAAGAAAAACCCACACTCCCGTTGTGAGTCACTCCATTGTGAGCGGTGAATATGAAATAATAGTTATCTCTGATCTTGTTATCTTAAGCAACTAAAACAAAATGTCAGCCAATTAGGCTCTCGCGGTGCTCAACAGCATAACGAAAAAGGAGCAGATGCTGAAACTGATGGCTCAGACCGCGTTGGTTTGGCAGCTGTGTTGACTCTGTGAATCCCGGTGAATGTTGACTTGGCTGCTCCCAACGATTTCCCATTGAGAGTCAGCTGTGCCACACTTTGATGCTTTGGAGAGAAATTACTTTAGTTAAGCTTTATTATACATGCAGACATCCTGGGGGATTGAAAGGAATTAAAAGCACTTAAAAGTAATTACTCCAGTTGTACGACTGAAACCTAGCCCCCTTTTTTTCTTCTTCTTCTCTTCTTTTTTGAATCAAGGGGGTTGCATTCAAGAGTTCTTGAAATAAGCACCCACCTCCAACCCATAGGCCCCCAAGTGACGTTTTGCTTTCAAGTATGTGAAGTTCGTGAAGTTATCTGTGATGACTAATACAAGGTGGGTCGGGAATTAGGCCCGATTCTGTGTTTACATCCGAGTCAACAAAGGTTGCAATTACATAGGATGGTTTGACAGAGCCTTAAAACCTTTTGGCAATGCCTTAATAAGAGAAACTACATGATTAATACTGTGCGTGATTTATTGTATTATCGTTTCAATGTGTGTATAACCCTCCAGATGTGTCGCAGTTCAACATCGGACCGGTTTTAACTTGAGTTCTGCGCACAAAAATGGGCTCGTTTTAGCACAACGTAATGTGTGGGTGCAGCATTTTTAGTTTTTGCCTCAGTCTTCCAGCTCTGACCCGATCTTCAGTCAAGTACGCAAAAGCAAGTTGGCTGATCCTGTGAACCTCGAGGTTGGCGTCCTGACTCCACCAGAGGTCAAGAAACACCAGATGGAGGATCTTGAGATGACTTACAGTCTTGGAAAAATAATTAGGACGTCCAGTTAAATGGAACAGAACAGTTTATCTAACAACGGGTGGAATAAGTTTCAAGCAATGTCAACGTTTTGGAAGTTTAAACATTCACGATGCTTTAAATGAATCATTTTCAAGAAGTACTTATAGTCTGAAACACATGGCTCAGCAGAACCTATGTATGTTTTATTTTTATATTACTGTTTAAAAGATGAAGGTGAGTATGCATAGGGACCATTGTGACCGAGTGCACTACTTAATGCACTTAACTACTTCAATTTAGTATTCCTTTGCTTTTAGGCAACTAATTTTATTATTTTTCTTTCCAGTTTAGGGCTCCACTGTTACTCACTTCAACATGCAGAAGTTTTGGAGCTCTAGCCATAGTCATTAAAACATTTGGCAGCAATAAGGTTTTTTTTTTTTTCAATCTTAGAAAAGTACTAGCTTTGCATGTATGAGGTGAAACACATCAACTTAAAATTGAATTGATTTCCATTCAAAAATACTATTTTACGTATCAAGTTGCTTTTGTTGCTTTTTCAAAAGGGTCAGGTTTTAAGATGTAAAAACTACTGACTCTATGTCAGTCCAATTTCTGATCATCAATACGTGTTTATTATTATACCATACAAAGATGCATATTTCAACGAGTTCAACCAATATTTTCCAGTCATTTTTAAAAATGCATATTTTCTATTAAAAAATTGTCAAACAGGAATGAAAATACATATTCAGTTAAAGCATCAGGTCTGTTAAAAAAAAACCAAAAAAAACTCAAGTGACGGTTCTGGAAGTTTTCTCTCAGTTTTCCAGCAACACGTTTCATATTTCAGGTAAAATATTCAAACAAAAAAAAAAGAAACTCCCATAAAATTTGCCTGGCTTTCAGTGAAAGTCAGAAGGTTAAACAGGATCTCGCCATGGCGTTTCAGGAATTGAAATTCCTGCAAAAGAAACACTCCAGTTGCAGTGGTGACGATAAACCCTGTCTGAAAAAGAGGCGGAACAAAACCTACAGCAAAGCCAATGTGATTCCAAAAATAGCATTTTCTGATTGCTGTACCGATCGATCTTGATCACATTAATTACAACAGATGTTATCCTCCATTTTTTTACAGGAGAAAGTGTAGTAGTTCTGGACAGGCGCAGTGACCCGTGTCCACAGGGCAACATCGTGTTTATCTTCTTGCTTCGCCACCCACACACGACTGTTGGCAGTGTGAAGTGCAGGAAAGCCTTGTTTTTGCATCTTAATGCCGTCGCTTCACAAAGATATATAAAGGATTGAGTCTGAATAAGTAATTGTGTCAGAAATTTCATTAAAAAAACTTTTTTTTTTCCAAGTCTGGCTAAAATCTGGCCACAGTCTAAAAATATTTGTCACAAATTCTTTGTTGACCTTTATGTGTATATGTTTAGAAAATAATAACATAAAAAAAAAAAGATTTAGGAAAACTTCAATCACAGTATGCAAATTGAGGTCAGTGAAAATTAAATCTTTGTTGATTCCAAATTGAACTTCAATAACTTCTAGATGGCACCAAATGAGAAAGATAAAAGGAAAAACAAAAATGCTTGCAAAATTGAAGGCTTGCAAGTTTTATCATTGTAAGAAAGGGCTGTAGCTAACGATTCATTTAGTTATCGATTGATCGATTGATTATTGAACAATTAATTATATCAAAACATTGGTATATTCTACAAATTTTTCATTTAACCACCTTAACCTTTTTGTACTATATTGGAAATACATTAAAAGACGATAACAAACGATTCAATTCCCTTTTTGAATAAGAAAACTAACAATTGATTGCCTAAAATGTGGTAACATGGCATTCCTTCAGGGAATTTGAATCAGGTGAAGCTAAACTGTGCCACTTGTTGAGATTTTTGTAAGACTTTACAGTTAAGGGTGTTTTCATATTAAGCGCAAAATGTATATTTTACAGCTTTAATTAAGTTACTGCTATGAATGTGTTGGGTTTTTTCAGCAAATGAATGCAATAGCACAAAATCTCAAAGTGTTTTTGTCTAATTTCTAGTGCAAATATCTTGGTACACTTGAACTAAATTCAGCAAGATTTAGGAACTGGTTTTAAGTAAACAATTGTTTAATATTTTATTATATTAAACAACAAACAACAAGAAATTATCTTCCATTGGCAGATAATTTCTCTTATAGCAAGATATTTTCAACAAGTGAAATAATCTGCTAATATAACTACTATTTTTTCATGACCATTTTGTAAATATTTGCTTAAAACAAGCTCCTATATCTTGCTGAAAATGTACATGTAAGTTAGTTTTGTTTCATTTTAAGTGTACCGAGATATTTGCACTAGAAACTACATCAGAAGTACTTTGTGAGATTTTGTGTTCTTGAAGTGCGTGAACCCCCGGTTAACGATTAATTGAACGCTGAATTAGTGGATGATTATCTCAACAACTGATTCACCGCGACTGATTCGATTAATCGTTTCTTGCCTTACTGGGGAAAAAAAAAAAAATGTGTGTACTAGAGCTGGCCTGATCACGTCTGTCTGAACGTTTGTGTGGTCAGTCCCGCCAGGCAGCCCGATCATCGAGAGCCGAGAGGACGTGGTCAGCGAGGGGAACGAGACAGAGCTCACCTGCATATCCATTGGCAGCAAGCCGGCCGCCTCCATCAGATGGATGAAGGGGGAGGACGAGCTGACAGGTTGGTGGAATAACAGCCTCCCTCGGTCAGCTTCACGTTCTCCTGGCCCGTCTGCTCGGCCTCTCTGGAGCCTCCTGCTCTGCGAACAAAAGAAGGGGGTGAATAGAGGAGTTTTTCTATAAACGTGTTGTGTACTGATGATGTTGACGTTGACTGGCGTCCGTACACGTGACGATCATCCCGTCTGCCGTATCGAGTTCCTGCTGCTTTGCATTCCTCGCAAATTCAGCTCTGCCTCGGAGTAACTTTCGCACTGTGGTTTTCATTTCAGAGATCAATGTTTGGGTTTTAAAATTGCTTAAATATTTACCGGAAACATTTTCGCTACACCTCGACTGGCTGATGGAATATGTCTTAAAAAAAAGAATTCGACTCTTAAGTCTTTCCGATTTGCTTCCAACCAGCCGCTCGGGGTAAACAAGCTTCATTTGCATATTTTATCTTCATTTCGGCGCCTTCTGTTGCCTGCAGAAAAAGGCGGTATGAGATCCGAGAGTGGCGGAGGGGAAGAAAAAAAAGAGAAAAAAAAAATCTTATTACCGCTCAGTTATGATTAGGTGTTATCAATTATTCATTATAAACTTATTGTACAGCAACAGCGAGGTCCACATTAGTCACATTGTACTGACGCGAGGCGAGCGTCTGAGCTTGTTGTCAAATTATATATGTATTAGAATGGAGAGGATACATCGGGCTTGTTGAGAGATGAAATATTTAGACAAGAGCAAATCTGAAGCTAAATGCCATCTGTGCCTCCAGTGTTCCCTACAGGAGTCAAAGTCAATTTCTGTTTATGAGTTGTAGAGGGTTGTGTTGGGGAGGGCGAGACAACAGGATGGTTAGATCAGCAAAATGCCACTGACACGCTGAGCAGGGCTAATCCACAGTGGCAGAGGATACATAAAGCTAGCCACAAAGTCACGTCCTCTTGTACCCCAGGAAACACAAATCACTTGTTATTACTGACGTGCTAAACAATTCATTAGTCCCCACATGTACTGGGACTCCACAGCAAACTTGGTGCAGGCCTTACAGGCCCTGGCTGACTGGAGCTGCTAACTAGCAGGGCAGCTTTAATGCTAGCACCGACACAATTTAACCAGATTGACCTCGGATAAGCTGATTTATTTTTTTAAAAGGTGATGTATCGCATTCAGTTAGAATATAATCAAAATTTAATTGAAAAAATACTTACGCAGAGTGATGTATTTAAAGTATTTTTTTCTGGTCCAGTTTGGTGATTATGCTAGTTACAGAAATTTAAAACATTGCATAACAATTACAAATCACAAATTACTTGTTATTAAGGACGCGCTAAACAATTTAGTAGTCCCTGTACGTACTCTGATTCCTCGGCACACTTGCTGCCGGCTTTAGAGGCTTTATAGGCTGACTGGAGCTGCTCGCTAGCAGGGTAGCTTTAATGCTAGCAAAGAAACAAAATGACCTCAAATAGGCTGATTTTATTTTTTAAATCTGATGTATCCCATTCAGTTAGAATATAATAAAAAATTAATTAAAAAAATAATTAGAGTGATGCTTCATAGGCCCTGGCAAATGGTAGCTGCAAGCTAACAGGGCAGGTTTAATGCTAGCAAAGAAATAAGTTGCTCAAAATGAACTCAAATAAGTTGATTTTTTTATTTTTTTAAAAATCTGATGTATCCCACTAAATTAGAATATAACCAAGCTTCTATTTAAAATGTGCTTATACAAAGAGATATTTTTGAAGCATTTTTTTTTGTGTCGTTTATTTAACTTCAGTGTTTCATTTCTTTCATCGTGAATAACAGTGTCTGGCACTGATTGAGTGACATTTGGTTTTTGACATAAAACACTCGCAGCAAAGCGGCTGCATAAGCAGCATCATCAGTTCTTCACTATAATTATGCAGAATGTCATTTGCCTTCAACTAAATAATTGAAAAGAAAACTGGAACAGAATAAGAACAGAAACAGGCCATATTGACCTGCAAAGGGGAAACTCAGGTAATAGCAGCACCAGACATAAAGAATCACACAAAAAGTTCTTAAAAAGTACATGTATGTACTTTTCAGTATACTCTGTACAGAGTCAGATCGATTTGGTTTCAATTTCTCAATAGTAGACCTCGCAAAATGGTGACGTCGCACCCCAACCCCAAGTGCTTTAGTTTATAAAGCGCTTCATAATAGAAATCCAAACTACATTTCCGGTCTTCTGCAACCCTACGTACCACTCAGAACGTTAAGATCATCAGAATCAAACCTATTAACTATACCGAGAGTCAGAACTAAACATGGTGAAGCAGCTTTTAGTTTTTATGCTCCAACACTATGGAATAAACTTCCTGCTCTTTGTAAGTCTGCCCCTACCTTGAGTTTATTTAAAACAAGGTTAAAAACCTTCTTATTTGAATTTGTCTATTCTTAAATTTTTAATTCCAATCATTTACTATATTTAAAATTTTAATGTTTACTTTGTCTACATTTCATCTGCTTGCTTTTTTATTATTTATTATTACAATTTCTTTCTTTTTTTTTTTAATCTTCTTATTGTGTGTTGTTCTTAACTTTCTTGTACAAGCACTTTGAATTGTGTTTGGCTGAAAGGTGCTATATAAATAAAGTTGCCTTGCCTTGCCCAACTCCATCTTCCTGTGCTTCAACAACAGACACATCACCACCCACAGCACCTTCACCTGGCACATATAAGAAGACCCCTATACAAGCCACAATGCAACGTGTGTGTGTGGGGTGTGTGTGTGTGTGGGTGTTCTAACCCTTGTTGAAGACATTAAGGAGGGTTAAAAAGTGCATCCGGTTTGTTGTAAATACCAAAAAAGTTGGAATTTTCTTTCTACTATTAACAATGCGAGCAGCCAGCAAAACACTTCACTCCTTTTTATGACTTTGAACACTAAACGAATCATTCTCACATGACTATTATGTGTGTCTCTTGTTTACTGAGGTGCAGACTCTCAGACGTGTAAATAGAAAATGTAAACTTGCGACTTTCTCTTTGGTTTGCATAATCACACGCATCCATATTTAGTCCTCAAATATTATATTTCATTGAGAAGCACCGGTGCTGTTCGCAGGGAAGGAAGAAGTGCAGAACTGGAGGCCCAGTACAAGAACTGATTAAGACTAAACCATTTATCTGATGCTGCTATTGTTAAAGGTGGGAAGAAATGGGATTAGACAGCGGCGTTTAATTGTTTCTTGTCTGTGATCAAGGGTAACGGTATTCAAGAAACTGTGTAAAAAAAAAAAAAATTTTTTAAATCAACAAAAAAAAGAAAAATCAAACTAAAGCTTAAAAAACCTACAATTTTAGATTGAGGCGTAAAAAAGTTTCGACTAACTCGACAATTAGTATTCAGTAAAAACCCTCAAGTTATCAAAAGGAGAGAAAGAAAAGAAAAAGAACCTTGATTAAAAAGGTTCCGACTCATTTTTAATTCAAAAAGTCGTGGCGAGGTTTCGTATTTGACCTTGTGGAATCATATTTTTGGAATAAATACACCAAACCTGAGGTTGACCCGCTCCCCTTGTCTTAAATGAGCTTGCTGACATTTAAACTTACTGAGGAAGACCTCTCAGGGATCCAATCAGAAGCTGATTCAAGCGCAGTCACTGAATGTTAACTTGAGAACATCTTGTAGCCTTGCTGAGCTTTTGTCACATTTTTTTCTTATCCGGGTATAGATGTTGGAGTATAATCAAATTCTTAGTAATTTTCTTTTTACATAAAAAATTAAGTGCATTTTGTGGCACTTAATGTCGCATAATTTATATGAAACATCTCCATTGCTTATAGTGTACCTCATTGGAGTGATGTCTCATCCTCTTTTTTCCTATTTGACCTTATTATTATTATTATTATTATTATTATTATTTGATATTGCTGCAATATTTAGGTAATTTTTAGATAGCAGTGGTTTAAAGACAAAACCTTTTTTAAAAAAAAAACTAAATAAAATTGACACTAAGTTACACTTTATCTGTTGTAGAATTACAAATAAGTGATGCCAGAATAATAAGAATTTTTGAGGAAGCTTAAATAAAGACAAAAGTTCACCAACACCCTGACTGTTAACTACTGAAGCAATTTGTCAAATCACAACCTTTGGCTTTATCACATGTCAGTATGGAGGAGTTGCTATTATAAAACCTGACTGAGCTACAAGAGGAATGGGACAAATTTCTGCAAAAAATATTGTGGGTATCTTGTGGAAGAATGCCCAAAAAATGTTTGAATCCCACAACCCCTCCCCATGAAAATAACCTCTTAAAAATGAACAATGTAATGGAATTGGTTCTTCTTCTTTTTTTTTTTTTTGTTGTTGTCAATTTTAAGGACAAATAACAAGCTCCTGTATCTTTCTGAAAATTTATTTGTAAGTTAGTTTTGTCTTTTTCAAGTGTACTAAGATATTTACACACGAAACCACATCAAAAAAAAAAGATTTTATGTTTTTGCAGTGCTGCTAGAAAATGTTTAGTCTTCCAACATGTTCTTTTACATCTAATATTTATAAAGTGTGCACCTTATTATATTATACTTATGCTCTTTAACCTCTGTGGGTCTTTTGCCTCGTCTAGAGCCAGTTTACTCAAGTTTAGCATTAGCTAACTTCACAGCCTTCTTTAAAACTCCGACTCTACTGATACGACTCATATTCTCTCATTTCCTCTCGGTGGCTGTGGCGAGTTTAATTCTGCTATTGTATTTATTACCGGCGCTGGAGTCGCGCTTGTCTCAGCCGTCTCCAGACATCTCGATCGCGGACGGCAGCGCGTTGGCAGCCAGACGACTCGGGTTAGAGTCTGAGTGAAAGAAAATGTCACCCTGAGAAGACGGCCATGCTTGATTGCTCTGGGATTGATCAGTGCTCGATGCTCTCGAGAGCGTTTGATTTGACATCTCTGCTGCAACTCCAAAATCTCCCTCCGCATTCAGATTCGAGTCCTTCTCTGACCCGATCCGCGCCGCTTCTCCTTCGTACGGGGTTCGGGGGCGGTGCCGTTAATTGATAGAAGATGACTGGCTTGAGGATTGGGGACTTCCGAAGTGTTCCCTCTTCGCAATTGCCATGGTCAAGAAAGAATTGGGAGAAGAAAGAAAAACGGCACCCTGTAGTTTGTGGAACCAGCTGCAAGTCTTCTCGGGGGTAGGCGGGGGGTCACTGTTTAGGTCGTTGTCTTTTGCAGCATCTAATGGGTTTTTCTTCCAGCATTGCCCTACATTTAGCCCCATCTAGCTTCCCATCAGCTTTGATCTGTTTGCATGTAAGCCACAAATTTCCATTTTGTTTGCATCTGATCAGAAAACCCTTTTCCACATGTTTGCTGTGACCCCTATCTAGCCAGCGCTAAGCTGTGAGCTGCACTTCATAGCACTTTCTCCAATGAATGGCTTTCTTCTTCCCACTCGCCTGTTAAATCTAGATTTGAGGAGTGCACAGTTTTCCTTCTCTTTGCTAGATAAATGACATCTAAAGGCAGTTGGTTGGGCTGGATTTATTTAGAGGGGGAGTACTATGTATTTTCCATCCTTTTAGCACAATCAACTAACTATGTTACCTCCAGTTGCTATAACAATGTTGTGTATATCAAATATGACTTAAAAGGAAATTTGACTTGTAATTTAACACCTTGAAATTGGGCCTCTGTCTCTTTAAGAAACTCCTGCTCTTTCTGAATCTCCGCCTTCAGGAAGTCCTCACATCATGGCTCCTTTATTTAACCCTCTACCGGTGTTTCACTGAGCAGGAGCTTGTGTAATGAGCTCAGCAGATAGCAAACACAGTTCCACCAGGTGTTTGCTAATTGCTTCTGGCTAGTCTGAAGGAGCTGACTAGCTAGAAAGTCAGCTTTCTGAGGCGGAAGCTCAGAAGCTTGGAAACTGCAGCTCCCAGGAGGAGCTTCCTCCTCAAAGGCGGGGCTAGGCCCACCTGGGCGTTTTGCATGGTTGCCACGGGAGATTCGAGGATTTCTCAAAGATGCAGGAAAGCATCAAGGCAACACTGTTATATTTTTGATAAGGGAATAACATTAGAAGATGGTGAAAAGCTCAAAACAAGTTGATTTTACATAATTCTGCCCCTGTCTGCCAGGTATGAGTATTAAAACTTGAATGTAAGAATCAGTAGTTACTTTCTGCTGTTGTATCAGATTCAATCGCTATAAAATTTTAAAAAACTGACAGGGTGTGAAAAATGGGTGAGACTGTGCTTTAAAACAGCAGTGTGTGTTCTCACCCAGTGTTGTTAGCTGTGCTGATTGCAGCCTGGTCAAAGTAGTTTTCTTAAGCAATGCTCCCATTCAGACTGCTACGTTTAACAACCAGAGCAATAAAACATGAAATAACATGAACACTTTATGACTGCGGTAGAGTATGTGCTTCATGCTTCTGTAATGTCTTTGTTCATTTTTTAAAAAAATAACAAAATTCCTTTTTTGGAAACGTAAGACATTTGTTTACAGTTATTACTCCGCCAAGTGTGCTTTCCAAACGCCGTGTTCTCTCGCCTGCAGTCGGAAGAGTCGTCAAATTTAATGCCTACGACCGCGGTGGCCTCTCGCTGATCCTGGCGCTTTACATTTTATGCCGGGCAGGTTCCTTCACGGGGCCGGGTGTATGTTATGCGGGGTTAATATCCGTCAAAGGGGCCACATATGTGTGTGTTGGCGATCATCGGCTGTGGAACGAGACAGGGGTTTTTATACCCCCCTCCACCCTGCCATAGGTCCCGGCCGGGATTTCCCCGGTGACGAGGCTGAAATGGAAGTGTGCTGCGGGGTCAACGGCGGGCTGTAATTATTTCCTCACTTCATTAAGTGTGGGTAAACCATCACACTCAGCACCGCGGCTAATGCGAAGCCCCTCTGGCATTGTAATGCTCTCTAAATGAATGCCCCTCTGACAGCCTCGGGCCTAGTGGGCAGCAGATTACTGCGGGGTGCGCCCCGACAACCCTGCAGCCTCCAGCGTTCATTATCAGACCCGATATGACCCGGCCGCTCCCGCGTCAGAATCGAAGGCCTCGGGGCTCGTCTGAATCCTCTGAAGTCTCATCCGGGCTACCGCATCACTGAATCGTAAATTAAATGTAAATGCCATCTTAAAGTACTTCCCTTTGACAGGTAATATGCTCTTAATAGCTATGACTATTTGCCCATTACCAGCTGCGTCTGCTCCTGCTACGGCTGCTGCTGCAGCTGCTGTGGGGATTGGAGCTTTGAGTTTGAACTTCTTTTTTTTTCTGGGCCAGTCACTTTTATTTCCTCTTCTGTGTGCGGTGCCTTTTTCCAGCTGATACAACAGTGGAGGAGACGTATGACAGGATGTTTACCGTCACCAGTCGGGTGAGGTTTTCTGTCACCAAGGAGGATGATGGAGTGCCGGTGGACTGCATCGTTGACCATCCAGCTGTAAAGGACCTTCTGGCTCAAAGACACTTGGAAGTGCTCTGTAAGTGACCCAGAAATGCAATGGGTTTTTTTTTTTCTTCTTCTGCTTCTTCTTCTTTTTCTTTTTAAAGGGCCACGACCAAACTGAGGCCAAGTCTCATGCTTGGACTCCAGAGGGCTGGCATTGGGTAATGGACAGAGCCCTGAGTGTTTCTGTGCTTTAAAGGTTTAATCTAAAAGTATTGGAAAACAGAAAGTGTGAAACGAAAGAAAAGTTTAACAACTAAAGCAACAAAAGCAGCACAGAGGTATTTGAGATGGGGTCATTCTGTGCCAAAAATATATTCATGTTATGATGTTTAAATGAAAAGCTAAACTTTTCATTTAAAAGTTTAAATGAAAAGACTCTACACTCACCATACACTGTAAAAAAAACCCCTCAGATGGTTAGTCTCCTCTGGGGTGTACCACAAGGCTCTGTACTTGTCACAGTTTTATTTTCGTCTTACTGGATGATGTTTTCCTGACCTAATCCACTCTTACATCTCTGCCCTAAACTTTTTAAACTTTCTCTGATGCGCCTAGTTCTTTTTATTTCTGTACTCAGTTTGTGTTTTGTTACGGTTTACCCAGTAGGTCAGCCTTTTGCTTTATTATTAAAGTTTTATTACATCATTCTGGGTAATTTACTATTCTTCGTCACCGAATTCATTGACTTAGCTGGCTTGTTTTGCTTAAGGCTTAATGCAACGTCAGCCATTTTGAGGAGAGGCATTTCAGGTAGAACGATCTCAAATACACGCAAGAACTGATTTTGAATGGACTAAACAGTCCAACGTTGAGCTTAATGATTCGTCCTCCATAAACAACGACCTCAACCTCAATGAAAATTTTGTGAACTATGTTGAAAAACAGTCTTTGCCAGAAAACGTAATATTTTAAGTTTATTCTTTAATTCAGATTATTGAAGGCAACCTAAATTTGCTTTGAAGTGTACATTTCTTTGTCAGTGTATGGTATTATTCTCCATGTTTGGTGAAAATCAACTATAAATTCAAGGCTTCCTGTACATTGTATGTAAACTTTTAAGCAAAGCTGCGCAGAGTAATTATGATTTAGAATCATTTTTGTCTTTGACAAACCACCAAGAAACAGCTATACAGCTTTTCTATTTTTAGGCCACAACACTAACTCTACATTTTTGTCACCAAAACGTGATAGACTGAAGCTGTGACTCCGTTAATGTATGCAAATCTTTAACATGTTAATTATGGACTAATCTTTTCACTGCAGACCAATCAAATGCGTTTCGCAACACTTTGTAAAAAGGCAGAAGTGGTCTAACTTGTGTCAGCCTGCATATAAAAGGTTTTTCTAGCAGAAAATAAGCAGCTCAGATTGAACGGTCTCCCTCTGCATTATGGTTCTGGGAAATACAATTATCTGACGTCTTAATGCTCAGTCTGAGGAAGAAAAAACAAAACCTAGAGAGGTCTACTAAGTGCTTTGTCTGCCGACTCGTCAATGATACGAAAAAGAAGCCATGACTTTTAACGAGTGAGGTAATACGGAGACCAAAATAAAGCATTTTCAATTTTCAAGAGCGCAACACCCAAATAATGGATTCAGAACTTGCTCCAAACATAAATAACAGCTTGGACAGAATGAAAAGATCGGAACAAATTCATTTTTATTAATCGAAATCTTTGACATGTCGTAAGCAAATATTTGATCACATTGTGTACATATTTGACGTACACTATTTCTCCAAAAGTACTTAGTCATCGGTCCAAATTGTTGAATTCAGCTGTTTCAAACATTTCCCTGGCCACATGTCTGTGAAAGTTTAACTGTGTACATTCCAGCATAGCACCACGATGAGATGCATCCTGGGGAATTAATCCAGGGTGGAAATCTTCTGGCTACAAAATATTCCACGGTTGCTCGACTGTTGTTGCTACTTTAGCAAAGTGGAAGCAATTGGGAATGACGGCAACAAAGTGGTGAGCCACACAAGGTCACACAGTTGGATCAGGCCGTTCTCAGTTGCAGAGAGCACAGAGGTAATCGACTTTTTGTAGAGAGTGGCTACAGATCTGCACAGAGAGGTTCAGGGAGGGAGATCTTATTGAGAGTTCAAGGACATTTATGAGCAAGATTGGTGTGGATTGACTTGACTGTTCTGCTCTCAACCCGATTGAACACCATAGAAATCAAGTAGAGGAGAGACCTTCTCGTCCAACATTAGTGTCTGACCTCACAAGAGTGTTGGAAGAATGTTTCAAAAAATCCGATAAGACACATGCCTTACCCTGTTAGGATAGTTAGACAACTGAATTTGTGGTTGATGTTCAGTAAGGATAACTGTATGATTTGTGGCTCATCGTCACGACAACAGACTGGTGATACTTTTAAACTCCAAAACCTCAAGGTTTGATTGGTGTTACTACTTCTACTGTAACATTCCAGAGGTTATTTACAAATATTTAGAAATATGACTTTATTGGATCATTTTTCACCACTTCCTGTATTATATGAATTGAGGAAGCCTCAAGATCTTTTTTTTCTCACAGATGTATTTTTAAAAAGCTCAAAAAGTTTTAAAGTTGTTTTTTGTGATTACCTCCAGTAATCATAGGAAGTACCACAAATAGAACAATCTTTTTTTCATAATGTCTGTCCCTAGTGTAAAAAGCTGAGCACCATTGTAATGTCTAAATTTAAGCATAAAGCGCAGTTCCTTCTTAATACCCATAATGTGCCCTTAAAAGCTCAGCATATGCTCTTACCATTAAATCATAGCTTTAATTAAATCTTTGGAATTTGATTAAAATTCAGTTTTTATGTAAGCTGCTGCCTTGTCTAATAGCATACATTAATTTCAGGTAAAAAAAAAAAACATTGCTTTTCGTTGGTTTTTTTTGTGTTTTTTTTTTTGTCTGATTCATTGATTAAAGAGGTAATACAAGCTGCCTACCACTGTTAAGCATCAAAGAAAGGTTAGGCTAGTCTTTTGTAGTCTCTGTCGAATATTAATTTTTTTTTTAAAGGTAGATAACTGTTTTGTCTGACCTTTTAAGGAAAAAGAGAAAGGTTGACTGTAACCGCTTGACATTTTGGTAATCTTTTGCGTCTAGAGATAAGAGAGTCAGGGGGACAAAAAAACACACACACACACATTTTGCTGTAAGGTAGGGCAAACTGACTGGATATGTAATGAGAACATAGAACAATAATTTTATCATCATCTGTGTTTCACTCGTAGCTGAGTTATCTTTTTTTTTTTGTTGTTTCATTTTGGTGTGAATTTCACTCCAAAGTTCACTCTGGAGACCAATCATATTTTCCTTGGGAGCGAGGAGAAAATAAAAATGTGTTACTTACACTTTTTGCTTCATTTTTAGATGTCATTTGCTGTTTTTTTGTTGTTGTTTTTTTCAGATAAACCTGAGGTGAAGATTGTGGTGACATATCCTGATGGGTTAACAAGAGAGGGCGACAATCTTGATTTGACATGTATCGCTGAGGGAAAACCACAGTGAGTTGTTTTTCACACACACACACGCGCGCAGATAAACTTAAGCACTGGAGATTGCTGTTTACTCGGCGTAGCCATCCCTTTCCAAACATCCTCTTAACCTTTCCATTTCATTGTACCATTAAACCAGTTGTTAGCATGCCGTACACCATTAGGCGCCCCGCCCTCCGCCGTCGATTTCAGATCTGACCTTTATTTCAGATTTCTAGCATGGGATAGACAGCGTCTGAGTGATGCGTGTGGCATTTGTGCTTTCTAGCCCCCATCAGATCAACTGGCTCAGGGTGGACGAAGACGTGCCGCCGCACGCCGTGGTCACCGGCTCCGATCTCTTGATCGAGAACCTGAACAAGTCGTACAACGGCACCTACCGCTGCGTGGCGTCGAACGCCGTCGGCGAGGCCTACGACGACTACGTCCTCCATGTGTACGGTACGTTACAGCTCACGATCGCACCGGATCGTGGGCGTCCTCATGCGTGGGACGCTCTGTAACATTGTTCACATCAGTACCGAGCCTGCATGGCTTTATTGTTCTGGAAATGATCGGAAACGATGGGCATTTGTGACAGACTCCATGCATCAAACTTTCATTTGATTTTTCTTTTTTTTTTAAGAAGTAAAATGGTGGAAAGATGAAAATAAACTCGCAGAACGAACCTTTTCAAAATTGGTGCGGTATTCGTAAAAGTTTTTCTTTTAATGCTGCAACAAGTGACGACCACTTTTATGCATTTTAATGGGATTTTTATGTAACATACCAACAGGTTCATGCATAACTCAAGTGTAGGGCTGGACGACACAGGCTGAAAAACGTATCAGTCAATATCGGTAATTATTGATTCGTTTTTCATAAACGGTAACACTTTATTTGGGTTGGGTGTGCATAAAGGACTGACACGACGGTATCAACGTAACACCTGACTTTGTCATGAAGTGTCATTTGGTAGATAAAGATAAATTTAACGCAACTTTGCTTTGAAAGTGTCATTATTCACTGAATAATGCAAAGTTGAGACTTTTAATGCACGTTAAATGCAACGTTTACTGCTACTTTGCAATTAAAATGTAATTATTTACTGACTCGACCAGACATTGCTAGGTAACCAAAGAGTGAGTTAGCTGAAGGTACCAACCTTGCATAGCCGGCCCTGACAGGTTGAGCAGCTAAAGCCTTTCCTCTGCCTACATCTCCCAGAATGCTGTGCAGAGACCAGAGTTTGGTGAATGTTGAATTTTCTGTCAGGTGTTTTATCTGATGCGATAAATATTGTTACTGATTTATCATCCAGCCCTCCGTAAGTGGTGAAAGAAAATCATCTCATGTTTGTTCATTTCTTTTAAAACTCTGAAATATTACACAAAGAGCCTCTACATGCATCAATTTTGCTTTTAAATTCTAGTCTTGACCTTGACTAGGCCATTCTAACGCAAAGTTATGTTTTGATCAAAATTGCCTTATTCAAGTTATTATTTTAATAACTTAGGTTTTAAAATAATAACCAATAGGTTTTCTTACAGTACTGTCATGAAAGGTGCAAAAATTATCATTGATATCGCACTACATATCAGCTTCTTTCTGCTCTATAAATTGAAGTATGCGGAGCAGGAAGTAAGATAATGGACTATTTTTTTTTTTTGCATGTGCTGGGTTGAAGAAAGCCAGCTTGATTCTTGAATCTTTATTCTTGAATCTTTAAAAAAAACACAAAAAAAAAAAAAAAGAAGAAGAAAAAAAAAAAACAGACACGGAACGGAAGAAAACTTCCGTTTTCTTCCGTTCCGTTTGAATGTGAGGTTTTTCTTTTTTCGACGTTGACAGAAGGGCAGCAAATAAACCAAGTGGAACTGCTGCACCAAAACAGCATGTCGTGCCATATGCTCTGCAGTTAGCGGAGCCGGAGGGAGGGCGAGACGTGGACAGGTCAAATTTATACGGAAATATGGAGAGTGCCTGTTCGCCGGCTTCCAAGCACCACTCAAGTCTGAAACTTTTCAGGCCCCAGAAACGCCGCCCCTCACGACTCCAGGCAATTAATCAGAGTTCACACGCTCCCCTCTGGAGCTTTAGAATAATTAATATGACTGTGCACCTGTAATGGTTTGTTTATTACCATTTGGATTGTTATAATTTTCTTCTTTTTTTTTTTTTTTTCTACAATTTTCCTTTGGGGCAGTTTGGTCGTTTTTACTTCTTCTTTTTTTCCATTTTGCTCAGAAAATGTAAAAAAAATAAATAAATAAAGTCATTGCTGTTCCTATTCGTTGCTTTTAATAAGGAAAATATTTTTCCGGCCGACAGCAGCGATGCTTTTCGGCAATTAACTTTTTTTCAAACTTTTAATTAAAATGTTGTGCAGATTCTTGCTATTTCATTAACCCGTATAGGTGCACAGCAGTAAACTATCATGGATAGTTTTTCCTGGACAGACCAAGAAAAACAGGATTTTTTTTTTATGCAGAAAACAGCCTATGTTAAAGCATCCTCAGCGCAATGCTCTTTTTTGCAAGAATGTCTGCATTAGTGCAGCATGGCACAGACGTGATCAGCATGTGGCTCCACTGGTATGCTACGGCTTATGAAAGGTCATTTGAGCCTGATCCAGGATCAGCTGTTTTTTGGCATATCGTGGACATTTAAGGACCTTTCTGTGTTAAAACCGCAGCATGTATACGTGATTATTTTTTTTTTACACGTTTGGTGAAACTGTCCCCATGTTGAGTTTGGTACGAGACAGATAATCTGTGAAAAAACCGAGCTCTTCCACCAATCACAATCTCTTGCGGCGCTGCTTTCGCTAGCAGACTACAGTAAACAATTAGGCTCGCTAGCATAGCCACCGATGACGGCAGATAAACGGTTTTCTTGTAACGGTAAGTTGTTTCTCTGCCACTATCACATTCAGCAGAGCGTACTTAGTGGTGATTGACAGCACTAAGACCCGCCTCCTGGCTCTGGTTGTTTTTGGTCGGGAGACGTGCATTTCCCCACATGGCAGTAGCAGCTCAGAGAGGAGGTGGAGGAAGTCTGTTTTCTGTTTTCTGTTGTGCTTTTATGACATAATAGCAGTTTTAACAAGTACATAAAAAACATTTTCTTCATAAAAGTAACATGCTGCAGTTTTAATGCTGAGACCTTTGGCATTGGGAATGGTTATTGTCAGAAGACGGATCTTAAAGGAATGGAAATCCTCCTTTCAGATGTGGCTAATGGACATGATGTCATTAATACAGATGGAAAGACTCTGATCCCGAAGTAAAAAATATTTAAGGACTTTTCAAAGTGCTTGGAAGCCATTCCTTCTTCATCTAGAGACAGCTAATGTAGACTGATGCGCTATCTCCTAACCCCAGCTGCAATTACTGTTACGTTTATTTATTCTTACTGCTTTATATAACCCTTTGTAACAAACTTCCTGTCGAACTGGCAAAACAGTTTCTTGTCTGAGCCGCTTGTTTATGTGAAAATGAAAAAAAAGTAACATTTGGGGCGGAAAAAAACAGCCATGACTTTGGATTTGATAAATCAGTGGATCTGTAACAGCAGATTATAAAAGCATTTCTCCCCCAGCTCATGGCTCAACTTGCACTCTGTGGTTTGTACACTCTTACTCCAGGATGGAGAACCTCGGTTTCCAAACGAAATTCAAATTTCTTCTTTCTGCCATCTGGACAGAGGACTTTGGAGCAAAGACCAACATGTTTGGTTTTTGGTTTTTTTGTTTTCCTGTTTTTTTTCTGATTCAGGAGTGCAAGAAATGCAGGAGTCATAAGCTATGTCCTGTAACTGTGAGTGGTGGCTTTCTCAGCTGTAGTCCCCAAACCGCTGTGAATCGCCCTCAAACTTTGGAATGAACTTCACAGCAGTGGCGCCCTGGAGAGGGGAACCAGAGGGGCCCACAGCCCTAGAGAGAAACCATGGACATGTCACAAGAAGTGCATCTTTTTTTAATGAATACATAAATAAATAAATAATAAAAAATTTTTCTTTAGTTGGGTCCCTCGAAAAAAAATTAGAGGCCCTAGTCTGGGCATTCTAATATAGATTTTCAGTTTCTCAGATTTTTGTTTTAATTTTCTGATTGCTTCACAGTTCAAAACTGTGATTGTACCTGTTTCTGTGCCCCTTTTTCTACCACACCTTTTGCTTCCACTAAATTTTCCATTATTCTTTGCTTTTTTTTTTTTTTTTTAGCAACGACCTTTAATGACACACGACCCCATTAGGAGTCTACCGTTTGGTTGTGTAACACAACCCCCTTCTTCTCATAACTACTGTGAACGGTCTCGAATAATATTCACATTTTCTAAAGCTGAAGAATCATCATCATTAACTGTAATAAGCACTAATCAGTGCAAATAATGACAGCAGATTTAACATGGTCATAAATGACTTATTTAGTTTTTTGTTGACTTAGTTTTTGTTTCATAGATAACTTTTAAAGGGCAACACGGAGGCCGTCTCTCCAGAGGCATGAATTTCAATGAGCTGACAATTGGCTCAACTCTCTTCATTTAGGCCTCATTTTCTCTTTTATCCTAACACGACTGTCATCATTTTCACAGCTGTGTGCATGTTAATGTTTTGTTTTTAGTTTTTTATTATTATTATTATTTTTTTTTTTCGTTGTTTTTGTTTTTGTTTTTCAGCACATAACTACAAAAGCCCATTTAAAACACAACCACTTAATCACTGGAACAATTACTGTGATCTTCGGATGGATTTACTTGATCAGTTTTTGCACGAGCGACATTTGATTTTCCTCCGACTGCAACAAAAGTTTTTCGACAGCCGCCAAGAATCTTTGCACTTGAATTCCCAGAGGGGAGCGAACAACAGGAGGTGATTATCTGAAGTTTTTAAAATCACAAAAAAAAAGAGAGCGAAAGAAAAGAAAGGGGGACGCTCTGACGTGACACACACTCATTTCTTGGACCTTAATTTCCTTTTTTTGTTGTTGTTTTTTGCTGGCTGGCAGCGGTGTATGGTGATCAGTGGGGGGAAAAAAATAAATAAAAAATTTTCAGCAGCTGCAGCCTGTTGTTGGCGAGTTTAGTTTTTTCTCTCCGCGGAGCGTCGTGCTGTTTTGCATTTTTCTCCCAAGTTTCTGCCAATGTGCCAAAACCGTTCTGTGCCAGTGACAGTACCTGGTACCGGCGATGAAAATTTATCTGATGTTTAGACTCAAAAAAAAAAAGAAGGAAAAAAAACGAAAAAGAAAAAGTTGAGAAAGATTTTGAACTCCAGTAAAAGTGACAAAACTGATTTTCACTTTCACCTCGATTTGTTTAGCAGCCATTGTGGGAGACAAATTCAGTCATCTTTAAAAGGCACGTTACAATTACAACTAATTTGCAAAAACATGCTACAAAAAATTTATATGAAAAATGTCTTTCACAAAATCAGGAGATTTGATTTTAGACTCGAATGTTTTTATCTTCAATATGTTAAACTCTTAATTTAGCAGTCGGGGGCTCATTGGATAAGAAGTTATTATTTTAACTGAATCTGTTGCAGGATAGATTTGATGTTTTCGGAAGTACATTAGAGATTATTCCTGGTCCTTACAGAAATATGAGTTTTTGATAAAATGGCACCTTGATATACACAAACACAAGACCTGAAAGCTGCGGTGTCCAAACTATTTATCACAAGTCTAAAATAGTTGAGTCAAAAGTACTTTAAGGCCAAAATATTGACCTCACTGTCATTTGCTGTAGATCCAAAACCTAAAAGGGACTCTCCAGTTTTAAATTTTTTTTTTATATTAAACAATGTTTGTTTAGTTTTCAAATTCTTTTGAAACAAATGTATTCTGTTACGCGTCACTGTCTTTCAAAACTATCTCTATATTCAGACAAGTTCCTTAAATTAAATAAAAGTCGATTCGGGTGTAGAAATGTCGGCTTTTCAGTAAAAATCTGTGGTTCTACTTATTATAAGAGCTTGGTTATGAAAGACAGAATTATATTACGCAGCCTGATTAAAAATGAAAAGTTCACATCTGCTTCCGCCGTCTGTGCTAGACGGATCAAATCTGAAACCATTCAAAGCACTGAATTCTTAAATTTTGTGCGGAGGCCGCACAAAGTCACAGCCAGGGCTGCTAATGGCCCCCAGGTCATGCTTTGGACACCCATCCTTAAGGTTAATAGAGACAAAGATGCGTCTTTTACTTAATGTTCATTTTTTAATCAACATTAGCACCCTAATTTTATTGTATATTTATTTAAATCCTGAAACTTATGCAAGCAGTAAAATATATGCAAATATTGTGTCACAATAAGCATTTATTAAACCTTTTTCTGATAGAAAAACAGATCAATATCCTATATTGGTAGTGATGTGTAAAAATGTATTGCTGCGGCGTAATCTCAAGACAGATACACTGTTTAGAGTAGAAACAACAGGATCTGCTGGATGACACAATTAGTGAGGGAAGTACAAAGGGCAAGCAGTGGAAGATTTTATTGTCACTGAACAGTCGTTAAAGGAAATCAAAAGTAACTCAAACGTGGCAGCCAGAAAAATGAAAACACGACGACCAAAAAAAACACAAATAAGACCAGTGAAAACCAAATGACGTGTAACATTAAGTGAAAACGGCGCAGTGCGAGACGTTAAATTGCAAAGTCAAGAGAACGGCGGCAAAGAGAGGTGCGTTGGACGCCTCCGTAACTCTCACTAGACCCCGTCTCCATGCCGACCGGCGGTTTGGAAGAGGCGGCAGGAAAAAGCCGGGTTTGGAACGTTAACGCAAAGGACGAACTATGCCCACTTCTTAAATGTGGCACGGGATCTGTGATGTCTGTTTGTCCCCTGAAAAGTTTTGGGAACTGCGTGACGCACAACACCACAAACTGCTTTAAAACCGAGACATTTCACATGGAAAATAAACCTTTATTGGGTCTCTCAGCTGGATAACGATTCAAATTATTAACCAAAGCTATAACCTTTTTGCACGTTTCGATCAGAACTGCTCACCGCACTAACATGGTCCTCAAAAAGCTGACAACAAGCATTTCGTAGGATTTTTTATTATTATTTATTTATTTGTTTTCTTTGTCCAAAAGCGGGGTTTTTGTGCCGTGTCTGAAATAGCTTTAATTGTTATTCAGTCGGCGTGTTCGTCAGTTCTCGCTGACAGCTGTAATCTCTTCGTCAAAAGCAACCAGTATAACATTTTATTGTCTGACTCATAAGCCAGTGTTTAGGGAGGTTGCTGAAAATGTCCATTTGCAAAACAGAAATGCATTTTGTAATGGGGTTTTACATCAACAAATAAAAAAGGAAAAAAAAAAAACAGCAACTGTTAGGCAAACTGTTAATAGGAATTTACTGGAAGGACAAAGTCTTGGGGAGAAACATGGAAAATCCTGTCAATGTCAGGAATTTGAGGAGTCTGCATTGGAGGATAATAATATACATGTATTTTAAATTTTCAGGGTTTTTTGGAGCGGCCAGTGACTTGAGGGTGGGGGCTTTTTAAAAACTCGTGGAGTTATTGCCTCCTGAATGGTTTGCAAGCGCGTTACTGACGGCATGAATTTGCAGTTGCGTGAGGTTTTAGGAAAATGTCACAGAGGAGCACAGCGGGATCTCACTAATCCAAATCTCTGGGGGAATAAATGGCAGGGAACGGCTCTGGGATTCAAGCTTTGCCCTTGCCAAAATCATTTCAGTGCCTCCAAAATAAAAAAAAAGAAGAAAAGAAAGTATTCCAAACAGAAACTTTATTTGAACTAGAGTGATTATCAGTATGTTTATATCAGCTCAGCCCTTGGTTACATCAGCTTGTAAGACATCTTTAAATAATAAATCAACCAATCAAGTTTATTTCTGTAGGATATCATAAAAAACACATATACAGTCGCCAATTGAGAAACCAACAGCAAACATTACATTTTGTCAAGTACATTTGGTCAAATATGTTGGTCAATGTTTCAATATTTTATAGTTCAAAAGCATCTCTGCACAGGCTTGGTTTTTAGTTTTCATTCACAGGAACTCAGTGTTTCGGCTGTTTTGTAGTTTTCTGTAAGTTTGTTTCGGATTGTTTTAACAAAGAGCTCATTTTTCAGCACAGCCAAGTCGCAATTAATTCGGGGGGTTGATTTATGCGACACACCAACTCCAAAAAATTCATAATTATGAGATGAATTCAAATTATGCTTGGGGGCCTTTATACTTCTAATAAAAAATGTTATGTGGCCCTCCTTGTTTTCTGCCCTTCATGCCTTAAAGAGGCAGCGTTACGTTTATTTCAGGCACAAAGCCTTTTTTGTAGGATGACCAAGCAACTTTGTTGCCTCCAGCTGTTGCAAAAATGACGTATATCTAAAACATGATATAAAAGAAACTTGACTTCCCGATTTGACAACATGACACTGTCTCTTTAAGAAGCTCCGCCTCCTCATGACGCCGATCACAGCTGAACAGTAGTTCGCATGAGGAGCTCAGCAGACTCCACCGGCCTGGAGCTCCATCCGTTTTTAAGCTCCAACTAAACGAGAGTGCTGCAAAACAGCTGCAACAAATTTAAATTTCCACTTCTAAGTTGGGAGCAAAAAAAATATATATAAAAAGTGGAAAAGCTCAGGGGGTGAAAACTGTGCTAACATCTTGAAGCATCACATACTTGCAGCCCCCACTCTGAATGACATGCTCACACTTTCAAAAGCTGCAGCTAATGAAACCAATTAGCACAACCCGCCAGAGCGCTCGCGCCGCGCCGGCGATGGAGGCCGTGGCCCTGCTGGGCGTTGCTCAGGTATTCCGCTGCTCTGTTCGGTCGTTCGTCAACGATTAAAAATGAAAAGTTCACATCTGCTTCCGCGATATCGCTTCCAAACAAAAGGACGACATGTGCTGCCAAATAGCTCGATCATCGCGCTGTCAGGACCACGTTTCTGTTAGCCGGGTAAAGATCCGCCCCCTGAAACTGGCGGATGCTGCTGTTTGTACGTCTTCTGGATCTCCATCGCAGAATAGTACTGTGGCGTTCTCATATCGCGGACAGATTTACAAAACTGCTGAAAAAACTCCATGTATAATGAGTGTCTACTGTTGTTTAATGTTTGCATCATTTGATTCATGCTCTCTCCCCCCACTGCCTCTGTAATCCTCCCATGAATGAGTAAAAGCAGTGGGAACCCAATGTGCTCTGCGCGCACCGTAAAAATGTCGAGTGTCTCCGTTATCAGCGTTTGTGCCTTTGGCCATGACCCCTTCAATTAGTAACTTTGTATCCACATATTTTACCAATTTCCATGAAACAGATTTTCTCTGGTGTGTGAGCTTTAGAGGCTCTCTGACCTCGGCTCTCTGTAATGAGACACAGGAGATTGATAAAAGGTGCTCAAAACTGCATATAATTGCAGCCACGACTCCCACTCCTCTTTCTGGAGGATTTAATGCCAGACGAAAATGGCGTTGTGGTCCATGTGAGAATTTGTTGTCCCAGACTAATCATGCCTGCTACAGTAGCTTAATTAGTGTGTGTTCCTGTAACATTGATTGGTCTTAGCGTTATAACCTTGTGCAGTTATTTTTCTTCCCCCCCTCCTTTCTGTGTGAGCCGTGTACAGCTTCCAAAGCCGGCAGAAGTTTTTCTAAAAGGAAAATCCAGTTTTTATAACTACTCAATCTCAGAATTAGGGAGTTTTAGGGAATTGAATTAACACTGGAGATTCTGAAATTTGTTTCACCACAGTCTTGATTTAACCAGGTAGTATAAGAAAACCAAGCATGCTTTCATTTTTTAAAGAGTTTTGTGCACTTTTTTGCTGTGCCATCCTAGGGATTTGTTTTGGTTTAACCTGTTTTTTTTTTTCTTGTCACAGATAAAGATTTTAAATTAAACTTATTTTGACATCTTGCTAAGGTAACCACTGACCACTGATCAAAAAATCTCTTTAAAAAAAAAAAAAAAGAAGTATTTTCCCAATTTAAAGAAATTCAGGAACAGATGGGAAACAAAGTCGCTGACATCCATCAGCGTGGAGATTGTTACAAAGCCATTCGTAATGCTTTGGGATTCCAGTGAACCACAGTGAGAGCCTTTATCCACAGACAGAGAAAACATTCAGCAAAATCTTCCCAGAAGGGCCTCGTGTGTTAAAGATACTCCAAGAACACATCGATGAGTCAACTCGGAGATCACGAGAAAGAATGTCGGAGGGCTCTCTCGTCTCAAGTAAGGCTTCTGGTTCAACATAGCAAAAACAAGACCAGTCAAAATGGCGTCGGTGGGAGAGATTGGTCCCTAAAATGTTTGTGAAAACTTCCTGACTAGACAAAAGTAGATGCTGGAAATTGTGCATCCTGTTACGTAAAATCACATCATAACCGGATTGAGACGCGGCTGTGGTTGTGTGATGGTTAGCTGCTTCTGGACCAGGACGACTTGCCATCATTAACCGCGTTTCCATTCATCACATAAATCTGCGAATTGGAATTCTGAAAAAAAAAAAAAAAAAAAAAACCTTGGTGAATGGAAAAACGCCGATTTGGAAAAAAAAAACTCACAGTTTATGATAAGTGTATTTCATAAAACTACAATGGTAACCCCTTCTTTGCATCACACGAGTCACATGATCAACAACCGAACGTTATGACTGAAAAGACGAAGAAGACAGGAAGTAGGAGGATGACTGCATGACATGTTTTTTTTTTTAAATGAGGGTTTGTGTTTTTATGCATAAACAAGTAATGCCATTTTAATTGTGTTTCTTATTTAATAGAAACATCACCACTTTTTTTAAAAAAAAATTTAACATTACCAGAATATTGACAAAGTTTTGCGCACATTTGTAATGGAAACGCAGCTGTAGATGGAAACATGAAATGTTCTGTTGACCAGAAGGTCTGGAAGAAGAATGTCAATGTAACAACTGGGTTATATAGCACGACAATCATCCATAACACACCTGCACCTGCTTGTCCACATATGAATGACTTTTAAAAACAAATGTTTGTAAGTGGCCTAGTCAAAGTCTGGGCTTGATTCCAATTAAGATGCTTTTGCATGACCTTAAAAAGGTTGTTTAAGCTAGAAAACCTGCCAGTGTGGATTAATTTAAAGAAAGAAAACAATTTCTTCCTTCAGTGACGATTGTTGCTGTCGACCTACCAACCAGTTAGTTACTTTTTCACGGAGTCGGGCTGATTTGCAAAGCATTTTATCCCGTAAAAGCAAAATTCTTTCTTAAAAAAAAAAACCTGCCTTTTGTGCAGTCAGGTTGTCGTCATCTGACGTAAAAATTTGCTTGATAGATATTCTCAAATGTTTGATCATGGGAAAATCGCAGATACAAAAGAGATCTGTAAAAAGTGCAGGTGATTTTTTCCAGTGTGCTGTACAAGCTCCAAATAAAGCTATACCACTTCTATCATATACAAAAAAGCAAAAGCTCAACCTTCTCTCTCTCACACAGGTAGTTTTGATCCAGAGCTGCCGAATCGCTCATCAGTTTCATTTTCGCTCCTCCTGCCACCCTCCACCTGCTCTGTTCCTTCAGGCTCGTCCTGTTTTATAACAACTAATGACCTTTCAACTGCGCGACAGGCCGGACAGGTGGGAGGCTGATGTAAATCCACGTCAAATCAAGTCCCATTGTGCAAAGCGCCGCATTGTGTGCGGCCAGTCGAAAGGGGCTCAGAGAGAGAGAGGCTTCTCACGCTGTTTCTCCGCGAGGGTCCGTCTGAGACGGCCTTTAAATTGTGGCCCCCGGCTGGCGTTTGGCTTGTGAGAGAAGTGGCCAGAGCGAAAACCTTTTTTCCTTTTTTTTTTTTTTTTCTCGGTCTCTCTCTCTGGGGCAGCAGCAGCAGCAGCCCGGCGATATATAACCCACACACACCGCCGATCCTTTTACCACCCCACTTCAGCTTCCAATTGACTTTTTGACCTATAAATCCTCAACGGACGCAGAGTCAAAGACACGCGAGCTGCTGGAAATTTGGGGTTTGTCTGCGCTTTGACATAACATGAGCGGACGGGACTCAGAGGTCTCTCTGGTCTTACGAGGGCCTGTTGGAAAACCGCGTCCTTGTGAATTGAACTTCATATTCACTGTCAACGCTTCCCACATAAGAAAATAAAACGATCATTCTATGTATCTCGTTTCATTGTCTCGCAAAGATGCTTCTTTTTTTTTTTTTTTTTTAATGTTTGTGTAAAGCCACCTCTTGCGTTCAGTGTTTGTTTGGGGCGAAACGTAAATGTGAAAATGAGCTTTTTCGCATTTGGTCACGTTGCTGCCATACATGTCAATGTATTTTATTAGAGTTTAATGTGATAGACAACAGGAAGTTGACAACAGCGAAGAAACAGAAAAATAAATAGAAAGACGAATATCAAGAGTGTGGGTTGAAATTTTTACGTTTTATTCTAATCCCTGAAATAAAATCCAGTGCACTTGCTTTGATCAAGTGCCATCGTCCAGTCAGTAAACCACGTTCACTTGTGTGTAATCTACTACAAATCTAACTTCAGATTCTTGGAGAATATTGGTGAGCCAACATAATCAAGAGGACCAAAGAAATAAAGCAAAGTCAAGATTACGATGAACAAGGACAGCAATTGAGTCAAAACTAAAATAGAATTAAAGTGAAACTAGATTCAAAAAGTAAAAATGACCAGATGACATTTAATTATCTCAAATGAACAGAGTTGTAGTCCACACTCCATGCCAGTCGGTGGCGGTAGTGCACCAATTCAATGTTTGCCAATAAACACAGACGAAGAAGAAGAAGAGCGATTGAGGAAGTTTTTAAAAAAATTTTTTTTTAATGAAATCCTACATTTATACAATCTAATTAAGCAAAATTGAGCCACAGCTACAAACCTTCCAAGACTTGGATGTGTTTCTAAACCGATAGGCAGAGCATCAACCACCAGAAATATCCAATACGCTCAATTAAACTCTGGAGGAAATCCTGTCAACGGGGCAGCTATTAGTCATTCTCGCCACAAATTGGACCTTTAGGTACTAGCAAAGTGAACTATTATAACAGGGAGCCCCATTTCCAGTTTGTCACAAACTATGTTAGCAAAACACATGAAACATGTAGAAGAAGACACTCTGGTTAGAGGAGATAGAAACTGAACTTTTGACCTGCAAAACTCTTTAATATTGCAAAAAAAAAAAAATAAATCTCCCAACATTGGACATCCCCAGGAAACATCCACACTGTGAAACATGACTGTGGCGGCATCATGAGAAACCTGTCAGAGGTGATGGGAAGACTGAAGAGGACACAAAAGACTTGAAACGAGGGGCGAGTTTTAACCGTCCAACAAACTGACAACCTGAAATATACATGTTAGATAAGAGCAAAGCATTATTGTTGAGTTAGGGTGGCCCAGTCAAAGTACAGGCCTAAATTCAAACGAGATGCTATAGAAATACTGGAAGGTTGATTTTCACGGAGGACTTTCACAGAGGAACGGTGTCAGTCTCTGGAAAGCTGGTAGTGCAGCTGTAGTTCATTCAGGAAGTGTTGTGTTTGTAAAACATTGGTTAAAATACATTTTCCTTTACTTCACAACTTCGCGTTGGTCTCACTTTAATGTGACTTAACGACGAAAGCTTCAACAAATTGCAGCGTCTGGTCAAAACACTACAGGTGGAGCCTGTTAGTAGGTATCACTTTAAAACGAAAAGAAAGAAAGAAAGAAAGAAAGAAAGAAAGAAAGAAAGAAAGGGAGAAAAGCATCGGGCCACTGGAGTCCTTTGAAATTCCAGACTTTTCTCCGTGTTTTGCAGAACACTGCCACGACGTCTTATGGAAAAGCAACTTTTAAGCAAGAAGAAATAAGCAGACAACACAAAAACAAGCAAAACATCTCCCCCCCTCTTTACCCCCTGCCGTCATGTTGGCAGGCAGATTTAAGCAGGCGTGGATAAACAATTTCTCAAACATTGTTTCACTTTATGGTTACATTTTCTCATATCAAACTGTTCACTGATACAAATGCTCCCTGAAAATATGGCATCTCCAAAACACACTCATATTTCAGCCCTCATAAAGCCGAGCCCGGAGTCATCCAGCCTGGAAATTGCCCATGGAGAATTCGTGTTCGCCTGGATATTATACGTGCCACATCCCATCCCGGGCTTTGTGAAGACCCTCATCCCTGAATTTCGCCCCCACCCCCCACCCAGCTCTCCTCCACACACTGACATTTCAGCTATCGCAGAGCCTTCGGTCATAGGGAAGGAAATCTAGCCCACCCCTCTCTTCAAACACTGTCAGAGGAGAATCTGCCGCTGATACCCCTACCACGATCAGCACCACCTCTGCTATGCACTCCATCCCTGGCGGCAACATTATGCTGTCCTTGATGTTTTATCATTAGTTTGGGAGTGTGTGGTCCCCCACTGCTGTCTTTTGATGGAGTGCAGACAGTAAAGGCATGGAAACAGCCAGCCAATTTCCCTTGCTGCAGTTCTCCCTCAGCAAGGGGCCGGGCTATCTTCCCCCCTACCCGCCCTGCACCACAGCCTGGCAAAATAATTCCCCTTGATGAGGCGGGCTTTCAGTCCTCCTTAGTATGGTTGTATACCTGAATTGACATCCATTTTGTCTTCCTGATTATTTTGGCGCAAGGTTAGCGGCGG
Organism: Poeciliopsis retropinna; assembly: GCA_010277075.1. Taxonomy (NCBI): domain Eukaryota; kingdom Metazoa; phylum Chordata; class Actinopteri; order Cyprinodontiformes; family Poeciliidae; genus Poeciliopsis; species Poeciliopsis retropinna. The sequence goes on from VMRM01000002.1 coordinate 6,185,795, forward strand.
CTCTGATACGTAGCGTGAGGAGCAACTAAACTAAACTAAAACAGTGTTTTAGTTTATGGTCTTGCTTGGATGTTGGGAAAGGAGCTATGTCCTCAATCGGTGCCAAACGTCTTTGCTCGTTAGTCGCTAGTTGTTTTTCAAAAGTGAAATTTAACAGCGAATGTAATGAACTGTAATGCAACCCCAGAGTTTAAAAATTTGATCCTTAAAATCAGCTTTATTTCCGTAACAAAGGTTCTGTCATGAAACGCGGTTGAGACTCTGCCTTAGTTTCCGTTACAGATGCACGCCAAACTTTGTCAATATTCCGCTAATGTTGAGAAAAACGCAACTTTGCAATTGCGGTGTATTCTTTGAATATGAAAAGCAATTAAAATCACACATGTATAAGTTTGTTCACACGATGTCATTAAAAAAAAAACAAAAAACATGCCGCGCCATCATCCTCCAACTACTTCCTGTTGTCGTCGTCTTCATGGATTGCACCAGTAGCAACATTTGGTTGTTGATTACGTGATGTGAAGAAAGTTGTTTGGTTGGTATTTTAGGAAATAAACCTGTTTCGATGTGTCCAACAAAACCCACCTCATCCAAGCACTAAAGCTTTTTTTTCGAGTCTTACTGAAATTGCCGTGTTGCATTAAGCAAATTGATTATCGGTTATATAGTCAAAGGAAACTCGATTAGTGTGTTGACCACTTGGAATTGACAGATGTGCCTAATAAAGAAATGTTGGCCTCCTGCAGAGTGTGTCCGTCTAGTGCATAGTAAAAAACTAACTTCTTTCTCAGTCGATGCAGCGCAGCATGGAGGCAATGAAACCCAGGTTGCTTTACACTGATCTGGTGTTTCTTATCTTCTTGTTGACAATATCTCTTATATTTTGTGAGGTTTGGCAGTCAATATTATGTGCTACTTTTTTCCCTACCACTCCACTTTCCATTCATAAATTGGGACGCAGCATTTTGTGAATAACTCAGTGGATGACATGGCCCCCCCAAATCATCACAGACTCTGGAAACTTGAACCACTTCGTATAGTCAAAGACTCTTCCACTTTGACTTCTGAAGATTATTATGTATTTATTTTAATCTGAATGGAGAACTGGGGCTTTTTCTTTCCTCCGTAGCTCAGGCAGAAATACTTTTGGTTCAGGACGCGTTGGACCAGACGTGTTGCCATGCCTACATCTATTTGTGATGTCTCTAACCACCCACTCTCCTCCCCCAAGGCTCATGAATGGGCTTGATAGAAAATTCTTTCTGTTTACTCTTGTTGCTTGTGCGCCAATGTCTACCACACTTTATCCTTCCACTAGATTTTCCAATAATCTAGTGGACTGTTGCAAAATAATCCACTAGATTTTCTGATCTAGTGGATTCTATCAACATCTCAAGATTGTAGATACCGTTGCATGGCCAATACATAATATTTGCGTTGTGAAAAAGTTTTTGTTGGTCCTTTGTAATATTCAAATATTTAACTTTAAGCCATCATCATTTTAAATTACAGCTATCTAAACTTCAATTACGTCACCGGTTGCAGAGATGATTTAATTCACGAGTTTCGGTTTTTGACTTGAATCACTCCGTGACCTTTTAATACGATTCTAAACTATTTACATGAGTGTGTAGTTTATTTACGATTGTGACTGCAGCCATTTGACGTGGGCGATAAAAACAGTAGTGTACTTGAGATCCAGGTTTTAAAATGCCATCAGAATCAGCTCATCAACAAAAACTAAAGCGGAGACCGTAAAAATCCCAGACCAGATGCCCGCTCCTCTTCACAACTAAGACTAAAGACTCAGTTCATGAAAACCTTAAGCAGAGTCCAGCTGCATTTTGATATTTGTGTTTAGTCTTGGTTTGAACATAGAAGCACCGGTAAACATGCCTATTCAACACGCCAAAGGTTTCACAGTGAGATATTTATGCTTTACAAGGACACGTGTGTAACTTCAAGTTCACAAAACACAAAAGTTTTTTCATTTATTTATTTTAAACCTTGACTTCTGTTGGCATGAAAACGTAAACAGACGGCTAACAGGATGTAGCGTTAGCCGCTGTAGCTTTACGCTAACATCAGTTCCTTGTTGATGTTAGCGTTTGGCAGGGGGACACTAGTACTGCTTCAAAAGTGGGTTTAAGTCTTTTTTTTTTAAACCCCAAGTCTGTTTGAAAGCAAATGTCAGGTGCCAAGGTGTTCATAAAGGCACCAACAAGTTTGGAAATCTAAGTGTTCACAATGTTTTTATTAAGCTAGGCTATTAAAAGCATCAGTGACTTATTTATTAAGCAAAAAGAAAATCGAGTTCTTTTAAAGTTAAACAAAATGGTGGTCTTAAATTGACATGGAAAAAGTTTTAAGTTCTTGAAGGATTCTTTCTGAAAGGGTAGGTTTATTTCATTCACTGTTATTGGGCTATTTATTTATTTACATGTTTTTCATGAGAAAAAGATGGAAAAAAGTATTTCCAGCTGCCTTTTTTTATCCAATTCCTCACCAACATGTTGGGAAATGTATTTAAAACAAACACAGGTGAGGTTAATAACTGTAAACAATTTATTAAAGCAATGTAAAAAAAACAACAACAAAAAAACATAGTTGCCATAGATATAGACCAGAGATGATTCAACATTTTCAAGAATGTTTTCTAAAAACACAGCTATTGATAGATTTTTTTTTTCAATGTTTATTTATTTATTCAATGTCATTTGCAAATGTATTTTCTGACATCTTAAAAACAGTTTCCATGGACTTTGTATGTCAAGCTCTCCACCAGCGAATACGAAAACAAACAAAAGAAAAGATGGAGAGACGTTATGCAGAAGTTGACAGCATTTGGAGCTTGTCCTCTCCGCTGACATCTGACACTTTTAGTCCTTAAAAACTTGTGGGGTGAAAAACAAAAAACCCTGAACCTATCATTTGCAAATGCCTCCTCACACCTACTAACATGTACTTTCAGCTCACACGGTAGCTTCAACATGTGCATGTCGGGATTTTTTTTTTTTTTTTTTTTTAAAGTAGTGCAGCTTCTCATCTTCAGTGACTTTGTCTCTTTCTTTGCTTTTGTCTTTATTTCTTATACATGTTCTTTATTTTTTCCCACTCTTTTCATCTAGATGCTCCCACTACTATCCCCACACCCACCACCAACCCAGTCAACACGCAAGGTACTGTATTTCCCCACTACTGTCCCTCTCAGCAAAACAAGTGTGTGTGTGTGTGTGTGTGTTTGTGAGAGAAAGAGAGATTTTACACGCATGTGTGATGGGGGATAAAGAGAAGAAGGGCTTGTACCAACAGTGGAAGGGAGACGGTGGCTAGCCAGTTTAAGTTAGATGGTTCTGTTGATAGGGGACAGTCGGAGACACCTGTCACAGCCGTCTCAGGTGCGTTTGATCAGAGGGAAAATTTGCGACGCTGCTTTGCTGCTGTGTTATCTTATCGACATCTGCAGCTATATATCTCAACTGGACGCATCCGTCATATTGTAATGCCCGTTACATCCCCTCTACAAATGCCAGTCACATTTTCAATCACTGTTTTCCTGCAGACAGACGGGAAGTAGCTCATTTTGCCGCGGTAACGGCGCAGCAAACCTCTTGCGTCATTTTTTTTTTTATGCTTAAATTTACCTCTGCTGCTGCAAAAAAAATATTTTTTTTAAAGTCTTTCAGTGCAAACCATCATTTTCATTTTTATTTATATTTTTTAAGGCTATTATTTCAAAGCGCTGTTAAGGCTAGACAGATGGTGAGGCAACCTTGGGAGTTGACATTTGGATATGCCAGAATGTGACATTTTAATACAAAAAAAAAAAAAATCTAAAGAATAGATCAGTTTATCAATAGCCGCTTTAAAGATATGGCAATTTTTTCTTTTGTCGTGGGCACTCTGCAATTCATTTAGTTTTAAAATAAATAAATAAATGAAAATCCAAGGCGACCAATAATAAGTTTTGAAAAAAAAAAAACTCAGGAGATGAAAAGCAAACGTATTCTAATGAGGCGACTCTTAGATAACATTCATTTACACTTTCAGTTGATCACAACAAAAAAAAAAGCTGACATTTTAGCTCTATTTTTATGCATGGGATAAAAATAGCGGCAGGTAAATCTCTCTTGCAAATGAAGCAACTTTTTTCCCTCTGGTTTCTCCTTCAGACCTCTCCTCTGTGACAAACGGCAAATCCGAAGCGGCGCAGATCAGCGATCGTCCTCTAACGGTTAAAGCCTCAGTCAGCTTACCGACTCTCTCTCTCTGGGAGTCAAACGGGACGCTGCTTTGCACATCTGTTACATTACGCTGCAGTTTTCCATAAGCCCCTCTCCGTTTGAGTCACCGTGATGCTGCCGTCTCTGTTTTGTGCTAAAACATTCCAAGAAGACGGGTCCCAAAGAGGATTTAGCGTGATTTATGTGAAACATGCTGGGAGGCTGTAATTGAGCTCCCTTGCAGTTCGCTGCTCTCCTAAATACTCTCTTGTCGCAGGGCAGTTCTGAGCTAGCTTGTGGTAGATTGCTCTGCACTACCGTAATTAGCATAACGCCACAGTGCAGCATTTCTGTCCTGCTAATGAGTAAATATAGCTTTGTTGGAATAAACATGCCACCACTGAGGAATTGAGACACAGCCATTGCTACCCAGAGATCCTGATTTTAAAGCCAGTGTCTGTACATCCTCTGGTCCAAATTTACTGTTGCCCTAAAAATGTTTAAGGCAATGTTATGTTTTCAAAAAGAAGTTGCCAGTTTTTATCTTGGATGCCGTGTCTCTGTTTCAGAAGACTTGATAAAAACTTTGAGTTACATGTGGCGAGTGTTTGGATATCTGTACCCACAGAGTCCATTGGCTGGATTTAGTCACGAACCAGTGCCACATCTCCATGGCAACCCCTTAACAGGAGGATGGGACATGAGGAAGAAAAATAAAACAAAACAAGAAAAGTAACAGCAAGTTGACCAAATCTATGCCAAAGACATAGATTTTTAGTACCCAAATGTTTCCGATTTTAACTTCCATTTTAGCAGCTTTTTGTTTGTTTTTTGTTTTGTTTTGTTTTGGGGGTTTTTGCACCAGAGTCCTCCACAATCGGGCTACTGGACACTGTTAAGTCTTTTTTATGTCAGAAACGTTTCCATCTCTCGCTTGCTACAACGGCTTGAGGAGCAAAGCAGAGTGATACAGTTGGCAACCAATCAAAAAAGAAAAAAAAAAAGCATGATAAGGTAAAGCACGTAAACCGCACATCAGTAAAACATGTATGAATGGAATATCAAATATAGCAACAATGAAAAGTTATAGTAATAATAGCAATAATGTAGTTACGGGGGCTGGGACGGGTCAGCTCTACTACCACTGGTAACCTATTACAAACTACCTTAAACTACCGAACCAGGGAAAGATAACAGTCGTGTCAAGATTATTTGTATAACAGATTTCAGCAACAAGGCAGCTCAAAGTGTTTTACATGATGAAAGCACAACACTGTTTCAGTTACGAAACAACCAAATGTAACAATAACTATCATCAAATATACCAAACGATGTTCCAGTTATTATTAATCAAAGACAGATGGGCTTTCAGCCTTGATTGAAAGGAACTCAGTGTTTCAGCTGTTTTGCAGTTTTATGGACGTTTGCTTCAGATCAGACGAGCACAGAAACTGTTGGTTCTCCATGCTTGGTTCTGATTTTACAAATGCAAAGCAGACGTGAACAAGAAGACCCGGTTGTGAACAAAAATGAATATATATTTGTGCGTAGTCGTGACGACCACCTCACAAACCGCACACAAGCGTCAACTGTTACACGGTTGACGCAGCAGTAACTCAACAGCAGCGTTACGTAATCGAATGCGACACCATGCAGATGCTCTGTCTCCACTAATGAAGATTTGCTCACCTCAGGATGCTGAATGCCTGATTGACCTGCTGAGCAATTCAGATGATAATCATTTGGCCAATTGGGGGAAATCATGACCTTTATGAGCTTTGAAATGTCATCTCAAAATAATAGGGATTAAAAAGAAATAACTGTCACATGACAGCATAAGTAAACAATATAAATAAGCAAGATTTTTAATTGCATGCTTGAGATTTGATATGTGTTTTCCCAATATTTAATTCACTTTTTTTTTTCTTTATTGTTTTTATCTTGCTTATTTGTTATTGGGTTGTTGTTTTTGTTGTTTTTTTTAGCTTTGGCTGAACAAACAAAACCTGGCCTCCCACTGTTGGTACCCTCAGGAAGAAATAAAAGAAAAGGTCACCACTTTCCCACTATAGAGTAAAAAACGTTTAACTGGCTTGTTAGAGTTTGTTTTTCTATTTCTTCATAGTTCTTATATGGAAATTTGTTTGTTTTTCTGAAATCCGATTCAAGTCGCTATGTTTATATCTCGCCTGCAATTTTCTCCTTTAGTTGTGACTTCAGAAGTGTCAGTACCAGATCCTAATATTGTCTTGTGCAATGAAAGAGCAAATGTCATAACAAAGCGCGGAAACTCACAGCGGTTTGTCTTCTGCGTTTGTTGTTTCATGTTCAGAAAGTTTCGCTGGAAATTATATCATCGGGTCGCTCGGAGTCTTCCTAGATGCAGAGTTTGTGTGTGTGTGGGTGGGTAGACCACTGGGGAGAGACAAGTCACTGTTTTAAAAGGAACATTTCTTTCATGTGTTTGAAAGTTTTCAGGCCTCGTGTCTCGACACGTGTCGCCGCTGAATATTTAAAGAAGTCTGAAGAGCTTCTCGCTTCCGACTTTGTCTCAAGTCAGAGACGACGCCGGTGTGTTTAAGGTGCAGCCGCCGATCCGAGTAGCTTAAATGATTTTTAGCGTCTCCACGCAACAGATCCGAGATGTGGGTGGGTGGGTGGGGGGGGGGTGGCGACGTCGAAACAAGTACCAGCAGGCCCCGGTTTCCTTTTCTTGCGGTTGCGTTTCGTCCTGGGAGAGGGGAATATAACTGGGGATGTCTAGCAAGAGAGTCTGTCGTGATAATGCTTGAGCTCTTCAGATGCTCACAGATGATCCAAAGCAGGGACATCATATCCTAGGTAAGCCTCCAGTAAACCCGAGGCGCTGAGGAGAGCCAGAGGAGGGTAGAAATGAAAGAGGGAAGACATGAAACAAAGACTTGTGTTGTTGACTTGATTGAGAACACCCGTTTCCGCAGATCGTGCTGCTGTTGGACCTCGCCGGATTAATCCGACTGACAGAAAGTGTCTGCCGCCCCTTTAGATAAACTTGCTTTTATTTCGTTTTCTCTTACTGCCTTGTTTTTTGTTTTTTTTTCTTCTTTCTAATATTTGACTTGCTTAGAATGGCTAAGCAAAAACCAAAGTGGGCTCGTAAAATGCATTTCCCCCTGATAGACTTCGTTTTGTTTTCGTGCTTCTTGGATGCACTTTATTGTTTCAGCTAAACAAACCCTTTGTAAAATCAGCCTGAGTGAAAGCAAAAATGTAGCTTTCAAGAGAAGATTTCATTTGTTAAGGGAGGGAAATAAACAAACCTGGCCCTCTGTGGAAATCAAATCAATTGTTGCTTAATCCAAATAACAAGTAGTGCCACCAATTGCTAACATCTCGGTACGATTGAAGTCCAGACCTCGAATAGGACACTTTGTAACCAATATTTTTTTTTCCTTTATTGTTACTTTTGTATGTTTTTTAAGATGTTCACAGTGGAGTATTTCAAATCTGATGGCTGGACTTTCTCCTTCCAAGCATCATGTTGGAGAACTGAATTTATGGTAGAGATGCAAATCTTTCAGCACCCAGTGATTCAGTTTGATTCGGATTTTTAGGGTCATGATTTGAGTTTCTTATTCAAATGCCCAAGAGATATAGTTTAAATGATGTGACTGACAAGAGGAAAGGACAGAGCAAACAAATAGGACGTGCTTTTTATATAACTATTCAGTAAAGGCTCCATTCTGTATCAAATTCCCCCAGTTTTCACTTAACCAAAAATAAGTTTGTGCATGTTATGGTGCGTTCACATCAAAACCAAAGTCGTTTCACACGTCTGGTTTACATACAAAGTCTGTGTGCAGGCGCATCGAGGGCCCGTCGCAGCGCCTTTCCAGCAACTAGCATGGTGCAATTTGGAGCGTTTGATGCGTCACAGCACATCCGAACGGCAACAAAAAACATTCCTGGTTCTGCTAAGTTTTCCAGGTCCGACAGCACCAAAGCACCTCCAGGCTACTACACTACCACCACCATGTTTGGCTGTGGGTAGGTTGTTTTCTGAAATGGTGTTTGGATCATGAAGGATGTAAAAGAACATTCACCTCTTATTAAAAGCTCCATTGTAATTCGCAGGACAATTTTCCAAAGTGATTGTGGATTGCTGTGATGTTTCCTTTCCAATCTCTCTCTTCTGTTGTTGGATCTTGAATGTTGACCTGAACAGAAGCAGGTTTAACATTCCCGGCTTTAGATGTTGCTTGGGTCTGTTTTGGAGTCTTTTGACCGACTCGTCAACGAGGTTTAGGGTGATTTTGGTTGGCTGGCCTCTTCTGGGACGGTTTGCCATTGTTGAATGTTCTGTGGTGCGTCGGAGTCCCACAGCGTTACAAATGCTTTTGTGACCCTTTGTAAACCAATAGATGTGAAGAGTTTGTTTTTCCATCTGCTTGTTTTTTTAATATCTGGATGCGTTGCTTTATGTTTTCAGGTTCTACTTAATCGATTTCTGGCAAATACCCAGCCTGGGTGATGAAATTGAAATCAGGTTAGTTATTCACGCCTTGACCAAACAAGCACGTCAGTGTAGGTCACCTCTTTTCCTTTAATCAGCAGAAGTGACATTTGAAAACTGAAACTTCTACAGTTTCACCCAAAAATTACAGATTTTTCAAATTTGACACTGAACCCTGAGGAGAATGAAAACTTTTATGATGAAAGATGATCATATTTATGAATAACAAGCTTTTTTTTTTTTTTTAAATGAAGAGCATTTATGGTGACTGATTGTTTTTTCTTTGCTCTATTTCTTTCCCATTGTGCGGTATAACGTAACTTTTTTCCTTCTTCAAAAAAAATTCCAAAGACTGCACTTCAAGCGTCTCAAGTGAACTATTTCACGTTGCGAACGTCTGAATTTACACATTACCCACTGCTTTTATTAACTGCCTGTAAGAGCTTTGCCAGCTAACAAAGTAGACATGAATTTTACTCGGGCCTCCTCGGCTCGCCCCGCTGACCTAATCTGTGAGCGGCTATATACATTTCGTTGCTGTTTTGTCTAAGCCGTGAGGGATTTTTGCGCATCCTCGTAACTTTCACGAGGCGTGCAGAGAAACATAAATGATTTCAGGGTCATTCTCATGACTCGTCTCAACAAAATGTGCTTATGCTCAGACCAAAACCGTCTTGCGATGGTATTTCAGGAATGCACAGGCTGTTTTAAGGCTGCGGTTAACTCTTTTTCTCTCAGTCCCGAGGTTTCCACTGGAGTTTATTGGTTGGATGCTTGGCTGTTTAATCACTATAATAACTTTTTCAGTGTGACACCTGCTAAGTAATATAGTGCATTACCTGCACAAACAAGTGCTGAGTCCTGTTATGAGATTATTTAGTGCTCAAAAGTACCAGATAAACTTGACTTTTTGTTGTACTTTTGTGTTTTTCACCATCATCATCACTGTTTTAGAAATTATAATTAGTTTTATTGTCCCCATTTTTCTCCCTCTCCTGATTTTTCAGTCATGCCAACGTTCTTAGACAATTTATTCCCATTATTTATTCAGCTTTTAATGGAAGAACATACTTTATTCTAATTGGTCTCCAGACAATTCGCAGTGAAATCTCCCTTAAGTTAAAACAAGCATTTTACTCCACCAGTGTGTGTGTGTGTGTTTTTTTTTTACAGAGATAAAAAAGCTTATCCACATCTCTTGTTTTTTCCCCACATTTTACCACAGGGTTGAACATAGAAAGTTATGTGCCAAAACACTAAACACTGTGACCTCATTTTTTTTTCCTTTTTGTAAAGAATAGTTTTAAAACACCCTTACCATGTCCAACTTCAAGAAAAGAAACAGTATTTGTAATTATTATTATTATTATTATTATTATTATTATTATTATTATTATTTGCCAAGCTAGTTCCTTACCTTGGTAAATTCTTGCTTTTTTTTATTTTGTAAAATCTCAAAAGACACACTGGCATCTCAAGGAGCAGTTCAAGTTCACATCCGCATTCTCAGAGACCGAAAGTCATTATGTTTATATATCAAATCATTTCATTGGCTGCCATAATGAACTTTTTGAATGTATTCAGTGATCAAGCCTTTGCACTGAATTTCACCTGTGGTGGTGTGGAAGCGTCCTTGGGGGAGCACGCCGTTGTTCCTGATAGGAACAAGTCTTTCTTAGAGAAAGGTTGGGATGAACGGGTCAGTTAGAGGCACCTTCTAAAAGGAAGAGATTAGATCACTTTAAATTATCAATTTGTGTAATTGAAAAAGAAGCATTTTTAAACTGCTCTGAGGCTTCGCTGAATAGTCGTCCTTGTGCGGCTAAGATGTCACTTGTTCAGCGGTTTAGTTTTGAAATAGTAATGTTTGCAAGCGCCTTTGTTTACCTTGAGTGCTTCCTTTTCACATTTTACGTTCATGTTGGTCTGTCACATAAAATTCGTCGTAGCGTCGGAAAAGTTCAAGAGACTTGAACTCTCTGCTTTTGCGGAGCCATGCGACTTTCCCGCGAGAAGGTTGGGTGCGCGGCATTAGCTGAAAACAAAAGGATAAAAGAGAGGAGAGCTGAAATGATACACCCCCGTAATAAACCTGGGGAGAGCCTCGGCGGTCTGATCTCGTCGCTGACAGCAGGCCCTCTAATAGGATGCTCTGTTACTGACCAGAGCGGCAATTAGTCATTCCGGCGCGGAGATGGAAAAGGTGCGACTGTAAAGCATGTGACAGTGGGACTTGAGCGGAGCAGATCTCCCGGCCGCGCAGACACGGGCATCAGTTGCAAATCCTCTTTATTCTCCCATAAATCCCCACGGTCGCCCGCATCCTGTCAGGACGCCGGTGTGGGCATGTCAGCGCTCTCTGATCGAGCCGCCAGCACAGCGAGGGAGACTGAGAGGGGGGGAAGAAAAGAGCAAGAGAGAGAGAGAGAGAAGGAGAAAGAGCTGTACCGGGGATGTGGACAGCAGCCAGACGCATTATAGACATAATCAAATTCTACTTGATTCAAGTGCGAGGCCACAAAAGGCTGCCATAATGATACCGTCTCTCATTTGGAGATTTTCTTCCCACTCCGAGCACCTTCTGTTGTCATAAATGCGAAAACAGTTCGGCGGGCTGCAGGGAAACTTAATCCTGGATTTGTTAGAGCGCCAAGTGACAAACCGATCCACATAGGAAGGAAGGATAAATGACAGTAATCATAATAAAGGACTATGCAAAGGGTACTAATTTGGTTAGGGCTTGATTTGATTGTGACTGCGATAATATATCTGCTGGCTGTGAGCTAAATAACTGTTTTAAACACTGGCCCTGAGAAGACAATGAAGGAGCGGCACTGTTGAAACACGACAGTGTGTGTGAAAAATGAAAGGAGAAGACACGTTTACACCGAGATATCCAATGATGTGTCTCTCAAAACCCTTTTCTTTTAGATGATACATAGTGAAACGGGCTGCTAAGTATACATTTATGTAGAAGGCAACATGTTGATCAGTAGGAAATACGGAAAAGAAAAACTTGGAGCATTTATTTGCTCAATGTGATCCCAAAATGCTTTTCCAACAAGCAGCTAAAGCGCTAATTTGGACCGTTAGTGTCACGATCCCTGATCAAAGTAAAAGAAATTCACTTCAATAAATTAAAATATGCCCTCTGCTGACGCGACTTCTTGAAAATAAGAACCTTTAAGCAGGTGACAAACATGTGTTTCATTTAGTACTCAAAATGTTTCCTGTTTTGTTTTTCTAATGTAATATTCCAGTCATGTTTTTCGTAGCTGGAAGCAGAAAAAAAATCACAATTAGTAAATGTAAAGACTATAACGACTTGAAAACATTATTAGTATTAGTATTGGCTTTTAATGTTATTTAGTGAGTGAAGTTACTTAAATTAACTTTTCAGTAATGCTCTTTATTAAATAGTTGTTCTATTTTCAGGGCACAACTGAAAATAGAACAACTTACTAGAGTTTGCTTGTTTAATAAATTGAATCACTTGTGTAGATATGCTACTATGAGATTCTTGAAGTGGGTAATATGTATTTTTAGGCTCATTTCATGTCACAGTGAAGTACCTGTTACCTTCAGTTGTTACGAAAATGCCATAAATATCAAAAATAGCTTTAAAGAAATCCGTCTTTGCGCAGAGCCCTACCTGACCGACCTTGAAAGCGGTCTCTGTCTCTTTAAGAGCCTCCTACCCTTTCAGTACGTCGTCACAGCAACGCTTCTCCATTGACGACGTTCACAGCCGATCTCAGGAGCGTTGTAGCTCACACGAGGAGCTCAGCAGGTGTTTGCCAATTGCTGCTGCCACTAGTCTGGAGGAGCCGAGTGGGGGAGGGTTGCTGAGCAGAGCACACATGAATGGTTCTTGTTTAATTAACTTCAATCAATAATTATTTAAATGTGTCATTTAATAATAATTGCATTGTGACTACATAAAGGAATTTGCTTCATTTACACATTGGATCCTTTTTTTTTTTTTTTTTGTAAAAAAGTTAGTTACCAGTGCCAGATGATTAAAGGTTCAAAAAATGACTTTATCTTACAGAATAATTCATATTCGACAGAAGTGCACATGGTGATTAAGACGTTGTTTGTCACAGTTATTTTTAGGAATTGAAATGATTGTTACTTTGAATGAATACATAAGTTTTGTTGTAATTAAAAAATGCCAAGCATAAAAAACCCAAGTAAAACTATCATGTTAATATGTTAAAGTGATAAAAAAAAGAACATATAATATGTTTTTTTTTATAATCAATGAGAAAATTCAACACAAAGTTTAGTAATAAAAAATGAATTACAAATTTTCTTGACAAATTTATGAAACAATCTCAATAAACTAATTTATAGGACAAACCAACTCACTTTTCTTAACACACAAAAAAAGACAAAATAAAACGTGATTGTGGGACTCAAGTCCTCAGAGAGCTGTTGAAATGTTGAAAGTGTCGCCACTCATCCCTTTCTGCTCTGGACTTTGTCTTTTCTGCTCCCCCGTGTTAATCACGCCGCCGCTGGATTTGTTCACAGGGCGCCAGCAGCAAGGACTGCAGATAAAACTCACCGACAAGTTTCTGTGTTCAAATCAACACCACATACATCAGAGCACGTCGGCTACTCTGTTCAGCAAATGGTAGAACGTTTTTTTTTTGTTTCTTTCTTTCCCGCTCCAACACTTGGAAAAGTTGCACTGACGTTCACGTGGCGTCTCGCTTGGCGATCTTCCAGACGCCCGCCGTTCAGAAACCAACGCTTTTAAGGCCGTCGCTGGTACGTCGCAGTTGTAAATTGGAATTGCTCAGCCGTGAAGGCTTAGAAAGATTATTCTGTTTATGAGACATCCTCCAATAATAATAATTATAGTAAAAAACATCCCTGACTTGCATGTTATCAGTTAAAAACCTTCTGTCTCGTTGGAATGCGTCCATCTTAAATTCATGCATGGTTCACAATGACTGAAGGCGGGTTCTACCAAGTTGGTATCAGCAGTCAGTATCTTACTAGTCTGAACAGCCTCATTTTAGAGAAACAGATCAGTCTTAGTCAAACTAACCACTAATTAAACTAGCTGCGTTTTTAAGCTTGTATACAATTCAAATCAGAGATTTTTAAATGAAAAGACGCGACCATTTTTTTTTCACATCACCAGACGTTAAATCCAACTTAACATTTCCTAATTGGCTAAGTTAGGATGACCAAAATAATTTGCATTTGCTAGAGAGAGAATAATTGTCTTACACACTTATTTTTCTAGAATTTAGTGAATAGAAGTAGTTTTTGTAACTCTATCTAATAAAGCAGAAGGGTCAGTTGGATGTAATGTGAGAGGAAAACCACTTGAATAAAACAATATGACTGGTCTTAACACATGTGTTGGCATTTTTCTCCCAGCTGTCGTGTCAATTGCTGATTTCATATTAGTGAGCTGTGTTCTGGTTATGCAGGTCTCACTTTTCTCCACATAAAGGTAATCGGTTGTGATGGTGCAGCCGCACCACAATATCGCGGCCCTCGAAATGTCTTTTTTTTTAATTTTACACAGAGAATAGAAATATGCTTTACTGTCTCACTGTGGGGAAATTCATCAGCTGATCTTTGCAGCGACAGTGGTCACTCTTTTCTTCTAATTAGAAATGTTTTATTTTTACTTTGAGACGGAGCTGTAACACTAAAACATCGTCATTCATAGATTGTGGTAACTTACTGCTGAAATCAGTGCAGCGCAAAAAATGATTTTTTTTGGCGGAAAGTGACTTTGAAATGTAGTCAAAATGCAGATTTTGATGTATTTATGTCTGATTATATACAATAAATATGTATAAATATGCACTTATATACTTCTATTTTATGATCTTTCCAGCAAATTCTACAGATGATAGTTTATCCTGACCTTTAGTCTTTGACATGATTTAAACTCCTACATTTTCTTTGTGACCAACAACATAATAAATCTATATGCGACAGTGAATATTTCCACATAGGAGCGCACATACGCTGAGTTAGCACTCCTCATCGCCGCCGACCTTTACATTTGAAATCACCTTCCAGCGCGCTGAAGCCCCGTGCTTTTGGCACGCTCTCTGATTCCCTTTACAACAAAGTCGGACGTCGTGAAAGCGGGAAAAGAATTAGACATTTACGACACGCGCCCGCTTCGGATTTTTGGGGGGTCATGTTTTGTTCCGCTCACCCCGGCGGTAAATACAGAGCCGATGAACAGGAAACCAGTGTTCAGCAGTGTGCCTAATGCGGGCAACATGAAACGCAGCCAACCGTGGCCGTTGATACTGCTGCCGTTAGGGGATTTTAAGTTATTCTCTGACATTTTTTGTGATAGTGTCTTGCTGCTGACTCCAGATGAATTTTTTATTTTTTTTTCCTCCCCTCCCCAGTACTTGTTAAATCAAACTCTCCCTCGATGCGCCGAGGCAGCCAAGACCTCCGCGTGTTTCCTCCGGGATGTGTCGAGCGAAAAGACAGGGGGTGAGCAAGGTGAGGGCAGGAGGCTGGGAAGGAAAAGAAGAAGAAGAAAAAAAGGGGAAAAAAATGGAGGGAAGATGAGACAGGACGGTTCACAGGACATTTAGCGGGAGCATGTTCATTAGCATGGAGCACGGGCCGTTTCGTCTCCTCCGGGGTGTGTGTATGCGCGTGTGTGTGTGGGGGGGGGAAGAGAGCTGTGCTATCCTGACATCCTTGATACAGTAAACAAACTGCGCCTCGTATGGGCCTCGACGAGCAACATCCGTGCCCTCCTTGCTGAAGATGAATCCATTTCAGTGGGGGGGCCACTCGGCTGAAACGGAACTTTTCCTATTAATTACGCTCATCGCAGGAACCGATTCTGACAAGCCGAGCCACCGAATGAGGTGTTTTTTCTTTTCTTTCTCAACTTTTTTTCTTCTTTCTTTCCCCCCTCTAGGTTGAGACGTGACTGCCACGTCTCAGGCCCGTCAAGTCGACTTATTACGCCTTTTCGTCGCGTCGAGAAATCCTCCACCCTCAGCTCGCCTTTTATCAAAATCATTCAAGTCCAGAGCATGACTGGGGAGACTGATGGAAAATTGAGCTGCTCTCTCATGCAGCAAAAAGAACAGTGCGACCATTCCCCCTCGCCCATCACTCCTCAATCAGCCCCAATGTGCACAGATATAGACTATTGATAAATGCCTCTGAACTATTCTGAGACTGGAAATTTAAGGGCTTCGGAGTTTCGCCTTGTATGTCGAGCGGCGCTCGGATAAATCTGGCTAAGTGCCGGACAGCGACACTCGCTGACACCTGCGGCAGTCGGTATTTGGGGGTAGAGGAGGGGCGAACGCCGGCCTCCAATTTATCTTCAGACGTGTGTCTCTTTCTCATGATTGAGCTCTATAACTTCCAGAAATGGGCCCTTAAATCACAGCGCATCTTACAGTGTGTGAATTCTTGCTGAAATTGCAGGCAGTGTCTGGCGTTTCATGGTGGAATGACTGTCTTAATATTTTCAGCGTCGCTCACTGGAGGAGACGCCAGGGGGAATGTCTAAAAGCAAAAGTAAAAAAAAAAAAGAAATTAAAGAAAGTGTTGTCAGAATTATGACGCGACAACAGCTCGTTCTGTTTGTACATTTGAATTTGCCTAATGTACAATTAAAAATCCTTTTTTTCATATAATTCTCCCATTAAAAAATAAATTCATCGAGCAAAATATCGAACTGAATCGAACGTTAAACCTGAGTGTTCAGCGAGACGATTAGTCCCATTAAAAACATTTTCAACACATATACTGGCGGCACTCTTCTTTATGTTACTTTGTAATAAAAACAGTTTTTACAGACCTTTTTACAAATTTTGACCACTTGGTTTGCATGATCTCTCTAGATTGTTGAGCCCAGAGGTTTTCTACAGGACAGATTTTCATAAGCCAAGAAATGTACTCAACATAAAGTTTACGCTCCTTTACACTTGCTGCAGCAAGACATTATACAACTTCAAGGCTTTTCACACATCTCTACCAGAGGTGCCAAGTGGTGTGAAAGCAGCTGTGCATGTTCAGAATATTTCTATTCTCTTTAAAACATTTCTGATTTGCTCACTCTAACGTTGGCTTGGCACTCTGATGGTCAGAAAACCACGTGTGTGGGGGCTGCACTTTTACCACAGTTCTCAAGCTGAGAGGTTTTGTAACCATGATATTAACTTTGGGTTATTCTGTTTTTGCTTTTCTTTTTTTTTGTTGTGTTTTGCCAAGATCCCAGAGCCAGCGAGGGGGGGCCGCAGAAAATCGACCACGCCGTCATCGGTGGAGTGGTCGCCGTCGTGATGTTTGCGATCCTCTGCGCGCTTATTGTGCTCGGCCGGTACTTTGCCAGACACAAAGGTAAAGCGCCAGCGCCGCCGCCGCCACGCTCTGCTCGGCGAACACATTGTTGAGAGTTTAAGTGCTTTATTTGAAAATGGAGTGCAGCAGAGTTGAAGAGAAAAGGTGGCGAGGCGGAGCGCGCCGGGCGCTAATTCGTTTGTCCCCCTTCTCTTGTTTTTCCCAGGAACTTACTTCACGCATGAAGCCAAGGGAGCGGACGATGCGGCCGACGCCGACACGGCAATCATCAACGCAGAGGGGGGCCACAACAACACAGACGAGAAGAAGGAGTACTACATCTAAACCAGACGGGCCTGAAGTGATGGTTGGGGACGCAGTGGGAGCACTGCGTCCAGCGTTGATGTGTAGTAGGACGGCTTGGGTTAGGGTAAAAGAAGAAAGGGAGAGGAGGAGGAGGAGGGAAGTAGGAATGGCGTCGCCACGTGGGAAGAAGAGGCATTGTTCAGTCTCCTGTCCGACCCTTCCTTGGACTGCCGGGTCCTATTCTGTACAGTATAATTATTTTACAGAAAATTTTGTGCCTTGTTCTATTTCTTTTGTCGGTTCGTTGGTTTCTATTCACATGCTTGTTGGATTGGATTCTTTCTCCATGTGCTCTACTTGATCCTTTGTTGCGTTTGGCTTTCAGAGGAGATAGAAAGGGGTCTGGTGTTTGTCAGTGTGTGCTACGACTAGCTTTTAGCTCATGTAACCAGATATATGAGAGGCCAGCTCACTCACACGTTTTGTTCACTTTCTTTTTTCTCTCTTTCTCTCCAGTTGCTTATTAAATGAAACCCAGTATCGTCAAAGTTCTGTGGTGCCTCCCAAGTTCATCACATTTAGATGCAGGTCTGATTGGTTCCGACGATTACCTGCACACGCACGCAATCCCCCTTCAAATTCAGACTCACTGTTGATTACTTACGTAACCGTTTTGAGTACTCATGCCTTTCTTTGAATGTATTTGCTACAGGAGTACGTAAGAGTCACATTTGGGGTTTAAAATCAAGTTGTGAGATGCAACCAATCCCTCAGATCCAGACAGTAACGCAGAACTTTATTTTGAACCACATTCCTAAAAAGCAGCTACCATTTCTGAAACATCTCACTATTTTCATCAGATTTATTCGACAAACTATCCAATGTACCTAATTCCATCCGTACCTGCAGTCGACGACATGTTGTTTCTATAAAAGGATGTTTTTATCTTTTTTTTTTGTCCCCAGGATTAATTAAGATGAAGTATTTGCCAATACAGAGTTTTGATCTAATACTTGCATTTCTTTACAGCCAGATTTGAGTTGTACACTGCCTATCTCCAGTAAATTAACGTTCAAATACATGCCATGTATGCAACATACATCTGTCTGGATGTATCACGAAAAAAGGGAATAAAAACCTTTGGGTTGGTCATCCAGAGTGGTAAATTCAGTCGCTGTGCAATTGTTTCTGCCTCATCGCTGTCCCTTTGAAGCTTTTCTACTTGTAGTTTCCTGTTGGAGCTAGCATGAGGAACATTTGGGCGTTTCACGACAAATACTCAAACTGCCAACTTTGCAGGATACGGCTGAACAATTTTTGTTTCCCACTAAAAGATAGCTGTTGACTGCAAACCTTTCCTCACGACATTCAAACCTGCCGCTCACCTTCTTTTACGCATTCGACATAAAGCCCTTATAGTAAGGCGAGAACACGACCAGCTGAGTGCAAAAACCAGACCGATGCTTGGGATCGGAGCGGCGGTGTCCCTCCATTTTGACAAAGTAATCTAGTTTGTCATACGACATCATGTGTTTCCATTTGTTAAACCTTTCATCTCCTACTTCATGAGTCAATTGTTGGTTGTGTTCTTCGTTGTAAAATTGTCGGTTTCATTTGAAAAGTTAGTCTTTATCCTCGTCCCGTACCCAACTTTATTTAATATTCATCCTGGAATCTGTCAGGTTTAGTTCACAGAGGCATTTGTCAGCTGCATTAATGCCACAGCAGACTGCATCTTCTCAAAAACATTTCTGGGAGATAGTTATCTTCTAAGCAACACTAATGTGCCATGACAGTGAGGCAAAGGTTGTTCAGTTTCTTTCATTTTCGTGTTTTTGTTTGGTATTGACAAAGAAATATGTATGAAACAACAGATAGTGAAAAGGTTAAGATTCCTGGAAAGACACTTTGCTGTTAGAGACTGACACTGTAATAGTTAGTAGTATCAAGGTGCGTATACTGGACCTTAAATATTTTTGGCAAAATTATTCTAATTAGCTGTAACAAGTAGCTAACTATTTAAGTAGGAAATTAGGATATTTATCTAAATTAGCTCAGCAGAAAACTCAGTAAATCAGCTAGCTAATTTAATTACATAGATTCTAGCTAATTTAGCGAAAAAGTCAAATGAGCTGTTTAGCTAAATTAGCTGCACAACCTGAATATCTGATTAGCTAATAATAATAAATAATAACAATAAAAATAATAATAATAGGAACCCAGTTTGGGAGTTTTCTAGATCGTCTCTTTA
Source organism: Poeciliopsis retropinna (assembly GCA_010277075.1). Taxonomy (NCBI): domain Eukaryota; kingdom Metazoa; phylum Chordata; class Actinopteri; order Cyprinodontiformes; family Poeciliidae; genus Poeciliopsis; species Poeciliopsis retropinna. The sequence goes on from VMRM01000002.1 coordinate 6,205,374, forward strand.
GATAATTAAACTGAACTAGCTAAACTGATTTAGCTAGTTAGCTATGTCTAACCTATTCAACATATTAGCTATTTTAATAAAATTAGTTTAGCAGCTAATTTAGCCATCAAATTAGCTAACTAAAGTAAATAAGCTGCTTAACTATCCATCCACATTGCCTAGTGTGGATGGAACACATCTGGTGCTAGGCTACACGCTAACACCAGGTGTGTTATGTGATCTGGTGACAAGCTAGCCTCTACTGTAGAGCCTGCTGGCTATCTGAATATCTGAACTAAATTAGCTGTTTAGCTAACTCGCCTACACTCCGAAACATTATTTATTGTGTTGGCTTATATAAAATTCGACTTCACCTAAGTATTACGTCATTTCCATATTTCCACTCCACGCCGACGAATGGCACCAAATACAACGAGTCTTTGTGCATATTCCATAAACAAAGTCGGAAAGTCGTCTCTACAAAATGTCCCTCCTTATCTGCTGGAAGAAAACAAAACTGATGTCACTCTTTCAATTAAATAAAAACACAAAAACTACCCAAGAGTGTTTGGCTTTGAAGTCCTTGCCGACCCATTTGTGTTTCTTATGGTTTCGTTCTTGTTGGTTTCTGACTTGAAAGACCTTTCAGTCACTGCAAGTATGAGTCCGTTAAATTTTCCTCTGTGCAAATACTTTATCTTTGGGCTTTCTTTGATAACTTCTACGGCCAAAAGATTTCACTTGGGGAAGCTCCTATTTTAGTTCTTTATTTTTTTTATTTGTCTTTTTATTTTTTTTCCTGTCATCTTGTGGCCTCAAACCGTGGCAGAGAAATAGCATAGTGCTACAATTTATCTCTCCTTTTCGCTAACCCCAATCAAACAGTGTGAACTTTACACATTCTACGCCTCTCCGGCTCACAGCTAGAAGAGCAAAACTTGTATGCCAATTAGCAGGACACTTTATTGTATTGCCTGAAGAAGAAGAAGATGAGTAAGGGAAAAAAAAAAGACCAGATAAAAACGAATAACCACTGCCTTAAACAGACCTCTTGATACGTATGATAATAAAATAGAAAAAATAAATAAAGAATAAAATGAAGGACATATTGTAGTGCCTTCTGATCTCGAGGCATATGGTTAGGATCATCCTCTTAGCTTGTACATATATCTGTCCTTTCTAACTTTCAGGCCAATACTCAGCCAAGTTGTCTGTTCATGCACTATAAACTCATATTCTGGTTTTTGGATCTAAATGATAAATAAATCAAATTCATTCATTTTGGAAATAAGATATGTTGAGATCATTTTTGGTAATTTTTTTTTCTTTTTCTTTTTTTTTTTTTTTGTGTGCAGTGGGGCCAGTATTTATAAAAGTAAAATTCAATTTGGCCTTAAGTATTTGGTCGCCTTTACTGCATTTGCTATTTATTTGAATATTTCCTGGGTGAAGGCTAAGCGGCTTTCAGAGAGGAATCCAGTGCTAAAGGCTAGATAATAAGCTAGAATAAAAACAAATTAATATATCTCTCTCTTTTTGTCGTCGTTTCTGGATTGTGGAGTTGCGGTGTCATGGAAACAGCTATACGCATGACAAATGTTATTCTGGGCTTTGATATTTATCTTAAATGGTAACTGTCGCTTTTGATGGATTAACTTTGAGAAAGGCTGTGGTGGGGGGGGGGTCATTTTAATCCAATTTTTCATTTATATTTCTGACATGATGTGTAGTATATATTTTTTCCTTCACTCTCTCAGGTTCATGAATGTTACTATAGTTGTGTTATTTTTATTTTATTTTTTGCATCTCAGGTAGATTGCAAATTTTAAGCCCCGAGTATATATATATAGATATATATACATATGTGTATATATATACGCTGTAGTACCACAGGTATCGGAAGACGTAACAAAAATCACAAGATGTACATGTTCCTCTCAGTTGTACATGTTTCTGTGTTTAATATGGTGCACTGTTACGGTAAATGTTCAATATTATTTTGCATAGGCCTAGTTCACAAAGAAAACTAGATTTGTTAAGCAGCTGAAAACGATGTACAGTCGGTGTTAACGAAACCACGACGATGTTCTCGACATTTGTCCCACCGTTTGCGGTGCGGGTCAGTTAGTGGCCCTAGGATGTTCTCACAGCCCTCCAGCATCTGTTGGCATCGTGCATCGCTTTTCTTATTTAGAAGATGGTGTGTTTTACTGTGACATGAAGTTTTATGAATGACCTGTAACCTCTTGGATATTTTGGACGAAACTCATGGTTTTAAAGCCTGGGGAGGGAGGAAGAGGAAGGGCCCGGGGGGAGGGAGGTAATCGTTTTTAAACCCCTAGATTGGTTGTTTAGGTTGTTGAATCTTCAATTGAATTTGTTTTTTTTTTTAGTTCCCAAGTGACATTTTTTTTTTTTGTTTTGTTTTTGTTTGTTTTGTTTTTTTGTGTAGTGAAGAGGATGTTTTTTTTTTTTTTTTTTTGTTGTTTTCATTTGACCATAAATATTTTGTATTGGTTCATGCCAACATTTTTACAAAAGATTAAAAAAAAAATCTGAAGAGTACTTGTCTTAATAAAAAGATATCAATGTTTGAAACGGCGTGCGGCTGTCATTTGTTCAAAACAACGCCTCCACTCGTAATCACTTAGGAACCGAATTGCACTAAATTGAATTTTAAAAACGCGAGCAGATCTTCACATTCCTAACGTCGCTTTCATTTCCATAGTCTCATTCGAACCAAACCGTTTGGAAAGGTTTTATGTTATCAATGCGCAAAAGGTAGAGACAAAACGATGTCGGCTGCTCAACAACATAATAATGCAGATAATTTTATTTATAGGAAGCTTTCCTGCAAATAACTGATCTAATAATTTTAATTTCAATTTACTTGTTGATTCATACAGCTCCAATTCACAACAAATCTTGTTTCTAAAAACAAATCAAACATTTTAGTTTAATATCTCATACATTCCCCTGGTTATAACACAGCGCAGTCTGCTCAGTTAATTACTCGAGGTGGTTTTAAAAAATGTAGTGAACGTTGATGACTTTACAGCAAGGACGGACTCCCCTTTAACAGGAAGAAACCTCCAGCAGAACCAGAGCCAGGCTCTGTGCAGTGCTTTATTTCCATCTCAAACTTCAATCTTGTAGGTTATCAAATCAACTTATTAATATCAATGATAACATGAATAAATCGGTTTTATGAAGCTGTTTTTAAATGATGATTTCATTTACTAAGTGACAACAAAAGCTTTCCAAACCAAGCGTGGCCTTGTGATATTTGCTAAATTATGAATGAACTCTACAGTTGAGACAGCTCAGTTTAATTTGTCTAATGCCACGCAGGCATTAGACAAGTTTGGTTACTGACAAACTTGTAGAAATAATAATAAAAAATAAAAAAATCCCTTGATCTGTTAACAATATAAGCAAGAGTTTCGGCACCTTCGAATGGTTGCCGTGGGAGATTCAAGGGTCCCTCAAACATGCCTGAATGAATCAAAGTAACATTTTGTGATGATGGAATAACATAACATGATGTAAAGCACAAAACGTCCAGTTTAAGTGATATAAAATACTGATACAAAAATCTATGCAGAGGAACTCTGTTAGGAGTCTCGTGTCTAATACATGATAATAATTACAAAGCTCTAATCCTCAGTGTTGCACCGAGTTAACCAACTTCTGGCTCCTGTCATCGTTCGTTGCCGTCTTGTAATTGTTACAGGTTCTCCTCTGATCACCCTGGAGCTGATCAGTGGCCGAGTTTTTGTGATTTTTATCTTTTTTGTGAACCCTGGTTTTGGTTTCTACACATTTGAGATATTCTTAGCAGAGCAGTCTATCATTTTCTCTAGTTTATATGTATGTATATGTATAATTTTCACCTCCAATCAGCTTCCTTTCAGACTTGTTTTCCCAAATATCTGGATTGAAATCGGTTTACTCTGATTTTCACCGCTTTGATAAAACGACGGCCATCTTGAACAAGTTTTGCATTTGGCCGCCTTTTTGCCACCCGCTTCTCCCCTTCGCCTGTTGAGCCCCAGCAGCTTTATTTTAACAGACGCAAGCCCTCGACTTAACCATTCAGTCGTGCGCACGCCGCGACTTTCGGTTTCCTCTGGCTCCCCTCCTCTGGCTCGCCGCTGAATTGTTCGCCATTAGAGAGCGAAGAACTCGAGCGGGACTCCGTGACGAAGAGTCGCCAACCAGGAGCAGGTGGAAACGTTTTGCCTCGTGTTTGTTGTCAAATTCACTTTGCCTGTTTAACAGGGCAAAAAAGCATTAGGCTGGATTGAACCTTTTCACTTCACTCTGCCCTCCTGGTGCTTGTCAAATTTACAACCCAAAAAGAAAGAAAGAAAAAGAGGGAGAGAGAGCTGGTGAATGGCAGCGGCGGCAGCAATCTGGGCTCCCATCGGTGACTGACAAGCTCGTTGTGGCGCAGATAGAGGCGAGAAATGCTTTAAACGACACAATGACTGACACCGACGGGCTCAGGGGCCCTGTTAAAGTTTCCAGCTGAACACTGGATGCCGGTGATTTGACAAATTGATAGGCGTTTTGGGGAACAAGACCTAATTCATAACCATAAGCTATTCTGTCATCATAATTCTGTCAGTACCGCCGTTTCCCATTACTTTTAAGTGATCCGTTCCAGGTAAAGGTCAATAACATTATTCAAACTTTAATGGGAGTAGTCTAACCTTCAGAAACCAGCCACTTTTCTCCCTTGTTCACACAATGATTTGACTGTAATGCTTCTGTGGAGGAGCATTAAATAGCTGCACAAAGACCGACTCCCTCTGTGAATCATGATGACTTGAGATTCGTCTTTATTGTTATTATAATTATTATTTGTTTTGCTTAACACAAAGCTACACGTAGCCCTAGTTAAGATGTGCGAAAACAAAGTTATCTATATTAATAAAAAAAATAAATGTATCTTTAGCTGCAGAAGCATCATCTATACACACAAAAAAAAGTAGAACAATCAAATTTTTGGAGACATTTATTCTTTGGGACAGTGGCATCAGTGGCTAAAATAATCTGTAAACATGTCAACGTCATTCTCATCAATTCTGCTTTTGACGTTTCTGCTGGATTGAAATTCACACTTGATTTCAGTAAGAAGTAAAACAACTCAGACAAGCGAAGCACTTCAATTAGACTATGTGTAATAAAGTGGCATTGTGGAGAAAATAACCGTGCCGTGTGTTTAAGGTAGTACAACTTGAAATAATCACCACAAAAGCCAAATCTGCTGATGAAGGGAGGAAAAAAAACATGTTGAACTTTGTTTAAAGTCGACGCCGTTAGATTTGGACAAAGCATCGCGGCAGAAGTGAAGCCTGGAGGCGGGAACGTTACGGCCTGAGCTGTTTTTATGACAGGAAGTGGAGAGATGGACCAGGAAGTTCCTGACGAGAATCTGAAGACAAAACAAGAGCAGACTTCCAAGAGAGATTGTAGCCTGAGAGAGAGAGAGAGCCAAGAAACCCAGAGAGTACAGGACTGCAGGAACCCTCAAGGTTTGAAAACTGTTTGTGTGTGAGGGGGAAACATGGTGAAAATAACAGCTTCACAATGCAGGAGTTCATACCAGAAATGCTTTTGCACAAACAACTTGTCAGATTCCATCAGGCCTTTTCAAAATGTGTCCACATGGCAACACAATTTATTTTGGCTCAGAACTTAAGTTGTTGTATAATTTGCTTTTATAACTGAATTATTTTCACAATTTATGCTTTTTTTCCCTTTTTTATGCTCTTTTTGTGGTTGCAGAAAGGAGAACAAGCCATTCAAGTGAAATAGCTACAAGCTACTTGTCTAAATTTGCACAAAATTTACAAAGAAGTAGTTCCAAAGAATAAAATAATTGCTCCTGAAACAAACAAGGCCAACGGAGGGATTGCATTGTTCTTGCCTCCGTTTCCACAGGAGGGGCAAAAGAATTAAATCCAAAGTTCAAATGTAGCTGCACAGAGTGCAACTATTTATTTATTTATTTAATTGTTGCTTCATTGCAGGGCTGCTGGTAACAGTGGTGCCACTGGTGTAATCTGAATTAATAATAATAATCAAAAAAGTACTTGCATTTTCCTGTTGGTAGCTGTCCAGACACCGCCAGCGTGTGATGTTTCAGATTAATATTACTAATCCTATTTAAATGTTCAATTTTAATTTGGAATGACATGTTTAAGTATAATTAGCACAATGGGGAAATTAAGAGTGGACGAATGTCTGAGCGCGGCCTGTTTAGCTGACTAATTAATTGATTAAGATTGATGGCATGTACCACTTGGCTTGGCTGAGGTATAATTAAACGTAGCAGGAATAAATAGCGAGTGAACAAAGGCAACATGCAGCCAGGTCTGACTCAACATCCCTGCTGTTTGGTAAAAGCATAAACTTCTATCTTTTTTTTTTTTTCTCACTAATAAGTTATCAAAGAGGAATAAATATTGACAGATTGTCAAACTTTTGTTAGTTTTATTTTAAGAACAGCTGAAATGCCTTTTCACTCACCAAAACAAGACAATCTGTGCATTTTTGTCTTTCCGTGTGACAGAAGCCAGCTGAAGATTGTCGCAGCGAAATCTCGACTGGCGAAATGTGAAACAATAGTTATTCATTTCAAAACCTTTTCACGAGAGATTCTTCCTGAAAACACAAACAAACCTGTTAAAAAAAAAACCATTCCTTTTGTCTTATTTCTTTAACTTGCTGAAGCCTTGCAGGTCTCACGAGATTCTCTGCAGAATCCTGCTTGCGTAAGCGACTTATACGTTGCTGAAGTACTTGTTTGATTTTTTTTTTCGTCGTTCATTAGCTGTTGGTGTTCAATTTTTAAAAGATGTATTTGACACAGAAGCAGTAATGTTTCACGCTTGTTTTGTCTAGGTGGATAAATATATGAGCAGTTTTAACTTTCAGTTTAGGCACAAAAACAAGCTTTAGGTTTGCTAAAAAGCTAAAGATAAATCAGCAAAAAGAAGGACATCATGCGAGGAAGATTAAAGCTTGAGAAGCTATTAGCACAGAGCTAAAGCTAGCAGATAATCACTTGAGAAGGACAACAATGTCCTCTGATAAATTTGGAGATGTTTTTTGCAGACTAAAGTCAGCAAAGACTGAATCCTTGCGTCAAAACAAAACTTTGCAACCAGGATTTTCTCTTCATAGATTGAAGGTTTTACAGAGACAAGGTGAAATCACAGACTCATTTTTTATCACAACAATCTTTTAAGGTAAGGTGACTTTATTCACATAGCTCATTTTCAGCAACAGTTCAAAAGTTTAACGAGGGTGTGTGCACATCACAGACCCTCTGCATGTTTGAGCTCCACTGTAAGGTTTGCGCTGCCATCGTTGTTGCAGGCATTTCATTGTACTCTCTTCAGCTTTCCAGCTTAGTGTTGCGATCCGTAGCACCACATCTCCAGATGCCGCACCCTGCCTCAGTAACGGTGCCCAAAAAAAAAAAAAAAACAAACAAAAAGGATCTTTCACCCCAAAAAATTACTAGACACTTTTCGTCTCTCGGTAGATGGAGGGCATGTTGCAGCTTGTCCCATTTCTGGGCAAGATTTGAGTCCAAATGGATCCCCCAACCCATCAAATCTGACCTCCCCGTCCTTGCAGTCACAGGTGTGTTGTGCCTTCCGGTAATAGTGGTGGCGAGTTATGACTGTGGCCGACGTCTGTTTCTCAGGTGGACAAGACAAATTTGTTGATCCTGGAGAGCAATAGTTACACTTGGCTGGACTCTCCTGGGTCACCTTGATGTATCTGTGGCATTTCTTCAATCTTGTTCAGAGCAATCTTTGCTCGGTGGTGGCGGGCTTCACCCTGCATTTTTTTTTTTTTTTTTTTTTTTTAAAGGCCAATTGCCATTGGGGAGTGCTGCTGAGGTCCAGGTGGTTTGCAACAGTCTTCAGGTATGTGGTGTGTGTCAATCAAAAGGAGAGCGTGGCCTCACGTCGGCTTCTCTTCTCGCCGCCATGACGCTCCGAGCACCCGGTCAAGCATGCTGCAAGAGAAATTGGGATTTTTCTGATCGTGCCTAAACTTTTCACGCCACTCAGGACAACCGAAGGGGAAGGTTACAGAAACTCAATATTTATATGTCGGTGTTTAATTTCTTACTTTCTTACTTTCAGAAGATCTCTTACTTTATTTAGGGTTTGTTTTTTTAAATGTATTTCTGGTTTTTAAGTTGAACAAGTAGACATTTGCTCAACGAGTTAGTAGTTTGTCAGGTATCTGGTGTGAACAAGTGAGAGAGTTTGTTAGTATTTCCAGTGAAGTGAAGTTTATTGGTGCAGCACATTTCAACAACAAGGCATTTCTATTTACTTCTCACCATGAAAACATAACAGGAACCATTTATGAAACAAGCAATAAACATCACATTTTGTCAAACGCCACTGTCAAAATCACTAAAGGAGCATTGTTGTGTAAAATCAACTTTTTTGAGATTTGTGATGTTATTATGTTATTCCCTCATCTAAAACATACCTGGAGTGTTGCTTGGATTCTTTTATGCATGTTTGAGAAATCCTTTAAATCTCCCATGGCAACCAATCAGCCGAGCAAAATACCAGGGTGGACTTAGCTCCGCCTTCAAGACGCAAGCTCCTCCTCGGAGATGAAGTTCCTGAGCTTCCGCCTCGCAGAGCAGCTCTCCCTCGCAACGCCCTCGTTCCGCCCCTTCAGACTAGCCAGCAGCGATTAGCAAACGCCTGGAACTGAGCATCAGCTGAGCTCGTTATGGGAGCTGCTTTTCAGTGAAACGCTGGTGAAGTCATTGCTGAGGGCTTAATAGAGGAGCCATGCTGTGATGACTTCCTGAAGGCGGAGTTTCAGAAAGAGCAGGAGTTTCTTAAAGAGACAGAGACCAGATTTAAAGGCGTCAAGTATCAAAGTCAAATTTCTTTGACTTTAAGTTATGTTTGACAAATATAACATTTTTATAATAACTGAGGTTGACATACTTACTTGGAAGTGATATTCTACGGTACTATGTACCTGAAAAAAACATCATACTGTTGCTATAATGCCTGAATATCCAATTACAAGATTATGTTTACATAAAAGCTATACATCTTAATAAACAGAAGATAATGTCAATAAGCATTGTGAATTCACACGTTTAAAATGTTGCTTTTTTATATCTGGTTTGGAAGAGACTTCAAAGTAAAAACTTCATCAACGCATAGTTGACATCTTAACATGAGTAATTATTACTAATTACTGGACTGGTCACACCACTTCCGTTTGATTTGCAATGTAGAAATCGCAACATTTTTTTTGAATAAATGACCTGACTCTGAAGGACTTGTGTTCACCTAATCACAATTAAAACTAAATGTCTTTCTTTCATTTTCTCTCTGACAAATCCCACGTGACTCGAGTGTTTGGAAAATGCCAAGTCATGTTCCGATGGGGGGGGGAACAGATGAGCTGGTCGTTTCAAACAATGTTGAAGGACGAGCACCTGAAGCCTGTGATAACCACAACACAATTATCTCCAACCGCTGCCGCCGGATGACCCAGAGAAATCTGCATTAATTAAAGGCGCACGCAGCCGGCCTGCTGTTAATCCTGTACCGGAGTGTCAGGGAGAAAGAGACTCGTGTTTGGGAGGTGATTAACTTCCCAACCTGGAAGATGCTGCGAGCAGCACTACGGGCCCTAATTTCGGCTGCGTTCCTGCTTGATGTTTTATTGCTCTGATATTTAATCACAGATTGATGTTTACCAGAGGGAGGAAACATGCTTGGATGTTGATGTGGAATTTTTTAAAAATTATTTATTTTTTTTTGCGTTTAGATGCGATTAATGAGAAAAAGCATTAGGGTAAGAAAGGGGGAGGTTTTACTCGTATCTCCTTTCAAAAATTAAACGCTTCAGACAGGAAATGTGTAATTATCTGCTCAGTCTCAGCTTGAAGCTCCATCCTCTGATGTCCACCCCCCCTCCAACAACCAGATCTCAAGGTGACTCCTCTCTGCTGAGGTTTTCTCTTATTTTTTTTATTTATTTTCTTTTACATATATTTATTTATTTATTTTTTAGCAAATTTATATTGACGTTCCGCTTCACAGCCGCCACCCACATACAATGAGCAGAGCGAACGCTTCCCAATCTTCTCCTCTTATCTCTCACTGCTCTTACGACTGCATGTAATCTTCCTATCTTATTTAGGACCGCCAATGCATAATTAATTTCAATTTAAACCAAGCTCTTAATGTGAATCACTTAGTTATTTGTGATTATCTTTCAGGAGATGGTTGTAAAGAGGCTATTGTTGAGCCATGATTTTATTTCAATCGTCTGGCTTTCTGTCGGAGATGCCGCGTGACTGTTTTGTTTTTTAAAGAAAAGGAATGGAATTGCAGTGCCTCCTAAAAGTGTGTGTACACATGCTTACTTATAACATTTCGATGTATTACAAGCATGAACCTAAACGCGTTTTATTGAGATTACAAGGTAGCGCTTTGCAGTCTCAGACAGAAGAAATACGACACAGGTCTCAATTTGTTGTGCAAATAAACCGAGGTTTGTGTTTTTTGAATTCATATTCAAAAACACTCACTAGGAATCTTTCTTTTTATTTTGTTTTTTTGTTGTTGTTGGGTTTTTTTTGCAATCACATCTACAGGTTTTTTGAGGTATTTTCAGCCAGTTTTGCACAAACCGAGAGAAAATTATTGCTAATTTACCCCAGATAAACGCCTCAAGCTCGATCAAACTAGTATCTTCAAGCATCCGTTTTTCAAGTCCTGCCACTGATACTCTATCAGACTTAGGTCTGCACTATGATTGAGCTACACCAAAACATGTTTTCATCTTATTTTTTTCATGTCTTATGTCTGGTGCTCTGGCTCTATTAGGTGGCTTTCTGTTCCTAATTTATTCCCTTCAATCCAGACAACACATTCTTGATGAGCTTCACCGTCACTCAGAAATGAAAGACTTTCCACAGCGTGAAGCTGGACGGCGTCGGCGCGTTCAGGGGGTTTTCTTGAAGAACGGTTTCATTTTGACTCACCTACATGCCTGTTGTCTCCTCCGTGTGGCTTGCAGCACATTTTGTGGTTTTCTTTCAACACAGCGGATTTCTACTTGCCCCCCCAAAAAAAACATCAACACACATTTATGGAGGGCACAAGTCACCTCGGTTGTGGGTCTTTGTAGCTCCTCCGAGGTTGCCAAGGTTTTTCAGTGAATGATTTCCTCCTTTTCCTGATTGGTGCAATTTGCAGTTGTGCAACATTCATAATGCCTGGGTGATAAATCAGCTGTTGCCATGTGAAATATCCATATTTATTTTGCTTTATAACAAAAAGCCTAGTTTTAACTTCTCTATTATGTTATGTCTGAACTCTCTTGTGTTTTCAGGGGTTTTTTGGGGGTTTTTTCCATTAAAGTTCTCTAAACATCTAGTTGCACAGAATCTCACAGGTTAGGGTGTAAAATGTGCTAAACACAAATACACATCACATATTTCTGTACTTTGTGTTGGTGTATCAAATAAAAGCCCTACAAAGTCCACGAGGTTTGCGGTTGTAGCAAAATGGGAAAAGGTTTTCTGCATTTAGCCGGTGTTAGCATCTATTTTTAATATAGAAAAAAAAAAAAAAAAAAAACTCATATCTTTAGATTTTCTGCATAAAGCCTTTACATCAAACACGCCGGGCAGGAGCAAGCGGCTGGCTCGCCGCAGGAACAATGCCACCTTAATAATTTATCACTCTGAGTCTATTTTCACTTATTAAATTAATTAGTTAGGTAATTAAAAGTTACATATTTTAATTAAATTGCCAATGAATCCCAACGTCGGTCCTCCACCTGAAGAGACGGCATCGTGGGATGAACTTCATCAGCTTGACTGAGCTCCGACTTAAATTCGGTCCCATTTGGGAAGACGTGGATGAATGGAAAATTATCTGTTTCATGCTCTGCAACCCATTCAAGTCACTCTCTTTATGACAAGAATTAGAGATAATAATGCATTGTCTTATGAAGACGGAGGAGCCTAAAATGACGACGAGGGGAAGAGTGGTTTAAACTTCAGGCTCCCGTAAAAAAAGATCCTATTTTTACGGTTATATAATTTTACAAATAAAAAATAAGAAAACTTGACAGTTTTTTTTTAGTATCTGTAGCCATTTTTAAACACACTCATATGTTTTGAATGAAGTTTGAAGGTATCAAGTGAATCCACTTCGAAGTCCAATGGAATTAAGAGATAAAGTTCACTGTACTCAACATTTGCCAGGATGGCTTACGTAACATTTTGTCTTCTTAACCTATTTATTTTCTTTGCAATACATGGAATTTATTGTCCAGTGTATAGATTTAATATGCCATTTCAAAATTACTGAGATACCAAAGCTTTGTGGTTCATGAACTGAGAAAAAGTTTTTAAAAAAAAAACAAAATTGTAAAAAATGATTTTTTTTTTGTTTTTTACGGAAGACTAATAAACAAACATCAGGATTTTGATTTAAGTTAAGTGTAAGTTAACCATCGTACTATGGAGACGTAAATATATATTTTTTTCATTTCAAGGTGTGAAATATAAATAAATAACTTCTATGTTTCAGAGCAGATGGGTTAGAAACAAAGAGAGTCACAGGAAAGCCAGATCGTGTGAAAATCTTTCACTTTAATTCAGTTTTTAATTGTTTCTTGACCAACACAAATAGGACCTTCGTAATGGAAATTTGGCCAATGGAGTGCACCTTGTTGACCGCGCTAAAAGAGAATGAAGTCACCGACTGACCTCTGACCTGGATGGAGCAGTCTGCCATTTCTGGGTTAGGGACGGATCCAGACTCAGAAGATCTGACTCCATAAACCGTCAAACTGAATTTATCGGGAGAGTTATAGAGACATTAGTGAAAATGTCATGAAGTCTTGCTAAAGTGGTGCTATAGCTTACACACGTATCTGAACCCGTTAACTGAGGCTCGTCTTCTCTCATCTCTGTGCGTTGGATGCGATCCTCAACACATGTGATTGAAATCACTCAAATACTTTCACAGCAAAACATCAAGTTTTATAAAACCTTGCTATTGACCCAAGTGTGACCTCAAGAACCAGGTTTGGCGACCGCCAATATAGAAAAAGGTGTCTTGTTAGCGTTAGCAAACCTTATTATTGATTGACAGCAATGAATCAAAACGGAGCAGGAGTGTGTTTCTTCAACCCAAACATCAGAATTCTGGCATTCTGTCGTTTTTAGGTTCAAGCTAAAAATAACACACTTGTGTAGAAAGTCCAATTTTATGCTAGGATTAACCAAGAGAAAGTGTAACCACTCCTTCCTGGTTTGGCAGCGGAGCTGCTGGATCGAGAGGTTTACAATGAAATGTTTGTCATTCCCTCCCTTTGTTCAGCTGTGCAAAGGATCCAGTCTTTGGCTGGTAAAACATTGCCGAGCGGCGGCTGTTTATGCAGTTTGGCTTGTGTGGCCACGACTGTGCGGCCGCGCCGAGTCTACGTCGACACAGCGTGCAGCGTGACAAAGCACCCCGAGACGAGGCAAGCCGTCGTTTGGAGAGTAACAGTCGCGCCATCGTAGCGTATTCATTTTAAGACATAAAGCCCGAACATGAGATCTGTGAGCGCCCTGCATTGGAAGCACTCTCACCGACTCACCGTGAACAAAAGACAACAGAGTTGGTGAGACGACAGAAACGTGTGCAGAGCGGAATAAAAGAGACAAGTTAATGGAAACAAGATGGAACGCACTTTTTTTCCTTCTTTTTTTTTTTTTACTGTGGTTAATTAGTGTTTTGAGGAATGGTGGCAGTACCACCGTGTCATTTTTAGAATTTCATTACAGACCCCTCTAGTAATTAAGGCAAATGTAAGGGTGAACCACGCTCTGCAGTTTGGCTGGTAATTACCCGTAAACACACCCCGAGATCTGTTACCTCTGCACGAGGCGTGTTAGTCGAATATCGTACTTTATGACAAAAAGCGCAATAGTCACAAAGTCTGGGGAATGCAAATGCAGCTGAAACCGGATATTTATACAATCGATCAAGTAAGTTTAGTTGTGAAGCATATTTGAGTAACAAGAAGGCCGTTCAAAGTGCTTTATGTCATACAAACACAAAAACACAAAGTCATCAGCAATAGAAGCGTTACATTCTGCCAAGTGCCAATATCAAAACATGGGTTAGTGTTTCATTTCATGGGAAAAGAAACAGACGTTTGTTTCTCTGACGTCATATCAATCGTTTCCTGTTTTAGGTCAGTTTGTGGATTTCAAACTGAGGAAGAGATTTCATTTTGGAAAACAATCTAAGTTCAGAGGTTGACGTCCTTTCCGTTTTGTATTTCCTACATTGTTTTGCTCAGCGGTTTTGGGGATTTTAGGGGAGCAGTTTGCTTGAACGACGGCTCATTCATACAGACTGTTTAGACCCGATGCGGTTGGGTTGAACTCGTTCAGTTCAACTCAGTTTATCTATATTATACCAATTAACCACAAACGTCTTCTCAAGGACCTTTTCAAAAGCCTGCTGGGTTCAGTCCTGCAGACAGATTTCAAGTCAACATGTTTTCCAATTTGATCAGAGTTACCAAACAATGCTGTCAAATTGGGTAATTGTTTTCGACCTAATGAAACCAGACCATTTGTAACTATCTTATCAGTTTGGTGAGGATCGTTGCTCATTTGGAAAACCAATTTCTGCCCAAACTGTCGTTCCCTCATGCTTTCAAACATTCCCTCAACATTTCCACATGATCTTATTCCCTCAAGATTATGTGTTCAATCGTACCAATCCACCCTCCAGCAGGACACTCCCATAACACCATACTGCCACCACTGTACTTCACTGGTTGAATGATGTTGTCTGTGTTGCACTTCCTCATTTTTTCCTTCAAGTGGTCACTGAGTTGGCAACAGTGGGGTGAATATTGTTAACTGTAAACATTCAGACCTGACCCGGCAGACAGTGAAACCTCTCACGAGGACAGAGGGCGATTTTTAACCCTTTGCTGATGAAGATAAGATCAGGGGATAAGATCAGATTCACATGCAAGTATCAGCCGACCACGATCCCCCAAAATGAAGGAAATCGCCGCCAGAAATCAACTGGTTGATAAATCAGTTGGCCAATAAATGTATCTTATTATACATGTATATAATGTAAACAGCACTGCCAGAGACGCAATAAGTTTATAGCAGGTGTGTGAAGGATCTAATGATCGGCCTGCTGATTGCAGCCAGTCCACATTGTTAGCAGAACTAGAGGGGCCCATCGAGGCGACCCTGATTCCAGCATAACACACACTCTCTCGCCCTTGTGTCTTCGTCTTACATGACACGTTACGCAACCCGGCGGACTCGAGGGTCACTGACTGACCATTAATCAGCCACCGCATTACTTTGCCGGACTGTATTTCCTCCTGCGGCTTCAGTAGCTACGCAACTGATTGGGGGCTTTTTCTTTTTCAAGCCCTTCATGCTGTGATTGCACCGACTGCTCAGCTCGTCCAGGGGGGCGGAGCTTACAACAAACATGACAGACTTGCCTTTCTCTCTCTCTCTCTCTCTCTACTTCTCTCAACCTGTTGAGTCATTTCCATTTGTTCCTGCTTCCTCATTAGTAATGGCTTATGGCTTTCAGACTTTGCATAATTCAGACTCAACGAACTGTGTTCAGCACCGGAGAGCCAACGAGCGCCAAAAAACAAAAAAAAAAAAAAAGCTAAATAAATAACAACAGATGTATCGTTTACAAGTGACCCACGTGGCTGCAGCCCGCTCAACCGGTGGTGACCGTTTGAAGCGACTGGTGATTGCATTCCTGTTTCCCAGGCTATTGTTCATCAGTTAAAGTTCAAGAGCATTATTTTGTAACACGAACCGAGGCCCTCGCATTATGTTGGCAGCAGTTGCTTAGTCACTTTGATATGCATGTGAATGTCGAATTAAAGAGCCGAGTCCTAATGGGCGGCCATTATTGCGCGCGAGGATTCTTTGTGTTAATCTGAGGTCTAATCACTTATTCAATCACTAAAGCATTGTGTCGGTGCTCCTCCACCAACCCTGTCGCGGCTGCACCCTTGGAAAGAAAAAAAAAAAAAAAAAACACAAAATTTTTTATTTTAATTTCCAATACCATGGATACACTCGCGCAAAACTCACATTCCTGGCTATAGGCACGGCCCTAATTGGTTACCCGGGGTGCTAACGAGGTATTCCGACTCGCTTTAATTAAATGTGAACTCGCTGCCATGTTAACTATGTAATTAGGAGAGAGACGCATATGATCTCTGAGAACTTCCTCCCGTCACCGGCGCTACTCTGCTCTACCTTTCACATGCGAGTTTACAAAAAAAAAAAAAAAAGAAGAAGAAGAATAACAGTGACTACAGCAGAAAGGAGCAACAGCTTCGCCTGTTATACCAGCTGAAAAGACAAATTCTGGAAAAGCAAATGTCTTTTGTGCAGAAGCACATCTGTGAACTGTTAGCACAGAGGACAACGTGGCATCAAGCCAACATGTTGAAGGGAAGATTAGACTTCTCTGTTGCTGCATGAACGCAGCAATGAAGCAGATATTGATGTTTCAGCTCGTAATGAGCAACGACACTGCTTTAAAAACAGACACTTATTTTAGAGCACAGTTTCTATCCATTCTACCCATAATCTATATCTCGATTATGGTGGTGCAGATAAAAAGATTTCTGTGTACAGAGGCGGTCCGAGCCTCTTTGGCGCCCTGGGCGAACCACCACATTGGCCCCCCCATACACCCATACAGAGTTGCAGACCAAGTGGGGTTGGGAGGACGGGATCATCGCACTGTTGACATTCAGATCCTCTGGTTCAGTGGGCGGTGGTGGGCACTCATGCCGCCCCCACAAGATGCCGTTGTCGCCATGTCACCCATATCAGAACCCGCCACTGTTTGTGTATATTCATTAAAAAAAAAAAAATAATAATAATAATAATAGTCGTTTTATTTTTCACATTTTCTTGCTAAGGCCTGAAGCCTTTTCGTATTTTGTCACACGATCCACCATCTTTATTGTACTACTATTTTTTTTACAATCTTTTTACAGTACAATAGAACCAACCGCCCTAATTTGTTTGTCTCATTTGAGCAGACCAGATGGTTTTCAGCATCGATTCTTTTCTTTAACAAAATATATGAATAAAGGTCAAATTTTCCCTCTTTTTAATTTTAGCTCCTCATAAAAAACCAGTAAAATGCATCGACTTTTGTTTTCCAAAATGACAAACTCAGAACAAAGCAAAGAGCCATTAACGATTCTGCGCCGCACACTCAGATGAATTCCAGAAATAAACTTTTTTTTAAATAATTATCATTATTGTCTTTTCAACAGGAGCTGCCACCGCAGCGCTCGACTTTTACGTTTAAAAATGCCCCAGCACTTCTTCGTCAAGACCCATCGCAGGAACAATGGAGAGAGTCCACATTCATAAAGTTCCAATAATGTTTTGCAATGGAACATTACACTGTAATGAACAACCAAAAATTGTTCTTTATGGAGCCACTAAAGTGCCGTGAACCAGAGCAACACAGCCACCGCTGTGCTTATAACACTAACAGATCTGCAGAGCGCAGTCAAAGTCAGAGCCATTAAGGGTCGTAAATTGTTCCTCCTGAATTCAACGAGTCATAATGTTCAATTTTGTCCAACCCTAAAGAGTCATCTCTGCGTACGTACGTGGAGGGCAGCCGGTGTCCCGTCCCGTGAAAGAGGCCGCGGTTCTGCTCACGTTTTTGGCACCGCGCACATCCCCCGCGAATCCGGACGCCGCGGAACAATTCCTCTCTCCCCTTTTTCTCTAAATCGCCTCCGAGTTGTTTGCGTTTGGACACGTCCCGGATCGTTCGCCCGTTCGGAAAACCTTCGCCGGAGTTTAAAAACCTGCTCGTTTTATTCGCCTCCCTCTGGAAAGATGAGGCTTTAACCTGATCCTGATAGGTGGCATGTCTCAAATGCACCACAATGTCAAAAAAAAAAAAAAAAAAAAAAAAAAGAGCAGAAAGCGGAATGGCAGGGCAACAATTCTCTTTTTCTGAAAAGCTGAATAATACATGCATATTTTCTCCGTGATCCGGCGAATTCAATAGAATAGCCCATATGGAAAAGGATTTCTCTCAACGTAAACCTTTTTTTTTTCTTCTTCTTCTTCTCTTTTAGCAAGAGGCCCTCCCTCTTACTTTTCCGCAGGTCCGGTCTCCCATAAATAATTTGCCTTCAACCTTCGCATGCATAAAAATTGCAACTTGTTGGTTATGAGAGAGAACAGTGAGGATGCACTTTGAATGCCAATGCAGCGATGAATAAACAATGGCCCTCTGCTCCAGGAGCAATGCAAGAGCTGCCAGAAGACATTGCTTTGAGTCCACAGGCTCTCTTAATGGGTTTTTGCCCACAGACCAAGCCTTTCAGTCAGCTGTGAATGGGAGACTGTTTTGATCTAGTGGGGGTGTGGGGGTACTTTAATAATTTCTAACAAAGCAGCAATTCCCCGGGCGCCTCGGACAACCTTGGTCGATTCCCTCTGATTATCCTCCAGCCACTCGATGCTCTTTAAACCGCAACTGAAAAGTCCTTCAGTGGCTTAAAAGTTACGCTGTACGTGAGAAATGACAACTCAAATTCACTTCCAGAGCCTTGGCGCTCTGGAACCGGGCCTTTGTAGGATCCATCGCAACAAACAAGGCGTTGTAGTGTCGGCACTACACCCTGTGGGTTTTACAATGATATTTCAACACCGTAGAGGTAGTCTGGGTCCTATCTGAGAGGATATAGGATGCTTGAAGAGCAAATGAAAGCCTGTGGTTTCCTTTGAAAGCAGTGGGGGGGCTGAGAGAGGTCTCTGCAGTGTTACAGTGCCACCTGGTGGGCGGCTTGGGGCGGTAATTTTCCAAACTGCAGATCAAAATCTGTCTTTTTCATTCAGTCAATCTTCTTCTTCTTCTACAATTATTTATTGTTTTTTTTTTTTTATTTTATTGCTGTTGCTTTTTTTACTTTTGGGTCTGAAATAAATTATATACATGTAAATCATTTGATTTTCTATTCATAGAATAGTCAAAAACAGACTAATTCAGGTTTTGGGTTGATTAAAGTTAGATTACAGATACAGGGTTACATTTTTAAAACAAAGAATTTGACGGTGATTAATGTCACACAAATTGGAATTTTTATTGATAACCTTGACTAAATCAAGTGTGATTTCCCTTTATTTCCACAAAAGATTAAAAGAAGCGTAACAACTAAATTGCTTTTACACAATTTCAAAAGTGCTATATTTTGTTCAGCTCAGATACATTCAAGTTTATAATGTCATCGATAACATTGACATGTTTTGATTTCTATATGTCGACTATAACAAAACGGTTGAACGGAGAACTGGTATGTTAAAGAAAAATATTGTGTTTTCTAGACAAAAAGTGGAATTTTGTAGCACAATCGAGTAACTAATATTTTACCTACAGCTGTAATAAAAATGATGTATCTTAGAAATAACTGCCAGCAAACAGAAGACCAACACAGCACTGAGATAACTAAATCTAAATTAGTTATGAACTAAGAAACTGAAGAAATAAAGGAACTGCTGTACAGATAAGGACACTGAAATGACCGAAATAGAATCAAAACACAAACACCCAAAGCTCATGAACACACCACCTCAAAGATTACATCTTCTCCCCTTTGTTTAGTAGTTGATGTCAGGGTATATTACCTTTCCAAAATAGGAAAATTTCTCCCTTTTCACTTTCATCGCAATTTTTTTGTAAAGTTCTGGCATGATGTAAGATGTCAAATCAATGCTTAATAATAGCTACAGGCCACAAGACTGTAAATAAGTAGAAGCCACAACGCAAAAGAAATGTTCTAATTATATGGTATTAACCCATATTTAACTATGTTTGCTATAAAAGGAAGCAGCTAAAACTTCATGTCATGTTTTTTTTGTGTTTTTTTTCCAGTTTACATTAAAAATGTAGATTTTTGCAATTAGTTCTTACTGACGATGTGGGATCGTTTTCTGACTTATTCTGAAAATAGAATTGAAACTATGATTTCCGCTTGTTGGGAATACAACAACACCAACAAGAAGAAGAAGAAATGCAGGATTCTCCAGTCTTGCTTTCATCGCTCCTCCCTGGGAGCGAGCTTTCAACTCCACAACAGAGCACTAAAAGGCACTTACCTCATTGCACTTGGGCTTTTCAGCCTCTGACAAGTCAAAATGTTTTGTGAAAAAAAAAAGTAAAAAGTCTAAGCAGGCCCTGTGGTTTTGGCAGAGGAAGCCAACAAAAGACGCTCAAAGCAAGGACTGCCTATCAGTTGATATTTTTAGTGCTGTTTTGATGTTTCGGAGTTATAAACATATCAACATAGCATTTTTCTGCTGTAGCATTAGCAGTTTTTTAATGTGATATATGCATTGGCATTTGTTATTCTATGTAAAGCTAATTTATGTGTCGCACAATACTTTTAGTTAATGTAAAAATGCACACATGTACAAAGAATGTACGTGAATAGCCTTTTAGCGTGCCACATTTAACCTAAAGGCTAATCATCATCTCTTCTTTGTAGAAATACTGGATAGAATAAAACTAGTTAAGCTAAAAACACTTGGCTTAACCAAATCAAAAGAAGAAGAGAAAAATGTGCAAAATTAGGCTTGGAGAATAAATCAATAAGAAGATATATCGTGATAGTTTCGTGGCCAACACCAATCAGATTAAGAATCGCACGGCATTCTGGGGGACGTAGGCAGAGGAAAGGTTTTAGCTGCTCAACCTCTGAAGGCCAGCTGAGCAAGTTGGGTCACGTCAACTAACTCACTCACTCTTGGTAACCTAGCAACTTGTTGAGGTTCTTGTCTCATCGCCCTCCCTCATAACTGCTTAAAAAAAATAATTATAACATCATGGAGTGAAGACTGTGGATAAAACAGGAGAGGTTACACCAGCAGTTTGGTAGCATTTCAGATATTTAAAACAAACAACAAAAAAAGAATCAATAATTATCAATATCGACTGATATTGTGATACTTTTTATCGCCCAGCCCGATGTAAACTTGAATCTTACGCTTTGACAGTGTTCAAAAGCTTTAACAGTATTCATAGGTCTGCTTTGAAATAACTACAAGCACATATTAAACAAATTCAGCAAACTCTCTTTTAACTGACAATATATCTTTATTTTTTTCCATTTGTCACTAAAATAACTCGTTGTAACATGTCTTAACAGAATGTCCTCATTTACGTTTTAAATTGATATAGCATCTTGAGTAAAACTTATGACAAAATGAATAAAACATGTTTCCATGTAAAACACCACATTGTTAAAAGTTTGTAAAGAGGAAGGATTTTTTTTTTTAACTCTTAATTTTATGACAAAAATCACATTGCCATATAAAATACATTTTTTTAATATATATATATATCTAAGAGCATGAGCTGACTTGCCTTAAATCCAGCATATTTAGCCACGGTAGCTTAGACTTGAACAGAAATCATACAGCACCCACTGCTTTTAGATAGCATTAAACAAGAAGAGCTTGTGTGAGCGACCCCTGAAGAGTTAGAAACCGTGAGGTTATCTTTTGATTTTTTTTGCCCCCCGAAAAGTGCTGTTTAGCATTAAACAATGACTCTGAGCAAGCTGTTTCTTACAGAAAAAATAGAAGCTTTATGTCTCCATCTATACCATGTTAAGACAATGTGTTTCACACACAGTTATCCTGAAAAAGTGCTTGTTGAAGTCTGAGCAGACTG
Organism: Poeciliopsis retropinna; assembly: GCA_010277075.1. NCBI lineage: Eukaryota > Metazoa > Chordata > Actinopteri > Cyprinodontiformes > Poeciliidae > Poeciliopsis > Poeciliopsis retropinna. Next base: position 6,227,168 of record VMRM01000002.1, read on the forward strand.
TTGGATAGAAAACAAAAAAATATACAGTACATTGGCCACATGTTAGACGTGTTACTCCTATACAGTGCCGGCCAAACGTATTGGTACCCCTGCTAAAGGTGATTTAAAAGCCTTAAAATAAAATTATGTTTTTACAGCAGGAGCATGTAATCAATCTCATTTTTTTAGAGAAATCCATTTGAGTACATTCTTCATATGCACTCAATAGTTTTGAGAATTTATGGTTTTGACAGTATCACAGTAGTTTTCACTGATGTACGTTGCTGCTCCCTAATTTGTCTTTTCGTTTGTCTCAAGGTCAGTTTTTTTACTTTTATTTCGTTTTATTTAGCATGCTTTCTTTCATGCTAACCTAGCTTACTTGTTGGCTAGCACAAAACAAGCTAACGTAGCTTGTTTTTCAGAAAACAAGCTAGCCTAGCTTGTTTCATGCTAGACATAAAACAAGCGAGATGTGAGATGTGATTGGTGAGATATTGTGGAGTAATATTATACTTCTGCAATAAAATTTAGATTTATTTCCTAGGGTTTTTTTCCCACATCTTTATTAGGGGTGCCAATATATTTGTCCAAATCTGTAAGTACATAATTTTTTTTTTTAAAAAGTTATTTTATACACATTCCTTAAAAATCATGTTATTAAATCACATGAATTTACCTTGTTATCCCTTGTTATGTAGTCGAAACATATATACTTTGTTTTTTCCAAACATGCTTCTTACATCTATTTCCAAATGTTAAATGTTAAAACAATCAGTTTGTTCCCGTTAAAACTTTTCTGGAAGCTAATGTAAAAAAACGTACCAACAGCCCGGTCCTCACTATCAGCCTCGCTTCACACTTCTTTTAGCAGCTCGTAAAGGTTAAAAACAAAAAGCGGTCTATTGGTCTGGCTGAGGATAAAGTGCAGGTGTCCTTTGGCCCCAACATGAAATCAGATATAAAAGCAGGGGTTTAAGATCGCTCTTAGACCCCAGCTTCTGATCTGAGAGCGGGGTGATAAAAAGCCTCATGACCCAGGACCTTGGACAGCAGTCTCTGTCCGTGCGGAGACATGCAGCTCTGGCCAGGTAAATATCCAGCTGCTGCTTTGCTGGATCGGGTGGATTTCGACCTTGGCGCGGCGTAATACCCCTCCATGTGGTCGTAGTGTGTGGGCTTGACTTTAGTGCTCTGAGTCCGTCTGCTGAGGTGAGCAGGGAAGGGTTCCAGATGTTCGGGATCCAGGGGAGATTTGGAGTGGTAATGGTAGTAGTGACGATGTTCTCTGGTGCTCTGCGAACGGACAGGTCTTCTCAGGATGCTGGGTTTCGCAGCGCCAGCCAGCACTGATGGATTCTGTTCAAAGCCTCTCGTTTGGCATCGGTGAGTGTGCTCCATGCTTTTCAGGTTGGGGCAGCCTCGTTCTGGCAAGGAGGGGACTTTGCGGAGGAGTGGCTGCCTCGAGTAGCCCTCTTTGATATGAATCCGTCTCATTGGCCCAAATTCTGCGCCAGACCGTTGGCCATAGCTTTGCCTGGACACCTCGGGGTATGCTTGCTGAGACCTTATTCTTGGGGTGGTTGGCGAAGTGGCTACAACCGTTTGGCTGTCCACACTGTGGGCAGAGAGGAGGTTGGCGTTTCCGGGGTCTGACTTACTCCTTGTGTGCATTATGTCCCTTGGTGAGTCTGGAGTCTCACAGGGAGACACGGAGTGGTACGTGCTTTTGTGTCTCTCTTGCTGAACTGGTTGATACACAACCCTTTCAAACACCTCTGCATCTCTAGCCTCATAAACCACAGTGTCTCTGCTTTCTATGTAAAGCTCCCTGTTCACAGGAGAGGCGTGGTGTGGAGAGTAGTTGTAGTAATCTGATTGATCACCTTCCCTACTGGAGTGGACTGTGTAGGTCTGATGACGATGGATGCCACTTTGCCGGCGGGGATCTATGAAGTAACGATGTCTTGGATCTCCCGAACTCGAGTCGGAATAGGGACCATAGTGGTGTTCTGGGTGTACGTTCTCAAACTGCGTCCGTACAGATTTCAGGCCAGCCTGGATTCGCTCTTGATATGGCACTTCAGGGCTCAGCTTCTGCTCCACATAAAGCATGGAGTCAACGGGCAGGATTTCTGTGTTCGCCAGCTCGTAATGACTGATCTGTGGGGAATGAAAAGAGTGTGCCCGCCGGATGGCCGGGTTTCTCACTGCCCTGTCGTCGGAGCTCTGCCATTGCCCCTGCTGCCTGTGGAAGTCGCCCTGGTAGCGCCTGTACTGAGGTGACAGAGGTTGTCTCAAACCTAGAGAGCTGTAGCGGCTCTCCGATGACTGCCTGTACAGGCCTTTATGCGCAGAGAGGTGCGGTGGCAGAGCGCCGGGCCGAGGGTAGTGAGGCGTAGGTGTTCGACCTGAATGAATCGGCCGGTGATGGTACTGGTGATGATGATGATGATGATGATGATTACTGAAGACATCCTCAAGCATGCCCGGAGGCCTTTCCTCCTCTGGGCTGTAGGGATGGGCCGAAGAGGTCTGGAATTGTCGTGGGAAGACCTCTTCGATAGAGGCAGGCATCGAAGACTCCGCCAGGACGGATCTGAAATTAAAAGCATCCACAGAGTCCATGTTTGCATACACGGGAGAGGCTGGTGGGCTCCTTGCTGAGCCGATAGGTTGGCAGGGCGTCGAAACTCCAACACTCTGGTAAGTGTGTTGTTCCTGTTTGACCTCCGACTCTCGTTCCTCTCTGTGCTCCCTCCCTTCAGCGCTGCCTTCCTCCAAACTCCCCGACCCGAGCGGGCTGACGTTAGGAGTGAAATTGCACACGCTTTCCTGACTGTCGGCCACCTGCAGGGGCTCTGGGTAGAGGTGCGAAGGTGAGAACTGGCCAGGGTGAGGGCAGCGGTGGGCCTCCGCAGCCACTTCCCACTGGGAACCTGGGCCGACGTGAGGGCCGCGGCACTCCTGAGGATGCACTTTGTTGACGTCGAGAACGGAGGGTCGCTGCAGTCTGTAGTCATGTGCGTGGCTTCTTCTTTGGGACGCGTTGCTGGCCTTCTGGGCAGATTCCGCCAGGGCCAAAGCCAACTTGCGCGCAGCACTCATCGAAGGAGGGTGAGGAGGGAGAACAGAGACTGAACTCATAAGTCTATCTGTTCCTGGGGAGGGATAAGACAAACAACGCTACAGTATGACAGGACAAACAAAGCTATGGTAAGACATGATGGGACAAGACACAAAAGCTTTCATAAGAAACTAGAGTGCATTAAATTTGCATGCTTACTAGCTATACAGATATGGATATAAAAAGGAATAAAGAATGTCTCTTGCATATTTACTGAGACCGCTTAAAACTTTTCACATTTTGTTCTGTCACAAAAATAATAACCTTGGTGGGGTTTTATAGATTTTCTGTAATCAACACAAAGTTGAAGGTAAATGTATTTTAACATTATTTTACATTTTTACTGCAATTCCAGCTGCAAGTCTTTGAGGGTATATCCTCCTGTGCAGAGGCTAAATGTTGCTAGTGCATTTTTTAAGTCCAGCACAAAATCCTGTTGAGGCTTCAGCGAGGCTGCTGAAGCCTCGCACTTGTCCACGTTGGGAGAAGAAGAAGGCACGGGAGTCTGAACGTCTGCCAGCATTTTTAATGATTTCAAGATTCTAAGTTTAGTATCTTGGATCACATGGATTATGATTGGGCCATTCTGACACATTAATATGTTTAGATCTAATCTATTCAATTGTAGTTCAGGTTGTACTTTGCTTAAGGTCAATTTCCTGCTGGAAGGAAAAGCTTCACAAATCTTTTGAGAAGCTTTATATAACCTACATGGCAAAGGTTTATTGTACCTGCTGCCTTCAATATTGCTTCTTTGCTTCAGTTAAACTACCCACAATCCTGCGCTGCATCATTATCACTGTCAGATGACCAAGCTCCTTCCGTAACCCCTCTAGGAACAAACGGCAGCAAGATGGAAATAAATATCGGTTCTTAATATCGGCTCTATTTTATTTATTTTAGAGTTTCCGACATGTTACAAAATTACTAATATCCTAGCCGATACCGATGTTAGTGCCGGCACATTGTACATCCCTAAACTAAATGGACAAATTTTGAAAAATAATTTTTTACTCGGATAAAAATACCTTTAAAACGTATTAAAACTTTGTGTTTGTAACAGTACAAAATGTGAAAAAGCTTCGAGGGTATGAGTAGATCTGAAAGGCACAGCACAGATTTAGGATATTGAGAAACAAACCTGGATCAGGGAGGTTCTGGGCAGACTGACTGAGGTCTGTCACGCCGGATGCCTGGCTTGCCGTGTTGATGGGGCTGCTGTGCTGAAACAACGGCTGTTTCCCGTCTGCTGCTGAAGCCTCGCACTTGTCCACGTTGGGAGAAGAAGAAGGCACGGGAGTCTGAACGTCTGCCAGCATTTTTAATGATTTCTTCCTCACTTTTGGCGAGAGGTGCTTCAAGGCGACTTTTTTTCCACTTTTGCACAGAACCGGGCTGTCCTCCGGCGAGCGCGAGCAGCCAATGTTGTTCTGGGAGGACGCGGGCTCGAATTCGTTGGAGCACCCTGCACTCTTCTTCCACCTGCTGCCGCGATGCATCGCAGGAGTCTGGCTGCACTGGAAAGACATGGGGTCGAAGTCTAAGGTTGAGATGCCCACAGCCGGAGGGGAAAGGTCGAGGTCGTCCTCCGAGTGGTGAGGGGAAACGGCTGCGCGGCCTCGGTCGGCGCTGCGTTTACTGTCGTTCAGCTGGTGAGCGCGGCAGTCATCTTTCTTTCTGGAGTTGTGCAGGTCGTCCCTGCTGACGGCAGAAACCGCTTCGCTGGTCGACCGAGGTCTGAGGGGACGGTAACTCGGAGGTCCTCCTGGGTTGCATTGAAATAAAAAATATATATTTATATATATATATAAATGTAAGCTGCTGAGAGCTCAGCAGAAGAACTTTTTATCATCTTCTGAAAGATTACCTCCTAAATTTTGCAAAGAAGTAAGAGATTCTTCGCTTTTAGTGGACCGCAGTGTGCCGCTATCTCCTCGTCCTCCTGCAAGCAAAAATTATTCCGGATAAAATCACAAGACATCCTAAAAAACAAGAAAAAAGAAAAAAAAAAAGCTGTGGTTCCACAGCAAACTGACCTGGCAGTGCTATGCTCTTTATCTCATTTGGTTCACTGGGGTGTCGCTTTAGTTTACGCTTGGACACGGAGTGGGACTTGCCCAGGTGGAAAAAGGACAGCCAGTTCCCCACAGGAGACTTCTTCGACTTCGCTAGAGGCCGCTTGCCACTGCGACACAGAGAACAAATCGTATTTAACGCTTGACCCTGAATGTGTGTTGTGAAGTCTCAAGAATATCAAGGACAAAATGGTTCTGGCTGTTGCTTAGGCAACATTTTTATTTTTGTTTAGTCAAGGAAGTTCATTATTGATAGGCCCAAGTTTCACCAGAGACATGAAAGCAATTAATTTAGGAATGCCTTGATCAGTCCCTGATTTCATTGGGACGTGCCCACTAAGGTAATTTTTCAGCTATTTGATTCATCCTATACCTTAGGCACATATTTATATGACATTTTCATTGTTATTTAGTCAAGAAAGTTAAAGTGTTTCTGCAGGTTTCACCAACTCAAATTTAAGACCTATATCCACAGAAATGTACTAACTTCATCCAACCAAGTGGTGATAAATTTGCCTAGCTATGTGTTAGCTAAGTTTTTTTTTAGCTACCTTAAGGCACATGACATTGACATTGATGTTTAGTCAGTGAAGTGACAAGATTTCAATTTTAAGACCATCGTGAATGGAATTTAAGACCTAAATTTCCATAGAAATGTACAAACATCATCCAGGCAAGTGGTAATGCATTTGTATGCCATGAAAGATGCAAGATAAACAAGCTAGCGAGCTAGTACAGGTATCTTAACAGCTTGTTATCGGTAGCCTCAACTGTGTCAGGTTTCACCAGAGACACGACTACAGATTGGGACATGCTCATTAAACAGTCATTCAGTCATTTGATTCATCAAGCAAGGACACATCTCCATGGAAGACACTCTGGGCCAATGACTCAAATTGGACATCATTTTAGTTGGGCTGAACAACTAAAACAGAAGAGCTGTTTTAGCTAGAACTAGCTAGCTAGTTCTCCTACAAGCTAACTCTCCTCTCCTAAGCTAACTCTCCTAGCTAGGGTTAACAAGCTAACTCTCCTAGCTAGTTCTCCTAGCTAGGAGAACTTGTAGCTAGGAGAACTACAAGTTCTCTACAAGTTCTCCTAGCTACAAGGAGGAGCTCCTACTAGCTAGGAGAACTATAAGTTCTCCTAGCTAGTAGGAGAACTAGCATTTAAAGAGATTTTTTAAAACTCTACCTCTCCATTGGCAGTTCGATGACAGTGTGAAATTTGCCCTGCAGAGCTTCGGGCCCCTCCCCGACCTCGATGTAGTCGCTGTGGGTGAGGCAGGGGGTTGTGGCTGGAGATCCGAGCTGCGTCTGAGTCCGAGCCTGTGCCTCCTCTAAAGACAGCAGCTTTGTGGACGGGGAGCAAACCATCAGAGACTTTGGTCTTGATAAGGTGTTGTTACCTAAGATTGATCCACACACACACATTAGCAGAGATACAAACACATATTTTGTTTTCCATTTCTTTATTCTTTAAAAATCCCTACCAGTGCTATCTCTTAAAATCGAGTTTAACTTTGTGCTGAAAAGGGACTCCGTGTTGTTGAGGATGAACTCCACCACCACCGACTGGATCCGCACCTCCATGAAGGCCGCTGTGCCACTAAAGCAGGCCGACTCAATCTGTCTGGACCTGAAACGGAGCACAGCGCGACCTAGTTCAGCACTCGGGACCACTGAGATGTGCCCCAGTTCCATGCGACAGAGCGGCCAAAAAGATGCGGTGAAATTTCTGACTGTGCCGCGGCCGAGATACAGTCACCTGAGGAGGTTCGGCGCCCAGACAATGGCCAGGTTCTTAGTGTGCATGTTGGTGACAGAACTGAAGGTGGCTAGGTGGGAAAGGTGCCTCATGAGGTACTCCAGCGTCCTGCGGGTGTAAAAGAAATCCTCGTGTTTGAGATTGTTCACTATTGCTCTCTAACAAACCTCTGAGGCAACTGTTTGTGATTCAGTAACACAGACGTGGGCTCCATGTAGAGGTCTGGGGACCTCTGGATCTTATGTATACTTACCAGCTGTTTTTGGTAGATAGATATCCTAGTGCACTTGACATGAGACAAAACTAACTTACAAATAACTTTTCAGCAAGAAATAGGAGCTTGTTTAAAGCCAGTAATTCCTTAGTATTAGTATAATAAATCACCGGCCAGGACTAGTTCCACTGTCAGACAATTTCACTTATAACATGGGGAAATGTCTTGTTTCAGTAAAATGCATGAGCTTGTTTTAAGTCAATAATTCCTTAATATTGATCAATAAAAAATATTAGTTCAGCTGACAGATTGGTTCACTTATTACAAGACATTTCCCCACGCTACATCCTACTGAAAAGTTAGTTTTGTCTTATTTCAAGTGTAGTAAGATATTTCCACTAGGAACTAGACAAGAAATACTCAGTAAAGATCCTCATATAACTCATAATGAACCGATATTTAGTAGATCTTTAAATATGTAAGATTTTGTAGATCGGTAAGAGTTTAGCAAAGAGATATGACTACCAATGCCCATCAGTTTTTTATTAAGATTTTTATTTATGAGCAGTTTTGAAAATATTCTATAATTTTCATTTCACTTTACAATTTTGACTAACTTGTGTTTGCCTATCATACCTAATCTTAATGTAAAAATGTTAAAGTTTGTGGACATTATGTGAAAAAAAGGAAAAAAGTTGGAGAAACTTAAGTACTTTTCTCAGGGCACTATGAGTGTCAACAGAAGATGCTCATATAATTTACGCTGAACCGATATTCTCTCAGTTGCTAGATCTTAAAATATGTGTGATTTGCTCTAGTGAACCGACATCTAGAGAGAAAATCACAGAATGTAGCAGCTTAGAGCAGGCTGACTTGTGCTTGGCAAGATAAAGATGGAGTTTATGCAGAAAAACACGAGTTAAGCAAAGTGCCTTCAACCAAAATCAGAATCTAATAAAAATGATACATTCCATTTTCTGACAGCAGGGGGCAGCAGTGAGCTGTAAATCTGACCTGTAATGAGGAGGCGGCAGCTGCTGGATGACATTGTGGATTTTTACCAGCCTCTCCTCATCTGTGGCTGCAGACACAGCTTCCTGTGACGAAACGGAGGACAAAGCACAGAATCCAACAACCGAAGCCTACGAGTTAATCTGACTTTCGGCTTCAAAGCGGTTCTTGGAAAGCTCATCACAATGCGATGGCCTCATTTTAAGCAGCGCTTGAAAATGAGATGTCTCTTTCACTCAGTTAATCAAGGAGCGACCAGAAAGACGTCGCCTGCACATGGACTGAGCAGAAGCTGAATCGGCCCCCGTGAAATCTTTGAGAACTGCGCTCACCGAGAACCGGTCGTAGAGCTGGTAGGTGAGCAGCGGGTTGGGCAGCTCCCTGAAGTAAAGCTTGCACAGGGAGCCCACAGAGTGGATGTCTTGTCTGAAAAGCTCTCGGCTCAGGTCTGGGATCTGCTCAGAGTCAAACTCGTGCCTAGAGACGGAACAGAAACACAAAATCATGCAAGGTTTGAACCCATTTGGACATAAAATATTGAACTAAGTTTTCTCCTTTCTTTCGGAGGAAAGTTGAATATTAAAAGTATTAGTTTGGCTTTTCAAAAACTCAGCATTTTCAAGCCCAGACTGCTACTTTAGTAGTTATCCTAATAGTTGATTCTCAAAGTTCAGCCATCTTGGTGGAATTTTGTGTCGCTTTTGGAAACGGGTCAACAGATCATCTCAATTAAATGATCATGTAGACACAGTTAATTTTATAATGTATGTATGTTTAACATTTCGACAGCGTCTAGGTCTTATTTGTCCATTATGAGCGCTTACATATGGAGGAGTCCTTAGTCCTGTTTTCTTTTATTATGTTGTAATCAGAGTCTTTTCCAGTTTGTCAATCACAGTCAAGTCTCTCCACAGTAAGAGAAAAATGAGCAATTCCTTCTGCTGTATCTCAATAATAATATCAAAACAGAAGTCCCTGCATTTAAGAGATGTCATGAACACTTTACTTACTGTTGTCAATGTTTTATCTTGCTATATTTAATTAGTTCTTGCCAAACGAAAGCCTTAAAAAATGTTGAACAGATTATGCGAGCTTTCACACCTGAAAAGAATTAAATGGAAAACAACTCAACTTCAATTTTCATTCCCTCAAAAAGATTTTTCTTTGTTACAGGAACAAATATTAAGGCTAAACACTTGCTTTTAGGTTTATTAGTGGCCTTTTCCCATCATTCTTACAGGATCTTTTAAATAATTATAAGTTACTATCCACGCTAGTGTAAAGTCCTTTTGCCCTGAGATGTTTCTAGATACAAACGAAAAAGAAAAGGTGATCTGAGTTATCATCAAAAGTCAAGAATAATTTACAAAGCCACATAAAAGCTTTTACTTTTAATTTTATCTTTATGTTTTATTACATTTACAAAATTATTTATTATCTTAGCTCAAACATGTTTTTATCGCACCTAAGCAAATATTGCTACTGTCACGAGTTTATTGTCCTGGATTTCTTCTGCAGCATTTCATACATACTTGCTTTTGTGCGGTAAAAATAAATCTGACACTGACATTAACAGATTTCTTACAAAATCAGTAAATACAAAAACGATAAATCAATAAAATCACGTAACAATAAAGACCAACAGATCTTCAACGTGGCGACACCTTTGCGTGTGCCGTATTTTCTGAGGTGCTAGGAGACGGTGAGAGCCGAGCTTTTCCCATTAAGCCTTTTGGCTGCCCAAACCCATCAGCTCATGCGCATCTCAATTTATCCACTGATGGGAGTTTGTTTTATGGAAACAGCAAACAAATACAGCAACGCTCTCAGAAGCTACTCAGCGTTAATCAGATTTCCATTGATAGGTTGAATCTGCTTAAAAGCACTAAAAGTTAAAGACTTGGACAGCAGGCTCTTCAGTTGCTGCTAATTGGCTGCACACTTATTTATTTAACATATCAACATATCTGCAATTATAAATAAATGAACCTGAAAATAAATGCAGTTAAGAAGGGAAAAAATGTAATTTTGAGAATCATGACTGCATTCTTCAACTAAATGTGAAATTCAGTAAAATAAAATAAAAAGGATAAAATACTCTGACGTTTCCAGTCGTAATATATTCGTATCGTGTGTAATTATTCCAGTGGTTTCATTAATATTTAATGGTTCCTTTACTGCAGTGCACCAGGAGCAAATTCGGCTCAACAAATGAATCCTGGCGCCTGATTGGCTTCAGACCAACCAGTGGAGCCTCGTAAGCCCCGCCCCCCCGACACCAACAGGGAAGGACTGCTGATAAGGTTTTCCTGTGGTGAAGTAGAGAAGAAGCACAAACCTCAGTTTCTGGATGTTGGAGGAAATCCCTGAGAGTCTGTAGATCCCATCCACGACGCCGATTTTCTCGATGAACTCTGCACAACTCTTAACGACCTGTGGGACTGCAGGACATAAAGACGATACACAATGTTCAGACATTTTGGATGTGTCTTATAAAAACATCTTTCTGGGTACAAAAGGAAGACACCTTTTGTGTTCTACATTCTCCACACTAGTTATTTAAAGTGTTTTCGGGAACACTTTACTTGAAGAGGTGTGCGAAAGACAGCCATAAACATGACAGAACAACGGTCATGAACACGAAGGAGTCTTTGTGAATGTTTATGACTGTCATGAAGTATCTTTTGGTAAATAATAACACTTTTAATGCAGAATTTGACTAAAAGTCAACTAATGCAATTCTGCATTAAAAGTCAACTAAAAGAGTCAACTTTGCCTTAAAAGTGTCATTGTTTATACTTTTTTATTAAATGAAAACTGACGTGTTGAACAATGGCAGGCTGCAGATTTGATAAAAACCACAAAGAGGTTTGTTTCTAGAGAATCCTACAATAAACAGGCCTGAGGCTGTAAATACCAGACCTCCCAAATGTTTTTACATTATTCATCCCATTTCTTCAAACATGCAGGTAATTCTAATTCAATTAAAACGCAGAAATAAGGACATACAATTTTAAACGCTGCAAAAACTACAAAATCTCACCAAGTATTTTTGCCTAGTTTCAATTAATAAGGCAAAGTAACCTTTCAGCAAGGCACAGGAGCTTGCTTAAGGCCAATAATTTCTAAATATTGATGGAAAAAGAACCATTTCCTCTGGTTCATTATTTCACTCTTAGCAAGACATTTTCCCCATGTTATAAGTGAAACAATCTGTCAATTTTCCATAAGTATTAAGGAATTATTTACTCAAAACAAACTCCTACATCTTGTTAAAAATGTACTTGTTGGTTACTTTAGTCTTATTTCAATTGTACTAGGATATTTGCACTGGAACAATGGTTGATATTGTTGATTATGGAGCTAAATAAATCTGGAGATTCATGATGTCAATGTGAGGCAAAATTATTTTAATTCAGTAGCCGAGAATTTACTCATCTACATCATTTTTGTTCCATTATAGATCATTTTGCTTAAACAACAAAACATCTATTTCAAAGACAGGTTCTAAACTAGACTAACCTTGTATTATGTCTCAGCTGTTTTTATTAAGTTAAAGCATTTAGGATATTCTACCATCGTGTCCTGAGTTGTGGAGATGCTCCCCTAGGTCGCAGCCAAACACTCGCTCCCTGAGGATCCCGCGCTGCCGCAGCTTCTGCGGCGGCGGCCGAGACTTCATGAACGACCTCAGGAAGGTCACCAGCTTCCCGTGCTTCTTGCACACTGGATGCGCACAAAAACACACACGGGAGCCACTTTAAAAAGGACTCTGACTCAGAGCCTGGTGAGCAAGTCTTTTAAAACTCGCCATGCGCCAACGAGCAGCGAACCAGTACCTGGCTTTGGCACTGAGTTTTGAACGCTGGGTGGGATCTTCTCGTTGATCAGCTCCACGCAGTCGCAGGGGAAGAACCCGACCTGCAGGAGGAGAGGTGGAAAAGAGAGCGAGGAGGTAAAAACGAAGTGAGTGACGAGCGGGGAGAAGCGATGTTGCACAGGTGGAAAAAAGAGGTCAAGAAAAACCTCGGACTGAAAATTGGTAATATTCATGGCTGAATCAGATTTCTGAAGTTTGAACAAACTTTCCCAACTAAACTAAACATCTTTAAGTTGATCTGTGATGGTTTACTAGCATCTCTGAAGATGATCTTTGAGCTTTCTTTTTTAAAGTAGAAAAGCTAAAATACTAACAATTTGGATCCAATTTTGCAACATCAAATGTTTTTCCGTGTATTCTTTTAAGCTTTATTTTGAAAAGCCAACATAAGCCCTTTTATATTTTTCAGTTTATTTCCATTGGTAACATGTGAAATATTGAGGCTTTTATTTTAGAACGCATCTTTAAGGCTGCACTTTATAAACCTTTATAAAATAAACAAAATAAATAAAAAAAGTTGTGATTGGTTGTGTATTTCTGCAAATGGCCTGGAGAAGATAGAGGAAATCAAAAAGCAGACCTCTAGAAACAAGGTCTAGGTCTAGATTAGACTAGGTCTAATCTAGGTAATATTAGATTAATATTAGATTTAGTAATATTAGATTAGACCTAGTCTAATCTAGACCTAGTCTAATCTAGACCTAGTATTTAGGTCTAATCTAGACCTAAATACTCTTGGACTTTGTGTGTTTGCAGTGTAAAAGTTTACCTGAAAGCCATGCTTCCCTCTCCACCAGCCTGTGTCTTCTTTAGGCGGCATGTCGATGACAGACACAATATCCCCGACCTAGATCAGAAAGAGCTCTCTCTATGACGCTTATCTAAGCTAAATGTAAAAATATGCAGACAAAAAAAAACACCTGACAGACTGATCCATGCCTGAGCATGTTTCTATCTCCTTACCTCGAAAGTTAACTCGTCCGTGGCCTGAGCCGTGTACCGTTTGGTGACGTGGGCGGCAGCGATGGCGGGGACGTTGATCGAAGCTTCTTCAGAAACCAGCAGATGGTTGCCCTTGTTGTCGATCTAAAAATAAAGACAGCAGAGACGCGTTGGCACATCTTACGCCCAAAAAGCCACAGCAGGGAGTGGGAGCTGGTCACGATTTATCATGAGACGACGGATAAAAGAGAAGCAGAGAACAATGGAAAGTTAAAAATGCCAAAGTTTGTTTTTGTCTCCACTTGAGCTTCCAGCATTTTTACTGTCAGTGGAAAGTAGAGCCAGTGAATTGGCCCCCTATGTTCTCTCTGTGTGTAACGTGAATGATGTACTTTTTTTTTACTTATGTTTTTAGAAATCAGATATCTGCTCTGCTGCCAGTGGCGCTACTGGAATCTGACCTGAACCTTCAGAGACGCATTAAGACAGTTTCAAAGGCGGCCTTCTGTCACCTGAAGAACATTTTCAGGATTAAAGGACGAATGTTGCAACAAAGAGAAACTCATGCATGCATTTATACAAAATCTAACTGATTACTACAACAGCGTCCTCACATTCTGCCTAAAAAAATCAATAAGAAAACTGCAGCTGATCCAGAACGCTGCTGCTCACATCCTCACTAAAACCAGGAAGTTGGAGCACATCACCTCGGATCTACAGTCCCTCCACTGGCTCCCTGTAGCTCAAAGAACAGACTTTAAAATGCTATTGTTAGTTTATAACAACAGTATGCTCTTGGACTTTGTATGAAGGGTTTAGCACCACAATGCATTAAAGATCTGCTGTTGTTGTATCAACCTCCCAGACCTCTCAGGTCTTCCGGTTCTGGTTCTGCTCTGCATCCCCAAAACCAGAACCAAACATGGAGAAGCAGCACTCAGCTTCTATTTGCCACAAATCTGGAACAAACTTCCAGAAAACATCAAAACTGCAGAAACATTGAGTTCCTTCAAAGCTAGACTAAAAGCCGACATGCTTAACGTGTCTGTGGATTTATAATAACTAGAACATAGATTAATTCAATTCAAGTAGCAACTTTTTACCACTTCTCTTTATGTTATGGACTTTATATGTTTATATCATGTAAAGCACTATAAACTGCCTTGTTGCTGAAATCTCCTATAAAAATAAACTTCACTTAATATAAAAACTTGTTTAGGATGGAGCAGGCTAAGATATAGAAAATAATCTGCAATACTATTTTTTAAAACTTATTTAAGTCGTCTGTTATATTAAAAGCCCATGGCAAAAGAAATAATAATAATAATAATAATAATAATAATAATAATAATAATAATAATAATAAAAACAAATCATTCAAATCCCCAAAATATACTGTAACAGTCATGCTATTACTGGAAAATTAAAACATCTCACCACAACTTTACCATTTTGACTGTGCTTGTTAAGACAAATACAGGAAAATGTCATTCAGCTAAAGGATTGAACGGACTTTTTGGAGCTTCTGGGTATGAAAAACATACAACTCCAAAAATAACTTCAGATGAAAATCAAACATGTAAATACAAAGATAACCCCACCGGTAAGATAACTAAGATTAACTGAACTCTGATCACATTTGCGAAGGCTTAAAATTTGCTTCAGAAGCTTCACTTTCTGTCACTTTCATTAGCTTGCTTCTTGAAAGTTGCTAGAAAAAGCTGCACACCTCTTTTTTTTCTCTTGACACCGGTGCTGTTTGTCAGCTTCTCACGCTGAGGCAAACACTCCCTGCCTTGTGAACCAGTGCAGTAACTTAAGTCTGTAACTCATCATTTAGAAAAGAAAAGCCACACCACAAAATGTAGAAGGATGTACTTTGGCACGGATGTGTAGGATTCCCAGCAAGGAATAACAATTTCTTAATCTTATTCGCGATATTGCAACCATAATCTAATTTTACTGACTGTTCCTCGGGTAAACATCAGTCGCTTCAGCGTTTCAGATCATCACAATGGAAAAGGACAATAAAAAAAAAACTATTACCTCCATCCACGTTAACACAGGACCACAGTTGATTTTGTTGTCCGCGATGGCAGAGAAGCGAGACAGGTAGTTAGTCAGCATTGCGGTGACTGACTGAAAGGAGACCAAAAAAATAAAAGATAGACCTCAATAAAGCTCCAAAAATAAACGTGAAGTCACATAAGCCAGCAGAGCTACAAGGATTTCTGCAAACATGTTCACGCTCTTGTATTTCGCATTGCTTTTTAATGTTACAGCCACAAACTTCAACATTTTTCATCAAGATTTTATGTGACACAACGACACAAAGAACTGTTTTATTGTGAAGCGGAAGGAAATTATACGATGTCTTTAAGTTTTCTTCTTTTTTTTGTCCAAGTAAGTCAATATTTAGAGAAAAAAATGTTCACTACAGTGACAGCTGAAAGTCTTTTAGGGTCGACTTTTTCCCTTCCTCTTTACAAAATAAGTCAAGTTTTGTCAGGTTCAGATTCTTTGAACACGTCATTAGTGTTAAACTGTGATTTTTTAAAATAATTATTTATATAGCGTCAGAATTATTATGCAACCAAACATAATTGTTGGTGCTGCCTCTTGGACTCCCAAGTAGTTTTGTTTTTTTTTTTTATCTCAATCCTGATTAAATGAAGGTAAAAATAACAATTCAAAACTTGAATTTGGACTAGGCCATTGTATATGCATGAAAATGCTTTGGAGTAGTAGATGTGCCTGCTGAAGAAAGTAATGCCCACACCAAAAAATAAATAAAATCAGCGGTGAATCTCTACAACTCTTCCAAATTAATAACATCAAAAATGGAGGTTATGGAGGAAAGTTTCAAAGGGGCATGAATACTTTGGTAAGAATGTGGAGACGATACCTCAACGGTGTCCTTTAAGGTATCGTAGCGTGGCAGTTCGGTGAGTTGGGAGTAACGGCGATCGTAGATACACAGGTGCAGGTGTTTGTCCAGCACTCGGAAATCCTCATAGGATCTTTTCACCAGCCAGTTTCGAGCCTGAAGGGGACGTCGCAAAGTAAATCAGGACCAAACCGAACAACAGCGTCTGCTGCTTTTGGGAGAAGCAAGAACACCACTCGGATATTCAAGTAACGTTACCTGGCAAGTGACCTGGATGAGAAAGACGAGTTCTTTGGAGTCCAGACCGGGCTTCGGTCCTTCGCTTTGCCCCTCTGCCAAGGCCAACTGCACAGGGAGACAAACAGGAGGAAGGAGACACAGAGGAGCTTGGATTGAGGATGGAGTATAAATAATAGATGAGTATGATACAAAAACCCTCTCTGTTTTTGGACTGGGTACTAAAAGTGCATTGTGTCCCATATTAATGCTGGATTTACCCCTTACATCGGATGCCTGGTTTTTTATCCTGCAGTTTTAAATGCTTAATAGATTTCTTTTTTTTTTTTTCTGAGAAATTATAGATGATAGGAAGTCAGCCCTTAAAGAGACCGAAGACTGTAATGGAGAATTGACTTCAGAGGCCTCTGTGCTGAGGAAGTTTTGGTTATTTATAACTGTTAGCAACCCGTCCGGATACACTGTTACACAACATGCAGCGACCTAGTTACGGCAAACCAAACTGATGAAGAGAAATTTGTTATTGAGTGAGTCATTACGGAGGAAACGTAGTTTTTTTCCTAGTCCAAACTACAAAGCTAATTAGGCTGCAGAGAGGCTGAAAAGGTCAGTGGTCCAGTGATTGGAGAGAGGAGGGCAGGTTTAGAGAAATACAGAGAAATTATGAAAACATTTGGCAACAACGCAGCTTTTTTTCCCCCACACTCTCTAAGTAAAAAGCATCTCCACCATTTTTCTCAGACATATGCCCACATCAAACAACTAATCCACCGTCACGGGCCTTGTTCAGGTTACCTCCCGCTAGAGCATCTCAGATATCCGCCGGCAGATGAAGGAAGTGCTTCCTCTTTGTGTGTAGGATCACAGCGAGCTCCTCCAACAAACAATAAAAAAGAAAAAGACAAAGCCAAATCTTGGCTGAGAGCAGAAGGGTTTAAAGGTTCTCCTGATTCGCCCGTTCCTCGTCCCACCGCCGCCACCAACAACGCTGCACGCGAGAAGCTTATGTGCAGAGCAACCCGCACCGGTGAGCTACAGAAAGCAGAGAAAACGAGACGCTGATGCTTTCCCTCTGCTCCCTGCCTCCTTCTTTTCCCCTCTTCCTCCTCCTCCTCCTCCTCATCCTCCTGCCTCTCCTGTACTCAGTCACCCTCCCCCCCCCTTCCTCTCTCTCAACCGTTCTCCTCTCTCTCGTGACAAAAGGAGGTTCGCCTGTAAACGGGTTCATCTGGGACACACAGACACAGATGCTCATCACAGATGAGACTCCCGTCATTTATAAACTTCTGTCCTCGCGTGGAGGGAAGCGGAGCTAATTTGCAGACGGATCTGTCGGGATGCAGATGAAAGACGTCTGCTGCTCTGCAGGCATCACACCCGAGACACGACCCTCTGCTTTCCGTCTTTGTCGTTAAGACTCTGCAGCTCACGCGTGATCGGAGAACACAGAACAGAGACTCGTCTCCCAAACCGAACCAAACGCACCCCACGTTGGGAGAAGCGTCTGAATCTGCATGTATGCAGCTCTGCCTTCAGTCTCAGTGTGACCTCGAAAAAATACGTTTCTGCTTTTGCTCACACTGTTTTTCTGCACATTTCCCGACGAAGACGCAAAACGTTTAGCCAAACAGAGCGAATGCGCCTAAGATTAATGCTCATCCAGCCGCAGCGTTGCTCACTGATGCGGCGTGCGGGGGGTTCGGCTCCGCCATGTGCATCACATGCACCGCTCAGGATGCTTGGTGCTTAAGCTAAAGCAGCGGCTCCCAGCTGTGCAGAGATGTCTGGCGCACTCAGCTGGCGATCAAGAGGAACTGCGACGAGAGTTAACGGGGGATGGCTCACGCTAACTTCTGCACATCACTAAGCCTGACGCAATAAATCAATTAATCGCATGATGAATTGAAACAAGCTCAGTAATTTCCATTTGCATTATTGATCGTTTTTCTTGCATCTCTCTCTCTGATCGCTACCAAACGCTGGATGACGAAAGTCTTCAGTCTGGTGTGTTGGTCTCGGATAGCTCCACATTTTTGAAGGACAGTTTCCATTTTATTTGTTGTTTCAGGTGTTTTGTTTGGATATTTAAGATGTCTTCCGGTTCCACCGTAAAATTTTCAGGAGAAAAAGTTTTTGAGAAGGTGTTCTTGTATTATTATGCCATTGTCATTACATTACTTCAAAATGATCTTGAAACAAAAATTATGAAGTACAAGAAAGAGCAAGAGAGAAAGGTGAGCACAGGACAGCTGAGGATGAAGGTAGAAATCACCAAAAGATGGTAAGTTTGGAACGCTAAGTTAGGGTCAGGGTATCTAGAACAACGTCCACTCAAGACAAAACTAGTCGAAATAAGTCTTCAGCTTCACTAGAGCTCATGCAGTTCAGTCCTAAATGACATATTAAGTTAAACAGAGGTAACTTTATGTTTCAACTCATCAATATCGAGAAAAATTGCTTAAGGTCAAGAAGCAGGTAAAGCATAAAACAATGTGACCTATGTTGTCTATGCGGAAAACATAACTCCTTGTTAAGAATCAACTTGCTGTCTGCATCCTGCACGGTGAAAAACAATTTCCTCCCGTTCTCCAATGATAACTGTTCATTTGTGCTATTTGACAATAAATTTTCATTTTCAGGACCAGCATTAAGCTCCTGCTGGCAGCTAATATTTGAGCCTGAGGGCGGCAGCACTAATCAAATCCAAGTTTAGGCAACCCGCTTGTAGAAGCTGAACAAAACTTAAGTGCAGAATACTGTCTGCAAACAGATGGAAACACGAATTCAAGAATATGAGGGAAACTGGTGCAGCGACTGTCCAGAAAACACAAAAAAGGTTATCGATTAAGCCAAAGTGCAGCAGGGCAGTCTGAGACAGCAGCAAATATAGCAGCTGAGTGCCGGCCAAGTGCACAGTTATGAAAGCTAATAACTCTCCGCAAAGTATTTTTAGAGCTCACCTGAACGTTGCCAAAATCGACAGTCTCATAGTGGAAATGGGCACACTCTGCCAATCTGGGGAAGTGACCTCTGGGGAACGTTAGCCTAGAACACACAGAAGAGCGGCAACTCATCAACATTCAACACACACCGATGCTGCGATGAAGAGTGGAGCCGAGCGAAACAAAGGGAAAGAGGAAGGAAGAGGTCAGGCTTGTGCGGCGAGAGACAGAGCGGCGTTTAAGATTCAGACGGGCTGGTCGGTGTGAGAGGCGCCCATCGTTGGAACACAGGCTCCCCCTCGCTTCGCTGGCCTGAATAAGGAGCCTTATATTCAGGCCAGCGAAGCGGTCCCCAAAAGCAGCGGCAGCGTCACTGAGAGCACCTACTTTTTCACGTTCTTGACCTTCATACTCGCCGTGCTGACGCAGGAGCGCAGGAGGGGCTCGGCTTGGTGTTCTGTGATGTCATCGCTCTTCACCTGCCAAGAGCAGAAAGCATTAATGGGGTCGGTGATGGAGAAACCGATAGTTTATGACGTTGCCGTTGGAACGTGCAATGAAAGCACATTCCTGCCTCTGACGGCTTTTAAAATAGGACTTATATAATTTTTCCACAGTAGATTGCACACTGTGAAGACACAAAGTCTTACCACGTATTTTTGTCTACTTTGTAGTGAGTACCTTAGAGAAACTACAAAACTACAATACAAGTAAATTATCAGCAAGATATTGGAGCTTAAGTTAATAATTCGAAAAACTAAATAATTTCTTGTTATGAGTGAAATAATCAGTCATTTTTTATCAATAGTAAGAAATTAAGCCCCTATATATTCAGAAAAGTTACTTATCAATTTTGTGTAATTTCAAGAGTACTAAGATATTTGTGGTAAAAACCCCACCAGCTGGCGTGATTTGCTTTCACCATGCACGGTGTCAAACGATCCAAACTAATTGAGAAACTTGTTCCTGTCCTTACCTGTGGTGGCGCTGCACCAAGAACCACTGAGAGAAACAACATGTCAGAAGAAGATATGAGCGTAACTTCCTTCTTCGCGAAATGTAAACAAAAGTGGAGTGGAGTCAGATTTTGGTGGTTGTAGGTTTTGTCTTTTGTCTTTGGCAAAAGACGAAGAACCATTTGTCCCGCAAGCATTAGATTCTTGCATTTATCTTTGTTCTATTTACCCAGAATGCCCTACACCATAGTCCGGTTCCTGCTTTTGGAGCGGTCTCTGGTCTGCTTGCCTCCACATTTGCATTGCGCGCCAGAGTTGACTTCAATCAAACCCAGAGCGAGGTTTTTAGGCAAACCAGAGTTTGCTTTTTTTGGTTTGATTGCAAATTCACACCTTCTCAAACAAATTGGATTTTCAAAAACACATGGATTGACGTTTGATGAAACATGGCTGGTGTGAATGCACCATAAGCCTTTCAAACCTAAGAACACAGTGCCTGGTGATGAAAGCATCATTTTCCCGTATCCCTTTAAATTCTCCAACTTCACCTCAAATAAAGAGCTGACACACTATTGAAACTTGGACAATAACCTGAAACACACACCAGAACCAGTCTGGAAATAGATAAAGCAGGCCAACATGAAGATTGTAGAGTGACATTACAGTCTGTGGTTGAATACCAGGAACTCAGCCAAAGACCTCTAAAAGCTAAAAGCTTGCTGATGGTCACTCAATCACTAAGAGGCGCTTACTCAAATTTCAGCAAATATTAGTTGGACATATGAACGTATGTGTAGTTTTGACCTTTATATTTTAATTTGTAGAAGCCCAGGATGAATTTAAAGTCGTCAACTGAGACTTGGTGATCTGTTGAGGCGACATTAAAGTATGAATCAACTAAAGAAGCAGAGCAGCTTCATGGAGGAAGGACAACATGTCTGATGGGTTTTGTGTATTCTCTTGCATCAGCTATGAGTCAGTGCCTGTGTGTGTTTATTTATAAATATATGTGTGTGTGTGTAGGCATGTACCGCGGCAGTGGATGTCTCCTGTGGCTGCTTCTCCTCTGGAGGATTAATGTTGGTAGCTTGAGGTAAGGCATCGTTTTTGTCGAGGTCAGTAGGTGGGGTCGGGTCGCTGCACAAGAGGTACAAAAAAAAGGTTGAAAACAGAACAGAACCTGAACTATTGTTATGAAAATTAGGCCTCTCAATATATATATTTGGTTTAATTTTCATCCACCAGAGGGAGTGAGTGAGGGTGAATTATTGGAGTGGCTTGAGCTGGAATCATGACATTGCACCAGCATGTCCTCAAAAAAAAAAGAAAAAAAAAAAACATGTTGTACTGAACCTGTCACCAAGAAAATACACATTTATTTCTGTTAGCTGTAACTATGAGCAATTACTGAGCAGTTTCTGCTGATATGTTCTCCAAAGAGAAAAAAAAGAAACAAACCCAGATCCAGTGGTTGTTTTATTTGCACTCCAAAGCTCACGTATTCAGTGAGGCATAAAGACAATCCACCCACAGGGAGAGCTTCACAAAACCTTCACTTGAAATGTGATTCAATGTACTGAGGAGTGGAGGGTGAGGCCCATTCAGGCAAACTTTGATAAGTAACAAAGGCCACAGGGAGTTTGGGTGCCTTACAGAGATTCAGCCTGATCAAACCTGGAAATGCCGCAAACAAACGTCGACGTTTATGTGCTTCAAAAGGACGCAAGAAATTACAGAAGCGAGCGCAACAAAATAGTGGCGTCTGAATCTGATGGAGGTTGAAAAAGGGATAATTTGTCTCTTTGCTTTACTCCGATAACTGGGTCATTTTTTTAAAGCCTCACTTCTGGTTTTATTTATCTCAAATTAAAAATTCCCATGTTCCTTTAAAGCAGCACGCTATCTGGTCTATTCATCATCATCAACCAGGTGAGCAGAAACACGAAGCCAGGGAAACGCAAAAAAAATAAATAAATAAAAAGAGTAACTCACCCTTCAAGGACGTCACTACTTCCTGGTTCTCCCCGGAGGCCTGAGGCAGCATTCTCAATCACCGCGGCAACCACGCATCCAGCCTCCATGATGCCGCCCTGCTGCAACAGCCCGCTGTAGAGAAACGTGAGTGGGAGGAGAGAGAAGCAGAGACAGTCACGGCGGGCGGGTAGGAGGGTCCGAAGCTGCGGTGCAACCAGACGTTAACCCACTCGAGGCCACCATAATCTGGGATGACATCATGCCAGAGAGTCGCGGGCTGCCACGGCGACCAAAACGTGTCAGGTTGTGAGTTCGCAGGATGGATTTCAGCTTCTGTTTCCTACCGGACCTGACAGATTTCGGTTGAAAAGCGACTCCCTCGCAGGTTTGCCCCGGCAGCCAGAGACCCACATTTACAGATTTCCCCTTTACTTTTTAAATTCCACTGCTGTGAAAATGTATTTCCCACATAAGGTGTCCCTTCTGTTTTTGCTATTTGGTCACAACAAAGATAACTTTGGTAGATACAAACATCGGTTTTCAGATGGTGATTTCATTTGTTGACAGAGATAAGGAATCCCAATAAAATATTTGCCTCCTTGTTTAATCATAAATTAATGGTAATTTACATTTTTGGGGTTTAATTTCATCCTCCACGCCGAGGCTGATTACTGCTACACCTGGAGAATCAAAAAAATCACTCAAGTAGAAACTGTCTGACAACACAAAGTAGGCTAAAGCAATCTTAAAAAGCAACTTGTCGTGCTCCAATGTTCAGAAAGTCAACAGATGTAAAAAACAGAAATCGTCATCCAAATATGTTTTAACCGTCTATCTCGATTAAAAGAGCCAAATGATGTTATAAGATTATAAAATATTAGAATGTCTTGTCAATCTGCAAAGACAGATTGTGAGATGGTGTATAAGGCTTATTCTATGCATTGTAGTTCTATATTTGTAGAGTAAATAACTCTACAAACATTTCCAAGAGAATTCCTAGAAATTTTTAAGATTAATCTCAACATTTTTGAGTTCCTTTGAGGAAATCTACCCTTTCTTCTTCTATCTACAACAGCCCTAATTCAGTACTGAGTTGCCTGTGTTGGTATTATCATGTACTGTGATGCAGAGGAAGACGAATAAAGTCGCAGTTAAGCTAAAACACAACACTGGCTCATCTCGTCCGTCTGAACGCAAAGTATATGTATACATAACAGCCTTTTTCCTTCAGCTTCATAAATAATAAAAGTTTTTCAGAGATCAAACAATTACTGGTTTTTATCCACTGCCATGGAATCGGTAAAACATCAGTATTTAGTTAGGATTACACTTTAAACCTTTTAATTTATGTCAGTTTTGTTCTCTAATCCCAGTAAAAATGTCTTGTTTTTCATTCACACACCAACTACTACTGCTTACCCTCAGTTCAGTAATCAAAACACGAGGAATGTCCTGATGAAGCAAACTTGGCTCTCCCACAATTTTCCCATAACGTGCTTCTGGAATTATGAGGGTGTTTATCAGTAAACAATGTCTCACAGACAAAAATAGGCCCTTCCCAAAGCTCTCACCACTACAGCTCAGATAGCAGAGAGACGGGTCACCATCATGTGTAAGGAGTTCTGCTGATCAACCACAACACGTCTGGTCTAACGGGTATGTTAATTAGTCTCCACCGAGCGCTGCCGCCGTAGCAGCCGTTTCCCAGCAGCCCCTCCGGCTCGGTTATCCACTCAGCTGCTGGTTCTGGACTTTCCATAAAGCTTCTTGAGTCAGCAGGATGCTAACAGGCCGGCGGGAATACTGAGCAGGTCCGACTCGGCTCCATCCTTGTCTCGCACTGTGTCTCAACTCAACCTTGCCGAAGGACAAAAAGTACATTACACAGACAGCAGCGATCCAGAGACCACATTACATAAAGTTACGTTATGCAATGGTCACTTGGATGCAACATCTATAGTCTTCTTATATGAACAGACAGTGTCTTGGAGCAGTGTTTTGTCACGTTGTAGCCACAAACGTTTGTGTATTTTGATGGGATTTGATGTGACAGCCCAACACAAAGGGGATATCTACAGCAGATTTCAAATTGTGTCAGAAATAGAAATATGAAAAGTCTTGGCGGGGGGCATTTGTTTTGACCTAGTCAAGTTTCTACACTTGATTCTCATTTCCCTTCAGTGCAGCGTCTGAAATTCCTCCTATGGACCTCGATTTCTCCGGCCGAATTTCAACCAGTCAGTGAACAGAAAGCACTTTGAACAATGATGAATTAGATTTGCAGTCTGCCATGATTGCAATTTTAGCAATGGCAGTGGAGGAAGTAAAGGGAGACGTCAAGTCAGTGTTGGCCACGCATCCAAATATAGAGTCGTTTGGTTTAGGATTTCTAAATTCATAGTGGCGATGGTTGTTTACAGCACCCTCAATTTGTACATATATCAGGGCCAAAAGTAAGCGATTGCCTCCAGCTACCAATTATTTCTCAATAGCTGAGAGTCCATACCCGCTGTAAGAAGCAGAGGTCTCCTGAGTCCATCCTTACTTAAGTTCTCCTTTCACTGCAATCACAGCTAAAAGCTTCTTTGGGTATATCTCCATTAACACCTTTCCACATCTAAGTACTAAAAGTTGTGTCAAAAATTAGATTGAGGTCTAGGCCAAATAGCTAACAACCTGTGAACTAAGTCATTTTATTGTAGCTTCTACAGCCCCTCCAGGGTTTCTTGTGAAACTGGTGTGAGCTGGGATGAACACTAACATGTCCCCAACATGGCCGAAGAAACACACAAGTAGGTCTTCTTAAGGCTTTCTTCAAACAACAGTTTAGTTCTTGCCACTCTTCTATAGTGACCAGATCTGTAGCCCCACCCGTAGCTTTGGATCTTTTCTGCTTCACCACGGATCTGGTCAGATGACTTTTACTTCACAAAGTGCCCTCAGATAGCATGTGTTGTGAACTGGTGCTATAAAAATAAACTGAATTACGCCCAATTTAATTATTTGGCTCCCCTTGCTCAGCTGAGGATTAGGTTTGGCGTTGTGCCATACTATTTCCGTTTTTAGATGAGGAGATTTACACCATACTCTGAGAGACATTCGAACCTTGAGATATAGTTTTGAATCTAGCCCAAATTTCTCCTTGATCTGTGTTTTGTGTTCCTTGGTCAACACGATGCTGTTTGTCCCCTACTTCACATTTTTATTTGCGCAAGACTGTGAACATCGTGCATCGTTACCTTCTACTTTACAATTATGCATTATTAGAGCCACACATGTATCCCAAAAACAACATTACGGTTGTGTGTTGCTAATGAGGTAAAGACATTTCTATCAGCTGAATTCGTTCCATGTAGAAAAAATAAATAAAAAAAGGTTTCACGGTGCATACGACGGTACCTGACCTTGCTGATTATAGCTCATCAGACAGAGTCTGTTTGAGTGGAGGAACATGTCGTCCTGCACACAGCAGAGAGGAAGAGCTTGCAGAAAGCACCTGCATAATAAAAGACTTGCAGGTTTTGGGATTTTTTTTCCATCTGGAAAAACTTTTAAAAATCTGACAACAGCAAAAGACACAAACAATCACCGAAGCAATCACTTTTTTAACCCAAACACCGTAACAGTGGACCGATATAGAAATGCTCCAAATAGCGTACACTACAAACTCGCATGGCTGTGAAGAGGCATGATTATGAGTGATCTTCATCAGCATATCACCTTTTGCTGTACTATATGTGAGAAAATGAATATACAAATATGTCTCAAACCTGTCACAGCAACATATCTTTATTTTCCTCTGGATTTTCTTCTAGAAACCTTGAAGTCACAACGAATCAAGCGGCAGTGCTGCTTCCACAGCTTCTCCGTCGTCATTCATCTCCAAAGTATCAAACGTACTATTCTGGATGCATGAATAAAGAGGCCCTTTTACCTGTCACAGTTAACAGGGAGGTGCAGCTCTGATCTCAGGAGACCGGAGCGGCGAGCACAAAGGATGTCGCCTGGTATCTGATGGCCTACATGGCGTTCCTGTGAGGAAAATGGGGCGGCGCGCACAATCCTCCACGCTGTCTGTGGGACCGGCATCAGCAGATATGTTGACAAGAAAATGACTGGATGAATTTTTTTTTTCTTCCCCAGGTAAAATTTAGTGACAAGTCTGTCAGTCACAAGTCCTTCATTAAAAAAAATGAAATGAGGGGGAGGTCATAGCCAGAGGAAAAACTATGTTACACATTTTCCCACCATTTATTAAATATGTATTTCATTTCTCTTTGGGATCAATAAAGTGTTTTTTAAATTTGAATTCTTGTATGCATTATTTATGGAGTTTGAAAAATTAAAAACTTTGAAAACTAATGAAAAAAGTCCGGATGTAAGTGTACGTTTTCGGTAAAGTACTCAAATTGAATCCGGCAACTTGCAATTGAAAATGGAGGACAACACCCACGTCCAGGCTTCTGTTTCAAGAGTAAATACAAACCTACTCTTGCAAAGTCTAAATTTCAATATTATCACATTCTGCCATTATGCAACTAACTAGATGTTTAGCTTTAGACCAAGTGCAAACCCCTAGTTTAGTTTTAGTTTCTCATGCTAATCAGGAAATTGTTTTTGGTAAAAAAAAAAAAAAAAAAAAAAAAAAAGATTCTTTGAAGAAAATAGTTTTAGTTTTATTGTAAATGTGTGAAAACAATTTGCACCACCACTTATTTCTCACACTCAGCATTGCTTTGTGAACTGACCGTTCACAACAAGAACAAAGGTACTATTTTTAAATTATTTTACTGTCTACTGAAGCTTGTCCACATAACTTAAATTCAATGCTGCCAAACTGAATTAATGAGAGACAACAGTACGTACCTTAGCTGTCCCGAACATCAGCTCTCAGGAAATTTGCTCCTTCTACAATTTGCAACCTCATTTTATACCAATGCGATGCCATTTCATCTCTAATTACTTCCATTACAAATCACTTCATTCCATCATACCTAATTCGTTTATTTTTGTTGTATTTTTTTCTGACTCATAGAGACAAATGGTTATAACAACGTTCATTTAGCTCAATGTCATAATCTAAAAACTTTTTCCATTTATTTTAGCTCTAGTCTCTGTTTTGTGTATTTATAAAGCCTCTTGAAACAGTGAGAACTGCTGTTCTTTTTGTCCCCACAAAAGGACAAATTGTGACAATTTGATACAAAGTAAAGTAGAAGAACCTCCTTCTGGTAAATATTTACTTGAGTCGCATAATTACATTTCCTTACATTAGACTCTTAATAGATTGTAGAAAATGTCTTTAAAATGACAACTGGTTTTCTGAAACTATAAAGACATTGTTGACGATCAGACCAGATCAACGTCAGACAACGTGTGTGTAGACTTCATGGCTCTCCAAAACTCAGACCAGACATTGACGGAACACAAACATTTGGCTTCCTCGAGGCTGGTTGTGTTTTAGCTCCTTAGTTGGTCAGACTGGTTGCATCAGGGTTCCAGTGGCTTGAAACAACGTAAATGGAAACTGTCAGAGTGAAAACAGCAAGTTGAAGGGCGACTCAGTTCCCAGTTTACAGAATTTAGCCGCGAGATCTTCGAAGCACTTTGAGTCTTTTATTAGTACCAAAGAGAGACCGGCATCTGTGTGGAGGAAGTTAGTTTCAGGCTTTCATTCTGCTTGCAGTCAACAGAAGCTGTAAATGCAGAGGGGGTAAAAAAAAAAAAAAAAAAAAAGCTCTGCGGTTGCCATAGGAACCCATCTCCCATCCATCGTGACTTGACGCTCTTCCAGAGCGAAGACGAAGGAGACAAATGAAAGCCTCAGAGGAACTTTTGACCAGAAGCTCTGACACATCATCAGCCTGTCGGCCCGAGGCGCTGCCACTGTCACCACACTGCAGGTTTCAGACCGCCGCCGCCCAATTGGCCATGCGCTACCCGATGCTTTGTGACTCATGTCACCTCTCGGAGGGAAGGAGTTGAACTGGTTGGCGGCTGGAAGTCAATTTGATTCTCTAATCTTCTCGGAATCTGCCAGACTGAGATTATTTCATCCCGCACAGAGATGTCACGGCTCAAATCTCTTAGCGAGTGATCCCTGATGAAGGCCAGAACAGGCGGATGGAGCGGAGTAACGGGCTGGGCCGGGCCGGGGGGTGAACAGCAGGCCCACACTGATCCAAACATTTAATCAACAATCCAGTCTGTCACTCACGAAGACAATCCAAACCTTGCCACGAGCCACAAATCTCCTCGTGCTAAAAATAAGCCGACGACGTACCACAAATAGTGAATGGGAGAAAATCTCATTTTGCAAGAAAAATATTTTAGTGAGGGCAACGTTTATTCTCAGAAATACGACAGACGAGCGGCAACTTAATCCAGAGGCAACCGGAGAGAACAAGCTTGGAGATGTTTGTTCAGTTTAAGACACTACACAGAGATGTTGACCCAACAATGCTCTACTCCTTCTGTGACACAAACATAAAGGTTGGCTCAGTACCTCATCTGAAGAACATTGAAATTCTGAACATTTTGTTGAAAAAAACTTAAGAATGCGTTCTTTAAAAGAAGCTATGTCTCTTTTAAGTCAAGTATTTTCTTGAATACTTGACTTAATACTCTATTAGACATAGGAATAGATTGTTTTCTGTCAGTTCTCATTTGAAGACCAAAGTGATAAATCAATCTTAACCTAAAACAATGGGTAACAACTTGCTTTGTTCATAAAAATAGTGAAAGCACGTCAGTTTTTAAGCCTGTCTACGAGTTGTTCCCAAAGATCTGGAAGCAGGGAATTGCCAAGTGCTGCAACAGTAAGACTTCCTCTCACTGTAACTATCAGGTAAAATCCAAACCTAATCAACCGGACATTATAACCCAGATTTCTCCAACAGATTTCCGAACAGAGAACCGTAATTTCTACAAAGTAAACCTTTACACCACTCTAGAGATCATGGAGTACACCTCTGAATTCACTTGCTGATGCTGTATGAAAGCTTAGACGCAGCTCCTTTGCCATGGAAACCCGTTCCATGAAGCTGCGGTCGCTGCACCCCGTCTTCCTCAGAATGCAATTTTACTTGACTTAATACTCTGCAGCTGAGTTGTTGTTACCCAAGTGCTTCCACTGTGTTAAAATACCGCAAACAGATGGCAAAGAAATTACCTTACTCTTAAAAGTTTCCAGTGCCTCCCAAAAAGTTCAAAATATATTTTAAGAACAGGGATTATCAGGGATCCTTGAGTCGTTTGGTCTAAAAAGCATGTTTTTATAAAATAACAATGACTTATGGAGCCGGATCTGATGCATCTGCCATCGCTGAGTTATACCCAGAAATGGTAAAAGTGCCCAACAATCGGCCAGCACAGCAGTTGGTTACCATGGAGACTGGATGAAGACTATAGGAGAGACATTGCCGACTACACACCAAGGTTTCTTTCTGAACACAAGTCCCCATGCTTCTTAGTTATCAAGAAATGTGTTCTCAATAATACTCTCCAAGTGGTTTGGTCTCCTATATTTGAACCATTTCACTTTACGCATATATTCCAAAAACATAAATTTAATTTCTTTCTGTGATTGTTTTAAACAAATATATAACAACAAATAAGCTGCTCCATCACCCAAAGCACACCAAAAGGTCATTTTGTTTGTGAGTAGTATGAGGGAGTATTTAGTCTAAATATGCTGGAAAAATGATTTTTTTTTTTCTCAAAAATTCTTTTGCTTACTTATCCGCTCACATGACAGTACTCTACTCAATTATCGTGTCACACGTTGAGAAATTATATTATGCTTTACTGGCTTGGTCAACAAGCTCTTCTTTCTTTTATGGCCTTCTATTTAGGCACTTGGGATTGTCATCAGAGTCAACGTCATGCTGTATGAGGGACATAAACACAATTTGATTTGAGGATCTTTCAAATACCATCAGTCAGTATCACATTCAAACTTACCCCTTCATGCATTTCAATAGAAACCCATCAACCATCAAAATGCACTTTGATAAACCTTGTTAAGAATTTATTGAAAAAACATTATCTGTTGGATTCGACTCTATTACCTTTACTAAGGCATTCACATTTTTTTCGGTTTACAAGCTTTGAAAAAACAAATCTCAATTAGGTCAGACGTTAAAGAGACGGTATTAAGTAAAATCGACTTTTTTCAGCTTTATGTTATCTTATGATGTTATTCCCACATCAAAAATGTACCTGGAGTGTAACTTCGCAATCCTGTTTGAGAAATCCTTCAATCTCCCATGGCAACCATTCATGGGTGCCTAAATACTTGCTCTCACAGAGCACCTTTCTCTGAGTCTGACACTAGTCTGAAGGAGCCCCACTCAGCTCCTTCAGACTTGTGTCAGCAGCAATAATCAAACACTTAGTGCAACTGTGCATCTGCAGAACTAATCATAGGAACTACCTTCTCAGTCTGCTCAGAAAGATGCTAAAACCTAAAATGGAGAAAGTTGTGATGAAGTACCGAAGGAAAGTTTCAAAGAACAAGAGCTTCTTAAAGAGGCAGAGGCCAAATTTCAAGTTGTTTAATTGCAAAGTCAAATTTCTTTTTAGCCATGTTTGACATTTACAAGTGAAGGTAACACCTTTTTTTATTGCGCTATAAAATGCTTGTAAAATACACAATACCGCCATTTTAAGGAAACAGTATAACTTTACAAGTAAATTTTTTTATAAAAAACACCTTCAGTCTGACTACACTACACTATACTTTAAACATAAAGGATCACATAAAATCTTGAAACAGTTGGTTTAAGGCGCCGCTTGGCTCGCTCTCTGTGACTTCAGCCAGCAACTACTGTCATTTCCTGGATGACCCAGAGAGTTCAACAGAACTCTTTACAGCCGACATTTTAATCACCTGACATAATAAAATGTTGAATACATCTCGCACTTGTTGCAGGCCTGTTGCTAAGCATTGCGGCAGACTCATCACTTCCTGACCAGATGGCGCACCTCACAGATAAACTCCAGTCTGTTTTTTTTTTTTATAACCTCTGATGCGACATAATGCGCACTAAAAGACCAACGGGGAAAGTTTACCGCGGTGTACTATGACCTGTTGGGCCTGACGGAAACCAGGCGCGTGAACAGCACGCGCGCGCGCGCGCACAGAGAGAGGGAGATGAAACACCTACGTGAAGCTGACACCCCATCTACGTCAAAAAATCCAGCAAACAGTCTGATTGGTTAGTGCTACGTTTGTGCAGGTTTGTGCCGTTAAAATTGTCGTTTGTGCAGCTTTGGTTTCCGAGATATTAAAAATTATTTTTTAGGTCATCCAGAGTTCACCATCCCCCCATATCGCTCCAAAACAAACCAAAGTGGGCTGGATCGTTAGTGCTCCGTTTGTGCAGGTTTGTGCAGTTGAAATTTTCGTTTGTGCAGCTTTGGTTTTCGAGATATTAAAAGTTATAATTTTGGCCGATGACGTCACCATCCCCCCATATCGCTCCAAAACAAACCAAAGTGGGCTACTTTTTTAGTGCTTCGTTTGTGCAGGTTTGTGCCGTTAAAACTGTCGTTTGTGCAGCTTTGGTTTTCGAGATATTAAAAGTTATATTTTTGGCCGATGACGTCACCATCCCCCCATATCGCTCCAAAACAAACCAAAGTGGTCTGGATCGTTAGTGCTCGGTTTGTGCAGGTTTGTGCCGTTAAAACTGTCGTTTGTGCTGTTTTGGTTTCCGAGATATTAAAAATTATTTTTTAGGTCATCAGAGTTCACCATCCCCCCATATCGTTCCAAAACAAACCAAAGTGGGCTGGATCGTTAGTGCTAGGTTTGTGCAGGTTTGTGCCGTTGAAATTTTCGTTTGTGCAGCTTTCGTTGTTGAGATATTAAAAGTTATATTTTTGGCTGATTACGTCACCATCCCCCCATATTGCTCCAAAACAAACCAAAGTGGGCTGGATCGTTAGTGCTAGGTTTGTGCAGGTTTGTGCCGTTGAAATTTTCGTTTGTGCAGCTTTCGTTGTTGAGATATTAAAAGTTATATTTTTGGCCGATGACGTCACCATCCCCCCATATCGCTCCAAAACAAACCAAAGTGGGCTACTTTTTTAGTGCTTCGTTTGTGCAGGTTTGTGCCGTTAAAACTGTCGTTTGTGCAGCTTTGGTTTTCGAGATATTAAAAGTTATATTTTTGGCCGATGACGTCACCATCCCCCCATATCGCTCCAAAACAAACCAAAGTGGGCTACTTTTTTAGTGCTTCGTTTGTGCAGGTTTGTGCCGTTAAAACTGTCGTTTGTGCAGCTTTGGTTTTCGAGATATTAAAAGTTATATTTTTGGCCGATGACGTCACCATCCCCCCATATCGCTCCAAAACAAACCAAAGTGGGCTGGATCGTTAGTGCTCGGTTTGTGCAGGTTTGTGCCGTTAAAAATGTCGTTTGTGCTGTTTTGGTTTCCGAGATATTAAAAATTATTTTTTAGGTCATCAGAGTTCACCATCCCCCCATATCGCTCCAAAACAAA
Organism: Poeciliopsis retropinna; assembly: GCA_010277075.1. Taxonomy (NCBI): domain Eukaryota; kingdom Metazoa; phylum Chordata; class Actinopteri; order Cyprinodontiformes; family Poeciliidae; genus Poeciliopsis; species Poeciliopsis retropinna. Next base: position 6,259,669 of record VMRM01000002.1, read on the forward strand.
CCAAAGTGGGCTGGATCGTTAGTGCTAGGTTTGTGCAGGTTTGTGCCGTTGAAATTTTCGTTTGTGCAGCTTTCGTTGTTGAGATATTAAAAGTTATAATTTTGGCCGATGACGTCACCATCCCCCCATATCGCTCCAAAACAAACCAAAGTGGGCTACTTTTTTAGTGCTTCGTTTGTGCAGGTTTGTGCCGTTGAAATTTTCGTTTGTGCAGCTTTCGTTGTTGAGATATTAAAAGTTATCATATTTTCAGATTATGTCATCTCCTCCACCCCCTTTCTTGCTCCAAAACAAACAAAAATATTCACCTCCCCGTTGGGGAGGGCTAGGTTTTGCCCTGTCCCTTATGAGATATTACATAATTTTGTTTCAGATTACAACTCACTACACCTCAATTGTTGACTGTGGCCTGCGCTGGACATAACCACAAAGCAAGCAGTTATAAGTTTCATATGTTATTGTGTAAGTTAAGTTCTGCAGATTTTCAGCTGTTGTACAATGTACTTTCCTTTGTTTTGAACTTCAATAAAGATTTCGAAAAAGAACAAATGACACTCTTTACAGAAGCCTTTGATATCAATGTACTTATTATTGACCGTTGGATAAACTTTTGCTCTTTGGAAAACTAAAGTACATGCGTGTTTAAATTTTTTCCACAACAGATCATTGATGATATGAGTCCAAGTGCCAGGTTTTAAAATGGTGTAGTTCTTTTTGCCAGATGATGAAAACTGGTCGTTGTATTCAACAGTTTCAGGTATAAACTTAACCCATTCTTCAAATGGAACTTCAAGCTGAAAATCTGAAAGTTCTCCAGAAGAAGTGGTGCCGGAGTCAAACTCTGTGTCCACAGGGCTTTCAGTATCACTTTCTTGAGCATTTATTTCCAATGTTGCCCAGATGTTGTGTCTGTTCATTTTCACGAAAGTGTATAGGGCTTTTGCAGAGATTTTATTCTCCAACTGCTGACTTAACTCTGTCCAGATAGCGGCAGCTGGAGTGGCTATGATAGCCTCTTTGGACTTGCAGAGAACTGCAAAAAGAGACTCTCTGTCTACCGCTGGCTGTCGAGGCATCTAGTTTAAAAATGAAAAGGCTTTGATTAGTATTAGCTCAAAGTGATAATTCTGGCCTACATAATTTTAAAAAAGACACAAATCATTGATATTTTAGCATTGTCAATTACAAAACTAACTTAAAAAGTTATGTTGGCTTCACCATTTTCATTTCTACTATTTAAGCTAATTTACTATATATGTATATATATGCAAGAATGCATTGTTACTAGTCTGAATTGGCAATTTAATTACGTCTTAATTTCCCTTTGGAATAAATTATTTTTGAATTGAATTCAGAAATGTGCCCTTTAAGTGGTCATGATTAAATATAAATTTAAAGGCTTATAGACAGTGCCTCACTATCTTTCAATACTTGAAATATAAGTTGTGAATTTAAATAAATGCATATGTAAGCTTTCCATAACTAAATATCTGCTTTTATGGGTGGATTGCACTGAGTGAATATGCTCAAGCAATTAGCATGTTTGCTATGGATTTAAAAAAATCCTTTTTAAATGCATAATCAGCAGACATCAACAATGTGAATATAATTGTTCAGATCACCTCCGAAACCAAAGCACAGTTGAACAGTCATACAACTTATACACATTACATTATGGTCCTGGCTGCATGTCCTCTATTGACAGGATTTAATTATTGTGGAGAGCTATATTGGTGAAAAAAATTACTATCTAAAAACATTTATTAAAATGAGACATTTGTTCTTTTTCGAAATCTTTATTGAAGTTCAAAACAAAGGAAAGTACATTGTACAACAGCTGAAAATCTGCAGAACTTAACTTACACAATAACATATGAAACTTATAACTGCTTGCTTTGTGGTTATGTCCAGCGCAGGCCACAGTCAACAATTGAGGTGTAGTGAGTTGTAATCTGAAACAAAATTATGTAATATCTCATAAGGGACAGCGGCAAAACCTAGCCCTCCCCAACGGGGAGGTGAATATTTTTGTTTGTTTTGGAGCAAGAAAGGGGGTGGAGGAGATGACATAATCTGAAAATATGATAACTTTTAATATCTCAACAACGAAAGCTGCACAAACGAAAATTTCAACGGCACAAACCTGCACAAACGAAGCACTAAAAAAGTAGCCCACTTTGGTTTGTTTTGGAGCGATATGGGGGGATGGTGACGTCATCGGCCAAAAATATAACTTTTAATATCTCGAAAACCAAAGCTGCACAAACGACAGTTTTAACGGCACAAACCTGCACAAACGAAGCACTAAAAAAGTAGCCCACTTTGGTTTGTTTTGGAGCGATATGGGGGGATGGTGACGTCATCGGCCAAAAATATAACTTTTAATATCTCAACAACGAAAGCTGCACAAACGAAAATTTCAACGGCACAAACCTGCACAAACCTAGCACTAACGATCCAGCCCACTTTGGTTTGTTTTGGAGCAATATGGGGGGATGGTGACGTAATCAGCCAAAAATATAACTTTTAATATCTCAACAACGAAAGCTGCACAAACGAAATTTCAACGGCACAAACCTGCACAAACCTAGCACTAACGATCCAGCCCACTTTGGTTTGTTTTGGAACGATATGGGGGGATGGTGAACTCTGATGACCTAAAAAATAATTTTTAATATCTCGGAAACCAAAACAGCACAAACGACAGTTTTAACGGCACAAACCTGCACAAACCGAGCACTAACGATCCAGACCACTTTGGTTTGTTTTGGAGCGATATGGGGGGATGGTGACGTCATCGGCCAAAATATAACTTTTAATATCTCGAAAACCAAAGCTGCACAAACGACAGTTTTAACGGCACAAACCTGCACAAACGAAGCACTAAAAAAGTAGCCCACTTTGGTTTGTTTTGGAGCGATATGGGGGGATGGTGACGTCATCGGCCAAAATTATAACTTTTAATATCTCGAAAACCAAAGCTGCACAAACGAAAATTTCAACTGCACAAACCTGCACAAACGGAGCACTAACGATCCAGCCCACTTTGGTTTGTTTTGGAGCGATATGGGGGGATGGTGAACTCTGGATGACCTAAAAAATAATTTTTAATATCTCGGAAACCAAAGCTGCACAAACGACAATTTTAACGGCACAAACCTGCACAAACGTAGCACTAACCAATCAGACTGTTTGCTGGATTTTTTGACGTAGATGGGGTGTCAGCTTCACGTAGGTGAGGGAAACTATGATTATCGATTATTTCACAGCTTCGAACGTGAACTGGTCGGTTTAATGGGCAGCAGCTGGTGGCGGCCGCGCGAGGAGGTTCACCTGTCCGCGCGAGGCGACGGGGATTATCCAGCGGTAAACTTACCTGCGAACTGCGCGCGCCGCTCCTCTCCGCCGCCGCCGCCGCCGCCTCCTCCTCTATGCTGCTTGGCTCTCGGCTCCTCGGTTAGGAAGCATGCTACCGCCGGCCAGCATCGCATCGCATCGCACTGCAAAAGACCCGCGCAGCCCGGACGCTCGCTCACTCAAAGACAGGCCGCGGCTGATCATCTGAGGTAGATGGTGGTGGCAGGAAAGCCCGCGACCAGGTGCGGCATCTCGCTCTACAAAACTGGGGGGGACTGGCAAGTGATTCCGTGGCTGGAAGACAGAGAGAGGGAGAGACACAGAGAGAGAGAGAGAGAGAGAGAGTAGGTGAGAGACCGAGAGAGAGAGAGAACCTGTGTCCGGGCGTCGCGAGCGCGCACTGCTGAAACTGGATTCGTGCTCGCGCCTGTTTCAGCCTCCGGGGTTCCCAAGACCTTTTTTTTTTTTTTCCAGGGACCCAGATTTGATTGTAGGCGTGAGGCTTTGCAAGCGCTGATTCATTACATTCGCGAGCATCGAGGAACCGCAGTTGTGCGGTGTTAGGTAATGCTTTTGGTACAACAATTACATAACCCCTCCACTGTGGGTGGGCGGTAACAGTGAGAGGAGTGAGAACTGCTGTTGAGATCGCTCATAATTATCTTTTTTTTTTTTTTTTTTTTTTTTTTTTTTTGAATATCCACCGAGGAAAATTAAGCGGAAATTCAGGTTTTGTTCTGGCTCAGGGCACAGAATGACTCTGATAATTTATAAACTTTATTCATCTAACTAACATAGTCGTGTTCATCTTGGTTTTTCTACATTTTATACGATATTTCTTGTTCTTATCATTATTATTTAAATATATTTCACCAACATAAAAACCCATAGAGATTAAAAATCTCTTTTTCAATGGAGTCCTGGCCAAGAGGCAGCAACAAATTCAACACAAGACAAATAAGAAGCTGTCAAGCTATATATAAAAAAAGAAGAAACAGTCCATATTTATGTAGTGCATAATTGTGTAGAAGTAGGGCGACTATAATATTTCAATATTTCAAAAATATTATCATTTAGAAATCGGAAAAGCTTGATGCTTTACTTATCCAGTGGAATCAACGTTGTTCCATTCGTAAAGAGTGTAGATGAATGTGATTTAATATCAGTATAAATACTGCTGTTCTGAGATTGTCTCAGAGATTTTGTGACAGACCTTTAGTAAACAAACATCTGGAAAACAAACAAAACAACACAGCTGCAGGGTCAGAAATGACACTGCAGAGAGGTTTAGAGCTGGGTTAGGTTATAATTCATTTCGATTCAGTTTGAAAATAAATACTTTATTAATCCCAGAGGGAAAATCAAATGTTACATTTTTCTTCAAAGAGATGTCAGAGATGCAGAAACGATCTCCTGTAGCAGTCCGTGTTGCAGCACAGCTCACGCAGCCCAAGTGCCACCAGTGACAGTTGGACGGCATGTTTGAACCGATGCCGCGGTGTCACGCTCAGACTCCCAGTTGGACCAGCTCTTACAGTGGCTTACGTCATATACCGGATTAGCAACCGGGCTAATGTTTAAAAATCTGCAGGTCGAATCTCGTCTGCTCCAGTTTGAATGTGGAAAAACGGCGAGTCTCCTGCAACACTGGTGTGGAATCACAGCAAGAGTGGAAAAAGCACGGCAGAGCTTGCTTCTTCTTGCCCCGTCCAGTTGTTTGTTGGCTGGTTGCCATGGCGCTTCCAGCCTTGTTTACGAACACTTGCTTTCATGTCATCCGGATGCGTCCGCAAGTCGTTGTTCTAAACAGTTTACGAATCCCATCAGTTCATAAACACCAGCCGGCTTTTTAAAAGTGCCGGCTCGAGCCCCAAATAAAACGCTCTTCGCTCTCAACTGGATCAAAACAATTCTGGAGAAGTTATGTGGCCGCAGAGGGCTCAAGCTAAAGGTTGCTTTAACGCTTCTCCTGAGAGATAATGCACCAGAGAAATGTTTCAGTCTCCAAAATGTGATGTCTGAAAACTCTTTGGTGTTCTCGTGAGGTCAGGGATCTTTGCTAGGAAAGAATTCAGATCCTCTCTGCAGCACACATCAGTTTTAAAGAGTAATACTTAGCTAACATCCTAAAGCCAATTAAAACTTATCAACTAAGTAATCTGATATTCGAAAGACAATGACGTTTTCGCCGATATTTTTTTTTAGTGTGCATTGAGAAAGTCGGAAGCATGAAAACAAAAATTCCACTAGTTTGATTCAATGTCATTCATGACTATGTATATGGTGAAGAATTATCATTCAAATGTTATGTAACAATGATTTAGTTTACCTTTGCATTCCTTGGTAATAAAGCACTTTAGGTATAAAGTATGAGACAGTTTACAAAATGTTAAAGGAGACCTATTATGCAAAATTCACTTTTTACTCAGGTTTCTACTTTCATTTGGGTTTTTATTGATTTTAGAAAAAGTCCAAGTGCAACAACAAAAAAAAAAGAAAAAAACAAACAAAAAATCCAATTCAGATGTTTTCTTGCAATGGTTAATGATTTTTGGTGTGTGGGGAAAAAAAGCCATTTCTAAAACCTCCTAGTAATGACGTCACAATGGGCAGACACGGCCCCTCCCGTCACCTAGCAACCCGAACGGAGCTCCGCCTACTTCATCATTACAAGAGCACATTCGGTCAGCTCCACCTCTCCTCCTTCTGACTCTGGGTCAAAAAGGTGTGGTTAGCCACCGTCTGCCGCCATGTTGACATGTATAAAGCATAAACATTGTGTTGGGGAGGCGTGGCCAGCAGCACTTAAAAGTGGCAGAGCCCTGAAACGTCTCATTCTGATTCTTCACATTGTCAGGTTGGCTCTATTTAAGCTTTTTTTAAAATAAAAATTATTTTTTAATTCTTTGTGTGACAATTATCAGCCCTGGATGTGGCCAGAAAAATAGGCACAGTAGTTTGAAAGGGTTAATCCCAGTTATTTCCCAATGTAAGGAAATATATTTGAATTCAGTGTCACTTTGGTTTGGACAGCTGTTTACCCATAACACATTAAATCATATAAAACTGTATCTAGTATTTACTTTTCTTGTCTTTGTGCGATGTGGAAATATTTAGCATTTGAAACATTTAAGAGTGGAAAAATACCTTTTAGACGTACCGTGTAACAAAACATTGAAAGCTCAGATAGATAAATGTACTGTATGACAGGCAGTGTTTTATTTCCTCCCCAACTAAACCCATTTTTATTGTTAGCCTGGGATGACTCTTAATGAGCCACTGTTTAGGTGCAATATCCTTACTCTGTTAATTTTGAATTTATTAGAACAGACACAAAAACCGAAGTAATTTAGTGACTTTCTTAACACTTCCATTTTATTATCTCTAATTATTAACGATGCATGTAGTGCCTAATAAAACTGGGTCTGTCAGGGCTTTGGAGTCCTCTGACTTGATGAAGTGGCACGAGATGCAGGTCTTGTAGAATTCCATCACAGGAAACTTGAAGAAATAAAGCGCAAAATTTGGCTTGGACATAAAAGAATTAATAATACTAATGAAGGATTTTTACATTGCATGTTTCTTTTGTTAAGTTGTGTCAACCATAAAGCCTGTGATGTGTGTGTTTAACGATAAACACGCAGCACTGTCTATGCGGTTTTAGCAGCCTGGTGGAAACTGAGGCACGATGCCTCAGGGCGGGAAAGTGTTTAAACAGCGGATTAGCTGAACTTTACATTTTACTCAGGTGTGTGCGGAAGAATGGCGGCTCATTTGTTTGCTTGCCACCAATCGCCTAAAAGAATTTAAACACAAAGGGAACTGAGTGTTTTCCTCCTTCAGTATATGAGTGAAAACATCTGAAACATGCTTGGATTCTGTTTTCCTTTATTCCAAATTTCAGGTGTTTTTTTTTTTTTTTTTTTGCTTTGTCTTGTTTTTTTTTTTACTGAAGGGAAAAAATAAATCTGAAACTTGGCACTTCTACTCTGCTCTGACCAGTGTGTCCTAGAATTCAAAAATGGGAAGCAGAAAACCTGACCTGATTATCACGGCGCTTCACACCCTCTCTCTCTTTCTCTCTAATTTCTGACCAACACTCACCCCCTGTGTCCAGCATTTGAACTGCAGCGAAATTCTGGGAGCACACAAGGAAACAAACACACACGCAGCAGAAATAAAACCTCTTTTGATTTTTTTTTTTTTTTATTATATCAAAATACAAAAATTTGAGAGGAAAAATTTTGTATAGGTCTAAGCATTTGAAATGATATGGTGACATGGATACAACACTGCGCTCATGTTCTCATAGACATGCCATAGATAGAGCAGAGATCATGTGACAGGCTCATGTCTACGTCACGATGAGCCACCAGGAGTGAGCCTGTGCATTTTACCCCTATAAAGGCTTGTGATGGCGACCGCTGCTGTACATCCAGGCCCATTTGGTAAACGAGCCAGAGTGTGTGTTGTCCTTTTTTTTTTATTATTTATTTATTTTTTTTAACATTTTAGTTTGTTCAGGTTTCTGCTTACTCGAAGAGAAAAGAGAGAGAGAAAAATTAAAAGAAAATTCATGGCAGTTGAACATGAGTAGTGACCAAGACATGATCTCAAGACGAGTCACTGGATAGCAGTGGTTAAAAAAAACAAACAACAAGAAAAAAAAAAGAGTACAGATATTATACATAAGGCTTTGGTACAGCACCATACAGTATGAGTTAATTGCTCAACAAAAAAAAAAAAAGTTAAGTAAAGCATCAAAAAACCTGATGTGGTGACAGAATAGAATGACATTTCTAAAAAAAAAAAAAAAAAAACTAATTAAAGAAACAATCAGCATTATTGTTTTTAAAAAAGAGAAGAGTGGAAAAAGTTTAAACTCTGAATATTTACATGTGGACATCATGGTCAAAACCAAAACAAGAACAACAGAAACATGTAAAATACAGAATGTAAACATGTGATGTACAGCACAGAGTTTGGTGGATGAAAGTGAAACGAAACGTGGGGATTTCTCGCTTCTTTTAAGCACTACTGGGTTTGCTTGAATATGAGCTAAAACAGTCAACGATGTAGTGCTTATAGTAGCCTACGATTAATTATACATTCTAGCTTCTCAGTGCTGGTACACATGAAGAACAAACGGAAACAAACGAACTAAAGAGATAAAGAGAATATAGAAAATACTACGTACTTTTCTAGCTTCCGTCCAACAACAAACCAGCTCAGATGGCCATGAATGATTGCTAAATAGGCATTTTTGTAATTGTCTCTACATGCAAGATTAATACGATTTAAAAAAAAAAAAAAAAGAAGAGAAAAAGAAAGTAAAATCTGTTAAGTATCATCCTATCAGCAGCTAGTGATGCACTAAGAGCCATAAGCAGAACCCCCTGACCCCTAAACAAAACAAAAAAAACCCCAAAATAACAGAGGAACGGAACAGAAAACGTCGCTAACAGTACGTCCAAAGCAGCCCTCTGAAACGCTGTACATGTTCTCGTTGGATTTTGCGAAGAAACAAATGACGAGCCCGGAAGACAGCGTCTGTTTGTAAAAAAATAATAACAATCAAATCAAATCAAAAACAGCGGTCGGGATGTGTGAGCTTTTCTGACGAGAATAAATGCGACCGTGAACGACTCATGGTTAAACTGTACAGTACTAATAGGAGTTGTTCGTCTAAAAAAGTTGATGGTGGGATGAGGTGAGACGTTTGCGTCCTCAGTAGTAGCAGTAGAAGTGTGCTTGGAAAAACAAGTGCTGTTGACCGTAGATCTACATTGCCGTAGAAAAGCATTTCCCCCCTCTTACAGATTTAAAGTTTTTGACATATATATATTTTTGTCATACTTTAGAAAAAATGCAGATTGAAAAGATGATTTTATTTATTAAAGGAAAAAAAAAAAGTTATGCAAATCAACCAGTGTGAAAAAGTAAAATTGCCCGTAAATGTAACTGCTGGTTGTGCCAACATTATGGGCAACAATTAGGCATTCATTGTGATGAAGGGCAATTAAGACTTTTGCATCAATGTGAAGGAATTTTGAACCGTTTTGCTTGACAGAATTGTTTGATTTCGTCACACTCAAGAGTGAAAAGCCTTAGTAAAATCTAGCCACAACATTTTAATCACATTTTAGGTTCAAACTCGACGACTCCAAGCTTGCCGTTTCTTCTGTTTTGAGCAAGGTCACAAACTACTGTTTGGAAATTCTTTGCTAAAGAATTAGTTTTACGCCATTGATAGATTGCATTGACTTTGCTTTTTGCCTCTTCCTGATGAGTTTTTGCTTTTTGATTTCTTGACTTTTGAGGAATTTTAGCTAACTTTTGTGTTCTAAAAAAAAAAAAGTCCTGCTTCTGTGAATTCTTGATTTTACAGATATAGCAATAATCTGTTCAACTCAGCTGTCAAAAGATGTCAATTCGTGATTCAGGAAGGGTGGAGGCGATTATTCCTTCCACGTAAGATTTTACGGACACCTTCCCCCTATCGCCCAGTTTGAAAAATGCATTTTGCATTTACTCAGGTTCCACTTGACCAATGTTACATTTACCTTTGTGGTTTAAACAACTTCCAAGCAAAACAAAAGCACAAATAGATGACATCTTTAAAAGAGGCAAATACTTTTCCACAGCACTGTACAGGAAGTTTGCAGAAAAGACCCCCCACCCACCTTCCCCCGACCTGACAGCGCACTCTGATTCTCTTCCATGTGTCCCGGAACTAATTGCTAATCTAAGTCAGGCTACGTTTCTCCCGCTTAGGCTGGGTTAATAATTTCAATATCATCACAAATATATTTTAAAGAGGGTACCTTGGAAGCACAGACAGACATAGCAAAAAACACACCATAGAAAACAGGTCATTTTTGAGTTCATTGAATGTCACAAGTCTCTATTAATCAAGGTTATATGTCTACTTTTTTTTTTCCAGTATTGTCTATCACTGTAGTCACACTGTTATGATTAGGACAATGTCTACCAGAGCTAGTTTAGCTTCTCAAACACACGCACGCACACACGCATGCGCACACACACGTAGGGGGTGGAGAAAAAGTTCCTTCCGGAAACAGAAACAAATCTTCAGACCTCTATTCTACAGCACCACAAAGTTAAACATAGCACCAAGTCGTAATGTTCAAAGCAACTATGCCCTAACACACTTTTAATTTTATCAAACTAATGTAAACACAATTTCCTCCACAGCACGTTTTGTACATGTCTACAGGATGTCCGTTGCTTTTAGGAAACCAAACAAAAGGGGGTGAAAAAAAAAAAAAAAAAAATCTAAAAGTTTCCTTTAGGTTTATTTGCTTTGGACACGTGAAGGCGTTGTGAACCTAACATGTGTGCTCATGAGTGGGCAAAATACATTATTACTTTGTTCCAGAAATATAATAGAGGGCAACACATTTCTGCTTCTAAAGCGTCCCCCCCCCCGACCCGCAGTGGGCCTCCACATACTAACACATCAGAGAAAATACTCCTCAACTTGTGCAGCCAGCGGGGCTGTGGCAATAATACACTGTACGGTACTAACATTAAGTGTACTTTTCTTCTCAGGTAAAATAACGTCTGCTAAAGTATGACAAATTAGGCACCTTAAAATGTTTTAAAAACATCCACTTAAAGCCGTATCGTAAGCAAATACTTTGATATATAATCTAACTTCTTTTAACTTGGGATATCCGTCCCATTGTTTTCTTTTTTTTTTTTTCCTATTCATACATCCCCGTACAAGAAAGTCTTCCTGTAAAACATGGTTGGATTTCTCTTTACAAATACAATACACACCATGTACAGTACATAACAAATATAGATTATTTCCTTGCACCTTACATGAAACTAATTCTTTTGTTTTGTCCCTCGCTTTCGCCGCTTTTTTGTTTGTCCAAATAGAGAATCATTCATGTGGATAACCTCGGATTTAGCAAAAGAAAAAAGAAAACTATCCAATTTGCTGAAATAAAATGAAAAAAAAAAAAAAAAAAAAAAAGATAAAATAAAATAACAACCCTGCTTGATGCGTATTTGAGTGACTGAACTAGCCTCAGCGAAACAATCGGAAAGAGAAAAGACGATAATATCGTCAGAGAAAGTGGTAACTGGCAGACCAGGCCGATGGATACTGGAGTTTGGACCGATTTTTGCCGTCTGGTCGTCTCAGCAAGTCGCCGCTGCGCTACGTAAGCATTTTGACGGGTCATTCAATGCACTGTGACGAAGGGACATTCATTTCCTGTACAGCAAAACATACATTCATTATCGGTTAGTGTCAAAAATAATAATAATAATTAAAAAAAAAAAAAAAAGCAAACGTACAGAGAAGTAGCTAGCAATTAATATACAGTTTGTAAGAGATAAACAGTCAGGGTGGCCATTTTGTTTGGAGATTCCCCATTGCTTGTTTTACAGCTTCGTGAAGCAATCACATTCTTTTCTAACAGCTGCTGTCAAACTTTTACATCTTCACTGTGCAGTTTACTTGGGATTTCTTGCCCCCGCAATTTTATATGTTATATATATATATATATATATATATATATATATATATATATATATATATATATATATATATATATATATATATATATATATATTTTTTTTTTTTTTTTTGAAAACAAATAGTTTTCTGGTACTATTGTTAAAACAAGCTAAATTAGACTGACGCATTCTCTCTTTCATGTGCCCTTGGCAGACAAAAAGCAAGATATAAAAAAAACCCCAGACATTATTGGAGTTCTCACTTCCTCAGAGTGACAAACATGAGAAGGCGACGGAAAAAAAGGCAGTTTATGTTAGAGAAAACAAAGAAAAGACAACAACAAAAGGCAAAGAAAAGGCACCTCAAGATGTGCCCAATTTCACAAATGATTCCTTAAGAATGAGATACATACAGACACTTCATACTTTTGTTTCGTCGCTCCGTAAGTCCGACCTCTGCTGAGCGTGAAAGTCCCCCGGAATGTTTCCCGAGGTCTCAACGAAGGCTACTGTCTTTAGTCATAATACCGACGACACAGAGCGTGACGCTCCTCTCTACTCAGAAGCCCCAAAAAAGCAGACGCGGTGCGCAAGCTGCAGTAACGAAAAGCATCCAAATAAGATTAAGCTAAGCCATATTATCCATTTGAATGAGGGGTGAGCATTATAAACCTTATTTGTCCGTACCTTTAGAGTGTAAAAAGGTCAAGTACGTACAGTATACCACAAGAATTACAGCAACTCTGCGTTTACTCTGAGGTATATTTTTGCGGTAAGAACCCTGTGTTTGAAGACTGACACTAGTTGTATTGTAGGAAAGGTAGACTCATGTCCCTGTACAAGGACGCACCAGGCTTTAACAGTACACTGTTTCACTGAAAAACCTAAAAGGTATGAATCCTCAATGATAAGTGAGTGGAAAAAAATCTTTTCTTTTTTTTTTTTTATCTTTTAACGTGTTGTGTCATACTCAACCAACACATTTTATTACTGTAAGAGGAAGCTTAATTCCCTTGTTTTACTAGTTATATACATTATATATTTCTCAGAGCATTTTCAAGTGAAATTCCTCAGGAAAAAAAGACAAACAAACAAACAAAAAAAACGCCATTGTTCTTGTCTTCAGATGAGACTTCCAGCCTCTGGAGGATCCAGTTCGCGGCTCCTCAGACACATCCAGTTGTACGGATTGTATGAAACCTTTGTTTGTCGCTGTCGATGCGCAGGGGTGGGGGGAGGCGGGCGGATAACTGAGGTGTTTTGGACTTTGCTTCCATGAGGGGCCAGCTTAATTGGGTCCAATGGCTTGGTGGGGCACACGGGTCAGCGTAGCGTTCCGTAATTCGGGCCCTCAGAGTCTGCACCGGCCAGGATGCCTGTCTGGTCCTCCTCGGACGGCCTGCGCTGCAGGAAGGAGGTCAAGTAGCGGTAAGGGTTCTTGTTTTGCTTTTTACTCTTTTTGCGAAGGTTGAGATCTTCTCCCTCTTGGGGTGTCTGAGATTGCTGCGGGGTCTGAGAGGGAGACACACCTGAAAGAGAGGCAGACGAGGCGAGTTCACGCTCCTAGACCGATTCGTGACCCTATTTATTACCCACACTTTGGTCATTCTCACTATCTATGCAAGTAAACAAACCACTGTGTAACCACGAAAGTTGCTATCTCGGTGTCTTATCTTGCTACCAGTCATATAGATGGTTATATAGGTCTCCAATTGCTTAAGTAGTGCTCGTGCAAAAACTAAGAAAATGACACACACACACACACACACACATATATATATATACTGCTCAAAAAAATAAAGGGAACACTTAAACAACACAATATAACTCCAAATCAAACTTCTGTGAAATCAAACTGTCCATCTAGGATGTTATTTGAGTGTTCCCTTTATTTTTTTGAGCAGTGTATGTATTAAGAGACCACTTAAAATGATCAGTTTCTCTGATTTTACTTTTTATAGGTATGTGTTTGCGTAAAATGAAGATTGTTCTTTGTATTTATTTACAGAAACAAAAAAGATTCAGTCCTTTCAGACCTCAAATAATGCAAAGAAAACAAGTTCATGTTTGTTTAGAGACAGAAAAAAAGTGACTTGCTGCCCCACATAGATTCTAATTTTCATCTGAATAGTTTCGCCGCATTTTTGACTCCATTGAAGAACGTCTTCATTATCTATTACTAGATGCTATTTTACACATTTACTTGTATAAATCTAGTTGATGATGAATACAAATGACACAGAATTGCCACAAAGAGATGTGAAACCGGAAGGAACTCCTCAGACGAACCTGTTCTCCTCACAGATGTTGCGTTGTTGTTATTATTGGCAGCCACTCCCTTGGCTTTAGTTATACAGTGGTGTAGCAGTGCTGGTAAGCTCTCAGACCCGGCAGTATCACTAGACGCACCTAGAGGTTCCCTGAGAGGACGAGATGAGACAGCACAGCATGCATTGCTCCAGATTAATCCAGCAGTCTGCTCAGTGACGTCTCATTGAAAAAAAAAACAAAACAAAACAAAAAAAAACAAAAAACAAACGAGACAAGACATTGCTTTCATTGCTATCTCCAGTAACTGCTATCGCATGAGTTTGATGAGCACTTGAGCGTCTATTGAGAGCTGTTTCACTAAGATGATGGATTTCCAGTCTCTATCTGCTTTGATGGATGATAAAGGTTAGACAGGAGAGAGGAAAAAATGGAGGAGACAAAGTGAGAGAAAGGTGGAGATGGCGTTAAAGATCCAACCCAAAGGAGTTCGGGTCACATGTTTGGACTCCTACTTGTCCTAAATTCTTATTTTGACTCCAATTTTAGGGATCATAATTACATCTTTTGTATTATTTGTATTATTATTATTATTATTATTTTAGTGCCAAATGAATAAAGATTGTAGCATTTAAGTTATTTTGGATCTTTAAGTAGTGACCGTTTCAGAAATATGGGTAACATTGATTTTTTTTGTTTGTTTGTTTGTTTGCTGTATAAACTCATAAAATGAAAATAATTTTTGGAATTAAAAACATTACAATTTCTCTTTCAATTTTCCACAACCACAATATTTGACAGGTTGGTGGGGGGGGGGTTGGCAGGCTTTTACCCAAGTGCAGATGGTCATCATAGTGGGGATCTCCTGAACATTTACATGCAAGAAATCGAAGACTTTTCCAGCTCAGTAGACTGGAAGTAAGTTTCTTTAAATATTGTGTCGAATGCTTCAAAACAGGTATTATTTTGAGGACTTTAAGGACTTTAAAGATCTGTCTGATGTGTGCTAAAGTGAATCAATCCTTTTTTTTTTTGTCATCCAAAATGAATTGAAGTGAGAATTGACCCAGAGCTGGTGTGTTGCAAAGGTTTTCCAGAAACACATAATGAATTTCATCAGAGTTCAGCAGTTTGTGACTATCTATCTCTTCAGTGTACTACAACACTTAACTAAAAAGAAAAATTAACTGATACCCAACAATTTACCTATTTTTAACGGCCAATTTTGCATCTACAAACCTTGGTGAAAGAAAGGGTAAGGTCAGTAGGTCAGAGAATTCCAGCGTAAAATAAGTCCAGCTGTGAAATTTCCTCCCTATTTTAAATATCTGGCGGTCAGCTGTTGGGTGTTGCCATGGCAACAGCTGTTGGTGTGTGAAATCACAAAGTGAGATCAAAGGATTTCCAACATTACTGAAGCCTTCTGAACTTCACGTGACCTAGAAAGCTTTGCAGATTGGACTTCTATGGCGTCCAACATCAGTGTCTGACCTCACTAATGAAATTCTTAAAGAAAGCTATCAAGATCCTATAAACACACTCTTAATTTTAATGAAGAAAAAAAAAAAAAAAAAAGAACACCTAGAAGAATTGAGCTGTTTTAGCTACAATATGAACCCTATGGATTAAGTACAATATAAAAATATTTTTGGCAATATATTATATAGGGTTTGTTTCTGGCAAAAAATGGAATGAGAAAGGGAGAAACTGGCAATGCGTGAATATATAACTGGGCATAATTTCGCAAAAGTCCCTCGAGCCCTGACAAGTAGAAATATGAAAGCTACTTTGTATTTAATGGCAGATTTTGTTCTAGTTTTGCAAATAAGTAACTGAGTGAGAGTCGCATAGCAAATAATAAACCTGAAACACTTCAATAATAAAGTAGCTCACAAATTATTAACAAGAAACTTTACACTGTGACGCTTTAAGACGAGACTGCCAACCCCTTGAAGTAGGTCATTTATTTGTGTGTTTTCTGATAGAAATTGAAAATAGCATGAAAAGGAACTATTTTCATTTCATGAGGGATACATGCCAAGTTGAATGAAGAATAATCGTTTCAAATAAGCACAGAAAAGAATCATACCAATTTCAAGTATCGTCACTTTCTCTGTACAGCTATATGTCATTAAAACACACATATAAAGCTACATAACCTCACACATTTTTTTATTTTTTACACGCCTGGATACAAACAATTTTCAAAAACTTGACATAATGCTGCGATTATGCCAAGCTTTTTCTTTTTCTTTTTGCCAAAAAACAAACTGTGTCAGAAAGGGAAAAAGAACACAAAGCTTTAGAGACGCTGTCCATCATTTGCCACTGTGGAGAGAAAGATTGAGAGGCATTAGCAGAGAAGGGGGGAGAAAGGGGAGGGGAGACAAATCTGACAAAACAGTCCCTTACATTAAAAAAAAAAAGAAAAAAAAAAAAGGTAATTTTCATAATTAGATCGACTGTTTGCGGAGGCCACGGTGTGTTAAAAACAATGTAGTACATTTCCATTAAAAAATAAAGAAAGAAATAAAGAAAAAAACACTAATACAGCACACTTTCATAAACATGAACACTGCGTACAGAGGCTTTCACCATGCTGACGGGAGGAGATGGCAGGAAGAGGAAATGGTCGTTAAAGAGCGAGTCACATGACAGAGAGAACGAAAGCACTGAGGACAACAGATGTAACAGAGAATTTAGTTGGAGAATCGTTGTTATTTTGTTTGGTCGATAAAGAGAAGTTTAGAGAATGCATGCATGGCATTTTGCACATGGAACAAAACTTTAAAGGGGAATTTCTCCAGTCTGTCTTTCAAGTGCATCCTCTATTGATTCAAGCCTTTTGTTTGTTTGTTTTCTCCCTTTTTGTTTCACTGCAGGGATTGATTTATGCGTCCGAACCGCGAGCGACCAAATGCTTTGCTCGGTTCGCAGCGACTCTTCAAGCTCAGCGACGACGGTCTGCGCCGCAGCAGGCCAACAGACCAAATGTGTCCTGCAGAGTCAGCGTTTTTACCATTAGTTGTTCTTCACTTGAATCCAGCACAGAGGCACAACCCAAAGCGATTCCCCTTTAAAGGAGAGAGTGATTAGAGCCCTCCCCCTGCTGACCCCTCCCCGCTCAGACATGGGTCCGACCCTTACCTATTGCGGCGTAGGGGACCGGGTCACAACAACGCTGCCCAGATAGCTGAGATCAATCAAAAACAAATCAGGTAAGACCCTTACCCTCTACAAAAGCAGCAGCCCTACAAGCTACCCTCCCTTGGCGGCCAGTGATAGTGAGGGAGCGGTGAGTCTGCCCCGCTGCTTTAGCTCCGCTCTGGCCGCGTAGCGTCTAAGTCGGTGAGGTGCGTGTAAGGGGGGCTCAAGGTGTGTGCACAGAAAAGAAACAGAAACCTACAAATTCTGGGGGTTTTTTTTGTTTTGTTTTGTTTTTTTTAATCTAAATCTTTCCTTGCAGAGTTTGCATTAGAGTTTCACATTTTGTCACAAACTTTAATGGACGTTATTTGCACTTCATGTGATCAACACAAAGGGCAAATTGTAACATGGACAGAGAATGATTAGTGGTTATGGCAACCGCCTGTTCCACACAGCATGATGCTGCCACTGCTGTGTTTCACAGATTCTTACACATTGTCTAAAAAATGAATAGGCATGGCAAACTGCAAATGTATTTGCCCTCTTTCCCCAACTCATTATGATAACAGAATTTATTTATTATGCCCTTTATGTCTTGAAATCACAACATGCTGAAAAAAAACCAATTACAGTGGATGGAAATAAACAGATAAAAAAAAGATTAAAACAAATATCTAACAAAGTGAAGCATTAAGAGCTAAGAAGTAGCAAATAGGCCTGTGTTAACTCTGGAGGAGCTGCGGAGATCTACAGCTCAGGTGGGGAAAATCTATTGATTGGACAACTACAAGATGGCCGCTACATAAATCTGAGCATTAAAATACAGAGGCAAGAAGAAAGCTGCTGTTGTCTAACAAAAAAGAAAGTAATGGAATAATGTGCTTTAATCAGATCAGATAAAATATTAAGTTTCTTCTCTACATTCAAAATAGTCAGAAAACAAAAATGACTGAACTTATGGTGGAACAATGCGGTGGCAGCATTGCGCTGTGGGGAAGGTGGAAAATGTTAAAAATCACGCGTCATTATCTTCTTACTTCACAAATGTGTGCGTACTTCTTTCTCCCAATCTATTACACAAAATCCCAATAAGACGCATTGTTGTTTGTGGCTGTAAAATGTGAAAAATCTCCAAATACTATTTTTTTTTTTTTTTGCAAGGCACTTAAGGGAGGCTAATCTATCTAAATGTATGTATGAATGGAACAAAATGTGTTGTAGTGCTTTTGTTAAACAACTGCACGCTCAAACGTGTTGTCTTGACTCATGATAATAATATTAGTGGAACCTACAAAAACAAACTTTGTAAATGGATTTCTCCGATTCTTGAACTTAAATTCCTTGTGCATGAAATGAATTATTTTGACTAAATAACTATGACTTTTATTGTTCCTTCTGCAGGAAAAAGACTCAGTTTATCTATTTAGCTCTTAAGTTTAAACCACTGATTATTGACAAAGCAAGGTTAACTCAGGTTTGCTATCTCAGGGTAACTTGGCTCAACAAAACCCAAAACTCCACTTGATGACAGCAGGTTATTCTTTGAGCTCAGATTTTCTGCTTCAGCCCATTTAAACGTTCACATGAGAGGTGTAAAATAATCGTTCTAGAACAAAAAACAAAACAAAAAAACAATTTGGTCATCCATTTGCTTCCTTAGGAGAAGAATACTGCTGCTACAATCGGGACGAGATATAAAACTAGCAAAACCTGAAGTGAGACAGAAGCCAGTTAGTTAGGTTGTTGCATAAAGTGCTTCATTTTTCATACTATACAGTGGCTGCCTCGTTGCATTTCAATGTCAGAAGTGAAACTGATGTTTTACTTGCACGTTTTAATGGTAAAGGATTACAGATAATCAAAACCGATTTTTATTTTCTCCTAAAACTGCAATATTGCACAAGGGAAATGCTGCCTTTACCGACACCCACCGTCCACAAAGATGATGAGGTACGAAAAGTAATTTTCATTTCTTTTCTTTTTTTTTTTTTTTTTTTACAAAAGGTAATTGCTAAATAAGCATCTGCTAACAGTGTGCTGTATTCAAGTTGGAAAAATTGAGTGGAAGGAAAAAATGTGGTAGAAAGGGTGATCACAATCTATAAGCCACAAGTTTCAAGGGTTTGGGAAGACATGGACTCCAGTACGGGTCAGCACTGAAAGATCACCAGAACTTGGACTGACACTGTTGCATTATTTGTGTTTAGCCACACATGAACATGAAACAATAGCGTATCTGAGTTCAGAAGAAACGGGACTAGCTTGTGGCCTGGTAGTGTTCTTCTCTAATCAAAGTATTATTTATTTTCATTTCATTTGGTGGTAAAGGTGTTTGAGTTCAATTTTCATACTAAACTGCAGAAATATAGGTCTGAAATATATTATGGTCTGTATGATGAATCTATATAATGTGTGTATTAAAATAGATTCACTATGTATTTTCATGACGTGTATAAAAAATACTCTGGTTTAAGAAAAAAATAGGTAAAATAAAACTACTGGAGACAAGTTGGCTTTATAAAGATGATTTCCTGGAGAGGCATTAACAAAAACAACAACTTCTGGACTTGCTAAAGATTGAGAAGACTAAAAGTAATCCCAATTAAAAAAGAAAATAACTCAAAGTCTGTTGAAAACATTTAATTAAAATAAAGACAATTTTTCTGCAGAAGGAAGAAAAACATACCTCAAATCAGAATAGTTTGGCTATTATTTAGCAATCAATAAAAACGTTTTTTAGGACTAGAAATTAGTACATAGTAGTGATTAGTAAAAAGACATTAAAGTACCTAATTCGTCTTTTAAAATCCGAACTGTCACTAATTATTGAAGCCATTGATCTGTTGTACAATTAATCATAAATAGTTCATTTTTTGAGTGTCAGTAGTTTGGTGTATCATCAAAACTAAAAACAAAACAACAAAAAAACATTTTAATCACTATTTAAAGTTTCATTTGGATTAGCAATAATGAGGAAAAAAGTATTACCCACAAGTCAAACTGGGTATTCACATGTGAAAGTTTCCAACTAGAGAGCAGTTGTTTTTATAAACTGTTAGTGTGTGCTAAATGCAATTACATGCCTTCTGCATATTAAAGTAAATATGCATCTTTATTATTGCTAAATGGAAACACCACAAGGCAAAAAGTGTGGATAAATGCAAAAGATATTTGGAAAAAAATTTTTAAAAAAAAGGTGAACAGATGAGGAGAAAAGTCTCCCTTTTTTCAAAAAATCAACATGGAACTATTTTCTACAGGAATGGATCACCTACCCTGAGGCTGAGATCTGGAGCTGGGAGGGCTCTGAGGGTAACATCTCCTCCTCTGTCCGTCTCTGGGATGGCCTCTGCCCAAAAACATCCCTGCTCTCTGGAGGGGGGGAGGGGGACTGGGAGGGGTAACTGGCAGCGGTGGAGGCATAGGACATGGGGTAACCGGGGCTGGGCTGCTTGGCGCCCTGGCTCTGAGTGGGCGAAGCGGTCAGGGAGGACCTCCGCGAGAAGCTAACGGTGGCAGAGGGCTGCAGGGTGATCTCGGGCATCTCCAGAGACCGAGAGGTGCGGAGGATGCTGGGGCGCGGGGGGGGCCTCACTAGGATATCTGGGGAACCTGGCTGGGTGCTAAGAGGGCTCTGGGAGAGCGGAGACAGACGGGAGGGTTGGAGCACTAGCGGGGGTAGGCTGGGGTCTGCCCGGCGCCCCGCCCTTGGGCTGAGCCAGGACTGAGGGCTACTACTGGGGGCTGTGCTTGGGCTCCCTGCGCGGGCTGCCGGGTCAGGGTAAGGCAACACTGGTACACCCACACCGTGGGCCGTGTGTCTGAGCTGGCCGAGACTCTGGGCCTGTTGCATAGCTAAACGCCTAACTGGAGGCCCTGGAGGCCTGTCTCTGCCTGGTGGACCCACAGGGACCTCCAGCTGCAGAAGTCCGGGGCTCGTCGGATCCTTCAGGGATGGAAGATGCAGGCGGCTGGGGGGGAGAGTATGAGGAGGGTATGGGGGTGGGTCGGGGAGGTCCTGGGGGTGATGTAAGGGATGGTGAGGTGGGTATATGAACCGCGGGCCCTCTAGGCCCAGGAAGGGTAACTCGTGAGCCTGCCAGCTCTCAGGTGAGCGGGGAGGAGGGCTGTGAGTGTGCGACAGAGAATGGCCGGAGGCAGTGTACTGATGATGTTCCAATCCTTCACTCTCCTCCGGGATGGAGGGGTAACCGAAGGGCCCCTCAGCCGTGCCCGGGGGTGAGGACAGAGCGGAGCTACGCGGGCTGATGTCAGGCATGTAGAATGGTGGTGGAATCCCTGATTCAGCACGGCTGCCTAGATACCCATAGAAAGGGCCCTGGGGAAAGCCCCTGTAGCGGGAGGCTGGGGCCTGCCCCGAGGCATAAGGTGCACTGCCCTCTGCAAAGCTCATACCTTCCATGGGCCTGTGCAGGCGGGGGCTGTAGGTGGGGGGTTGCGTTGACTCCAGGCTGGAGGACGTTGGGGACAGCTGGGGCCTCAGCGTGGGCATGATAGGCGGCAAAGGCCCGGGGTCAAAATCATTCTCCTCATCCGACTGCCGGAACTCTGGGTACATGTCGGACTCCTCTGCAAAGGGGAAGCCCTGGATTCGGCGGTGAGGCGGGCTGGTTTCCATGACAAAGCGGCCGTCAGGGCCTCGGCTTATCAGCTCTATAGGCGTGGTGACCTCCGCCTCGTGTTTGGACACACTGTATTTCTTGCTGGCTATGGCACGCTTGGTTTTCTTGTAGAAGGAGAGCTCTTTGTCCTTTTCTCTCTGAGGGCTGGGCAGCTTCCTGACGTACAGGCCCGGGCCGTGGGAACCCTCGGACGATAGAGAGCGGGGCCGGGACAGAGGAGAGCTCTCTGGACTTATCTTTCCCGACGATAACCTGAAAGAATAAGAAACGCAGACTGAAAGTGTTGGCTTTATTTAAAACTCAGAGGAGGCTGGGGTTGAAAGGGGTATTTGATGCTGCAAATTAGTCCGCATGATTGCGCTTTCTGAAAGGGATGAGACAAAACAAAGCTGAAGCACTTGATCAAGGCAGCCATAATGAACTACATTACGATAATGACCAGTTTATGGCAGTGGCAGCGTCCTGATAGGGCCACTATGGTGGGATGAGGGGAGAAACAGTAATGCAACCATGGCAGCCGTACCACAGATCCACTGAATCAACATCTTCTTGATGACGAGACAAAGGCGAATGATGTCTGACCACGCCTTTATTGCCCACATTAGACATGGCGTACACAACATTTATTGCACAAGCTCACCGATACCTACAATGTCCTCAACACTAATTTGACTTTTTGTTATGGATGTGAGATTTATTCTCCTTTTAGATTCATGTTGCATAATCTTACACAGAAAAAAAAAAAAAAAATTACAACCTTTGAAAATTTGTTTTTGATAAGAAAATTAAGAAATACGTTCTTACTAAACTGGTGCCACACTTGTTGAGGCTGCTTTTTTAATAGCTTGTACAAACCTGCTGCAGAAGAAGGTTGATTTTGTGTTCATTGAACCTTTTCTAACCTTTTAAAGTTATCTAGAAGAGGCAACTAGACTTTTATTTATATTTTATTTATTATACTGTTTCAAATAGTTCATAATGCCACGTAACGTAACAAGGCTCCCAGGGCCTTTGAAATATACAAAGATTAAATTGTTAGGGTTGGAAACATACAGGAAGTGTAAATCTGTGATAGCTCTCATCACATCTTTTGAGTTAATTGTCATCTTTGTCAACAAAGATGTTCAATAGTTCAGTTACAACTACTTTATAGGCGCTATGGGTGTACATAAAGGTGGCACCAATACTTGTGTAAAAAATAAAGATCTTTTTTCCCACTGATTTGCTGTACATGAATTAAATACTTACGTTTTTCAGAATAAGATTATTATATTGCAATAAAAGTTACATTTACTTTAACACACATATACCACAGGTGACTCTTTCAGTTGGGAAAAAGATTTGGCAATGCTTCGACACCTAAAACATTGTGCAAAGATCTAAGTTATTTTTTAACAATGTTAATGTTTGTTGTCTTGTATGGCCATGTGCACAAGAATTCATACTTTTCTTCCACTCAAACATTCTTTGTGAACTCGGCAATCAGGGCTAGGTTTAGCAAATGTGTCTATGTTTAAATTTTATCTTAA
Source organism: Poeciliopsis retropinna (assembly GCA_010277075.1). NCBI lineage: Eukaryota > Metazoa > Chordata > Actinopteri > Cyprinodontiformes > Poeciliidae > Poeciliopsis > Poeciliopsis retropinna. The sequence goes on from VMRM01000002.1 coordinate 6,283,106, forward strand.
AATGTCTATGGTAATGGTCAACTCCAAATCAATCACTCTTTCTTAAGTCTGGACATCTGGCTACTGTGATCTGTGGATTTTGAAGATTTGAACAGAAAACCTTGGGAAGCATTATGCTTGTGAAGCACTGAACTGTTTAAAAAGACAACAATAGGAGAAAAAAAAAACTACCAAAGTAGTCAATGGAATGGTTTTGACGTGGTTCGTTTCATTTTTTTAAAACAGAGCATTCGGGGTCTTCGCTCCATCTCGATTCTTTGAAATGCTGATAAGCACAGAAATCTTGGAAATCTATTTAATCTTGAAATCTGTTTAAAAATTATGAGTCCATACCCACAGTTCTGTATTGTCCGTGCAACGTGGCTAATGTAATTCCCTCCCTGCATGATGTAAGGGGCTGTACATGCACATATGCCGATAAAAATGCTCTACTACAACTAAAAGAAATCACTGTCAAATGATACGTTTCTATGCAATGCTGTAACCATGCAGCCAAGCCAGTGCAGGGCAGCACACTCTGTATTTTTGTGCAGGCAGGCACTCACAGGGGGCTGGCCGGTGGGGGCAAGAAACTGCTCCTGGCTGGCTCGTCCCAGCAGGGCTCTACCCCTGGCAAGGGGGTGAGAGGAGGCCTGCGATGGGAGACAAACAACACGGGCCTGGTTCATTTCTAACTGTGCTATTTGAAAGAAGGACTAGGTGCAAACTGCCAGACCTGCCTTCACCTTTTCATAAGAAAATATAAGGAAAGGGAAGAGAAACCGATCATTTCCCTCTTTTTTTGGTCTATGTAGAAGGTAATAAACACTTTGGAAAACAGATTATTTTTCAGAAAGGACCTTGTTTTGAGATTGAAATGCAGTCATACATGTGCACAAGATTTACAAACTGACAAATACACACATGGAGCCGATACTGTACAAGAAACGAGACCATTAAACACAACAATCATGCACAAAAACAAAAGAAACAAAAAAGCAGACAGCGGTTCGAGGTTAAACGACACAGATGAGGTAGAAGTCAAAACACATACAGCAGCTTGTGCTTAAAATGCTAACTTTGCTGCTTCGATTTAATTTGCCCAAGATTCTGTTGGGGATCGACTCTGTAAATGTTGTTCCGCACCATTAAATGAAAGCTTTACGTCATCATGGGCCTCATGCTCAATTTACACCGTGTCGTAATCAGAATCGATATTGAAGTGACTTTCAGCTGTATGTCTTGTGCATGCATGGTGAGACAACTGGGTGTAAGAGAAGACAAACAGTTGTTGCCACCTCGGCAATGCAGAGGCCTGGGGATGGGGGGTTCGAGATGTCTTTACTTACGGCGACTCAATGCTTTTCCTGAAGTGCGTCACTGACAAGGGAGGATCTGTGAGGACAAGTGGGTTTAAGTTCAGCATTGGCTTGGCAGGACAAATTACTTGGACAGAAAGGGAAAATAACATTCTATGCTGAAAATAAAGATAAGTGGGCAACGTGTGCATTCAAAAAGCTAAAAAGTTTCTTTAAATAATCAGCAGTTGCCTGGAACTTACTCAAACATACAGCTCTGGAAAAAATTAAGAGAGCACTTAAAATTATCAGTTTTTCTGATTTTACCTTTTATGTTTGAGTAAAATGAACATTGTTATTTTATTCTAGGAACTACTGACAACATGTCTCTGAAATTCCAAGCAAAACTTTTGTATTTATTTGCAGAAAAGAGAAAAGGTGAAAATAAAACAAAAAAGATGCAGAGCTTTCAGACCTCAAATAATGCAAAGAAAACACGTTAATATTCATTTAGAAACATTAGGAAGACTTCAGAAATCAATATTTGGTGGAATAACCATGAGGTTTTCAATATGGTTCAGTGCAGTGGGCTCTTATTTTGTTTTCCAGGTATTTTTTATACCACCCTAAATTGTTGTAATGTTCAAAATTAAAACTCAAAAATCAGCTGTACAATCCACCTCGATACAGTGTGTTGAGAATACTTTATTTCCTTACATTTAAGAAATTCAACTGGTTAAACTCTAGATAGCACTATCCAAAAATTATTAACCCTCCCACGGTCTTAAGAGACAGGGTCATTTGGATGCCACAAGCTTTTTACCTTGTGCGCAGTCCGGTGGGTTCCCAGTGACCTATCATGTGCTTTTACGAGTTTATTTAGTGTGTGGTTTTGGGAACTGACAATCTGATGGATCCTTCTGGTTCTCTGTCTCTCTCTTTCTCTCTCTCTAAGAGGTTGAAGGAAACATCATGAGGGCAAATGCATGTTGACTTAGTAAAGAGAGACCAACCTGGTTTACGCTTGAGTTTTCGACGGTGTTGTTTATTGACAAAGCAGGCTGCTAGAGTGCTGAACAGCACCGCTGCTGCCAGAAAACAGATGGTCGCCACGACGCCTGCCACCACAGGCCGTGCCAGCCCCTCTTCAGGCAACTCTGCAGCAGGGAAGGGGTCTGCTGAGTCCGCCAACGAGACAGAAAGACGTCAGAAGCGCAGAAAGGTCAAAAAACGATTGGCAACGATTGGCAAAGCACCTCTCTATAAAGACCCCAGACCTGTGCTAGACACTCCCACTACGTTGCTGCTCTCGCTGATCAGGTCGTCCATCACCGCCATCACTCGGAACTCGTACCAGGACTCCTGTTGGAGCAATGAAAACAAAGATACATTTGCGTGTGTCTCATCTGGGTGGCAGGAACAGACAAACGCAACACTGTTTTTATCGTCTGACTCACCTGAACGAGGTCTCTCGCTACCAGTTCGGTCTCGGTGGATGGAATCAAGTCATCGAGAACTTCCCACCTCTCCCCAAGGCGGAACTCCATGATATATCGGTCGATGGGGGACGAGTGGTTGGCTGGGGGGAGCCATGTGAGGAGGACACCGTGCTGCGTGCGGTTGGCTGTGAGGCACCGTGGTGGAGTAAGAAGCACCAGAGGTTCAGCGGTACCCAGAGGAGAGCCTGTGGGCCGCAATGCCAGTTCAGAAAGGGAAAAACTGACACGCTGGTCTTAAAAACAAGTGAAGAGCAACTAATGTCGATGTCAAATCCTTAATATTTAATAAACGACTCCAAACTAATGAACATCGATAGCTTGGAAGGCGATTGGAGGCGATTTTCCAGTATACGGCAATCAGAAGTCTGTTTTCCCTAAAGGACGCAGCACATTTAAGGGGGTAATTCATGTTGTAAACAACACACCTCTTGACTTTAAGTGTTTATTGAAAGAAAAAGGATTAAAGTTTGTCTTTTGTTTGTAACTTAAAAAGAAAGTTAGAAAAACAGAAACTTGTTCCAAAATTTCAATAGACGTAGAAGTAAATTGAATTTGGACAAAATTCAGCAGATTAAAGCTGCAATCAAATACAGAGATAGAAACCTGAAGATGACACACCTCTATTCATAATGTCTGAAAAGGTGCATTCCCAGCAAATAAAGTTTCACCATAAAAAAAATTGTCATAATCGTATTATAACAACGGCCTTGTGATATAATATATAAAAATATACATTTAAAGTTCCAGAAATAACGTAACAATGCAGGTTATTGGATAATCCACTCCAATTAACACTCATTGTCAGGCATCAAGAGGACGTCATCCGAGTGTGAGAATTAGGTCAGTGCTTTGCAAGCCTCATTTAGCAATTGTTAATTGAAGACATTCTTTCATAGCAAGCAGCATGCAACTAGATGTACATTTACATAAAACAGAGCAGTTCAGTCAGTGTCAGTGTTACCCAACAGCTGATGAAAAAGCACCTTATCTTGTACTGCTTTTCAAGTCTTCTGCAACACGTGTTTGTTTGAGGTCAAAGTATCGTTCATGGTAGTTTTTTGTTTCACAAAATGATGCCCAGATTTTTTTCTTGTTTTTTGTTCCTTCCTTGGAAAATCAATCTACACATCTGGATGCATTTAACAGGTACTACACAGGCAGCAAAAAAGGCATACAGTTAATTCAGTGGCTGCGCTGATTTATTTATTTTTAATCACTGTAATTTTCAGCCGACTGCATCAACACGCCGCTGTTCCTGAAGAGTTTTCCTTTCTCCTACGTGTTGACTTGTCAAACAGGTGGAACTAATGAGATTATTTACGGCTCGGGCGTTCGGTGTTTCCGTGAACGTAAATGGGACCCTGACATTTTTAATGTAATTAGTTACGCCTGTTCTGTTCCTGCTGTGAGGAGTTAAATTGTTTTGTACCCAGTAACATCTAGTTCGCAGCATTCAGAGATTGTCGGCTTCAACTGCAAAAAAAAAACCTTCTCTCTTGTTTCTTTCAATTTTTCTAAAAACATTTTTGGCAAAAAAAAAAAAAAAAAAAAAAAGGTGTTCAGCCATTTCCAGCTAAGTTTACACTGTAACACTCTTACAGCTGATTGCTTAAACAAAACCATGCTAGTGTTTGCTCACTAATGTTCTGTAACAAACTTATGAAGCCTTCACAAAACATTTGGATTTATACTCAGATTAAAGGCAAATCCACTTATTTTTACTTAGTGGATGAATTCTAAAGACAATTGATTCCACTCAATTTTATTTAGGGTAATCAGAGCAAAGACACCTCAACACAAATCATAATAATGTTTTGTCATTTAGCTTCCGCTTCACAACTGTGAGTTACTTTGTGTTGGTCTGTGGCATGAAGTAATAATTAAATATACTAAAGTTTGTTTTTCAGAATCTGAAAAAAAGTGTGTATGAAATTGTTCAAAAGAGGTAAACAGAAAGCAACTTTCCAAGCTGGACACGACAGACACGAGTAAGTGCAACACATCCCTGAGAACACAGCACTCATAAAAAAAATGAGCATTTACAACAACAATACTTCGGCCTCTCTCTAAGCTCTTCTGCAGACAACTGCACGCCCACACGGTTGCACAATTTCAGCTGTATTTTGTTCGGCAGTATGCCCTGCACCCCGCAACGACGCAATTCTTGTCAGGCAGTGTGATGTAATTTGACTCTGAAATCCACTACGTCTCATTTCTGAACATAGTCTGTGGGACGAGGTAATAAAACAAATCCTGTTCACGGTGACCACTCCTCTTGTTGCATAGGATTTAACATCGTAGCAACGCCTTCGGAGCCCTTTAGGAGTTCATGCTTTGACAAGCAAGAGCTGCTTTTGAAAGCCAACACATTAAAATCAGGTCGGTAGTTTCTCTGCTTTAGCTAAACTGTGTAAAGAACTTTAAAATATCCCATCTATGGCTAAAACCATTAGATTAATTGCGATTAATTGATTGCTGAAACTGATTTAGTGATCAAATAGTTGTCTGTGGACTCTAAAACATGCAATATGCTAAAATAACAACCTCAGAGCAAATATCAGGCCAAAATGGTGCAAAAACATATGTTAAGATTTTTAAAAAGCCTTCTTTATTAAATATTTTCAACCCTGAAATCTTCAAGTGGTCTACTTTTAACTTCAGACACATTTTACTGACCAATTACTAATTGCGTGATAAAAAAATAATAATAGTAATTATAAACAGAATAGTCCTACAAGTGCACACTAAAGCAATGCTATGTTGTTGTCTTTTAGAGAATATAGTTTTTATTTTCTTATCCAAAAAAGGAACTGAACTATCTGTTTGCAATTTATCTCAAATATTGCATAAAATAAGTTCAAGTGGTTAAATAAAACAGCAGCACAGTTGGTCAGTTATTTTTTCCTCTCCCATAACTTGATTACCGGTAATCATTAGAATAATCAATAGAGTATATAATAACTATAATCGTGAGCTGCAGCAATTTTCATCCCAGCAATGAAAATCATTCCACTTTTGCAAAATTGCTGCAACATTTTTAAAAAGGAAAAGTAAAAGAAACCTATTATAGTTAAATTTCAGCCTCCAGATATTTTCTTCAGGTTATCCTGTGTTACTGCAAACACAGTAACATAAAGTAAGCCCATCCGTACTTGGCTCATTATGAATCCACTGAAAGTATTCAAACAGACTTTCATGCTTGAGATTCAAACTGAAAATTAGATAGATAATTGTGCTTTCAAACTATAAATACAACATAAGTTTGTTTTTCTTTCCGTGAATCCTCCAGAGAGGGCAGTAGGCATGCTGCTGAGTTCAGATATGCTCTAAAAATGTCACTGACGTCTACTTTAGGCTTAGCAATCAAACGACCTTTATTTAGGAGAGCCTACCTGCGGTGGTGACTGTCACCACTTCGCTGAATGGGCCTGTGCCCAGTTTGTTTTGAGCCAGCACACTGAACTGGTACTCCGTCCCAGGCTCCAACCCTGGCACCACCAACCAGGTCTGAGCACCAGAAACTGGCATCGAATGCCAGTCATGAGGACCAAAGTCTGTTCTCTTAGACCTGGGAACAGAAACACAGCCATAAAAGTACTATAAACACAGTCAATGTGGTACATGTCGCTTAAGTTTGAGTTATTCAGAAAAATGGATATCTTGCACAAACAACCGTCGATGCCCAGTTGTTCTGAAGAACACAATTCACTACCTGTAATCCAAACTTAGAACCCGTGTGTCTAAATATTCAGGGAGAATATTTTTTATCTTCTTTATCATCACTGTCAGTGCAGAAAGGCGCCTACGTTCTGTCAGATAGCTGCTAACCTTCCAACATGTTTAGTTTTCTGTTGCAAACATCGATTAGAAGTAAAAGTAAGAGCACTCACACTGGACCGTACCACACAGAGAACGTCTGCTCGAAGCCACCGTCATAGCCTGGTTCCCAGGACACATTAGCAGAGGTCGTAGAGGGCAACACATGGATATTGCCTGGAGCGTGTGGGCTGGTACCTTAGTGGTTGTTTTTTTTGTTGTTGTTTTTTTTGACCCCGCAAAAACAGAGACAAAGTGAGAACCTTTTAAAATATTGCACTTTAAGAGCATATACAATGTTAATATGGTACCCTGGGTTTTTATGGAGATAGAGTCAATATAAACGCTTCAGTTGATTATTTTTTTACTATTATTATTACAGGAACAGATTGGATGATGTGATGCAGTCCGAGATCGCTACCAGCCACAGGTCAAGTTCATCCCACCCACATAACAGCTGTGCAGTGTGGCCCAAAGCCAGCTACTTCTCACTGAGATTAAGGCGAGACCTGAATGTGGCCTGAGGAGCACAGCTGTGAGTGCCGCCCTGTGACCCCGTGTCAGCTGACGGCTGGTCACATTCAGGCACGCTGCCAGCTGTGCCACTGGATAATAGGTGCGCAGTGGGGGCGGCCAGGCAAACAAACAGCGTGCTTACTGACCCGCTCACCTCTTTACTACACAGAAAACTACACTCTTGACATTTGGAGTGAAAAGACAAGATTGCGTAATAAGCAAACAAAGTTTTGTGATTTATTGATTCTGAAATCTAAAAAGTAACAGTCTGGGACCAAGTTTTCCACTTTTGGTCAAAACCTACTGAGCAGCTTCACTTAGTGAGCTAAGATAGCAGCTCGCCAGCTTTGCTCACTTGCTAGCTGAGTAGCATCTTATGCTTAGGTCACTAAGCTAGCAGTTAAGCTAGCAGTTAAAAGTTAAGCTAACAGTTAAAATATACTAAATTTCTCCTCACTGAGCAAGTAAATTATAACTACGGTAACATCAATCTGTCCCAATAAATATATCTGAGGTTTTATACAGCTTAGTAAATACTCTGTGTCCTGTTAGCCTGGGAGCTAGCTGTTAGCCTGGGAGCTAGCTAAGTGATCACTGACTCTTGTTGAATATGTTGCCAATCTTTCTTAAGCTACGCTACGTTAAGATAACATAAAAAAAAAACATTGAAGTCTTGTTTGTGAAAGCACTATGTAAGGCTATAATAAGAAGGAAAAATTAAAGGTAAAAGACAGTTCTGGTTCACTAATATACGACAGAGGCCGCAGGAAGGCAAAGGCGTAAAGACTCAGACTTTAAATTAGCCATATAAAGCTTTATATAACACTCTCTCCATAAGCTATACTGATTCACACAGAGAAATAAAAGTATGAGGCTCCCTGTAACGCAGGATTATGTAATAATGTAATAAAAATCAAACTTTAAAATGTAATAAAACATCATTAAGAACGCAATATGTGACAATCAACGGAAAATGTCATAACATCCTTCAAGTATTTTGCAACACTTTCATTTTCAAATTATGTAACAACCTTACATTTACTGTTGATTGTTACAAAATAAGGAGCTAGCTCTAGAATACTATTGTTATAAAATAAACAATCGGAAACTGTTTGTCTTTTTCCTAATCATTATATTCCAGTACTTCTAATATAATGATTAGATACTTTGTTGATCGATGTGCATGTACAACAGTTATGTTGTAGATCCGATACTTTTTCAAATTTAAACTTTGGTCAATAAATGCCAAACTTTTAATCATTCAGTTACCTTTCCAGACTCATAGCCAGGACTCTCGGTATTAACCGACATGGTGTTCAAGGCAAAACGGTTCAAAATGCATTCGTGGATTTTACCTAATTTTGCATCAATTATTACAGAATTGAATACTTTATTACATTCTAAAACCCGATTTTATTACATTACTACATAATGCACCGTTACACTCTGTTTAAACTCATGCAAATTGCTTAAATCACACAACGAAGTAGGAGCGCTGTAAACTCAAAGTCGCTGCAAAGATATTTGTGAGCATTCATGAGGATTTATCAGTACCGATGACTAGAATACGTGTGCTGGCAGTGATGCTTGTGACCACATTGGTGGCGACACACTCCCACTCTCCATGGTCCTCCTTGCTGAGAGACAGAAACTGTAAGCTGCCACTGGGTAGGATGTTGTGTTTACTTCTGCTTGGCTTCCCCACCTTTAATTGACAGGAAAATCACAACAAGTCAAGCGGACGGGAAGGGGTGAAAATAAAACATTTTGGGTAAAGATTAAAAACAAGTAAGAACGGATTTGCTTCCAGTAGATACTACGTAGGGGATGTGCGTTATTCTGCAGCACCTTTCTCCAGGTGATAGTTGGTATATCGGGGTCTCCAGAAGCAGCACAAGGGATTACTAGCTCTCTCCCAGCCTCCTGACGGTACTCCCCCCCAGGTCTCACGTTAAAGTAAGGGGGATCCTTGGTAAACACACACAAGCACACGCAATTCAGATCAGAAAAACACAGAAACCGAAGAGGAGACAGTGCATGAAAAATCTGAGTAGAGGTCTACCTTTAGCACCAAAGTGGCAGGGGGGGACATGCCCATGGTACCCAGGGCGTTGTAAGGCACACAGGTGTAGGTGCCCAGGGAGTCTTCTGTGGCCTCTGCCACCCGGATACTTCCATCTGGCATTAGGCTCCAGCCGGGGTACTACAAGACAAGGGGGGGGGCATCTGAAAGGCTAGTTTTCATTGGGTGCTCCTGAACTATCAGGGTCCCATCTAAATGTTTTTGAACTGCGCAAAAAACAAAACAAAGCAAGATCCTCAAGATTAAAATTGAATTTTAGACCTAATATCGTTCAAGACAGGAAGGGTCTTGTGTCGTAGCAATACGAAGAACGAAGGGCTGTTTTAAGAATCAGGTACATCTAGCACAAAATCAGATATTTTTTTCTTCCAAGTATAAACTTGAACTCAGCTTCTGTTTGGTTTGAATAGATCTTATAAAAACAAAATGGATGAAGTATTGAAATAACACATTCCACTTTAAAACTGGGAGACATTTTAGATTTCTATTACGTTCAATGAAATATGTGTATATACCATCATTTAAAATATCTCATACTAAGATGTATTGAATTGGGCAGAGTAAGTAATAATAAATAATATATGAGTATAAACATTTATTTATGGTGATAGCAAAAAAAAAAAAAAAAAAAACTTCCCGGTAAAATAAAGCAGATAAAGTCCTGGTTGGACTGGAAGCTATTCTTTATTTTAGTTGTAATATCAGGCTGAAGCGTCACAGCTCAGTCATGAGTTGTGACAGAGGTGAACCGACCTTTTCCACCCTGAGTGGGTAGCCATCTTTCTCCCACTTCACTGATGTCACAGGTGGGTTGGCGTCCACAGGGCAACGGATGATTCCTGGCAGTTTCCGTGGGACGTAGATGACTGGGGGCATGTTGATCACTCGAGCAGGGTCTGGACATGAACAACAGCCTTAGTTGCACTTCTCAGGACTACTCCAGGTGTAAAACAGATTCATAAAGCACAATCTAAAACCGTAAACTGCTGAAACAAGAAGATTTTTTCTTGATTTAAATATATATATATATATATATATATATATATATATATATATATATATATATATGTATAGAAGAAGAACAGAGCGAGCAGAATAAAGATCTTCTGTGCAGGAAACTTGGAGAAGTTATGCTGATGTAAAAAAAAAAAAAAAAGCATTCTCTGTTTTGGAAACACTGAACCTTCCTAAATTGAATTTGATTTGTGATCCAGATGAAAGAAAGAAAATCTGAGGAAAGACGACATTGTAGTTACTCTGAATTTTCTGAGCCAAATAAGGAAGAGAGTGTTTAACTTTGACTGAAGTCTGATTTATTATCACTAGTTTCATTTCTCTCCATCCACCACAGGCGTAGTTTAGTCCATAAAAATACATTTTGCAACCCGGCAACATGTGTTTCGTTGTTGCTGCAGGTAAACACAGACTGGTCATGTGGATAAAAGTGAGACTTGGAGAATCACTGCTAGGCTCATCGATATGAAGCAGGCTTTTTCTGGTGACAGATGTTGGAAGAAATATGCCGTGATGAGCTTTTGTCAGAAGCACACGTTGCCAACATTGTGAATTGCATGCAGCCTGGGCTTCCAGCAAAGGGATTTTAAATCATAGAGTGCCGGTGTGTTAGGTGTCCTATTTTTCTTGTTCCAAAATCAATTCATCAATTTTAAGTTGTGTTCTACCTTGAACTGGCTCTTTTTCTTTAACTCTTATTGACTTATTTCTCAGATGAAATAAATTCATTTCAGTCATGGAAATTAATTTAACTCTCAAAAATGGCAAGACAAAACACAAATGTAGAGGAAAGATTAGAAAAATGATGATATGTGCCCTTTATTTTGTTCTGAGCAGCAACAGCATTTTTGATATTTCAGGTCTTCAGGTTTATTATTATTCTATATTATTCTTCTTACAACATGTGATACATCTATCAGAATTAGCAACTCTTATGTCTTTTGTTTGGCAACAAATACAATATGAATATTTTTACAACGTGTGCCTGAATTTGTCTTTTGAGTCCAGTTCACTGCTGAAAAGGAAAACAAAGGAGGATTCTCGAGCAATCATCTCCGTACAAAGCTCATTTAGCATCCACTACTCTTTCCCCCCCCTCTCTGTCTCTTTATGTTGGCTCCATGTTAGGCTGGCGGTTCCATGCTCCCTCCTCTTAGTCTGTAACACAATAATCCATTACCGGCAGCAACTTGGGAGTAAATTAGCTAAACGGCAACATAAAGCCTAAAGATTGGGTATCTTTCATGTAACCGTGGCATCATTTTCTCATCAGCGGCAGCTTATGGAGAGGATTTTCATGGTTTCACATCCTGGGACTACAGTAAAACAAATAAAAAATAAAATGCTTAAGGAGAGAAGGGTGGGGGGCAAAAAAAAAAAAGGCGTCTGAGAATGAGCCCGTCCTGCTTAGGCACAACATAAGGAGGGGTAATTCCATTAGGAGCATGAAAACGACTCCACTGCCTCCATTTGACTCCTGACCTTCAGATTCACAAGGATTCTCCTCGTTTCAGTCATGGAGCAGCCAAAAAACTACAACCTCCACACTGCTGATGCTGCTGCTGCTGCTGCTCCCGTCTCCACACACAGCTCGCTCTGCCCCTCCCCCTCCTTCTCCTCCTCCGACTGGTTGCCACGGTAACACTCACACTGAACAGTCAGGTACGCTGAAGCCGACGGCGAGATCCCAAGGCTGTTGCTCGGACTGCAGGTGTACTTCCCGGCATCCTCAGGCTTGACCCGGAATATGATGAGGGTGCCGTCGATGAGGATGCGGACTCGGAGCTTCAGGTCACTGCGAGAGGACGACACATGTTCTGAAACACGGCATGCATCTGTTTCCACCCCGTCCCCAGCCCCGGCCGAGAGCTACGCTGCGTTAAAGAGCCATAAGAGAGCAGCAGAGAGTCGAACAGCAGCCAGAAGGGAGGCGATACTCGGAGAACAGAGTGTACAAAGCCAGAGATTCAAATAAATCTGCCACATGGAACCGCCTTTACAATTTCCTGCTCGATGGCGTTTTGCTCTTAAAGACGCTGTTCATGTGGCGGATATATTCTGTCCTTTCTTTACAGAAAAAAAATAAGAGCTCTCCGCACAATGAAACTGGCTGTAGCTCTAACTTAAAGTTTTATCCCACTAAAATAAATTGCAAAACGCTCTCTTTGGTTACTTTGTGACTCAAGTTTAACTTTAATTATTAACTGAAAATTGAACAACAGATATAGATAAAAACCAGGTTTTACACATGTTATATCAAAAAAGTCCATCCTTTCTGTCTCACTTTCTCTCATTAAATCAGATGAAACCTTTCCTGTTCTAGGTTAGCTGGAATTTTTAAGATTAGCCGGATGTTTTAAATAAATGAATGAAATCCATTTTGGGAGATTTTAAGCTTAAATGCATTTCCTTAGCATTTTATTCTACAAACTATCTGGGTCATGTTTTAGCTGTTTCTAACTAAGTCACATTTATAGGACGCCTTCCTCACCAATAGATCTGAGATCAGGATATTCTAAGAACCCCATTCAAAACATCAACTTTGGAACTAATTTGTTGGTATGATGAGGGTCATTAGCTGCGTTTCCATTACAACTGTGCACAAAAACTTCGCTAATATTCTGCTAATGGCGAGAAAGAAAAAAAAATAGCAATTGCAGTCTTTCCATTAAATAATAAATACTGTTAAAAACACGTGAAAAGGTTTGTTCACCCAGTAAGTCATTAAAAAACCTGCCGCACCATCATCCGCCTGACACTTCCTGTCGTCTTCTTCGTGGTTTCCGCCAGTAGCAACATGTGGTTGCTGATCACCTGTCTCATGTGATGCGAAAAAGTCCTTCCGTTGAAATGCACGACACTCCCAACAAAAAAAACCTGATGAACGTAAAAGTGTTCTATGAAAAAATGGGAGTTTTCTTCAAAATAGCCGTATCTCCATTCAGCACATTTATTTTCGGAATTTCAATTTGCGCAGTTTTAAGTTCGCTGGAGATGCAGCTATTGCTAATCTGACGAGCTCATTTGCATCCAAACATCAAAATTCTGGCTCGTTCCAATATTTCCATATAACGCTCTTTCCTCATGGCATCATCTATTTTGTGTCAGTGCACCAGTCCCTCCTTCAGCAAAACTTCAGTCAAAACACATTCATTCAACATTTTGCCCGTTAACGTTGGACTTTTCCATGACGCCACACAATGAAGCAGTGTCTACGAAATACATCGTAGACACTGCTTCCAAAATACATCCATGTGCGTGTCTCCATTTAACTTAAATGATATGACTTTACCTATCAGACTCTCACAAAGTCAAGGCTCTGTTTAAAAGCACATTGATCACAGTGAACTACTGAATTTACAGAAAGTAATAAAAGAAATTCTCTTTCATTCTGGCATTTCGGAAAAGGAAATAATTTTGGTAAAGCTGACATATTTGACACAAAATCTCTTTTGGGCTTATGTAATTTTTGAAACATTGTCAATAAACTTAATTATTTGTTTTAAGCCAAGCCCATAAAAGACAAAAAATCATTGCAGATACATGCTTGAAAGCAATTGTGTGTGAACCTATGTAATGTGTGTCCTGTTTTTGATAACTTTTGACTACAAGTTATCAAATAACTTTTTTGAAAATGTTGTTTATGACATTGTTCAATGTCGAGTGAATCAACCAGAAAATATTTTTAAAAAACCAACCACATAGCTGTGAAAAAATTCTTAAAATGTTTAAGTATGAAGTCATATAAACGCGGCAATAAGTTGCAGGTCCAATAATTATGTCACAATCACCATGTCATATTTAGAAAAAAAGCTAGCAATCAATCTGAACACTTTCAATATTATGTTCATGTAAGGATCATAATTGGGTCAAAAGTTGGCTTACAGACTGATCTATAAATAATTATAAGCAACAAACTGTAAATCACAGGAACAGCTTCACACCATTAAATGCTCCATGATGTCTGTCACCTATTACACATACCTTATATGTGTAAATAGCTTTGATATCAAGTATTATTTGTTTATTTTTGCTTGTACTGTTTTTTCTTAGAAAGTTATTACTTGTGTTTAAGAGTTCAGGTTTGTTAAGAAGTTACCAAAAACACTTGAAAGCAAATAGTTACAGTAACGCCATACAAAGATAAAACCTTTTTTTCCTCACTTTCTGACATTAAACCGGACTAACCATTTCCTGTTTGACAAAAGCCAGAATAATGATTACTACTTTAAATTCAGAAGTTGACAGATATGTCATTATTCAGGAGACTTAAATATGAAACTATGGACAAATGTTTTATGTATTTTTATGTTTTTGCATTTGGCTGGCACTTTTAAATGAGCATATAACAAGCTACTTAAAAGGAAGGTATAGTTATGCTCTCTCAAAGTTAACACTGTACCGGCTAGATGCTAACAAAGCTAACAAATTGGGAGTCATTCCTTAAGTCGATGACATGACTTTGTGAAACAGCTGCAACTTACGATTATATTAGTAATCGATTCATCTGTTGATTATTTTTGACAGTAAATCAGATTTTAAAAAAACACTGCCATGTTATGGAGATTGTTTTTTTTTTAATTTAACCAATTATGCCTTTCTATATAAAAGTACATTAAAAGATGCAAATAAACATCATTAAATTACTTTTTAAAATAAGACAATAAGTGCTTTATTATTATTTATGTTGTGGATAGAACATATTTCCAGACAGGTTTTTCTTATTAAATACACAACATATATATATTTCTGTACAGTTTTGGCGTAAGCATTGCTCTGAATATGTTGTTCTTTCAGCAAATGGCCTCTTTTAGGCTCTTTATACTCCAGCTAATGATTAATCGATTACTAAATTAGTTGACGATTATTTCAAAAGTCAATTAATCCGATTAATCATCTTTGTGGTGGAGCTCAGTGCAGAGACTGGAGGTATGCAGATGTGTTCTTTTAGGCTAAATGAACCACATTCTGGGCCGTCGGCAGAGATTTCACAGGTGGTGACTAAAGACTTCACCAGAAGGCTGAATGGTGTGGCGGGTTGGGCAGTACCTCATTTTTCTTATGTCACAATCGAAGGAGATGACACGGCGCTTAAGGCTCAGCTGGTCATCGATAATAACACCAAGGTTTCTAGCTACTTTTGGCAGAACAAAGGACAGAGACTCAGACTGAGATTATGTTGAATTTCAGTCCAAAAACTATAAATCTCACAACAATGCAAAACTTGACCATATCACATTGATGTTTAAAAGCTTAAAACAAGCAATGCTTTGACCTGCCTGTGTTTTCGACCAGCACCATCAGCCTCTTAAGACCAGGATACATTGGATCTGTAAACCATTTTGAATTTTTGTCATGAAGGCAGAAAGAAAAAGTGAGATTAAACACAGGGGAGGGCCAGAAGAGGTGGCTCAGTTGTGTTTCAGATATTAAAAAGTTTTCATAAGTTAAAGGGGAGCTAGAGCAGCTGCTGAGGTAAGTGGGGAAGTGGTGCAACTTCTGCAGATCTCTGAGCTGAGCTGATAACTCAGTGTTTCAAAACCAACACACTCGGTGCATATTGAACAACAAAGCTTTACATGAGAAGAGTTTGTCCTCTGCGTTTCCTCATTCTATCTAAAAGCAACCAATCAGAGCCAGGAGGCGGGTCTTAGGGCTCGTCAATCACAATCTGGTGTGGTGCTGCTCAGCAGATGTTGTGAATAAAAAAGGAAAAGGAAAGCGCATAAACCGTTTTCCTGTAATGGTAAGCTGGTTCTCCACCATTAGCACATTTAGCAGCGGATACATGACTGCATTTCCACTCACTGGACGCAAAGGGATCCCCGTCACTTGTTGAGTGACGGCTTCAGACCCGCTTGCTGGGATTTCACAGTTCATCTGTCTCATAACAAACTGTCACGACCCGGTGAACAAATACGTAATAAACATTCATGTTAAAAGCCAAATACTGTAGCTTTAAGGAGACCACGTGTGTCAAACTCAAGGCCCGTGGGCCAAATTTAGCTTACTATAGCTTTTTATGTGGTCCTCTAGATTCTAGACTAAACACTAAGTGTGCTGAAATATTATGTTATCAATCAAATCAATGCATTTTTTATTCATTTACTGCCAAATTATATCTGTCAGTCCCTCCAGTAATACAATAATATTATTGTAGAAATCAACAAATCCTCGCACTTTACTGCGCTAATACATAATTGAGAGTTTATTGCAGATTTTTTTCTAAAACTTTTTTACTTGTGCTAAACTGCTGCCTCATCCTTAATGGAAGAATCATGAAATCCTGGAGGGACTGAAAAGATGTTCAACAATAAAACTTAATTCTAAGAATTCATTGACATTTTAACAGTTTATGAACATGTCTTATCAATACTCCCTATAAGAGCATTTTTGATCTTGATTTGGCTTAAACTGGAATGAGTTTGACACTCCTGTGTGATTGTCGCAACTCTCATTTCCACTCATCTTCTTTCCTCATGCTCATTCGGTCTCCTCACTTTGCAACCGTCTCTAGCCCTGAAGCTCTCTAGGGCCTGTCCAGATCTGGGTTATGTTTTAGATCATGACTGTGTGACAGAGTGTGATGCTGCCATCAGAGAGCAATAGATTGACATCAATAAATGTCAAAGTGTCGCCTTTCCCTCCCCCCACAAACAACAGATTTCTGCAGCGACAGTACAGAAGTAAACTTGATCATAACTTTACTTCTTGAAGTAGACGTTGTCCTCTTCCCAAAACCAGGTGTAGGTCAGGTTGCCAGGGTAGGCCTCCGCTTGGCAGGTGAAGAGTGCGTTCTGTGATATGTTTACGGTGACGTTTTCTGGTGGCGAGACGATGTAGGGAGGCCCTGAGGAGAGGAAACAAAAAAAGCTGAAATTTTAGTCTTCTCTGTGGCATCGATAAGCAATTAGTCACATGATAAATCATTTCCGATTTGATGATTACTAACATTATTATAATGAATTTATGGGTTTGGTTGTGTGTAGTTTTTATTTCCCAGTTATTTACTGTTGGTTGTCGTGTTTCATATTGGATATTTAAAGTTGTCTTCCAGTCTCGGTGTTACGCGTTCTTCACATAGTTAAAAGTTTATTTGTCTTAGAGAGGGGAAACTGCATGATTATCCCATTATCGATTCAAAATGCTGTCAAAATGACAATGTTATTCTTTATTGGTAAATGGACTGAACTTATATGGCGCTTTTTCACCACTCAAAGCACTTTACACTAGTCACATTCACCCATTCGCACAAACATTTATACACCGATGCTCAGACCAGTAGGCAATTTGGGGCCAAGTGCTTTGCCCAGAGGCACATCGATATGTGGCAGGAGGAAGCTGGAATCGAACCTACAACCTTCCGATCACAAGACAACTACTCTGCCAGACAGCCACATTATTTATTGTAATAATGTCTGGGACAAGACTAACCAGAGATTCTCAAAACCTCAGTTTGTGATCTGTGAATCCCTCAGTAAGCCTCATGAACCC
The DNA here is from genome assembly GCA_010277075.1 of Poeciliopsis retropinna. Classification (NCBI taxonomy): domain Eukaryota; kingdom Metazoa; phylum Chordata; class Actinopteri; order Cyprinodontiformes; family Poeciliidae; genus Poeciliopsis; species Poeciliopsis retropinna. The sequence goes on from VMRM01000002.1 coordinate 6,300,805, forward strand.
AGATGCCCAAATGAATACTGTTAATATTAATATTTTGTTCATTTTGATGAAAAACGAAAAGTAGCAGAAAGAAACCCCCAGGCTTCTTCTCTTAGCAAACGTCAGTGTGAGCAAAAGCACAAGCTACGCACTATTTACATTACCTCACCGCAGTCTGGCGGACGACACAGAGCAGCCGTCTACTGTAACCTTAATAGTAGTCGCAGCTGTAACTTGCGCGTGCTTCACATTGTCACCCCCCCCTGGCCTCCTGAGGTGCCGCGGGTTTTGCAGAAAACTCAATAAAAGCAGCAGCAACCATGAACGGTAAGCAGGTTTTTATGACAGAAACCTCCCAGTTGTTTTCCTCTCTGGGAGTTCAGCTTCACATATCGGCCGGGACAACCGGCAGGCGTTTCTCTTGGCAATTAAAAACAAAGAACAACAACAATTAAAAAAAAAAAAAAAACACGCCACTACGGGAATCAAATTGTTTTATGTTTCATATTGAAACACTGAATAAAAGTAGACAATGGTGGTGATGGGGGGAAAACGCACTTATTGTGGATTTTACGATTGACGGATGATTGCGCGCGCACTCGGGGGGGTGTAGCAGTGGTTCGCAGCGGTGTAAATCTGATATTAATATGACAGAGGTTAACAAGCAGTCACAGAGTCTCAGATTAAACATTAGCATCTCGCCTGGCTGGTGACAGAGGGGGGCAATAAGGACTAACACCATTAACGCTCCTCCTTTCACTGGTCGCTCTATTAAAAAATAGGCAGGCGGAGAGGAGCCATTTTAAAATTCATTTTTTATGATGCTATTTAAAGTCACGAGGGCTTGTTTAGAAGAAACACTTTAATTACTTCATTTTTAGCAGATCGCAAAGCTAACAGGTTCATAAGTTTCATGGCTGTTGTTTTTTTTTTAATCAGAAAATGAGTCTCATCAAAACAGAGACTTTACATGATCAAACCATCTTAGGTAAAGAGTACCAACATGAACATTTATAACACTCAAATTTTATCTGAGCTCTGTCTCACAGCACACGAAAAGGCTTGATAAGCCAACATAGAACAATACAGCATCAGTGTTTGTTTCAAGGAATTTACTTTCAAAGTTCCAAATTAAAATACAAATATAATACACATGCTGTAAAAACTCAGTAACAGGCTGATCTAACTCTGCTTTGTGTCAAACTTAAATGTTTCAGATCAAACTAATTTTGAGATCAGACAAACTCTGATAACTTGAGTAATTCACAAAATACATTTTCCAAAATATTATTTCATTAACTCTGCCAGAAATTTTTTTTGAAAAAGTTAATAGAACATGCCAGACAATATGACTAAAAGACTTAAAAAAGGGAATACGGCATGCCCTAATCCAAAGAAGTGAATTCTGGAATCTGCTTAAATAAAGGTTAAAGTAAAGGTTGTGTCTGGTAGGAAGAAATCTGCATGGAAAAACGCACAAACAGTTCAATCTGCAAGACAACTCTGCCGAACGAAAATGGCGTAAAACTCAACTTCACGTTCATTGTGACATCTATAAAGAAAGGCTACGTAACTATCACTCAACACTAAAACAGGCAAGGGAAGCTTTCTTTGCAGATGTCATAAACAAAAACATTAACAACGCTCGAGCTTTATTTGCAACAGTTGACAGGCTCACAAACCCTCCGATGACGTTACCACCTGAATTCCAATCTAACGCCGCTTGTAACAAGTTTTCCAGCTTCTTTTCAGAGAAAATTCAAAAAATCAGACGATTAATCGGCGCATCAACTATGAAGTCAGGACCAATGCTGTACCCAAACAAAACAAATACAGGAAAAATGACCCAATTTCAACTACTTAATTATAAAATCCTAGAAGAAATATAAGCCAATTAAGCTCCAGTTCCTGCTGTCTGGATGTCCTACCCACACATTTCTTTAAAAAAGTCCTGCCTGTTATTGCTAATGATCTGATCCAAATAGTAAACTCATCACTTACATCAGGGGTTTTCCCCCAGGCTTTGAAAACAGCAGTTATCAAACCACTGATAAAAAAGAACAATCTGGACAAATCACTACTGCAGAATTACAGGCCGACCTCTTACCTCCCATTCATCCCATTCATCAGCAAAGTTATTGAAAAAACTGTGTATAAACAATTAAATAGCTTCCTAACAATAACCAATTGCTTTGACTCCTTCCAATCTGGTTTTCGTGCTCACCACAGCACGAGACTGCTCTCGTAAAAGTATTCAATGACATCCGTATAAATATGGACTGTGAGAGAACCACAGTGCTGGTTCTGTTGGACACTGTCGACCACAACATATTATTGAATCGACTGGAGAGTCGGGTCAGACTCTCTGGTTCAGTCCTCAACTGGTTTGAATCTTACATTAAGAATAGGGATTTCTTTGTTTCAATTGGAAACTTCTCATCAAAGAGGTCAAAGGTCACATGTGGGGTACCCCAAGGTTAAATCCTAGGACCCCTCTTATTCAATATTTATTTGCTCCCACTAGCTCAGGTTATAACAAAAAATAATATTAGCTACCATAACTATGCAGATGATACACAGCTCTACATTACGACGTCACCAGGTGACTCTGAACCCATCCAATCACTGAATAAATGTTTAGAACAGATAAATGTGTGGATGTGCCAAAATTTTCTCCAGCTGAACAGAAACAAAACTGAAGTTATTATTTTTGGACCTAAAGAGGAACGATCTAGAGTCAATGCACAGCTTCAGTTATTACAACTAAAAACCAGCGATCAGGAAGAAAACCTGGGAGTAGTGATGGACTCTGACCTGAACCTTCAGAGCCACATAAAGACAGTTACAAAGTCGGCCTTCTATCACCTGAAGAACATCTCCAGGATTAGAGGACTAATGTCTCAGCCAGACCTGGAGAAACTCATCCATGCGTTTATCTTTAGTCGCATTGATTACTGCAACAGCGTCTTCACAGGCCTGTCCAACAAATCAATCAAACTGCTGCAGCTGATCCAGAACGCTGCTGCTCGCGTTCTCACTAAAACCAGGAAGATAGAGCACATAACACCAGTTTTAAAGTCCCTCCACTGGCTCCCTGTAGCTCTAAGAATAGACTTTAAAATACTGTTGTTAGTTTACAAATCACTGAACGGTTCAACCACAATATATAAAAGATCTGCTGTTGTTGTATCAACCTTCCAGACCCCTCAGGTCTTCTGGTTCTGGTCTGCTCTGCATCCCCAGAACCAGAACCAAACGAGGAGAAGCAGCTTTCAGCATCTATGCACCAAAGATTTGGAACACACTTCCAGAAAACTGTAAAACAGCTGAAACACTGAGTTCATTTAAATCACAACTAAAAACCCACCTGTTTAGAGTTGGATTTGAAACTTAATCAATTAAAAATTTAATTGACTTAATGTCTTCTTTAAAAAGTGGCGAGTGACTGAGGGTCATTGCGTGTACTGAAAACCCTGCATATTCTAGACTTTAACAGGTAAAAATAATGCACAAAATCCATGTAGGACGGTGAAGTACTAGCGCAAAATTTCGTGTAAAGTTGTACGGAGCCTGGTGCTGCAAGGTTGAGACCTTGTCCTGTTGTGGGCAGCGGGGCCCGGCTAATACCCGTGGTAAAACGGACAGCGGAGTCCGGCGAAAACAGGCGCTTAAATTCCGTGACGTGATAGGGAAAGAGATAAGGGATAAGTAAAAAATTAGCCAATAGACAGTCTAAAATCAAACAACTGGAAGTATGTCAAAGATCAGGATCTGCACCAAGTAAAACACTTAGATAAATGGATAACAAGTTACAAATTTGACGGTCCAAATTAATGTTTTGATTGTTTATTCTGTTACATGACTTTGTGTTTTTTGTGTTTTCTCTCCCGGAACGCAGCTGGAGATCGGCACCAGCAACACCTGACCCCATTAGGGACAAGGGTGAAAGAAAATGGATGGATGGATGGATGGTGTTTTTATGTTTGTTATGATGTAAAGCACTTTGAAATGCCTTGCTGCTGAAATGTGCTATACAAATAAATTTTGATTTGATTTGATTTAACAGTGAAAAATAAAAACGTAAGCCAAAGAGCAGCAGGAAGTGGCTCAAACCAAACAAAATGAAGCTTTTGGATTGGCCTAGTAAAAGTTCACAAGTTCGCACGACCTTCCGTGTCATTCATGCTAGAAATCCCTTTGAACGAGGCTGAATTAAAACAACTCTGCAAAGAAGAGATGTGGTCACGGTTCCTTTACTGTACTGCAAAAGTCTTGTTGTTAGTGCCTAATAACATAAGTGAACCTTAAACTTGTATTCTCTTTTATTCTTGACATTTATTTGACAATTTGAGACAAAAAAAAAAAGTGAAAACAGAAGAATTTTGTAAAGGCGTAAATTCTTATAGCCATATCTTTCTACATGTGTTTCTATATAAAACGCATCTAACAATATGACTCCTCTACTTGTTACAACAAAACAATAGCTAAGTGTTTACTTATACTGTCTGTATTTGCTGTTCTGTGAACACAGAGAACTGCAATTTCACTGCTGTTTGCACCTGCAGAAGTCAAGCGTTGAAATAGACTCGATGCCCACTGTGCCGTAAAAGCGAGGCGTTCGGCTGCTTGTTAAATACACGCCGTTAACTCCTCGAAACAGCGGCGCTGTATCGGGAGGCTGGCAGCACAAACCCTCCTATCTGATCCACGTCTAGCAGAGAGAGACGGGTTAATGGTCCAGAGACAGACGGGGACGTTCCGGCTGTACGTACACATTTACACAGCCGGGCTGTAGAGCTAAGCGCTGGTCTGCCTGATACATCCCCTTGAGGTATGTTTGATACATGAGTGCGCCGGGAAGCCGCCTTTAGGTCTAAACTCTGAAACTGAGCCGGCCGGGTTGATACACGGCCAACCCGAGGCTGTGAACGAAGACCGGCAGACGAGTCGTTTAGTTTTACAGTCTGATGACGGGATCAGAAATGCTCTGGTCAACGACTCCAAAGCAGGGAAGGCCTTACCTTGAACCAAGAGGCGGGTGGTGTGAAGCACCTCTCCCTGGTCGCTGTACGCTCTGCACGTGTACGCCCCTCTGTCGTCTCTGGTGATGCCGAGAATGGTCAGGCTGCCGTCGTGTGCCTTCAGGTCGGAAACAGAGGAGACGCCGTCAAGCTTCTTTTTGGTTTTCCAGGTATTTATGTGTATCGTTTGCGCTAAATCAAACAATGTGGCGTACAGTAGAGTTGTTGCAGCTGCTGTTAAGCAGAAGAGTCACTGGAGTTCTAGATCAATAAAACATCTGAGTTTCTTGGGTGCAAGCTGTTATAAAACAGTTCACCGAATTGATGAAGAAAAGCAAGGTAAGCATCAGATGGTTTCGGAAGAAAGTTGTGGAGATGTCTGAAGGAGGGTTGGGTTTAGAGCTGAAAGAAAATCCAACCCGGAGTAAACAAGACACACATTTTAATTAAGTTTTTACAGTTTTCATCTTTAAACCATAATTGAGTAAGAAGTGCAACTTCTCCCGCTTTTAGCTATTGTTTAGCGTCTTCCAACTCCATTATGTTGCTTTTTGTAACCTCAGGGTGAGTCAAGTGCAGATCATCTGGGATGTGTGATTAATAGGAGCGGAGCTGCATTTGTTTTTTGCTGTGCAGTCTAATGACCTTCTGCACCTTCCTTTCTTTGCCCCCTCAGCAGGGTAAGTTTTCTTCTCCTCTACTTAGACTACATTCAGTCAGTTAACACAATTTTTTTTTAGCATGAATCTGGAGTGAAAATGACAGGGAACCAGAGGAGCTAATCAGAGGGAAGCGGCACCAGCTGAAGAAGAGAACAGGTAGCGCAGGATGAGGCGATAGATAACAGCTGTGCAGAAATTAGGCTGACAGGCAGAGGAGAAGGTGAAAGAAAAACAGAAGGATGCAAAGAAATAACTGCAAGGGTACAGAATAAATACTAATCTAACACAACACAGGCAGGAGCACAGAGAGGCAAGAGTGATGAATAAATGAACAAACACAAAGAAATAAAACAAAATGCAGGAGCCAAGGAGATAAACTGCAAAGAAACAAACCCCAAAGTACAAACATCCTCATATCATGACGGTAACAACACAAGCCATTCATTTCTTCACAACACTGCAGACTCTAAGGTATCTAAAAGTTTCAGAAGAACAGAGATGTGAGAGGTTATTGTCAAGGAAATTTTGGAGACGTGTCCGAGATGCATTCAGGCTGCGAAAGAGCGAGAGAGAGCCAGACTTTCAGCAGATCCCAGGAGAGCCGAGCAACTTCACCTGTTTCGTGAGCCTTCGATGTCCATCTAGAATAAAATATGCTGGATTTGCTTTCTGAGTTACAAGAATCTGCATCCTCTAGCGAAGATAAGTAGAGACTCTCGTTTTAGTTGTGTTAGCTGCACTAATGCCAAAAACAGTTTAAAATAACTTCCTTAAAATATATAAAATATATATAAATAGTTTAAAAGAAAGAAAAAAAACCAAACTGTTTGACTACTTCTATTAAGACCATGGTTTGACAATTGCTTTTCTTTTTTTGTGGTGGGAATCAACATCATTACCTCTTGTTTGCCTTAAACATTTCTACCTTAAAGTGAGATTGCAACATTCTGTAAGCCTGAAAACATCACAATCTGTTCCCAAGCAATCCCTTCAATGAAGGAGCACATGAAACAGACCAAAGAGGCAAAAAAAAGAAGAAAAAGAAAGAAAACACTCATAAATTATGCAACAGGTTACGAGAGATTCTGTCCATTCAAGTCACACACAGCTGTAGTGTGTCCATTCACGCGGCACAGCGGGCCGAATCTGCGGCGCCTGCAGAATTATTCCCATTCATCCATCTCTGAAATGTTTGTCGGGCTACTGTTGGATGAACCAAAAGCAGCTTTAAACTTCTGCGAGTCTGCTGGCAAGCTGGATTGTCATTTATCTTCAGCGAGGTAGCACTTTGTGTGGCGCTGCTGCAAGCTAGCAGCACACGTGTCGCGCCGAGTGCCGGGAGCGCTGACTAGTCACTGGTTTGTTGTGAAGCATCACTCTGAGGCTTACGAAGCCATGTGCAAAGATCGGAGAGATTGAAATTGTTCTACTTTCATTAAACCAATAAAGAAAAACTAAACTAAATAGGTGAGATTAAAGCTCTACTTGTAGAGTAGAATATTACTTTAATGTTGTCATGTTCAAGTCATAATTTGGCATGAATGCATCCAGAGATAATATCCCTTTTTGCATGTGTTATTTTTGTATTGTTTTTGTATTGTTATACTGATTTGAAGCAGTTTTTATATTGTCCTTTTATAAAATCTTTATTTACAAAAATTTCTTATTCACTGTAATAAAATATATATATATTTTCAAATTCTTTAAATAATTTGAAGAAAACAAGTGAAACTACTCTAACCACTGAGAAGAGAGCTTATTTTCTGACTTAACTAAAGAAATACATTCAATCTGCACTATAGCTAACGCTCTTTAATACCACTGTCTTAGGACAATTTTCAACTTGTTCCTTCTAAAACTCGAAGGAACAAGTTGAACTCAACCACAAATTAGAGCAAAACATTTTAAAGGGGCGGTACTATGTAAAATTGACTTTTTTGACCTTTATCTTCACTTTATCATGTTGTTCCCTTCATGCATGTCTAAGAAACCCTTGAATCTCCAATGGCAACCATTCAGGGTGCCTAAACGCTTGCTCCTACAAAATGTTACCCATTTCCTCAAAATGATTGTAAACGGCTTAAAGTAATGCATTGTTGTGATGAGGTGCTGAAAGAGGAAAGAGTAGGAGCTTCTTAAAGAGACAGGGGTCCAATTTCAAGGCGTCAAATTATGAAGTAAAATTTCTTTTTAGTTATGTTTGATATATATACAACATTTTTACAATGTGTGGTATAGTAACTTGTTTGTGCTATAAAATGGTTGGAAAATACATAACACCGCCCCTTTAAATTAGAAATGCAAAATAGTCTTTTTTTTTCTTATCTGTACTTCTGTTTTATTTAAAATAACCAACACATGAATAAGTTTATGTTTTGGTTCAATTTATGTATCCAAAATACAGATTAGCATCTTACATGACTGACTTATAAAATCCCTAATCCTAAATCCTAATTTTTCAGGAATCAACTGGTTTCTATTTTGTTGGTCTAGAAAAATATTTTTGCTTAATTTCTAGCAATTGAAGACAGATCCAACAAACTTCGTTGCTTATTCTACACTGTGTGTTTCAGTCTACGTATAGAGATTAAAAATAACAGCTTTTATTTTGTCACATTTACTAACACAACGTACAGCTTTAAACCACCAGGAAGCCACTGTTATTTTCCGGTTTTCTTTGTTCTGTTTCAGCGAAGGCCTTAGAATCCCATCCTGGCAGCTGTTCACTCCTTCCCAGCCTTCAAATTCAATGTCCTCTTTTTGTCTGTGCCCATAAAAAAAGGAGGATGCAGAGAGACTTCAACCCAGACTATCACATTCCTCCTTTTCTCCAGGACGTCTCTGTGGATCTGCAGCCAGTCCAGTGAACAAATATCCCCTCATGCTCAGTCTTTTTCTCTTTTTTTCCTTTAAAACAGGAGAGAGCTTTCTCACATTTAAGGACAGACACACTGGAAAGAGGAAAACATTGGGTAAAAGCTGTGAAATTTGTACAAGATCTCCTCTTTTTTAGCTCTACATTCATTTTTTTTTTTAAATCTTTGGTTAATGTATTATTGATACGGAAAAGAAAGATTAATTATGCATCAGAATCGTTTTCTGAGGGAATGCTGTTAAGGGAGGCGGCTGGAGGGAGCAGCAAAATGAAAGAGAAGAGAACGAGGTCTTTTAACAGGCTGCCTGTGATCCTGTCACTTCGTGTACAGTGCGTCCCGTGCGAGGAAGTGGAGAGCGCCTGCGACTGGAATATAGGTGACATGCAAGAATGTGAAGAGACGCTGCAAAGAGAGGCTTTAAAAGCTGACAAAATAGTGACAATCTGTTCCGTTCAAGCAGCTGGGGGGTTTTCCCCCCTGGTTTTTTCTTCAGTGCCTCAGTACCTTCACTTATGTTGATCAGACCAATACAGTGATGTGATGTGAAGTGATGTGAAAAAGTCTCCAGTCATCCGTTATTGGTCTCTGGTAACGTTTTGAAGTGGTTCTGAAAAATGGATTTACGACCTGCAGACGTTCTGCTTCTTTTCCTTTCAGTCCAGCAAACGATTTTTTATTCATTTTATTCGTATTTTTTAATCAAATAGTCGACACTTTGTTAAATTCCAGATTTGATCACATTTTAGAGCCATGAAACCGTCTTAAAATTAGGAAAAGTTAACTAATCGAAATCTCTCTTTACGCTATTCTCCAACGCAGATATTTAGACGCACTTTTCTGACATACAAAAAAATGATCTTTGGAGCCACAACCCATCACATGAACACATTATTTCTGTAAATGGATGAAGATCTCTGAATCTATGACAAAAAAAGAAACAAAAAAAATCTAACAATGAAACAACCAAAACACTGAGTTCCTTTAAGGCTTTATTGTTGCCTCGGATTCTTAATGGCGAGTGAATTGATTTATACATTTAATGTTTATTTGTTTCGTGATGACATTTCATTAGCCTAATAGCATAATTATCTAAGTCCCATTTTACAAAATAGGACTTAGGCAGTGATGCTATTAGGCTAACGATTTGACAAAACGTAATGTTTATTGCTGTTTAATAACAGGTTACTGTGTTATGTTTTAATCATTTTAAAGCACTTAATGATTAATACTTCTAAAGTAAATAAGCTTGCTTCGGTTTGACAATGTTGTTGAAATACAGTTTCAAAGCCATATTGCATATTAAAGCAGTGTTTCTCAATTCCAGTCCTCAGGCCCCTTTTGCTCTCCATGTTTTATATGTATCATTTGGATCAGAACAGCTGATCCAAATGACCGCATGACCTCTTCTGCAGTCATCAAGTCCTGCAGAAGCTTGTTAATCACCCACAGATTCAATCCAGGTGTGTGGCTGAAGGGGAACAACTAAAACATGCAGGACAGGGGATCCGGTTGAGGAGGGGAATTGAGAAACACTGAGTTAAAGTGTCAGGAATACGACAGACCAGTTGTGTTTAGAAAAGTGAGACTTCCAGCTGCTTCCATTTACGGACACATTTTACATGACCACTTCTGTCACTTGTGAATATTTCCCTCAATTTTCTTCTTAATCATTGAATAAATGATGAAGATCTCCCTATTATGTCTTTTTGGGTATCCATGGTGTTATGATTGGCATGTAATAAAATCACAGTTTTGGTTACTTTGCTTGTATATTTTTCTCCATTCTGGATATAGAAATGAACATAATTATCACAATTATCATCATCATCCACAAGCCTGAATATAACTGCAAATGAAAAGATGAAACCATCGCGATTTAGATTTGATTTTCACCTCTTATGATTTGAGCAGTCCATAAGTTCACACCTTTTTATTTTTTTCCCCTATAGATAAACGTAAATCATGTCATGTATATATTTTTTACCACAGTGTGCTGTCATGTTCTGATCTAAAAATGGAGAAGATTAGAAAAAAAAAAAAGGTGTTTCAAGACCTTCAGAAATCCCAAAAAATCATGATCAAAACCACTTTGGTTTGAAACCTTAGAATATATAACACGATTACTGACTTCAGGAGGAAGAAAGTGAAAATGACACATTTTATTTAACATGCAGCATCATGTGGCTGTAACGCATCATCACACTTCTGAGTCATCTGTATTTTAAGTGTCTTTGAATCCCTAACAGCAACGGCATGGAGCTGATGTTTATTGATGTTGCGCTGTGTGTCTCTGAGAGACTTTTTATTTTTTTTATTTTTTTTTCACAAATCAAACCACAGTGAAGCTGTGCCAGAAATATCCTGTCAGACATCAGACAACGGGGACGGTTTTGTTTTGGGTTGGTTTTTTTTCCCCTCACAGAAATAAAAATTCAACATCACCAGACAACAAAGAGGGTTGTGAAATGTGAGGCGCGCTGCCAGTTGCTTTTCCCAATACAATGAAATTGACTCCGCGTGTGTGTGTGCATGTGTGTGTGTGTTCATTTTGGGGGGGTTTTAAGCACAGGAAATCAGGAATAAGATTATGATATAAATAATTTCTTGATTCTCCAGTAAAACAGCAGCATGATCTAATATTAGCCCGGATGAGATGTGGACCGTAACATAGTTTTGGTACAGATGGGCTCAGTGGATGACGCCATCTGTGCACAAAGCCTTCCTATATTTACGTCCACAATCACAAATCAGGGTTTTGGCTGTTCGTATACATACTTTTTTCTTCTTCTTCTTCTTTTTTTCTCACCGAGTATTTTGAGTTGGTTGCAAGCTCCTCCCCTTCTCTGAGCCAGCTGATCATTGGTTTTGGGTTTCCCTGGGCAGAGCAGCTGAGCAGAGTGCTTCCCCCTTCCTTCGCCTCCACATACTGCGGCGGGGTCGATGTGAATGAAGGTGGGGCTGCAGAGACAGAAAAGTAAGCATGAACTTAAAGTCTGCATTACATGTGTTTTAGTAAACAAACAGGTTGACTACTATCTAATGCTCTGCAAGACGCAGAGTTTAGTGCTTCACCTCTATGTGAGGACCGATCACACCAGGATTTTACTGGTTCTACGTTCCTTCAAAACCGTTGGGAGGTTCAGGGTTTTCCTCAACGAAAATGAGATCAATTTGATTTGTTAGGGAGTTTTCTCATCTCATAGCCAACTTGGTTCCATTGAGGACCAAAAATGTGTAATGTGTTGCCAGCTGCGCTGTGTCAAACGAACCAAACCCTTTAAGAAAACCAGTTCTCCTCCTTGCCTGTGGTGGCGCTGAGCCACTGAAGGATAACGACACAAGAACCTCTGAAGAAGAGACAGATCGACTTCTTTCTTCACAAAATGTAAACAAAAGTGATGAACGACCACTAGCTGTTTCTCCTGCTAGCGCCAGACTCAGGTTGGTTTGGATTGTGTCTACCCAGAATGCCCTGCGCTTTAGTTCAGTTTGATTCACATCGCCCCAAACGAATCGGACCTTTTCGGTGAGCGAACTGGAGTTTGATTAAAGCGGATTAAACAGGGCTGGTGTGAATGCACCCTTAAAGTTTTTTGATTTATTTAATCTTACCTGTGTCTAAAATTAAACGTGCCACCCACATTAGATTAAAAACAAAGAAGCATTATTATCAATGTCTTAACTTTCTTTTAGACTAAAATAATTCTGACTTTCACGAAATAAAAAGGTACTAATGATGTGTTTTACCCATATGTTTTCAGATTTATAAATACATTCAGTACCAGTGGCCTTTACTGAACAGAAAACGGCCGGGAATGGGAAATCGAACCAACGACTGTAGCCTGGCTACACATTTGAGCCATCCACTGCCTCTCATTTTACACTTTATTGTTGTATTTTATTCAACAATAAAGTGTAATGTCAAATATCTATTTCAAGCAGTGGTGAAATAAAGGCTAAATAAAATTTCACACGCATACATAACGTCACAATAAAGGAGGCATGTTTAGGAGTGAGAACATCTAAAGCGCTCAAAGCTTCGCTCTCCTGAGGAAAGGTCACTGCTCATAATACAATAATGAGAGAGAAACTAAGCAAAACTAGCATTAAAGCAGTAATATGGAACTTGCAGTATTTAAAAAATACTTGTGTTGTTTTTTTTTTTACATGTTTGCTAAAATTATCACTTGAACTCTATAAAGTAGTGGAGGAGCTTCACTTTTTCACAGATTTCTGTCATATACCAACCTGTCACAATATGGTGACGGTTTTAACAAATGTTAGGGGGGCACATTTTCATAAAAGTTACATGCTGCAGCTTTAAGGTAGAGTTAAACAACCTTTTGCTAAAGATCCACTCAGGTGTTTTTACTTTTTCAGTTGATCAGAATGAAACCTACACATTTCTCTGCAGCTCTTTTGTAACGTGTTTTTCTGTTGTTAACAGAGAGACAGCAGAGGTATGCAAAAGCAATTAGACCCCACAGTTGCTGCTCATAATGTCTAGTGATGTGACAGCCACCAGCTGCATGCCGGACAAGGATCTGAGTGTATAACAATCCCACTTACATCCTTCCTATTTAGCAAAAAAAAACAAAAAACACTTTGCATCATCGCTGTGCTTCCACCTGATGTTTCTGAGCTCCTTAAACAGCCGCCGCTGTGCTGCTAATCATTTCCTCGAGGCCACCAAACTGCAGCTCTTTCCTTTCTACATAACATTTTGATTATAAATAGTCACACCGAGTTCAGTTAAATAAAAAAATAAGAGCGCTTTGGTGAAAAATGGGTCAGCGCTTGCCGCTGGGAGTGCTGCCATGCTTCAGACTGCACACAAGCACCTGGCATGTAATAAACAAATTACCCAATTAGCACTTTAGACATCTGTCTGTCCGTACTGGCCTTTCGCTCTCTAACACCCATTACATTACGTGATAGAGTTGATTAAAGGAGATTCTCATAGAAAGTACCAGTGATGTATCGTTCACCCTTTGAAGATGATTGGTATGTAGCTGACGGAAACTGGTTTTAGGTTGTATAAATTTAGTTTTTGATTGATTCTCAAAGTGACTCTATGCTGCTGATAATTACGTCGTTTGATCGCCGCTCGACACGCTGCATGAAACAGTTAGTTTCATTTCCACTTTCCTCCAGGGAACAAGCATCAGCTGACAGGAAGTAGGTGACAAACGTGGCGTTGCTGTGACAGCAGCAGATACATCAGCCCACCTGGGAATTGTTTCACACCGTCAGCTGCAGCTCCGCATGCAGGAAGCGTCACCACGGACGGGGGGAAACATGGGAATTACACAAAATAAGAAGGAAAAAAAAGCAGCATCCTGCGCAGTAAACCCCTGCCCTACTTACAGATGCTCTGCATCAATTATCTACATTAAAGAAATGCTTGAAGAAGTTATGCTCCTTCTGTTCATCTCTGTAGACCAACCAACATGGCACAACTTGTTCAAGAACTTTAAAGCGGTTTCACATCTCTTCTATCTCCTCGTACTCTTTTTTTTTTTTTTTTTTTTTTTTTTTTTTTGTGCCCCTAAGAACTAGAAAGCATTCAAGGACAAGTTCCTGTCTCAACTAAAACTGATGCAGTTCACTGGATTCAGAATATAATTGATTTTAAAAAATCTTTTACAAAAATTCTTGATATGCTGGACACCAGGCTGCACCCAAACTGGCAGCAGTATTTAATTTTAAGACAATAAAAAAAAGCACTGCAATTCGTTTTTGTACTTATGATGTGCAGCTAAAGTTGTCTGCCTTTTTCCTCACAAGCTGCCTGAATTAAAATCAGTCTAAACATTTGCTGCGTTTGAAAACCTAGATAAAGTAGCTGAAGTTGCTACTTTAGCTAAACTAAGTAGCAAGCTATTTTACTAAATAGTTAGCTAGTCTAGCTACTTTAATTAGACAAGCTAAACTTGTAGTAGCATCTTGTTAAAGTTAAAGATGCTAGACTTTCTTTAACTAGACTAGCTAGCTGTCATATTTGGCATATGACAGAAATCTGTTTAAGCTAGCTAGTCTAGCGAAAGATGCTACCTTAGTTAGACAAGCTAAACTTGTTGTAGCTACTATAGCAAAGCTGGCTAAAGTAGCTAAACTAGCTAGAGTAGCTACTGCAGAACAGGACACTTTCTTATTCGATTATAAGCTAAACTTGTAGTCTCTGGCTAAAGTAGTTAGACAAGCTCAGGTAGCTGTTACAAAACGGGATAATTTTTTCTTAATCACTCGATTGACGAGCCAGAATAATCACTAAATTACTCGATTACTAATCAATGATCTTCAACAGCCCTTGATGAGTGTATGTAAGCTTCTGGTCAGAGCTGCACTCATTTTATTGGAGATTTATGTTTTTAATTCCATGCATTAGTAAAAGTAAATCAATGTGCAAAACAAGAAGAAAAATGAAAGAAACAATAGAGCCTTAAAGGTCAACAACAGACGAGGTTCAGTCCGAGACCCGAATGCCAGATTATTACTCACTAAGTGGCACGGTTGCGAGATTTCATTAATGATGTTTTCGAGCGACTTCACAAAGTAGCAAAAAGGAGGAAGACGCGGTGGATGAAAGAAAGAACGATGAGGCAAAGAAGTGCCGGAGGACAGAGACGGAGCGAGAGAGACTGGCCTCAGTGTCTCTTCCGGGCACAAGGCCTTGCCATCTGACACCTGCCACTGAGCGGGCATGGAGTCCCTGTCCGCTTGGCAGGAAGTCGGCGCCCACGAACAGGAACACAAAGGAGGAGTTCATGCAAATACCAACGGCCAGAGGAAACGAGTGTCCTTTAATGTCTGCTGGGCCTGGGCGAAGACGCCACCTGCTTCACCTCAAAGACTCCCATTTAGAGGACGACAACGACTCAGCTCCCCCGTTAGATGTTTGAAATACTGAACCAGCTTTCAAATTGTGACACATGAGTTCATATCAGTCCTGCTGCTGCACCTCAAAGACTTGGGAGCTTGCTGCGAATATTAACGAGGCGGTTACAGAGACGCAGTTTGCTCAAACAACCCGACATCGGCATAAACGCGCCCACAGATGCTCTCGAACCTCCCAATACGGCACAAAAGGAGCGCGCCGCAACATGACCCATTCAGCCAATTCAACCGGCAAACACAGATTTCCTATTTAAGAGGAGGGTAATTCATAGCAGGCAGCGGGGTAACGCACAGGAAAAAAACAACATTATATTCAGCCTTTATTATGGCCATTTAAACAGATCAGCATTTTCATCCTAAAGTGGCTACGCAAGCAGTCGACGCTTCTCTACACATTACTTTACACACCACGCCTTGTGATCCTTACTCAGATGTGACAAGTGGTGGGAAAAAAAAAAAAGAAAAAGAAAAAAAAAACATGCAAGAAATCGAAGAGAATATGCATGAGTTTCACGCGGCTCTCGTTAAGTTCACAGACCAAAAATATACGTGATTAACGGCACCTTGCCCCCCCCCAACCTAAGTCACTCTGACGACGTGGAGGAGTGAAGCTTTCTAGAGTCTGTGAAGTTTCAGGAGAAATCAACACTTAACTTTATCACTTGAATTCTCCAGGAACAAAAAGAAAACTGCTGCTACATAACAAAATTAGAGCAGGAGGCGATCTCATTTATGCTAACGTGCAGCAGCCTCACCTCAAACTGTCCTGTAAAACTCTTTATAAGTTAGAAGTATTTCCTGCAGGAGAATTTTATGCAACATACCAACACAAAGTACTCCAAGGTTGTCAAGGAAAATTACTTTAAATGTTTTTGTTGGAATTGGGGAGAAACTGAAGCCATATACCAATATCACAGGAGTGAAGCATGGAAAATCACACATGTGGAGGAAAAGCTAACTCTGTGTTCACACCGTATCCATGGTGACTCTTGGCGGTGGCAGCATCATGCTAAGGCAGCGCTTCTCAATTCCAGTCCTCAGGCTCCCCTGCTCTGCATGTTTTAGATGTACCTCTATTCCAGAACAGCTGATTCAAATGACTGCATGACCATCAAGTGCTACAGAAGCCTGTTAATCACCCACATATTCAAACCAGGTGTGTGGCATAAGGGAAACACCTAAAACATGTAGGGCAGGGGGGCGTGAGGACTGGAATTGAGAAACACTGTGCTAAGGTAACGCTTTTTCCAGACAGGAAGCCATCCAAGAAGCTCAAAAACATGACTTGAAATTTGCCGCTCACAGACAAGTCCAACAACAACAAACTAAGTTATATTTTTGCCACAAGCAAAAAATAGCTGGGACCAGAAATTAACAGATTAAAACAAACTCCAGACCCTCCGTCCATTTTCTAACACCCTTGTCCCTAATGGGGTCGGGAGGTGCTGGTGCCTATCTCCAGCTAACGTTCTGGGCGAGAGGCGGGGTCGCAGGGCAACATAGAGACAGACAGGACAAACAACCATCCACACACATGCCTATGGAGAATTTAGAGAGACCAATTAACCTGACAGACATGTTTTTGGACTGTGGAGGACGGCGGAGAACCCGGAGAGAACCCACGCATGCACAGGGAGAACATGCAAACTCCATGCTGAGAGGGCTGGGAATCGAACCCAGGACCTTCTTGCTGCAAGGCAACAGTGCTTCCAACTGCGCAGCCCACTAAACTCCAAGCCTGAATGACATTTTTTTTTTAATCTATTGGCAAACTTTTAAAATTTAAGTTCATAACCATCTCCATCTGATCGGACTCAGCTTGCTGGAGCTATTTTGCACAGAAAGCACAAAAAAAGTTCAGTCTAATTGTGCAAAGTTGGCAAAGATACAACTATAAGACTAGCAGAGCTAATTGAAATGAATGGAGTTTTCTGCAAAGTATTACCAAAGGGGGTTAGAACCAAATAAATGACAACATTAAGATGTTGCTGCTAAAGAAGTTACATTTTTGCACCTCTACTTTACAATTCTGCATCACGTTTTGGATCTGTGTATCTAGCTTAGAGTAAAAATAACATTTATTGCCACTGTGGGAAAGTTTCAGGAGAAGTAGCGGCAATGCATGAAGATTAACACAAGATCTTTTTTTTATAAAAGTGTAAAAAGAAAACTATGAATAAAAGGCTGTGCAGTAAGGGTGAATTTACATAAAAATACTGTGCAGATATTAAAATGATTAAAGACAGCACACTCCAATCTAAAAATAAAAGGAAAAACAAAAAGAAAAACGCGCAATTGAGTTGGACATTCAAAAAAAAAAATCTAAAAAAATTTGCATGCGTATTTAAAAAAAGCGTGTAGAGAAATAGTCTAAAACTGCATGTAGCAGACGGCTTTGCAGAGCGTAATAAGACACAAGCGCATCCCTGTCTGTGATGCTCCGCAACAACGTGAAGAAGACACCCTTCACGCTGGATCCTCAGAGCCACTGGGGCATTCCAGGGAAATGCAAAGGTGCAGATTTTTTTTTTATCCTTTTTTTCCGCCTGCTCATCAGTTTGACGGCTCTCAGACCATCACAGACGAGCATCGCTGGAACCGCCTGAAACTGGCCACAATCAATCCTTCCTCTGAGCAGCCTCTCGCGCCGTTATTAACTCTGGCGGGGGGTTTTTTGTTTTGTTTTGTTTTTTTTTTTAAGACAGAAAAGAAAGCTCTGCCAAGCATCATAAAAAAAAAAAAAAAAAGCAAAATGGTTCATATCTATATATTGGAGCAGAAACTTATGGTGAGGAAGTGAGTGAAAGGCTCCAGCCTATAGGGGCGGCCATGTTAATTGGCTCCCCTTGTAAAGATGAGTAGCAAGCACTAACGTTGATAAATATTTTATTGCAGTAAAATACTCACAGTGGATTTCATAGAAAAAATTCATTGAGTAGGGAAAAAAGGCATCTCTGAGTGTCCTAAAACCACCATATAAAGTTTGATATATTATCATCATCACCAGAGCCAGACTTATTGGTACCACTGCTTCCTTTGCACAGTCTCATTTTAGTCAATATCACTTAGTTGTCTTGATTTTACGAGGTTGGAGAGAAATCTAAAAGTCGGTCTCTGTCGATCAGTGTTTCTCAAACTCTTTCAGGCCGAGGACCATTTCACACACTCATGGACCACCTCACTTGAAATTGAGCCACAATAACGCAACATCTCCATATACACAATCAGACATGCAAGTTTAGTCTCTTATCCTTTGGTATTGACTTATCAAAGGATGATGAAAGTCACATCTTAATACAGTCGTCTGGTATGAACATGTGATATAGAAGGGGGGAAAAAAGCCTCAATGCTGTGTCCTTGCAACTGTAGATATTTTTTTTCCTCTGTGAAACTCAATCGGCTTATCCAACAACAACACATCCTAGTTTTCTCTCTTCTTCGCACGAGCAAGGCCATTCACGCAGGCCGATGACTCACCGTTGACCGTGAGGTGCACCCAGCTGCCGTTGTGGAAGGTGTCGTACTGTTGCTCCAGCATCAGGACCCTGCACTCGTACCAGCCCTGGTCCTCGGAGCGCACCGGGTCGATCTGCAAGGAGGCCTTCCCATGCAGAGAAGCTCTGCCTGCAGACAGAGTTGGAGGAAAGAGGAAAAAAACGCCGAGTTAACCTCAGCAACGCCATAAACATTTTTTTTAAGGCATGTCGTTTTCCACAGCATATTCCGCCATGAGCTTTGCTGCGTGGCAAAAAGAACATAATTATCTAAAACGTGTCCACCATTGCTGAATGTTTTTTTCTTAATGTGACTGTTTGGATGTTGTGGTTTTAGGCATGACGTAATCCCGTTTACTGTGGGACGTTTCATATCATCCTCAGCCAGGGAGATGTTTAAAAGTTGCAAATATCAAACAACTTACTGAATTTTTAAAGAATCGATTCAAAGTCTGAAACTCGCAGTACGACATCAGGCAGGTTTATGTCAATAAATCATAAACTATGTTCCAACTAAGTGAGCCATCCCATCCAGGTGTCAAAAATTCAAAGACCTAACATAACTACTGCTATAACTATTTGAAGATAACTTAACAGCCATCTGGCTCCAGAATCAGGATTTAAACATGAAGCTGTCTGCAAGACGCACCTTCATCTGAATTAGCATAAATCATTTGATGTCACACTGCAAGAAAAAAAAAAAAAAGAAAAAGTCAGTCTTGGACTTCACAGAAATCATATTTCTCACACAACTTTCCCATCCTCGACTCTTCCTACTTCAAGGCTGGGGATAAATTGGAATTCTAAAAAAAGGAGGAAATCACAAGGGATGAGAGATTTAAAGGAATGCAGGCGCATAGCAGAAACCTTCAGCTGCCGAGCGAGCCGCCGGCACCTCCGGCAGCCTCTGACAGCCCGACAGACTTCTGCTCCGTCTGACAAGTGCTCAGAAAAATGGGGGCGTTTTTTTCCCAAAAAAACTTTGATGTGTAGATGTACTGTAAGTACAGCTTCCTGTCACTTCAAAGCGAGTGTCAGGCAAACAGATCGACGTTGAGGGAGGGCTGAAATTGCTCTCGCGGCAACAAAGCGGCATTAGTCAGGTACTAAAGCTGAGCATGGCTTTCCTACTCCACGGGAAAAAAACAATTATATATGTATATTTAGCAGAAAATCAGTCCAGCAAACAGGAAGTGGGAAGAATATCTTTTTAAAAAATCTGGGTTGTTTCTGTGTGTTTTACTTCAAAGCTGTGATGTGCTGAGTGCGTGAGGCGATGGGGTGAAGCATCACGATCACCCTGACCTCCAATTTGTCAGGAAGTGAAATGGTGCTGCTGTGAACAGAGTTTAAAGGACTGTATCCGAGTCGGACCGGCCTCATGGGTACCGGGCTCTGCTCACGCCGTACAAGGTTCTGTCTCCTGGGACAGCAAAGCTCCTGGTTCAGATCGCATGGCTGGTTCGACCAAAACAGGAGAGGCCGTACAGCTACCTAATGTAGCGAGACATGACGGAGCCAGCGTTCCTGCACATCCGCATGACGTTTCGCTTTTGTTCTGTGTCCCATTTATGCCAAACCGTGGAGTTTGTGATTGTCGCATGAAAAAAAAGTGGAAAAAAGTTCAATTGGCATGAATATCTTCAGAAGAAACTGTCCTGTGTATCATTTTTTTCTAGCTTTTTTTTTTTAACAAAATGGTATAAATGGTCTGAACTTACAAAGCTTTTCCAATAATTTTGACCACTCAAAAAAAGTAGGTGACTAGTGTGTGTCGTGCTTTAACACACAGATCGGTAAGCAACTTGGGGTTAAGTGCCTTAAATCAACATGCGACAAAAGGAAGCTGAAGTCGGACCTACAACCTTCCGGTCACAAGACAACGACTCGACCCACAGCCGCCCCTACTCTGCGTATAGGTCTAATAATTTAGTGTGTGTAATCACATTATACCACTATAGTGATGTAACTGAAAGTGACCTGGTAGCAAAAAAGAAAAAGAAAAAAAAAAACACATTTTACCAGACAGTGTTGGAACAGCAGGATCTGACGATACATTTTCATGTGCACATCTGAATTATTGATTGCATCTTTGCTGGAGTGAGAAAACAAAAATAGATTTTTTTAAAAATGCAATTGTTTCCTTTTTAGCTGCAGGGCAATGTGGGAAATGATCCAGCTTAACAGCAAGATATAAATCCTATTCCGCCCCCCCCCTTTTGGCATCAATACCTGTTGCACCGAGAGCGTTTCTTTCCAAATGAATTGTGAAAAAAATAATTATAAGTACGATATTTATAGAGATTTACGTCTGGTTTGAGTAGCATCTGGGTGGAATAATTACACATGTACTCTATTCATCAACTTTTCTCGCACCGAGCGAAAACAATTCATGAGAATAGCCCAAATGAGCTCGGAGACCACACCGAGCCATTAAGAGGCCCGAACGAACGTCTCATAAAGCCGAGTCCGGCGTCGCCACAAACACGAAATCCGCAGAATGCACTTTAATCTACGTAATGAGACCGGCCATATTCAAGTTGCATCTGTTCGCCGGTAATTCCTCGATGGCCGACTCCGAGCCACATGGCGGACGCCCACTAACGGCGTCCAAGCGAGGAGGTTAGAGCGAGCAACGTGAAACGCTCCGGCAGATTCCGCGCCTTTTGAGACCGACGCAAAGTGGAGAAAGGAAAAAAAAAAAGAGAGGCAGAGAGAGAGTTCCTGATATGATGATGCATGTTCGTTCCAGTGAAGACCTGCTTCGAAAACCATAAGGAGTTTCAGTGAATTAATTACCAGTCACCTACTTTTCCCACCTTTCATGAATAAAAGGCATAAAAACCTGACTAGTTTAAGGACATACGAGAAGTGAATCTCCAAGCTGTTTTTTTTTTTTGTTGTTTTTTTTTTTTTTTTTTACAAGCCGTGTGTTTACAAGGCTTTGTAACTGATAAAAAGTTGGTAAAAGGGACTCTTCTGATCTTCTTCACAAAAGCTTTCCTTTCAACGATTCTAAAGAGGCGTTTGATGCTATCTTAAATCCCAGTTACGTTAGCATTGCTGCTTTGATAGATATTTTAAGATTAAATGCAGAGTTCAGACGGTTCTGTTTCAGTATCTTGTTGACAGTACTGCAGATCCCCAGCGCTTTACAGTTCAGTATGCACAGATTGCCTATCTGCATATTTCTTTTAGCCGTGGAGCGCATCTAAAATACTTGAAACACAATTCAGCTCTGTAAATTCAGGTTTCCCAGTCGCCTCCTTCGTCACAAGGTCAGCCATTAAATTTCCTTACTTCTAGATGTTTCACCGTCAACTGTTAGTGGCGTTATGACAAAGTGAAAGAGACTGGGAGCAACACCAACTGGGCCGCAGTGTGGTAGCCTACGTAAATGGTACCTACGTCATGGTCCTCAGCAGATGCTGAGGACCATGACGTCCAAACGTCTCCTACTGGCTGCACGACGTTTTCAAACCTCAGATTAGCTCAATGTCACATAGAGGTCAAAAAAGGGATTTAAATGCCCAAAGTGTTACATCAACAATATGCCTCCCTACCTTTAGTCCAAAAGAAATAATTTTCTTTTGGACTAAGAGATTTTTCTAAATTGAGATTTGAGAACCAGCTTGTTATTTCTAATGAACTCTTTAAGTGATACCATTTCATTTGATTGTCATAACCTCTCCTTTACTATTATTATTATTATTACCACTGCTATTATTATTATTATACATCGCTCAGCAGTCTGGCCCAAACAGGCTGCGTTTTTCTTTTGACAGAAACTCAAATTTCCTGGTTTCCACCAAACATCACACAGCAGGCAAATAGTTAGCATTTAATGTGCTCTTTTATTTAGCCTATAAAAGACCACATATTTCCTCCAGGACCTGATACACTAAAACCAAAGCAAACACTGAATTAACATTTAAGGGTTACAGCAAAGCGACAACATTCAGAGAGAAAGAAAAAAGAAAATTAAGCCAAAAGCTACAGTTTTACTGAGGCTAGCGGTGCTTCTTAAAGGTCCCAGAGTTTATTTATATTTATTTATATATCTACACATATTCACAATTTGACACTTGAGCTAATTGTGAATACTTATGAAGTCAACCAAAACTAAACAAAGGGAAGAGTTAAGGCCCTGCAGTTATTAATGACAGACATTTTGCAAAACTGAGATTTTCTGATACGTTTGCGACTCTCGAGCTTTAAAGACTGCCTCCATGCGCTTTGATGCAACCTACATTAATCTAAAAGGAACGAAAAGAGTCAACAGAACCAACAATGGTGGTCTGAAGCAGAGGGGGCGAACATCTCCAGTTCAGGCAGCAGCAGGGTGGCACAAGCAGCGCGAGGACTGGGTGACCTGTGAGCGCATTGCCCACTGAAATACCCCGCTGCTTGTAGAGAAGAGTAGAAACCGATCTGTGTGTTCACACCAGGTTCTCCAGCAAAACTAGAAAGAGAGGCTAGATTCAGTGCTGGTTTTTTGAAGAAGGGTTTCTGGAGGCGTGAATTTTCAGGAAACGTTGACAGAACCAGAAAGCTACCATACATGTAGTTCACTGCATCGACTACCGAACAGACTGTAAGGTATCATCACTGGTATTTGAAATAAGGAAGTACTAAAGTCAGTGATGCAAACACTGAGCAACACTTCATGATTTTGCTCAGAATCACAAAGTCCATGTTTTCATTTCTGTCTTAGTTTGTTTTATCTCTAATTTTAATTTTGTAAGTAGTACTATTTTGTTTGTTTTTTAAGATTTTCAGTGTTTTCCCCTTCCCTCCTGCTCTGACATCCCTAAATTACATTAATACAAAACCTCATCTTTTTAAACTGTTTTAGTGCTTGGTGTGATATTTTCCAAAGTGATTTTTTCATAAGTGCCTCACTGTTTTCTGCCTCTGCAAAACGAAGAGGCAAAAAAAAAAAAAGTCCTCTGTGAATAAAGACTGATTTGATGTTTGATAAACACAACCATGAACGTTCAAAGTTGACAACTTAGAGATTGGGAGCATTTGTATTGGACTTTTTTTTTTTTTTTTACTTTATTTTATTATATATGCGTATATATATATTACTCATCTTTTAAAATTATGAGTATTATAATTTTAAATTCTGTTTACTGATTTTTGTTAGTTCTGTGATTTTCCCCCTTCATTACTGTAGTTTATCACACCATGTCTTTTCTACGTTGATATCAAATTAAAAAAAAAAAAGTTTCTGATTTCAAACACCGTCAACACTCACCTGTTATTTTATCTACCTTTTATTTATTTCCGCAATAAAATCTTGCTTCTATCAGAAATAAGCAAGCTTAGAAATCATTCGAAAGTGAGACCAACCCTTCGTCTCCTGCAGATGGAGACGAAGGGTTGGTTTTTCAAACTACTCAACTTTTTTCTTCTTAATTTATTAGGTAGAAGGGCACACCGATGTTTAGTGAATACAATTGCTCATCTTATATTACAATTACACAAAGTTTTGTAACTGAACTCTGGTGATTTTGTCCCTGTTCGCTATAGGAAGTAAATTCTCATTTTCTACATCTCACATGGAGGTTTCCAGCCCTCTCCGCTGACTGTATGTGCTCTGTGTTGCATTGTCACTGGAGTGTGCAAGAAGCCATGTATATACCATGCAGCATTAAACTGCTGAGACTCTCTTATTTCCCCTCTGTTCACCCAGACGCAGCAGATGCCTCTCCACAGGCCCGAATGCCGTGTTCATGGAGCAAAATGCAGCTAAAAGCCCAGCAACGTTACTCTCTTTACGACATAAAGACCTCAGCGCGT
Source organism: Poeciliopsis retropinna (assembly GCA_010277075.1). Lineage (NCBI taxonomy): Eukaryota > Metazoa > Chordata > Actinopteri > Cyprinodontiformes > Poeciliidae > Poeciliopsis > Poeciliopsis retropinna. Next base: position 6,325,539 of record VMRM01000002.1, read on the forward strand.
CATTTTTTACGATATACATAAACACCATTGAGCTTAAGTACTGCTCAGGGACAAAAAAAGAACATCTATATGTGCAATCTGTGGATTATTAGTAGTCGGACATTGTTCTGTTCTCGCTTTATGATGGGGTTTGCAGCAGCAGCAGCTGCAGCAGCAGAAGAGAAAAATGGATTGCATAAACTCTGCACTGTCCCTGTAGAAATATTTAATTATGTCAAGCCTTGCTAAACAGAGATAAAACACACACACACACAAAAAAAACAAGAGTTAAAAAAACAATTTGAAGAGGTCAGAGTTCCAGGTTTAGATTTGCTTCCTGCTTTTAAAGATACAGCTGTCAGTTTAGCCCAATTTATTTTTGTCCCAGTGAGCAAAAGACATGATTTAAAACCCCGGAGCCTGTTTGCACGACTTGTTTAGCCCCGAATCCCTCTGACTAAATTTAGATCATATTTAGCCCAAGCTGCTTAGTTGCGTGGATCTTAATTTATATTCCACACAAACAACTGAAAACATGGAAGATCCACAAGCTGATAGTGTAGAAAATAGGAAAGAATGCCAGGGACCAGCAGCGGACGAGGGTCTTTTTTACATCGATTTAAGGGCTTGATTAATGGTCTGAATGTCTTTTTCAGACAGTTTTCATAAGAAAATGTTGTGGCTTTATTATTTTCAAAAAATACAATCATGAGTCAGCTCAGAGCAAAAAAAGAAAAAGAAAAAACAACTAAAGGACAAAAATAAAAAAAATAAATAAGAGAAAACCCTTGATGTAATCCTATTTAACATATCACAGAAATACCAGATGTAAAATACTGAGGCCTGGCAGCAAAAGATCAAAGTTGGATAGATTTTTTTTTTTTAGATGGACGGATGAAACTCCACATTATTCAAATTATGTGATGCGACGCAAACGTCAGTACGTATTATTCACATAAAAAATTGCCACAAAATACCAAAGAAAGATAGTTTAGGAAAAAAAAAAAAAAGACTGCCGTGACAGGAAGTGGGGCTCTGATGCGAAGGTGCGGCTGCTGTTCGGGTATCGACACGATGATAAATGCGCGTCGAAACCTCAAATATTCATAATCAATGCGCGTTGAATAGGGTGAGGATTTCCTCAGCGCTAATTTCCATAAACGTGAGATGAAGAAGCTCCATTTTATCGCGTGGCGGAACCAGAGCTGCGGTACGTCGGAGAAGTTTTTATTCTGGAACACAATAAACTTGAATGTTTTTTTGTGTTTTCATGTGAAAGAAAAAAACTCAAGGTGCCACATGACTGTAATTCTGAAGGAAAGAGAGATGAAGTTTTCAAAATTCTACAAATAGAAATATAAAAAGGGAGGTTTTCTTCCCACATATAGGACAATGCAGGTCAGGCTTGTAGATTGTGTGACTTATGATTGTCCTTGAAGCAAAAGGAAGCTATACAAATGCAAGCCACACTTTTAAGACATTTGACAAGGAAAATGAAAACATTTTTTGAAAACTATTCATCCTTTTCTTTTCACTTCACAATTACTCACTACTTTGTGCTGATTTGTCTCATAAGTCCCAATAAAATACCTGGAGGTTTGGTATTTAATTGAGGCAGACAAACTTAAGGCATGAATACTCTTACAGGGCTCTCGCTGTGTGACCAGATAAACTTTTCAAAAACCATTTCTCATTTCGTGGATATTTTTGGGCCCTTTTATTAACATGCAGCGTGAGATTCTGTTGACAACTCTGCATCTGCTGCTGAATAAACAGTCATTTGGCTTCCTCACAAAAAAAAAACAAAAAAAAAACACTTCATCCTTTTTTATTCCAAGACAAATCATATCACCACAGATTCAAGACCTAGTGGATACGAAACCCGTTTCTGCGTACTTTCAGAGGTGGATTAGGCGGCTCTGGCCACCGCCCCGTCTTACCAGTGTACTCTGGGTCCACATGAGGAGGGTAGAAGCGGAAGTTGATGAAGAAGGGGATAGGCACTCCAAACTTGAACCACTCCACCACATAAGGGGGCTGCTGGCCATCCAGGGGAGGGGACACGTCACACCCCAGGATCACGCTCTCTCCAGCGCGCGCCGTCACGAACCGGGGCTCCTCTCTCACTCCGTGGGCACCTGCATGTCAGATCAGGACGGGATTTTATTTCAAAGGCAGTTCTCAAATTATTTTTAGTCATTAAGAAAAAATTAAAAATCAACCTGGCCCTGTGGAAAAACATAAGTGGCCCCTTGTTAAATCATGAATTTACTGTGATTAACATAATTATTTTTCTTTCAGTTTCTCAGGCTGTAACCACAGCTTTTTACTGCAAGACCCGTACTAACAAAAAATCCCTTCCTTACAGCCCATCTAACAACATGAAGCAGACCCCCCCCCCACTAAACAATTCAAAAAACAAAAAATAAATCTAAAAAGAAATATTTTTGCGTGGGGTCAGTGTTACTCTAGTGTAGCGTCTGAATACGTTCAGTGCACATGGGGAAACCCTCCAACCTGGCCTTCCCTCAACCATCGTCCCGTATCGTCATCTGTCACCTGCATCTGTTGGTGAATATTTCGCGGCCGTGCCGTACAATAAACGAGCTGCCAAGAGGCTTCATTGATCCGAGCTGGCCGCTGCTCAGACGAGCTTTACTATTAGCACCACGAAAGCCTGGCGCCTCGCCACCAACGTCCTGGCAAGCGCTGCGGAGCGTTGACCTATCAGATGACTCAAAGGTCGGCGTACCTGCCTCAGCAGAACGCTCACTCTCGGAATGGATTTTTCTCCAGCCAACGCCCCCTCATCGACCGGCCGGGGCCGGCTGCATCTCCACCGTCAGAGGGAGCGTTGACTGCCGAGCCCTCCTCCTGTCCAGAGGGGGGACGGTCGCTCCGGGGGAAATCAGGAGACATGCTGACATTCCCAGCTGAATAACTTAAACGCTTTCATTAGCAGGATCGTTTGCATGAACAGGGCAGATTTTTACCTTAAAAGAAAAAAAAAAACAGGACAAGTAGGTTTTATGAGCTCAAGCATGGGCTGCTGTTACCGTCTGAAATTATGTTAAACAGCCTTTTCCTGCCGTGTTAAAACAGAAACCGCAGGGTGATCTGCAAGTATGGCCTTTCAGACTGAAATTAAAACCCAAATATTTTCATCCGGTTCCCCCGTCTGAAAAAAAATTAAAGCCTTAACTCCACCCCTGCAGGCCATATGCACCACTTAGTGATTGTGTTTACCAGTTTAATCTGCATTATCCTGTGACAGAGTTAATCCACTTTATTCATTTCGGCCAGCACACATTCTGGACAGAAACAGAGCAGATTTAATCAAATTGCACATTTTAAAGCAGAGATGTGTTCTGCCCGTCACAGGCCTCTCTGCTGGAATCTGCTTTGCTGTTTGCCCCTCTTTGCTGACGATTAAAAAAAAAAAAAAGCCGTGCGATACTAGTCAAAGCTCTTAACATGAGCAACAAGAAACACACAAAATGCCTTTGTATTATTTATTAAACTACAGATTACTCTTTAAGTAAGTAAGCTTGCTCACCTTAAACATAGAAATTGTTCATTTCAATAGAGAGACAAAGGTATATCAGCTATATTTTGTCAGAAACGTAAAAAACCCCACCATTTTCCTGTAAGTGAACACATAATAACAGCTAGGAACTTGCTATAACAACACCCTTTAGTGTGGAAGTTGTTGCAGCAGGAACAAATGTACACATATCCAGTTTCAGTCCTGGTAAAAAGTCAAACAAAGTACAAAAGCTAATTGAAGCGTCTAAAGAAAACTGAAGCTGTTAATTATAATCATGGAGTACAGCGCCAGCAAACAGGAAGCTGAACGCCAAAACAAGTGAGTATTGGTTTAACAGTAAAGAAAGAAACTGTGAGAAATACTGTATGTAAGTAGGTTTGTTAATGGTTTATGTCATTTAGTAAAAGGGTGTTAATATCATGATATTTATGGGTCAATTTTCAATGCTTTGTATGCTAATTGCTAATTGCTCACTATATTTACAAACGAGCTACTGTAATTTATTGTTTTTATTATTTATTCTCATTCCTAGCTCTCAACAGCTTATTCTAAATTTCTCTAAATTTTTTTTTATGATCTTGTTGTTTAAACTTCATAATTTTGTTTCCTAAGGCAATTTGTTGCCCTTATTGTATTTAGGGTTGTGCGACTAAAATGGCCTGAACGTACATAAGAATTTTTACATTTTTGTTTGTAAAAAAAAAAAAAAAATGTAAAAACATTTTTGATTTTCTTCATTTCACAGTGATGCACAGTTTATGTTGGCTTATTCATATAAAAGCTGACAAATGCACTAGATTTATGGTGCAACTTCAATCGAGCATGTAGACCAAGACTAATGCAATTTTTCCTCTTACTTTGATTGTACCTGGCCACCAACTCACTGGACAGATTGGTTTGAGTAAGTTAAGTCACGTGAAATGCAAACTCCAGCCCTGAGAAACAAGAGCGCATGCTGCTGAAATCCATTGTTTTCTCTGCAGGCGGTTTAGGTCGCACTAGTTCAGCAGCTTGGGTTTCCAGTTTGCTCTGCATCTGGGTCCTTGTGGCAAGGAAAGAGCACATCTCACATAAGTATGAAATATTCCCAGGCAAACTAATTCATCAACCCTTTATAAGGCAACAATAAGCAACGGATTGGTCGCCGCTTTTCATTTCCATAATGGAGAATGAAAAGTTTATGAGTTGAGATGTAAGAAATATGTTTGGGTTCAACAATGATCCATGACTAAGATTTAACAATTAAACAGCAGTAAAAATATAAAGGCATCAAGAGACTTATGAGATGGTTGCACCTTGATTCTTTTAATTTTTGGCACTCTCCCTAAGCTGACCTGAAGTTGTTGCTCTCCAAATACATGAAGGGAAGATTCTGTTGAGTAAGACATGCATAAATCAAATACCTAATAAATCCTGTAGATCCAAAAAAAAAAAATGTCCATGCATATATCTGCTGGCTTCACTGGATTTATAGCTTTGATCGTGAATTAGGGAAAGGTAACAATTCAATCAGCCAGAATTAAATCTGTGGCACCGCAAACGGCTCAGGTACAAAAGCAAAAACAAAAAATAAAATAAATAAATAAAATACAGAGGAAGTCAGACCTCACTGTCTGGCAGCAGTTAAACAGCCAGTGCTGCAACGAGTCCATCGCAGTGACTGATTGGGCTTCAGGTATGGATTGTTTACTTTATCGAGCAATTGGCTAATTATTTCCTCAATTAATTGTTTCAGCTGTAAATTGTCTGAAACAGTAGTGAAGGCCTGTCGGACAGAACAACAAGCCTGTCCAACAGCAGTGTGCCTTGTCCAGCAGAGATGGAGAAAGTTCTGTTTATGTTACTGGTTTTGCCTCTCTTGTGTTGAGGAAAGCACCTTGGCTCAACCTCAGACAAAAAGAAAAGCATGCATGTAAGGGGCTTAAAACAGCTTATTTTTATAACATTAAGCATTTGGGTAGACCTTATGTGTGACGTATTGTTTAACTATCATTGTGATTTTATCATGGATCTTTTGATGAAGAAAGAATGTGGTGATGTATAGCAGTGATCAATCTTAAGAACTGGAAGTCGCACTATAGTAAAGGACGCTATGTGTCTAATCATTAGTAACCAAGGAGAAAAATCCCCCATCATTATATAGCCTATATAGCCTAGCATGTACGAAAGCTAGCGAGCTATTTTCTAAGCTAGCTGTTTACAACTTTTGTAAATGCCTCCATCTATGACTCCCAACTAGCTGTGCTACTTCCACAGACAAATTGGTTCAACTTGAACAAGCAGAAGCCACGGCTGTACTGGCAAAAATGTGGGTCACTTTCTAAGCCAGATTTTTCCAACTTTTACAGATACCACTGTCTACAAACCCTAACTCTGTGTGCTACACAGACAAATTAGCTCAGTAAAAGCTATGACCAAACTAGAAGAAACAACTTGGGGAAAATAACTGCAATACTCTCGTCTCTGATGTCTGTCATGGCGCCTCAGCGTGATTAGGTGATGTAGCTGCAAAGGGACAATGGCATTCAGCATTGCCACGCTACCTTCCAAATATTCTCCAACTCTGTCAGATTGTGATGACATGTCTTGTTTACAGTTCTGACGCATGCTGAAAAATGCTTAGTAGTATAAAACTAAGCCCATGTATCAAAACTGAACTGATTAAAAATGTGTCCCTTCTGTATTCTTCTGACACTGAAAAGGCTAAAGATGGCCTTAAACCTCTCTTTGCTTAGACAGCACACTTCACTGCGCTTTCATTGCAGATTTTAAACTGAATAAATTTACAAAGACCTTCCACTGGAATTTTAACATGGTAGCTAAGCCTAAGAGCTAAAACTAACCTAAAACCAAGCTTCAATACCAGAAAACATATGGAAACCGAGGAAACTGAGCGAGGCAATTACAGATGAGCCCATGCTGGATTTTCTGGTCCGAGGCCCCTAAATGTCTTTTTCTCCCATCCGAACGATATTTCACAGAGTGAAACTAAAATTTAATATGTAGCTCAAGCTTGGGTATAATTCAGGGCATGAACATGAATCTCCGTTTTCTCCCTGCAACCACAGACTTTATAGGGAATACATCAAAACCAGGAATGCCGTCCGATTACGTGCAATTCCCCCTTTTTGTAGCGATGAGGGCTTGAGAGGAGCTTTGTGCCGGACAGAGCTCCTGATGCAGAGGATGTAATAGAATATAGACTGGACGGAGGCTGTAGAGAGAGTCTCAAGGACGTGCAGCCACTGGGCTGGATGGGCCACTGACAGGGCGGTAATTGAATGCCAGCCTTCATATGCTGAAGGTCACATCAGAGAATGGACTCAGCGCCGTGCATGTGTGTGAACCTGTACGCTTCGGTTTGCTTGCATGCTAATAAAAGTTGAAGGGGGAAAAAAAAAAGAGACATTGTCGCATCTTTTCATAGGTAATGACTGCAATCATTAACTGATAAAAGTCAATTTCTCACTTTAGCTTGCTTTTATCTTCCAGAGAAAACGCTCTCCGTAAAGATACACAGACTCAATCTAAAACTGATACGGGGAACGCATTCTGCTCTCCACAAATGAAATTAGAAACATTTTTGAAAGATGCACTAAATCAGATTTCATAACACTATATATCACAGTGGTAGCTATCCGCTCCCAGCATAGCCTCCCCTGATGTTGGTGTGAGGAGGAAACAGCACCGGCTTACATTCATTTATGATGTGCGTTACTGGGAAGACAACCTTATTATCTACGTCACTTCCGGTCTCCAAAAACAACTGGGTAGAGCTCGTCTTCAAAACACCGGCTTCTTTCCAAAGTCCTCAGAATCCATTTTCATATGCTGCAACTTGGTCCTGGAGGATATTGCTGGACTTGCTTCAGCTGCAGCATTTTTATTCCCTTAGGCAAAACCTTCTCTAAAGCCTTCTTAGAATTGAAGAATCTAACTATGGTGCTTGAATCCTTCAACTGTTTTTATTTTTCAAAGATCTTCATCATTCAAAGCAATTTGTTATGCTTTTTTTTGTATCTTTGTCAGGTGTTGGCTAGTTCTCACTCAGAAAAGAGATTTTATGTCAATGGACTTCCTGCCAATAGCCTTTCAGCTAAAATCTGCGTAGAACTTAAGATTTCTGAGAAAGTTGCATCAAATTGAAGACTAATCTTTTTTCTTGAAAGCATACAGCATATTAGGGAAACCCTTTCCTCTCAAGCGTGCAGTGTTTGCAACACAGAGTACATGGAACATGTCAGAAACCACAACTGTCTGCACCATTAAATATAGCAGTTAAGGCAATGCATTAACGGTAAACAACGCTCAACTATGAACACTGACCAAGGAACAGCAAGCGAGAAGTAACCAAGCACAAGGCAGGAGTTCTCACTCTCTCTCCCGTCGCATGAAGCCAGGCAGCACATGGTGCTGAAATGTCTGCCACCATGACAGGTGACAATCAAAGAGCAATGAGAATGCTCTGCGTGCTCTTCCGTTCTTGTTTTATTTAGTTGCTAATTAAATAAATATCAAGGTATATAATTAAATAAAATAATAATAGCTATTGCAGTGTACGCAGAGCATTACGAGAACAAAGAACGGCTCTCAGTGAGGCTCCAGTCCTGTCGTTCACAATGACGAGCCGTTCAGAAGAATCGGATCATCTGTGAATGTCACATCACTATGCTGCAGACTTTTGGACGCAGAGTTGTCCCACACGTCAGTGAACACCTCTGCACAATAATTCAGCGCAGTGAGTGACGAAGTTTTTTGGGGGGGGTTTTATCACAGATGCATATTTGTCTCTGTACCGCTAGCTTTGCTAACATCACGTCCACAGAGTTTACTTCTCTTTGAGCTTATTTTCTAAATGACGGTAAAAGTTAGACGTAAAGTCCCCACCGTCTGTGAAAGCAAAGCGCTGCTGAATTTACACATCTCCATTGGATTTCTAATAACTTATGTAGCAGGATACGTATTACTGACGATTAGACAGATATCTGCCGCTCAGAGAAAACCACTGCGCATGTCTTAGAGTGCCACGTGTGAGTTAAAGAAAGATCTTGTTTTTTGTTGCCTGGAAAAAAAGAACAGTTTTGTCAGCCTTGCACCATCATTCAGATCTACAGTTTGTTCTTTTCTACTTTGTTTCATTAAAATGTAAGATGTTTAATTTGTTGCCGGGACGATAAGAGAAGTATTAACTATGAAATAATATTTGGCTTTTTAAAAAAAAAAAGGTCTCTAAAAAGGTTTGGACACTACCTTATTACATTGTCTTTTCCCAACATTTGATTTTAATCTGTTTTTTTTCTGAAGCAGGTCGTTTTAAAACAGCCACACTTTGAGTCAAAGCTCAATGATTCATCACTGAACTAAATATTTCACATGAACCGAACTGGAAATCCTGTTATATCATTTTCCAGTCCAGTCTGAGAGAGTCTGTTGTGTCTACTTTAGTGCAGTAAAAATGTGTCATAGATCTGACAGTTTCCTTTACTGGCAGAGGCTCAGTCAGGGATGTGCGCTGGATTTGCTGACACCCAACTAAATGTGCAGAAAAAGAAAAAAGAAAAGAGCACAAAGAATTGAGGGATGTGTGAAATGAACTTGGCTTGGCAAAAGGCACAGAAAACATCGCTGGACACTGCGCTGCTGCGAGGCACAAAAATTCCTCGTTCCCAGCTGAATTCAGATATTTTTATTGTGCCTCAAAGCGATGTTTAGATGAGTTATAAAAGCTTCAGCTGAGGTGTTTTATAATAATTATACAAAGAGGTATATTGCTACGGCAGTGGTTATTGGTGCTTTCATGCGACTCCTCTAATTATGGTTTCTTATGAGACTATTTATTCAGCATCAATGAATCATACACAATCATGCGAGGGGAAAAGTCAACACGGCACAGGGCTTCCTCATCAGCTGCTCAGACATTCAGATAATAGCTGTCCCACATACAACAAATTAGAAATCTACTTTCATTTCTTTAGAATATCTTGAAAATGTTCAGAAAGGCCCTTTGGGGTTTGTTTTCAGTTCGTTTCTGCTTTTTAACAACGTTGCAGTCTAATCTTTGTACCTTCTACCATAACCGCATTTTTTGAAAGACAAGCCTCATGAGAAATTCATAAACAGCATTAAAAACACAGAGGCTGTTTTAAAAAACCCATAAATAAGTGCAGTCTTTTTGAATGAACCATATGTAGCACTATCAGGTCACAGAGAACAATGACACTTCAGTTACTATTCAGTGAAGAACACTCAATGTTAGCTATTTTCAATATCAGTTTAACAAAAAAATAAAGACCAGGGAAGCAGAAAGATGCAAGAAGACCATCAATATATTGAAATAAAGGTTATTTTTCATGTCAAGGCAAGACACGCGTGAACAAATCAGAGAGCAAGAAGTTTAGCCCTTACCGGGAAAGGCTAAGCGGTGTAGCGAAGATTAGCTCTGCTGCGTATTGATTTTGAGCTTTCAGCCTGTCTTTATCACAGAACATACTGGTGATGAAACTGTTGGCAACCTTTTATCAATCTCAGAGTAGGGTTACAAATTGTGTCGTCCATCAAAAAACAAACAAATACTAATAATTTTTTAAAGAATGCTCCCCCACCTGGTGCTAATTGCTAACACGGGATGCTAAAGACAGTTTCAGAAGTTTCAATCGTTTTCTCTTTGGATATAAAAGCGAGTGAAACACAGCAGAATTGTTTTTGTCACTCATTTATATGTTTTTTTTTTCCCCCTCCAAGCTTTTATTTTGACTGTAGCTTACAGAAAAGCTATAGTCAAATAGTAGCTTTTCTGTAGCTATAAGCTGCTGCAGAAACAAACTAAGCTAGCTTCATTATCTGCAAGCTAAAACAAATAGTTTATGTGTCTCAAAAAACCAAAATCTGGGAGTTCCTACCAGGACATTTCATCATAATAAAGATAAAAATTGCAACCTTATGGAGTCAGCCGCTAATCAGCTAACTAACCACACTAGCAAAGGTTTCAGGAGCCTTTAAATAGTCTCTCAGTCTGGGTCAGTAGGCTACACTATCATGAGGAAGACTGCTGACTTGACACATGTGTGGAAGACAGTCACGAACAACCTCCACTAGAGTGGGATGCAGAGTAAGCTACAGATGACTAAAGAAGTTTTTTCACAGAGTGCTGCATCTAAGCATGTACATAAAAAGTTAAGTGAAAGGAAAAATGTGTGGTAGAAAAAGGTTGCAACAGCAGTAACAGCAGCCTTGGGAAGATTGTGAAGCAAAATTTACAAGGAGTGGACTAAAGCTGGATTTTGCACACAAAGAGCCACTTCAGACAAATCCTAGACAAGGGCCACAAATGTTGCCAAAACACAAAAGGTTGTACTTTTTGGAATTTGGAAATCACGTTTTCGGAATGAGGATGAAGAGTGGAATGGCACAACATTCTTGTAGCTGTGCATTGGGAAATTTCAGAGCACTACATGCTTACTTCTGCTGACGAGCTTTACGGAGATGCCAATTTAAATTTTCCAGCAAGAGGTACCAAAAGCTGCTGTAAAATCCATGGTGGTGCTGTATTCGATTGGACAGCAAACTCGCCTGACCTGAACAACACAGAGAATCCATACGGCGTTGTGAAGAAGGTGAGACACCAGACCCAACGATACAGATGACCCGAGTACCGCTATCAAAGCAATCTGGGCTCTCATTACACCTATGCCACATTGATACAGTAATACTAGAAAAAGGAGGGACAGTCAATGATTTAGTGCAAGAAACATTTCTCTTTAAAATGTTTTGTTTTTATTTCCATTATGCAGCTGTGGAGGTTTATGTTGTAGAGCCCTGAAACAAGATGAAAACCAGAAATCAGATGGAAAAGGGCAACAACAGTAGTTGTACAGACCTCTGAATGTTTTCTTTTTTCCTTTTAACTTCTTCAGAAAAAATGTACAAAGATCTGACCAGTTGCAGATTCTGGCACAGCATCACTGCATCAACAGACAGGCAGAATTGCAGCTTTAAATCAACAACCCATTTATAAAAAAATCTACATTTAAAAAATCTCCCCAACTACTCTACATCCTGCTTCATAGATAAAGACCCTACCACTATTTAAATTTGAGGGGGATGTTGCTCTAAGCAAACAGAGCTACAAAAATGACCAAAAGAATGATTTACACACACAACAAACTACCAACTTCTACAGGTAATATGCAAAACAACAAACAAAGAATAAATCAAACAATAGTTTCATCCCACTTTAACCCTCGGCTTCACTAATGGTTGATCAGGGAAATCAGGCAACTTCCTGAGCCAGTCCTCAGGAAGTTAGCCTCAAAAATAGCCTTCAAAATAAAAGAAGCAATTACTCTCACAGAAACAAATGTTTCTGTGAGCGCCTGGAAGTGTGTGGTTCACTTTAGCGAGGGAGCTGCTCAGTGATATGCTGGGTGTTTTCTGAGACACAAAGTTTTGGGTTTTCATTACCTCTGAGCCAAAAAACTATTAAAATTATAAGAATATCACTCCATGTTTCATGAATCTGTGAGTTACACTGTTTGAAAAGAATAAAAGAAATATAAATACTGAAGTTTTTTACAGTATCCAATTTGTTTTAGATGTAAGGTATTGCATTATATTCAAATTCAAATGTGTTCAGAGGATATATGTCACTTTAAATGTGTAGAAAAATTACCAAAATGATTTATGGACACTTAGTTTATAAAATTATTTACTACTGTAACAGAACCACAGCATTTTTCCAAAATACAACGCTAGAAAAACATAAACAGCTGCAGCGCTGAAACCCAAGGAGAGCCCCCACGTTCAAAAGCTGTCCTAAAACAAGGAGCAAAAAGACGTCACAGTAAGGATGCTAACTTAAAAAAAAAATACTAAATTTAGCAAATATTTATATATTTTTTTGTCACATTACAAATGTAAACAATAAAAATCTTACATAGTGTTTGCAGGAGGAGTAATCGTTACTTTTCTGTTTCAAAAAAATTTATGGAAGTCACATTCATCACCTTTACGTGAATAGTGACATCGGATTCATAATTCTAATGCAAAAAATATTACATATAAACATATATATTGCATCCATCAAAAAAATCTACAATGTAGGACACATTACAACTTGTGTCGAGCTATATGCGCTACGACTGAAGAGGATGTTGCGTTAGTCCGTCTAACCAGAACCACATGATCTGAAAATGTGGCTTTCCCAGAATGCTGCAGGCTCTGTTTGCAAAGAGGACTCCGCCGGGACCGGACTGGCCAGAGAGAGCTGGCAGATGCCCAGCACTGAGAGTCTGCCATCCGCAGCTTGAGCACAGCCTTTCTCCTAAGCTCATTACTAAGCTTTACTCTCACGATCGTGATAAAATAAAGCATAGCGAGATAAAAATAAATAAATAAATAAGTAAATAAAAGAGCACAGAGAATTTGAGAGGGAAAGCTTGGGTTCACGTCTGAGAAACTGGTTGGAAAACATAAGATCATTTTGGAACACACTCATGATTGTATTTTGGGATGAACACAAAAAGTAAGAAAATAAATAAATTTAGTCAAATCTGTGATATTTAAAGAATTTCAAACTATTTCAGTTTGAAATAAATGTTTCTCCTATGTATTTTTTTTCAAAATGCTTACTATATTGCACCTTTACAAATGGAAATAAAGATTCAGATAATATGTTATAGATATGTCCAAGTACACCATGGTTATGAATTCAAACAATACAATTATTATTTAATGCCATAATATAGGAAAATTAAAACCTCTGCAACTGTGAGTCTGCTTTTAGTGTTTGTAAAAATAAATAAATAAAATAGCTTTTTGTTGAGTGCAAAAACAAATCAAGACAAGTCAAAGTTCAGGTGAAAAATTAAAGTCATACTCCAGCATTTAAAAACTGTCAAAACCCTTTGACGGTATCCATGGCAACTGACTTTCAAAGCTGGGAATCATTGTGTTTCAAAAATGTGAAAATGACCTTACTGCTAGTTGAATGGCTATCTTTAAATTAGAAAAAAAGCAAAAGAAGCTTTTCTAGCCTTGAAAATAGAAAACGAAGTCAACATCGGAAAACTGTCAAAGATAACTGAGAGAAAAGAAAAAAAAAGTTCATGCGAGAAAAATGTCAGGAAAAATTCCTGCTTGTGATACTACTGTATTTTCATAACAACCATACTAAACCCCCAAAACTATAAACACGTTTGAAAAATGACTCTATCCTTCTAACCCATAAAAACAGTGACAATATTAAAAATGAAATTTCCCAAGCACAGTCCAAATTCCTATTTTACATTTGAAACAGTAAAGCAGTCATCAAACAGAAGCAAACCGGTAAAAACCTACCGGCAGACATCACATCTGTATCTTCTGGATATCATTCAAAGTTACAAATCCCGGAGAACTTCAACATTAGACCATGCCTCGGTTCTTCTGGTTCTTTTCTTTTACCTCCATTTAAAAACATGGGGCTTGGTCTTCTTCAAGTCAAACAAACGTGTGAATCGCAACACAATGCAGTGCATTGTGGGTAAACGCAACCAAAATTATGTTGCGTGTACAGGAGGTGAAAGCTCTTGACAATAATTTGGCTGCTCACAAAAAAAAAAAGTCAACCCAGGTCATTTGGCACTCTAAAAACACAGTCCTTAAGAAATAAACTTAAGCTAAATTGATGTGTGCTTAAATGACTTTAAATCTCGGTGCAATGGTGAGTGAAGAACCCATCAAACGTTGGTAACTGAGCAGAAATACTTCAAATATTCCACCTGTCGATGACGTTTAATTACTTCTATACTACCGTTGGCGTCTGGCCTGCTTCACCTCGATCTGCTGCCAACTCACTGCTGCCTTTGTTGGACTAACCCTGGGTCTCTCTTAGCATATGTTTCTTCCCTGATGGGCACTTGGCACAAAACAAAGTCTTTGAATGTGCATTTACTGGAAGTGGCGGCTCATACCCGAGCGATATACATCACTGTCTGCATATCGGACATGGCTAACAGTGGAGTCCCTGAAACAGCTTGAGTCAGTGTAGGAGTTTAAACCTGCTGCAAGTTCCTTGGAAGGTGCCTTCTTTGGTCTCAGAAGAAATGCAAACATGTTTTCATAAGTAGAGTTTCAGAAAAATGGTTTACGCACAAGATTTTAGACTTTGTAAATGCAAAAACTATTATGACACAATTGCTGTCTACTTTTCTACCTTTCATTCTGCCCAATAACGGTGTGTTGATCGATATTTTGATATCGATCAGCAATACAGTACTGATATTTTTTAAGCTTGATAAATAATCAGACTTGTGACATTCAGGTGCTTTTGTGGTTTTCCTGTGAATTATTTTCAGGTCTACAACAGAATTTGGACAAAGTTTACAGGGATCCACAAGATACTTTAATAACATATCAACTTATTTTGTGTGCATTTTTCCTAAATAAAAAAAAGTATAAAAATGTTATCATTTGGGAGAAAATTGAAACAAAGTCTTTTGGAGGTTGATTTAAGAAACTCAGATACAGAAATAAAGCACAATTTCAGAAGGGAATTTGAAAGTAAAGTATCAATCTTGCCACACTAGTATCGATCTGATAACGATACCGACTTAGTATTGATATTATTGATATTTTGGATTGATAGCTCCATCTCTACTGCACAAATCTAAGCAGGTCAGGACTGTATAGAAATCAGATGAGTGAAAGAAGCATCTCGAGAATGGCTACCGGCTCAAATGGCTCCCTCAGAAAATTTTCATAGGGGTGATCAGTGTCAGGTTCAGGGTTACATAATATGTGTATGTGAATATAATCTGGATGGAGAAATCTGCAAACAAAACCATGCTGGGTGTACCTCTGCTCGTGATGCAATCAGCACAGTTGGAAATAATTTATCCCCTTTTCTGCAAACTAGCAAAACATCTCATAACAATGGCTCAAAATTCAACATTTAAGTAGCTAAAATCTAAAAAGTTGATATGTTGTCCAAATCGAGCTCTTTCTTTGCTGTAAAGTTCATATTTAAGTATTTTTTGCTTATTTTTTTGGTTATAGGGAAAGAGAGAAACGTGAGGAACTGATAGCTTGGTGCACATGCTTACATATGTTAATAAATCTAACATGTATTTTTTAGGTAAATGCTTGTTTCAATGAATTGAATGGTAAGGCAGAAAGCACGACTAAAACTCTCATGTGTTCACTGTTTTTAAGTGAAAAAATTTCATGACAGTAAATCCAACTTCTACAAATACACTACAGCGTACACTTATGCACTAATATAATCTACTCAAGCACAACGTCACGCTGTTTCAGAGCGTTTGAGCCAGATTCAGATGTTATTTTCGGGAGAAAGAACATCTATTTGTAGATCTCCTGATCCTTTGTTTATGCCTGACACAGAGCAAAGTGCACACCAAGCGAAATACCACTCCACACAAAGCAGCCAAGTTTCAACTGAGCTGAGCTGCCCTGATCTCACTTTCCTTTTTTTTTCTGTTTTTTCCTGTTATGGAGCAAACTCAGATCTGAAAATCTAACAACATGGAGAACAAAAATCTCCTGTTCACACAGTCGAAACCATTAAGTAGCCTAGAAAATGCAAATAATTCTGAAACAATATAGATGAAAAACTGGTCAAAAGAAGAAAAATAAACTCGAGGAGTTTTTGAGACTCGCTGCTAAAAGTGAGATAAACAAATTGATGTAAATATTGTTTTTTTTATAGTACGATTAACTAATTTGCTATGAACTGCACCCCTAGAACTGTTTGCAAATAAGATTTTATATTTTCAGCCTAATATTTTCCAACGCTCATGCAAGTCGTTCCTGTTTGCTTGTATCAAAATTTAAATATTTTATACAGTAAATGGCCAAACCCTTCCGAAATAATCTCCGCGTTTAGTTATTTTCTTTTACGAGCCCCAGCTGAAATTAGTGAACTTTTTAACATTTTTTTCGGCCACAAACTTCACCACAAAAACACAGAGTCTTCTAAGACTATTGTTTTCTTTTGTCTACTTTCAAGTGAAAATAACTTAGTACACTTGAAAAAGAAGCTTGTTTTATGTCAATAATTTTTGAATATTGAGGTGAAAAAAAAACAACTAGTTCCACTGGTAGATTTTTTTTTTTTCATTTATAAAGAGCTCATGTTATAAATGAAATCTGCCAGTGCAACTAGTTTTTATCAATATTCAAGATTTGTGTTGAAAACGAGCTCATATATCTTGCTAAAGAGTTACGTAAAAGTTAGTTTTGTCTTACTTCTAGCATCTTAAGGTATTTGCACAAGAAACTAGACGACAATACTTGGCAAGATGTTGTGTTTTCATGATTTATGTGAAACACCAACATCTATCACTGTGATACCTTTCAGTAAAATCCGGTGTCACCCGTTGCCTTCGGAAGCCACCTGCTTAGAAAACAACCAGGCCACAATTGAACCTCAACGTGGATCTAGATGTTCTGCGGAAAACCACAGAGATATTTTTGAGAGAACATTAGAAAATCTGAGCTTGAAACAGGCTCAGATTTAAACTCTGTCCATTGTCCACCCATCATCAGAGAGGGGATGCAGCACGAGACAATTGCAAACCAAGCAAAAAGGAAAAGAATCACAAATCACAGGACAACTATTAGCCACTGTTGCCACAAGCAACTCATTGTGGGCACAACAAGCAGGTGGTCGAATGAAACCAAAATGGAAGCTTGTGGGCATAATGACACACCATTCCCATTATGAAACCTGGTACTGGCAGCATCATTCCAGTTAACGGAAGGATGGAAATATAAGGCAACCCAGGAAGGACGCCTAGAAAAATAACATCCTCAGAAATACGCTATCTTGAATCCAAGATCTTAATCTATTTAAGAAGATCTGAATGAAGTCTGCAGTAGCTTCGTGCTAATCCAACCGAGTTTAAGCCGCTTCGCAAAGACGAGCGTTTCAAAGTGGTTCCACAGCAACGGAGGGCTGATCACAAACGGACACTACACTTTTTGGATTTATGCTAGAAATTAAAAAAATGCTCTCCCTCCTGTGACGCACCATTTCGTCACGTAGAATCCAAGTGAAACGACAAGATGTGACTGTAAGACGCTGTGATTGGTCACTTCTTTGCACCCACTTCCTTAAATGTAATCCAGGATTGACATTTTTGCCTTAAAGTGTCACCATAGATAAACTGTTATTTATTTATTTATTTATTCATTCATTCATTCATTTTTATCCTACTGCTAACTCCTCTGGCTGGCATCCCAGCATAGCAGCCAACACCTGTAAGCAAGTGCAGCTCTGCCTGGGTACGACGTGTGTGTGTGTGTGTGCGCGTGCGTGTGGGTGTGTGTGTGTGTGTGTTGGTGGGGGTCATTGGGATCGGTTACCAGGCGACAGACTGGGCACATGTCTCCCTCATCTGGGCGCCAGTGGAAAAGCAAGGTTAAGTAAGTACATGGGTCAACACGAGAGCAGATCTGAGGCAAATCTGAGCAAAATGGACACTGTGCAGTTTTTTTGGGGGGGGGTTACACCGGGCTTTGTGGAGCAATGTGAGTATTTCTCTGAAGCTCTTAGATCAGCACAGGGGCCGAGCATGCGGCGGTGCATCACGCACGCCACACTCTGACCCCCCCACCCCTCCTTCCTTCCTCTTCCTCCTCCTCCTCCTCTTCCCTCTTTCCTCCTTCCTCCTCCTGCTCTTTTATAGTGTGAAATCTTGCATTTCGGTTCCATGCATGCGGCAGTGAGCTCTATCAAATCCAAGAATGCATTTCGTCTGACACGTGATGCATTATTTAGTTTTTTCTTTTTTTTCCCCCATCTGGAGGGCTGAGACCGGTGGTCACACCCCTCTCTGGAGAACTCAAATGGGACCGCTCCGGCTATAATACAAATGCACACATTTCCCCTACAGGGGCGGCGGATTCGTTCCCCTCCAGGCTGCACAAATGCGCCACACACACAAACACACACACACACACACGCACGCACGCACGCAGGCATACGCGCAAACCAGACACATTCACACACGCCGGCCTAACCTAACAGCCGTATCAGTCAGGCGAGCTTTTGTTATGATCTATAATGATTGCGATGTGCATCTGCCGCGAGGAGCCGCGCGGCGGTACGACGAACTTTAATGCGAGGTGAACGAGACGCCGCTGCAGCACCTATTATCGGACACGCGGGCGGAATGAGTAATGATAATTTCCACACACACACACATTCACAAAATAAATAATAATAATAATAAAATTGCGGGGTGGCGGTAGGGGGGTGTCATGCACGCGCGGCTCGAAGAGAAAATATCTCGCACTTCAACTCACCTTGAGCGGCCGTTCCTCTGGTGCTGAATACACTTGCTATCAGAGTGGCCACATACCAAATCATAGTACTATTGCCGACCAGCTATTGCCACGCAAAGTGCCCCGTTCGGCCAATTTCTCATATTCGACCTTGCACCTCTCGGACTCTTCGGCGCAAAGCCCCGTTCTCATTTCACGTCTCTTTAGTCTCTCTCCCCGCGGCGCTGCTTTGCCTTCATCCCTTCTTCTTCTTCTTCTTCTTCCCTCCCCCGTCCTTCCATCCGCATCCTCTCCCGAAGAGACAGAGCACCTGCACCGCCGCGTTTGTAGTAGACACGGAGCCGTTTTTTTTTTTTTTTTCCCTTTTCTTCCCTCTCTCCTCCTCTCTTTAGTGTCTCTCTCTCTCTCTCCTTCTCTCTCTGTCTCTCTTTTACGAACGCATAGTGAAACCAAGTGTGAGAATGCAAAAAAGCCAACAGGTCCGCCTCTTCCGCCACCGGATTGGCTGCCGATTGAGGCTTTGGGGCGTGTATTGGCTGTCCCCTCCGCACCCTGCCTCGCTAGCCCCCCTCCACCTTCCTCTCTTCCTCCCTCCATCCCGCATGACGAACCCGGAGGAGCGTTCCGATTCAAGGTGAGTTGGAGCGTGCCGTAGTGTAAAAGCGGGAGCCGCAGTATCATGCGCATTGCCAGCGTGCAACATCTGTACATTCCGCTCCTTTAAGACGGGGCCCCCACGTGCGCCATAGCATCTCCACAGCATCATCAGCATGTCGACGTTTTTTTTTTTTTTTTTTTAGCTTTTGCTGGACCAGTGATGGAAGGGTGCTGATGTTGGTGCTGATGATGATGATGATGATGATGATGGTGACTCATCCGCAGCCTTCCACTATAGTGTCATGTCGCCGATAGAAAAGTGTTATATATATATATATATATATATATATATATATTATATATATAAATTTTTCGCTCCCCTCCACGTCAGGCTGCGTGTGATGGGTGTGGCGACACATGCAATATGGTTTTCCTTGTTTTCTTTTCCCTCGACGGCCCCACTGCAGACATGGTGGGGCTGATGATCAGGCTGCCTCAGATTTCTTTCTTCCTGCATGGCCAACGAGGACCCCGAGCGCCTCCGGCTGCTCACATCTCATACCGTTTAGGGGGCCGCCTGCTGCCGTAACTAAAACAAAACCATGCAGGTGATTTGTCTTTTTTTTTTTTTGCGGATGTAGGTTAAGTAGGAGTTTTGTTGTTTTGTTTTTTTTCCAGACTTTAAATATAACTTGTCTTTTTAATTTTTTTGGACTCCATACTTCTGTCTACTCCCATCTTTTTTTCATTTTGGAGATAATTTTTCCGTCTGAAATCAAAGGGAACCTAAAAATGAGCCTTCAAAAAAAAAAAAAAAATTCAGAGATTCTCATTTATTTCTCTCTTTCTCTCTTTCCATTTCTGTGATAAAGTCGCATCATAAGGAAACGTTTCCAGATGTGTGAAACTGTCAGTCGCTATAATCCATCATATGCAGCGCTTTATCCGAGATTTAGTGAACCCAGTTCACCTTTAACCACTCAGTCTTCATTATTTGCTCCCTCTGTGAATTAAACATGGAAGAGGCTGCCAGGCTTTTGTTCACATTTGTGATTTCCACATGCATCCTCAAGATAAAATATATATATGTAATATTTACAGAATATGATTCATTTTGAAGATGCACGGATGCCACATAACAAAATAGAGAATAGTATTTATTTATTTATTTTAATTTTATTTATTTTCAAAAATAAACATCCTACACACAAAACAAGAGCTGGTTCATGAAGTACGTGCACTTTTGTAAAATAAAAACAAAAAAAACAATTGAAAGCAATAATGAACACTCAAATATACCAAACCTTCATCTTATTAACTTTACAGAAAATAAAACATGAAAGAAAACAATGAAAGGTGATGTTTAGATACTGGCTATTTGTTTGCTTATTTATTTATTATGTTAATTAACATTGTGGGGGGTTTTGTGTGTTTTCTGTAACTGAATCTTTTTGTAATTTCTTTCTGTAAATACCGTTTTTGTGAAATGGGGGCAATGACAGAATACAAAACTTTGTAAGACTTTTTGAAAATTTGCAGTGGTTCGATTTTCTTTCCAAAAACAAACAAACAAACAAAAAAAATGCTGCTTTAATGTTCAGAAAGACTTGAGATAGGTGAACTTTGTGGTCACTTAGAAAATGTCAAAACATTTATTTTTAAATCAGATTAATCTTTTTTATGCATTATTGACTTCAATGGACTTTTTTGGTCTTTAAGATGCTTTAAAAACAGAGTTTTACTTACTTCTACATATTTGTTAAAACTGTCCACATGGGTTTCCCCCCCCCCACAGATAATCTGTGAAAAAAGATCAAGCTCCTCTTTTTTTTTTGCCTCCCTGTGGTCCGAAACACACCGCTCAGTCAAAAACAACCAATCAGAGTCAGGAGGAGGATCTTAGCGCTGTCAATCAAGCTGGTGTGGGAACCGCACAATGTAGTAACGATGTAGAAACAAATTACCGTTACAGGAAAACTGTTCATCCACCATCATCGGCGGCCATGCTAACTATTCTTAGCATTCACCACGGGTGTGGGGAGCTAGCTGTAGCCTAGCAGAGAGCAAAGGTGATGAGAGAGCTAAGACTCGGTTCCTTGCTCTGATTGGCTGTTTCTGACCAGGTGGTCTGATTCTGCAGATGGCAGTAGGATTACAGGGAAGAGGCGGTCAAGCTCGTTTTATATCGCCAGTTACAGTTTTAACAAACACGTAAAGAACATATTGTTTACAAATTTTACAACTTTAAGCTGCTTGAAATGCATTTAGCTCCAAAAAATAGACTTTATATAGATCAGCACTCAAAAGGTTTGTTTTTTTATCCACATTTAAATGAGCAATTTAAAGTCAAGAATGATCTGTACCAGTCCCGTTAAACCATGGAGAAATCTCTATTAACACTAATGTAATCAAACCCATCTTCTTCTATGAATCTTTCCAATTGACTTTTGACGGTTTATCATTGATAACAAGGTGAAAGACAAGAAAGAAACCTTGTCAACCCTTTAGCTGATTCTCTATCGGGGTCACGCTGTGACTTTGGCTGAGTTACTCCATAATCTTCATACTTCAGTGGAAATATGCTGGTAGTGTAGGGGTGGGAACTAAAAGGAATTGTTCAATAATGATAACCACAAAAATAAAAAAAACAGGACATTTAGAAAAAAAAATAGCGAGAAATTAGCATTATCGCCACCGTCCTTTGCTTTTATTGTTCGTTTTATTGTTGTGTCACATTCCTCAAGCAAGCTTGATGTTGCCTTGCTGTTTGGAGCATTTCCAGCTGAGAAGTTTGGGAACAGCTCCTCCAAAACAAAGCCGGCTTCAAGCAGTAATGAGCAGATAAGGGAAGGGAACCATCTGCTCCTCCTTCACAGCACGTTTGAGTGGGAGCAGGTACAGTTGTTACATCTCCACTGGACGCTCAAGGAAAGCTGACAGAGCAGCACGGAGCTGAAAAACAAGAGGCTTGTAGCGCAAATGTTACTGTTTGAGTCCCTGAGTCGCGACTTCCAGGCGACAGTAGTTTTGTGCCAGTTCATGATCTTATCTCCTGGTGGATTTTGAAACGTGTTGGCATGTCTGACAACCGAGATCACGTTACCGAGTTACCGCCTCCAAGTCCGCCTCCAGGTACTGCACCGCACCGCAAAGGCACAAAATCTTACCAAGTAGTTTTGGTTTAGCTTCTACTGCAAACATCTTAGTGGATTTAAAATAAGACAAGACTGACTCACAAGTAACTTTTCAACAAGGCATAGGAGATTATTTTAAGCAAAGAATTCCCTGATATTGATAAAAACGTACTTGTTCAATTTGGCAGATGTGGTGAGAAAAATGTCTGAACAGAAATTAAATCCTCTGCCAATGAAACAAGTGCTTTTTAAAAGCAAATGCTAAAGAATTATATGACTTAAAACAAACTGGCGTAACGTGCAGAAAAGTTGCTTGTGAGTTAGTTTTGACTTATTTCAAGCGTACTAAGGTATCTGCACGAGAAACTAGACCAAAAACACTTGGTAAGATTTTGTGTTTTCGCAGTGCGATGCCATAGGGAGGGTTTCCACCCACCAGAATTTTCATCATCATATTGTTTATGTGACGTTTCTTTCATGACTCTCCCCTTACTCCCCGTAGAATTGGATCTCGTACAATCCGGGGGGGGGGGGGGTTGAGAAGATAAAAACAGTTAAGATAATCTGTTATGTAACTCTTGGAGTATTAGTTGTAGAGCCCTGTTATGGAGGAAGCTGCGGAAAGCTCTTCCACGTCAAAATATCCTGGAAAAAAAAAAAAAAAAAAAAACATTTTGAGGGGTAAACCTTTTACTGCCTTGGGAAATAGGATATTAAGACTTTTTCTAATGCAAAGTTCACAAAGACTTCAGAGAAACATGCTGCCACAGAGGTAGCAGTGTGTCGTAGTTGGAAACACATGAAAATAACCCTGCTTTGTTATTTTCCAGCCCCCTCTCTCAGCCTCTTTAATCATCTCATGACTGCACTGATTTGTCTTGTGACTCTCAGGCCTTGCTTCTGACTTTGGGAAGCGGCGGAAACCACTGACTGGCTGGCTCCACCCTGCACCTGCTGCAGCAAATCACCGAAGTACAAATCAAGTGATTGCTTCCTATAAAAAGGAACTTTAATCTGCAGAGAGATATGTAAAGTAAGAAAGATCACTTTTATATGGCAGCTTTGAAAGATTACAAAAAAAAAAAAAATCATTAAAAAAAAAAAAGAAAAAAGAAAATGCCAAAGTGCTTCACAAAAGACCAGGCACATAAATTAAAGTATGGGATCTGGGAGGCAGAAAAACCGAAGATAAGTCAAGTCACTAGTCAAGGAAAAGCAAAGACAATCACACCATGATATATCATTTCAAAAATATTTTTTTCTACATTTAAAGCATAATGTATTTTCCAGTGACGCAGTATCATTTCATAGCACAATCAAGTAACTATGTTACCTTCAGTTGTTATAAAAATATCTCAAATATGACTGATGTGACTTCATAATTTAATATATTGAAAACGGGCCTCTGTCTCTTTAAGAAACTCCTGCTCTTTCTGAAACTCTGCCTCCAATAAGTCATCACAACGTCACTCTTCTATTAACCCTTTAATAACGTTTTAACCAGCGTTACACGGAGAAGTAAGAAGTATAATAAGCTCAGCAGATGCGCAGTTCCACCAAGGGTTGTGCTAATTGCTGCTGGCTAGTCTGAAGGAGCCGAGGGGGGAAGTGCCTGCAGCTCAACGGATTTTTCAAACATGCATGAAAGAATCAAGGCAATACTCCAGATGTGTTTTCATGAGAAAATAACATTATAAAATGATGTAAAGCTCAAAAAGTCAATTTTACAAAATATTGCCCCTTTCAAATGTCAATTTCTGTACAATTCACTAATCATAAAGCCTCTGATGGGGGAAAATATGTGTAATTAGAACACAATAACCTAATTATAGAAGTGCACACACACCTTTACCTTAGCTTTCTATTCATAAACATCTTCTCAAAAAGACATTTTACTTCTATTCATCTCTGAACCTTCTTTTGGAGCACAGGAAGGCAGGTTATTGACCACCACATTCTGTCAGAGTCAGACGATTCCAACATCTCTGACTTTATTCTGATGTCCTTGTGAATCTGTCCTCCTGCAGAGGGAGATGCCTCCGTGACAGAGACGTATGGATGTGTACAGCAAGGGCCTCCACCAAAATCAGTCAGTCCGCCTGCAGCGCGCTGTGGGCCGCCCGCAGCACACAGCCTGCGGCTCAACACATGTTCAGCTGCATGCCTGTTTATGGTGTTTTATAAGCTCTGTTCTCAACTAAAGCTTCACCCTCTGGGGAGAATTCTCTCTTCTGACCAGCAGTGGTCAGCAGTGCTTTGCACAGCAGAATGCTTGCAACTTTTTGCAGTTTGTTTTTAATCGTTTTGATGAATAATAGTCGACGAGAAAATGAGTAGCTTTCTGGTTTGTCTGCTTCCGTACTCAAAATGAAGCGTCGCTGTTAGAAACGAGGACAAAATCTGTCTTTTTTATTTACCACTTGGAAGCTGTAGGTTGCCCTGATTTGGAGTTCCTACCCCAGGCCATTCATTGCATGTCTTCCCTCTCTCCCCCTGTCCTTCTTCCCGTCAAGCTATTACTGAATAAAAGCCTCTGGTGCCATACAATCGTTAAAAAACTACTTAAAGTTGAATAAAATTGATGTGACTGTATAAATGGCAGGATGTGGGATGATAAACACTGTGCCACCGGAGCAGTTTTTACTGTTATATGCACACAATATCGAAGGAAAGCACTTTGATATTGTGTGTGCTCTTTATTTAATTTATTTTTTATGTATCAGGTAGATTATCTTTGTTTCTCTTTTTAAATGTGTTTAGATATATCTCCTGCCGTGTTGTGAAATCAACAAGGAGACTTTTGCACAAAAGCCCAATAAAATGCATAGCCTTTTGCATTTGTAAGACAAAATGTAAAAAATAAATAAATAAGTAATAAAAAAAAAAGAGAGAGAATAAGTTCACGATGAAGGCCCAACAGTGAAGCACTCTGCATTAAACATGGCTTACCCTGCAGTATTCTCCCTCTAGCCTGTCTGCAAGTATCACCTCCGCTGTTTAGTAATGATGCAATTAAGCATCTATTGATCAATTGTTCGCATGCCCTCTCATTAAGACGCAAAGTTTGTTTTGCGTTTGCAGTTTTAATTAAAACGTCAAACTGAATGTGAAATCTTTCATTGTTGCCATGGCGTCACATAGCCGCTCCGCCGTCATTAATGTTCCTTAATGTTCAGCTTAAGAAAAAAACACGCTCAGCTATTATTATCAACAGCGAAGAGCAGTTTATTCCCAAGCACGGGAGGGGAAATTAAGCAAAAGAATCCGAACTTCGAGCCCCCCTTTTTTTTTTTTTAATTATTTTTTCTGAAATCAATGAGCCTCTAAACATTCTTTTTCTCCTGCGCATTGCGTCGTCTTTTAGCTCATTTGTGAAGTCTATAAATACCACAGTGCTAAAAGAGCCGTGGAGGCAGCGCCTGCAAACTATTGACTCTTGATCTGGGTGGCGCGTAAAGACATTTAGCCTCTGCAAACATGATGAGCTTCGCTGTGCGCAGAGCTGAGTTGACAACATCTCTCATCCTGCCCGTGTGAGAGAGTTCAAGCTGTTACTGCCGCTGGGGGGACACTCCATGCTTTTTATAAGCCGAGGGAGAGGGAGAGAGCATATTTGGAGTCAGTGTTTTAGGAAGTTAATCCAATCAGGGGGGGGAGAGAAAGAAAAAGAAACCTCTGCTGTGGTTTAGATTGAAACGACTGATCAGCAGCCTGTTCCTAAATAAAGAAAAGCAGCTACTGCTGGTATTAGGCGTTAAAAGGTCGGCGTTGTGTGCCATTTTTACAGCAAAATCAAGCAACTGTGTTACGTTCAGTTGTAAAAGAAAACACTGTGTATGTCAAACAGAAGAAATCTGACTTCATAATTTGATGCTTTGAAATTGGGCCCGCGTCTCTTTAAGAAGCGCCTATTTTTTCGGATGCTCCGCCTTCAGCGCGTGATCTCAGCAATGCTTCTCATTATGCCGTTTACAATCGTTCTTAGGAGCGTTTTACTGTTTACTCATTGCTGCTGCCACTGGTCTGGAGGGGGCTGGGTGAGCTCTAAAGGAGGAGCTTTGTGTAAATGGGCAGGGCTTTGTGCGAGCAAGCGTTTAGGCACCCTCAAACGGCTGCCATGGGAAATTCAAGGATTCCTCAAATGTGTGAAATCGATCAATCAATGAAGTTCAGCTTCGTAGCGTATTTCAGTTTGAAGTGCTTCACATCATAAAAATACAATAAGAAAAAACACCATTCAGTCAACAATTGAGAAAACCAGTAGCAAGCATTACATTTTGATGAGTGTCTGGACAGGTTTGGTTTTCAGTCTTGATTCAAAGGAATTAGATGTTTTGCAGTTTTCTGGAAGTTTGTTCCAAATTTGTAGTGCACAAAAGCTGAAAGTTGATTAGGGAATCACATTATAACAAGAAATAAGGCTAAATAAAAAGTTTGGTATTAGATAACACTGACCTTTACACTAAATTTCTGACATTATTGCGAAAGCATCGACATCCCTTCAACGCCTTCACCTTTTGCATAAGTAGGCCCACTACTTATACAAAAGGTACTTATACAATTCTATTCTGTTTGGTTTTTCTTTCTTGTCCCGAATAAAAGACTGAAAAGTGTGGTGTGCATATTTTTGCACTAAAAACTTATTGTAACATTACTCTATATTTAGCTTCATCCATCTTCCCATCACCTCTGACCAACTTCTCTGTCCCCACTGAAATAAAAGTGCTGTGAAAATGCTGCCACTGCCATTTTACACAGTGGGGATGTGCAGTGTTTTTCACCAGACATACAGGTTTGCACTTAGGCCAAAAAGTCATTTGCTCTTTTTACACATTTGTCATGTCCCCTACATTGCTTGGGGCAAGCTCAAGCTCTCTTAGCTTTTTTGTTCTTCTCTCACATGAGCTTTGGGCTCAGTGACACTCCCAGGATCGAGCTCCATGTTAACTCTGGACAAGTTACAGAGCTTCCCAGTTCAAGCCATGCTCTTTGTTTTGTAAAATAATTGGAGTGAACTGTGGTTCTCTTTAAGGCTTGGGCTATTTTTTTTTCTATAATCTAACTCAAACTGCTGTGAACTTCTTCAGAAGTTCAACCCTGATGTGTCTGCGGTGCTTCTCGGTCCTCACGATGCCGTTTATTCACTAATGTTCTCCATTTAAACTCAGATTACATCACACTAGAAACAGATGTATTCTATTCACCAATTTTTGGGACTTCTGAAGACATTTAGTTGCGCTGGATATCATTTAGGGGTGGATTTTGTATGCATTGGTGGACGGATCGAACCAAATATATCAATAATATCGATACCAAGTCGCTATCGGTATTGGATCGATACTAACGTATCATTTAGTATTAGAGTCCTCTTAAGATTTTAATTTCCAACAAAAAAGATTTTGTTTTGAATTTGTTTTAAACAATATTTTTTTGTAGTCTGTTCATTTAGAAAACAATGCATGCACATTTGTTTTGTTCTTATATTGTTTCTATTTATCAAGTGTCTATGTTGTTAAAGTATTCTGTATACACCCATAAACTTTATCTAAATTTTGTCCCAGGATTTAACAAAATAACTCAAAATAAAAACTACTAAACCACTAAAAGGTCAGAAGCTTGATGATATATACTTCAATAGAAAAGTATCAGTATCGGTATCAGTGATACCGATACTGATACAGACTCTGGACTTACTTGGCATCACATCGATACCAAAATATGAAGTGTTGCGCACCTTTAGTACAAAGCTATGCGATACAGAGTTAGCAGATTGTTCAAAACACTTCAGAGCTCACGTAGACGTTGATGCTGAACGAAGTCAAAATGAAGTCTGTCGTGTCAGTTTAAAAGCTACAGCATCCTACACAGGTGGGCCGTCCACACAGGGAGAAATTCTATAACCTCCCCTGCTTTGTTTGTTCATTAGCTTCCTCCGTCTGACAGTCAGGTCTGGGAATTTGAGCCGCCTCCTTATCTGAACCGTGAGCTGCTGCTTTGAGTCCCTCTCCCGCTCTGAGGAACCCTGCAGCTTTCTAAAGCTCAAGCCAAATGTGTGTCAGCCGCAAGGAGCGACTCACAGGGCAAAAATTAAAGGCGGCACAAGTCAAGGATTCTCCACAGTTAGTTTTTTTTTTTTAACGTTTGGGTTCATGCTTCGATAGTTGGTGCTCATATCAGGGAGTCTGTGGAAGAACAATGGGGGGCAGAAAATTTTGCAAGGAGAAGACGTCTCGCTTCACGGGTGTTACTAATAATAGCTCCAAGGAGGGGGGCTGGAGGCTTTATGGGAATCTCATATGAGCTTTTTTTTTTTCGTCTTACAGACGGGCTGGTGGAGATATGAATATCCATTAAAGATACTCTTAAATATGACCTGAATACGCCCAGATAGTACATATTAAACTTTATATGTATGTTTAACCTGCATAAAAATATTTGGAGTATAACAACCTGAAAACACCTTGTTATCTAAATACTGGTTCAGAATCATATTTAAGCCAATTATAGAGAAAAGTAATGAAATGTGTCTGTCAGTTATTCTGAGGAGGAGGGTTTATGTGTGTAAATAAAAGGCTGCAAATTTTAAATGCCAAAGGAGCAGCATTGTGTGTTTTACAGCCACATAGTGCCATTTTGTAGCATAATCAAATAACTACGTTACCTTCAGTTCTTATAAAAATGCTGTATGTATCAAATATGGCTTGAAATTGCGCCACCGTCTCTTTAAGAAAGTCCTGCTTTCTCCAACATTCCGCCTTCAGGAAATCATCAGGACAGTGCTCCTCTATTATCCCTCTAACAACATTGTAATCAATGCAGCACTCAGAAGTAAGTCGTGTAATGAGCTCAGCAGATGTGCAGATCCACCAGGTGTTTGCTAATTGCTGCTTGCTAATCTGAAGGAACTGAGTGGGGGGCGGGGGCAGCAGGGGAGGTGTTGCTCTGTAATGCAGAAACTTGGAAACTGCAATTCTGAGGAGGAGCTTCATCCCCGCTTGCTGTTTTCTGTAATCGTTGAAATCATAATTTCAATGCTGCTTTTCTTGTGTTTGCTGAGGATGTTGTTGTTGCGCTTCATGGATGATCTGCAGCATTCAAAGGACAAAAAAAAAAAGCTTAAAACATAGGCTATCTGTACAGATACTGGCCTAACTTTCTCACAGTGCTGCATGTGACTCAAAATCAAATATCAAAACCCAGGAAAGAATCAGGATAATAAATTGTTCCGGCTTATACCGCCTGCATAGGTGGCATTTTTCCTTATCTACATCAATTTAAAAGAAATTTGCTCTTTTAAGTTAGGATTTTCAATAAAGGTGACAGCTAATACTCTTCAATATCCTGCGCATATTCAGCACCTTAAATCAACCAGCATCGGTCAAAGAAGGCTGTGAGAGGACACAGATGAGTGATAATTTAAAGTATTTTCTTTTTTTTTTGCATCTTCAGAAAACGTATTCAGCGTGTAAAGGATGCATTGAAAAGGCTTTATGAAAACATCTGCATAACACTTGACTCCGGTGAGCTCCTTAAATTTGTCTCTATCTGGTCAGTGTAAACTATTTCTTTGATCTTTTTTGATGAAACATTGATTTTCCCTCCCCAAAATAATCAAAACAGCTGTTTTAGGCTGCCACTCTGAGATATGTATATAAAAAAAGTAACTGATGCACTGAGGCTTGTCACAGCAAGGACATGTTGATTTAGCAAGGTTTTTTAAAGGGGAAGTTTCGTAACTTAAATAAATGTAAACATAAATTCAAATCAGGGTTTTAATTAACACATTAAATCGTTTCTGGTTTTATACTGCCCCCTACTGTATGTTGCTGGAACTTGCTTGGAGTTCAGTAAAGTTTAAAAAGAAATCAATTCTTCTGTAAAAGAGACACCCTTATCTGTGATTTAATTCATCTCCTAGTGGACTACCAAAAAAAATATATATCTTAGGTCCCTTTTAATTATTATTATTATTATTATTATTTATTTATTTATTTATTTCAGCAACATCTGTGACTCATGCGAGACCCAGTTTGGGAATGATTGGTCTGGTAGAAAAAGGACTGGTGTTGACATTAGAAAGCACACTTGCATCATCGTTTAGTGCTGTTTCCATTCAGCGCCTCTTCAGCTCTGATGCCCTGGTTGTGTTTTTTTAAATCATGCTAATTGATGCAAGAAATCCTTGGTTCGGCCTTACAGACACTAATATTTTATCGTCAAACTTTTCAAGTTATTTTTCATTTCTTTTTTTTTTTTTTTGCTATAATAAACACAGTTGATCAGCTTATATTTTTGTCCTTGGATTAAAAGTCGAACCCATCACGCGACAATTTGTGTGGCCAACAGCTCAGTCTTTGCCTCTATGTGACTTTCAAAACTTTTCTCCAGAGGAGAATTTAGTTTTCCTTGAGGACAACTGCAAATTTCCATGAGCAAATTGTAAATGAACAAATATATGTCTAAAATACAAGTCCATCTAAAACAGAATAGCTAGAAGCTAATTCATTTGGTCAACATTTCTGGGCTTGACGCAAACGAAACAGACCGTCACACTACTCCCACCATCTTTCACTGTCTGTATATGATGTTTTTTTTTGTTATTTTTTTCCTAAAATGCTGTTTGTTTATGCCAGTGAGTAGAAAATGTTTGCACTTCTAAAACTCAGAAAAATGTCCAGTTGTCAAAAACTTTCAACTTTTGAAACTCAGAAATGTCCACGTTTGTTTTTCTAGAAGATTTCTGAATTATTTTTTTTTGGCAGAAATTTACTCTTCCTTTGTTTCTCTGTCTAGAATAGCCCTGATAATCGATGGTACATTTGACCAATTTAGGTATACTTTTAAATCACATTCTAGAAAAAACAAACACAACTTATCCGTGGCGACGAATCAACCACTTGTCCTTTATGACCTTTGGCCTTTTATTCCCTCTGCATTCTGTATTTTATGGTATGGGCCAGTGTGTCTTTTTTAAGAACGTGAAAAAGGCACAAATCAATAACAGTGAATGTAAATAATCTAAAACAAAAAAAAACAACAAAAAAAAAACGGTCAGCTGTTTCAATTTTTTTTTTTTTTACATAACCACTAGAGGGTGCGGGTCACCCCTTTCCCACGACAACATGTGCTCAGAGTGCTCTGTGTGTGTGAGAGAGAAAGAGGAGGCATTGTTTGACTCCGCCCACCGCCTGTCAGACAACGCTCGGGGCACCACTCACACATACACACGCTCCACGCTCGTAGCTATGGAAACTCGTCGATGGCAACATCCACCAGTCAGTTCGGAGCCCATCCTCATACCTCTCGGAGGTGCTGAGTGTGTGCAGCTGTACGGCGGTCCCTGAATGAAACGCTGCAAGATGGCGATGGCGAGACTCGTCGCCTGCATTGTTCTGTACATCAGCCTAGGTGAGTTGTTCATCCCCCTTCCCGGTAAGCTCTCGCGAAGGCGGACTTAGCGAGGTTTGGGTCCCAGCTGTAGGACGAGAGCTGTAGGTCGGAGCTCTCCGCCCGCTAACCAGAAGGCTAGCTTGATGTGGACAGGCTGGGGAATGTCAGCAGAGCTGTGATGGTTTCTGTTTGTGTGCTGCTCTACAGCTTTTAGGGAATTTTATTGCTAAAAGCAGCCTTGAAGTGAGACTAACAATTGGGTTTTAAACGCACATAAGCAATAACAGTAAAAAAAAACATTATTAAGCCTTTTGTTAATGGTACAGCATTGAGAAAAATAGTTTCCCCCCCCCTTTTTTTTATTGTAGAAACATGGGAACATCTGTGTTTGCCTTTCTTTAGCAGATGTCTCTGAGGAAATTTCCAGAATAAGAACAAATGTTTGGTTTGAAGCAATAGGACAGCCACATGGTGGTGACCTGTGGGTATTTTGAAATCCCAGGCCTGCGAGACAGCATGCAGAAATTTGCTGCATGCATGCATCTAAAGTACTGTGAGCTAAAAAAATAAAATAAAATAAAAATAAAAAAACACCAAAGAGACTCACTGGGTTTCGTTTATTCTCTGTAGACATTTACAATTTGTAAAGTTCTTATTCCAGTGAGTTATTATTAAGTGAGAATACAGTTGGCTCAAAACAGGATGATGTGTTTTACTTGTTTTCCTCTTCACAGCTGAAGAGTTTGTGCATCTCGAATTTGGCAAATCTATTTATTTATTTATTTTTGTGAGTAGTGACTCTTAACATATTAATCCACTGAGTGTGTAACTGTTCAATAAATTTGTATTCCTGCATGTGCAACTGGACAACATGATGGACTTTGATGTGCACGTCAAATAATAATAATGAACAAAAATACCCCCCCATTTATGAAATTCATCCGAACAAAGAGCTTGCAACATTGTCAGTCTATAAATGTTGATTTAATAAAAAATAAATATGTAAGACAAAGAGACATACAATTTGATGTATAAATGGAGATTTTATTGTAATTCCTTGACACAACATCATTGCAATGGATTCAAAACCACTAATAACCCACGGCTATTTTTGTTTCTCCATCGTTGGTTATTATTCTTTGGGGGGGGGGAAGAAATTAGCAGACCAGCACGTAAACAAAATAGAAATATGCAAGGAAAAGTCTTAAAATGTGCATCTATAATCATCACGGTTTGTTTAATAAGATGGGAATACTTTTGCAGGGGCAAAAGGATGAAGGTGGGGCGCTTGTGTCCGTTTTAGCATCAGTAGAAATCTCCCGACAAAGAGTCGACTTTCTCAACTGAATATCTGCCGGAGCTCAATATTGTACACCAATGTCAACGGCCTGGAATGACCTGTGGTCGATGTTGGAGGGGGGAGCACAGTTCAGAACCAGGAGGAGAAATGATGAAAATGACGGAAATGCACGCTCTCAGACCGGAGTTGACAGTATACAACTGTCTAACCTCAAGTTTTCCAAGACTCTGAATAATGAATAAGGAGAAGACGGAGCATTGTTTAATTCATCCTTGAGGCGCAGCGGTGGCACATAAAGCTGGATTCTTTTGGTTAAATGAAGCCTAAGTGAGGCTTCTGCTCTCGTTTTGTTCTAATTTTTTAATGAAGACATGTGAATCAGTTTGCCCAACTTCAAAACAATCTGGGTTTTTTTTTTTTCTTTTAAGTCTCCTTTTAGTATAGACAGGCAGATACAGTCTATTCACAATGCATGTTTAGGTGTGACTCTGCTCCAGCACACCTCATTCAGACGGTTGCATTATGCGCGCTGCTCGGCATCAAAAACCCACTTATTCAAGTCAGGCGTGCGGTGACTGGAAAACCTCCTAAAAATTAAAATTCAGAAAACACTTTATTGATCCCAAAGGGAAATTGAATGTTGCTGTATGCACTCATGTTAATTCAAAATTAATATTTTATGGACCCATTCCATCAAATCAATACAACTGAGTAAAAACTTTTGTCATGTTTTGCATCTCGGATCATTTCACCAAATCAAAAACGTAATACGTTCATCAGTTGGTCTTTGTGTCTCCTGAGGACAGTGGAGCTGAAGGAAACTGCGGCTCCGTTTCTGGGTTTTTCCTCAGCCCGCGTCATCGTACTTGACGTCTCCGGTGATTTAAGAAGACCAAGACAAGGGCGAAGCACAGTTCATCTGCCCCTATCATACCAGTCCCTCCAGTACTAAATAACAACTCGGCTGCCTCTGTGTAATCGACTGGAAGGATTTTTAACATTTTTTTTTTTATTATTATTATTACACACTCGTCCTGTGAATCCCACTTGTCCCGGCTCCCAGCCTCGGCCTTTTCAGCATATTTGCAGCGACAGCACTGGAATGTCTGGGAATAGGCTTTTTATAGAGGCGGAGGATGAACAACTTCGGTTGCGCGGACGGGGACGGGCTCGGTCGGGTTTTCATAAGAGGATTTCAGAATTTGGCTGTCTAAAAGCGGGGTTGCCGCCGAACAGGCTATAGAGCCCATTTCGTTTGCACCTCACAATAAGCGAGGGATTAAAATAAGGCCCTGTTTTTTTTGTTGTTGTTTTTTTTTTTCCCCAGCGAGATTATTTTAACAACCCAGAAATGCCGTCATGGTCTCTTCAGCCCCGATCGTGTCACCGGGGAACAAAGCAAATCTGTTTAGATGCTTTTATTATAATCTGGCATCAATAATTAGCTGCACATTGTCCAGTTAATTGAGTGCACTCAGTTGTTCCCACGGCCTGAAAAAAACCCCCCTACAAAGTGTTAATTTTATGGAAGTGGTTCACTTCTTTATACATTGTGGCCCAATTTAACTCGCAGCCACAAAATCTAGTTATTGTGAAATCCAATTAAGAAAGACTGAGAACTGGGTCTTTTTCTGCTAAATGGACATGAGGGCAGTGACCTTTTGTTTAATGTACTTATCAAAACAGATGTTCCCTTCGAATCTGTGCACCAGATATTGTCTGTTAACTCAGAGCAACTCATTACACACATCGCAACCCGTACGACTGGGAAAGCCTTCGGGTTTTGTTTTCTTTCTCATCTGGTTAAATGTTCTCAAACAGTTTGCGATCTCTTTCATTATTTTTTTCACAATATAATCACAAACTTCACTTCCTTTCTACTACTATTTTTAAGCAGAATTTTGAAGTAAAAATAAAACATACCTATAATTTATAAAGCCCTGTCCAAATAAAAATTAAAAAATGCAAAGTTTGCTGGACGATATTTTCTTCCAGTAATTATTGCGATAAACGATAATATTGTTGTTTTTGAGACCATTTCAACTAATATATTGATAGTGGCATAATAATGTAAGTTTGCTCTCTCAAAGACAAATAAACTTTCATTTCGTAAAGAACGCTT
The DNA here is from genome assembly GCA_010277075.1 of Poeciliopsis retropinna. NCBI lineage: Eukaryota > Metazoa > Chordata > Actinopteri > Cyprinodontiformes > Poeciliidae > Poeciliopsis > Poeciliopsis retropinna. Next base: position 6,360,890 of record VMRM01000002.1, read on the forward strand.
AACACTGGAACTGGAGGATATTTCAAATATCCAAGGTAGAAAAACGACAACATCCGAAAACATTGACCAAATGTGATGAAGAAATGAGCAGTGTTTTAGATAAAAAGGTAATAAAAGGTGTAAATTTAGCCGTGTTACAATATATCATTGATAAAGAACCTCTGCAGTTAAATGATACTAACATAAGAATGCACCTTCATTAAGTCTCCAACTACATAATATTTCTATTTACTCCATAAATATCAGGGCCTCCAGGAAGTTTAATGAAAACATCACTTGAAAATTTTACACCGACTTGCCATTTTCACTTTTATCTCACCATTCACCTTATTGTTTCCTTCGTTTCTGATTGAATCACTGCAACTCAGCTGAATTTTGACCAGTACCCTTCGGCCTACTACTAATTTAACTTCCTGTTTCACAACTTCTCTTAAGAGTTGAATCGGCAAGAAGAAAGCAAACGCTAAACGGTTATGATTGTCTCTATTTTTATTTTTTTTAGATGTTCGGTAAGATTTGCTTATATCGTGCAAACAGTTCATACTAAGTTGAATGGCCACATATAGAATTCTTCTTTTGCACTTTGACAACTCCCCAGGACATGATTTTATTTGTATTACGGGTTTAATTTCAAGAAGATGAAAATATTATTTACACTTAAAGTATTAACTATTAAGATGCTGTCTTTTTGGGGGTCGGTTATGTGCAGCAACTTTTAAACTTTTTGAAAGATCATGTTTGAGCAGAAGTAACATTTACAAGAAATTTGCTAAACTTACCACAACTTTTTGAAAAAAGGTGCGGCAAAATCATTCATTTCAGGCCACGATGATCCTAAAAAACATCGCAGCATATGGGATGTTGCATTCATTGATTTTGTGGGTGAGGGCAAATTTTATACGGCAGAAGCAAGGCCAAAATGACACTTCATGGCTTGTAAAGGTGGCTGATCCCGTGCTTAATTGGACATTCTGGTAGGTTTCCATTTTGAGGTCATGGGTAGGAGCGATTTGTCTTTGCTCCTAAATTGTGCCCAGTCTTTGCTCCACAGTGTCCGCGGCTGCAGAAGGAGCCGCACAATCGCGCCTCAGAGACTGTACAAGGATATGCCGGGGACGCGTTTGTTGAACGGAGTCTCCTCGTGTTTCACAGGATGTCCAGTCACAGCTGCAGTAAAAATAGATCCTGATGTACAGAGTGGGAAAGTCAGCATCAAAAGACGGAAGCAGAGACCCGGGAGTCAAATCTCATCAGCGTCCTCGGCTGTGTTTACATGATCGGATACTTTGGCAGGACCCCGCGTTTCTTCGTTTTTCTGACTAAGCAACAGCCAGTCCCCATTACCCCCCCAGCCTCCCTTTTGTTGTACCGCGCAGCAGCATCTCAGGGTCACTCATCTGCTAACAAGGATGTGTTGAATAAATACCTCTGAATTCGCAGCGCCTCAGGCGAACAGGCACGTCTAGTTGTATTCAGGATTTGCTCGGCTGATTATTATTGTCTTATTCCTGCCCTCATTTACAATCCCAGTTGCTCTTCCCCTACCGCGAGCATGAACGCTTTCATTACTCAGCGTGGGAGCCATTATTTGCAAGTCTACCAAGCAATTACTGCATTTAGATGTGGCTTAGGCAAAAAAAAAAAAAAAAAAAGGTTGAATACAGGGTACCAGTGACTAAACACAGACATGCCGATTAACAATTTGAGGATTTTCTTAATTTATTGTCTTGTTGTACCCGCCCCTTACTCTCAAACTCAGTTCTTTACCAATTAAACTGGCTTTTTTTTTTTTGGGTGGTTTGTTTCTGGTTTGTTTTTAATAGAACTTGTGAATAATGCCACTTCCTTTCACGGTCTGACATTTATGAAATAACACGAATTGCTCTGAGCAGTTGATTCAATCAGTGAACCTAAAATTAAATTCATATCATGTGTTTTGTTTGTACCAGAGGGAAATCTAGACGGTAGATTAATTATGGTCCAAAAGCGAACACGTGCTTACTTTACTCAAGAAAATGTTTGCTGAAAATCTTTTGGAAGGCACTGATTCAATTAGCTTCCAATTTTTCTTGACTTCTGATTTTGACTCAATAATGTTTTTATTTCTGAGGGTTATAAAGCATAAAATAAGAAAAAAAGTCCTGCAGTGTTTTTTTTTTTTTTAGATGCATTTGTTGTGAATGTAACAGAAAATGAAGGAAATAAAAGACTACCACATTTATGTGTACATCTCCAACAATAATCTGAGTATATTGGAAGGAACTTGTGTGTTGAGATTGCCAAATTAAAATAAATAAATAAATAACAGCTTCTGCAGAAACCTTGGCCGCTTCAGAGAGCAAGTCAAGACAACTTCGCCCAAGTCAGCTGTCACCTGGAAGTCAATATGTCACTGAATGTGTGGAAATAACTTCAATAAATTGTTGTAATTTATTTACTACAAACTCTGGGTGAGCAACTCTAGCCTCTATATGTCTAGTTTGGTCTGAAAAATGTCTAATAAGTTCACAAGAGAGCTCACTGTAGTCCAGCATGGAGGAAGCTGCCACAGATTTCAGACGGGATCAACGTTAGCCCCGCCCACTAGCTAATACCGGCTAACGCTCTGTTGTGGACTAATGAGAGATATTTCAGACCGAACCAGACATAACAAAGCTAGAATTGCTCACCAAGAGTTTGCAGTAAATAAATTACAGCACTTTAATCATGTTATTGAAGTTGTTTCTGCACTGTACCAGTGACAGTATGGACGTCAAAATCACGGCTAGCTTGGAAGACGTTGTCTTGACATTTTGTTTGAAGCAACCCCAAACCTATCCACTGAGTCTGATTTCAATCAATCCATGATGTGCTTCAGTTGGAACATGAAATAATTGTATCTAGCTCATAAAATGAAATGAATACATTTAATTAAAGACCATATGATTAATAACAGTTTCAAAATAAACTATTTCGATATTTATTTTAGATTTTCTTTTTTAAATTATACATTTAAACAATTATTTCTTAAATTACTATTATCATTTGTCCTTCTTCACTCTTCATATTTGGGGAATACTGTTACTTTTTAAATATTTTTTTCTGTCTAGTTCTTCCACTAAGCTAAGATATCTACAGTTAAAATTATATAAATTTGTCCCAATGTATATTAAAGACATAATTTTTAGAAAAGAAGCCGGAAGTAGGAGTTCAGTACTAACAAGTGACTAGTTGTTCAAATCCAGGTTTTCTTCATGGACATTTTGTCATCCAGACATTTGTGAGATGTTGCAGATTATTACTGAAACTGACACTGAAAATTCAGTGAATGAAGTTGTTGTAATTGTTAGATATGGAGGACTGACCAATAGTTTCTTTTAAAATAATTTTTCAAAGCCACTTAATGTAAAAATTGGATAACGCCAGTTACCAGCCGATTTCCCTGTGCACCTCAGCCTATAAATAAATAAAACTGAAAGAAAGCTCTGTCACTTTGTTTTCAGCGCTGAACTGAAGTCTCCTTTTAAAACAAGACTTGCTTGAGAAGTAAGCTGTTATGTTGCTGCATTCTCCTGAATCTTTCCAAACAACCTGTAATGGAACCAAACATTCAGCTGGAGTTGAGCAGAGACATTTAAAATCCGGCTAACCGTTAAAACATTTGTATTTGCTTTGTGAAATACAAATGTCTCTGATTATTTAGTTATTTGGTTTTCACTTACCACAGTTAATCCACTTTCAAATAAGTGGATTATTATGTGTGATTGGGAATATTTCTGCTACAAGTTGATTCCAAAAGCGTTTTCCTGTGTGGTCCAAGTGTTCATTAAGTAGTAGAGCCCAACTGTTTTAGCCCGAGGCACTAGTCCTCTTAAATATATAAATAGGAAGTAATTAATGAGACGTTTTCACACTGAATCAGATCCCAAGGCTCGCATGCTCTCCTGATTTATCTGTCTAATCCGCTGGTTATTAGGCAACGTGCCTGATTAATAACGTCTCCTGATGAAAATGCTTCATTGTTTTTCTTTTTAGCTCTGAGGGTTACTCAGCATTTAGTAAGTTGTTTATTTTATTTATTTACTTATTTTGTGTTTTTGTCCCCACAGCCCACATTCCATCATCGCTTGGGGTAATCCTTCGAACCACAGACAAGATTGTTTGGGCAAATGAGTTTGAGCGTAAGTTGCAGGATAAATCTAACGTTTTTATCCAAAGTACCTTTTATTTCCCTGACCCCGTCTCTCACTCTTCCCCCTCCGCCCCTCTTTTCTCTCACGTGTTTTTGCTTTCTTTCCACAGCCATTGAACTGACCTGTTTAATAGAGTCTATCTCAACAAACAACCCCAGAATAGAGTGGAAGAAGATCAAAAATGGCGTTCCCAGTTATGTGTACTTCCAGAATAAGATTTCAGGTGAACCTCTCGGAGTGCGTGTTTCTTGGGGGAGGGAGAAACTCCGCAGTGTGTTTCAAAGCGACGCCTCGGAACTCTGCGCGAATGAATGGGCCCTTTGGAGAGCTCTGTGTTTGAAGCGTGAAGTCGCACTGTGTGTTTGAATGAGGAACTGTAAAGTGTTTTCTTCTCTCTTCTGAAAAGGGGACCTGGAGAACAGAGCCCAGCTCAGAGAGCCTGCCAACATTCTGATCTTCAACACCTCTCGGGCCGACACCGCCGAGTATCGCTGCGAAGTGGCCGCCATCGAAGATCAGCGGGACTTTGATGAGATTCTTATTAGTCTCGCAGTTCGAGGTATGGGGAGAAAAAGTGGTTCTGACTGACTCCTCTGTGACTGAGATGCACTATGTTATACATATTTTAATTACAAAGTACCGCAGAGTTATGCTGAGGAATCAATTCCTCTTGTTTCAAGTAAGCACTTCCACATCTGACTAGAAGATCAATGTCCCTTTGTCCTTAAAATATGATGTGCACTCATGTGAAATTTCTAGACAGCCATCTACTGCCTTGAGAGATGCTTGCAGGATGAGCTAATGGACTACTGGGACAGAGTTCTGAAATAGTTTCTTTTAGGGCTGTGTAATTTTACAATATTTATCAATATTTTTTTCCTCAGAAGGTATCGATTTTTCATCGACAAGTATCAATACATTAAATCCTACTTTGAGTTTTATGTCAAATCCACATGAATTCAATGACAGCTATCACACATGACATTTTTTATCCAATGGTACATGTACATTAAATATGACATGTAATGAAACAACAAGTTACAATAAATGAAATAATCAAGTGAAATAGATAACTTACATTACGTAATATAAGTTAATAAGACAAAAAAGGTTCCTTTTCTGCATGTCCAAATACACAAAGCCACACAATTGATATTTGAATAAAGCAAACGTATAACAAATGTATAACAAAAACAACATTCATTATACCAGTGTTATACAATTCAATTAATTTAATCCAAGTCACAAAATGTCACCAAAATCAGTCTGTCCCCCTAAAATCTTTCAGAAAATCTTAAAAATGTATTGAATTGTATCAAATCGTATTGTTTGCTGAATATTGTGATATACATGGCATCATGAGCAGAATATCACATATTGTATTTTATCATGAGATTAGTGTATCGCTACAGCCCTACTTTTTTTAGCGTGTTTTTTTCTTTGTCCGACATGATCATCAGATGAAAATTACAACATATCCACCTTAATTTACACAGAAATAAACAAATACTAAGTGCAGCTTATGGAGTTAATTTCGGCTATTTTTGAATTTGTAATGTTACAAAAGTAAATACTAACAATGTGGAACGCACTGACTGCCATGTTAAGGCTCTCTGAGCAGTTTTATCATTGTCACTGTGAAACTTTGCATTCCTTAACAGTAGCACTGTTTGACCCGGCACCACAGGCTGACAATTTCAACCTTATATTTAGACATAAGCCCTTGAGTACACTCCGACATGCACAGAGACAACTAAAAGAAGGAGCGTCAGCAGTCTTTGCTGTTTGTGGCATACACAAAGCAAAGCCTGCGTACACATGTGTAGCCTTATCAGCTTCCCGGTTAAATTAACACACCTAATCATTATTTTGTTGATATATATCTGTCCTGTTAGAGTTTGAATTTTCTACATGAAACCCCAATGAGAATGTAAAAAAATCTAGAAATCGGCAAGTGACTTGAATTCATCGACTTTTAGCTTAAAAGGTTCTGACCAGTGACATCCTGTCTCAGAAGTCAATCACCCTAAGTGCTACCAAGTGGCTGTGACAGCAACATTTTTCACTTCAGACACTGAGGAAGGAAGGCTCAAGCCAGTTTACAGTATACGTCACAGTGTCCATACATCCATAAAAAGTGTTAAACACTCTTAGATTATGGTATTTAAAATTGAGGTCTTAAAGTTTCTTAAATTAATTTTAAATTAGGTATGTTGGTCTTAAATATGCTAATCAGTGGTCTTAAATTTTGTCACGGCAGGACTATTTAATTTTATATTTCCTACACTGTGATTTTTGTGTTGCACAAAAGTTTGAGCCAAGCGCAGACATCTTCATTTCATTCTGTGACTCAAAGCGGTTGAGGCTAACAGTGACTAGCTGCTAATATACCCTTGATAGCTTTTCTGCATCTATCATGCAGTGTGAGAAGCGCAAAACTGCTGCCAAGAGTCACAAACCGGAATGTCACATTTATATCTGATGCTAAAGCGCCACAAAAAACAGTCACCACTGCTACTGGAAGCACTGATCTAACATCGACACAAACTCCAGAGTCGGAGGGTTGATGGTGAAGCACCAGTCTGAAGAATTTTACTTCAACAAAGTTGCTTTTCCGGAAAGACATACAGCTGATATTGAGAAGGGTCATGGAATCAAAATGAAAATAGATAGACACAGTTTCACCTATGATTACAAATGGGGAACAAAAGATTTAAAGGAACTGTAATTCATCTCTTCAACTAATATTAGAACATGACGATATCTATACCTAATCTCACCAGGAATACCATTACTATACACACATGAATATAGATATGCAATTTTCTTTTTTACATTTCTGTCATGATAAGTCTTCAATTTCATTAATAATTGCCTTTAAAAGTCATAACTGTAATTAATAATGGTCTTAAAAAGTCTTCAATTTATTAATTATGGTCTTAAAAGTCTTACATTTAATCAATAATGATCCTGAAAGTCTTAAATTTAATTGATAATTGTATTAGAAAGTCTTGAATTTCAGTTGGTGAAACCTATGAAACCCTGAATGAAGTCGACATAAGAAGCTATTTAAGAGGAAACTGTATTTTCTAGAGCACGTTGAGACGTAGCTGCGGTTCATTCAGGCTGCAAGAAGGTGAGAGAGAGTGAGACTTTCACCATATAACAGGAAGGTTAAACATATTCCAGGAAAGTTGCTGTGTTTTATCCTTTCGAGTGCCATCTTGCATGAAGTTATGCTAGATTTTCAAATGTTAGCAGCCTTTTGAAGATCTCTAAATTAGTTAATGAATTGTCATTTTTGTAACAATTCAACATGCTGATAGAATAAAATTTTGCAGCATCTATTCTTTCACACATTGCCTCTGCTTAGTGCTTTAGAAAAATATTTTAGAAATGGTTTGATACCTTCTTATTTTAAAGCAAATAGAAGTTGGAATCAGAGAGCTTTACTTAAATTTAGAGAGCTTTACAAAAAACCTCAGCTTGGAGATCTGCCAAAAAAAAAGCCCTCTTAGCTGTGCATCTCTGGTGAAATCACTTTTCTTCTGTTATCAGATTACAGGCTTCAGTTGTCACATGACACATTTATTTGCACCATGTGATGAGGTTAAAAAGCTAAAGATAATAGAAAAGTCCAAAGCCGTTGTACTGAGGGGAATTTATTTACTTATTTATTTATTTTTGCTTGTGTGCAGTGAAACCCGTTGTGCCGCGGTGCAGCGTGCCGGAGTCTGTCACCGTGGGAACATCAACGGAGCTGCGATGTTTGGAGAACGAGGGCTTCCCAGCCTCTCAGTACCGCTGGTTCCACAACAGCGAGGAGCTTCCTCAAGATCCAAAAACCAGCCAGAGATTCGTCAACTTCTCCTACATTATCAACCCGGACACTGGAAGCTTGGTAAAAAGACACAAAGGGATTGTAAAAATCCTCTATTTCCTAATTAATTTAATGTAGACAGTAAAAATAAATAAAAACCTCACTATTTGTAGAATTATTCTAGTTCCATAGTAACTGAAACAAGTTTCTTTTTTAAATCTAAGTCAGTGGAAATCTTTAGTCTTAAACGTAGTTTGTTACAGCTTATGTAACATAAACAGCTTAATCTGAATAAAACCTTAACCATTGAATGACTAATTGCATGATTAATCTCTCTGTGCAAAGATATCCCCTGAGAAAGCTTAAAGGAGGAGAATTGTGCATTCAATCTGACATGTTTCTAATTTACTAAAAAAAAAAAAAAAAAAAAAAAATTAAATAAACCCATCTATAAACAAATTGTGCTGCCAATTTGACATAATTAAATTTAGGAGAAAAGCTAACTGTATATTTATTAAGTGCAGTTGGTAACACTTTATTTGACAGGTGGTGAATAAGACTGTCATGACATAAACATGTCATAAACACTGTTGTCATACGCAGATTGTAATGTAATGCAGAGGACCCCATATCACACGTAAACACAAATACAGAGTTTCCTGGAATGTCTACTTTGGTCAGTAGTAGTTGTTACTGTTATTAAATTGAGTTTTTGTGTGGATGAACAGCCAAAACGCACAAAAAAACTTCAAAAAGAAATACCATCACTGATCAATTATTAACCTGACTCCCACAGAGTTTGCTTTGGGGAAACTTTTAGTGCTATTTTTGCCGTGGCCTCGTGTCTGCTGTTGTGCTGCTGGCAGAAGATCATATTTAGAAAACTACCTTTTTCGCATTATTGCTTTTTGCTTTGTGAATGAGATACTGAGAAGGTTTTCAAAATGATCTCCGCAGAAATTTCGACGTGTGAGGAAAGAGGACGCAGGCGAGTACTACTGCCAGGCGAAGAATGACGCTGGAAATGCTCAGTGTTCTCCAAAAGTAATGGATGTCTGTGAGTGATTCTCATCAGTTCAGTTTATTCACTGAGTACCGGTTCACAACACATCATCTTAAGGCACTTTGCAAATAAAAAAACGTCAATTCAGTCCAACTGCACAAACATTCAAATTGGTCCCAGCTATGAAGCAATCCAGTAATTGGTTTTAAAAGTGTTTTATCTGAGGAAACCCAGAGAATTAGGGAGTATTTCTGCATGTAGCTGTGCGGCCTTGTAAAATCTTAGCTATGGTTTATTCAATTCCCGGTGAGAAGTCGACATTTTGGAGTTTCCCATTTTAGTCGCTATCTGATTTTGCTCCGTGTCTCGTTACAGGTGACGTTGACGTCCTTGGAATTTTCCTCCAGTCTTGCGGCGGACTGATGGCAGTTGTCACTTTGATTTTTGTGATTTATTTAATGAAACGTTTGTGCTGTTACAAAAGTGTTTACAATGGAAACAAGTGAGTACACCGTGCAGCTCTGAGGATGTAGTAAAATCCACCAAAGGTGTCGCGTTTTCATTTTGTTCCCTGTTTTTTCTGTCATAGTTACAATACTCCTGCACAGACTCCTGCTATTGACTATGCTGATGCAGATGAGGTAGACAAAGTTCAGAAATGACAAACCGCATTAAATTGGCTTACAGTAATATAAATACAATGAACGTTAGGGTGTGATTTACTGATGTTTTTCTCCTTTCTCTGTTCTTCACAGGGTCATTTTCGGCACAAGTCTTCATTCATCATTTGACAACAATCACAGGGAGAAGCAGAAATAAACACTTTTAAGGTTACCTAGCAACAATGATGCGCAAGCTAACAAAGTTTAAGATGTAACATGGCACATTTACTCTCGGATGCACATTAACTCAACTGACTTGCCAAAGTATTCATTCAATTTGTGGCACCAAATATTTTTACACCTCAGATTTTGTTGTTTTTCCTGTTATGTTTTTTTTTTTTTTTTTAATTATTATCATTGTTGTTGTTAAACCACTCGTTTCATGTTCAAGTTCATTTTCCAACATTTTTGTATTGTACAATGAAAGCATTTCAAAGCTGTGAAATTTGATATTTGGCCCTCAGTGTTATCACAGGTTACTGTAAGCTACATCCCCCCTCCATTTTTTTCAAATAATCCTTTTTTTTATATGATGTTTCAAGTTTTTTACTGAGCAAGCTTGTTTATGAAAACTCTTTTACATTAGATCAAAAGCTGTCCTTAATTGTTTCACCTACAAAAAAACTTACGAACGAACGTTGTATATACTGTAGATACGCAGGCTTAAAGTAGCGGACTGCTAATGGCTGATCCAGATTTAACTTATAAGGCACACTGTATCAGCCCTTTTTTTTTTTCAGAAAAAAAAAAACATGTTCACAAATGTTAACAAGTACAGAAATAAACGATACCTTTGAAAACTGTATGCCACACTATGCTGCAAAGTCTATATGTACCATTAAGGTGTTAAAGTTGGGATTTTTGGAGTGCCGTTTCTGTGTATAAGTGACCTTTTTGTGCTTTACAATTTTTATTTTTTTTTTATTTTTGTTGATGTGAGTATTGGACATATTGTCCAGTTGTGATTCAGTATAATATGTGTGTATACACATCCTCTTTTGACCTTTTGATTTATTACATTGCACTCCATAACTTATTACGTATATCAAAATAACCCTGTTTGTCGTAAATAAATTTCACTGTATTTACTAAGTGTGTTTTTGCAGTGTTTGCGTCTTGTCGGTAACAACAGCTATGTCTACGCAGGCGTGTGCAAATGTTTTTGTGTGACAACTCAGGAACTGTTATGAAACGTCTGCTGTTCATTTGATATTAACGTAACATGTTGTTATTTTGTTACTATTAAATACGTTTCGACTGCACAAGGAAATGGGTGTCGTTTTGTGAATGGTTTATTAGATCTGGTAGAGAACATAGTTTGGTGAAAGTGTTTGCTCCAGAGAGGGAATATATCGTTCCACTTATTTATGGAGGAAGGATTTTTTTTTTTTTGAGGAACCAAAGTTTCAGCTGATAAAAATGCTCCTTTTCTGCAATTTTTAAAATTTGCAAACACAAATGTCTATGTGTTTAAGAAAGCTTTTATGTGATGAAACAAGACAACAATCAGGAAAAAAAACATTGAGCAGGAAAGGTCTTCACCCTTGGCTCTTTAAACCATAAGTATCACTGGGTTGATTTAGCCTGACACTGATGTCAAACTCAAGTTAACAATGCTACATTTCCCACTCCAAAAGCTAGTGGAATTTGGTTATGGTAGTCAGTGACCAGCCTAACTACAATAACAATAAAAAAAAAACTTAGATTAACATTAAAACTTTGTTGAAATATACTCACAAAAATAGAATTCTGAGATTAAAGTCAGAATTCTTTTTTTTCTGTGGCCCTAATCCTCTTCCGTATAAAACAGAGCCGAAGGATGTAGCTGTTTTTTGTTTTGTTTTTTTTTTTACATTTTTTTTACCTGAGACAGCACTGCGTATTAAAAAGTGCTGTTTTAAAATATCTTCAAAATGGTGAAACTGAAAACTTCATAAATTAGCAAGTCGATTACAGTCATTTAATTTCTATTATTAATGATGATTAATGATTTTACAACGAATTTAAAACCGGGATACAGTTTATTAGAAACTAAAAATATTGCATCAATCGAGATCCAGCTGGTGGTGTTTGAACTTTAAAGGTCTCCCACCGCATTTGCTTCTTTCCGGTTTTATTTTGAAAACCTCTACCCGGAAGTAGTCGACGCAACGCAAGTAGCATGAGCTAACGTTACATCTCACTCGTTTGACAACATCCTCCGTCTTATCTGTCAGGCCACAAACATGTAAGAGTAAACGACGCCGCGGTAACCGAGTCCACCTTAGACTGTTTGTTGGAGGCACTTAAATGGTTGCAGTGAGTCCGACGCAGAAGAGGAAAAACGGAAACGGCTAATTTGCTAGCACACATATTCATGTGCGTCCTGCTTTTACTGTCGCATTGCTAGTTTGTCGTCAGTATGGACTTGTAGCCAAAGTAGACTTTTCTTTTTGCACAACATTTCTTCGCTTCTTCACGACTAAGTGCTTTATTCGGGCTCAAAAAGGGGGAAGTGAGCTCGCACACCCTTACAGGCCTTCATGTGTGTTTGTTTTCTGCTTCGTTGAGGAAAACAAAAACGGGGTCCTTTTGGTTCAGCCTGCTAACAAGTCCCTGCGCTGCGATAACAACCGCTTTAATTAATGAGATAAGAGTTGGCGCATCCCGGTCGTTATAATGAGTTTCTTTAGTTTTGGACAAAGTGCAGAGATCGATGTAGTCCTCAATGACGCCGAGACGAGAAAAAAGGTTGAACACAAGACCGAAGATGGGAAGAAAGACAAATACTTTCTTTTCTACGACGGGGAGACGGTCAGTGGGAAGGTGAACGTGACGCTGAAGAACCCCGGGAAGAGGCTGGAGCATCACGGCATCAAAATTGAATTTGTCGGCCAAATAGGTGGGTGGGAAAGCATTAGTCACATACTGCAACAAATGATGGCAAACAAGTTATTCCTTTTGATCTGGAATTTAAACATTATTTCTTCATAAAGCACTGGGTGGACTTCATAAGAATATTTGTGAAATGCAAAGATTTGTGGTTTGGGAGAGCTTGTCTGTTTATATCCAGTGTCAACTTCTGGGGGTTTCTTTTTCCAGATTTTTCGAAACATTAACAATCTCAAGCTTCAATTCAGTGTGTTCTGGTTTTATTTGATACACCAGCTTTGTGTGCATCTGTGAGCTTTCCAAATCAACCCAGTGAAATATTGTCGAATTATTTAAAAAAAAAACATTGTTCAAGCTCTGACAGATTAGTTGGACAGCATCTGCGTGTATCAAATTTAAGTTTCAAAGTGAGAGATTATAATATGGATTTAGGTGTTGGTCATTCTAACATAGAGTAATGATTCTAAACCACTTAATTGCAGCCCTGGTTGTATATTTAGGATCACTGTCCCGGAAGGCTAACCTCCTCTCTTGTCTCACATCTTTGGCAGCCTCTAACCAATTTTTTTAAATATATTTTTTCTTGGGGTTCCCTTGCAGTTAACTCCATCTATTGTCTCTCTGACCAGCTCCACTGAAGAAAAGCATCTGCAGAACACAGAGCTGTCACCACTTCATTGCATTGTTTATATTTTTAGCGTGATGTGCCGGGTTAGTTTTCCATGACACATAGTGTTTTGTATATTGGCCAAAAAGTAAAATTTTGGTCTCATCAGAACCAGAGCACATTCTCAATGCGGTTGCCGAGCCGACTGCATCGTTGCTGGTAAACTTAAACGGGGCTTCTTACCTGGAGCCAGTTTAAGGACTTCAAAACTGGGGTAATGTTCTCTATCTTCCTGGTTTTAGTGACATTAGTCTATTAATCCTGGACAGAGGGTATAGACTTTGTAACTATCTTTATGTGACTCTGAATGTTCAGATCTGAGTCACTGTTGTTCTCCTTCCCCTGCTCTTCAGTTAAGGTGGGTGGTCATGTGTCGACCACCCACCTCTGTAAATGTTTAGACATTTGATTGAACAGTTCTTCACAAGATAAAATGTTTTGCAACCAAAATCTTTGGTCATCATGAGGCTGTTTGCTCACTCGCGTTCTTCATCAAACAAATAAGGACTACACAGAACAGCTGGATTTATACTGAGACCACATTACACATCGATACACACTATTTACAAATTAGGCACTTCTGAAGGCAATTAGTGCATTTAATTTAGTGCCATCTGAAAGTGCAAATCAAACTCAGATTTTCATGTGTAAACAATTTTACAGTCGTACGACTATTTCCATAAAATGGATAGAGGGTTGTGGTTGCAATCTGGAAAAGTCTTAGTGCGATGGTGTCCAAATACTTTGTCTTGGGAATCAAAACAAGAAGTTAAACTTACTGTGGGCCACAAAATTCATTAAATTAAAAATGCAAAAAAAAATATTTTTTTTTTGTAACTCTTTACCTGTTCAACAATAAATCAATTTTTAAAATGAAATCTGTATATAATTGGTGATCCAAAACATAAAACTTTTTATTTTGTTGGCTACATTTTTACCCATTTTTGACTTGTGGTGACCAAATAATGTCAAAGGTCACAAATGGGCCCTGTGCCAAACTTTAGACAGCGCTGTCTTAGGGTTATGACGACCTTTGAAAAGAACTGTATAAACAAAAAATATAACAAATGCATAAAAAAAGCTATTAGTCTATTTTATTCTATACGCTCCCAATTGAACTGAAGGAAGGTTGCAGCCTCAATGTGAAACTGGAAAGTAGTACATGTAGGTGGGTAGTGATTATTTCTGGGGTTTGTCCTACATATTGTGGTGAAAACACCTGAATGGTGCTTCATCAGGCTAACCAGTGATGTGAGTTACATCACAGTTGGGAGGCTTGTCCCAAATCTCCAGGCAGAAATCAACAACAAAGTGTTCAATGCCTTCCAAACTGAAAGTATCAGAGGGTCACGGCTGCAAGGAAACAGAAAGACCTGGGCTGATGTGATCCTCCTCATGCTATAGATAACACTGCTGTTGTATGGATATTTAGTAGCAAAATAAAGTGTATTCTTTTAATATTTTCAGTGAAAGAGACAGGAATGCAGATAAATAGTAATGTACCAAAAACACTTGGACATAATGTAATTTAATCCTGGTTTAATTATATTTAAACCAAGCTTTGATTTTATTATTATTCTTCTTTATTTCTTCATCTTCCAAAATATATTAACCTTGGCTTTAAATACATTTCTCATATATTCTGTACAATATAAAGTCCCAAGTAGTTTGGGTTTCAGCTGAGTAATTATTGTATTTATATACAAGTTTTGTTTACTGTTAAAAAAAAATCTTACCGTATTCCACAATGTTTACATTTTAAAAAATAAAGATAAAAGCTAGAGTTGTCAGAGTTTCTTTAAACAAAGGAAACTTGTATGTAATCATGTTCCACATTATCATTAAATAACAAGCAGTTAAAAAAAAGCATTCAAGTGCAGGGTGACGTACTGGCTTTCAAAGACATATTTATATTTTTAATGTCATTTTGTGTAGATTGCCTTATGTTTTTTTTTTTTTTTTTTTTTTTTTGTACTTTTAACGTCACCTTTCTCTCCCGACGTTTGTCCAGAGCTGTATTACGACAGAGGAAACCATCACGAATTTGTTTCCCTGGTGAAGGATCTTGCGAGACCCGGTGAAATAACCCAGTCGCAGACCTTCGACTTTGAGTTCACACATGTCGAGAAACCCTATGAGTCCTACACAGGCCAGAACGTCAAGCTAAGGTGCGTTTGATCATTCACTCCGCTGCTGTACAGGTACAGAGAATGTAAGGGTTACATTTTAACCTGTTTGCCATGCGATCCTGAGTTCAACGTTTAACCGACGATGTTGTCTTTATGCCACATTTATAGACTGGATGTGAAAATCTGTTTATGTTTTTAGGTACTTCCTTCGTGCCACGGTGATAAGAAGATTAAATGACATAAGTAAAGAGATGGACATTGTGGTCCACACACTGAGCACCTACCCTGAACTCAACTCCTCCATCAAGATGGAAGTCGGAATCGAAGACTGCCTCCATATTGAGTTTGAGTATAACAAATCCAAGTAAGACATGTTGAGATTATAAACTACTGCACTGCCTATAAGTAGCCATGGACAGTTCTGATTTTGTTTAATATCCGCAACAAGCGAAGAAAAGCTGATATTTGTTCTAAAAAGAAATCTCCACCCATTGAATCTTTAGATGTTATTGCTTATTGATTACAGGCATATTTTTTTAAAAAACATTTTGTAGCGTTATTTGATTATGGGGAAAAAATAAGTTGGAGTTTCATTGGCTCTAAAACAGGAGAACAGCATTACTTTTTCACAGTTGAATGTCGTTGAAAATCTTCCATGTGAATAAGAAAATATGAGTTAACTAATCAACAAGGCATATCAAAACAGAGAGGATGCTAGCATTAGCTCTTGCTAGCCCCACCCTGTGTAAAGATCCTCAGCAGAGCAAGATGTGCTTGCTTCAAGTCTTTTTCCTGAAGACTTTTGAAGCGATGGTTGAATATGAAATACAATGCTTTTAAGTGAGTTGCTGGTAGGAAGTTAAAGATGGTTCCTAAAACCAAAAAACTGTCAAAACCACCACCACCAACAACAAAAATGGTTGGAAATATTTCATGGGCTTGTAGTGCAAGAACAGAGTATACTTCTGATTTCAAAGTGTAGGCATCAAACATTAAAATTTTACCACAAAGTATATAATCAGTTGAAAACCAAATGTTTTTTTTCCTGTTTGTTAATCCTCAAAAAAACAAACAAACAAACAAAAAAAAAACGGGTTGTTCATGTATCAGCTTAAAGATTCTTTGACCAAAAATCAAACTAAAATAAGTTGAATTTTTGACTGAAGTAAGTTTTTTTTCTCTTTCTTTTTTGGTTTCTATCTTTTGCTGTGCGACAGATACCATCTGAAGGACGTGATTGTGGGCAAAATCTATTTCCTCCTGGTGAGGATTAAAATAAAACACATGGAGATCGACATCATCAAACGTGAGACGACCGGCACCGGGCCGAGCGTCTACCACGAAAACGACACGATCGCAAAGTACGAGATCATGGACGGAGCGCCGGTCAGAGGTGAGCGTCTTTCGTTTAGCTTTAGCGCTCTTAACAAACAAAACAAAAACAAAAATGCAATTAAATGCGATTCATCTTTCAGGTGAATCTATTCCTATCCGATTATTTCTGGCCGGTTATGATTTGACTCCGACCATGCGAGACATCAACAAGAAGTTCTCCGTGCGCTACTACCTGAATCTGGTATTGATCGATGAAGAGGAGAGACGCTACTTTAAACAACAGGTATGGGGGGGAAAAACAAAAGTAAAAAAAAAGAATAAAATTACACTCAAATTATACATTTAAAGGCAAAAAAAAAAAGAAGGAAGTACCAGATCACCAACACACTAGTTCACTTTTGGTGACGCGCACAACGCATTTATTTCCCATTGAGTATAAAATAAAGAAACACTGACCTTAACAATCCACTCGGACACAGATTGAATTCTAAAATTGATCTCCCCACAGTCCATTAACTTTTCAACTCGCGTCAACTAAAGCGAGTCTTTCATTCACACGGATCGATATGAGCCTCTGGTTCGCTGTAGCGCTCGCACGCCCCTGGTTACGCTCCGCAGGCGCAACAACAACAGAGCCTGATGGAACAGTTTAAGTGCCACATTGGAGGCTCATTAATTGTTTTAAAAGGTGGACCTGCTGCAGGGATCAGGAGGGCGCGGTCGCCGTTTGGGATAAACGCGCTAAATTCACTGCAAAAACAAAATCTTACCAAGCGCTTTTGGTCTAGTTTCTAGTGCGAATATCTCAGTACATTCAAACTAACTTATAAGTAAGTTTGTAGCAAGATATAAGAGAATGTCTTTTTTTTTTTTTCCACATTTAGTGCATGAAATTATGGTTTGGAAACTAAAATTTTGAATTACGTTTTTCTTCTTCTCATTTTAAAGGAGTTTGAGTCAAAATGTTTAAGAAATCTGTGTAAAAAGAGGCATTTCTATCATCTTTTACACTTTTTCTGTTAACACGAGATAATCCAGTCAAGCTCAAACCTCATTTTAATGTCAACCTTCACGGAAGTGAGTTAATTTCAGAGTTTTAGATTAGTAAATGACCCAACTATGTTAAATAATACACATTTTTTGGGGGTAAAAGCAGATTTTGTTTTTAGTCAATAATTCATTAAAATGTAAAAAAGTACTAGTTTCATCATGCGATTACTTCACTTATGACAAGGGAAAAATGTCTTGATAATCTGCTGCTGGAACTAGGACTTTTTCATCTGTATTAAGGAATTATTATTTGCAGTGTAATACGATATTTGCTCTACAAACTAGACCAAATATGCTTGGTAAGATTTTTTTTTTTTTTTTGCAGTGCTGGAGTATAGAACATTTTTGTTATTTCCATTTATTTTCTCGTACCATTGTGTAATTGTTCTAATAATCCATCAATTCTTCCACGCACTTCTTTCATCTTTTGACCAATCCATCCATCCATCCATCCATTCGTCCGTCTGTTAATCCCTAATCCCTTCTGTGGTGTGTTGACCTGCTTATCCATCCAGAGTTGTGCTCATGCTCCATTTGAAATCCCTGCCATTATTTATAGGTGAAACTTTAGATTTAAGCTGCGAGTCTGGACTACTGCAAGAGTAAAACGTAGAGGAGCAGCGTTAGACCACAACACGTCGATACAGCCCGGCTGCTGCATGTTGCTGTCACAGCTCCGCGCTCTCTCTCTTTCTCTCTCTGTCTGCGGCTTTTAGCGGACATTCCCGTGCAGTCTTTGCTGAGGAAGCTCCCGCTCTTACTTAAGTCACGGCCGCCAGCGTTCTGATGCATAATGCATGAAACTGCATCACAATAAAGGTTAGCCGTCTCTCTGTGGGTCAGGGGAAAATGTGGCCAGGAAAGTAAAGCAGGGATGTTCCCAATGAAATCTCAGTTTTTGAATGTGGTTTTATTACAGTACTTTTTTTTGTTGTTGCTGTTTTTCCCAGCTCTCAAAAGATGCTATTTTGGCTGCTGACCGAGCAGCGATCGCTATTAATCTCTGTGCTTCTGATGCTATTTTAGATTCCATATGAAAACTAATCTCCTGGTGTGTTAAATGTTGCAGTTCATTTATGCAGCCCTTAGTCCAAAACATGGGTCTGAAACCTGTACTGTCCAAAGAGGCATTTCTGAACCCAATTCAGTGAACTTAAACCATTTTAGAGCCACAAATATTGTGTGGCGTGATGTTTGTGTTTTGTTTTTCATAAATATCTACTTGAGGAAGTCTGTTATTTAAAAAAAAAAAAAAAAGGTGATTTTATTCCTATACTTAGGTTTGAAAAATAGAAAACTCTAAAAGATGATGGTAAAAAATTTTATATGGGATGTTGATATTTGCATAGTTTTCTGCCTATTATTAATAGATAGATCTACATAAAAATGACGGGTACTTTTAGTGACAGTTGTGGAAACTTGTTGCAAACTACTGGTTCAGATCATGGGATTTGGACCAAACAGATGTTGGACTTCTTTTGACTAAAGTTTTATTTTTAGTTTTCACCAAAAATAAAACTGTGGCAGTGCACGTTTACCACTGTGTTGCACTGTAACCAGATAAATTGTCAAGTACTTTCTATTCTTGGAACCTAGAGTGTTAGATATAATTATGTTAGATCTTAAAAGATTAGCTCATATTTTGACAAAACATATAGATCTGGATGTTCTCTACATTCGGTCAGGAGTTTAAAAAAAAACCCTGGGTTTTGTTGCAGAACTTCCTCTTTACTCATGTAGACGTAATTAGATTTATTTGGAACAAAAATACAAAATAAAATTAAAAACAAAATGAACAAAGCTGATTTGGAAAGATGAAACAGAAATGTAACTTTTGTAACATTTCTGTTGATTTAATGCTGTTAGTTTAAAATAAGTGCCAATTAATGATCTAATAACATCCCGCTTTAGCCTCCCTTTAGTGCTGTAGTTTGTCCTACATCCAGAAGAGGGCGCCACTAATCATCATTAAGCTGAGCCAGTTGATACAGGAATAAAGGTGGTGGTGCCGGAATGGGAAAGAGAAACAGTCCAGAGTCCGGTGTGGGTTACAAAATGCTCTTTATACGGTTCTGTTTTGAAATATAAACACTCAACAAGCTAAAATTTCTCCTTAGTAGGACGGAGTCGTGTCAACTTCTTAACAAAAATCACTTCTGTGCTTCGAAGGCGAAGATGTGAGGATAGAAAAGCAGAGCACGTAAGAGAGAAAAACTGTAATTGATGGCGGAAAAAAAAAAGCATGATTCCAATAAGAATGGCTGACTTTTATTTATTTTGAAAGGTGTTGTTAGTTAATGCCTTCCTTCAAGAGGAACCAGACTGTATGAATATCTCTGTTCATGGGGGGTTAAGTGTTTCACGTATCCATTCAGCTTTATATGAAAAACACAGTCTATACAAATTGTGAATAATCCACTGACGTCTGCTTGTGCAGGGATGCAAAAAGAAAAAAAAACAAACAAACAAAAAAAAGTCACCTTTTGTTATCTCCACCCTAACAGGAAATCACACTGTGGAGAAAAGGAGACGTGGTGAGGAAAAGCATGTCCCATCAGGCCGCCATCGCCTCCCAGAGGTTCGAGGGCTCGGCCGCTTCAGAGAGCGCCCTGGAGCAGGCCGCCAAGGAGGAGAGCGGGTAGCTCCACCCTCCTCCCGCTCGCCGGCAAATCTGCACCGGACGGATGATCACCTGACAACTGTGCAAACATCTGGCGAGGCAGCTGTTTTACTCTCGGCTGTGCTGGTAAAAAAAAATAAATAAATAAAAGAAAAGAAAAAAGAAACGAGTGAAAAAGGAGGAAGGAGGGAAAAAAAACACGATGCACACTAATACCGTGCGTGAACTTTTGAAAAAAGGAGAAAAAAAAAAAAACAGTTTGCATGAGGCGTTCGGGGTGGCTTCAGGCTCCTTCCTCACACATGCTTATTATTTTCTGTACAGGAATCAAACTAATCACCTGTCGCAGTGTCTGCTGTGTAAGATCACGTAAAACTCCTTACATTTTTACACTTTCTTCATTACATTCTAATGCTTTTTGGATGTACTGATTTCCCTTTTTCTTAGTCAAATACCAATTTTCTTCCAAGCGAATCTCTGACATTCCACGTTGAATGAATGAATTCCTATAAGGTCTAACAAGGAGAAAAAAAAAAAGATCGACTTTGCACTGCTTGATCTTGTTGAACACATTTTTTTTTTTTTGCGCAAAACGCATCGGAAACTGGAACCTCTTGGTCCCATTTGGGCGAGAGCTTTGAAGTATTATCCCACTTTCTGTTTTTGTTTGTTTTTATTTTTTTTAATGTGTAAATAAGACCAGTCAAACCTGTTAACCTGTTCCAGCTTGTATAGGTTGATTTAACCCGGACACAGAGCTACAGATTGACCTTGTCACGTCCATGTGCTTTTACCTCAGCATTCCAGTGGTGTTTTGGAGAAGTGTTTGTATTAGGGTCCGACCGTATGGAGTCAACTGTATCCTCCTCATTAGAGACTTGAAAGTTGTGCCTATGTGTATTAAGCTAATGGAAATCTTCCTGCCTCTAACATGATTTTAGTCTTTTAACCAGAGAAAAATTACAGTAGAACTATCTATCTTTTGCAAAATGCTTATCGATTACTCCTCATTCCCAAGCGTCCAATAAATTGATGCCAAATGGAAAACGCTTGTGTGTTTGTCCGTAATTGAATGGATTTATTAATGTGCCACAATTCTGAATGCAAAATGAAAGTAGCATTCGAAGCTTGAGACAACGCAAACGTTAGTTTTGGGTTGTAAAAACGCCACTGATGGCCATCGCTTTCGAGTTTCCGACTACATTCCACTAGTTTTACATTTCTACTACCAGTTGTGTGACAGTTTAGACACCAACACTTTGCTAACTAGTGGATTGGTGTCCAGCAAGTTAGGCTTTGTGATGAATTATGCTCACTGGCTACTTACTAGTTACACCCATCGACCTGCTTAAGTTGGGATCATCAGAAACGGGAAAGACTGGTTTTAAGTGACTTTGAACTTGGTGTGGTTGTTCGTGGAAGACTGGTTGGTCGCAGTGTTTCAAAAATTGTAATTCTGCTGTGATTGTCACTCGCCCATCTTGAGGGTTTGCAGAGAACGTTTAAAGGAAGTCCAGCCCTGCACTAGCAAGGTGTACCAGTTAGCAAGTTTTGTGTTTTTCTTAAAAATTACAACATTTTAATATAAATTGACAATGTGTAAGTAGGTTCCTAAATCTTCACTAGTGTACTAGTTGGGCTTATTTTGTTCAACGGCTTTAATAAAGTGGTTAAAATAAAAAACTCATCCACCAAATCACTGGACTTTAGGGTCTACCTGTCAACCACTTTAATCCAAGACTAGTAATATGCTACAGCATACATGTTCTCCACTTGTCAAGTACTTTCTATTCTGAACTTCTAAAGCTGAAGTTGGACCTCGGACTCAAGATAATGAATGGATGGATAGTTAAGGCACTGAATGCCAACTATCTCACTAGACTTGCAGTAATCGTTATATTGTTGCATTGTGTGCCGCTTCGTCCATCCAACAGGCCTTTAACACTGTTAGTAAGATGGCAGATAAAAGTTGCACTAGTTGGCAAACTCAGCTTCTGTGTCTTTTTTGAGCACTACGACTAGTGTAACTGGTTAAATGTCTTTGCGAACCGGTTAGTGAAAATGACACCTCACATCAAGGGTATAGAATATTCATGCAGCCCGCTTGTCAGGCCGAAGGCCGTGCGGCCGCAGTGTGCAGACGGATGAAGGTGCCTTGTGTTTCTGCTAAACAGATTTGGGAAGGATTTTCGGACGAACCGCAAAACGCCACAATGGCATGTTGCCGTTATCGTAGCGTCAGCTGGTATTACTGCCGATCTGCACGCTGACATTCAGGTTATTAAATCTTAATGCAGGGAGACAAAAGGGGCTGCTGGATAATGTAGAGGAGGAGCTGTGCTCCAACAGAACATCTCACCAGAGAGACTTAGCTCCGCTTTGAGTTGTCTTGTTATGAACTGTGCCAAGCCTGATGAGGAGCAGATGTGCCCAAGGACAGGCATTCTTTCAAATGAGACCAGATATTGCCACATGACGGAAAGATGAACTGTGGCTCTCTCTCTCTTTCTGATCCCCAGTTAAAAACACAAATTTATTCAAATGTACACCAGCTCAGATTTAAAAGAAAAGTGCTGCCTCTAAAATAAAAGCGAGCATTTAGCCTCTTTCAAAAAAACTGCCGCAAGGTCTCTGGATAAGACTTTTTCCTGTAAGGCACCAGAGCTGACAATAGCTCTTTTTGAGGAATTCCTGTCTGCAAATGTTCGCACCCAAGTGGGCAGCAGATCCAAGGAGGAAAATCCATCTCTACTTTAACATTATAATACATAGTGAGTGTCTCTGCCTGAGAAAACAGAAATGCATCTCTTTGCTAAGATAAAGGCAGATTAAGTGTTTCTTAATATAAAAGAATAACCATGAATTCCACAGATGTCTCCGTTTTTTTCTCTTTAAAAATGCAGAACTCACCAAAAAAAAAGAAAAAAGAGTCGCCTTCCCTGATGTAATCGCGTTCAACTAGGTGAAGTCGTTGCTGCATTTTTCATCATCACTTCCTGTCATGCAAACACGAGCCGCATAATTTAGATCAGCATTGTGCACAATTTTCATTTTCGCCTTATGAATAACATAAAGTGATTCTTGTATCGGTTGGTAACAAAATTCTAATTTGTGTTTAGAAGGAAGTCACACGTATAATGTTCCTGCCTGGTTGGCGTCAAGGCACAATATTTGGCTGATTGTGCTGTGTGATGCAACACTAAGTCAGTCAGTAGAATGTCAGTAAAAAATATATATATATTTCTGTAATTTAATTCAGAATATATGCACTCGGTACACACCAAATTCCACAGCACATCTACATGCTAAGGTTGCGAAAGTCAAGCTAGCATAACTGACCTCATTTTTTTATTAAAACTTTTCTTGCCATGGAAAATGTGATACTACTGGCCCTTATCTATCTGTCATAGATAAGGTCTATCTATGACAGATAGACTGCGTCCTCTTTTCTTTCACATATCACATTGTGTACATTTATGATTTAGCGCGTTACGTTGTAAACTTGACAGCTAAAACCAAAGCTAGTCATCGAGCAGATCTTGTGTGTGAGGTGTCACGTTGTCCATATGTTGTGAATGCACCCTTCTTACATGCAACAGTTTAATTTATTTCTGCTGAAGCAAGCTCCCAGAAGAAATTTCTGGTCCAAACAAGCTAATTTATTATTCTAAACAGTGAATGGCTTCACAGCGTCATGAACCGAATCTTCACAGTGGCTCTTTGTCCTCCAGACTCAAAATGAAGTCAAACTCCTCTACGGAAAAGAAAGAAAGAAAAAGCAATTAGAACCAGGATGGGACTATGACATAAAAACACAGTGACCGTTCCTTACAGACCTGGAGTGAGAGGCTGAACGGAGAGCCGGGCCCTGGTGAACAGAGCCACGTCCTTCAGAGGTCCTCCGTTGGCACGGTGCTGGAGGTGGTGTTCCTTCAACTCCCTCAGAGGAACAAAACGCTTCATCATTCTCTGAAACTGAACGTCCACCTGAGGAACCGGGAACCCAAAGCTCAGCTCCGAAGCGGGATCTTTGCTAATAACCAAACCGCCGAACGGCTGTGCTCCTTGTCTCACCATGCTCCACTTGGGGTTGTCCGGCTTGCTGCTCGCATCGTAGTGAACGTCTTTCTTGTCAAACTGAGTGTGGTCCACGTAGGCTTCCTTCACGATCTGATCCAGGAAAACAGAGCTGAGCATCAAGCCTACAGTACCTCTAAGGAGGATTCACACGTCATACCAACGTGATCATACACCATGATTGTGAAGTGGAGGGAAAATGATTCGTACGCTAGAAAAGAGCTAGCAAGTAAGCTATCTCGCTAGCTACAATATCTAGCAAGTATTAGCAGCGTCTGATGGGTAACCTTGAGTCATAGAATCAGTGAGTCAAGAAGTCAAAGTTTTGCCTTAAAGAAAAGTCCTGAGAGGAAAATCCTACAAATATATGAGATGAAATAGTCCCAACCACAACACAATTTAAGGACAACTAACATTTCTTTAGTAAATTTTAGACAATGTAAGGCCTTCGACTTCCATAAATAAATTTAAAGCTGCTTAAGGATGCGCTGACACTCGGCTATTGGTGCTTTTTAGGTTTATATTTGTAAAAGATTCTCAAAGCCATGCATAACTTTTGATTCCATTCATAATTGCGCACTACTCTGTGTTGGTCTTAATAAATACATACAATTCTGTAATTATAGAAAGGAAAAAATATATCATAGAACTGTTCCAGGAGTCTGAATATGTTTTTTTTTTTTTTTATTAATGCTTCAACAGGAGAAGAGTGACTCACTGTCATGATCCCTGCGACCCCCGGCTCCTTACAGTTGCTGTGGTAAAAGAAGGCCTGCTGCCCCACTTTCATCTGCCTCATGAAGTTGCGAGCCTGAAGACACGAATTTCCTCTTTTCCTCATAGAGTTTTTTTAATTTCTTGCAAAATAAAAGCGGAGTTAAATGATCAACTCGACACACCTGGTAGTTGCGGACGCCGTCCCAGCAGCCGGTCTGATCGGGCAGAGCCTTCAGATCCTCGATGCCAAACTGGGGAAAAAAACAAAACAAAAAACAAAGGGTGGTTGTGAAACGCTCAGACAAGACCATTAATTCCTCTCGTTTCTGAAGAAGGCGATCCCGCTTTCTGGACCTTCACGTCGACGCCGTTTTCAAAGCGGCTCTCGGGCTCAGACTTCATGAGCCAGCGGGTGAAACGGGAGAGCCTGCAGGTTCAGAAACCTTCCCGGCTTTTGCATCAGGAGCTGCAGCTTTCCTCTTCCCGCCAGCTGCAGAGGCTTTCTCGGCATCGACGACTTTGCCTGAAACGTTCAATTGCTCATTAGGAAATAAGGAAGCAATAAGAGTATTTAACAGGTCTCTTTTTTAGTTGCTGTCAAACAAATATAGTGTTGACAAATGGGTTTACAAATGACATAAGCATAAATAACTAAAGCCTCGTCATATATATATATATATATATATATATATATATATATATATATAGTAACATACATATAACATTTAATAAAAAGTTTTATCCTGCGGGAATTTAAATTCTTACCTGACTTTGCAGACGCTTTACTCACTTTGGCCTTTTTCTTTGGGGGCATCCTTCACAGGCTGCAAAGACCCCCTGGAGGATCTTGGGACTCTGTGTACTATTCTCTGCTTTTATCCCCTGCTTGAGACATATACATTTTTATCAAACAAATTTTATCTATGTAACGTTTATCTAAGTGTGGCGAAAGTAAAGGGAGTAGAAATATATCATGGGACAAATACTTTATCACAGCACTGTAATATTAAACACAGTTTTTTTTTTCAATTTTTTCTTTTTACAGTGTGCCCTCCTTAAAAGTATTAATCTTATAAATGTATGCTGTGTAAAATGTCCAGGCCTGTTTAAAACGTTTAGAAGCTGCTAACCACAACAGCTAACATTTTAGTCGTGGGATTAATAAAAGAAAGGAAGAAAGATGTTTATTTTCCAGTTTTTGAATCATAAGAAATAAAATGTTTACGTATTTCGCGTGAAACCCCGCGACCCATGCCGTGAATTGAGAACTATGTGCTCCTAATGCGTTAAGTTACGCAAAAATAAATAAAAACCCAGTGTAATGTATGAATAAATAATGCAAAGGCTAATGTCCTACCTTCCTGAGTCAGACAGGCCTCAAATCCCGCGAAAAGCCCACAGCGCGTGACGTCAACAAAACGTGTTTTCTGACGCTAGCTATTTGGTTAATGTTGCATTCAATGTTAAGCGAAAAACGGGGTTTTAAACGTTTACTTTCTTACGTCTTGCTTGTATAAGCAAGCTAATTAATACACTTTGTGTGATTCATTGACACATATATGTTTTGATTGCTGTCGTGTTTTGTGTGGTGTTTGCACAAAGTCTGGCGATTTTCCATGAATAAGATTCGGTAATATGATTTTTATTTTCCTTTTTGCCACTTGAAAAAAATGGTCATTATATCTGATTCCTATCAATATTGATGAAATTAGGCACACTATCGTCAGCCAGTAATTAACTACTGACAGCTAAAAAAATTAGAATAATTATAATCCACTCGAAAAGTTGATTTGGAACCCAACTTTCCGAGGTACAACAAATGCAACATAATCTTGTTGGCTGTGTTTATTCGATCTGGGACAAAATTTGTTTGCTTTTATTTCCGAGTATTTTATTATTATTATTATTATTATTATTATTATTATTATTATTATTATTATTATTATTATTATTATTTACAATGCGTATCCATTATGTAGTTTATCACAGTTTGGTATGGCATGGGAGGTCTTAAGAAAAACTACATTATCCAGCAGCCCAACCATAGAGGTGCATGCGCTCGAAATGTTACTCGGGGAAGCAGCTGGAGTCGAGAAGTAGGAGTAGTTTCCTCCATTCAAACCAGCGAGAGCATGACACGGAAGGAAGCTGAACGCGATCAGAAATCAAACAAGAAAGTTTGCTCGAGAAATGTTTCATGAAGAAGTTCTAGAACAAAGCTTGGACATCCATTTGAAAGGAAAACTCCTCCCTTGTCATCCGGTAACATCAGCTGATTCCCCGGCTGACTGTCAAGGAGCGCACCCAGTGTTGTAACTGTGGAAGTAAACATGGCTGCCCTCAGACCTCTGTCAAGAATAACCCGGCTTGGATGCAACTTATGTCGGAACCACCGTTTGATGCTTAACAGAAACTCTCAGAAACGAGGAATAGCTTCGTGTATTGACCGTAAGTTTACAAATAATGGTAGCGGTGATAGTTTATTTATACTGTAGCTCTTGGATAATAAAACCTGTAATACTAGTATGTTAGCTAACAGGCTAACGCCACTTCTTCCCAACATTTCAGCCAATATTTAGCAACCAGTTTAATAAAAGAGAACCCATTTCGCACACTGTCATCTCTCAGCTGGCTGTCATTGGTTAGTTTAGTCTCTGTTGGCCCCCAGTGGCGAAGCAGAAGAGGCTACACGCCCCTGTTTAAAGCCGCTCCCCCTCTTGAGGACCAACAGATTTAAACATCACTTGCATAATTTGGCCTTTTGAGTTCGACAAACTCACGTGAAGTCAGGTTTTTTTTTTTTTACAAACCTATAGAAAACCACAACGGTGCTGATGAAAAGTTTTAATATACGCCTTAAAATACGTAAACCGAACTAACATTGCATTGTAAAATAACTGAACAGTTAACATCATTCCTGTGTCTCTCCGTGGACAGCTTCATACGGACTCACAGACGAGCAGAAAGAGTTTCAGAAAGTGGCCTTTGACTTTGCAGCCAATGAAATGGCTCCACACATGGCAGAGTGGGACCAAAAGGT
The DNA here is from genome assembly GCA_010277075.1 of Poeciliopsis retropinna. NCBI lineage: Eukaryota > Metazoa > Chordata > Actinopteri > Cyprinodontiformes > Poeciliidae > Poeciliopsis > Poeciliopsis retropinna. The sequence goes on from VMRM01000002.1 coordinate 6,389,053, forward strand.
GCGTTGCAGTGTTTTCCTCGGTGTTCAGGTAGTTCACAACCTGGAAAGCTACATGTTCTGTCTGCTGAAATCTATTATGTGTGAACCAAATTATTTCCATTAAACGTTCAAGACCATTTAAAATATAATAAAGGCAGATCTTGGGCTATGTTTTTAGCCCAGTTAGTAGTAAATATTATTTGTACATGTGGTGTGTTGCATAATAATTCCACTTTGACAAAAGAGCAGTTCAAACTTACTGCCAATTAAAACCATTTCAACTGTTAATATAAAAAAAACTTGTTTTATTAAAAAAAAAAAAGCAATCTAAAATAAGATTATCTTTATATTTCCACCCTGGCATATGATACACTTTCCTTTAAAATCCTGAGAATATGTAAGTTTTTGGATTTTATGCTTTTTCTAAGAGTAATTAAATTAGTAATAATGGGTGACTGTGGCTGCAGAGTAGTCGTCTTGCGTTCAGAAGGTTGGAGGTTCGATTCCAGCTTCCTCCTGCCACATGTTGATGTGCCTTTGGGCAAGGCACTTAACCCCAAGTTGCCTACCGGTCTGAGCATCGGTGTATAAATGCGAATGGGTGAATATGACTCTAGTGTAAAGCGCTTTGAGTGGTCAAAATGACTGGAAAAGTGCGATATTAAGTTCAGTCCATTTACCATTTTAATAAGTTGCATTCCTGGATCTGTTTTCAGCTTTCTAAAATATCACAGCATCTGCCTTTTGAAAGTGTTTTCTGTTCTGTAAACTGCAGGAAGTCTTCCCAGTGGAGACGATGCGGAAAGCGGCCCAGTTAGGGTTCGGTGGGATCTACACTCGGCCGGAGGTCGGGGGGTCAGGCCTCTCTCGTCTGGACACGTCCATCATTTTTGAGGCCCTGTCCACAGGATGCGTTAGCACCACGGCTTACATTAGCATCCACAAGTATGGCCGTGTCAAATATCTGACATTATTGTTTCGTAACTAGTTAAATTTTTGATGGATTTAGATTTATTTATGCAAAAAAAAGTAAAAAAGTAAAACTCATCGTTTAAGCTTATATGGATGAACTTGCTTATCTTGCAGCATGTGTGCCTGGATGATTGACACCTTTGGGAATGACGAGCAGAGGGAGAGGTTCTGTCCTGACCTCTGCTCCATGGAAAAGTTTGCATCCTACTGTCTGACTGAACCAGGTCAGCCTCCACGCACCACGTCGAAAATAACAGATATTAGAGGAATTGTGCGGATGAAATTTGTGAACGAACCCTGAATCGTTGCGTTGGACGTTCAGGATCTTGGAGAATAAAACTGAGATGTTTTATTTCAGGCAGTGGCAGTGACGCTGCTTCACTCCTCACAACTGCTCAGCGGAAAGGGGACCATTATGTCTTAAATGGCTCCAAGGTGAGAAACGTTTTTTCAGCATTTTGTCACATTTTACCCACAGACTTAAATGCATTTTATTAGGATTTGATTTAATAGGCCGTCACAAAAGAGTAGCGAGTAACTTAGATGTGGAAGGAAAAGGATAAATAGGATAAAATAAAATCCTTTATTGGTTGTGTGGGGTTTTTATTTCCTTTTTATTTAATGTTTTTGGTTGTTATTGTGTTTTATTTTGGATATTATTATATTTTCCAGTTACATGTACAAAATTAAAGTTTATTGGTCTTTCAGAGGGCAAACTTGCGTTATTATGCCATTGTTAACATATTGGTTGAAAATGGTCTCGAAACAACAATATTATCGTTTATCGCAATAATTCCCAGGACAATTTATAGTCCAGCAAATTTACTATGACAGGCCGACATATTCGCCACGTATCATCTTTAAACTTTGTGATTATTTGCTCCTTTGTGCTCGCCTGTCACATCAACTAATTCTACTAGGATTTTAAGTTGTGGTTGTAATGTGATAAAATATCAGTGTAAAAGTAAAAGCTCAGATCAGAGCAGCCTTGCAAAGTGATTTTTGTCATTTGTAAGGCTTTGGTGCGACTGAAACTTTTCTCTCTCTCTCTGTCTCTCTCTCCCTCAGGCGTTTATCAGTGGGGGAGGAGACACCGACGTGTATGTCGTGATGTGCAGAACGGGAGGCAAGGGGCCTAAAGGAATCTCATGTTTGGTGGTGGAGAAGGGAACACCAGGCCTCAGTTTCGGCAAGAAGGAGAAGAAGGTACAGAGGCTGTTTTGACTTGAAATGTTGCAGTGCCCCAGTCAGCCGCTAGATGGCAGGTTTGATCCAGTCTGTCTGACTGCGCTCCTCTCCAGGTCGGCTGGAACTCTCAGCCAACCAGGGCCGTGATATTCGAGGACTGTTCCGTCCCTGAGACCAACCGGCTGGGCGAGGAAGGACAGGGCTTCAACATCGCAATGAAGGGCCTGAATGGAGGCAGAATTAATATCGGTGAGGAGGAAGTCACACCAGTTTAGGATATCCAAATGTTTAGCTCAAAAAAAGAAAGAGGAAAAAGTGGAATACTGTGCAAAATTCTACACTATGATCAGTGTAGACTATGGTAGAGTCAGAATTTGTCAGTGTGCATATATCTGCTGAAACAGAAAAAAAAAAAATGCAACTATTTTATTAAATTATTTTAATGCATTTAAAGGAAAAACCCTCATCACGTTCAGTTCAGTTTAATCACGGAGCTTCAATTCACAACAGCTGTCATTTGAAGGCTGAAGATTGAAGAAAATGACACTTTACTAAACCTTTCGCAATAAGCAATAAATCAGTTGATAAATGAGAACAAGCATACTTTGCATAATTTACTGTTTTTTTTCTCCTTTTTTCTACCAAAAACTGGATGACAGAAGTCTTCAGTCTGGTGCTGTGGCCTCAATTAGCCAACGCTTTAAGAATCACTTTATTTACAGACACTTTATAATTCATTTTATTTCTTGCTTCTGTTGTTTTTGCTACTTTATTTCGGATATTTAAAATGTCTTCCAGTTCCAGTGTTAAAAAGAGAATGTGCTTCATTGTATTCCTTGAAAATGGTCTCAAAACAACAATATTATCGTTTATCGCTATAAATTTCTGGGACAATTTATCATCCAGCAAAATGTGCTCATATGACAGGCCTACACATTAATAACTTTTGCCCTTTTTTTCTTTTGATTTAAAAACAAAGCAACATTGTGACATTCTAAATGTATCTGCAGCTCTGAAGCTGGTATAGATAAAGTGTCTCAGAAGGAGGATGATGCAGGCAGGTTTTTGCATCAGTAATGTGCATATTGTAGTGAAGTCCTGAGGTGTCGAAAGCATGAGTAATGGCTTGTTTTCTCCGGATTAGCATGTACTTGATTTTGTAGATGTAAAAAAAAAAAAGAAAAATTCAGGATTAGTGAAAAAAAAAAACTTAGTCAGTGAAGCTGTTTTTTATTTAATTTATTAATTTTTACTCTGTGTTCTCCCTCTTCAGCTTCCTGTTCTCTGGGAGCAGCGCACGCCTGCGTGCTGCTTGCGAGGGATCACCTGTTGGTGCGGAAGCAGTTTGGCGAAACGCTCGCCAACAACCAAGTAAGCAGCTTCGGTTTTCGCAGGAACCCTGAAAATAACATTAAAATGCAACTTTTGTTGTTGTTTTTTTTGTTTTTTTACGTGTCTGTTTCTGCGCCGCTCGTCTAGTTTCTGCAGTTCAAACTGGCAGAAATGGCCACCAAGTTGGTGGCGTCTCGCCTGCTGGTGCGCGAGGCCGCCACGGCGCTACAGGAGAACCGAGCCGACGCCGTTTCGCTCTGCTCCATGGCCAAGCTGTTCGTTACGGACGAGTGCTTCGACGTGAGTCGGACTGAAATAATTTCCACAGCATGGCGCTGCCACCACCATGTTTTGATGTTGGGATGGTGTCTTTAGGGTGATTTTCCGTTTATTCACAGAGCAGCTGTTTTTATATCGAGATCAAATCACACACAGACCGACTGTTGGCTAATTTTATTTACAGGTATCCAAGGTAAGGGGTTTGGATACAAGTCCATTTTTGTTAGAAAAATAATAAATGCAATGTTGATAAATTGTGCTGGGTGATAAATTGTCCCTGTAATTATCACAATAAACGATAATGTTGTTTTGAAACCATTTTCTAGTAAAAACTTTGATATTGGCAAGTTTTCCCACTAAACTTTAATTTTCTACATAACACTTTATTTTGGATATTTAGATATATCCAAAAGAAAAACAAGACAACCAAAAACGATAAATAAAAACCACGCGCAATGGAAAGAATAAATCAAATGAATTATGATGCCTCTGTAAACAAAATTGCCCTTCCAAAAATATTCATGATTACAATGGAAATTAATGAGCTCATTTGAATTTATAATCGGATTGATTAATTGCTTATCATGACATGTTTAATCATGTACAAGTTTTGTGTTTGTCTCCTAAAAAGTAAAATCTAAGTGCTTTTTTGCTGGCGGCTAACCTACTTTTTCAAACCTTTCTGGGTCAGTAGGACCTTTTTTAAAAAAAAAAAAACAAAAAAAAAAACCTTGCAACAAACACAAACTCCTCTTATTTGACTTAAACAGCTTTTATTTTGTGGGACAACAGACAAAAAGCAAATTTTAATATCAGAAGTGGATTCTGAATCCCCTCTTGGTGTCGGTAAACCTCTTACTCCGAAACTCTCCCATCCACGGATGAAATGTCACTGATTGGTCATCATTCACAACCGGGATTATCCCACCGGTTTAGTTTGGAAACGCATCAAAAAAAAAGTTTTCTCCACGCTATTCTCACGTCTTCTTATTCCGCAGGTCTGCAACCAGGCTCTCCAGATGCACGGTGGCTACGGTTACCTAAAGGATTACGCAGTGCAGCAGTTTGTGCGCGACATCCGAGTCCATCAGATTCTTGAGGGTGGGTTCCCGTTCTCCTTTTGGCCCCAGCAGACCGCTGTTTGATTTGTGGGCTAACATCTTTTATTGTCTCCTGCAGGAACCAACGAGGTGATGAGGATGATTATTTCTCGAAACCTACTCGCAGAGTCGTGATAAATCTGTTCCCCCTCCAGACGAACGGCGGACCGCGTGGTTTTGATTTATTGCGACAGCGTGGCCGGTCCTGATCACACTTCTTCCGGTTTTGACAGAAATTATCAGAGAGGTTGGTGTAAATGAGATGTTATTTTTGAGGTAAAGCATCAGATTATTTGCTGAGTTAGGAGCTGTGACAGGGAATCAAGGTTATCCTCTAGTGCAAAGTGCAGCACCTGATCAGTAACTGCACAGGTTTTCATGTTTAAAAGTCTACAATCATAGCTCATTAAAACTAAAATATTGGCCACATAAATGTTTTCCTCATTTATCTGCCTAAGTAAAATAAAAAATTTTTTAAAAAAACTAGTAACAGACAGATATAATGGTAGTTTAAGGTCAAGATTTCACTTCCAGAACTCCTCTCACACTGCAAAAACACAAAGTCCTACCAAGTAGTTTTGTCTTGCAAATGTCTTCGCACAATTAAAATAAGCCAAAACTAACATACAAGTAACTTTTCTTCAAGATTTGAGAGCTTCTTCTAAGTCATCAATCCCTTAAAACTGATAAGAACAAGTGGAAGATTATTTCATTTATAACAAGATAGAAGTAAAAAATCCACCAGTGGAACTGGTGCTTTTTGTTTTTATCAAAGTTAACAAATTCTTCACTTAAAACAAGTTGCAATAACTTGCAGAGACGTTACTTGTAAGTTAGTTTTGTCTCACTTCAGGTGTGTTAAGATATTTGCACTAAAAAACTAAACAGAACTTGGTAAGACGTTTTAGTTTTGCAGTCCAAGGGGATTTTTTTTCTGTACTCAAATGTTAAATTAACTATAATATCTCCATTCTATACAAACGTCTTCTATTGGAAAGCTCAATGGAAACGTATTTAAGAGAAACACGTTAAAAACGATTGTTTGTACGTTTTCATCTTTTTATATCAGATGTGACGGTGCATACACTTTACAAAAACGTCCACTTCTGTCTCATCACTTCATTGAACGCTGCATTTTCCAAAAAGTCTCGGGATCCACCAAATCCACCTTTGCGACCTCCTGGATGAGTCGATTAACGTTGGCAGGCCGAGGTTATGCTGGACACTCCTCTGTTTCGTCCTCTATTTAGACGGCTCACTGACGTGTTGTAACTCTTTCCAGACTGTTTGTTTTTCTCTGTAATAGAACTTCTTTAGATTGAAGAATGCTTTTTGGGATTTTTGTGTCGCCTACTTCATGTCGTCAGACAGTTTCTGGCACTACTCACGCCTGAGTGTTGAAAAAGAAATTGAACTCAGATTTCCAAAATGCAGCGGACCACAGTTGATGATTTAACACGAGGCAGAAATGACTTTATCATGTTGGGCCTGGTTGGTTTGGAGGCGTTTGTCTCTTTTTACGTAATTGCTATATTTCTCTGATATTAAAATAGGTATGACATGAAACATTTGACAAACACACCAAAACAAAAGAACTTTATAAGTTGGTAAATATTTCCTCACATGCTGGAAATCATGACCTTATGCTTATTTTATTTTTTTTACAATGTGAAGCTGAGGTTTGAGCTGAGAAAAACAAACTACAAACAGCCCAGATAGCAGATAGAAGTTTAAGGCTAATTAAACTGAGGGATGAAGGTTTGAAGACGTCGTTACTGTCACAGTTTATAAGCTTAAAATGCAAAGTTACATTCACTAGTTACTGAAAAAATGTAAATTTGATGCTACTACAAATAACTATAAAATTAGATGTCTTTAAAGTGTTAGTAAAGAGTCAATAACACGTTTTTGTTCCAAGTGGCCTTCCATGTCCCATCTGTCATTGTAAGAGCATTTTGAGTGTGTTTTTATCCAGATTTCTAGTTTGTGTTCAGCGGAAAGATTGTGTTTGCACGCCATAATAAAACATCTAATCTTCCTCGAAACAAATATATCGTTCCTGATTCACACTTTGGTCTTTTTTTTTTCTTTTTTTTTTGTAATGTTTAAAACATAAAACTCACATTAGTGGTCAAACAATCCAGAATATTTTATTTAAAAACAAAAACAAAATAAACGTGAGAAATGACAACTGCATTCAGAATAACACGTGAAACCTTTTAAAGCTGCAGTAGGTAACTTTCATTAAGAAACTATGTTTTTACATATTTGTTAAAATTGTCACTGTGTCATGACAATATAGTCATAAGTCTTTCTCAGAAGAATTACGATTAAGATAATTGTGGAAAAAAAATATTGCACTTCTCAGACTCCTCCCTGTGGCTCCACTGCTTGGCCAGAAACAACCAATCAGAGCCAGGAGGAGGGTGGTAGCACTTAGCACAGCTGCTAACCCACAACATAGTCTGTCGTGAATGCTAAGGCTAGTTGGCATAGTAGTTTCTGCACATTTAGCAGCAAGTGCATTAGCTTGATTGACAGCTTTGTCCGAACTCTGATTGGTTGTTTCTGACCGGGATCGCTCGCATTAACTATTTCTTTTTGGGTTTTTTTGTTTTTTTGTTTTTTTTTACAGATAAATGGCCATATATAAGAGTGTCATGACAAGGTGACAGTTTTAACAGATATTTTAAAAAAAAAACAAAAATACCTTTTTAAAAAAAAAAGTTTCATATTGCAGCTTTCACAGCATCAGCCACATTATTTCCAGCATTTGCAAGAAAACCAGAACCGACTGAACCCGCTGAGCTGTTTTCTTTGTTAAAACCCAAACGGCCTAAACGTCTGCGGTGGCTGATGAAAAATCAAGCACCGTAATTATAAACCATCAACGTTACACTCAACACTTAGTTTACATTCAAGCTACCATGACAGGCAAAGTACTCCTTAAAAATGAACGCTCAGAGTCACACCATGGAATCACTCTGATATTTCTGCAACAGCTTCACACATTTTAATCAAACACAACGTGAGCAAGTCGAGGAAAGCAACATACTTGCAACTGAACTTTGAGTTTTTCTTTCTTTTCTTTTTTTTTCTTTCCTTTTGCTCAGAACTAACGCCTGGTAAACTGAAGACTAATCCCCACACAGGCAGGGAGAAAGGGACATACAAATGTCCATTATAAGGTTGTTATACAAAGCTTAGAAACGTAGTCAAAACATTTTAATTTCCCATTTGCTGCAAAACCCTTTAGGATACTTTACAGTGTTTTTACATCGAGACAAAATGCTAACCAGCCTATCTCAATGGTTGGATTCTATCACGAGGCGTGTAAAAATAAATATATATTTCTCTGTATTGAGCATGAACGCCGCATCCGGAACAAATGCTGCAGAGAGACGAGGAACGCTGCACTGAGTCCGATTCCTCCAACAACCTGAAGGTAAAGTTTTTGCAAATAAAGTCCCTCGTTGGACATTTTCTCCTCAGACGACGTGAGGAAATGTTCTGCACCCGGAGGCGTTCTCTCCATCTGTCCTCTGCCGGCTACACCAGGGAGCCCGCTTGGCTCTGGGCAGGCACCATGACGGCGACGGCCCCCATGCGCGTCAGAGTGGAGGAGCTGATGTGCGGCGACGCGGCGACTGGGCCAGGAACCTGAGGCTGAGGCCCCTCAGTTCTTTTTAGCGGGGTGCCAACCGCGGGGCCCCTGGCGATCTGCGGAGGGCCTCCGTTCGCGCTAGGCGGCCTCTTGTGTTTGCGCACAGGGGTCCCGCCTCCCATGTTGTACCCGGGGAGCCCCTGCAGGCTGCAGGCCGTCCCGGGTCGCAGCTGGTAGGCGTTGATCACGGAGCCCGTGTCCGAAATGGGGGAGTACGGGTACGGGAATTTGGGCTGGTGGAGGTCCTGCGAGCGGGGGCTGGTGGCAATGGAGGACAGGGTGCCGTTTTTTGACATGATGTCCGAACCGGTGTTGCTCTTGGCCCACGACACTCGCTTTGGCGCCTGAGCGTCCTCCCTGTGTTACAGAAAGACAGGAAAACATTCAAGAGTTTTTTTATGCATTCCTGTAGTTCTCAGCGGTCTCACACAGAGAAAGGAACCTGATTTTTTTTTCACAGATTATCTGTCTGATATCGTTCTGTCAGGACTAACCCTAAACCAACTATACAGTCTTAAAAATGCAAACATTTTAGAAAGATTTAAAAAAATAAGCAATTCTTAGCCTGGTGGGGGCACAAATAAAGCCTGGTGGCCCGTCAGGCTGATGATACACCGAGGGAAACCCTGCTATTACTGTTTTGCTGCCTTGTTGTATGAGAATGAACAAAAATACATCCAACATACAATCTCCCTTTAGGCTATACCTTCAGTTTATAATTCTATTGAACAAATCTGCGACAATTTCGATTCCCTAGTGTAGATAATAGTGCGGATTATAGTCAAACCCTCACTTGATCTCGTTGGCCATCTCCTCCTCCGTGTCCTGCCTCCTCTTCAGTATGAATATGAGGATGAGCACCATGGCGACCAGCCCCACCACGGACCCCAGAGTCGCTGCAGCGATCATTCCACCGTTGGAAGCTGTGGTGGGGGAGTAAAAAAAGAAAAAAAAAACCAACAAAAAACCACAAGCAGCAGTTAGATTCAGCGTCGCAGCTGTGGTGTGTGATGGAGTACCAGCAGATTCTCTGAGGGGGGAGGAAGAGCGAGGGTACGTACAGGTGATGACCTCCAGGTTAATGGAGCAGCTGTCGGAGCCGGCCGTGTTGCTGGCTCGGCAGATGTACTTTCCCGACATGCCTTTGGTGAGGTTGCTCAGCCTGAGGGTGCCGTGTCTCTCATCTGCAACACAACCGCATGGTTAGAGACAGACACACATTCAGTGAACGTCAAGACAAGTCGGGACTTTGGAGGAGAGCAGTGAGTGACTAGAGGGAAAAACCGCACAAGCTAATTTGTGGCTGTAGCAAACACAGTTAGCTTTTTGTAAACAGTGTTTACTTTTAGTACAAGCACAGCTTCTCTGTAAATCCAAAATGTCTGTGATGAGCCGGTGTTATCTATTTTTCAGACATACAGTATAGTGCCATTTTATAGCACAGTCAAGTAACTATGTTACCTTTGGTTGTTTTGGCTCTATATATGAAACACAACTTAAAAGAAATGTGACACTTTGAGATTGGATGTCTGTCTCTTTAAGAAGCTCCTGCTCTTTCCGACACTTCCTTCAGCGCCTCATCACGATGTTTGTCATTCTGCAGTTTCCAACCGTTCTTAGGAACGTCGGGTCGAGAAGCAGTTTGCATTTTATGCCCAGAAGATTCGCAGTTCCACCAGGCTTTTTGCTAAATGTAGCTGCCACTAGACTGGGGGAACCAGGGTTAGGCCTGAATTTGTGAGAGCAATAGTTCCCGTGGGAGATTCAAGGATTCTTCAAACATGCACGAAAGAATCAACGCAACACTCCAGGTGTGTTTTTGATGAGGGAATAACAGCGTAACATGATATAAAGCTCAAAGAAGTCAATTTCACATAACAATCCTTTTTTTTTTAAGGAACATTTTAAAAAAGAAGTGAACTCTGTAGGAGCTGCAGAGGTCGACAGTCACACGGTAACACAGAGGAAAATTTCAGGATTCTTTAACAAAAATCTTAAAAGTGTGGCATGCATTTGCATTCACCCTCTCTTCCTGTTGCCCTCCTAAACAAAATTGAGTCCAGTCATCTAACACCAAATCTGCATGTCTTCTAAAACTTTTTGCTGAGCATTGCAAATTGTTTTCGCTGTTGCTCTTTAGGGACTTACACTTTGCATATTGTTAATATATATTTAGTCAATAAAAAGGACTCCAACTGTCCATTCAAATGCTCACAGTGACTGTGTGTGTTTAGTGACTGATGAGTTGTGTTATGATGAAGAAAGGTAGAAGAAAGAAAGAAAGGTAAAATTTGGGTAAATCATACTCAATATTCTCATTGCAAATTTCAGCAATATTAAAAATAATTACATTTTTTCCTGATGTCGTGCCGCCCAGCCAGTGACAGTAGCTGTCATTATTAAAGAATTTGTCCCTTTTTTTTTTTTTCCTGCTGCCCTTGCTTGGTCAACACCACGTTTGCATTTACATTAGATCGCTGGCAGGACTATTGGTCGGCACCTCCAGGCGTTTTAATAATTTCTCACACAGAAGTCATGACATATCGCTGAGTAAGTTTGCATCTGTTACACAATCTGTTCCTCTTTGCACATCTGGTTTTAAAATCGTAAGCTACAAACACAGACTGCAGAAAAAAAAAAAAAAAAACAAGCCTCACGAGGGGCTTTCCACTTCAAATCCCCTGAAATCCAATCTTGCACGTCAGACTGCAGCATGTCTTCCATCCAATGTGTTTTTTTTTTTTTTTTTGAGCAATATGAAAGAGATGACATGTGTTAGTGAGTAAAAATTGCCTCTAGATTTTCTTTTACGTTCCCTCGCACTAAAGTTGCAAATACACCCTCGTCTATTTCATATATACAGTCACAGAAATGTCAGTTTAAAATTGCACATATGTACACTGTTAAAGCCATGTTTGTTGTTTATAGGTTCTTCGATTTTGGTGCAAAAAGAAAAAAAAAAAAAAAAACTGGCTAAAAATGGATCCGTTAGTTGCATGTTTGTGTTAATTAAAATATTTGAAAGATTTGTTTTGTAACTTGAAATTTACATATCACAAATTTCTTTTATGCTCATATTTAAGCTGTGAGTGACACAACGCAGTTTTGCTGTGTGTTGAATTGCACAGCAAAATGAGGGAAAAAAATTTTCCTAAGAAAAAAACCCCCAAAGAAATCACATTTTTCGTTTCACTTGCCTCTCAAATTTTGAGCGGAAAAAAGACTTTAAAAATGTTCTTTGTTATTCTGTACAAATGAAAGGGATAGGTTTTTATATTCTATTTTTATATATTCTTAGCAGAAATTTTTTTTTTTTCATCACAAAGAGAAAAAAAAATACTTTAAAATAGTCTAATCAATTTCTTATTTTTTATTTGCAGATGATGCTTAAAGTCAAGAGAAAAAGAACATGTATTTTTTTCAAAATAGGTTTTCAAAAACAAGAGAAATTCCTATTGTTTTTCAGGTGTACAGTTTAACATTAAACAAAAGTAACAAATAAGAAACTGCACTTGCAGCTTTTGATATCAGATTATAGTTCAACATAACAATCATAAAATGACATAAAAGTGTTCTTCGTCTAAGCCAGAAGACCCAACCTTTTAGTGTCTCATTCACAGAGCAAACGGATAATCTTTTCACTGTTTCCTGCCTCTCTTGTCAAGGACATGACAAAATCCAAGCAAAATCCCAAATAGAAACAGCTGTGCATGTGTCCCCTGCATCAGCCTCGGTTGGATTATCTCATGCCTCCATCTTGAAAATCAGCTGCAAAGAAATGAACCCGATGCTGCCAGATTAGCAGCACGTCAGCTGACTCAGAGCCTGGAGCGAGTTCAAGACGACCGATCTGCTTCACATGGAGACGAGAATCCCCGCCATCACTTACGGTGTAATATACCTGGAAACAATTGGAGCACACCAGTGGGGTTTATCCAGCACAACATGAAAACACAAGGTGGATTTGCATGTTTGCTAATTTGTGGCTTAATCCTTTCCAGTGTTTGGGGATTGTGGGATTTTCCAACTCTGCAATTTATGCAACTTAACATAATTTTGGTGGGTTGTATCAGGTGACAAAAGTCAATATATTTCTGGAGTAGAGAAGAAGTTTTTTTTTAAACAGCGGTAAGCAATTTAGGTCCGGCTGGAGCAAATCAGTCCCAAACAGTAGGAAATGACACCAACACCTCTGAAGAAGACAGAAAGTGCAACTTGCTTCTTCATGAAATGTAAAAAAAAAATAATAAATTAGGTGCCGTCAGATTTTTGTGGTTGTAGGGTTTCTCTTTTGTCTTCTGTAAAAGACAACTAAGCATTTTTCCTGCTAGACTCTTGTGATTTGTTTAGGTTGTATTTACCCAGAATTCCCTGTGCTATATTTTGCTTCCTGCTTTCGCAGTGGTCCCCAGCCATTGACAAATGCATTCAAACCGCACCAGAGTTCACACTAAGCTAACAGAGACCTTGGTTTTAGCAGAAAACCACAATTTTCTAGAAAGGAACTAAAGATTAGTAAAAACGGACTAAACGAGCCTGGTGTGAACGCGCCCTACCAGTCATGTACTTACGGTGTCCAGCCCACATGGGCTTTAAGACGCTCCACATCCAAAACACACAAAACAAGATGGCCGCATACAAATCACATGCTCCACAAAAATACCATTACATTTTTAAATTCACTGGATAAAGCACTTATTCTCTTCTTTCCCAAGCTTTACGGACAAAAGCAGAACATGAAAAAAATGTCCCATCATACATCCAACTTCTGATAACCAACATACATCTGCATTACTTCTATTCATACACATAGACCATTTTAACTGAGAATACAGAGGACAGTAAAGGAGTCTAAGAAATCAGTAACATTCATATGTTCAGTAGCTGCAACAACAACAACAAAACAAACTGTGTGCAGACAGTTTTAAGTGTTAATAGTGAACCTAACCTGGCCTGTCACAGCTCAAAGGCCAACATGTCAGGAAAACAATATAAGAGACAGACTTTGAGGCAACTTGTTGAAGCATGCTGTGTCAGAATGGGAAGAAATTGAGCCTGTAATGCAACCGGATCCACACAACACTCTGACTGAAGAGTGACGTAATGGCTACTCGAGCACATGCTGCTCAAATCAAACTGAGGATCTTTTGGATTCTGTCAGCGTTTGAGTATTTTGTGTGAAAATACAAAATATAAGATACACTCTGCATGTAAATACGCTCTACTTGAATAAATGGCAGCAAAAGCAACGGAATCTAACGAGACATGCATGGTGCAAAGATTTAAAGGACTATTGTCACCCTTTTTAGGCAAATAAGAATAACGGCACATCTTCAAATTTGGTTTCTGGATATTTTCAAGTCAATTGGAGGGAAAAAAAAAAAATCAAAATCTGTGCCCTAATTTTTTGATTTTATGGGTTGTTCCTTCCCTTTAAATCTTTTTCTGACATTCCAACAAACAGCAGGTACAGGTAAGAAAATACAACTCCTGAGGATGGTGAGGATTATTTTTTATTTATTTACTTTTTAGATGGACGGTGGGGAGGGAGAATGTATGATTGAAAAGCCTTACCCATGAACCCAAGGACAAGCATGGGCTGAGGACAGGCTCTCCATTCTGGGATTTTATGCAGAAGGAGAGATGGTAAACACACAGAGAGAGAGAGAGAAAGAGCGAGCGTGAATGAGACGATGATGAAGAAGTGGAGCAAAATGATAGGAAGGAGGGAGGGGGGCGATCAAGCAACTTATAGATTTCAGCAGGAAATCATAAATATGAAAGAGTCAACAGACAGAGAAAGAGAGAGAATGCTGGGGAAAAAAAGAGCAGTGATTGCACGGCAATGTCAGACTCAGACATGTTAGCATCAGCACAGATAAAAGTTGAGCGTCGACAATGCGATGCGTGTGCATGTGCAGCCCGCTAAAACCTGGGTTAATGGACAATCAGAGGGAGTAGTTTCCCTCTTACGAGTCTGGGGACTTTTCAGCAATAAAGAGATGAAGACCGAGGGATCAAAGCGGTTAAGTCAATACGCAATCAATCAGCCTTAGTCCCGTTGTTCAGAAACAGATGGCGTCTGAAAACAAGCATCCGTAAAACCTGTGAAATAATGCATGCGGCATGCAGAAAGAAGGGATAACCGTGCGCTTCCATCCTCCAAAAAAAGAGGAAAAAAAGGAGGATTTCATGCCGCAGCGCGCCGTGGAAAATGGAGAAAGTGTCCCTGAGGTATATCTTATCTCTACACGAGTTGATTCCTTTGTGTAAAACCTGAGATGATTTTTAGCATTAAAGCTAACGCTTTGGTTAAGCATCGGTAAAACTTTAACAAACTGTTTTTGAGAAAGAGAAAGCGGGCACTAAGGACTGTTTTCAAGGTAATTGGCTCAACAGAACAGCGCCCCTTTTCTGTAATGTGATTAGACATCCAGTACAGAGTGACGAAAAAGTAACATCCTGCTTCCGTGTCTGCTGGGAGAGACATGAGGTTTTAATTATTTTGCAGCTGATTCTGTACATGATTTATGAAAAATAGTAATGCTTGCCACAAATGTCACGCTGTTAATATTTCAGAGACCTCAGAGAATTTCTCTAATCATTTTTCCCTCGGTCTGCTTACGTCTTATTAACTTGAGGCAACCTTCCTTCACTGCAAAGCCTGAACTAAGACAGAAAAGACGTTGAAATAACTGCATCTTTTGAATGTAATTATGTCAAAACTAACTCAGCTCTTTATGTCAGTCATAGACTGCACACAACAGCCTGGCTGTGAAATGACTTTTTCGGAATAGATCCATTTTTTTTAACTTTGCAACCTGTCGAGTAAAACAGTAATTTCAAATCAACACAAACAAAAGCTCTCAAACAAAATCACTTGTGACTGGAATATGCCAATGTTTAGGCTTAACTGGCCAGAAAAATCCAACGTTTTCCTGGATCAGTGAACACCTCGTTACCTAAACCTTAACTTTTAGGGCCCATTTCATTTTTAAACTTAGTAAAATAAAAATTATGCCTTGTTCTGTGGTTTTCTTTGTGTAATTTATTCTAAAACAGAACAGCTGGATTTACACTGGATTTGTTTAAAAATGACTCAAAACTGGAGTTTATTTAGGGGGTTTGAAATAAAGCAGGTTGAATATGCAGTCCACATTTTTCTTTGTCATATCAAATCCCAATGAAACACAATAATGTTTGAGGTTAAACAAGCCTCTAGTTGAATTTGCAAAACTGTTCAAATTCCTCCATGAGCTACTTAGAATTAGAAATACAGTAACAGGCATTTTGCTACTAAAGAAGTCAGCTATGCTAGCTTGACTTTGACAACCTTAGAATGTAGATGTGCTGCAGAATTCAGTGTGTTTTGGTTCAGTTTAATAAAATAGAATGGTGACCCACACACTGTCTGACAAATCATCAGAAGAGCAGGTGTTTAAATTAGCTAATCAACCTCTGCTATGTTCAGACGATCACTTATTAATAATTGCAAAATAAACATCAGGCCTGAAAACATAAAACGTTAACAGACTGAACCTTTTGTTCTTTGTGTGGGAAATGTTTGCGTGTTATTTTTTAGGTGTTGTCCCCCCGACACACTGGTGGAGCTGTTGTCAGTCAGTTGCTATGGCTACAGGTCCGCGTGTAGCTGACGCTGACGCAGAGAGCGAGAAGCAGGAAAAATACGCTGTTGAGCTGTTCTTCAATGGTTTTTCTGTGTTATTTCCTCTCTGCTGTGGCGTACCACACTAAATTAATAACACCGACATCTCCAGGTTTCATTTTGCCAACAGAGTTGTTGGACTGCCCGCTTTGGATGAGTCTTCTTGCCCTCCGAAATTTCCCGATGTAAACAATAATATGCGGCGTGTCTACATGGCCGGGGCTGAGCTACAGAAAGTCGGAAAACTGGAGTCAACGAGATCCCGTTAACAAAGGCAATTTTTACACTTCAGTCCTGTTTATTATAAATGCAGGTGCACAGTGTTTGAGTAGACCTCCATTCAGATGTACTCACTTTGCATTGGGGAGAAAAAGACCTCGGACGTGGGCGCGGCCTTGGTCCACTTGTAGTGAGGGGTGGGTTTTCCCTGGCTGGACTTGCAGCTCAGAGTCACGTTGCCCTTCACCACCGGGTTCCCTGTCATGCTGCACAGGGGCGGCGAGGGCGGGACTGGAGACAGACATATGTGGTTGTTAAGGCACATGAACACATGTTGGATGAGAAAATACATCCGTGACCCTTTCCTGAACATGCACATTTGTTTTAATCCAGTGCTGGTGATGTAGAGATTTCTTAGGGCAGTGGCCAGATTGCATAAAAATAAGTAGATATTAGATCTCCCTCCTCCCGCCTCCGTCTCTCGCTTTTCTATCTGCTTCTGGAAGATGACATAATTCTCTCAGAGCTTACCGAATCCCTTAACAGCAGATGAGTTTGGTTTCTTATGTTTTTCTTTAGCCTCAGTCCAAAATCCCTCAAAATGTGACTTACTTGACCTGAAGTTATAAAGATTCCATGTATCGGAGCGTCGTCAAAGGTTTCGTTACCTTTGACGTTGAGCCGCAGCTCTCCGGAAATGCCGCGGCCTCCGGGGACGATGACGTGGCAGAAGTAGAGGCCCGAGTCGCTCTCCTGCGTGTTGTTGATGTAGATGGAGAGGTTGGCGGAGGGCATGGTCACGCTGAAGCCCACTCTCTTGGTGAACTCGTTTTGTCCGTGCCCGACTTTACCTGAACTAAAGTTAATCACCTGCACAGAGAGAGTAGATCGGTTTTGTGATGTTAAACGTTGGGAAAAGGGAACGCTTGGAAGAGCAACCTTTTCCACTTTTTTGCAGCTGTTCTGCTCCATCTTTTGCTGGATTTCAGCAAAGCAGATTGCACATTTGCACGAGGGAGCAACACTTCATCTCAAGTCCAACACCGGACAGCAATTTGTACCTGTTTTTGTATCTGGGTGAAATAAATGCAGAAGTGTCCACAAAAAAAACAAACAAAAAAAAACATCTTACAAAGTTGTTTCTAGACAAATAAGTGATGTTGCAGATCTTTTGTGTTGGGAACAAAAGACTGAGGGAATCAATCCAACGGTATAATATTGCATATTCTTTACACAAATACACAACAACGGTAATAACATTTGTGGAATCGCAGAAAAAATGGGTTAAGTAATCTATCTCAGGGTTAGATTTAATCATTTAGAACATGTTTATCGACCTAGGAGCGTAAATATTACAATTACAATCTATAAGTTCTTTAAAAGTGACATTTACATATTTACTCTGAAGCAAAAATGATTCTAAGGATGATTCAGAAAATGTATTTGAATGTAGAAACTGGAGGATATGAAGCAGCTCTAGTCTTAGTAAATGCCAAGCAGGTTGCTCTGGCTGTGATTTACACAAGATGTCCATCAACAAAGCTGCGTTTTTCCCTAAAAGCAGGAACAGACATGTACAAACTCATGTTTGTAACAAAAAAAACCAACAAAACAGTTAAATGTTTTGTTACAATTACACAATTTTGTAATACCTTTCAAAATTATCTATGCTCTTTGAACTCCTCCACCTCAAGCTGCCGTTCTGTGTTGCGCTATTATACTGAATCCCCAATAAATAAACTAAAAACGTGCAAAATTTCAAAGGCCATGAACTTTATGTATTTCTGTAAAGCACACCGCTGGCGGCAGCCTCGTAAAGAGTTGCAGATTAGCAACAGAAGCGGACGTCCTGACATGAAGATAATCCTGATGTCTGCAGATGGAGGATGTTGAAACTTAGGCTGATTTTCCGTCTGAGATAAGCTCACAGGCATCACACGCTGAAATTGTTTAGATTATGTTAATCGCGTGCGCAGCTATTCATCTGCAGGATGGAAGTGCGCAGCAGAAAGAGAGTAGGTGTCGTTATTGACATTTATCCTGAATTCCTGCCTTTAACTGCGAATTATCATTAGCTGTAAAGCTAGACATTATCCTGAGTTCTGCAGATCAGAGACAAAAGTGGCATCCTCCAATATAAAAATAATCCATGTTTTGTTAGCCTTCGACTTAAAGGTGAGCGGACCTCAGGCGCTAAAAAAAAAGAGCACATTTCCATCTGACACATGATAATAACTGTATCCTAACAAATCTATTAGGTTGTATTTTCTTCCCGGGATTTTAAGTTCAATGAACTCTGCTGTGGTACTCAAGAGGATCAGCCAGAAAAATGCATCAGTTTATGGTAATTCTTTAATAGTGACTGTTCATTTTGTTCCAATAGAGGTTTGGACAGGGTCATGGGACATATGAGGGCGGCGGCAGGTTTACAAATCCACAACGCAGCTCGAAAAACGCAGGAATCGCCCAGAGGGAAAAAGGTCACAATGGAATTTATTGATGCAAAAAAACTCAGACGCTAACTTTGGAGATTAAACTATACAGTTTACAAGGACTGATTTACATCTAAGCAAATTTGTTGTCAAATCTTTTGGAATGTAAATTTTGAAATAAAGTAAATGTTTCCGTGCAAATATCTGACTTAAATTTCTGAGGAAATTTCAAATATTTGATCCAAGTCAGTTACAACTGTGATCTTCTGAACAACAAAATGTGTATTTTTGTAGTTAAGGCATTTGATATCTAGTAGATGCTTCCACTTTCCCAGCTTTACGCTTCCTACCTGCTTGGAGTCGTTCCCTGTAAAGTGCCAAATGACGGTGTTTTGGGAGATGTCGGAGCTGGGGCTGTACCAGGCCTGTAACACCACCATCTGGCCCTTCACCACCTCCATCTCTCTGCTGGGCATCTCCACCTTCCGGGTGTCACCTGGGTAAATAACACAGGATCGTACACGGGGTTAATAAGGTGTTAATTGTGCAGGTCTAAGAGACAAACGTGATTTTAACCACTGAGCTACGCTCTGTGACGTCACAATAATAAATCAAATTTTTTTTCTGCAATATTTGACATAATTTTCTTGTGATTTGAAAATATAAATAAGTAAATAAATAAATGCCTGGTGTGGTTTTGAAAACATAAAACCTTTGAATAAACTCCACTGGACAATTCTTTGTTTTTCTTTCCACATCTGCGAAGATAAAACCAGTTCACATTTTAGTATTTTTCTTCATCTTTAGAATTATTATATTTCCATTCATTTTCTTCTTATCGACATTGCTTTAGGAACCTGTGATAACTGGCATGACTTACTCACAAGAAAGCAGGATGAATGATTTCAGAGTCTACAACATTTACTCAGTTATTCAACATGATAATAACTAACGCATTTTTTAAAAACAAAAAACTTTCTACTCCTTTCAGGAACGTGAATACTCAGGTATCACAACGAAAGCAAGTCAGTCATGGAGCACACTAATCACAGGGAATCAAACACACTGAAGATTTGATGTATCTTATGCTTAAACATAAGTAATTAGCGCTAACTAGCTGCAGCTAGCATTGAGTCACTCAAAAGCTGCTCAACACTTGTTGCTATGCGCTGCTAAATGAAGGCCAGTTCATTTGCTTCACTGACAAAAAAAAAAGACAAATAAAGCTGTTTGGAACATAATAAAAACACCAAAATTCAGACTGTGGAAACTCGTATTAAGCTAACGCTGTCAACAGACATTGACATGCTAGGAGGCTACTTACACACAAAACTGAACTTTTTAATCAGCTAATATCAGCTTGTTGTTAAGGCTCCTTGAAAACTGCTTTTAAACAGATGATCTATATACATATTTACAATCAGGGGGAAAAAAAGATAATTATGTCAAATTTAATAAAAAGGAATCATAATAGTGTCTCCACAGCTTTGAATGGTATAGACCTTAATTTATTGTGAGTTCAACATGTATTTATAATTTCACCAAGGTGAAATAACAATTATGCTATTATACAAAAAAAAACAATAAAAACAACCATAGATATTATGCCTGTCATGTTATTTTAGCCGAAGTGGGAATAATTGTGGCATTTCTACATTAATTAAAACTAATTAGATCCCTTTATATGTTCTTCCTCTTTATTTTTTGTGTAATGATTGTAAAAGTTATACATAAAGTTGCATCCAGGCAAATGTCATGGAATAATTTTACATAAAATTGATGAGTATGCTGTTTTGTGTGTAAAATGAATCTTAAACCAACTTTCTTTTTTTGTATTAATATGGGTAAAAAGCACATACAAACAATGGAAGGATAAAAGAAAAGGTTTGATTGAGGAAATATTTAATTAGTGAATAAGTTTATAAAATCTTCAACATGTGCAATATTTTTACAACATGACATGAGAACTGCACATATATCTCAGACGAAGAGATGTTTAAAAAAAAAAGCTCATTTACTCAATTGCAATCTGAAAAAGACAATATTACATGAAAAATGAACCTGTTACAGAAAGAAGAAAACTTGTCAATAAGTTTATGCAACTGGCAAAGCTGAGCTAAAACAAAAATGACAAAATAAAGCTGAAAGTCTGAAAGAAAAAAAAAAAAAGATGTGAGAGGAAACTTTCAGACTCACAAGGTGCCCAGTCACCAGAACCCGACAGCTGAAGCTGGATCAGCTGATCCCAGCAGCCGATTTCTATCTGCGTCTCCAGCTTGAAGCTTGATTCAGAAACTACAACGAAAAAGCGGAAGCAGAGCTCAAAGTCCTCCGGCTGCTGAGAGGAAAACGGAGAAATGTGTGCCTCATGTGCTCAGACGGGATCACGGGCGAACAAGAGATGAAAAGAGAGCGAGCGGACCAGACTGCCTGCTGAGATGGATGCAGCTGCCCAGCTGGACACGCCTTCTTCCTTTTTCAGAATGAGAAGAGACGGGAGAACAGAGGGCGGAGGCTCGCAGGTGGGAAATACAGATTTTTTGTTTGGGTGACAAAACGTAAAAACAAAAAAACAGATTTTCTAATATAGTTTTGTGTTTTGCCTCTCGCCTAACTTGTACCAAATATATATATATATATATATATATATATATATATTTCAGAAACTCAAAATAATCCAGAAATAATTGCAAATTTGACAGAAAGGAAATAAAACCAATGACCGCCAACTTTTTTGTCAAGTTATGTCAAGGCATGTGCCACTGAAATTGAAAGAGGGAAAGTGTCCACATCTCAAAGACAGTTTCACCAGTTTGGTTGAAGAATGTTGAACTAAAAAAAGAGGATTATGTTCGTCTCTCATAGGAAATCTGACAGAAATTCTTCAAAATTAAAGCCTCGATGTTTCATAGATAACATCACAACAAAATTGGGTTCAATATCCTGATGGAGCTTGATAAGGGGATTATTTTGGCCTTTCAAAATAAGGCTTAGCAAAATAAAATCCTACCTATTTCATTATTATTTTATAAAAAAAAAAAAGTAGATTCTACTTTTGAGGGAAGCTGAGTTGATGGGAAGCCTGTTAGATTCTGCAAAAGATTTGAAATCGAGGCAGAGGTTCACCTTCCAGCAAGACATTGACCTTCAACGAACAGCCAGAGCTACGATCAAATAGTTTAGATAGAAGCATTCATGTTTACAGACACTCTCCATCCATTCTGACTGAGCTTGAGCTATTTTGGAAAAAAGAGGATGAAAGAAATATTTGCTGTCTAAATGTGTAACTGATAGAGAGAATTTGCAAAAGACCAAAACTTTTTATTCGACTTCCCAATTTTGTGCTACTTTGGGTTAGTCTATCACACTGTGTGATCCTGTTTTACATGCCAAGCAGCTCTTTGAAACTTTAACTGAACCTATTGAAAACTAAGACATCAACAACTTTCATCATCCATCTAAACTGGAAGATCCAAATGCAAACATCTTCACCTTGTCTGGTCTCAAGGCTTCATTTTCAGTTTGCTCGTGTCTGAGCTGTCGAGACATGAAGCCATCGACAAGTCATGTAGGCACGAGATTAACGTCTTTATCATGGCACTGTTGTCAGCCCGATGTTGATTGATAATGTACCGCCGCACGGATTGCAGACCAATCATTTATTTTCAGTTTTTTTTTTGTTGTTGTTGTTTTGACACAAATCCTGACGGTGCTCTGATTTCGCTTTCCCCTCCGACTGACCTTCGCTCTGGACCAAAACGCAAACTGCCGAGCTGTCACGGCAACCCTGAGGAAGTCATCGCATTTCGGATGCGATGTGTGGTGATCGATATGTATTTCGTAGGCGACGCTCAATCGTCAGGGGTCAGATTATTATCTTTACGTCGACGTAGAAGGCACGGCGCGCGTACCTACAGCGGGAAACCAGCAGGATGCCCACATGTACGGTCCTGATGAAGCAGGATAATGCCCCGCGGCGGCCTCGTTCCACACCGTTCTTGTGGATCTTTGAGGTTTATCCCCACAACTGTGTCACCCAATTGTTTATTAAATGAAGAAAAATCTTCACTAATCCGGAGCGCTCTCTCTCTCCCTCTCTATCTATCTGGGTTGCAAATGTGAGGTGTGTTGAGTGTGTGTGTGTGTGTGTGCAGAAACCGGAGTTAAAGACGCGGATATGGAATTAAAGTGAACTTAAATCCTTCAAAGGTAAAATTGAAATAAAATAAAAAAATCCAGAGATGCTAATAGAGAAGATGATGATGTGATACATGCAGCCTCGTTCAGCTCTGGCCTAATTATTCTTAGCTCCGGGCTGCAATTTAGTCTGGCCACGCTTTACATGTGCTAATAGGATTCCTTTCTTTAGAATAAACACTTTTTTCCCCCTGACTTTTCCTGCAGGAGATTCTGGGCTGCAGAAGCATTTTGGTCAACAGGGACAAAACTGGAAAGAATAATCAAAAGTCAAGCATGTCAGCTCACAAACCAAATGTGGATTTGCTGCAGTACACCGAGTTACCTCCAGGGGGAGGCAGATTACCACGACAAGCGCTTCATCCGGTTATGGAATTGAAGAAAAAAAACATCAGCTAAAGAATAAATGTCAGGAATTAAGAGTCACAAACGAATGGATGACATTTATGAGAGTTCAATAAAAAATAACAATAATAATTTCAAACGCATCCTGTGAGAAAATTGTGTCTGGTTTCCAAAAGAAATCCACACCAATTCACATCCCAGCTAAATGCTGCTGCACTGTTATGATCAAATGAATAATAATAACAATAATAATAATAATAATAATAATAATAATAATAATAATAAAGTCAGCCTCTCTCTCAAAGCCCTCAGGGAGTCATGTAGGCCTCAGTGAAGATAAACTGATCCTCTTTAACCAGCCGCACTCTATCTCCCACAGTAATCTCTGCTTCCATGTCTCTCCCTCATGTGAGTCGCTCTGTGAAGCTAAAGCTTTGGCTGAGATTCAGACCGACTCTCTATTTACACCCGCACCGGTCCGTACTCCCGTTGACACAAACAGCTGTCTCCCTGGAAATGAACTGACAACACTAAGAACGGCAATAAGAGCCGCTGATCACTCATCGGTGTTCATACATCCAACTCGCTTTCCAGGAATAATCGACTTGCATGCGCGATTTTGTTTTGAATATTTCAGCGGCTGCCGTGTTTGACTGCGGGTGAAGATGCACAAAAAGCTAGAAATATGTGCTTTTTTTTTATAGCCATAGAATAATTACAAACTTGGAATCTGAGAAAGATCCACGCTACTTTTAAGTAGAATTGGAGAAAAAAAAAATCCTTGACCAAACAGCAAGTCAATCTGGATGAACCTCATGGATATTTACGTCGACCTCGCGGGTTAGCCGTTAGCCGCCATGCTAATTTTTATTATTGTAAACTCCATTGACCTATGCTACAACTGTTAGCATGTTAACTCCGTTACGAGGCAAAATTAAAGTGGGGAAAATTTATAATTACACAAGCTAGAATGTCTATATGCATAACAAACTACTTTTGTTCTGTTCTTTGTTGCTTTGACATATATATATATATATATATATATATATTATATATATATATATATATATATATATATATATATATATATATATATTTTATTCAACCAGAATAAAGAACCCAGTGAGATTAAAAAGCTCTTTTTCAAAGGACTCCTGACCAAGAGGCAGCAAGAAATAAACAAAACAAAAAAATTAGAAAGGTAGCTGAGAAAATGCCAAGCTATTAAAAAACAGGTAAATGTCATTGACTCGGCACTCAAGAACTTTTTAGTTTGGATGGAGAAACACTAAAAGACAAATTCACTCAGTTTCTTGTTGCAAGTTCCAATTTATTTTTTGTTAGTTATTTATCACATCCTATTACCTTTAACTGTGTTTTCTTGTGTTAACTGGATGAAACTTATTCATTTGGTTTCATTCTGTACATTGATAAATCCGACTTTGAATGAACGAGTTGTACAACAGAATTGAAAGTGAAATGTGAGCAAAATCCCATTTCCGTTTTATTTCATGACAAGTAAATGACCTTTTCCTTAGGTCAGGTTTTTTGTTTGGAGTTACCAAGATGTGGAGGACCAGAGAGCTGAGAAGTGACACTGGATCCACAAGCCTGAACAGCTTGGCGAGCCGGTGCCCATTTGAATCAAACCTACTCTGATTGCTCACAAGCTATCAATTTTGCAGAAATGAAGTTTTAAAAGGCAAAAAAAATGCATAAAACTTAAAGAAATATGCTTCTATTTCCTCTTGGGTGTTTACCTAATTGGCTTAGTAAGACGAGACATGCTTTTTATGTGAATGAAACCACTGCAGGTTTTATTCTTCTTTTGTTTTTTTATTAAAATGTGCATGCAAAGCAGCCTGTTATGAAAGGTTCACCCAAAAGCTTTGTTGTATTTCGAGTGAAAACAGCACTGTTGTGCATCATGAATTGTGCATAAACTCTGTTATCTGCAGTCATGTTTTCTCAGCAGAACAAACAGCTGCTCTGTTCATGGTGGAAATCATTTTATTGCTCATTGTTACTGCTGTGACTTTTTTTTTTCAAATTTTACAGAAATCTTTAATTAATAATTCACAAATGTGCCTGTAATTCCCTCTCAAGATGGATTAAATCTCTGGTTACCACCATTTTTTGCAGCATACAAAATAGTTGGGAATGTCTTGACTTAGCATATTTGTTGTCCCTGATACGGATCGAGGTCATGCAGGGACAGGCACTTCCTGGTGCTGTTCTCCCATCTCATGCCTTAATCGACATTAATACAAAGTAACACTGACACCATCAAACAAAATTAAAGATTTAAATCTTTATTGAAACAATAAATTGCCTTGTAAGCTGGGAGTAAAGTAATAGTTTTTTATGACACCATTCTTACCTTCTGCACATATTGTTTTGTATTCAGCATGGTTGATGTTTTTACACAAGCTTTGCATTTTTCAATTCTTTATTTTGGAGTCCATTTTGTGCTGAGGTCAAGGACAAACACAGAGAGTAATTCTCTGCGTTGCATGTACAGGACCCATATGTTGTCTTAGTCCTATTGTCGACTACAATTGATTGTTGACTTCCTTCTCTTCAGATTTCTTCTCAACAAGCTAATTCTTCCCAAGCCAAATCCCACACGCTCATGTTATGGAGCGCTGCCAAAACTGGTTCGCTAGTTGTTTATGCTTCGAGCATCTAAAAAACTTCACACAAACAACTGAATGTAAAGCCTACCGGAACATTTTCAGGTCCATATTTTTTACATATTCATAGCCTACAAAACAACACAACACTTCAACTCTTGAACTTGAGGCAAAGACAGATCTCCACAAGCAGAAGGGAGCAGTCCACCTTCTTCGGTTGAGTCATGGGTTCAGAGAATAAAATGCTGACTCTCAACTCGTCTCTTCACACTTGGCTGCAAACCTGAAGGATTGTTCACGGAAACACATCCACCACAAAAATGAAATCCAGAGATTCCAAAATTAGACACATTTCTCTCCCTGACAAGGCCTTACAATCCTGTCGATGAACACCACAAACAGGAGCTAACCTAAATAAAGAGCTAACAGAGTCCAACTTGGGCTGGAAATGAGGTAAACTTCGGTATACGAGGACTGAATTGTTCACACAAATGTAAGCAAGATCAACAAAACACATCTGGAATGAATAACCAAACACCCACAGCCCCATAAGCAACGCCACAAGGCTGAAGTCCTGGTCAACTGTTCCCACACTTCCTACATTCAAAGTTCAGCAATCAGTCAAAGCCTCCTTTCCAACAATATGCTTATTGTAATATAACACAACATTTAAACTCTTGAATCTGAGGCAAAGACACTCGGCTTGGCTATAATGGGGCACAATTTTGACACATGACCACACCCATTGAAAATTAAACATTTCATAAATTAAACTGTCTTCAAAATTATTCACTACGCATTTAAAATCCCTAAATCAACCATAGAAGTTGGATTTAGTTACATTCAAGTGAAGCAAATACTTCACCCTGAATTGATTATATTTCAGTACATTTCTTTTCAAATCTAAGTGAGCAATGTAGGGAACAACACATTACTTTTCAGCAAATCCTCTAAATATTCTCCAGATTCATGTTTCTCAGTATAATCAACATCTTATCACTTTGTGCAGCTTACGGATTTGTACGATTTGTTATCCTCCAACCCGATTCTGCATGACTAATTAGAAAGAAGATCGTTTCTGCTGTGGATGAAAGTGTTCGTTTGTGCTCCACTCTGCATGTTTTATGTATGCTGAGCTGGGATTTGTGTCAGAGTGGCGCTAACAAAGTCTTAAAATGACCCCATAAACGCCTCGGAAAGAAAGAAAGAAAGAAAGAAAGAAAGAACAACACAATCATGAAATATTTAAGCATAAAACTCCTTTGGCTCATGAAATAGTCTCATTAGTCAAACTGGTCTGGATTTCAGGATGACCTTCAGTAGACTTCAAAAAGGAATTTAAGTCGGAAAGTCCTTTTTCCAGATGTTAAATGAGGGTAAACATAAACAAGCCAGAAAGAAAATGGGTTATTTGTCGAGTTTCAGACAGGGCAGACAGAAATGTAGGGCATCAAAATTGCCTTGTTGGTGTAGAACTGCACATTGGACTGACCCGGCAGCCTTTAAACAGATGGTGCTTGAATAATAAATATTTGGGGAAGGCGCCTTTAAATTGGATTACATTAGTGTAATCTCTCCAGCTATTTTAAATCATTTGCGGAGCGTTATCTCATTACAGTTTTTAATCCCTCTAAACTTTTGATTGCCCTCTGATTTGCAAACTCTCAAACACCTTCTGGCTCTGCTGTAAAAATCACACAATTTTACCTTGAGCTTTGCTGCAGTTGTACATTTACATTAAATACCAAATGTGAAATTGTTTAAGATAACTACCTAGTAAAAGAAATGCCAAAGGCTCATTGTTTTGTTTTTTGTCTTTTTTTCTACTGAAGCAGTTTCAGAGCGAAAACAGAGTCATACTGGAGTGGGTTCTTATCTTATTCTAGAATAAAAAAACAAAAAAAGACAAGTCATTTGATTCCAGCAGCTAGACAACATCTTTTTTGTATAAATACTTACTAAAATAAGTATTTTATAAAAATTACAAAATAATGTAATAACAAATGGGTATAAATAGAAGCAGGGGCACAACAGAAAACCCTGTAGTAGATATTGTAGCATTCCCACAGAACAACATAAAAACTACAAACCACAATTTCTACATGTGAAAGTGAGAGGCATGGAGCTATAGCATCGTTTCATAAAAGATGTGGCTCACATGGACACGCCGAAAAATGAAACCGGAGTTCAGAAATTTTTCCCGCTTTGGCATAACATAGACAACCTTTATGAATACACCTAGTCCTGTCTCTGTGTAGACGGAGCCTTAATGTTACGTCAACGCTTCACTTTTGGTGTGGCATCAATGTGTTTGCCTCTAAAGAATTTGTCTTTTCATTTAGAGCTCAGTAAGTTTTTAAACCGATTACTGGGAACAGTTTGCCCACTGACGCAGGAAGTGAACAACATGGAAGTTAGGATATATTTGGCAGAAGGTGAATAATTTGTCGTCAAAGTAAATATGGTACAAGCAGAAAATAAAAATGAGTTTTATATGAGCGGAGCGAATTTGAAAAGAGGAAAACTGTGATGGTTACAATACCGGATCACAATATCAAAACTAAAGCTCTAGTGAGGTGTTCCTGGTCCGCACATGTCAGTAGATATGAAAAGTGCAAATACTTTTTATATCGATCTGATATAAAAAGTATATCAAGTAGATCGGCCATCTACTTCATGGCCGATCAAAGTTTATTGATGTACTTGGTAGGTGAAGGCTTTCTTATAAAGAATCATCCGACAAAGTACTGACATGTAAATGTGCTGTAATTTGTTGCGTTTGCGTCTTTTGCAGACCGTGTATATCCCATCCTTTAATTGGGTCGATTAAGACAACAGTTAGGCTGTGGTCCTGACTTGTCCTCCACGGATCTCAGCTCAATCAAGCCTCTGGACATACAAGTTTTATACCTTTTTGCACCTTTTCATACCACGCCATCCCCTCAGGAGTCAAACAGAGTCCAGACGTTGACGGATCAGGGCTGTGTTGCCTGGACAAGCAGGCAACACACTATTGGGTTAGCCCCGAACATAATGTTAGGATTGGATCAGTGTGCCCAATCATTGAATATTTGTATAACTGCTGTCATAATCATTTACATAACTGTATTTATGCTGTGCTAAAACTGTTTGGGTGAACATGTAAATCATATTTAGAGATGCTCCACCGTTTGATTGCGGTGACGCCACTTTGATTATGTTACCTCACTCTCATGGCTGTTCAGTAGTCTCCAAACGGAAATGTACAGCGGCCACTTGTCTACCTTGGATTCTTTCAATTATGATAACAGTCTGGAACCTAATGCTGCACATCAATTTAATATCCTCCAAATCATCCCAAAGAATCGCTCTGATGCTGAAACTTGCCTGGCTGAAACCTTTTCTCCACAGTTACAGTATATCTGAGCATCATAGGCTTTGAACTTGGTTGCATGGCAACAAACGGGGTAACGTGCTGCAGTTTTTTCCAAGAAAATGTTAAAACATGCCTGAAGAGTCCACAGAGTGACCTTTTCAGATTTTGAGCTTCAGAACTATACCTACTAAAAAACAGAGCCGTTTTGTTGTTTCTAGTTGAAAGCTGAGCTCAGCTAATCACACATATTTACCACCAACACACAGAAACACATTGTAAACCCTCACCTTTCTTTAACCCTCTACAAAAGCACTTGATAAAGCCACACTCCGGTCAATATTTTTCCTGATTTTCCCTTGAGTTGCAGCTTTATTTTGCAATGCAAGAAAGATTCATTTGATTTTAATTACTATGACAGCCTGGCATTTGTCACACTTGTTTTATAAAGGGCAGGAATAATGTGAATTAAATAAAATATTGTCCTTCTTAAGACAATCACTTTGAAAAGCAAGGAAACCCAGACTTCCCGCTGACACTTCGGTTTCTGATAAAACTAGCTGTTTTTCTAGACAAATCTGAATGTGTTGTTGATTCAGATTTTACCCCCTGAGGCAAACGATGCTTAATACATCCTAACAACCAAGCAAATACAAACACAAGAAGTTCTCCAATTGCTCTCGGTCAGATCTGTTTATATCTCTAATTTCAAGAAAGATTGAATCACAAGGACTAGCCTCCTTGGGTCATGACCCCTGATCACTCTTTCCCTTTATGTATAACATGGACTTACAAGAGTTCTCAAACCTTTAAGCCTTTTTACATGCCACTTGGTTGGTGCTCTGGACTCTCCTTGCAGTTTTGTAAAGCGTGATTAAGCACTTAAACATCAAGGGTTGGTTGGCTTCTATGGCTTCCTGACATCTGGTACGTTCAAACACAATGATCTCTGAGCAAATGGAAATGCATCAAAGACTTTAACAGAGCAGCGGAGAAAGGAGGATGCTATGGGATGAGGATTTGAGTCGATGCAGACAGACAAAATAATTTCTGTTGACTTGTAGTTTTATCTGTTGCGAGTTATTTCTTGTGTTTGTGTTAGTTATTTGGTGCCCACTTATATTTTGTGATCTTCTGTTTTTCTGCCTATTCAACCTTGTTGGCTCCGTTTATGCTCCCCACACAGCAGCAGCACATTCAGGTAATTGCACTTACCTATTCCTCACTCTAATTGTGGTCCTGGTATTGAAGCTCTCTAATTTAACCACACATCTCTGGATTCTCCCTCTGTTATTGCCAGGCTCTTGTGTTCTCGGTCCTCCTAATGTCTTTCACTTGTGTAGACTCATTGTTTATGGAAATTATTTTCATAAGACACAAGATTTTTATTTGTCACTATGTTACTAGAAAATAGCAAAATTGCAGTGGTGCCCTCAGTGATAAATAATTAATATAAATATTTGCTATGACTGCAATCCAGAACATCCACCTTGTTGCCTTCAAACCATTGTTGAGTTATTGTCTTGCTGTAAAGAACTGAAGTATTTATTTTAATTGTATTATTCAGTGTCTGCCTTTTTTGAAGACTGTCTTCCAATAATGCGTAATTACATAGTCATGTTTTCCAGTCTCCTGTCTACTTTTAACAGCTCTTAAACACAAAAACAACATAGGCCCAAGCACCTCTAGCATTGGGCTTAGCAAGTTTTCTGGGGGAAACACTCGTTGTGATTAATTATTTATATAAGCAGAGGAAACATTACACAGCATGTAAAACGGGAGGCCCTTCCTAGTCTATCTTTAATATGCAATTCTAGCAATTTTACAACATTCAGAGGTGCTAACCTTAACTGAAAAAGACTGCTAACATTTCAATTACAGCATGTTCTGTGACAGAGGTTGGAAGCTAAAGGATCAAACACGGCGCCTTGCTGAACTCCGTTCAGACTTCCTGTCATCTGCAGCCATGTCTGGACATTTCATAGGAAATTTATTTTTTTCCTTTAAAATTCCTTCTTCAGACTTTTCCAAAATCACCTTATCGATACTGAAAAAGCAAACATGAATTCACTCACTATCAACTTCCGCACTAAACACTGTTGTCAGTGTGACGCAACAGGACTTACAGTACGTTCCCTGGCCCGCTAGCGGTTTTCAGGTTGTTCCAGCTGAAATATTCGGATTTCTTGCTGCATCTCTACAAAATTGGCCATGATTTTAGCAACCTGGCAATGGAAAAGGTCATTTCAGCATATCTAACACCAAGGGAGTGGAGACACAACATTACAGTAAACCAGAGGGACTGGGAGCTGAAAAAAAGTTGAGAACTAAGGTATTTAGATCTAAATATGTAGTTGTAAGGAACAAGATCTGATTGTTTGGACTGAATCAGAACTAATACCGAAGCAGAAAATTAGAAATATTTTGTAATTTATCACAAAATTTGCATATAAAAAAAGTTGTGTTGTGCTGTAACATCAAGTTGAGAATATAAAAA
Source organism: Poeciliopsis retropinna (assembly GCA_010277075.1). Classification (NCBI taxonomy): domain Eukaryota; kingdom Metazoa; phylum Chordata; class Actinopteri; order Cyprinodontiformes; family Poeciliidae; genus Poeciliopsis; species Poeciliopsis retropinna. The sequence continues at coordinate 6,420,908 of VMRM01000002.1, forward strand.
AAAAAAAAAGTAAGGCTCAAATTATGCCACGATATGTCCAGGCAGAGTTAGAAAGTGCCTGTGCATGACTGCAGTCACGATTTCTTCTGGTAGCTTGATAAGTTGGTCAGTTTGAGTCAGACGAGTAAACCAGGAGCTGTCCATCACAAGTCCCATCGAGACGTTTCTATCCGCTCTTCCAGCTGGCTCCTGGGTCGCAGCGGCTCAAAACGAAAAGCCAACCGAAGTCTTAAATGGGCCTGCCATGCTGCACCACAACAGAGCCCAAAAGCGCAACGCATCCCTCCCATCTTCTTGGCTCTTTGAAGGAGATATTTATAAAGCATTAGTGTGGCAGGCGGGATGGGCTCGGCTGTGTTATCCTCCGGATCTGTCTTGTATTCCCGACACGAGGCAAGCCGCGCTGACGAGAGTGACGGAGTGAGGGGTCAGATCCCGTCCGGACGGGGCCTTCTACTTCAGTGCCTTCTGGGTTTAATGCGGCGACTGTAATTAAGAAGCTGACTGATCTGATTTCAGACCACCACCGAGCCATCGCTGGAGAGGAATTACAGGTCGCAGCTAATAATCTGTAAACATCCACCGACGCCTCCCGAATTAATCGCGAGAGTCGCAGGATGAGAATGTCATTTGAATTCAGATTTTGATTTTTTAAAAAAAGAGTCAAAGACTAATTAGGCATCGTTTTAGAACCCGATAGACAGGCACTTTTTTAATCATGTTAGTTTATTGAATTTAGCTGATAATGTTATGCAAGAAAAAAAAATAGCCAAATGAACTGGTTTCCAAACAGATATTTTATTTGTATAGTTCATCAATTATGTCAAATGAAAATACTACATGCATGATGGACTGATTTTAATAACTTGATAAAGTAACAGTCTGTGTTTGCGGCTGTACTTTAAAAAAAAAAGAAAATGAAAGGATTGGAGAGACTGAAATAAATTATTATCAGGATGCCCAAACAGAATCACAGATTTTTTGAATTTTTTTGAGAATTGCCATGATGCCTTTACTTAATGGTGAAATGTATAACCAACACCATTAAGCACAATAACTTACTTTAATCACAGTAGCTTTTGGTGCTAATATCTGATATTCAAACAGAATGACAATGTTGTGTGAAAACTATTTAATAGTATTTTAAACTCATAATCAAATATGGGATGATTCAAATACTTGCATTTTAAACTGAAAATCAATCATTCACATGACCGTGAAATGTCACACTGCTTTGTATTGCGTCATCTATAATAATCTTATTTGTAAAGTTTGAGTCAGAAGCAAAATTAGAGAATACACTCTAAATTTGGTAGTGGGTTCAAAAATGGACCTTAACTGTGTTCTTCTTTTTATAGAGCAATAACAGCATCATGCTCATTAATGCATGTTCTACGTTCTTGCATTTCATATCTTTAATATGTGTAGTTTGCCTGATCCCTGTGGCTGATGGTTGATGTGTGGACATTTGACCTGATGCATGCTGTCGAGAAGCTCTCTCATATCTTTAATCAATTTGTAAAATAGTTTCCAAAACCAAATTCATGCAAGGCTGCAAATAAGAATGTCCAGTTATTAACACCATCAAAAGCATTCGCTGCATTTACATACAGATATTTTAGATACAGTATCGCAGGGTCAGTGTTTTTGATGTAGGAATATTAAATTAAACAATAAGAGTGAATTTGTGGATGAATGCTTCACTTTTATAAAACCAGTCGTCTTCTTGCGTGTGCCCAGAAGCCTTCATTTGGCACCTTTTATTATTAACCATCCTATGTTAATAGTATTTAGCATCTATATGTGACACTCTTGTAATTTTCACTTTTCTCTCAGAAAACCTGCTACCAGCAACGAAGGTTATTTGAGCAGAAAAATAATGAGAAATACTCCTGAAATGTGCCAGTTTTGAAAAGAATAAAGCTTAAGAACTACAACATTTTAGTTAGACCGCAATGTTCATATTCACCTTAAGCAGAGAAATGAGACGATCAATTATTAAAATCTCCAGGTGCACAAGCCATTACAGAATCAATATTTTAGAAAAGGTCTAATAATAGCTGGCCATGTTAGCATGCATTCAGCGCATGGCAGGCGGAAAACACTTCAAATGCACATAGAACAAGAATTGGAAGGAGCAAACTAGTAAAGAGAATAAAACTGTGATGTGTGTGTGTCGAGGAATAAATTACCTTTGAAAAGCTGGCTGAGCGTTTCATGGAGGCAAGTTCTGAAAAACCTGGCTTGGCCCGAGCTGCTGGACGTGGCAGCCTCAGATGTGGGCTCAGATGATTAGTAGTGATGTTTCTGTTGGCCTTCATCCCACTATTCATTATCTCCAGCTGTCTGACAGACACAGATGAACCCCGCTGACCCCCGGGTCCAACCCACCCACATGTCCACCTACAGCACAGCTGCGGGACCGAGCCAAAGATGAAACTGAGGCGGCCGAGAGCGCTGGCGGACAACCTGAACACAGATCCTCAGTAAGGAAATACATATAGAAACAAACAGCAATTATTGTGCCCCCTCGAAAAAGGGTTTGGTTAAATAAGAGGAAACTTTTTCTAAAAGAGAAGCTTCTTCACTTTAGTTTTTACGACGGAGTGTGAAGACCTGAGAAAAATGAGTAAATTACCAGGACAGTTACAATAACGTCGTACGTGAATAAAGTCAAAATAATGCAAATAAAGTGGTAAATACAAGAATCATCAACATTTTGAGATTAAAATGAAGTTGAACCTGAATAAAATGCAAACTAAAACTATTCAATTATTGACATAGAATCTAAAAAAAAAGACCCACAGCCTCCTATAATTTTCTCTAACCTTCAAGTTAATCCACCGCTGTGTGCAGATATCACACGTGAAACCTCAGTCAAATGTGTCGCAGTGTGTAGACTTTGTGACAAAATGTGAAAAAGTTCAGAGTGTTAACGTTTTTGCCAAGCTTTAAGATTTTAGCTTCCCTGCAGAAACACATGAACACATCTTCTAATGCATCTTTAGAAACGGCTGATTCATCATGTTTCAGGCGACGGGCTGTCAGGATGTCAAAGTATCTTCCTCAGGATATTTAACCCCGCATTAGAGCAAACTTTGAGGCCGACCTGCAGACACTCATTTTGTAAAATTGCTGTCAAAGAAGCCACAAAAGAGAAACTGATGACTGACATTGTTATCCAGACACTAATGTAGATAAAGGACCTTAACGCCATGTGTGTTGTTTCACTGCATTTAGGCCGTAAAATATAGACAATAAATAAACGCTTGACAAATTAAAAGAAACATTAATTTTCATTTGCTTGATTTATCATTTTCTCTTTTTTTATTTTTTTACCAAAAAAATGACAAAAGTCTTCAGTCTGGTGCAACAGTCCTTTTTTGAAAGGTAGTTTTGTTTACATAGACTTCATAATTCATTTTATTTGTTGTTTTTGTTGTTTATCTATTTTGGATACTTCAAATGTCTCCAGTTCCAGTGTTTAAATGCTCATTAGATTTGAAAATCCTTGCATTATGATGCCACTATTACTATTATATTTGAAAATACTTGAAAATTCTCTCAAAACAAAAATATTATTGTTTATCGCAATAAGTTCTGGGTCAATTTATAGTCCAGCAAAATTTATCGTGACGGGCCAAATTCTGCAACATTCAATCTATTTTTTAAGTTTGATCAAACTCATAAAACTCCTCATCAACATGTTCGAGTTGCTGTGGGACTACACGGTTTCGCTCCACAGCGAGTCGCCGCTCCGTTTGACACGCCCGCAAATCACAAGCGTGACTGATGTGGCGCGGTGATTTGTGTAGGTAATTTCTGTCTCGCTTCTCTCCCTCGCCCGTGCATTACTGTGCTAATGTGACACTTTATTGATCCCCGTGGGGAAATTTCCTCTTCACAGCCAGGTGTAAGTGCAGGGTCAGTAATAGGAGAGCAGCCCCGCAGCGAGGAAAGGTTCGATGTGGTGTTGAAGGATGTGTTGCAGACGTGAGGTGTTCGGGCTCGTGGCCTTGGAGTTGAAGGACGACGGGCCGACTCATTGTGTCGTCGCCTCCCGCTACATGTCCCAATTAGTTGAGACGGGGGAGGCTTGTAATTAGGCTGCTTTGTAATGAGACTTTTTAACCTTTACATCTACTGGGAAAACTGGCAAAAATATGTAATGGTTTTCCTTTTTTCTTTGTTACGACCTCAGGCAGATTTTCGTAAGGCATACCTTTTTTATTGCTTTTACAAATTATGACCAAGAAATTTTTTTTTTTTTTTTTAAACAAAATAATTGACAAAGTACAAACCAATTTCTACAACATGACAAATTAAAAAAAAAAAAGAAACAGGTCATGTTTTTCAGGTTTTCTATTAGTTTTCTTTATCTTATGCAGCGCAGTCTAAAATAAAAACCCATAACTGAATTTGATTTGTATCGGATATTTTGTAAAGTATATATATTTTTTAAAAGTTACTTACAGCTCTTTCTAGTATTAAATTCAATTTTCTTCTACAGCATCAATTTACAACAAATGTCATCTCATCACACCTGTCAGGTCCATCCATCCAACAATCATGCAGAAATATGGCATTAATTAAAACCAATTATATTAAATTTCAATGACATATGTTCCAATTCAGCCTTAGAAATAAATGTCTAGTTTTTTACATTAATTGAGAAAACTTTTTTTTTTTTTTTTTTTTTTAATCTAAGGAATCCCAGCCAATTGCATTGACTCACTGGTTTTGCAGCAATCACTCGTCCTGAAAGAGCATGCGGTTCGAGTGGGAAGCTGACTGCATGGAGTCGATGGTTTTGCAGCAATCCGTCATGCTGAGCCTGCTAGTGGCAACAGTGGAGAGGGAAACGCCCCTATTAATGGAGAAGAAGCTCAAGCAGTCATTAGCCGTGACCGGCTATTTTCCATAGCACAGCTTTTCTCATGTTGGAATCAAAGCTGTTAGACATGTGGTTTTTGATTTAGCTTTTCAGCAGTATTGTAAAGAACCGGTTAATTTCCCAAAAACCTACCTTTGATAAAGAAAGAAAAGAACATTGTATAGTTTGTACAATTAACAAAAAAAAAAAAAAGAAAAAAATGTTTGTAAAATATCACAAAAAAGTAACGTATTAAGTTCTGGATGTGTTTGCGATGTGGCAGTGTCCTCCTCAAGGCAGCTGAAACAGTTCAGATCCTTTAAATTGACAAAGGAGAGGAGCCTCCCGCCGCTCGCGGCCGCCGATCGCTTGTGAGAGCGAGACGACGACGGATTGGGTGATTAAGTGGAAAGTGATGAAAAATGCCTTTTCCTCGCCATCGCCGGCTGACACGGAGTGATAAATAGATCCGAAAACCCGACAGAGAGGAATTACAACTCTCAACAAGGCGTGTGGGACAGTTTTAAACTCTCCGTTTCTAATTTTCAACAAGTGTGAGTGATACAGGAACAAATGGATTACACAACATAAAGATAACATTTCTGTCTACGCTTTGACACATACGAGGTGAGAGGACTGTAATCAACATGGATTATATCGAAGTGTAAAAGGATTCGACGGCCCCCACAACAGGGCAGATTCAGGGTTGGGGAGAGGATTATAAGAGTCCACAAATTATGATCGTACTAAAATCTGTGATTTTTTTCTCTTCCATCAGTTCTGGGATTAGATGGAGAACAGTTGCTCCCTTGAGATTGGCTGTGTGATGGTGACAGACATATGAAAGAGATTTATGTGTAATCCTCTTTAGTCACTTCGCCATTCTCTAATGCAAAGCTAAATGATAAAAAGCTTCTTCGCTAATAGGTGGCAGGTTTGCTAATTGCCTTTAGTCGTTTTGTCTAAGTCCAGAGGAAAGGGGCGGAGCATGTTTGAAGTGATTCAGACTGAACAATATGGTACATTTACAGTTATTCTGGCTGTAAATTTGCATAAGTTACACAATAATTGTTGCATATTGCAACGAAATGAGCAGAAATACCTTGAAGATGAAATTATTTTGACATTTTTTGGTGTCAACAAATAAGTGGGTGTAACTGACCAAGTTTTGCTTTAATTTAAAGCGACTTGCTTGACTCTGATGTTCAGTTTTGAAGTATCTTGCGCCACAAAATACAAAAACACCAGATACCATTTATTGTTATATATCGTAATATGTAAGTTTGTGACTGCCAATAAATCTTAAGACATTGAAAGTAAAAAAAAAATATATATGTCTATGAAGCCAGAAAACTTTTTTTCCTGGCATTTCTTAATCAGCACATGAATATGTTAGGAGGCGACTCACCAAAGAGTCATATCACAACAGAGAATATGTTAGTCCAGCACTTTATCAAAATGAGTTTAAGCTTGTTGCAATATGTTAGGTCAGATACAAGTTTAGAGAGAAACAGTAAAAAGTCAGGCAGGTTTTCGGTAATACATTGTCGGACAATAATCACACAAAGATCTAATTAAACCATATACTTGTTTTAAAGAACCAAATTGAGTCAATCCTAGGCAATCTAGACAAAATTTGGGTGTTTCTGTCAAAAAAATAAAATCAGAAACTCCAGGACTTTCCCTTCGATCAACTCTGTTCCTTAAATGAACCATTTTCTGTTCATATCTTTCATTTTGCCACAAGTTTAGTAATAAAAAGGTTCTAAACAAACTTTCCAGCATAGATGAGAAAATGTTGGATCCAAGACTTTTTGTCATCAGTATGTATCATGTTTAATTAATTAAAATAAATTCTACATGATTGAGTTCACAAGTGTTTTAGTCGCCAGAGAGAAAATTAGAAATGCCAAAATTCTGAATTAAGGTCAAAAAGCAGTCGATCCTGTCCAGATGAAATCTGAACAGCGATGGTTAAGATTTTCTGAAAACCTTTGTACAGGTCGCAGGTCACAACAAGAACATATGTTCTTCCCTTTAAAAATCACAACAATTCACCAAATACCTGATTGACACCGTAAATACCAAAATCCTGGCACAACAACAACAAATGTGCCTTATGCTTCACAATGAGTATTAAATCACCTCCTGTAGATCTTTGTGGACATTTGGCAGCAGAGTTAAGCCTTTAATTCTGCCACAGCTCAGAGCATTGACTAGTTTAGATGAATGAGGCCGCTAATGGAGGAGAAAGCTGCAGTCGGTGTGACGAAGACATAAACAAATCATTTGTCTTCACATGAAGTGAACCCGCTCTGGTTTTTTTTTTTTTTTCTGTGTCGTTTAGCTGCAAATGCTTGCGTGACGGGGGCTTTGGTGAACTAATCCCACTCGCGTTGTAGTTTTTAGCTCTTAGATCCACAAACTGATTTGTTTAGATGCATTTCGTAGTGTGACTTGCGTGGCTTCTCCTGCCCTCCGACCTCAACACCCGCTCTCCGCTCTCGGACCTCCTAACCGCTCGTGTCAATCTGCAACAGCTTTGCAGATAAATGATCACTGTTTCTTAGGCCAGGTCGCTAAGCTGCCTCTCCACGCTCCAAATCCTATTATCAGCCCAGGCTGGCTTTAGCAGGGAGGTAGAATAGGGGTGGACAAACGGCTCGCTTATGACGACGTCATAATACGACCACTGTCATTCGAGTCGAGAGACAATCTTATTACGGCGGCCAGGCAGAGCGGATGCCGAGAGCCGAGACGATCTGCCGACGCGTTCCGATCTGGGAGGACCGACGTATTGATTACTATCACGTTTGACGCAGAGCACAACTAAATTCATGTTTATTAAAATAACACATAAGAAAAAATGGCAACTTGGAGATCCAGTCAATTCACTGACAGCAACAGTGTATTTCAGTAAACTTTAAAGATCATGACTTGCAGCTACGGTTGAAATAATTAATTGGATTTATTGTGATTAATCAAATCTTGAAATAATCATAGATGAATTTAGTAATCAATTAATTGATAACTGGGGTATGCAGACAAGGAAAAAAGTGATCTTTCTGAGGAAAACAGACATTCAGATCTATACAAGATATGTATATAGATTTAATTCCAGATAAAAACACCTTTGCCTGTTTTAGTCAAAATTTACCAAGTGGCATAGTTTTACCTTCAGACTTACAAAAGAAATGCTATTTTATTTATCGGCGCGGTTTTCTTAATTTTGGGAAATCGGTGATCGTCCGATACGTACAGGGGAAGCCGATCTTCTCTACCTCAGCAAAAGTCTAAAAATCAACAACTGTCCTCTTTTGTTCTCCCGAGAAAGATGTTTGACCGACCGACCACCAGGTCATTTCTGGATGTCTGCAGTTAACAACAGACACCCAACTTTTACCAACTCAGCAACTTTCTTGTTGTTTATTGCAACATTTCAGACAAAAGAAATTGGTATCAGGCAAAATCAGCAATCAGCCAGAAAACTACCATTAGTGCACAACTAGACTTCATATATAGATACATATAAATGTATCTATACATTTATATAGATACATACATATATATGTATGTATCTGTATCTGTATGTATATGTATGCATATTTACCAAAAAATAAAGATTTTGTGCAAACAGAAATCATTTCATCTCGATTTTAAAGCTTTATTTCCTCTCTCTCCAAAATGTTAAGTAGTTGTTTTTTGCTTTTTTAAAAGAAATACTGAAGTTCCAGTGTTTTTGGTTGGCTGCCATATCCGCAAAACATACAAAAATAACTGCATAACTTTCTTTGTCTGCACCATACCAAGAAAACGCTTCTAGTTTCAGACGCGTTCAAACCCTCAAGGTCAAAGCCGGCTGTCCTGACCCTCACCCTAAACCGATTAGGTTCCGGACAATAGCTGTAAAACTCCCGACTCTGAATAGTCGATACAAAAGACGCAAAAATAGACTTGGAGCAAGAATAGCAGCAACTTGACGTAGAAATCCCGCCAGATCTCAATCCAATCGAGCATCCGTGTTTACAGCTGAACAATCCTCTTCCCAACACTCAAGTGATCCGTAAAGTCCATTGTCATCGTCCTTGTGCCAAACGCCGCAGGACACGCAGTGAGAAGCCCTGCGTCTATGACTCAACAGGTCATTGCGGATTTGGAAGCACAAAAAGACCTCACCACCATCGTCAACGTATCATCCCAGCAAGATTTCTCTGCTGATATCTCATACTTTGAACCATCTATCAGTTTCAGATGGCTTTGAACTAAAATGTAAACAAGAATGAAATATATACATTTAGAAAAAAAAAATCAAAAGAAACTAAATCTCGGACGGGGATTGCACAGTGTCTTGGCTCAGAAGAATTACAAGAAAACACTTATTATTTACAGAAATACGAAGCAGTTTTAGCTGTCTGAGACTTAAGGTTAAAAATAATCTAATTATTCCGGACAACAGCTTAATGTTGACTTACAGCCACGAGTCTCATGAAGAGCACTGCTGTGCCGTTTAGAGCTTTTCTCCTTGAGGCTTCATACAAATGAATTATTTGCAACAAATTTGTTGAACTTTGTACAGATGTACATGCTTTCACTACATTATGCTCTATTTTGTTGGAGTGTGAAATACCTTGTGTCTGATTTAGTTAAAATTATACATACAGACTTAAATAAGCATAAATGTCCCCAAATGAAAAAGGGACATTTATCCAAATATTATGAGTGTAAGATTTGAACCTGTAAGTGTCTGGAGTCCTCATCATTACAGGTAAAACTGACAATCAATAAACTATTAAAGTAGGTACTATTGACTTAGTAACTTATTTTTAAAAAGTTCCTCAGTTGGGTAATTAGTTTAAGTACATATTAGAGCATATAAAGCATGAAATAATGCTTAAAATATCACAAATTTAGAAAGGATTTGTAAAGCAAAAATTGATAAAACAGGCCTCACGGTGCTCCATGAATGAAAGATGTGCATTTGTAAGACCCGAAAAGCTGTATTTGTTTTTGCAACACTGTTCTTTATCCGGTATTAATTACATTAAATTGCTGTGACATATAGAGTTACAAGCTGTTAATGTTTTCGCTTTGTTGTAAGTCAACCCTGTTAACGCCAAATGGAGACAAAGGCTGTTTATATTTGTAAATGCTGGAAGCAAAGGAGCTAAAAACAACTCAAAGAAAATGATATACTTCTATCTTTAGTTAGCAAGCTAATTTTTATAAACCAAAGGAAAAACAAAACCATGTCATCTATAAATACAAAGCAGCATTTTCAACTGAAAATAAATCAAAACATTAAAACACAAACCTGTGTAATAGACGACACAAGTACTGTGCTTTAAGAAGTAACACAACATAATGTTTTGACCATTTTAAGACAAAATATGCTTAATCTATTTATAATTTCACATTTTTCTCATATTCCTTAATTTGCAGTCCTCTGTTTCTAGACAAAACTGTTTAGCCTGAGTGTGTGTCCTGCAGGATGTTGTTCTAATCCATTAAACTAAAACATGTTCACACTTTTTAAACCGAGTAGCACACATTTCTGTATGCATTGTATTTGAGTCTGTATCAGATATATATTTCTATTCTCATACAGGTTTGTATTTGATGCATATTTGGTCTACAGTCCTGCTGGTTTGCCCTGAACATTGGTTAGGAGTCTCAGTGAGATCCAATCATTTGCTTTCTAAAGCCTTCCCAGCTTATAATACTCTGTACACACGTTAACAGCTGTTATTTTTCTATGTAATTCGGAATTAGATTTATTTAGTATCCCAATAAATACAATAAAAGGAAGGGCTCATGTTTTATGAACACAAATAGCATTGCTGGGTCAGCTGACCCCTCCACCGTGTATTTGGGCATCGTTTTATGGTGCAGTTAAGACTATCGCACACCTAGCAGTGACTACTTTCTTATCGCAGGAGGCTACATCCGTTCTGAAGTGGGCTACTGATCTGATTAATGATAGGCAACTGAGATAAATGACAAGGAGGATACTCACGTGACTGGCATGCTCAACAGCTGGATTGCCTTTTTCCTCTGCTGACTATTAGCACAAAGAAGCTAGCCTTGAATATCATAGTCTTAGCCTTGGATAGCCTGGCAACTAGCATGCCAGTTCGACTGCCTTTTTCCTCCGTGGGCCATTGGCACAGATAGCCTAGCCTTAACATTCTGCCTATGCTGGTCGCCCTACGACTTGTATTTGCTTCTTTAAAGGAAAACCTATAAAGAAAACCAGTTGGCATACAGTATTCATAAGTGTCATACATTAGATGCATTGCCATCTTCAGGCACAGTTTACTGTCATCAAATCTGACGACAAGCATAAATATGCAGCATCAAACGGAGCTAAAGTCGGCTTCGGGTTGAGGCTTCCCATTCAGCAGACGGCAAAAGGGCAATTCCACCTTTTCTTGCTGATTTGGTTTCCAGTGTGCCAATATTAAAATGACCATATTGTCCAATTCTTTTTTTAAAATTCTGTTTGACATCGTTAGAAAGCCCAGAGTCCACCATCACAGAATCCGTAAATGACTCAAAACGCCCCCGGGGACACTTGTTCCTGGTTTTATCATGGCTGGTCACACAGACTCATCCACTGCTCTGCCGTCAAATCTGAACCACATGTTTATTTTTTGGATTTCAAATGAAAACGAAGCATCATTTTCTACTTTCTGCTTTACTTATTTACATGGAAACATTCTGACTTCTGCTTTGATGACACGGGTGAGTCAACTCAGATGACTCTGTACGCTGTTTGCCCAAAGTAAATAACAGGAAAAGCATGTCAACCTGTCAAAATGTCTGAGGCGACAGGAGGGGGTGGGCTCGCCACATGTTTTCTCCTCAAGAAATAGTCGACGCAGCAGGGGGGCACAGAGTCACTCCGAGGAGAGCCAGACGTTTATTTACGGGGGGGGGGGGGGGGGGGGGGGAAACAGATATTTAAGCCGAAGACGTTCCATTAGTTTTTGACAGTTTTTTACTTGCAGGCATAAATCAGGTTGTTCTCAGTGATGTTGTTGTTTTGAGTCAAATTATCTTAAGTGGGAAATGATCCGGGACGTGCAGCCTGTAAGGGAACGAGTTTTCCCTTTTGATCCAGCACAATAACGCAAGACGTGTCTAAAGGAACGTCAGGAAATTTAGATGTGAGTAAAATGTTGACAAACATGTCGGCGACAGTCTCAATGCAGCCGCAGCCTCCGTCCACAGTGAAGTGCGCTTCTCCGGGCTGAATCCTTTCTCCAGCGTATCGGAATAATTTTTTTTTTTTTCGGGGTCAGATTTTGCTACCTGAGGAAGTTGTGTGACTTCCCGTGTGAAATGGAGCATATTTGATGTCTGAGCCTCGCCGGCGAAGGCGCCGGAGCTTATCAGGTCTGAGCAGGTCTCTTAGAAGCTGCTGTGCTCACCAGATCAATTTAAGGGACCGACCAGCCCTCGGGCTTGAAATGGGAGCGAGCAAATTCCCCCTAAAAAAAAAAAAAAAAGGAGGGGAAAAGAAAATCGTATAGGTGAGGTTCTGTAGGTCGTAATATATGCAATTTCATGCTTGAATCCATTTTGCTGCTTGTGTCAGAGATATGAGAGAGTGAGAACAGAACGGGTTTTGTTCTTTTTAATTTCTTTTAGTAATATCAAAAACAAAGCAGAGTATAAGGGTTTTTCATCACTGTTATTGTGCATGAATTTCTTCAAGCCATAAACTGTTTTATGTATTTGTTAAAAAAAAAAAAAACAGAAATAAGATAGTTTTAGGATACAGACCTTAGATTAAGACTTTGTTGGGTTTTTTTTATCTTAAAGATAAATAAACATTCTCAAACATCCGAATGCAAAATCTTTATCCTTTTGAAGCAAAAAAATAAAAAAATAAATAAAATTAACTTGGGTTGTGTCAGATTAGAATTCAAAACCACTATATTTGACCATTCAGGTGTGTTAGGTAGGCCTGTCACAATAAGCAACAAACCAATTCATCACACGGTAAATTAAAACAAACTCAACAATTTCCATAGGCATGATTTATCATTTATCCCTTGTTTTCTCTCTTTCTTCCAAAGCTATTTGATAAAAGTCTTCAGTTTGCCCCTTTGGTCCCAACTAGACCTTCTTTTTGAAGAACAATTATGGATCAATTGAAGAACAATTGATTTATAATTGATCCAATTATAAATCAATTGTTCATAATTGATTTTATTTGTGGTTTTGCTTATCTATTTTGGATATTTAAAATGTCTTCCAGTTCCAGTGATAAATGTCCATTAGAATTTAAAGTTTACTCATCTTTCAGAATGTGTTCTTGCATTATTATTATTTGAAAATGGCCTCGAAATAACAATATTATCGTTCATCACAATAACTTCTGGAACAGTTTATCAGCCAGCAAAATTAATTATCGTGACAGGTTTAGTGTTAGTTCACAAAGCAGCCAGTATGTTCAGAGTTTACACCATTACCGTTTTAGAATTTCTTTTTTTAGTTTGACCCATTTATTGTACTTATTGCTGACCTGTCTTCATTAAGAACGAGTTATGTCTTGATTTTATTGAGCGGGAGTAAAAGTCATGAGTGCTGCAGTTTTCTGTGCATGGAGCAAACGTGTGCAGGAAATGGACACTGATGAGGAAAACTAAATTCTGCAATGAGGCATTGAGAGAAATCTGCTCATTTTCAAAGTGCACAGAGCAAAGTTTAAACTTTTGAATACACACAAAAAGAGACAGTTTTAGTGGAAAAAACTGCCCTATATTCAAATTTGCATCCCTGTCATGGCTATATCTAAAGCAAAGCATTAAATATGCCTAAGTTAAAAGTTTAACGACCTAAGAGCTATTAATATTAAACCTTAAACAGTTACTGAAAATAAAACTGTTTCTGCTGGCTCATATACAACGTGTACTGATATACAAAAAAAAACAACCTAGCAGCATTCTCATTATGTTTCTTACTGGAAACAATTTGTAAATAAGCCAAAAATGATGGTTGTCCCAAGACAGGCCTGAGAGATAATTAATATCCTCAACTGAACAACAGAAGATAACTGACTTGGAAATTAATCCTGTGGCGCTCCGCGACGCTGACATTTAAAAAATTGGTTCAGTTAAAATATTCGTTGCCAGGGGAATGAACTCCATCTCCACCAGCATAAATCCAGACACCAACGCCGGCTGCAAGTGAACAAATATCGAGGCGCAGTAACATGTCAGAGTCAACTTTTCTCATCATATGAAGCAAACCGAAGAAAATTCATCTGATGAAAATCTATTTTTATTCAGTGTGAATGCATCTTGTTTGAACTGCTATTTGACACAATATGATTTGCATATTAATATTGTATATTTGGAGGGAAATGGTAACTGCGAGTAGCAGTTTTCTGAATTTGTTTATGTGCAGAGTGATCTCTTAACTTGTTCTGTGGTTTAAACAGCCATGCAGGGTATTAGAAAACAGCACAATCTCTGTCATTATTCCTACACAGATTTTATTTTCAGTTGTCTTCGGGTTTGTCGTTTGCAGTGGAGAAAAGGTGAGCACAAAGCAGCGAAAAGAGCATGAAACCTTTTAGCATTTTGGACAATGTCCAACAACATGGAAATATAGTTCAAAACAATTGGAATATTACAGCAAACAATTACTGCACACACCAATATATTAATAATATAATTTATGGCTGCAACTAATAAATATTTGAGTAATTGATTACTCTGGCAATTAATCGGATAAAAAAACAATAGCATATTCTGCTGATTTTTCGTTTAACCACTTAAGTCTATTTTATTTAACAAAAGAAACAGACTAAAGGATGAAAACAACTCGATCCTCTTTTCAGTAAGAAAACATTTTATTACCTAACATACCATTCCTTTAGTGTTTGATCGTTTGAAGTAAAAGATGGACCTGCAGCTAAAACATACTTATAACATCAACATGTGAAAAGTTCTGCTCGACTTAACGTCCATACTGGTTCTTTTTTCAGTTACAAATTAATGAGTAAATTACTTAATTTCAATGATCGATTCATCACGATTAATCCGATTAATCGTTTCAGCCCTAGTTTAATAAACAACGGTTGTGGGTGAGAGGGCAGAGCGTGACGCTCTTGAACGACACGCCGTCGTCCATATGTGGCGCTCACATCCTGTTTTTAAGAAAGGAGCAGTACAAAGCACTTTCATGTTTAAAAAAGGCTTAAAGACTTACTTTGTTGACTGTTTTTCCATTCTAAACTAACAGCACAGGTCACCAGCCTTAGAGGTGACAATAAGGTAATTATTCTGGCTGAGTTCAATCCTCTGTCATTGCAAAGAGTCGGTCACTGCAGCCTCCAACGGCCCGCTGAGATTACAGTCAACATGCTTAACAATTTATTCTGCTTGGCATTGTTTCTATTTTCAGCCTCGCCAATATAAAGGGGTTATTTCCAATGGAAATGGACTCGGCAGCACTGGAAGAACCAATGAAAATTTGATCCGCACACTAAGTTGATGTTGCAGCTGCAGTGAACACCTGGGGGGATAGGAAGAGACCGACATGGAGGGGATTAAGGAAACGGCAAAGCTAGTTTCAGGAGGATTTGCTGTAATGGAGACAATAGAAAAATGAGGTGAAGCAAAGAGAATAGCTTCTACTCAGTTAAATTGGTCTCTCTGAATGGTTTTGTTTGCATGTCTGTATGGATTCCCGTGCGAAACATTTCAAGTCGGTTTAAAGTCACCTTCCGCAATACAACGAAACATAAAATTATGTTCTGTCTAGTCGTGGCTGTGACTGTATGATGGCACTCATAGCACCACAAACACAAATATTAGTCTTGAAAATCATTCCCATTTGAAACAGTCTTCTTCGTCTTTACTTTAAAACTTATTTTTTAATTTGCTGACATTTGTTGACGCTCTTGTGGAACAAACTTGGAGAAAACAGCAAAAATAATGTTTCTAATGTTGTCAGTTTTGTTTTTCCATTTACTATCAATGACTGAAAGTTATTGTGACAACAATGAATCGCAATTCTTATAGGAAATCACGATAAATTATCAACAATATAACTGCTCGACAAAAAAAGACAAAAAAACATGGTTTTCTCCTTTTTAACGCCAAACAGCTAATCGTTGCAACAAGATTAAAACAATAAACTTAAGTCGTCGTGCCAATTCATTTCTAACTGGAGGCCAGCCAAGACAATCATGAGATGTTGCTGAAGAGTGAAATTACTGTCTTTTCAGGCTAGCTCAGCTTCTTCCTCTCTTAGGAGTGAGAAGTTCATTAATCGGTAAGAGGCTCTGACTAAACCCCGCTGCCTCTCCTCCTCACTGAGAGGAGCAGGTTCTCCTGATAAAGATGTCTCCTGGAGCCACCCTTTAGAGGTTAAACCTCCTGACCAGCTGAGGCCCCGAGGCCATCCAAGGTTTTGTTTGAGGGATTACATCCTCCACCTGGCCTAGAAACGGCTCTCCATCCCCCGGGAAGGAGCCGGTGGACGTCACCAAAGGAATCCGAGGAATGCTTGTGTAAAAAGATTCTCAACAACTACGGTTCTAATGCAAAACGATGCTGCGAATTGATACGAGCCAAATGTTTTCTCATTGAGCTGTTCTATGGTTGTCCAAAAATAAAAGCAACATAGTTTATGTTGCTCCATGGATGAACAAATCTATTCTTGATACTCTCTCTCTGAATTGTGGCCGTCAGACCTAAACTCTGGGAAACATCCACTACATGCATCGGGTTCATTCGTGGCTGCTAACAGGTGAGGTTCATGTTTTCTTTGCAAAAGTACAGAATCTGCCATGTTGTACATGTACAAAGAAATACATTTTAGCTAACACCGCAGGTACTTGCCTATCAAAAACAGCAATTAAGTGGAATAAAGATAATAAATATTTATTTCACAAAAAAGCTATTTCATACTCCAATCTGGAGACTCAAAGTAAAGTGAAATATAAAAAAAGCAGTGTTCACTAGTGTCTCAATTTAAGTTGCTTCTTAAATTTTAAAAATTAACGTAAAATGTTTCTTTTCCCATCTGTTCTTTAAAAAAACATTTCATAGACTTCAAACTTGAGACTAAAAGTGATGTTTGAATCGTATTGCATTTTAAACAATAAAATGTTATTTTATAACAAAGCTGAATTTGTTTTTAACTAGCGTTGTTTTCAATTAATCGTCAGAATAATCCGTGGATTACTCAGTTACCACAAACACAGTAATGGTGATAAACTACAGAAATTTTGATCACAAAAAGTGTCACATTAGCACAGCTGTCTTAAAAATAAAAATAGAGCCATTCGTATAGATATACTTTATTTCTACTAGGTGCATGAAAGCAAAACCAAGCAGCAGAAAACAGATGAAGTCTTTACGAACTTTGCATTTTCATCAATCTTTTTCCAAATGCAAACTTCAAAGAGTCCATCAAATAGCATTAATGGAAACCCATTTTACTGGCTCTAGTTAAGTCGGTGGAGTTGAATACTCAGTCTGTTGGGCTAAAACGAAGTCAGTGACATTCATTCAAAGGTGCAGCAAATTTCAATCCTCCTCGTTAGAACGACCCGTTAAGACGTGACACACTGAACCACAAACCTCACGCTGCCCAAGGCGCCTAAGCGTCTTTACGTTTTCCGTGCAGCGCTGCCCCGCAGTTTGAACCAGGCGAGGTTCGGGGACTCGCAGTTTTAATCTAAGATTGAATGTCAGTGGTATTCGTGTCCAAGTTCCCAGTTCACTGCGGGATTGACCTGAGGCACCTTCTTTAGCCTCACACAACAGCGCCTGAAGCCTGCAAGGGTTACACCTCAGCCAGATGACAGCATTAATCTGGCTATAATAACCCTCCCCTCCATCTGGCGAGACATTCAACCATCAGGAGAAAGGAGCAGGGAGGGCTCTGACTCCTCAATGAATACTAATCTCTCCCTACCGCGCGGACGACAGTCGCCCTGCTTCCAGGATGCATCATTTCCGTCTTTGCTCCTCCAGTTTTCCAAAGCTGTCATTCAACTTTTTTTTTTTTAAAGAAAATCACAAATCCAGAAAGCCCATCCAGCAAAATGGGGGGGAATCCAACAGAACTGTAATCTTCAAGCGTCTTAGTGGGAAAACTCATCTGCTGCCACTGAGCCATCAATTTCCTACCTGCACCACAATGTCGCAAGAATAAAACTATTTTATTCCCCCCTTTTCATGGGGGAGCAGTTTTGTATTTTTTTTATTTTTGCCTTTTCACTACTGAAAACTAATCTCGCTCTTCGGGTAAAAGCAAACATTTCAAAACGCTGATGAAACAACCGTAGGCAGTCGTCGAGAGAGAGAAGATCTAATTACGGTTTTCTCCGTTTGAAGAATTTCGATGCGTTGCAGAAACTGCGTGAAAGTTAATTTCGGTTATTCAGCTCCGACTTCCTTGAGCCGCGAACGCCGGCATTAGCGGCCTTCTTTTGTCTGAAACCGCCACCAAGAGTAAAAGCCTGGAGGCAAATCAATTGTTTCAGTGGGTAATAATTAGTGTGTGTGTGGGTGTGTGTGTGTTTGTACACCTGGTTCAGAAACTGCTTTCCATCCCGAGGAAAAAGGTCCTATTTAAAAAGATAGAATGCACCTCATTAGAGTCCACCTGTTCCAAACCGCGGTGACCCTCACCCACGGCCGGCGTGTTAATGACACACTCCTCTGAGACGAGTCATTTATTGGCTGCAATCAGCAGGCCGCTGTGCGTATACGGCTTACTACGTTAGGATTGTTTTATTTCCCCACCAGAGCAGCGCATTCTGCAAAGGTATCGCGTCCAAAGGAGGACAGAGGAGTAAAGATGTAATTGTTAAAATATGTCTGGAATGTGTAACGTCCCCCGATGGAGGAACCAGACTGCACAGCAGCAGCCGCATCATTAGTCGACTCGGACACAGAGGTGATGGTAAAGCGCCACCTGTTAGGCTTCCCCACATGCTCATCAGTTCTGTGCTCCTTTATGACTCATTGCACTGAAAATCGACGTTTTTTTTGTTTTTGTTTTCTTTCTTTGCAGTTCCACGTTTCAACAAACTCTGACCCAAAGAGTGCTTGATATTGATACGCGGCAGTGAGACGTGGGAGTTAATGAGGTGAGATTCACTCGCTGAGTAAAAGTAAAGTGTGGATATTGCTGGCCAAGCAAAGGGTCTCCTAATGAACCACGCAGAAAAGATCTCGCTCTTTTTTTTTTACCACTGATGTGTGGATGCCTTAATGATCTTTCAACATATATAAGGAGGAGATCAGCAATTCGGCAACAGGCAGCATGAGATTCACAACAAACAGGAGACATGTTTACACATTTGTTTAAATAGAAAAAGTAAATACTGTCTTATTTACACGTTATTAAACAAATGGATTTTAAATGTTATGTGTAATCTTCTTGGTAAGGACACAAGTATTCGATCAAAGTTGAATGAATGACAGGCTATTGATTAGTAGCCATTTTCTTAAAAACTTGAATTTTCTCTTGTATCAAGAGGGACGACCGTCTCTCCCCCTTGTTTTTTGGGGGAATAAAAAGAATCTGCAGCAGGTGTTTTTTCTATCTTACGAGTTATGCTATTGGGGAGAAAAATTAAAGTGAGAATTTGCAGATCTGTCCTCAAAAATGAGCAGAAAGCAGCATTTACAAGAAAAAAACCTGCTCTAATTCCAACTCCAAAAACATCCCTTCCTACTTGTCGTACAGGAAATGATTTAACATATTGATTGTTACTTATTATTTTATCTACATAATTTATTTAAATTCTCATTTCAGTCCATAAAAATGAAGAGGACAGCTACTTTAACCTCCAGGTCTGTGTTGCAGCCAGAAATATTTTCTTTAGCAATGTTTTTATGCTTTTCTACTATTGACAGTTTCGAGGAACGAACATCGAACTAAAATCCTGCATTCATTTATTTATCATCTGCCCTCCTTTTGCTTCTTTGTTGCATTATTTCCCACGTTCTTTTATTCACATTTAGAATAAACTATTCTTCCTGTATCAAAAAGCTAATGTGCCAAAATGTCCTGAAGCATCATTTATTTTTAAAGTCAGAAGTGTTTTCACTTGGCCCACAAAAATGTGGAAACTGAGCTAAAGGAAAGCTGCAATATATCATTTAGTGTTTATGTACCCAAGTCAAAGCTAATTAAAAAATAAACCCTTCCTGCTTCTACAGGAATAACAGAAAATAAGTAGAATAAAGATTCTGTCAATTCTGTTTACTTATTTAATGGGTGATCAGTATCAACTATAATATGTAGGATTCCTTCATAATGCTGGACTATTGGCTGGGTTAGCATTGGGCTAACAAGTGCTAGTGTGCTGATTTCAATCCCACAAGGGGTCAAAAGTTAAAACATAGGCTACAATGCAAGTAAAGCCGGATTACTTTGTCAAAAAAGTAAATATTCCTGCGAGATTTTCAGATATTATAACTTGAAAAAGCTATCCATTTTTTAAACAGCACAAGTCGAACAAAAACACTTTTCACCAGATGGACATGCTTGGTGTTCGTTTCTTTAACTGTTTCTCGTTGGCCGTCTTTGGTTGTGAGAGCTGAACAATCACTTTAAGCTTACACTGACTTTGACTTTTGTCATTCAGACGTCCACTTACAGTGAACACAACATTATGTTTTGTTTTGGCTCCAGGACGTAAAGAGTCTTGAAGTGTTGAATTTACAGACTACATTTAAAAATCTCCACAAATTAGCATTTAGAAATCTACATAAATGTGCACAAACATCTTACAGCGTGAGCCTAACATATATACAAAACACACACATGGTGGCAAAATGTGCAGATGTAAATGGACTGTCTTCACCACTAGTGATGGTTTTCTCTGCAATCTTTCCCTTGTATCTCAAACAGAAAATTGTTGCTGTTCCGAAACTGCAACCTTTTGATTCATCTCAGTCTTTCATAATTCAAACATCATTGACCTAAATTATTTTTCAAACCCCTGACTTTGTATTTTCAGCTGACTGGCAGTGTGCAGCAACAGAAGTGAGATGAGAGTTTGGCCTTGTTCAGACACATTCCCTTGGATTTTAGAAAAAAAGACCTCAAATTGTATCCAATTCACAGCTGAAAGGTTTTCTGGGTATTCTTGCATTCTGTAAAGCAGCCGATGCATGTTGGGAAGCTGCTTCTAACCATTACAATGCGCAAGGCAACGTTGAATGTTGCTGGTAAAAGCACTTATTGTATAGCAAGGTCATGACTGCCTTCATATTTGGGCTGCATGACCTCAGGGAAACATTTAAAATTAATCTATTGCTGAATGTTTGTGAATATTGATTTTATTTGACCCATGTTTCCCAAACTCTTTTATTTCTTTACCTTCGTCACATTGTCCACATTACTCTTTGTGAGTGTAATGTCCTTAAGGATATACGCATATCCAACTGTAGGCATGGAGGACAGTGAAAGTCTATTGGAAAGGCCGAACATATCGCTGGTATGCAGAATGCAAGCCACAAAATTAGGTTATTAATTTTATAAATAACTGGCACTCAATAGTAAGGATGGACAATATGGCTGAAAAACAGAATATAAGCATTTTATTCAATATATAGATAATTGTTGATTCATTTTCTTTTGTTTTAAATATCCAAAACACTGCCAAACCGGTGGCACTTCTTCTTTTAGCCACAATTTCTTCTTAAGTTGTTGTATTCATTTTCTCTTTTCATTCCACTCTGTTGGGTTTTTTTTTATGTTCAAGCAGTCATGGGGCACGTTGGCGGCGAAACGTGGAACCGCTCCCACGTACTGAGGCGCACAGTGTCTATTCTGTGAATACCGTCAGCGGACAGTTGAAATGTCCTAGTCGAGTGTATCGATTGTTTCCAAATCTGAATGGATACTAGCAAGTTTGATGATCTGGCTAGCTGTTAGCGTGGCACAGAGGGCAGCAGTCACACTACATGTCTTTGCGACAGGTTGCACTGACTCCACATTTTCAGCCAAGCGTCGGATACCAAACTGTTTGATGTGACTGCAGGGAAGCCAAGCGGTTTCTTGTGCGAGTCAGTACGTCACTGGGTATGTGTACACAGTCGTAAAAATGTCTGCCTGGAGTACAATACTTCTGCCTACATACCCCAGAATGCTGTGTGGTTCTGGTTGAAAGTAAAGTGAAATGATCACCATTTTATTGGATGTAGTTTCTATTGACATTAATCATATGTCTATCACAACAGCTACAGTTATTGTACCATCACCTAACCCAGTGTTTCTCAATTCCGGTCCTCAGGCCCTCTGCCCTACATGTTTCCCTTATGCCACACACCTGGATTGAATATGTGGGTGATTAACAGGCTTCTGTAGCACTTGATGGTCGTGCAATCATTTGAATCAGCTGTTCTGGAATAGAGGTACATCTAAAACATGCAGAGCAGGGGGGCCTGAGGACTGGAATTGAGAAGCGCTGACCTAACCCAACACAATAGAGCAAGTTGTCCAATGTTTTAATAAACATCCAATTGTTTTTAATAGTTTTCAGCTTTGGCGTTCGCATGTCCCGACCTGAAGTTAAAAATGAGCAGTCTTACAGCTGATTATGCCCCAGAATGCTAAAGGATCTGTCAGCACCAACATATTTCCACACCCATCAGCAATCACCTGTCTCAAGTCACGTCAGCTTGGCAAGCCGGGATGCAAAGATCCAATCAACACCTGTCAGCTTCCTCCTCACTGATAACTCCATGTTCTGATCCATCCACGTCAGGATGAATTCAAACAAGCAGCAGCTGCTGGAGCATTTGTCTGTTCTCCACTGTCATCTTTGCTGTGAGCATAAGCCAATTAATTTGCCCCAGTTATACATGACAGAACTCTTTGCGTAGTGCCGGCTCCGCTCTTTCTGCGCTGCTCCACGGGGGTCTTCCCCGAGTTCACGACACACGGAGAAGACGGCGGTCAATTAGGCCCCGCCATCAGAACACACACATACACACACACTGAGGTGTGTGTTGGCATCACCGCCGCAACCATGCCTGAAACCAGTGGTGACTTAACAGTTTGCAACAGAAGTATAGAAATTCGGCTGAACGACGGGATTCGGAAGAGGTGCAGCATCAGGGGAAGAGTGATAATAGGATGTCTTCTGCTCATTTCCCTGCAGGAGTGGAGAAAGCCAACACTCTTTGTCAGGTAAACAGAACTAAAATAATGAATTTATCAGTAAAGTGAGTGCTTTTTTTTCTTTTTCTTTTACCCCAAATCGGAATAAATCAGTTCATTTCTTGAAAGAAACATAGAGCTAAAATGCCAGATCATCATATCTTCCAGGCCTCTGAATCTATTGTTTTTTTCAGACATGTTTATGCTGCTTCACAGAAAACACCCAGGTTTAAAGAAAATGCTGGGAAATGTGGTAGTCGAAACCAAATAAATGTATAAAATAATTTAAAAAAAAAACATAACCTTATTTTTTCCATCTGTCTCAAAATTAAATCATGTTTCCTGCTTAAGATCAGTTTACATAACACACATATTCCCGTTTGCTAAATGCCAGAATAAAACCACAGAACTGCTCACAGATGCTTTTCTTACTTTTTCAAATTCATAGATTTACATATAGCAAGACCACTTTAGTTGTGAGCAATATGGGAAGATATCATTGCGATTACATCTTAAAGTTGTTCCTCCTTCATTCCAAAATTCCAGCAAACTATTCTGTTTTAAAAGGAAGGCAATACATAAGAGGAAAAAATGTTCACTAAAAATGCAGGCACTATAATGTTGTTCCAATTTTATGAACAAAAGCATTGTCAGATTTGTTGAAATGTATATTCCCATAAGAATAAACGTCTTAGTTTTGATGCAGGTAAATGTAAAAAACATTTTGACCATCTTATTACAGCTTTACCAATGTAAAAGTGTGTATAGAAATTAAGTATTTATTCTTGTTTTAATACATTTTCCACTAGCAGAAGCCTGTAGTCAATACCATGAGCTGAAATATCCACCATCAATTTTTCCTGACATTTTCAAAATTTTAGTAAAAACAAAAAAAAAAAATGTTTTGTGTTTTCTAAAAAAAAAAAAAAAAAAAACCCCCAGCTCTGTCAGAGAATGATCCCACTGGAAAAAAAAAAAAAAAAAAGCCTGACCTTGCATTAAAAGTTATCTGGTGATCGCTGAAGACAACGATCGTTCAAACTGCCTTTAAGGACGGTAATGGTGCACGGTGTTATTGTGCTATCCCCCAATTAAACATAAGTACCTTAAAGAGTCCCATGGGGTTATGACCTATTTTACAACCCCGCACGCCGCTGAGGCAGAGTGGTGTTGCTGATACGAGTTGACAGAAGAAAGTCTTTTTACCATAAACAGACACTTTCTCTCATTTATGACCCATTACATTCAAAATTCTTATTTATGGGGACTTTAAAATACCCAAAAATGAAAGATAAGAGGTGGCACCAAAGTTGTCATATTCCAGATACTATAAGTGAACAAATATGTATCTAATATTTCATATCATATCAAAGAATAATGCTTACTTTGTCTATCACAAATGACTAGAAGCAAAGGATCACAATAACAAATAAGAAAAATGCCAACAAAGACCACACCACTATAGGCCTGAAGGTTGCACCTATTCTTTTGCTGTTCAAACAGGTGAATTATGAAACGCACATATTATTCTTTCAATTTCAGTCTTTGTTTCAATAGACTTTCAGCTTATGATGCGTTTGAAAATTAGGAGGCAGCTGCCTAAATCCAACTCTCACTATATCCCCTGTATCTGAAACGGTTGTCCAATTCTCCACTTATCTGGAAATCCTAATCTGAACCGCAAGTATGCCTAATCCTATTAAATTGGAGAGAGAGTTTTCTTTTGTTTTTTTTTTGTTTGTGTTTTTAATAAAGTTAGGATAATGGATTTGGTTTGTCATTTGGACAAATCAGTTTTAAGCATATCTTTTTTCTTTATCATCATAATGTCCATAAAGTTCATGAGATGATTAGTGAATGCGCCCTGCTTGAGCAGTAAGAGGTTGTGCTAACAGCACTCTGAATATGAAAGTTGTGCCAAACTAAGCTAGCTATTTCAGTATCAGTTTTTTTTTTTAACTTAGAAGTAGGCACATTTGTGTTAAACTACAGAGCTCTGTAACTCAACAGCTTGCAGCTTGACTCAACCTTTCATGACAGACAGACCCGGTTCAAAGATTCAAAATTTATGTATTTGTGTTATAGTTTCCTTCCATAACAACATTTCTTGTTTGCTGCCAACAAGAATAACAAGGCAACCTTGCTTCTGTCAGACTGCCCCAGGACAGTTGTGGCTACAATCCAGTAACTCATCGTCATCATCAGCGGGTGAATGTGTGCGTGAATGACTGAATGTAGTGTGAAGAAACACTTTGGTGTCCCTTGGACTTGATAAGTACTGGCCTTGTTTTATGCCATTTGCTTCATCCAGAGGGTCTGGACTCTTGGCTGTTGAGAAACGATTGCTTCCCTGAAGTGTGGACTCTGTCGAAGTTTTAAATTTCACCCAACTGCTGATGTCTGCCGTGGCGTTTGCAACGCACAAGCTGGATGCTGTGAAGCCTACCCAAAATGGCCCGCGCCGTAAACAACCAGCCCCCACTGCGAAGAGACAAGTGCCAAGCCGAACAAAATGACCAGCACAGCTTTGTTTTGCTTCCTCTACTGCCATTGCTAAAACTACAATTCCAAAACATTGGAAGATGTCAGAAAATCCATATCTTCTCCCTTTGTTTGCTGATTTTGCTACCAGAGGAATCCATTTCAATGGGAAAAAGCCCAAACGGACCCGTGGATCAATATTTGAATCAAGTGGAATTGCATAGGCAATGGCCAGGCTATTTAAGTACAGCCCATCAACCTTTCTTACCATTTTTATGATCTTCTGCAGAATCTTAATCTCTTTTTGGAGATATTTACAGTCTGCTACGTTCTCGCTGCCGTATCACCCGGTGATCCAATTAGAACGGATGGATGGAAGAATGGATTCGTAACTTATTGAAACTTTGGTAGAAACATAAAAACCCTGACATTGATAACCCGATCCTGTCTAAATGCTACATGAAAAGCAGTTGTAGGTGATGCATTTTAACTCGTCTAGAATTTATGGCTGCAAACTGAAGGAGTTAGCAGAGATAAAGCCTTAAAACCCAACACAATCATAGCAATACTCTCTCTCTCTCATGCCTTCATTAGAGAGGCAGGCCACTGAAATCTTGCCAATAAGGAAGATTTAGAAAGCACACAAACACTGTCTTCTGAACTCTGTCTGAGCTTTCACATTGCAATCTCATCACGGCAGTGGAGAGGAAGGACTATCTCCTCCTAGGATTGGTATGTGGTTGGTATAAAAAGCAATTTAAGGGAGAAGGGATTTCATGATAGAAATCAGTTATGCCTTGTAAACTCCAAAATTGACATCATTGTGTTCAGTAAAGCGTAGGAGACTTTCGGATGCATGCAAGTTCAAGCCCAGAAAGCTACACAGTAATGTCCATGAATATTTTCTCCCCAAATATCGGATACGCACAGCATATTGAATGTATTAGTTTTTTTCTGTCTACGCAAACAAAACCATAAATAAGTAATAATCCCCACAAAGCAATATAAAGAGAAATGCACACCATCTAGTCTCTGCTAACAACTCAAACTGTTTAACCATAAATATCCTTGCACATGTCAATGTCAACCAGTCCAGAATCTGTTTATTTCCATGGGAGTAAAGAGATTTAGGGCTGAAATTCTGATTTCCATCCTCTGGTAGTTGCTGAGGCCTGCCAAAGCCTTGCACTGATAGTTAATTTTCATGCAACAGCCGACAGGGAACGCCGTTTGTTCAATGTCTGGACCATGACCAACTAATTTCTTCTTTAGCTAATCAGAATCAGAATTACCCTAAGCTCTGAGAGTTACTCTCTGGAAGGGGGTGGGGGGACACAGCTGGCTCGCAAACATCAGCTTACGCCACGGCCAAGTGGCTCATCACGAACCAGCGTTCGGTGAGCACAATCAGCTGGGGACAGGGCGGCGCTTTTAATAGCCGGGCCGAGCAAAACGTTATCTTTTCACCTCGTCGATGACCTCAAGTCAATCTGAGCTGTCAGGTGGGCGCCTGTCTTTCTGCATCGGCAAACGCTTCTGAATTTAACTGTTCTGCAGTAAATGGGAACATGAGCCATCCTAATGAGCAGCTAAGATTTATTTCACTTGGTAATTATGTAACGTAAAGCCAACAAGTGGCCGGGTTTCATCGATACAGGCCGGGTTGCCTTTCCTCCGTTAGATCCTTTTTCAGACAGGCGTGTTTCTGACAGGCTTGCACACGGCAAAAAACAACATCCATCGTCCCAATTAAGAAGGCCATTTGATCATCAGAAACAGTTACTCTCCAGTGAGCTGCAAGCTGAGTTTATTCATTTCATTTCACTTAGCACAAATCAAAGCAAGTCAGATGTGATTCCGCGCAACAGCAATTTCAATGCAGACGCCCGCTATTAATAAAGCCACAGCCTCCAACTATGGGTTTTCTAGCTTGAGGAAAATCTCAAACTGCTTACAGTAAGTAGCAACGGACCTAAAACCTTCCCACATTATTTTTCATACAGTTGGCAACACAATAATTTCCCATCACTAAGCTAAATAGTAGGGCAGGTTTGGAAATATCCTGAAGGCTCACTTTCCAGCAAGAAGAAAATTAGTTTTTACATGCAGAACTACGTTTTGCAAATAAAAAAAAAAAAAAAAAAAAAAAAAAGGTCAAAAACTTTTGGCTCTAGATGTGCCTGTTCACAAGACGTGAAGCTATAATTAACATAAAGTGTTTCTGTACACGTAAACGTAGGGACGGCTGAATCCATATGCGTACCACTCTTTTGAGACTGTGGATCATTTTTAAGCCACTTCACAATTACATACCGCTTTGTGTTGTTGTCTGTCACATAGAATATCAATAAAATACGTTGGAATTTGTGGTTGTAAGGTGATAAAATGAGAAAAAGATCCAGGGGTATTAAGAAAAAAACAAACAAAAAAAAACATTTGCGGGGCGTTGTATGAAAGTGACCTGAAAAGGGTTTAAATGTTTTTCCTTTAAGTGTGTTCCGGTGCTGCCCTTTGACTGGACCGTCACCGTGAACCAAGCAACTCCTGAACCAGTCAAGAAAACAAATTGATTTCTGCTCTGAGAGGAAGCCGACATCTGTTAGCCGCACAGTTGACAGGAACAAGACTGTCCAAGTCAGAGGAGTTTTCAAGAGCAGAGCTTAGATGATTCTGAAAGCTTAAAGAAAAAGAGAGAGGGGGAAACCTGTGGTTCTTATTGTCTGGTTATTCCCTAAGATTAGTTTTATTTTTTAAACTCATTGCTATTCATGCGCACAAGCCAGAGTACTCATAAGCTAATGCTTTATGCAGGATTTATGACCAATACCATTAAGTAAGCCTCCTTAATTTGACAGCTGGGACTTCCTATCCAGACATTTTTAATGACTTCTTGCTCCTTAAGGTCCACACTGGAGATTTTACCTTCTTTTTCACCCTCACCGGGGACATTAACCCTCAAAAGAGAGCACAAAAGCTAACAATGTTGGACTTCTTTGAAATTCATTCGAGCATTCAACCGTGCAACAACATTATGCTCTCTTAAAATGAAGCACTCTGCTGCAAGCTTAAAAGGGAACCTCTGGTAAAACACACACAGAAACAAGCAGGCTGTGCCACAGTGGAATTCATAGCAATAAAAATTACATAGACCTTATTTCATGAATTGTCAGTGAGCTCGTTTCCCTGCATTTGACTTCAGATATGCTCCTAGAGGGAGCAGGAGAAAGGAAACAAACAGCTAATAAAAGTCAGTTGGGAATCACTGAATTGAGTGCTAAAGTTATTTGCCAGCCGACTCTGTAAAATCATTCAAACTCACTTTAGATGCATCGGGAATCATTACAGAACATGAAAATGTCAATTTTTTTCCTATTTTTGTTACTCATTTTAAATAGTTTAATCAAGGAAAAAAATAATAAAATCAAATGTCTTAATGCACATAAATCTGGTGAGAGGTGTGATCAACCAGATTGATCATGTACTGTAAATTACTGAAGAAAAAAACAAACAAACAAAAAAAACATGCTTCAGATGTACAAACGCTGCATGAATTTATGGAGACTTTGGCTAAAAAATTTTTTGAGTTGGACACCTGGAGTTTTTAATTCAACCTGGATTTTTTCTTCTTTTTTTTTGGCAGAGAACACAAGCTTTTGATAACTTTTAATCTCCGATGTCTTAAGAGTATATTGACTAAGTATGGAGTTGATGGCTCAAAACCCCTGAAGGAGTTTGTTATAATTTGTCAACAATCCCCCACAAAAATGACCCATTGACCCAAAATGGCCTACTTCCTGTTGGGTTTAGGGTATACCTCCAAGAGATGTTTGTTTGTTTTGGAGGGTTATAAATACCAAATTTAAGCTCTGTACAGTTTACCAGTTGGCCTATCTCATGTAAGGGGGCGCTGTAGAGCTGCATTTTTTATTTCAGTAAAAAAACAACATACTAAAAAACTGCAATTTCACATGGAGGGCGATTTGGGTAAAAACTGGTGAGCTTTCGCATGTTTAGGCCTTCAAAAAGGCGCTTCAGTTTGGCTGAGAATTATAATAAAATTTCAGTTACAATAAACCTAATTCAATTTCTATTGCTTTGTTTTAGAGCATACAAAAATATTGATTCATTCCTGAATCAATTTTGTTTAGTTATTAAAAGTCAACAGTGGAATGGTTTCAAAGCTAAATACGGCTCTGCTAAAAATAAAATAAAAAAAAAATAAATGCCACTGCTTAGTAATCAGAAAGGGGAAGTAAGCAAAAGGAGAGCAGGTTCAGACTGCATGCTGAGCAGCTGCACTCTCATAACTATGTAAGGCGATACAAACTCCCCCCAATCAGATGGAAACATTTAGAAAGAAGCAGAGAAACGGAGAAACGCCGTGCGAATGCTGCGAGGTGAGCGGATTAACTTGATTTGGATACCAGAGGTGAGGCAGAAATCCTGACAGGATTTGACTGGAAGAATTGGCACAAGCATTAAAAATCGGGTAGGATTTTATTGGAAATCAGCTACAAAGTTACAATCTAAGCAGAAATGATACTCCAAACTGCTGCGTTAAACCTGGGCACGGAAGACTTTGCAGTTGATAAAGATCAGAGTTTAAGTTATTTATATGTCACACTGTCTGCATAACAAGAAATGCCTCTACATTTTTATACATAAGTTGCTGATTAAAGTTTGGCAGTCTGTCATCACCTTCGGATGGGGAAAAAAAAGGCAACGGTTTACCACTTTATAAACGACAAATTGTGATCCAACAAAAACAGCAAACGATGTCTAAACGATGAATCAAACACGCCGCCATTCAGGCGTAAAAAGTGCAAAACGATCACAAGAGTGTTAATGTTTCACACAAACAAACAAATTTCAAACTGTCACTGAAATTGTGTCACCGCTTGATTAAACTTCAAGCCGTATCTGTCATGGTTTAAGGGTCATCAGGATCAGACTCTGAACCCCTTGCAGCTCATATGCAAAGGGTATATGAGCTGCAATGTCGCCCACTGCAGTGCATGCTCACTGCCAGTTCCTGTGCCTCTTGTGACGTCATCATCATAAATACAAATGAGGGGAAATTTAGCTTTTTCTTTCTCCTTCGGACTTCATTATAAAAAACGAAGTTTTCTTTTCGCCCTCAAGCTCCACATTTTGCATCACTCACCTGTGTTATTGTCAAAAAGCAGCTAAAATGACACGTCACCGGATGGTGCCTTTAAATCCGCTCCAGTTGTGGAGGCGCATCTTAACTCGCTTTTATCTTTTTACAGTTAAACATTAAAACTTATTTGTTGTGAGAAGTTAAGAAAAAAAAACACAGCTTTGTTTTTAATACGAAGCTTCTTCAAGAAGATTTTTTTTTTTAACTTTCTCACTTAAGTCATCTCACCTTCAAAATAATAATAATAATAATAATAATAATAACAATAATAATAATACAGACTAATAATAACAATAATAATAATAATACAGACTTCTGGGGAGCCAGATGAGTTAATTGGCCTACCTGGGAAGATCCATATCAGCATCAGCATGGCTCGAAGTTTCCTCTTCATCTCCATGGTGCAACATCCACCAGCTGCTCCTGCGGCTCCTCTGAAAGCTGACTCCGCTTATAGCTGCTGCCTTCAGGTGACAATTAACTCTCCGCTGAGCGAACCAGCTGGGCGACGTCTGCAAGTAAAGCCCCGGCTCCTCCCGCCATCCCGCCCGCAGACAGCGGCTGGCATGGCAGAGGGCTCCACTCGCCGCTTTGGCCGCAACAAGGCGGGCAGTGATTTTGACTCGGCTCGTCCTCCCCCGCCGCTCCCCGCTCGGGTCGAAGCAGCTTCACTTCTGGGCTTTGTCCCCGGAGTGAGCCGGGTTCCTTCTTGTCCTGCTCCAACTGTAAACTGTGGGAGCTTATTCTCCCCACCTGAGCTGCTCAGTGTCGCCCCCTGGCGGCGGGAGATTTCATCTCTGCCTGTTGGTCGCAAAACTTTCGCTATTTTATTTCTTACCTTTTTTCAAAAAATTGTAGGTTTGGTGTTTTGTAAGAAGTAACCTCTCAAGGACAGCTTGGACTTTACAAAACAACATAACATAAAACGTCTTAAACTTATGGAAATACTTCTTAGTTTGACACCTAAACACACTGAAGCACCTGAAACTGGTGTTAGGTTTAAGGCCACTTTCTACCTTCTGTATTTAATTAACTATGTTATGTTATTAATTTGAGTGCACAAAGCTGCAATGTTATGGTATCAATCTGATATCAAGTACATACAGGGCCACTACTGATACTTTTTATTTAAGCTCCATATATTGTCAAACTTTAGCTACTTTTATTTTTCCTTTATTCTTAATTTTGTTCAAAACTAGAATCGGATGTAGACAGTTTATACTTATATTAAAATTTAAAAAATATTACAATTTTAGAGCAAAATAAGCAAAAAAATTATTTTTTTATTTTGGAGGCAGAGTTGAGAAACTATAATACAAACATAAAAAATTATAAAATGGAATCTGAAACTGAAGTATCAGTAGTATTATTATGCTAATATAAATTCAATACTGATATTGATATTATTGATATTTTGGATCACGTCCAGCTTCTCTATCAGAAAGTATACACAGTTTGCTCCAAACGTTTCTTGAGGCACTGAACAGGACTGCTGTTGTAGGAGGTTTGGACAGAGCAAACCGGAGCAAAAGAACCTTCTGTCAAAATTACTTACCAAATGCTTGGATAATAGAAAAAAAAGAAGCAAAATGCATTGAAAGTTGAAGTAAGCAATGCAACGAAAGATATAACGCTCTAACAATTTGGCTTTAAACAGAATAGCTGAAACATCTTCGTCAGATATGAATTTTTAAAATTGCATTAAACTCATTAGAAATTGTTGGGAGGCATTTTTATACCACATGTAGTCACCTGTTTTCTGTTTTGCAGTCTTTGTCTGTGTGCAGATGCAAATCTCTTGAAAGTATTATTTTTCTCTGTTCTTTATTTTCTGTTACTCCTCTCATATTTCTACTTAATTGAAACCATAAAATGTTTTACAGCTGAAACAATACCCTGAGCTCTACTAGCCTGCAACAAGGCAGTTCAAATGGCTCTCCATGTTCAATACAGGCTGAGGACGTAGAATCAGTGGTGTAAGAGCAAAGTCCCACATTAAACATGAGCTTTTTTTTTTTTTAAGTTTGTGATATTTATAATTATTATATTATTTCTTTTAAACCACATTTAATTTTTAAGGCGCTTATTTCCTGTAGTTGGGGCAGCTGTTGGCTCACAGCAAGAAGGTTCCAGGTTTGAATCCCAGATTAGACATTTCTGTGTGACGTTTACATGTTCTCTCTGTGCGGATTCTCACCAGGTACCACAACGTTCTCCCATGTTCTCAAAATCAGGCATGGTCTCAAAACAGACTGTCCTCAGTTGGGAGTGGCTCATTTTCTGTCTTAATGTTGTACTGTGACGGGCTGCAGTGTACCCTGGATCTAGAGAAATTACACCTCCAGATGGGCATTAGCAACCCTCTGCCCATAAACCCCTTCTCCCAACCAGCAGGGTTAAAGCAGGTATAGGAAATGGATGGATGGCTTTACATCAAAGTGATCCCTCATGCATTAAAAATAACCTAAGTGCTACCTCAAAGTTTAATCGTGTTCAGAAGCGTTCGTGGATCAGTACGATGACTAATTAGGCCACCTTCTACATTCAGTTCAACACGCTGGCTACAGCTGCATGGATACATGGTAAACAGAAACACGAGAGTAAATGCCGATAAAGACTCGCTTCTTTCCTTAGCGATAAGACAATCACACGTCTGCAATGTATTATGTTGTAGCATGGCTGATGGACATTTATATCGAGTCTCACAAAGTGCAGTTTAGTAATACTCTGACCCTAAACTGTTATCAGTCACTGAACCACACAGGGGGAACTAAAAGGTTCCAAAACAGTGCTGAGAACTTACTCAAATCACAGAATAAAGCCAGTTTCTGCAGACAGCCTGTAAACACAAAGCAGAGTTTGAAATAGAGGACACTCCACAAGAGAATATGCTCAGTGGCACAACAGCCCAGGCCTTGGGCTTAATAGCTAGACTAAACTCTCTAAAAGACAGCACAATGATAAACGATGTGAGCACAGTTAGCCACACCGTCACAAACCTGAGCCCACATGCTGGTCTGGAAGACGTTCCTGAACTTACACACACGACAGCAACACTGGCAGGCAGATATACAGTATAGGTCAACCGTGAAGCAAAACCAGTGGTACAACCAGTAGCTCTCCGAGCAAAGTTAGTGAATAAGCTCAACACGATGGTAAATGATGGCTACATTACCAACCAACCAAGTTCTATGGTTGTTGTCATAAAGACAAACTCAGAATTACTAACAAAGATTTAAAAAGTTGATTGAATTTCACCTCAAAAAGTAAAAAAATATTTATAGTTTTTTAATTTATATACAATACATTGATTATTTAGAGCCACCTACTGGTAAAATGGACTGAACTTATATATCGCTTTTCCAGTCATTTTGACCACTCAAAGCACTTTACACTAGAGTCACATTCACCCATTTGCACTCACAAACCGATACGCAGACCAGTAGGCAATTTGGGGTTAAGTGCCTTGCCCGGAGTCACATCGACATGTGGCAGGAGGTAGCTGGAATTGAACCTACAATCTTCTGATTGCAAGATGACTACTCTGCCACACAGCCACAGTGATGAGACACTGCAAGTAGCACTGTCACACCTTCCCCCACCAGAATACTGATGGATGCTGATGGAGACCCATTGTTTTCCCCCAGTGTATTAGAAGTCTGGCGGGCCACCAGGCTTTATTTGTGCCCCCATCAGGCTAAGCATTGCTTGTTTATTTAAGTCTTTTTAAAATGTTTGCATTTTTTAAGACTTTATAGTTGGTGTTCAGGTATTAGCCTTCCAGTCTTTTAATAATATGAAATTATCATGTGATACTTTTAAAATTTCCTGTCAACTTTAAACATCACTCATAGATCCAAGAGACCTGAACCATGCCATCAAATGGGAACATTACCCAATGCGCACAATCGAAGAAGTCGTATCCACTATACCCAAGCAAAAGTAGTCTCTATATTATACGTAAAGTCCGGCTTCCTGCAGATGGAGTTGGATGAATAATCCTCTTTCCTGTCAACATTCAACACCCCTGTTGGGAGGTTCAGATGGCCGAGGCAACCCTTTGGCATAAAGCATGCACCAGAAATATTCCAACGCATCATGGAGCAGATAGGCAGGAAAGTATCGATGTTGTTCTAAGGAGTGAAAACAAATGCATTCAGCTTCATATCAAAACTTTTTACTGTCAATAAAACATCTGATATAAAAAAATAATAGATTAAAACATGTCAGGATATAAAAGTGGGTCCAGAGAAAGTGCAAAATGTGCTTCGAGATTGGGTAAATAAATAATCACACACACAGATGCTGAGAGGAAAACATCACACATTTCAGTTGAACAGGAAAGCAAAGAGCTGCTCCATCTGATTTCCAGGTTTAAAGGAATATTCCACATTTTATCCGGTTGATAGACGTTGATGCAGCGTGCTTTAGCTACGGCTTCACAAGAAGAACGAATCACTTTGTTCGAACAGGACAGCTTTAAGAGGCAAACAAATTCTCTCAGTAACTTCTAGTATCTTTTAAGCTTGGTCAAGACCAATTAATTACCAACTTAAGCGTGACTTTGTGTCCAACTTTAACTTTTAAAAATCATGTCAAGAAGCTTTGAAAGTCTTTTAACGTTTAGCTTAGCTAATCTAAGGCATGTATGTTTCTTTATCTTGTATGACTCAATGGTCGCAGGCAAGCTAACAGTTTTAAAACCTGTTGAATCATGAATTAGAGATTCATGACGTCTCGATGATGTCACTGTCATATTCGCCCCAAATATAATAAGTCGGATATTTTATGCAAACATTTGTTCAGTTTATCAAATTTTTCATGACAATGCTGCTCCTGATAAACTAGAGTCGCGAAGGCGCCCCCTGGAGGTGAGTGCAGCATCTGCTTTTAATAAAAATGCTTCCTCTTTTGTGCGACCAATTCCTGGAATAGTTTGTGTAATGACAAGATCCAGTGATAAAATGTTTGCATATTTGGTAAATATATTGCTGCTGTTAAATGAATTCATTATTAATGAGAGTATAGAAGTGTTTTAAGTGAGACAATGAATGAATAATGACTTTATTTGTAATTAATAACTAAACTGGGTTTGCATCAAGTCATGATTTGTTTAATCATCCTGATTTAATCCAACTGTCCAGAGATAACCTGGTACTACGCTTCTCTCCATCTCTGTACTAATAAATAAACAGGACATAATAAAATTACACATTATTTTGTTATATTCTTGTCTCTTTTTCCCCCCCTTACTTTGGCATACTTGTGTCATTTTATTTTTCACTTGTTTTTGTCCATTTCCTTTTATTTTAATAAGTGTTCTCCAACATTTGGAATTATTTTATGTTTTATTTCATTTCATTCTAATTTGTTTTTTGGGGCTTTTCTCTTGTTTTGTTTTGAACTTTATAACGTTTGATTCGAGTCAGGATGTTTTTCTGTTTTAGGGGGAACATTCCTTTAAACAGTTAGATGAAGGCCGATTTAATCCTAATCTGAACAGTTATTAGAGGCTGAGATGATCCTGAGATTAGCAGAAACGTTTCCTAACAGAGAGAGGAGCGGCAGGCCCGGTTCAACAGAACAGGGTCAGAACCTTCCACAGAACAGAACCCTGTCAGAGTGTGGACCTAATTGTCAGAACATTGCTCCTGGGGGTTCTGGAAGGTTCTGGTCGTTCTGCAAGGATCTGGATGTTCTGTAAGGTTCTGGATGTTCTGTAAGGGTCTGGTGGTTCTTCAAGGTTCTGATGGTTCTGGAGTGTCAGGAAGTCTCCAAGATGAGCTGTAGTTCTGCTGCAGTTCTGCTCCTGTCCAGCGGGTGGCGCCGCTGACCCGGCCCAGATGTTTGATGGTTTCCTACAGCAGGCTGCAGGCTCCAGAACGCGTCGTGTCCACCTGCCTGGACCTGGACGAGGACAGCCGTCTGAAAACGGCCAGCTGGGGACAGGCACAGGGACAGTCTGTCCACTGCTCTGCAGGTCACAGTGATTATG
This sequence comes from Poeciliopsis retropinna, assembly GCA_010277075.1. Lineage (NCBI taxonomy): Eukaryota > Metazoa > Chordata > Actinopteri > Cyprinodontiformes > Poeciliidae > Poeciliopsis > Poeciliopsis retropinna. Next base: position 6,457,565 of record VMRM01000002.1, read on the forward strand.
TCATACCATCTTACCTTCCTGCTGGAGCCTGATCCAATGTCAGAGCGGAGCTCCGCTTCCCCATTGGCTGCTTTGGCTTCACTTCCTGACTGCTCTGCTGCAGGACAGTGACCTGTGACCTCTGCTCCTCCAGGTGAAGAGCATTCAGGGGGCGTGGCTCCTCCAGGCTCACTGCTGATTGGATGTGAAGCTGGCTCTGTGTTCAGCTTCAAGGACCAGAGAAGCTATGGGTTAGAGGTCGGAATCGCTTGCTGGTCACACACTGACACACAGCGCCATATTTCATACTTCAGTTCAGCATTCAATACAATCATCGCAGAGAAGCTGGCAGTGAAGCCGGGGACGCTCAACATCAATGGGCTTTTGGATCAGAGACTTTCTCACCAACCGACCTCAGGTGGTGAGAATAGGGGACCGAACTTCATCCAGGTGCACCGCAGGGCTGTGAGCTTAGTCCAGTTCTTTTTGTTCTGTTCACCACTGACTGTGTAGCCATCCACTCATCAAACAGGGTTCTAATGCTTGCAGATGATACCACCGTAGTGGGTCTGATAAACAATGATGAGACTCTGTACAGAGAGGAGATACAGTTGTGTTCACCGAACAACCTGGTGCTCAACACCAGCAAGACCAGGGAGGTCATAGTGGACTACAGGAGGCCCAGGAGGACAGTGCACAATGTGTATGGACAACATCAGATTCCTGGGCATCCACATCACTTTGGACCCGACCTGGTTGCTGAACACCTCTTCTCTGATGAGGAAGACCCAACAAAGACTTTTCTTCCTCAGGAAACTAAAAAGGGCTGGACTCCCTGCTCAGCTGCTCAAGAACTCCTACAGAGTCGCGATTGAGAGCATCCTCTGCCTCAGTAAGACTGTGTGATGTGGCAACTGCATAGTCCAGGACACAAAAGACATGGCCAGAGTGGTGAAAACTGCCCAGTGGATTTTTGGGAGTGAGTTACCAAACCTGGAGCTAATATGTACTGGCAGACGACAAAAGAAGGCCAGTTGTACTGCCACTGACTCCACCCATCCAGGACTCAAACTGCTTGTCCTGCTACCGTCTGGGAAACGATACAGATACATAAAGAGCACAACCATCTGTCCATCTTCCATCCTCTCCCTGCAGACACACTCACCCGTTTGCTGCACTCTAAACACTTATTAAAACTTTATTTATCTATTTCTGAGGGTACCACTCCAAGTTCATTATGTTCTAGAAACATAATGACAAATAAAAAAATCTTATGTCTTATATTTACCGGACTCTCTGCTGATGAAGATGTCCCAGTCTGCTCTTCATCACCAGCTCTGTCCTCCTCTTCCTCAACTGTCTCCACCGCATCCTGACGGTCATAAAACACAAATTACACATTTGATTTAATTAGTTGTTTTTTTTTAAAAAGCCGCTGGAAATCGCTAGTGTTCTGCTAGTAGAGGAAATTAGGAAACTCAACCTGCAGCTACACAAGCAGAGGAAACACACAGCTGGGGCTAAAGGTGGGGTAACCAGCACACAAACTGGTTCGCTGGAGGAAGAAAAGTGGTCCAACCTGATTGTGAATCCTCTCCTCTGGCCGTGAAAACATTAGGAGCTCTACATCGCCTCCTTGTGGTGCTTCAACTCACTAATAATGGCTTTCTGATATGGAAAAGTCTGGAATCAGGAGAGTATCTGGTGAAACTGGTTTGTTTCTGGGTTGATCCGACCCCCTGGAGTCTCTTTATCAGAACAACAACAAGTCTGACTTTTCATAAACTTATCTAAAACTTGGATTTAATCAGCGCTTGAACTAATTGGCTTTCGCCTCGCTCCTCCAGAAGGATCCCGTTCTGGCTCACTTGGTTTTTCAGTCAAAACCCCAAACATTTTACACATCAGAAGGTTTTATTTTGTAGCCTTCATGGAGCACCACAGGGAGACTGTTCAGAGACACTAATATTATCAGTAAATGAATTTACTGTGAGTTAAAAACAGAAACAAAGTGAACATAAAACAAGTCATCCTAATACCATTAAAACATTATTATATTATTACATGATGTAGGAATTTTTAATTTTTAATTTTTAATTTAATAAGTGATTTGTTTTTTAAATGTGACACACATTCTGATTTTGTTCAGCCTCTGGTAAACTTTGTGTCCGTCTCAGTCAGCTGAACGCCTGATCAGAGTGGTGCTGTAGCACACCCGGTTTCCATGGCAACCACGGGCCGCCATAAACATGCTAACCGGTTGCTACGGAGGTTTTTCCGTCCTGCCTTCACCGTCGTGAACATGAACGGAGCTATTGCTCAGTCCTGCTTACGGCTTTTATTTTTTAATCATTAAAACATGTTAAAAACGTGAGAACGCAGCAATTTATTCCAAACAAAACAGAGAAGAACAAAAAGTCAGACATCATGATTCCAGATATAAGAAAAGTGAAAAGCAAAGCGGGAATAATAAAAGATAAAAATAAAAAAAAAAGCAAAAGAGCAAAGCAGAGTGCCTTAAATGCTGAACTGAACAGAACATTATGAGAGAAACATCAGTATGGAAGCAAAGGGCACAGCGAGTAAAGTCAAAGCAAGTTATTAAAAAGCAGAAAACGCAATAAAAAACGAGCATATGGACGTCAAATAAGGTCACAAACAAACCACATAAAAAGAAAAGCAAAACAACTTATATCCCAACTTAAACATCGAGCTGTGAAATATGACTTTAAAGATCGAAAACACAGAAATCACAGACAATGTTTCTGGAAAATAACCCAACTTTCTTTAACTGGTAAACCATCGAGAAGAAAACTTGAAATAAAGCTGCCTTGAATTTACAAGTTACCGAAACAGGTGACTCGCCAAACCCTAACCCTTTATGAAATATCCTGAAGGTTTTTACTAAATATTCTTAGTTTGGCCAAGTAAAGTGTGTAATGTGTAATTTCTAGGAAGGAACTATAAAGTTTTAGAAATACGTACATAATGTATGTAAACCATAAATTGAATTTAAGAGTAAACATTATGGACCTATGTGCGAAAAACAAAGGTGTTTTTCTGTTAGCAAACAGAACTTTCCATTCAACCAGAGCTAAAATTCAAACACAAGCAGAAAGATATTAAAAAACAAAACTCCTGCTGGGTTTAATGGAGCAGATTATGGCTGCTTCTACCTGAATTTACCCTAAAAAGGAAAATAAATCCTGTTTCTACTCTATCAGTTCTTTATTTTACCCTACTCAGGATTGAACCTGACAGGTTCTGACACTGCGGAGCTCCAAAGGAGGAGCAAGCCCTCAGGTTTCCATGGAGACCAGGTTCTGATTGATGTTATAGCAGGAAAAACTTCATCCCAGAACTCCTCTTCCTCGTCTGCTTTTTGCTGTAGATTTGCTCCTTTGCTGCTTCCTCACTGAAGCTTTCCTCTTCTTCATGACATCCTCCTCTTCCTCCTCCTCACTTTCATTCTCGTCTTCATCACCATCACTTTTGTCCTCCTCCTCACTTTCTTCACTTTCTTCCTCTTCTTCTCCATCCTCCTCCTCCTCTTCTTCCTCTTCCTCCTCCTCTTCTTCTTCTTCACTTTCTTCCTCATGATTCTCTTCAGTTTCTGTCTCTTCCTCTGTCTCCTCATCCTCACCATCTCTCTTATTTCTTGCATCCTCCTCTTCCTCACTCCCCTCTGTTTCCTCTGATGACTTCAAAGTGTCGCTGTCATCCTCCTCTTCCTCACTTTTTAAACTGCTTTGCTCCTCATCATCAGTCACTGCTCCTTTGTTCTGAGTCTCCTGACTCGACCCTTCCTCTTCCTCCTCCCTATCTCCTCCTTTGCTTCCTTTTTCTTCTATCTCATTTTCACTCTCTGTGGCTCCACTGGTTTCCTCCTCTTCCTCCTCCTCTTCCTCAGCAGCACTCTCATCTTCCTCAGTCTGATCTCCTGCTTGAGGAGTCTCACTGTCTGTGCCCTCCTCCTGCTCTTCCTCCTCTTGTCCGGTTGCAGCAGATCCAGTCTCCTCTTCGTCCTCTGAGGTGGTTCTCCTCCTTTTCTCCTCCTGTTCTTTCTCCTCCTCCTCCTCCTCCTCCTCCTCCTCCTCCTCCTCTTCGTCTTCCTCCTGCTGTGGACTCTCTGATGCAGGAATGACGTTGATGCTGACGGCCGAGTTGCGGCTGACCCCAGCAGACAGAGATTCAGGCTCTTCCTGGTCACTTCCTGGTGTTGGAGCACTTTCCCGGGTCCTGGAGGCCAGCTTCTGGACTAGAACAGCGCCCCCTGCTGCCAGGGTGGCGGCGCCAGCCAGCGCACCCCCACTTGAGCACTTCCTCTGGGCTGTGGCTTCCTTCCTGTTTCGTTCATTTTTGGATCTTTTTGATGAATCTGGGTTTTGTTTGGAGCGGGGAGTGTTTCTCTCGTCACTGATTGGCTCACAGCTCTCTATGGTCAGCAAACCAGCTTTGGACTCTGGTCTGGCTGCACTGGACTTAGAACCTTTCCTTCTGGGTTCTGGATGCTTGACCCAGTCTGCAGCTGGTTTTGTCCCAGTCAGCTGGGTTTTAGACCCGGCCTGTCTGACTGCTTTGTTCTTATGAGCCGACCTGCTCTGATCCAATGACAAGAGGTTCTGTTGGTTCTGACTGGTCCTCCTCTGGTTCTGATTGTGCTGGGCGGAGAGAGAGTGAGTGTCACCGCCCTTCTGGAACTGGGTGTGTAATGCCCGGCTAACCAAGAACTTCCTGTCCTTTCTCTGCTCTCTGATTGGCTGAGCAGTCGACTCTCTGATTGGCTGAGCATGCTTACCCTTCCTCTGTCCAGCATAGACGGCATGAAGACGGAAAGAGGCGAACGTTAGAGGAGAGTATGCAGGACACAGAACCAAACTGGACTAACATGGTCAAGGTTTTCCCCCAGAAAACTTGCTAAGCCCAGTGGTTGAGCGGTAGGCCAGTCATTCATTCAGCGTCCCGTCGTGTTTTTGAGTTAAAAAAATGTTAAAAGTTGACAAAAAATTTGAAAATATCACTTGATAATTATGTTTTATTGAAAGATTGAACATTAATACCTGAACAACAACTTTAAAGTCTTAAAAAATGAAAATATTTTAAAAAGACTTAGCCTGACTTAGCAATGCTTAGCCTGGTGGGGGCACAAGTAAAGCCTGGTGGTCTGCCAGACTTATAATGCACTGAGGGAAACCCTGATGATGGAAACCAAACTAGCTTACCTTTAGCAGCTAACTTACTGTCTGCAACCAGCTTACCTTCTGCAGTTAGCTTACTTTAGTTATCTCACCTTCTGAAGCTAACTAGCTTACCTTCAACAGTGGAGACAGGCTGAGTGTTTTGTCGCTGGGATCCATCTTCATCACATGAGTCTGACAGCAAAAACAGACATGAGGATGATGAAGGTGACGTTGCTCCACATCTGGAGAATCCAGAGATTTCTCACTAGGTTCAGGAAGTCAGTAGTTTCGCCCAGTCCTCTCACGCTGTCGCAGTCTGTCAGGCTCTCCACATCGCCCCCTGTCTGCCCTGAGGAGCAGCACACCATCCATCACAAAGAGCCTCATTTAATGTACATTACTACAGACAAGCCTGGATTAATAAAAGGAAAATACAAATAGCCAGAGATTATTGGAGCGTCCACATCCAGATACCTAAAATTATAGCTAAATAAAATAGAAAGAGTTTTAATTTAAATAATTAAAATGAAAAACTAAAAAAGAAAAGTATTATGTATTAAATATTTGTATAATTAAATGGTATATAAATTAATAGCATTGACTACTGCTCATTTTAAAATGTTTAGATACACTAGAATTTTGTTTTTAGAAATTATAACTGTTAAGAGAAAAACATTAAATGAAGAACTTCACAGATGCTAAATACATTAAAATATATGCAAAAAAGCTAAAATACTTCACTGAAAAACGGGGGATTAAAAAACAGAAATAAAATTTATATTTTAGGTGAATGACATTAAATTTTAAAAAGGAAGACATAAAATTTAATTTAAAAAAATACCTGAATATATTTCTTACAACATGCACAGTTATAAGAAATATAGTTAAAAGAAATACCAGAGCAGAAAAAATAAAAACATAAACAACTGATTGAAGAATAATTAAATACTAATATGAATTTTATTTTAAACTTTATGAAACACATTTAGAAAAATGTTTAGATTTTTTTTATTTATTAAAATAAATGCAAAGAAAGTTTAAACAAAAATAAACCAAAAAAGGGATAAAAAAATAATTTAATTCTCTTTTCAAATAAACTAAAAGTTGGTGAGTCAGTTCATGAAACTAAAATGAAAAAGAATTAAATGATTTTTAAAAGAACAAAATCTAATTCCATGGAACCAATCACTAAATGTATTGATAAATGATCTTAATGATTATATAGTGATTGACTGAAGTCGGTACCCTTATGGACGCCGTCTGGGCAGAAGTGCTGGGTCCCGTTAATAACCGGCCTGTGGCTCGGCTGGTTCTGGTCCGGTTGGCCCGAGGCAGGAAGTGGAGTCTGCTGGATGCCCGAGGTTCGGGCCGCGGGTCCAAACTGCTCCGGAGATCGCTCCTGCAGGATATGGGGAGGTTCCATCAGCCCACGCTGGTTCTGGAGCTGTTTGGACCTGCCCCAGCACCAGTACCGACCCGTTCCCTGCGGCGGACCCGGGCGGAGAGGCTGCGCTGCAGTGTGGCGGTCGGTTCTCTCAGGAAGTCGAATGCACCGTCCTCCAGCGTGATGGCGGAACAGCCGGGTCCTCTGGGCCGGGCCAGAACCACCATGTGGCAACCGCCACACGCCGCCTGGACAGGAAGGAGCAGATGGGTCAGGACTGACGGCCTGATGGCGGTCTGACAGCAGCCTAATGGCCTGAGGGCAGCGACTCACAGCCTGGACGGCGAGCGGCAGGAAGCGGGGAACCACGGCTGGGTGGAACTGGTTGGTGAAGTTCTGGTCTCGCAGGCCCAGCTTCCCGTGCCGGCCGTCGCCAAACGAGTACAGCAGCCCCGTGTCTGGGGAGAGAGCCGTGGGGTCAGAGCGGGTTTGGGAGCCCAACCCAGTTGAAGGTTGGAGGTCACCTGTGAGGATGGCAGTGTGGCTCTCCCCGCATGTCACCCGGGTTGGCCGGCCTGCCTGGAAGCGCTGGACGGGGCGCGGCAGCTGCGACTCAAACACAAACGTCCCGAGGCCCAGCTGGCCGAACTGACCCAGGCCGAACGAGTAGACGGCGCCGCCGTCTGGGGTCAAAGGTCACACACTGTGCTGATTACTACACAGCAGTAAAACATGCTGCAAAGCTGCAAAAAATTGTCTGATTATTTAACTGAAAAGAAAAATAATTAAAATTGTAATAATATAACATAAAATATCTAAAAAAAAAAACCATAGATTTTATTAACAAATACTAAAATAAATAAATAGGTATTTTAATATTTTAATAAAAGTTCTGTTAAGCATTGATAACATGAAAATAAAATGTAAAGCACATTTTATTCATAAATTTTTTAAAATTAAAACTAAATGTAAAGCTTAATTATTCTTATTAATTAATGCATTTAAAAAAATTTAAAGTATTAGTACTTTTCATGAATTTAAAAAAGTTATAATAAAATGGAAGGCAAATTTATCTTAACCAATATTTTTATGCTAAAAAATATTTTTTTACATAAATTTTATTCATCCATCCATCCATTTTCTTACACCCTTGTCTCTAGTGGGGTCAGGAGCTGCTGGTGCCGATCTCCAGCAAACGTTTTATATTAAATAAATAGAACTTAAAGGTTAATAATAATAAAGACAAAATGCAAGACAGCTGTCCTAAAAGAGATTATAAAATTATTAACCATTAATTAACAGAAATGTTATACAATGAAATTAAATGATTATTCTTAGTTTTTGTTCATTTTCTTGCAGGTTCGTCGCTAAAGCTCTTATTCTTTGTCAGTCGGTGTCTGATGGGTAACCTGTTAGCGCCACCGTGTGGCTGCCGCCACAGGCCACCTGCAGCACTGGCTCCGTGATGCTCTCCACCCGCTGCGGGACCCGGTGTCCGGCCAGTCGCTCCGGCCGCAGCCCCAGCTTCCCGCTGTCCCGCTCCCCGAAAGTGAATAGCGCTCCGTCCGCTGCCAAACACGCACACGTTAGCCGGTCTCCTCCAGGTGAGACCAGTCACCAGGTGAGTCTCACCTGTCACCAGAGCGGAGTGGTAGTACCCGCAGGACACCCAGCTGACCGGCCGGCCCACGCTGACCTCCAGCGGCCGAGTCGCCTGGCTCCGCTTCCCCAGCCCAATCTGACCCTCAGAGTTCTCGCCCCACATGAACAGCTTCCCGCCCTCTGCAGACAACATCAGGGTCAAGTCGTCACCATGGCGACGTCGGACAGCCAAAGAACAACCATCTTCACGCAGCAAACACAGGCTGGCTTAATTTACAGAGAAATCGTTCAAAAATAAGGAATGAATAAACTTATTACTCTAAGTGTAATAAAAAAGAAAATATAAACAAGATGAATGTTGAAAAGAAACTCAAAATGTTCACACTAATTTTGAGAATGTTAATTTTGGTAATATTGTGTTTCAATAATAAATAAATAAATATATGAAACAAATTTATTTAAATATTTATTTTAAAAAATTGTTCAAAGTACATTTTTAAAATGTTAAAATCTACTGTTTCTAAATTTTATCACATCTAAATTTGATTTTTTTTAAAAATAATAAGATGTGTTAAAATTTAGAAATGGGGCATTTAAAATGGATTATTATTGTATTATCAAACGTTTTAAAAGAACAAGCTTCAGTTTTTAAATTAATTTAAACTTTTTAAATATGTAATATCTCTTGATTAAAAACAAGAAATCCAACATACAGTTAAAACTTTTTTTTCAATTTAATTTACAAAATATAATTTTTAAATATTGTAGATGTTTTCTAATTAAAACATATCAGAAAATATGTAAGCTTAATACATTTATACCAAACTTTAAAGAATTAGTAAAATGCTGACTATGGAAGACGAGGTACTGAGGGAAACCCACACATCACCTGTCATGTTGTCTCACCTGTCAGGGCGGCGGAGGTGTTGGACCCGGCAGCCAGCATCTTGATTGGTCCGTGCGCCTGGAAGAAGCCGATCCTCTGGAAGGCGGTCCGCTCCTCGCAGTCGCCGAGTCCCAGCTGGCCTTCGCCGTTCCCGCCACAGGCGAACACGTGTCCCTGCTCTGCAGACAACACACCCAAAGTCAAGCGGCTGAACTCTGACCCCAGATCAGGGCTGTGTTTGGGGTCAGGGACCAACCGGTGCTGATCAAAGTGTGGTTCCGTCCGCACGCCACCAGCCGGACCTTCTCACCCTTCAGAGCTGGAAAAATGAGGAGAGAGCAGGTCATTTCCTGCCTCACTCCCTGTCAGAGGCCTTCATCTGGAGACCCCACATACCTTTGACACAGGTGGGCTTCTGTACCATCTGCTTGGAGCCCAGGCCCAGCTGACCCCAGTTGTTGCTGCCGAACATGAAGAACTTCCCGTTTCCTGAGGAGGAAGCAGCAGCAGCAGCAGCTCAGGATCGACCAGCAGCAATTCTAGAAGGAGCGAAAAGAAAAGCGTCTACCTGTGACCAAGGCACTGTGCTCATCTCCACAGGCGATCCTCTCAGGAACGTCGTTCTTCAGCCAGAACACACTAGGCATGTCGTCAGCAAACTTACTCTTTCCAAACGTGAAAACTGCTCCAGACTCTGCAGAACACACAGAGACACGGAGAAAAAACCCCTCAAAAAAAAGAAACAGAAAACCGGATCAAATCAAGACGAATGAAACAAGAAAAATAACCAGGAAGGAGATTCATCTGCTCTTTACATTTGGATGGATGGATGACATTTGAGTAAAATACGGATGCTCTCCCCAGTGGTTGCATTAGGAAAACTTCCCAGCTCTTGTTTTCAGCAGTTAAGCTGGCTCAAACTGGTGGAGTTTAATTAATAACTAAATTAAATTAATTCTTAAACATTCTTAAGAGTTCCAACAACATTTAATTTTCCTTTTAGAGTCAATAAAGTATTTTGTATTTAAATTGATCTCCTGGCTCAGGACCATCAACCCCAAGTTTTCATATTTTAAGACTGGGCTGTAAATGAACCCGATAAGAACAAAACCCGAAGCAGAAAAAGTACTGGCGGAGAAATTACGAACTTTAATGTCTGTCTTGTTTAGCCTATGGGCTAATGTAGAAGCTGGTGTGGGGGTTTAAACACAGCTAATTACCCGGATGTTACCAGCTAACAGCATGCTAGGCTAATATTCCAGAAACACACCGTTCTGCCTCCGTAACATAACACTGCTTGTATGCATTTACCGGGTATTTCGTCTTCTGCCTCCTCTGCCATCTCTGCAGGACTTTAATCCGCTTTGCTCGGTGTTCAGGGCGTGTTGGTGTTCTCTGCAGCGACAACCCGGAAGTAAACAAAACTTCTCCTAGGATACGAAGCGCTGGCTCTGGGCTCTTAAAGGAGCAGCGCATATTTTAAAAGTTCTAAGTTTCTATTCCCAGTTGTCCCACTGGTACAGGTCAGTAAATCACAACATCGTTTAATAGACCATATATTTTAGTAAAGTGGTTTAAAAAGCAAAACGTGTAGATAATATAGATCCATATTAATAATTTATTTTGGTCAATTCTGATCATTTTGGCTTGCGGTATTTGAAAAAAATGAAACTCTGTCACTTAGAAAATTTCTGCTGTTTATAAGAAACAGAAGTGTCTCGTTAATAGATTCTGGTCATGTCATTACTTGTTGCTTGTGCATCCGTTTTTACCACAATTTTCCCTTCCACTCAGCTTAAGTTACAAAAATGTGGATGAACAGAAAAACTCCTCCTGCTGACAGACAGAACAAGGAGGCTCCAGTCATCAAACTGTGTCCTGTTGAACGTTTACATGCTTCAACTCACAGAAAACTAAGCTTCTTTAATTGTATTTATTATTTTTTTTTTTGTCATTTTTAAGACTAGTTGTGTTTCAGTATTGTCAGCAATAAACATAATTACCCAATTTTAACATTTCCTGTCAAATCAGTTCCGAGTCATTATTAGACCGAGGGAAGCCAGGCTAATTTATTTAGCTAAATTGTTATATTTAACTAAATACTATTGTTGAGGAGCACAAGCAGACCTCCCGTCATACAGATAAAAACATTTTTTTTTTTTTAAAAGTAAGAAGGAAAAAAAAAGAATAAATAAACTCAAATAAGAGCACTTGGGGCTTCAAGGATAAAAGGGCCGGGGGCTCAAGCCCAGGATTATTAATGGTGAATTAATCATGACATCTTGCATAAATTATTCTGCGGATGGAATATACCAGAATATCTAAATAAGAGACAGCATGTTCTCATGAAGACATTAATGCTTAGCTAATCCAGTATGCAAAAAAAAAAAATAATTGTACCGAGAATATGACAGAAGACTTCTGGCAAAAAAAAAAAAAAAAAAAAAAGTGCAAGTGTTGAAAACTTTAGATCAGTTCCTAAATGGTCCTTTTTTTAATGACCATTTAGAAAGCAGTTTTTTTCCCCATTAGTTTTGAGATCATTTCTATTTCTAGTTAGATTTAAAACAAAATAAATCTTTTTGTTATCTTTTTACTCACTTAGTGAATTCTGCCATTCCAGTGCGTTCTGAACTTAATTCCAAACCTTTGATATGGTACAAAATACTGCTCCATTCTCTCTGTGAGAAAGAATTTTTTGCATCAATGCCAAACGCTGGATTATTGTAAAGCAACCTGAACACACTGTCCACTAAATCCTCTAATTCTTTAAAAAAAAAAAAAAAAAGTACATGTTTATGGTTGTAACAGGACAAAAAGTAAAAAGTCGACAGACTGTGAATACTTTTGCAATATGATGTGTAAGTTGTCGACCTGGTGGGATTCCCAGAACAAGAGACGATTTAAAAAGAGCGATGTGACGAGTTATAATGATGGCAGTAATGTTGGACTTTTGGTCAGAATGCTTTACGCTCATCTGTTTCTAAAAGTGACGTTAATGCATGTATATTTTTTGAAAACCTATGGAAAAGTCATGAATAAATGTGCGTTGCGGAATACACTTCGGTGCTATAGTTCAATAATTGATTACTTAAGTGTGAAAGAGGCTCGCATATAAAAAACTGCACAGCTTGCATGTTCAATCTCAGTCCTGCCTGAGAAAAAGCCAGAGGTCTCCTCAGGTCAGGGATATTTCAGGAGCGAACGCAGCAGCAGGATGCTGCAGCATGAGCTTCAACGCAGCACTCACTTGAGTAAAGATAAAGACGCAGACATGACAGGATCAAAGCTTAGCTGGCATTTAAAAATGTTTCGTGTCTGGCAAACTCACTCAATATCCAAAGGATGTGTGTCTCTTTCAGGAGATATCTGAGCGAGCAGGATGTCTCCCTTAGGTTTTCCTGAATGCATCCATTGTTAAAAGTCTGAACAGATGATATTTTTTTTACCCCAAAGCCAGTTGGAGAAAGGTAGCTCTGCCTAGTCTGTAAAATCTTAGATAGTGGAACAATACCGCCTTGTTGCACCATTTCTGCACTCATCTTTTTATTTTTTTTAAAACTCAGAATATAAGAAATATTTGTTCTTCTTTGCAAATATTTCTTGGTTCTTCTCTGCCACCTAGTGGCGAATGTATAAGGATGCGGGTTTTTTTTTTTAAAGCATGTTCTACTATAGAGATTTATTTATTTATTAAATAGTTGACAGGTCAACAGTACCCTACAGGAATGGTTTTACAATCAGTCACAGTCATGATTTTACCCACTGGGAGGTTTCGGTTTTCTGTGCCGGAGCAGAGAAAATAAAATCTAGAGGAAATCCAATTGAGGGAAAGCTCAGCTGGAGCATTCCCTCAGTCATGGTGGGCAAGGAGAACATTTATGGGAGAAACAGTCAAGAGCTGCATGTTAAAAACAATTAATAATACTACACAATGTGACGCAAAGCTACAAGAGCAATATTTAAACTAAAGTATTACGATTAACTACAAAATAAGAGTGAAAAAATGCAATCATAATGCCTTTGTCACACATGGTTGTAATTTAACAAAAATAATAATAATAATAATAATAATAATAATAATAATAATAATAATAATAATAATCAGTTCATGAGTTATGTAACAAAAATAAATATATATAAAAAAACAACAAAACAAGTCAGATTTTTGGATACTTCGTAGTATTTCTGATCACTTTTATGCTGATGATAATCATCTTACTGCTCCAAAAAAGATTCTTAGGTTCTTCAAACTCTGGTTCAACAATAACTTCAGCTCGTACAGCTGAAGTCTGTGAGAACCGTGTTTCATCTTTGCCCCAGAGAGCGCTGCTTCTCTCATCGAGCAACAAGTTGAACTTTTGAACTCGAAGCGTAGCCACGTTTAAAGAAGTTTGTTTTTGTCCCCAAATTGTTTTTTTGTTTTTTTTTCATAGACACTTGAATTCACTTTCCATGTGTCAACAAAAAACCTTCAGTTGATCAGGAGGAAAAAAGGAGCTCAAAAATGTATCTTATTTTTCTCTTTTATTTCAGATTTAATGTAATCATGCTTTATTATTGTGACTCTATATGTGAAGGGTTCTGTTTAAATAAACTTTACTTACTTTCTAACTTAACTAAAAAAAATATTCCAAGCTCTTTTCACTCTTTGCAATGTTCAACAATCACTGTGTTTGAACGTGAAGGGAATCTTCCAGGACAAATGTGCTACTTCACAGATAAGAGAGTGAGAAACGTTGCTCCCTCAAGGACAGGAAGTGTGTGTCTGCTGTGTTTATAGCTTATCAAGTCTGTGGAGAGGCAGGCAGGCTCACTTGCACTGGTGTTTTACACACGTGTGTGCGTGTGTGTGTGTGTGTGTGTGTGTGTGTGTGTGTTGTGTACTCCTGTCTGCTGCGGCAACCCGAGCAAAAAGCCCTTCTCACTTTATCATCAAAGCTCAAAACCTTAAACTTGAGTTTTGCCTGCAACGTCAACACATCAGACCTGCGCTCGGAACTAAAACCTGCCCCGAACATTTTCAATATTTTTATGTGATTTTAAACTGTGAGCATATGAAGTATGAAGGCAAGGCGAGGTGTAGGTATGAGGCACTTCAAACTGGAACTTGGCATAAAGACTGAGAAGCTTTAAAACATCGTTTTAAACTTATCTCACCATCAAAAGAATGTAAAAGAGAGAAATGTATTTTGACCTGTTTTCAGTTTCAATTTCTTTTTGTTTTGTTTGTTGTTTTTACAAAGAGGCTAGGTTACTTATCTTTAGCTTTCTAGAGATCAGAAGGTTTTGAGTCAAAACTCACCTTATTTAACTCCCAATTCTTAGCAGAAGCCTTAGTTCTATTGGAAAAAAGTAACCCCAGAATATGATGCTGCAGTATTTCACTCTGGACAAAGCGTTCATTCAGTGAACATATGTTCGCCAAACATCGCTTTGGGAATTGTTGCTTGAATTTGCAAATGTAGTTTAATCAGATCAGCACACATCCTCCCACTTTTTTTGTGAGATTTTAGCAGAGCCTGGATTTTGTTTCTGGAAGAAAATAACTCCCCCCCCCCAGCCTTATGAAAAGCTTCCACTTTTTGAGGCATATCCATTTGATGAGGTCTTTTTTTTGCCCTCTTGTGGTGTCTGCAGTCTTTTCATACCCATCTCCTGATTGATACCTTTATGTGACAAAATGACTTAGGTCTTCTGTAAGCTCTCTGTAAACTACATCTTTAGCTAAAGGGTATAAATGGATAAATATGAGAAAAATTTGTCTAAAAATTAGCTGTCTATCAAGTCAACATATTTCTTTTTCTAGCCAATTGTATCCTGAAGGTCCTTCAACATCATATTAGTTTAAAAAAAAAAACAAACAAACAGATTTTCGCATTTTTTTTCCTTATTCATATTCCACAAACATGTTTATTGTTCTATATGTTGAACTGTATAGTTGCCAGGGTGTATGTGGAAAAAACAGTTTGAAAAGCAAAGTTTTTTACACTTCAAAAACGTTTGCACTTTCCAAAGCCACAGAAATTCAAATATTAATCGTTTTCCATGTCTATTGAGGCTCGGCACCAATCTGTCTTTTATGCATGTTTTTAAATCAAACTCCAGATTGATGCAACTTTACTTCATGTTGACTGACTCATATTTATATAGCTCACCCCCAACAGCATGCTGTGACTGAATCTATTAAGTTTCTGCCGATAAAGAAGTTGCTGTTCATTTCAGTCACCTTGCTGCTTTATTTTCTAAAGCCAGTAATTTGAGAAATGACCTTTTGATGCATAAAATGAAAATCTTAAGTGCAAATGACCTTTAAAAGCCCCCCATACCTGTCTGCTAAAATACAGCAGCCTTTAAAACCAGAAGCGACAAATTAAATTTGAGCAACTCTATCCCTGTAATAAACAATCAGACGTGTGGCAGGGAAACTCCACTTTGGAATGTTATGAACTATATCTGAAGACTTGAATTGGAAAAAAGTAATTTCCATAAACGGCAAACAAATAAAGGGATTCGTTCTACGCTTGAGTGAGCCTGAATTAAAATTTAATTTTACCTGCATATCTGCCTGTGGAGTGACCGAGTTCTTGTTCATTTAACGTGACTTTCTTCCACACGTTGTGACGGGAGTTTTGAGAAATTCTGTGAAATTGGAGCCATTATCTTGCTTTGGACGTCAACTGCTTCCTTCCCTCCCGAATTTCTATTCAAAAAATGTAAAAGTCAAGCTGACACGCTCCTATCATGCAGCCTGGACACACAGCGCGATGACAGCCTAAATTATAAGTGTGTGAGGCTGGATGTCACCCACACTGAGCGATGTGAGCGCTGGCTAATGGGCCTGTGGTCATTTATCACTCTCAGCTGTCATTACAGAGGATATTAGATTTGGTCCAGAATAAAGAATGTGCTGGTGACCTCATCTGAGCCAGAGACTCGGGTTGTTTGATTTTGCAGGAGGAGATAAATCCAATCATTCATTTTCATCCTCTTAATGTATGTTCTAATTTGCTTTTTTTTTTTTTTTTTCATGATAATGTATGTAGAATTTTGTGACTTAGAAATTATTTTAGTCTTTTGTTGATGTTTCATTTTGGAAGACTTGTTGTTCATGCCTGACTGTAATTTATGACCATCCACTTTCTTTTATGCGTCCTAATTTCCCCATTTCTTTGGCAACAAGGTTTTTACAAATCATTCCTCCTCAGTAATTAGATGCAGCAAGAACTCTTCCAGCGTGCATAATCTTGACTCTGTATTCCACGTTCTGATTTTGATCTTATTTGCCTTGTTTGAATCTCACCAGCATTGCATTTGCTTTGTGCTTTCCACATGTCGGTGCGCAGGAGTGCCATTCCAGCATAAAAGCATACTCTTAAAGTAAAATCTGAGCAGCTGCATCAGAATCTGTGACTGAAACTACTAAGCAACTTTGTGTAGAAATTTCTCCTGCTAATATTTTAATTTAAGTATATTCAGACGTGCAGTGCCGCGAATACGATTTCACACAGATTTTGTT
The DNA here is from genome assembly GCA_010277075.1 of Poeciliopsis retropinna. Lineage (NCBI taxonomy): Eukaryota > Metazoa > Chordata > Actinopteri > Cyprinodontiformes > Poeciliidae > Poeciliopsis > Poeciliopsis retropinna. The sequence goes on from VMRM01000002.1 coordinate 6,474,115, forward strand.
TGCTTTTGTCACTCCAAGATGCTTCGGGACTTCAAACTAATTCTGATATTAAAGATAATAAATCATGGGAAGGTTCCCCACTATTACATGTTTTCTCTGTTTATGAATAATGGCTTATGCTGTGGATTGCAGTGTCCGAAAGATTTAGAAATGGATTTGTAGCCCTTACAGGACTGATAGATTTCCTCATCCGGGCATGACTTTTTATTTATTTTTTAGCTTTTTGTGACGATAGCCTGCCTCTTGATATCAGACAGGTCCTGTTAAAGTGACTTCTTCCTACTATTGACCAGTGTAATTAGGCCACCTTGTGACGGGTGAAGGTAAGCTAAAAATTGTGGGAGATTTTATTTTCACATAGCTGTGCAGGATGTATTAGATACCGGTAGTTCTTTTTCTTCTTTTTAAGCTATTGTAAACAAAACCAAACAAAACAGATTGATGAACCGGGGTTGGAACTAGGAACTGAGTCTCAGAAGGGTTTCTGTACTCTGTCTAGCTAACTAGCTGGCTATTTAGCAAGCTAGCTAGCTAACCATCTAGCTAAGTAGCTAGCTAACCGTCTAGCTAAGTAGCTAGCTAGCAAGTTTTAAGTTACTCTCAAGTGATAACTTTAATAAACAAGAAAATAAAAGAACATTGTTTATAAGCACAAATGTAACTTTTCAATGTGACTTTGTATATCCTGAACAGTTGACACGCATAAGGAGCTAGCTTAGACCTTCATTAGCTCCAGCAATTATCTACTTTATCTTTAGTGAGGCTAAAGGAAAACTAGTGACTGTACTGTTAGCTAGCATCAATAATTGGTATCATTAAATGTCATTATTTTCTCATTTATACTCAACATAATTAATCAAAATCTGCAAAACCCTATGAATTGGTTCCTTGGACTCACCTTTCCTAATTCCAAACGTGATGACCCTCCGAGGGTTGAATTGTCCAACGCTGGCAACGACAACGACGCTGTTGAGAAAAGCCATAAAAATTCCCATCTGCAGTTTTCTGCGAAACATTAAAACCTGAAAATTAGTTGCTTATTAGTGCTTCCCATCTAACCAGACTGATAATTACATATGTGACAAATGAGCAAAAATGTCCATTTTTAAATGCGCAAAGCCAGCAGAAATATATCTTTATGAAAAGACAAAGCATTTTATTTATATAAAATGTTTGAAGTTGGTAGAAACATTCTTTGCTTTATTCTTGCAACACATTTGGAGGATGTTCAACAATTTGCACTTAATTATTAGCATGTTTAGAGCCTTTAAAAGGAAGGACGATGAATTTCTTCCCCTTTGTAAATTGAGACAAATACAGCGTCTTCCCTTTTCTTTAAATCAAATCCTTATTCGTCATGCAGTCCTCGTCTGCCTCTTCTGTTCTTCCCAATGCATTAAAATTCTCACCCAAAGTGTCAGCCACCTGCTAAGTCTGCTCATCCACCACCATCCAGCACGGCTGGTGGTGGAGTCTTTTTCCATCTTCTTCGATCGTTCGCACTTTTTTTTTTTTTTTTGATCCGCTGTGAGAATTTGACGGAGTTTCACTTCTAACTATATTCCTTATATTAGTCTGTTGTGCTTTTCAAAAGAGATGGTAAAATTTTCCACTCGATTTTTCTCTCTGAGCTTAAATTGCTTCACTATCGTATTTGCGATCTCCTACTTTGTAGGATCTTCACAAATATTTTGAATATATTAGCCATTTTTGTACCAGAGGTGAATACTTGCACCTTATATCTTAGTGAGATTTCCATTTTTAATCTTCAGATGTTTTGAATAAAAGCCATTCGTGACAGGGTTGTAGATGAATTTATATGAATTTAAACAAAACAAATGCTTTGTTTCTTTCCAAAGCATTTATTATACAGCACACTTTTGTGGGCTTTTTTTGCAGATAAGACCTGAAAGTTTGATTTACCTTTCAGAAAGCACAAAGTTTTAGTCGAGTTCCCTTTCAAACCCTGTCTTGACCCCATCCCCATTTCTTAATGACGCTTTTGACACGGAGCCCTTTGTTAGCTTGGAGGACTTTGATGGTTGTTTGTATGCTTTGTTGGTGTAAATTAGCTTCATTTTCAGATCCCCAGTCAGCTGCTGAGTGCTACAATGAGCTTTGAAGAGCACGAGTCTTTTTCAAGGTGCGGAAATGTCATCACCAGACGGCTAATAACAATTCCTGCCGTTCCTGACAAGTTCCAGTGAGTCTTTAGAAGGACCCAAGAAGTACTAAAGAAATGAATTGGCTCTCATTCTTTTACATGCCATGTTGTTAATGTTTTTGTCTGTGGTTTGAACGTCATGACATTTTCACAATTTTTTTGGTTTACTAATAAAAATATCAAATTTATTGAGAATTGCTCAAACTTTTCCATAAAACTGCAGCTTACACAAAGTGCAATGGCTATTGGGATAATATTGGCATATGAAAGAAGCCAACCCGTCCAGTTGATGTGGTCTAAATGAAAAATATAATTGAATGTCATCCGCATATGTGATAGGTGATATCTGAAAAGGACTGAATAATGCCAGCAAGTGGAATAATATAAGGAGAAAACAAAAGTGGACCCAAAGCTGAGCCTTGTGGTAGCCCACAAGTTAAGGAGGCATAGAGGAAAACCTGCCTATCTTAATGCAGACCAGCAGCTGAAAAACCTACTGTTAGCCAGAACATTATTCAGATACGTTTCAAATGTAATTGAGCATTATTGTCCTTGTCATTTTTTCACTGATATTTCAAAGACATTTTGATGTTGTGTGATTGTTTATTTTATTGATCTCAATTTCAAGACTTGAGCCAATTCTGACTAAGAATTTAGCGTAGTAGCAAGTGGAGTCCTGCTTTATTCAGCAGTATGCTTATTGCTACGAAGCATCAGAATAAGAAAACTCTTTAATTTGGCTATTTTGACTATTCCACATGACGGGGGTGGGGTGGGGTGGGGGGGGAGATCCCCCCAAAAAGCTAAAAAAAAAATAAAGACAGAGACACTTTCATAAAAATTTGATACAGGTCAAGTCTTAATATTTTTAACTTACACAAGTTGATTGAATCATAATAATAAAACATTTTTACTAAGATCTACATTATAATGCTTGCTACAATCAGATTACTTTAGTTCATTTGAAAATACTAGATATTTTATCTCAAACCAGTCAGATTCATTTTGTTGGAGTATTTTTGCATTTTTGGAACTTCAGATCTAACATCTTATGAACATTTCATTATTTTATGAGGTTTTTTCTGTTTCATCATGGCTTCATTGAGAAATGTTTTGATTGGCTGTCAAAAGCAAAGATTTCAGCCAATGCTTGAATGTAACTGTTCAAAGGTTATAAGAGGCTTCTACTCAAACAAGCCATTGGTTTATATAAGTACAATTTTAAGGACGTACAATTTGAGAGGGCGGTTTGGGGATAAGGTGCAACTATGGCGGCCTAGTCAAAGTCTAGACAGAAATAAAATTGGATTGTCGGGGAAAAAAACCCTTAAAGAGGTTGTTCACGCTCAAAAATACCTGAATAAAGACATTTGTGCAGAGAACAGTGATATAGAAAAGGCATTGCCATTTCTTTAAAAAAAATATAGAAGAGATTGCATCTCGTGGTTTATTACATAATTATCATTTTAAAATCATCTTTGTGTATCTCTGTATGTAATTTATTATCATGTTAAAGTACATATATATATATATATATATTTTTTTTTTTTTTTTCAGATAAATATATTTATTCTTGAGATTTGTGCTACATCCACCTAAATCTGAAATAAGTGTGAATTTGTCCAACATGTGTAGATATTTCTGTGTACATTATTGGCCCAAGCGGAAGAGAAAATTGTTGGTAACCTGGTTGTAGTTTAGTATCAATTTGACCAAAACTACCGATTTTGTGTCGTTCGTTTGTGTTCACGTCATACTGGCGTTTGGTTTGACGCCAGCAGAGGGCGCCCGAGGGCTGCAGCTCCCAGCGCCGTGCTTCATCTAATCCCACTTGTTTGTTCTTTATTTGTCGGAGCTGACGTCACACCCTTTTGATCAACGGGCACAAACCTCTAGTTAAAGCTGCGCATATATGAGCTGAATAGTAAAAAAAATAAAAATAAAAAAGGATTCAGGGAGTGAAAAGAAACAGCAAGAGAAAACAAGGACATGATGTGGTCACGAATGAACAAGAGATGAGCTATTTAAGCAAGTCTGAAATATTCTCACCAGAAAGAAGCAAATGCTCAAGGCTGGTGATGCAATGTGGCAGAAGAGATAAATGGGCCTCTCAAGCATAAGTGGTAATTACATGAGATCTAGTTGTGCAGAATCTATCAGAGTCAGTGGGAGGAGCTTGTCTCGTCTCAGTCTAGGTATCTTAATCTGACAAAAAATTAGCTTTATTATGCTTCCATAAATGTGATTTTGCTCCTCCAAAAAATAAATAAATAAAATAAAAACTTAACAGAGAGATTTGACGCTGCATATTTACACAGCCATGAATCATAGCTGGAGCCTGATGACAAAAACATGATGATGAACTAAGTGCTTTTAAGATGTAAATGTATGCAGAGTTGAATAAAAGCATGATTTATTGTAGTCGATTTTGCCGCAGATGCGTTTAAAAGACAAACATTAATCACCACCTAAACGAGAGCAGAGCAGGACGGCTGAGCTGTTTGCATTCAGCAGGATTTTTTTTCATCTTGAAGTTAAACGAGCAAGCTCCCCGGAGTTCACTCAGTCCCATTAAATTTCACATCTAAAGAAAGCAAACCGGCTTATCGGCAGATAATCACAGCACCGATTGAAAAACATGTACTTTTTAGAAGTACATCTATTTTCGGTGCATTTAGTTGCAGGTCTTTGCTACTTGAAGGTGTTTAATGCACAAAGACTCATCACGTTTGGACTCGTTGCACAAAATGGAAGTTGATTAAAAGCTCTTATCAAACTTTGAGTTTACACACAAAACTCAAAGTTAAAACATAAACTGCCATGAAATTCATTCACATAATGAGAAGAGCCTAACAATATGCAAAAGTACTCAGGCCACTTGAACTTTTGTTTTTGTTCTTTGTCATGTTACATCCACAATCTTGACAATATTTCATGAGGATTTCATGTTATGGAGCAGAACGCAGTTTGTAAGTGAAGTAGAACAAATGAATCCACGATTTTCAAAATGTTTTACGCTTAAAATCCAGAAAGTGTGGAGTTACATGGCAAACTATGGGAAGATAATCAAACTTTTTTTCTCCTCCAAGCAATGTGCTGCGGGTGACTAAAATCTGACACTACAGATAAATATTAATACCCTCCCAGAGGTGAAACACAGTGGTGGATGCGTCATGCTGTGGGAAGCTGGTCAATGAGGTGACTACTGAACAAAAACTTGCTCAAATTCATGAGTCTAGAAGCAAGTTCTACATAAGGTTTCTTGATGAATGTGCTGATGAAATTCAATGTGCACTGTAAGAAAAAAATCTGTAACAAAAACTAAAAATGCACTGGCATAAATAAACCTTTACATTTTCCGTTAATTTTATGAACATTTCTGTCAACTCTTAAAACGGATTTTTACCGTAATTGAACAATTTGTCATGGTAAAGCACAATCGCATATCTGGTCAGACAAAACTGAAATTTTCCATATTTCATTTTTTGCATTCACAAGCTGTTTTTCAACACAACCACAACTAACTACTACAATTCAAAGCATGTTATTCAGAAAATACCATAGATGTGGCAACAAAGTTACTCAAATTCTTAAATCCAACCAAAATCCAAACGGTAATCCAGTGTCCAGGCAGCTGCTAGCAATATCGTCTGTACAAAAAAAAAGAGGTTTTGGCACCTTTCAAAGACTCTTCTTCCCAGGATGCAACGTTTGAAATAGAAAACACTGGAAAAACACCTATTAAAAAACTTTTATAGATTCTTTTACAGTGTTGTGCATTTTGTATTTACTAATATTACAAATATTAAGATGTAAACATATGCAGAGTTGAATAAACTTTGACTATCAGAACTTTGACTCTGCGATTATATCAACCCACATCATCATTTTGCAAACTGTTGAGAATATTACCAATACTTTAAACACTTAGACCAAACAGTTACTTCTAAAAATATTTTTTTTTCTGATTTCTTCTATGTGTTGCAAGAGAAGAAGTGAAGAGTGCAATAACCGTTATCTGCTTGAAAAACCCAGTGGTCCACTGGGAGTAAAACCCAGGAGCCTTGGCTGATAGCTGCTTTACGGATTTCATAGTCTATATGGCAAAAGCTATTATTTAAACGTTCAGATAGTCAAGAGGCGTTTCTGATCAGAGACTTTTCTATTACCCATGGTGAATAGTCCCGATCCGCAGGCCTTCAGGCAAAGTTGCATTTCAAACGTATCCAGCTGTCTTCTGATCCGCGGGTTTATTTGGGGGTGGTTTCATCTGTTTTCTGGCTTGAAGTTATGTTTTGTTAACATCTTTCTTAGTCTACATGTGGTCTCTACTTTTTCTGTTACTCGTAGTTTGAATCTAGAAGTATTGACTGCAGCTTCTGTTTTGTTATTTTTGGCACGTCTTTCTTGACTTTCGTGACAATCATGGTCTAATCTTCATTCATTCTGACTGCTTATGTAATTGTTTTCTTCGCGTCCGCTCGTGTAGCTGTCGCTCTCGAATATAAACGTTCAAAGCCGTGACTAAGTTCAGATTTAATGGTCCACACATTTCAATGTGAACACGAGCTGTGCTCTATGAGCATGTAACCTCTTGCCCCAGGAAGCCTTTTAGAATGGAAAAATCCTTCGTAATCACCTCAGTGGGGGAATTTCGGTGTGTTAGCATGAAACACGTCGACTCACACAAGGACGATGAAAAACAGCTTGTTTTAGAGTGAAAAAAATTGCAACTGAGTGTGATCATTTGAAAAATGTACAAAACATGTGTGCTTGTGCATAAAAAGACGACAAGAAATTACAAAAACTGTGTATACATCAGCATGGAGGATAACATTTATTGAGTTTTTTTGCGAACCAGAATTATAAAATAACTTTAAATCATCAGTTTCCATTGGTGTATGATAATTGGCACATGGTTTATGTTCCAGATGATCTCTATTCTCACCCTTAAATTCAGTTAAAAATCAACCAAAAGCACCAAGAAATGAAACGGCAAAAAAAAAAAAAAAAAGATGGAATGATCAGCATCCAAACAAGTTCTTTATGGATAGGAGAAGTAAAAAAAAAAAGGATTTAGCTTTGTTGTTTTTTTGTGTGAGCTCTTTATCAGTCATGAACACATTTTTGCTTGTCTGCTGAGGAAAACAATGTTCTTTGCAGCTGCATGGGAAATCTTTTTTTTTTTTTTTTTTGCTAAGTTGTTGTGCCTTTCGGTAGCTTTGCTAACAGACCCATTTGTTCATTCTGTTTTTTTGTTGCTGTTGTTGTCTGTTCAATAATTCACTTAAATTGCAATTTAAAGTTGTTTGTGGCCCCACTTTGCTTCCTTTGCTGGTCCTATGTATTGACTTATATGGCGTTAGTAGCAGTTTGCTGAAAGTATTTTGTTTCTCTGACTTTCTGGCTCCCGTTTTCTTGTGTTTGAGCCTCCACTCTGCCAGCTCTCACTACAGACTGTGCGGTGAGATCTGGCAGACGTACCAAAAATCACTGCATGGCTCCAGTAACACCTCTGACGACTATTATCATTGTTTGTTACTACAGACACACAAAAAGTTTTATTTGAACCTTTTATGCAATAAAGATAGTACGTGGGGCTTTCTGACATGGGTGGCTCGGCTCACTGCCCAGGGAGGCATCTTACTGGGGTGGCGAAAGCGGCTTACATCCCTGAACAATGTTTTGATCTCTTACTTACATGTTTACTTGTTGGGGAATGGGCTCTGTGTTGTAAAGGTGCCAGTTCTCGCTGCAGACATCTTCCAGATAAAGCTGTCTTTGTTCAGAATATCGAATATTAGCTTCCATAGTTTTCATGTAACATTTGAGTTGTGTCTAAACCTAAATCACCACGTGGATCCTCCAGCTGCTGAGGTGTTGGTTTGGTGCTGACCCTTGGCTGGGGGTAGGGAGCACAAGCAGTAGCTCACCATGGAAACCATTTAGGCTAAAGCCGCCACTGTCGAGGAACGCCAGCCATTGCCTTCTGTGGACCCATTTAGGGTTGATTGCACTGAAAAAGAAAACTTCACTTCAGTTTAAGGCCGTCAGACTTATAAAAATGTAGTTGAAAAAAGTCAACATGTTGGACTTGTAGAGATGAAAAGGAGCAGCAATATATTCTGCCACAAAGTCAACCCTTTTTTTTTTTTTTTTTTGCTTATTTCAGCAAGATGATGCAAAACATTTATTACAGTTGCTTGGCTCTGTTGCAAGAGGCAAGGAGTGAGTTGGATTTCCCTGCACTCCAAAGCCTGTAACCTCTACAAACGGCAACAAATTCACATTCAGAAAACATCAGATTCGCTCACTTTTCACACAACACCGTAAAACACATCCTCGTGTTAAAACATAGCTGCTTTAATCACTTTGGGTACATATATTTTTAAGTATGACAACTCATTGTGCTTTGCTGTACTTTTTTTCAGTGAAATAATTGACAATCGTTTCACATTTTGTTGCATTATGACCACAAACAGAATGTATTGTCCCCATTATCAATAAGCATCGTCAGATAAGATTGATTCCTTACGTCATTTGGCTTAATAAAGTAAATTCTCAACACATGCTCAGGGGCTTTAAAGTGTAGAGATTCAGTACACCACATCTCATCAGCACATTTACTAATCAATCATGTTCAGGATGCTACAGTCTCTCCAATCTGTTTTTCAGGCAGTTATTTTCTCCCAGCCTGTGTGTCTGAAAGACGTCATCATCATTCTCCTTTATAGCTTTATCGTCAGTTCCTAAAGATTTTTAGTACTTGACACAAAAAGCTACAATCTTTTTCAAAGGTCATGCTGACAGTGTTTCATTTGAAGAGCCATCCATCCATCCATGCATCGTCTTGCACTCATCTGGGGTCAGGTTGAGGGTGCAGCAGCCTAAGTAGAGAGGCCCAGACTTCCCTCTCCCCAGCCACTTGCGCTGCCAGCTCCCCTGAGGGAATCCCGAGGCGTTCCCAGACCAGCCGAGAAACATAGACCCTCCAGTGTCTCCTCCCGGTGGGACGTGCACAGAAAACCTCACCAGGTGGGCATCCAGGAGGCATCCCAGCCATTTGAACTGGCTACAGCAGAGCCTGTTGACGAGCTCACCTGGTTCTAGCAGCAGTTCTACTGTTCTCAGATGACTGAGTTTCTTACCCTATCTCTAAGACAGAGCTCAGACACCCTGAGAAAAAACTAATTTCAACTGCTTGTATTTGCAATTTTGTTCTTTAGGTCACTACCTAAAGCTTGTGACCATATGTGAGGTTAGAAACTCAGATCGACTGGTAAATCTAGAGCTTCCCTTTTGACTCAGTTCTCTCTTCACCACGACAGACCGGTAAAGCTGCAGACCTGGCACTAATCTGTCTGTCAATCTCCTGCTCCAATGTTTCCCTCATTAATGAACAAGACCTCGAGACACTTAAACTCCTCCACTTGGGGCAGGACTTCCTCTACAAACGTGCCAGAAGCCTGTTGAACGGCTGTTACACCGGCGTAAACTGCGTGACTGTGAGCATGAGTGGGAATAAAAATACCAATAGATATTTTGTTCCATATAACACAACAGGAGTGTAACCAGTAAACATTTTGTGGATGCAAAGAACTTGATAACTTTGTGTTTTTGTGTTTGCTATGATGTAAAGCACTTGCTGCTGAAATGTGCTATTCAAATAAAATGTGATTGATCGATAGAAGGCACTCTACTCTTTTCAGGCTCAAGAACATTGTCTGAGATGTGGAAGCACTGATCCGCATCCCGGCAGCTTCACACTCGACTGCGAACTGCTCCTGCCAAAGCTAGAGATCCCAATCTGACGAAGCCAGTAGGCTTTTTTCATGAGCAAAAAGCAGAGACGCGATCCTGATGCCACCAAAATGGATCCCTTCCACACCTGGGCTGTCCATAACGATTATGAAAAGAACCGGTGGCAAAGAGAAACTTTGACAATTAAAGAACACTTTCTTAAGCTAGATTTTCTAGGCTAATGTTGACAAATCCAAGCTCTGTTTTGATATGACTTTTTGATCATTTGGCTCGCAGCTTATTTCAACCCAGTTCCATGTAGTTCTGTCTGCACACAACCTGTTGCAACCTGTCCACCTGTTGCATAAACAAAAGGCATTTGGCTTTAATTTGATTCATCCATCCAGTGATCAATAGAGGCCAGGTACACAGGTTGTCAACCCATCACAAAGGCAAACAACCATGCACAAACAATTACAGGCAGATCAATAAACCTGACATGCAGTTCTCTGTGGGAGGAAGTTTGAGTTGAAGAAGACAACATGGAAACTTCACGCAAATATCCATGCTGGAATTCAAACGCGTCACCCCATTGTTGCAAAAAAGATCAATAAAGTGTCAAAAATGTTGAGTCTGTACTGACGCTTCACCAATTGCTTCCAGATTTTGGTTAATTCATAAATAGAGTCCACATCAATGAAATCCATGACAAAATACGTAAAAGTTTTCTGAACTCAGAAGTGTACTGCACACTCTGATGTTTTGGACAGGAAAACAAATAAAGACATCCTGTTGCAGCAGATAACAGAAAATGTATTAGATGTTTAAAACTCATACAACACAAAACAAAGGAAAGGAAAAAATAAACAAGGAAGCAGATATTTAGACATAAATATGCAGGTGTTCTTTTTTTCTGCAGTTCCAGTTTGAGAGAGAAACGACACCTCACAGCCCCTTTATACCTGTTTACCGAATATGATCGGGTTCTTTTTAATAACACTCTGCCAGCTCTTTAGAACTCCTCAGAATCTTTGGGAAAGCAAAGTGCAGGCAGACGATTAAAAAAGGGAGAGTTGTGTTTCCACGTGTCGTCTCCCCCCCCCATCCTCCCCTCCCTGCTGAGCCTTAAAGCCAAAATTTGCAGCAATAGCAACTGCTTACCTTCACACTCTGACACACTGAATGTAAATGACTTTGGCCCCGATGCCGCTTTAACACTAAGCCTATAAATAAACTCCGGAGTACTTTCCGAGCGCTTCCTCTCATACACACGCTGCCGTGGGGGAATCAACATCCCTTCTCCTGCGACGAGTAAAATCTGCTGACGAGATTTCTGGGGAGGTCAACCCCAAACACCTTCAATTACAGACAGATGGGGAATAAAAACAACAACAACAATACAGCAGCAGGAGTGGTTGTGAAGGAGAGAGAGGTGGTGTCAAGTGTCATTAGTTAAACGAGATATCTTCTTTAGCGACGGTTAATTATTGTTGTGGCTGCATTGTGGGAACGAAGCAGCGCAGAGTTTGTCATAATGTGGCAGAGCCAGACGGCGATCAGAGGCACATAAGGTCAGAGTTAGGGGGGGGCAAAGGGGCCGACAGCTGAATGTCCCATTCTTCACCAAGAGTCAGACTGCTGCCACGGCCGACCATCTGCACCTCCCTGGGTACTGTCAACACGCCCTCACTTTACGACCTACCTACAGAGTGGGCCTTGAAATAGCAGGACCCACCAGGGTGGAGTCCTTATAAATTCTGGAGAAATCAGGTGCAAGCGTATGGAGAAAGCTAGCTGGCTCGGACACTGACTCTTAAGTTGTCAAGCAGTTTTCAAACTCTTGTACAGTGCATTGCAAAAGCATTGTTTTCCCTTTGAGTTAGTTCAAAAGGGACTTTACACATCCCATAATATGCCAGAGTTAGTCATAAAGGCTTGTTTTCATCTGTAATTCCTCAAGACACAATCTATGTAGATATTTACAAAATAGAAGTGCAATACAGACAAATTAACAAGCATGATGATACATGACAAGCTCTTTTTTTATATGTCTAAAAAGAACATATCAAGTTACAAATTTAAAAAGAAATTCATACAAACTTAAACTTTTCAGTTTGCCATCATGTTGCAACTACAAACCTCGATGCACTTTATTTGGATTTTTATCTGGCAAAACAAAGGAAAATGACAAGTGGTCGCAAATTAAAAGTTTGCCGAACTTTAAGTCTGTTAACCCTAAAAAATATATATAAATAAATAAGCATAAAAACATCAATACACCCAACTGCCTTCAGAATTGGGAGTCCAGATGTTGGGGACGTGTCTATTTTTAGAGACCGTTCCTGAACAAACAACTCTATGAAGATTGAGGAACACGGCCAAAAAGATAAAGTTGCTTAGGAGTTTACAGCACAGTTTGGTTATTAAACCATATTTCAAGCTCTGAATGTCTCTCGGGCCACTGTTCAATCTGTAATCTGAAATTGGAATGATTTGTGTGCAACTATAAAACTTCCATGGCTTGATGGACTCTCGATATTAACAGAAGGAGAGCGTTAAATTCTGAGAGAGCTGCAGAGATTGAATAAAAGAGGGGAAAGAAGAAAGCTGCTGTTGATTGAAAAGCATAAAAACTGAGAGTTGAACTTTTCCTGCATGCAGACAGCTGTGTGTGCGTATGTGTGTGCGTATGTGTGTGCAGGGAATCTAAAACTGCTCTTCATCCCGAACAAATCATGAAACATGGTGTTGGCAGCATCATGCTTTTCTTCAGCAAGAACGGGACGAAAGAAGAAAACATGTCGGAGGCAGACAAGTTTTTGAGACTTTTCCTCACGCAGGAAAACAGCCATAAACATACAGCCAGACAACAAAGGTACAAAACAATCCCATGATGGCATGGCCTAGTTAAAGTCCAATCCTACTTTTCCGATTTGTATCATACCACACTAAAATTTCTCTGTCACTTTAAGTTCAAATAAGACAGAGTACGTAAGGATGTAAGAACTTTGGTTTCTAGTACAAAGAACGACTTGAACTAAATCATCCAAAAAGCTAGTGGGAGTCTGTGGATGTGGAGAAAAATGGTGCCAAAAACGTCATAAAGGATTTAACCAATCAAAGCTAAACTTTACTGAGAAGACAATATTTTCCAATGATTACTTTTTCCAGGTTTGCAGTTCAAAATAAGGACGCCGCCGTTTCCATTTGACACCTTCACAACTCTATCTACTCTGTGCCTTGAAAGGACTCTATTTCATGGCTGTTTAGCCATTGTGGCCCTTAATAAGGTCAACACCTTCGCTGAAAGGGAAATTGACAGCATTGTGAGCCTCTGTCTTTGTGTCACGCCACCCAACAACATCTGGACTCCACTTCTGTCGCCCAATTTTCACTCTTATTCAATGAGACAAAGGAGGGCAGGCATCTGGCCGTCCCAAGGTCACTCTCCATCACGCCGGACTCCGGCGGCCTGACGTGAGCACAATGACGGGGAGGCAGGAAGCCACTGCTGAGAGGAACCAGAGCCGTCAGTGTTTTAAGAGAGTCGTGGGGTGGAGAGAGAGAGACAGTGAAACAACCCTTACTTCGCCAGGGGAGCTGTTTATGTCCACAACTAGAGGGGAGGGAGAGAGAAAGCCCTCTCCAGGCAGAGGAAAGATGCCGTAGGGGCAGATTGTGGAAGAAGTGGGTGTGAATTGTGAAACAACAGTTGCGGGTTAAAGAAATCAACACAGAATCAGAGACTGAATACTAAACGGCGGGAGCGAGACCAAGAGGAGTGCAGAGAACAGAAAAGAAGTTAGTATGCTGACTCTCTCCATTAGCATCGACGGCAGCAGCAGCAGCGATAAAGCAGAAAACGATTATAGCTGCTTAGGTGTTGCTACTAATTAGGAATGAGTAATAATATCATCTCTTGAGCTGCCACTTTGAATTATGTAACACAAACTCATGACTAGGATTTCAGGGGGCGAAAAAATGAAAAACTAGTAGGATATAAAAATGCACATCCTGCACAGAATAAAATCAGCTTTGACATTAAAACAAAACCCTTTGAGTGTCCCTTACTTTTTCTCAAAAGTTTCTTTTGAGAAACTTTTGCAGCAACTCTCACAGTTCCAGCAGGATGTTTGACCACAAAGAGCAAAGTTCATTTAAACCAGAAAGTTAGACCAAGCCTGTAAACATGATCCCTGAGTTTTCAATAGACGCATTGAACTTTTTTGATATGATCTTGGCCTGAAATTAATCAGACGGTGGGTCACATTGTCAAATTTTGTTTTTTGGCCAAGCTCACAGCATGCTGAGGTGAGAGGAATGTTTACAAGGTGCAACATGAGTTGAAGTAATGTTACACTGCAATATTGTTCACTATCTGCTTTTCGATTCATCATAGAATTGTACAAATTTAATTAACAAAAATAAATTAAAATTTTGAAAAAAAAATTGCAGATAAAAGGTTTTTGCGCCAGGATGTGGTGGGTTTTTTGCCTTGTGGAAACAGATGTATTTCATAGCACATAGGACACACTTTTTTCACATCATACCAGTGATGGGATCAGCAACCGGATGCTGCTATTGGTGAAAACGATGAAGATGGGTTTTGTCGCTGTAATAAGACTCGACATTTCCGCTAGGTGAGCGCTAGGTGAGCGCTAGGTGAGCGCTAGGTGAGCGCTAGGTGAGCGCTAGGTGAGCGCTAGGTGAGCGCTAGGTGAGCGCTAGGTGAGCGCTAGGTGAGCGCTAGGTGAGCGCTAGGTGAGCGCTAGGTGAGCGCTAGGTGAGCGCTAGGTGAGCGCTAGCGTCACGGCTAAATTATGAATATATCTCACATGACTGTTCACAGCCATCGCCGCATTAGTTTTAATGACTTATCACGTGAACGACCTTATTCACATGTGATTTAGTGTCACTTTCTATTTAATAGAAACACTGCTATTGCAAAATTATGTTTTTTTTTTTTTTTTTTTACATTAGCAGAATATAGTCAAGAATTTGCACACATTTGTTATGGAAATGCAGCTACAGTCGTGTCAACTCTTTAGCTGTGATCTAAATGTACGGTATACACCGTGTGAGAGACGTGGAAGACTGGCTTAGCTAATGCTAAACCTGTGCATGTGTATTATATTGTGTCAAATGTGTGAAGGCATTATTTCAGTGCTTTTTGTTTCTCCTAGCATGAGGTCACACTAGCATGAATCCGCTATTCGTATATAAAGCAGAGCACAGAGAGAAAGCGAGGTGCTCATAGCGGTTAGCATTAAAAATAATCACAAGTTAAAACATTCTGGTTTTCCAACTTGCAACCAGAACGCACCCAACATGAGGACAATCCCAGCTCAGACTTCCGATGTAAACCGGAAGTCGTGCCTCTTGTGATGTCGATCCCAGGAGCTGTGATTTAATATCCTCAGGGGCAAAACAATTCTTTTTTTTTATTTATTAGTATTTAATTCTTATAGCAATTTATTTTATTTGATTTTATTTTTTATGTACAACTCTTCTGCCTTTGAAATGAAGCTGTTCCCCAAACAGCACAAAATCCGGTTCTCCTGTGTCGCGAGGACCCCTGTGTGTCGCTGTGTCTGTCTCTTTAAGGCGCTCCGTCCTGGAGGTTGGGGAGGATTTGTTGCGGATAGCTGGGAGTGCGCTGCTCCCCTCGGAGCGTGTTGGCTCAACCTGCAGCTGGCCGGAGCAGAGCGCATAAAGAGCTGGGGGTTCGGGGAGAGGACGAAGAGGAGGAGGAAGAGGAGGAGGCGGAGGTCCTGTCTCCTCTCCTACAACCGGACCTCTATCAGACATTAGTCTCAATGTTATTTCGGCTCTCGGAGGCGGCAAAGGAGGAGCATCCTCACAAGAAAGTCGGTGCTTGCGTGTGGCCATGCGGGAGCGGAGAAGTGATGCTGCTGAGTTTAGTTATTAGGTTGCTCCTCTGGGGAAATGTTACCTCTGCTGCTGCTGCTGACCCCGCAGCTGACTTAGGTTGCTGTGAGTGACATCAAAGTTTTTCCGTTTTTTTTTTTTCTCTCTTTTTCTTTTACTCGCTTGAAATATTCCAGCTGAGTCTCTGTCTGCAGATTTGTCCCTTTTTTTCTTTTTTCTTTTTAAAACCTACTTCTTACTTCAATGACTGAAGATTCCCAGGGATCTGGATCCAGAAGAGTGTGGAGATGAACTTTGTAAATCTCCTGCTTGTGATTATTTCAATTGTCACCATCACTTCAGGTAAATATTTGATGGAGAAAACACTCTATTTTCTTCCTCTGTCTCTCTCTCTCACACACACACACACGCACACAGGAGCAGTCACAGCCCATATGGCGTGACGCGCCTCATAGTACAGGCTGGGTGACATGTCTTATCGTGTTTTCTGTCTCTCCAGATGGATGTAAATGTTGTGTTTAGCAGCGTTTTTTCCAACGCGCCACCCCTCTCTCCCCCCTCCTGACAGCTGCGGGAGTCGAGCGCATCCTCCCCACTCACACGGATCAGAAAAAGAGAAAAATGTCACACATGAATTCATTTGTATAATGCAGAAATGCGGCGGGTGAATGCCGAGCAAATTAACATTTTTGAACGGGCGAAGTTGGCCCTTGAAAAGAAGAAGGAGAAAGAAAAGTGAAACAGTTTAGCTCTTCCCCCAGTCAGTGCAGATGTGGGTAAATTGTCTGTGGCACTGAGCAGAAAAAAAAAAAAAAGAAATAAAGAAAGAAATTCTCCCCCACCCTCTTGATAGTGTATGGAAATAGACTATTAAAATGCATTTAAAAGCTCATTTTTGGTTGCCTTCCACTAGGAGATTAAACGTTTTAACCATTGCTTTAATAAGAGCTTTAAAATCCAAGCCTTAATCCAAATGCAAAATGAAAAAAAAAAAAACATTCCAAAAGATTGGAGTTGTTATGTTTGCGTGTGTGTGTGTGTGTGTGTGTGTGTGTGTGTATTCTCAAATTATGCACAATACTGTGTTTTGGTTTCAATTGGAAAATGTATTTAAACCACTTTAGCTGGATTAGTTTGGTTTGTACAAAATTCCCAGTCAGAACGTTCCGACGTTCTTAAGCCGTTTTATAGAAATGCCGGAGAATGTGCTAGAGATCAGAGTTTTCAATGTTGTCACAACATGCTGCTGCACACTGCCGGGCAGCTGGCAGAAAGAAGGCTTTGTTTAAAAAAAAAAAAAAAACGCAGTTAAGCAGCAACTGACTAATTAACCTACTTATATCACCTTGTAATATTTGCGCTAAGTGGATATTATGAGCTTTATGGCATGTTACAATGATATTTCCTTATCAGTGTTTTGATTCTGTCATACATGTTTGAGAAAATCCTTGAATCTCCCACGGCAACCATTTCAAAAGGAGGAGGGCGAGGGGGGCTTATGTTTAAAAGCTCTCATCCATAAAGCCCCGCCTGTTTTCATAAAGCTCCTCCTTGGAGCTCCAGTCTCACAGAGCTCCTCTCTCCGTGCGACTTCCCCATTCAGTTCCTTCAGACTAGCGGCAGCAGTTAGCATAGTGAAACTGTTGAGCTTCGCATACAGACTGCTTCTCAGTCAAACCTTCAGAAAAACATTGTTGTAAACAGGATATCGGAAAGGCACTGGAGGCAGAGTGTGGGAAAGAGCAGGAGCTTCTTAAAGAGACAGAGGTCAATTTCAAGACATTAGACAGCAAAGTCAATTTTTTTAAAGTCATGTTTGATATATATTGCACTTTTATAGCAACTGAAGGCAACACAGTTACTTGATTGTGCTTTAAATTGACGTGTGGCTGGAAAATACATAATGCTGCCCCGTCAAGGAGAAGATTGGACAAAATCTATAACAACCAGTTAAAATAAGCAACGACACATGCTGATAATACATGCTAAGCAGCAATAGAGAACTTGTTCAGGGTGCAACTAATATACAACACAAGTGTTTTTGTTGTTTTGGTACAGGACCCGCTCTGGTTGATGAGTCAAACACTGCAGTTATCCGTTTATTCATCATACACATTTTTGCCCTTTTACTAAAGTGAAAGTTTCTTTAAACCACTGTCCTTATAGAATGTGGACAGGCTTGTTCATGATTTTGAAAAAGTTACCATTTTAGAATTGGTATTCAGCTGTTTAAATATATCTAAGGGTCAGGAAACACACAACTGTGAACCCAACGGACTGAAGGAATGTCACCCCATTACTCCTGTTGGGTCACACTGTTTCTGCAGCAGCTGAAAGCAAACTCTACCAGAGCAGATAGCCCAGCTAATTAAACAGCACTTTTAAAAAAATTTTTTTGTCTTTATTTGAATCACATAGCTCCGACTAAACCAGTCACATGACAGCAACTCAATGCTTTTAGGCACCTAGATGGTGTGAAGAAAGCTTGCTGAAAAACGATGCAGACAGGCAGGTCTGAGCACTTCAGGATCTGAAGGTCCAATGCTCAACTCTTAATTGTATTTACCGAAAATGGTCCAAAATGTGTCCAATAAAAATCTGGACGAAAAAGTGGAAGAAAAAGAACAAGCAGGATGAAATGAGGAGATAGATAGGAGAGCCACTGCAGGTCAGTTAATCGCTTCTTACAACCAGGTTATGCAGAATATCATCCCTGAAATCCCAACAAGGCGAGCAATTGTGACCTCCTACCTTAGTGTTGTCCATCTCCATGTCCATGGTAGAGCTTAAAAATAAAATCTGATTTTTCTGTACCAAAACCTATTTCCAATTTTAATATCTCATTTTTTGTGTGTTTTTCCCCCTAAAAACATACAGATGCCCAAACATTTGTTAAAAAAACAACTGTCTTTTTTCTCCTGTGAGTTGATCTGAATCCAAAGTCGAAATAAATACAAGTTGTAAAATACAAGATGGTAGATCCTGGGTGGGTTAATGTCGCTGTGGAAACCCAAGTAGTGCACCGGTGGAAAAAAAAAATCCATATTTAAAAAAACACAACATGAAGATTCGATTCATGGATAAAATCAAGGTATCACCCCGATGGTGACCAACCACCATCTTCCATTGCCTACCTTCAGCAGGATAATGTTGTAAAGCTCAAATTATCTCAAAATCCCGCAGTGGGATGCTGTCATAGCCCAAACGTGGAGGTTTTTTATTATTATTATTATTTCTCCAGCTGAAATCTAGACATTGTCAAATCTACTTCATGAAAGATTAATGTGGTTCTGGCATCGGTGTACCTGATAACAATAAGGTGGGAGGTAATCCTCCGCCAGCCGAGCAGGTTCAGAGGTGTATTGCTGTTGTCCATCACTCTCAGGGTTAAACCTGCTTTATCTTCTCACATTAGAGCCACTTTTAACACCCTTTGCCTTCTGCCTACATCCATTAATCTGGAGTGGCAATCACCTCTGTTGCCGCGCTCGTCCCCGTCCGTAATGTGTGTAATTTGCACGGAGCACTTGAACGGAGAGGATCCGTGGCGACTTCGAGGCCTCTGTCGGGAAGCAGAGGAGACGGTGGCAGATATTATCCTACGTAACAAGACGGGACTTTGTTCATGTTGGCGTTCTACCAGTCAACCTGCTCCGCACGAGTCTCTAGACGTTCCACCCCAAGCAGCTTTCAAAAAAATAAAAAAAAAATGCTTTGTGATTGTGGGGAAAACAGCAAGCATTTATTGGGTGTGACTCAACACGGCAGCTCAGCTATTTTTTTTTCCACAAATACCAAATCTCATTTGATTCTAATTGAAGTGTGACTTTGCTTGAGCTGTATTCAGATCCAGTGGATGGGGAACTAATGGACGCTGGTGGTCACTTGCTGAACATGCCGCTCCGCTTTTTGAAAAACTACCTCAGACGATTCTGCTTAGTCGTCCAACGTGCCTCATCGTTGAGTCACGTTGCCCGGTTGCAGACGCAGGCTCAACTCGCAACCCCCCACTTTCTGGTACAGTGGGCCGATGTCTTCATTCAGAAGATGAGATGATAGACGAGGAGGGCGGCGACGTTTAAACAACTCGGGGCTGATGCCAGAATGAATCAAACTTAGCTTTCTCCCCCCTTTTACAAATTAAGTTTGCTGCTTCAAATTAATGCCACTTTCCCTCCCTTCCCCGCAGAGATTACTTGGCAATGTCACGAGAAGTCTTTGAATGTTTTTTTTGTTTTTTTTGGGCCTTTTCAAATATGTAAATGAGCCGAAATTGAAAAAGACGCGGAGAAATCTCAGCAGACAGCCACCATCCCCACAGGCGCGCTGCCAGCCTTCTGCTCCTCGTTTCACTTGCGTGTAAAGTTGGACTTTGAGCTTTCTCTAAGTTGTTGTTGTTGTTGGGGTTTTGTTTTTTTTTTTCCTCTCAGATAAGAAACTGAGCTCAGACGGGTCTACGTTCTTGTTTCTGGCTTACCCTGATCCTGGCAGTCGCTGAAAGGCGAAGACATCTGAAACAAAACAACAACAACAAAAAAAAAAAATCTCTCTCTTCTCGCGGCTCTCATGTTTTCATGCATTAGCGTGATGGAGTGTGCTCCGACCCTCCAGCGAGGAGATGGGGGTTAATATTTGTAAATACTAATTAATGAAACGCTCCCACAATCCCTTGCTCCTGCCCCTCGTTATGTAAGGCCTCAGCCAGGAGCCGGCAAATGGCCTGAATCAAAACGGGTCTGGAAGACGTGATCTCGATCGCCCTCGTAGCTCTTAGCCGACTTGTGCTGAGTGTTCAATGAGGCTGACACGAAGAGACGCCGCAAGCAAACACGTGGGCGTGTGTCAGAGTTTTGCAATTAGGACCAATGCGATAACTTGTCTATCAGTGTGTGGCGGAGACGCTAATGGGCTTTTATTCAGCTGAGATGCCACTTTTCTTCAGAAATTCTTCTTCTTTTTTTTCTCCCCTGAATAAATACGGGAATTCTTACAGATGAAATTCAATTATTGCTGTCCGAGCATTTAATCATCACAACGGATGTAATGAGCTCAAAGTCAGATATAAATACTTTTACTACAGATTCTTCCAACACAATTTGAAAGAGCAGGGAAGAGCCTGCAAATCTGGGCAAGCACATCTTTGGCATGAGAATGGTCCACTCTAGTAAACGTACCGTTGTATTGCAGTATTTATGCGACTGTTTCAAAACGATAAAGTGCAGCAGCCTTGCTTTAGCTAGCTGTTACAGAGTGCAAAGCAACAGGTGGGGGAGGGGAATGCTGCTGTACCCTGCAAACAACTAGAAAAAACTCAAGCTACAGTAACACTTCTATGGCATTTCAACAAAAGCAAAACTAAGACAAAGGAACAATATGATGAAACCTTTGAAGAGCACGGTATATTTTGACACCTGAAGTCTTTCTGAGTGTGCAGAAATCATCACTTTAAGCAAACAGGAGAAGACAGAGCGATAATTTGGAGCGATGAACCGACAGGTAATTCAAGTGGCAGGTTTTGATAAGAGGGTAAAAGATGTAAATTGTTAAATGCGGATGTTTTTATTTGCTTATTTCTCCTTCCCACCACAGGGACATCAACACCTGCTTGTGCTGTCAGAGTTCCTCTTATGTTTTTCGGATCAATATTATTTCAAGGCAATTTTTCACAAAGTTATCTGTGAATAAAACACATCGCTCAAGCTTTGACCAGTCAAACCATGTAGGTCGCAGAGTGAAGGTTTCGCTTGATTGTTTGCTAACTTGTCTGGCCTAGGATTAAACATATTGTTTTTTGAAAGCTGCTGTTATAAGCAAGAAAACATCTTTCTGCACACTCTAATGTTCGTGGGTGATCTGAACTTCCTCAGAATTGTTGCTTTGTGTTAATGACATGTTCTAGATTGGACCCACTGCTGGGGACGTCGGATCCAATCCAGTGTTGGGAGCTTATTCCTTTAAGAAATCTTCTGTGGTTTTCATATCTGTCTGGTAGAAACGTCACGACTGGGGAGTCAGTTTGATTGATATTCTACCTGTTAAAATTTGCTGTCACAAAACAGCTTGTTAAACCAACCAGAGCTTTTAAATCACGTATTCTTCTGCTTGGTGAAGGTGGCGTTGAAGAATGAGCTCTAGTTCCTCATAACAAGTAAACTTGTTTTTGTTTCTAAGACTACCACTTCTGCTAAGTTATCTTGTCTTTTCATAAATTGCTGGGTACTTATCACCTTTGTGCAAAACTCTTTTTGAAGTTTCGTGTGACCATGTATCAGAGCTTCTACCTCATCCTGCCTCCCCATGTGACCATGTTTTATCTAGCATGAGTCTTTGGTTTGATTCATCCACGATGTTCTGCATTGTCGTCCACTTCCAGCGTTTGGTTCACTTAAACCAGATGAAGATAAATGGTTTTTAGGGGGACTAGCGTTTTGCTCCTCTGATCTACAGAAATGTTCAGTTGCACATTTACAGACGTACCAGATTTTCAGAATGTGAGAATGAAAAGTTGTTTGCTTGTTTTAAACTCTAGCTGTACAACACACATTTTTTTTTTTTTTTAAAGGGAGAACTTCAAGATGCACCGGCCAATCAGTCTCATCCACTGATTGGCCGGTGCAGGCCATTACTTTATTCATGTCACATACTCTTGCGTAGGTTGCATCTTAAGGTGTGAGGGTCTTTTATGTTTGAACGAAAATGGACTTTCAAATGGATCAAAAGAGGAAAGAAGTCTAGAGAATGACACTGTGATTCCACGCTGTACCTCAAACCAACCGGCTGCTCTGTACAATACTGACACTGTAGAGTCACCCATTGATACGCCTCTATTTCGTAAGAGAGCAAAGTCCACGACCCCATAATGTGTCAATAACCTGTGATTTTATTTCACAGATTGTGGAAATTTTGGGTATTTAATTTGACCTTGTTTTGGGGTGCATGGCAAAATATATATGGCATAAAATGCATAGCGGTTTTCTAGCTTCTGTTTTAGCAAGTTTCAGTTCGCCGTTTGTTTTACAACTTATTTTTGACTTTCCAATAATTTGCTGTTTAATCATTTTAATTTGCTTTTTGCTTTGTCGTTGCGAGACTCTCTGAGTTCTTTAACAGTTGCCTTAAATGAACGGGGAGAAAACCGCACAATGTACCAAATATTTGAGAATGAACATCGGTAGCTGGTGTTTTGATATTATTTAGAAGTGCAAAAAAGAAAATTAAGTCAGTGTCTTTTTTTGTTTTTTTTTCCCTTTTGTTTTTTTTTATTTTTCTTTGGAAAGAAATTGACTGTAGAGATTAGTGTATTTGTATTTTAGAAGAATTTTCCGCTCCAACATGTTCGTTTTCTCTCCAGATGGCTGTGAGAGTGTGGAGAGTGGGGTGCGTTCTCATTCATCAAACTCTTTTTGGTTTGTTTGGCAGCTCAGGGTTTGCTGCCATTCACTCTTATGGCTCATCATGACTCTGTTGGACGTTTTCCTGCGTAAAAGCTCTTCATGGACTCGTCCTCGCTGACAGAGCGGCGCAGGAATGAAGTGTCTTTTGTCTGCAGGAGCTTAACAAGGACTTCTGTACTTGAGAGTTTAATGCAAGGCCACGGTTTAATGGATGTCTTTTAACAGCGAGGCTCCCAGTTTAGTTAAAATGGTCACTGTTGTGCTGAATTCTTTGAAATTCAGGAGAAAACGTCCTAAATCATACCTTTGAGCCAGAAAGCTAAAAAATGTTAAAACAATTGAACAGAAATAAACAGTAGTTGGTTCGTTTATTGTTTCTCGAAGCAGACAAGAAGCTTTAAAATAAATGTTTTAACAATAGAAAAGTCTATAAAGTGATGTCTCACTTAAAAACATAGAGGAAGTTGTGATCAAAAGTATTCACACCCCTTAATTAAAAAAAAAATGTTGCAGACTTACTCTAATATCAAATTGAGTTTAGATTTATTTTAAAACTTCACTCAAAGTAGCCGCACAGTGAGAAGGAACACATGTTTTTAGACATTTTCACAACCTTTGCAATCACCTAAATTGCAGCTCTGGTGCATCCAACAACATGCTGCTGTCTCTACTACTATTCAAAAATTGCAGAAGTTGGGAACCATTAGGCCCCTCCTTAGGTCTGGCTTATCAACCAAACTGAGTTTTTAGGGATAAAGGATCTTAGTCAGAGAGGTGGCCAAGAATACAGAGCTCCAGTGTTCCCATGTGAAGGCAGCAGAACCATCCAGAAGGTTAGCTACTGATAACACACTCCATTAATAAAGTTTTTATGTCAGAGCGGCCAGACAGAAACCAAACCCCCCTGAAAGGCGCTTGGCAAACTGCTAGAATATTATTCAAAAGCACCTTGGACATAGAAGAAGCAAAACACTAAATTATGTTTGTCTGTTGGATGTGAAATACAACTTTTTGTCCAAAACGCCAAGCATAATCTTAAAAAATAAAAATAAAAAATCAAGAACTGATCAGTCTTACAGAGTTTGAGTGAAAGACAATGTTCTCAAACATGATAATGTGAAGAAGTGTGAGGTTTGCACACCCAGTGGAACGTCACTAATACATTTGTTAGGACTCCAAACTATTAATCTCTGAAAACGTTTCTTCGTCCTGACTTCCTAAGTCACTGAATATCTAAGGAACTCAAATTCAAGTCTCAGACTTTGCAGTCACTGCGTTGTTTTGGGTGGACGGTGTGTTGCTGGTTATTTCTCCAAACTGAACTCTCTCACTCTCGGCTGTCTTCTGCTCACATATTTTCCCTCCTACATTTCGACATATTTATCACCTCTATTCATCCAAGTAAATATGAGAACAGAAAGCAAGAAAGCCTGACGGCAATTGAAAAAGTTGTAAAATTGATAATGTATGCCCTTTATATGGCACTTTAGGAGTTGTATTCCATCAATGTCCTTCTGTCCCTGTTCATCCCTTGTAAACTTATATATATATATAAAAAAAATCATTTCACAGCAGAATGCACATATTAAATTTTTTATTCCCCCCCCCCATACAAAACAAAGTCAAACTCCAAATTCCCATTTGCCCTCGAATATCTCCGAGGAGGCTCGACGCGGGCTCTAATGGACCGTGCTCATGATCCGACTAAACGCACACCTTCACGAAGATCTCCATCGCCGCCCGTGACACTTGCAGGGTTGACGGAGTTTCTTTTTTAGCTGAAAGGTGCTTTCAAGTGCAGCACCACAATCATCCTGTCATGAACCGAATATTACTGTGAAAATATTCCCTCTCACAAAGAAAATGTTTTTCTGCCGAGCGCAAAGTGGCGTGGACTGCTCTCTGATTGCACACATTTCACAGGGAGCAGGTTGTTGATTGTCACTTTTGGTCAGCTTGAAGCTGTTTGCAATTCGTTTTTTTTTCTTCTTCTTCTTCTCCCCCCCCCCCCTCTTTACTCTTCTTCTTCTTCTGCTCTCTATACAATGCACCCCTTTGCGCCTATAGTAATGATCGCTGTATTTGTAGTAAATGCCAATTGACTCATTCATGATTACAGAGTAAGAAAAAAAGTTTTCTCTCATACATTAGACCGCTTCTGCATTTTCACAGCCGTTAAAGTAGTGTTTCATTTTTTTTTTCTCCCAAGGGATGCTCTCATCAGAGATAATTGAAGCAGAAAAAAATACAAAATAAATTAGACATGGTAATATATCTGCTATTCAAGCTGACTGAAATCAACGAGGACTGCTCAGTGTTTGCCCACACATTGAATATCGCAGCAGAACGGAGATTCAGCCACAGCAGCTAGAGGTGTTAATGTAAAAAATAAAATAAAATAAAAAATTCAAATGACCTGCTGGTAACAATCATAATAATGTGTAATTAATCTGTTGCCCTTTTAAGGGAATGCACCTCACATATTTAGGATAATTCGTTTCAGTGAAAGTCAAAGATTGGCTTTAATGATAAAGCTGGACTTAAATACAACTCCCTTCTGCAGAGACGGCGTTGGTAGAAGACGGGTCGATCTCACTTGTGCAAACCATTTACTTTTCCAGAAAAATGATCAGGAACTACTAAAACCTAGTGCATAATCTAAGTTTATCTACATGACTACAACAAATATAACAGCGCAGTCTAACAGTTAAACATACAGAAAAGACTCCACAATTATTTAGTCAAGTCTCATTAAATGGTAAATCTTAGTTCAGGGATCCCTCTGATTTTAATCGTGCATAAAGTCAGTTCTTCAGGAAGCGTTTGATCAGTGATTCTAAGTTTGTCCAACTGGAGTTCTGCTGAACATCCTGCAGAGTTGATACAGACAAGAAAGCTTCTGCTTTACTCTTGATTTTGCGTTGTCTGAAATGCACGTGGCTTTATCCAAGGGTGTTTTCACACCTGATAGTGCGGTGGACCGTGTGACTGTGGTTCGTTTTCACACAAAACCAGTTGAAAAAAAACTGTTCCCTCCCTCACTTGTGGTGGCGCTACATCAAAAACTACTGAGGGAAACTACACACAGAATCTCTGAAGAAGACATACGCTCAACGTCCTTCATCAGAAAATGTAAACAAAAATGGAGTGACATCAGATTTTAGTGGTTGTAGGATTTCTCTTTGGACTTTGTCAGCGTTATAGACTCATCTTGCGTTTGTTTCGGTTGCATTTACCCAGAATGCCCTTTATGATTGTTCGCTTTCTGCTTTTGGAGCGGTCTTCTGTCCACTTGCATCCACATTTGCATTTGAAGTGTGCCAGAGTTCACTGTAATCGAACTGAGCCCTAGGTTTTTAGGCGGACCAGAGTTGGATTGCGCATTTACACCTCCCCAAACGAATCCGACTGTCTAGAAAAATGGACTAGAGTTGGACTGAAGTGGACTAAGGGGGGCTGGTGTGAATGCACCCTCGGATTTCTAAAGATATATCTTGACTCGACGCAGTAGCTACGGCATTCAGTAAAGCTGCGTCTTTCTTCTGCTGATGACGTTTCAATGGAAAGCAGTTTGTTGAAGACTTAAAGTAATGTTCTAATGTTTCCTCTGTTTAAATCCATTGTTGATCATTCAGCTCTATGCATTTTTGAATGTGATTCCTTCTATTTATGTGGCCAAAACTTAGAGAAAGTTGCTTTGCGAAGCAGCTAAACTTAGATCTTTGCTTTTTAACATAACATAATTTAATAACAAGTGTTTGTTTAGCTTGACTAGACACGATTTATTTTGTTTTTTGAGCAGACACCTTTTGTTTTATTGTGAAAGGTACAAGGGGAAAAACACTCCTTTGATAAGCATTGTTGAAAATAAAACTCTTTGTAAGCCTTTGCACATGAAAATTGGAAAGGATTTTTAAAATCCCCTCACCAATATCTGATTGTCTAAACAATTAAGTTTTATTTTTTTTAGGATTGCCTCTGAAGTCAGGGTCGCTCTGCGTACTTGCTCACAAACTGCCTCTGTTCTTAGAGTAATAGTATTAACCACTGTGCTTAAATGCTAGGCAACTGTGTTATTAAAATGTTTGCTGATCTATAACACCTCCCTCAGGAGACGTACGCAGTGAGGAACCGGAACCTTTCACTCGTTTTACTGTATGAGATGTGCCACGTTTTGTCACGACGGACATTTCGGGTCGGAGTGAGTTGGAAAAGAGCTGCAGCGCAGAAAGTGCTGCGTGACTTTGGAGAATGTCGGTAGGAGAAAACGACCTCTCGGACTTGGCATAAAGATCTAAAATTTAAAACCGAGCCCTCGGGAGTCTCCCTGAGCTGTGTTGTCATTGACTCTGACATGGCAGCCAAACTGTGTTCGCCTCATGATTCATAGTGACCCAAAATGCATTTTTTTTCTTTCACCCCCCTCCTTTCGCCGTCCCCTAAATGTGCAGGAAGTACATTTTTCCGAGTGTCACAATAGCTGTGAAATGACGCCTTGTATTGGCTGAAAGTGACCCATTTGCTCCAGTTACATTGGGAAGGTCTAGAAAAGTGGTATGAATATTTCATCCTGTCCCGTTCCAGTGTGCTCTGTCGGCTGCAGTCGAGCACACAGGCTCCATTGAGTCAACATTACAAAAATTGGAGTGACATTCATGTGTCGCATGGAGGGGAAAGTTTGTGTGTGTTTGCACACTCTTGCTTCGTACCTTTTTCGAAATGACTGAGGTAACTTTTCAAAAACTGGCAACCCATTTTAGAAAAAAAAACCCCCAAAAAACAACCCAAAAAGATCCTGTGTGGAAGGTTTAGACAGCCAGGATTAATATTTCATTAACGTGTGCTCTGCTGCGTTCTAGTACTCCTCACTTCATGTAATCAACATTAGAAAAGCAAAAGTGCTTGCGCACCTGAACATGCTAGCTTCGTACAGATTGGTTGATGTTGCATTTAGTACATTAGACTAAATGAAGTCTAGTTGAAGAGAAGATGCTGCTTAGATAAGAACTGAGTAATAACAATTCCTTGATTGCCTCGCTACGTCTGTCATTGAAGCCGTGGGTGTGTTTTGGTTGGTTCTTCCTGCTGATTGTATTCAGTGTTTTGTGGCATCTACTGCATTGTCATCATCAGAGATGTGTGGTGTAACATTTCGATTGGTTTTTCCTTTGCTAAGAGCTGGGGGTGAGTAAAAATATCGATTCATCAGTGCATCGCAACATCGATCTGGAAAATCCTGTGAATCGTTTGTATCTCCGGCCAATGGGCTCGCAGGACAGTGAGCAACACTTTTCAGAGCCATTGTTGTCTTCTTCTTCTTGAGCTTATAGTCAGTTGGCAAACAGCTATTTGGTGTGCATTACCACCACCTACTGGTGAGGAGAGTTGTCAGAACTGCATTATTGCTCAAATATGCTTAAGAATGATGTGAATTATCTCAGCTTTCACAAGAAAATCTATAACTATTGACGTTTACATACACTTCAATTCAGTGCAGTACTTCATGTTGAGCACAACAAGTGTTGGTGCACTACTGTTTTATTTTTTAGATATTTTACTGCTTAAAATTGTGAGTGTACTCTGTTAATGTAATGTAAACGCTCATTGCTGTTTCTATGGGGAGGGGATATTTAAATATAAGCAATACATAAAATTATTAATAGGTACTCTAATGAATTATTTTTTTAATCCCATTTTGACTCAAAGAGTCAAAATTGAGTTGAATTGGGAGATTTCTTACAATGTCCATCTGATATATTTTGCTTTTCTGTTTATTAAGAAAAACCATGACTTTTCTGGTTTTGTCTTTCTGCAGCACGTGTGTTAAATTTGCCATTTAATAAAAAAGACTTGTTTTAGCTACATTTATCGAATGGGGGTTTTGTCAAATCCTCTTTGGTACATTTTCTTGCTGTGCAATTTAATTTCTGTTAATGTTTTATAATGCTAGAGAGGCTTGTTTGATGGCCGTCTTGACGTCCTTTTAGCTACATTTGATCTCCTGTCAGTCGATGTAAGCGAGGCTCCTGCATGACACTCTAATGGATAAATCAAATCTACGTATATATATATATATATATATACTCAGATTTCCCAAGTACAACAGCATCTCCTCCACGTATACTAAATCCTATAATGATATCTCTGAAGATAATCTCTCAGGTTGCTGATTTAGACTTGTCTGCTCCCATTAAACACGGTGTGTTTTTACACCAGGATGCCCTGAAGGTGCTATAGAACATTTTAATGGCTCGATTAGTATTCATCCGCGGCCGGCGCTGCTGTTTCAAGCTGTCCTGCTTTGTGACCCAGGAGTGTCAGCTGCGAGCACTTAGATCGCTCTTTAGATGTTTACCTCGCGTTTCTGCCTCGGCGGTGACTGCCGGTCTGCCTGGATCAAATCGCTCAATTTATTTATCTTTTTTTAAAAAAAAAAAAAAGGCTTAGATCTGCTTTAAGCAAAAGTGCACATTTCTCCTGCTGCCTCCGGTTTAAGTCTCGTTTAATGGCAGCATGTGTGTCATTAGGTTGCTTTCCACCGCTCCTCTGCGATGATAATGGGGGGGATTTTCATGCAGTCTGGATAATGCGCCGACTTTAATGCCACAGACAGAGCAGCTTAATAAATCACTGGTACAGTGACCATTTTGTTTCATTTTTTTTTTTTTTTCCCCCAAACAGAAAAAAGTGACAGAAAGAGAGGCCATCTGCTCCTCAGAAGCGACCTAAAAGCAGCGCCGCTTTGAATTATTCATTTTTTTCTGACTGTAACACAATGTTGGAGACATTTGGTCGTGCTCTAAGAGCTTACCTCAGGTCTCGTAGCAGAGCGCCTTTCGCCGAGAGCCAAGCAAAAATAGTAATGGATCTCCAGGGAGTTGGACACAGGACTTACCTATTTCCCTCTGCCTCTTTTACTTCTTTCCAGCTCCCATTAAATGCTAAGAATTTTCAGCTATCGTCTTCATATCTGCAGGAGTCCACACACAAAGTTTAGCCATTACCAAATCACATTGGATGCGCCATTTGTATTCTCAGGTTGTCTTAAGCATTCTGGATAGCGATGCATATTTTGCATAATGGGACTTTCTGTGAGCAAAAATTGGAGGAGGAAGTAGAAGTTGAATGTACAGAGCCTTGAAAAAGTGTTCACATTAGAGTTTAGATTCATGGCGCAGGCCTGAATCCTGACCTGAAACGTGGGGCGGGTCGGACCAAAATTATTGATGGACAGGTTGTGCTTTGGTTCTATGGCACACTTAGTAAGCCTACAATGCATTCAGCACAGAGAAAACCAACCAGAATGCACAATGTAGAGCTACGTTACTCCGCTTATAGTTTAAATAGAGGAGTAGATCGTTTAAGTTGCTGAGGAAAGAAGGTAAGGGGTGCTGCTGTATCAATCGCAATAAATGCGCTGGCTGCCCCACCATGCTGCGCTCCTATCAGTCACACGTCCCAAATGATTCGCACTTGACTCACCCTGAGGTCACAACAAGCGACAAGGTGGAGCCGGAAGTCGATATACAGCAGCTCAAAACAGGATAATTTACGCTGCTTACTTAACTGGTGGTCTGAACACGAAAGCAGTAAAATCACAATTACAACATGTCAAGTTCACTTCTGGCTCAGACCTAAAATTAATGTGAATCAGTCAGGTGGGTCGGGTCGGGCCGGGCCTGATCTGAACTCTGTGTCAGACCCGCTGGAGGTTCTTAAGTTACGGCCCAAAAAACATTAGTTTATTTCATAGAGACTTTTTGAGATACATACACATAAAGTTGTGCATAATTTTTGTGGAAAAAAAAAATTCAGTGGTTTTCAAAGTTTTTTACAGAAAAATAAACACTTTACAGGTAACCGAGGACGTATCTACAAACATATTCTGGTCAATCGAAAGTTTAAGTTTGATACAGAGCATATTATATGATTTCAGGCATGTGCAGAGGTGGGGCGACTCCAGATCCATGGTGAGGATGAGGAGGGTCGGATCTGTGCCCTTTAACTATCAAATTATGGGCAAGAATATTTTTTTCATACACTGGTTTGTAAATAAAAACGTAGGTCTGATGTTGATGTTAGAAAAACTGTTTCTATTTATGTTTTCATAATTGTCCTCACGAACCCGCCTCGCCCCTAAACACAGAAATGCTCCGGCTGCAGAGAAACTTCTGACTTTAAATGAATCATTCTGCTAAATGCCCGGTTTGCTACAGGCAGTCTGAGTCAGTCCCACCGACAGATAGAAAGAATGTCTGTCTCTATATCAGACATCCTGATATAAGATACGGTACTGACTGTCACCGCGAGTCGCGACGCACCTCAAAGCCCTGTTACCAGGGTGGTACCACCCGGTAGCATCTGCTGACTGTTCGCTCTGTTTCTCCTTAACGTTACTACCAGGCAGGTTAAAGCCGCTGCTGATGGGATCTGGGCTGGAGGTGAGCGGCTGTAAATAGAAGTTACTGCAGAACCTCAAGTGTTAAAGGAAGATTTGGCCCATTTAGAGTCACACAATAAACATCAGAAAAAATACTGGAGCAATGATTAAAACCGCAGCATAAAGCCAAACATGCCACAATTAAATGAATCAAAATGTCCACAAAGCATCTGTGGACTGGCATAGGGGCTACTGGGGATTCCAGGAAGATTCCAGGAAGATTACAGAGATGCCCAAGGTAATATGGGGCCTGAGACAGATTCCCCCACTAAGAAACTCTTCCTACTAAGAGCCTCAGCATCACTAACATATTTAAATATTGATAAGGTGAATCTGTGAGAGGGAGACCAGGTTTACTGACTGAGTTTAAAATCAATCACTGATTATTGGTTATTTGCTGTGATGTATTTGTGAACACCTCAAACACAAAGATTACACCATATTGTAGCCATGGTAACACAACAATCAAACTATCAAGATGATTCTTTAAACTTTTACAAAGTAAACTTCCTAATTAAATCCTAAATGTAATTATTTTTTTCTCAGCTGAATGCATTAAATAAAATATAATAATATTGTCATTCTCTATAAATGATGCTACAGGTTTAGATCTATGGTCTGTGTTACAATTAAACCATTTCTAAGGGCCCCTGAATGTCTGGAGGCCCCTACCAGTAGCTACTGAGTTTTCTTTGCCTTGATGTCCCAGTCTTATAATTTTAGGTTTCAGAGGTGCTAACATCAAATAATTATATAGAGTTAACCCCTTTGAGCTTTTTTGATCTAAATCAGTCTGCAGTCAAGTTGTCCTAGAGGTTAAATAGATATTATTAGGGCTTAATTAGTAAAATATCATTGAATTTGCTTATTTCATAACTTCATAACCTTTGACCTTCTCTCCTCTGGTCTGTTTAACAGCTACAGTCTCAGATCAACTCATCCCTCCAGGACTGTCAGCAGCAGAAACAGAAACTTTATACCCGTTGGAGAAAATATAGACTACATTTGCTTTGCAATGTCCCCAAATGATGGCAATTATATAGTAGCATCCAATGAAATTCTTGATTAATATGGGTTGGTGTTATGTTGTTGTATGGTGTTTTAAGATCTTGTTCCGTGTGCCCTTTTTTAACTTTGAGCCCCTGCCCCTCCAAAGGTCTCTGCACGGCCCTGTATGATTTGGATTTAAGTCTTAACACTGATTGGATCGTTCTGCATTCTGATAAAACTGAACGTCTCACTTACGTTTTCAACATAATGCATTATTTTTCCCTCTAAAATAATGAACTTTTGTTCGCCCAACATCCCACGGAAAGCAGATTTTCAGTGGCCTGTCATGATTACAAGTTTCAGTGCATTTTTGTTGTTTTGAAACCATTATCAAATGATAAATTTATATCAGTATTATATTGCAAATTCACCCAAAACTAGTCATTTTTTGTAAAGACTCTCCTCTCCAAAATAACAATCAAAAACAATGGATAAAACGGAAATAAGTAAGACACACAACCAAAACTGTAAATAAAACGGATTATGATGTCTCTGTAAACAAAATTGCCCTTAAAGGAGCCCATTTCAATTCATCCTAGTAGCTTAAATGCTTAAAGTGACAACATATATGAAGGAGAAAACTCACATCTCGTTAAATCGTTCTGCCGACACATTTTCAAATCTGGATGAGTCGCATCAACCTTCTCCCTTTTCTCTCAGGGTCCCGAGCACGATTTGAAGACAGTGCTCCTCGGATAGTGGAGGACCCTTCTGACTTGATCGTCTCCAAGGGGGAGCCCGCCACCCTCAACTGCAAGGCGGAGGGCCGGCCCACGCCCGGCATAGAGTGGTACAAAGATGGCGAGCGCGTGGAGACCGACAGGGATGACCCACGCTCCCACCGCATGCTCCTGCCCAGCGGCTCCCTCTTCTTCCTGCGCATCGTTCACGGGCGCAGGAGCAAACCGGACGAGGGCGTCTACACCTGCGTGGCCCGCAACCTGCTGGGAGAGGCCGTCAGTCGCAACGCAACGCTGGAGGTCGCTGGTAAGGCTCTGTTTCTGACAGTCAGCTTAAAGTTGGAACTGTGTCTCACTGTTCTGTCAATCTGGGAGCTAGTTTGTGCTGTCCATGGAGATAAATTGACTATATGCTACATTCATTGAAAACATAACATTTATCAGTGAACCACAACACAATGCATTGAATTATGAAGATGTTTTTCATTATACTATCCATTTTTTGTTGATACAGATGCATGGATCCTACATGCATCTGCATGATCCATGTTACTTGACCTCATTTGTGACAATATGAGAGCTCACTTATAACTAAAACTTGCACACATCCATCCAGCATTGTGTGGTGTCGTGTCAGGCACATGGAGCCATTTTATATAACAATCAAGTCGCTGTGTTACCTTCAGTTGTTATAAAAATGCTGGATATATCGAACATGACTTAAAGACATTTGACTTCGCAAAGTGTCGCCTCGAAATTGGGCTTCTGTCTCCTTAAGAAGCTCCTGCTCCTTCTGACACTTTGCCTTCAGCACGTCATCGCAGACTCTTTTACACCAGGTGTTTTGCTAATCGCTGCTGCTGCTAGTCTGGAGGATCTGAGTAGAGAAGGCGCAGGGGGAGAGGAGCTCTGTGAGGCGAAGGCTCGACTGGAGACTGCGGCTTTAAGGAGGGGCATTGTGGAAATAGGCGGGGCTTTTTGTGAGCAAGGGTTTAGACACCTCTAAATGGTTGCCATGAGAGACTAAAGGATTTCTCAAACACACATGAAAGAATAAAAGCAGGTATGTTTTTATGACATAATAACATTAAAACATGATGTAAAGCTAAAAAAAGTGAATTTTACATAAAATCTCCCCACTAAATAAAGTAAATTAACAGGTTAGGTTGTTTTTTGCAAGTCATAACAGGGATTTTAAATGCATTTCTCTAGATTAGTTTGTTAGTTTTCTCTCTTGACTATATAGTTTTAGATATAAAGTACATTAAAAGCTCAACAAAACCTCGATGTCTTGATGATGTGACGAGAGAAGGAATTAGGAGCAGAGTGGAAATCTGATTTCATGATGTATTCTTTCAAGATTTCTTATTTCTTACGACAATCTTACTATTTTCTCAAGCATTCACACTCTTAGCAGTCGTTAAATATTATCAGAAAAAAGGCACAATCCCACGTTGCAGGTCGCTATGAGCAAGTTTTTGCTTTTCTTTCAAGTAAAGAAAATAATTTTGCAGGTGACTTCGTGTTCATTGGGATTCTTGTACGAGCATGTAGCATGGCTAGCTAAATGCAGACAAAACATCCAGCATGTTTCAAGGAAAAGTTAGTCTTAAAGTGAAACACCAGAGCAACGCTGCTGCGATACATAATCTGCTCAAGTCTCAGTTTCTGTTTAAAAGTAGATGCCGACATCACACTGAAAAAAGTGTTGACCTTACCACAGAAAATAGATCTTGCTGCCAAAAATACATACATCATGTTGTGTTCGCTTTTGTTGTTGTTTTTGTGCAAATGGATAAATGAGAATAAAACGTTTCCACCTCTCTAATTTTACAGGGCAGCTGCTTCACAGACTGAATGGAGGTTATAGAAACTGATAAAAGGATGCAGTTCAGTATGGTCATGGTTCTGCATCCTGTCTTCCTGGTAACCTTGAATAACAATGTTACGGCATAGAGGTGCTTACATAAAGCTTCTCGGCTGAAATGTAGAGAACGGTCATAATTATTTCACTATAAAACAGACAAGTAGCAATTTTTCGTAGTCTTGCTGTAATATTACAAGATATTGATGATGCATATATTAATGTTATATGATAAACAATTTGTATTTATTTATTCTCATTCTGATTTTGATGTAAAAACACTCCAGTGAGTGCAGGTTTGTGCGAAACGTGTGAAGCTGTGAATGTGCAGCTGTTTTGCTGCTTTGCTAATTGTGGTATAGTTTTAATCTCACTCTGTCAAAATTACAAGAAAACTGTAAAACATCTGAACAGTGTGATGGAAAACATAGATGTTTTGAAAGTCTTACTTTTTCAAAAAGTAATTCCTGGTACCAAGAATTAACCCGTTCTAATCAATCAATCAATCAATCAATCAGTTTATTTTACAGCACATTTCAGCAGCTTAGCAGTTCAACGTGCTTTACGTCATGAACACATTGTCAACCAGCAGCTGTTAAAATCATCAACACACAAAAAGTTGCTCAATGTTTCATTCGTCATGCTGCAAGAGGAACTCTAGACAGGACCTGCTCTACCTTAGCTTATGATTTTGATGATTAAAATTGAAAATAATCATTTATATTGAACACTGGCAGTCACCAGAACAGCTTCTCGTCTCTGGACCTCCAAAAATGCTTATGCTCCTGTATCTCAGCCGCTGCCGCTGAGCTGTCTGGTGTGAGCTTCCTCATATGTCGGCGAAAGAGCCGGGGCACGTGCCGTTGTCTCCCCTCTCCCGCTAATTGTGCCAGCGTGTGTCGGCCCCGGGCTGAACCGCCGCGCTCCTTGGCACGAGGGAATGGATTAGTCAGT
Organism: Poeciliopsis retropinna; assembly: GCA_010277075.1. Taxonomy (NCBI): domain Eukaryota; kingdom Metazoa; phylum Chordata; class Actinopteri; order Cyprinodontiformes; family Poeciliidae; genus Poeciliopsis; species Poeciliopsis retropinna. The sequence goes on from VMRM01000002.1 coordinate 6,510,290, forward strand.
GAGTTGATTAGGGGAAGGAGCAAAACAGATTAGCAAGGGCGAATTGTCCTCGTTAAAAAAAACACAAAACAGCAATTTGAGCCCAGTCTTATCTTCCACCGTGCTGAGGTTTTCCTTGCTGGCACACAGTGAAGGTGTGTGTGCGTGTGTGTGGGTGTGTGTGTGTGTGGGGGTGTGTGGGTGTGCGTGTGTGTGTGTGTGTGTGTGTGTGTTTTATGGCTGGCTGACCTCATCAGCAGCTGTGTCCTAAAATAAAGACGCACTCCGGAGATATAATGTATATCAGGAACCACAAGCCCGTGCAGCTCTGGGAGCACAACATAATGCGGATGCTGTCATGCTGCCTCCTTTTTGAATTTGTTGTTGATGAAACTGAGCTTATTTTTTTCTTCTCCTGCTCCTGCTTCTTCTTACAGCACACTGAGTTGGAAGAAGGGATGATTCACCTGCAGGCGCCGAGTGACGAACAGCATTAATAAGTGCCTGTTTTGTTCTAATCTCTGTGCCCGCAGTCATCCGGGGGCATGTGCTAAGACGGGGCGCCGGTGGTCCTACTGTCCTCTTTCCTCTCTGTGTGAGGTCGCGCTGACTGTGGGGTGAAACCTGACCCACTTATCTGAGGCAGGGCAGAGGGAGGAAGAGGGCCGGGGGGTTGAATGCGGGGTGTTAAAGACCAGATTTAAGCTGGTGGTCTGGCAGAAACGTGTGAGGCGAGGGTCTGAGAAACAACAGGTGGGAAGAGGAAGAGCTCCAAACTCCCACTGAGCAGTAATTAATACCAACGCATCTGTTCGGCTGCTCCAGCTCAGAGGAGGGATCAGGAGATTGCTAACCTGCTTTTAACAGCACGAGTAATTCGTTCTAGCCTGCGAACGGTGCATAATGCATGAGGCTGCATGACTAAGACTTTCTACGCGGCCTCACATTTCGCTGCTCCGTGACTCCTTTCGTCTAATTACTGCAGAAACGGGACTTATGCCGCCGAACCGCGGGGCGTTGTTTTGCGATCGCAGATTGCAGGGGCTTCACGCCGAGAAGATTTCTCTGTTTTCCTTTAAGTTTCCGAGCGCACTCTTTTTCTAATGCAAGGGCAGGCAGAAATGATATTCCGGCGCACCGCAGGGTAACAAAAACATTGCTGTTTAACTGTCATTGCTTTGTCTGTTGAAGATAATAAATTGGAGGCCTATCACAGTTGGAGAGAAGGATGTGAAGAAGAGTTTAGCGGTAGCAGATGTAAAGTAAACCCAGTTTTCCCACACGTGGCGCCTTGCAAACGTACTCGTGAATTTTTGCCGTGTTTTAGTGCGATTTTGTGTGACTTGAACAAAGTAGAGCAGAACTTTGGAGAGGAAATCTTTTTACAAATAGAAAACGGCGGTATGGATATCCAAGGTTACCATCCAGAAACCATTTTTGCCATCAGTCCAGCTAAAAGGGAGTAAAATAGAGCTGAAAAGTTTTAGATTACCCTTTTAAAAAGGACTGACGCTTAAATAAAGATAAATCTCAACTAGAAATGTTTAAATTCTTAAAAGAATCACCAGTTTATGGATTCATTGGCCTGTATCCATTGTCATGTTTTTCTTTTGATTTCTTTTTCTTTTTTTTTTTTTTTACACATTTCTTTCACCCAAAAAATGAAAACAAAACAAAGGGAAAAAAACAATATAATAATAAAATAGCTTAGAAATACCACTGATATGTCAGCACACTGCAAAAACACAAAATCTTTTGGTTTAGTTTCTCCTGAAAATATCTTACTACACTTGAAATAAGATAAAACTTAACTTATCTAAAACTTAATTTACAAGATTACATTAACATTTCAGCAAGATATAAGAGCTTGTTTTAAGTCAACAGTTCCTTAATATCAATGAAAATGTGCTGCTTCCACCAGCAGATTATTTAACTTTATAACATGGGAAAAATGTCTAAGTGAAATAATCTGCCACTGGAACAAATGCTTTTTCACCAATATTAAGGATAAGTTACTTCTAAGTAAAAATCTTACTAAGTAATACTAAGTAAGATTTTTGTTTGGAGTGTAATATTAGACACTCCAGGATGTGAACAAGAGTTCACATCCAGGATTCACTTCACATCCTGGAAGTGAATGATTTGAGGAAATTCATTGACTGTATTCCTTGACAAAACTGAAAATGTCCCTTTTTGTTGTTGTTGTTGTATCTACATTTAATGTCATCAGTTGATGAGCCAAAGTTATCAGAAGCCATTGAGAAAAGTCCAAAGAGCCCCATGTGGCCCTAATTAAACAAATAAAGTCCTCTTCTGTGTAGTTTGACGTCTGTAGAAAAATATCTGTTCTGTGAAAGTTTGTCGGAGAACATTGTAGAACAAAAACTTATTATGAAGGCCAAGAAACAGGACAGAGCTGTCAGAGAGGATGGAGTCTCAGGGAGCTCTCTTCAGTTTATTATCCAAAAACAGAAAGACTTTGGAGCGACCGCAGGGGAGAAATGATCGACCGGCCAACGGTAACTCTGGAAGATCCGCAGAGATATGCAATTCAGAGCGGAGAATTTATTGACAAGACATGCTCTCCATGAACCGGGCCCTTTTTATGGTGACCGAAAGCCAAAACAATCTCCTGCGGTTTCGTTCGTTTGCCACAAGTCGTGTGAGAGAGACGACAGCAATGCGGAAGCAAATCCTCTGTTCACATGGGAAACATTTCACCCTACAGTCAAAACTCTAAATTGCCACTGTGGTTCCTCTACATGCAAAGTGAAGAATTGCAATGGCAACGTTGGCCAGAGTTGATGGAAACTTCGATGGAGTTGAACAGGAATAATATTTGTTAGAACATTATTCTAAAAACCTGACACTGTGGGTTGAGTTTCACCTTCCGTCAGGACCACAGAGCTACAGTCAAGGCAAAATCATGTGTTAGAATGTCCTAGTCAAAGTCTAGCTCTAAGTCCAATTGAAAAACCATGGCCACACTTCCTCTTCACAGACAGTCTCCATCCAGTCTGACTGAATTTGGCCTCTTTTGTAAATAAGATCGGGGGAAAAAAAAGTCAATATATGTAAAACGATGCTAGCCACGTACTGAAGCTAACGGTGGTTGTGCAAACAATGGAACTAAATGTAAATAGAAGCAAATTTTGAAATGTTTGAATCTGTGTAGTAGTTTCACTTCGACTTCCAAATTATGTGCTATTTTGTATTGTAATATTTCGTAGCTGTATTGAGAACATACAGCCACAAGGTACCATGTACCTTCTAGCTGGCCGTTGTTTCAAACAGTCCATATGTATTCGTCTGTGTGAGAAATGACCTAACAGCTAACATGACCTTCGTAGCATTGTTCCTGGTTAGTGGTAGATTAGTCCACAAATCTGTATAAAGTCAAAAAAGTTTATTTCATTCCATAAAACAAGATAATGTAGACAGAGAGATGGGATATTATCACCTCACATCAAATGCCTGCTCTCCTGGCGGTTAAAAAAAAATAAAAAACAAAAAGAAGAGTTATGCAGTGAGGAAGGCACTTTCCCCACCCAGCATCATTTTAAGTGACTGTAACTGAGGAAATGGCGGGTGTTTGCTCTTTGGGTGATGAATTTTTTAACTCGTGGAGGTCTCATAAATTTAAAACCACCCCTAGAGTTTCCAAAAGAGAGTTTCCTATTCATTACATCACCACAATGTGAAGTGTGCAGGATGAGGGGTAACCTGTGGGTGGGGACTGGGAGCACTTATGTGCTTTTTGGCTGCACAGAAAAACAATCAAATTGGAAAGCTTTGTGGTTCAGATTGGAAGAAAACTCTGTTCCCGTCAGTATCTATCTTTTAAATTTATCTTTATTCCACCCAATTTATGGGACTTTTTTAAAAAAAGTAATTTCCATTTTTTCATCTGTGTGTTTATAAATGAGGGGCTGCAGAGAGGCACAGTTGGCAGCACTGGGTTTGAAGCTGACTTTAACGTGTTTCTGAAACTTTTTCAGACCGAGCACCACTTAACCCATTTAACAAACACTTATGGACCACCTAACTCGAAATTACCCCCACAGCAACACAACATCCTGACAAGTACAGCCCGAAATGAAAACAGTTGTCTCTTAACACACTTATTAAGTGAGTTGTTCATGTTAATGGGAAAGGTGGCGCTGTTTTATAACTGTGCCTGACCACGACAAACCTACGATCAAGTCTGCTATACTTGAGTTATTTACAGATTCTGAAAATGTAGCATCTAAGATTTCCAATCACCTACAATTAAATACAAGGAAATCGAAGTAGAAGTTGTTCTTTACTATACCGAGTGTTTTGTGCATTAATAACATTTCAGGGCTAATTGTGATTTAGAGGCACGATTAAAGAAAAACAGATATATGCTCTGTGTTTAAATTCAAGCATATATCTGAAGGTCACCGGGTCCGGCGCATGGCTTGGGCCGGCGCATGGCTTGGGCCGGCGCATGGCTTGGGCCGGCGCATGGCTTGGGCCGGCGCATGGCTTGGGCCGGCGCATGGCTTGGGCCGGCGCATGGCTTGGGCCGGCGCATGGCTTGGGCCGGCGCATGGCTTGGGCCGGCGCATGGCTTGGGCCGGCGCATGGCTTGGGCCGGCATCTTCATGGTCTTATCCTTTTGTTTTTGGGCTCATATAAAATCTGTTTATCCCTGGCAAACAGAGACCATTTGAGCGATATGACGGATTTGATCATTTAAAACAGAAAAGTAAATATCACTCTGATCTGGAAAGTGTAGCACAGGATGAGCCCGGCTTGTGGAAGTTCAAAATTCTTTTCCTGATCATTTTTTTTTTTTTTACTTTATTTAACTTTTCATGATGTCACACCAGGCCGCAGCCGAGTGTCTGAAGCGTTGGATAAAAATATGCACCCACAGGCAAGACTCTGTTCCTCCCAAATGCTGCGCATTAAGTTTTGCGAGTGTTTCAAAGAGTCATGGCATCGTCCTCTGGGGTTTTCTACATTTTTTATGACGTGGTAATGTCGGCGTCGGACTTCGCAGAGAGAATAATCAGCGTTTCTTTCTTCTGTTCGAGGCATGAAAATTGCCTTGAAGAAAAGAGAGTCCTTCAGTCCATTAACAACAATGGGACGTCTTGTGTTCGTGTTTGTTTTAAAATCCCTTTTAGCTTCCATCACAAGCAGGACAGACCACACTCGGTTACAGTTTTGATCTCAGTAAACAAATCTCTAATGTTATGCTGTGTGTCGCTGTTTTACAAAATTAAAAAAAACTGCAGAAATCTCCTGGGTTTTGTACAAACATGACCTCCCATTAAACAGCTATTTGTTTGTGTTTTATAAGAAAAAAATACTTTTTTTTTTTTTTTTTTTTTTGCACAAATCCACCAGCTGTCTCCAAAAAAAAAAAATCTCCGCTTGTCTCTGTCAATCCTTCAGCTCATCCTTGTTTGTCTGAATAAATTATCCCTGAAAGAAGCTTTTTCGAAAGGTGATGTTAAATATTGATACTGCTTTGCTAATTGTGGTACAGCATTGATAAAAAAAAAAAAAAAATGAAAGGATGAACACTGTTTTTTGTGTGTGTGAATGCTGCGTATGTGTCCGTCAGATTTCTCTCATGTTTTCCCCGCGAACGCATTATTCCACCCACCTGTAATCTTCTTTTCTGAAAGTTGCTCCGGAAGCTTCGGGGGGAGAAACCGATGACGTTTGAACACAATCGTTCGTACCTTCATTAGATAAATCTCCTCGCAAACATTGAAATCATTTCACATTTTCAGATTATAATGAGCAACCTGAGGAGCTTATGTTGTCCGTCGCTTAATTTGATTCGTTCTGTTCTCGGAGTTGGACATGAAGTACTTGGAAAAAGCCGACATACAGAAGAAAGGTCGTTTAGCTCCGTGAACACGCAGCTGGCATGGTTTCTTTTAACAGTTTGTGTTGCGGTTCAGAGTAGGACATAAATTGAGCTTATATTGACTACTTTAAAACTTTCTCTTGTTTGGAAGAAGAAGAATAAAAACCGTAAAAGTGGATTATTTGCCAAAATGTCAAATCTTGAGAGAGTTCAGCTGGAAGAAATTGTTTCTTTTACTCCTGAATTTCAAGTAAATCTACAAGAATTCAAGTCGCTGGATGGATTTGTTTATTTTTTTCTTGTTAAATTCAAAATTAAAGTAAATTCAAAGGTTAAATGATTCTTTCTGATGCTTCAAAGCAGTTCTGCTTGTTGCAGCCTTTGTTTCTCCATAGCATGCCACAGTAACGAGGTTTTGCATTGCCGAGAAATGCCAGGAGCAGTCGTCACTCTGGGTTTTCTTCTTCTTTCTTTTTTGTCCTTGAATTTCAATGTAAGCCGCCAGTAACCGGCTGAGTTGCCTGACTTGTTGTGGAAGCGGAATAATGAGGCAGTGGGAGCAGACTACAGATCCGTTTCCATCGTTTTCCCGGGTTTTTCCAACTGGGAAGGAGAGAGAAGGAAGTAAAGAATAATAATTATAATCATAATAATAAAAAAAAACAACTACTGTTTCAGAATCCTGAGTGTGACTATCCCCGTCCGTGTAGCAGACGGTCACATGGTGTCAAAGGATAAAAAAATAAAGTAGGGCAAATGAAAACTAAAAGTTGCTTAAAAGGCTTTAGAGCCAGATGTTCCTCTTACTCCTGATGAGGGATTACGAAGGAGGCAGAGTTCTGCGTGAGGGATTTCCTGTCTTTTCCTGCATTGTGTTCTCCTCTCTAAAGAGAATCTGCAGGTTTACATCCTTCTCGTCGGATGGGATTGCACCTAAGCGATGCGGGGATTCGTTTCTCACAAAAGAATCCCTGCTGCCGCAGCTCATCTGAAACCAATCAGTGTTTGTTCACACCGCGCTGCTGCAGCCGCCGTCTGCTCCTAATTAAAACATGATCCCGGTTTTAAAAACTGAGCTACTTATGACCGAGGCTGTCTACCGGAGGCAATATTTTTCCCCCAGAGTGGTTTCACATTCCCCATCAGTGCAATCAGACAATGGGTGGATTAAAGCAATCCCTCTCCTCTGCGGACGATGCCTCCATTAGCTATGACAGTGCAGCGTCATAACAATGGGATTAGGCCGACTGTCTAACCGGTTTACAACTCATAAAGTAAAAGAACAATGGCAGAAAACCGTTTCCAGAATCTGCGACGTGTGCACCGCGGCCGGCCCTGCTGGGTGTTGTTCACAAACGCAGTTCAGTTCAGTTCAGTTCAATGAGATCAAAACTAAAATAGTTCACATCCCCGTTTCACAACCTAAACATTCGGGACCAGATACATCTCCACTGTGAACGAGTTTATGTTTATTTACTTGTCTCTTACAGGTGAAGTTGCAAGTTGCTTCATCATCAAAATCACATCACAAATTATTACAATGTGGCCACATGCGGTGGTGATAAATAACCCCGACTCAGCGGCGGCCCTCCACCACCTCGCTTTATGTTTGGTGTTTGTGCTGGGATGGAGCTGTACAAGTACTTTGGTGAAACAAGAAAGTCCAATCTTTTTCAAAAGCTAAATTCTGATTTTGCAACTTTATTTATTTTTTTTTAGAAAAACATCAGGTTTTAGGATTACTAAAGAGTGCATTCACAACAGTCCTGTTCAGTCTACGTTAATCTAACTCTAGTTCGTTGGTCTAAAACGTCCGGCCTAATCGGGGAGACGTGAGTCAGTCGAACTTTGATGTGGATCAAAACCTGAAAACGGTTGAACTCTGGCACTGTTCAAACGAAGACCGCTCCAAAAGCAGGAAGCAAACTGCAACGCAGGGCATTTTGGGTAAAAACACAGCTGAAACAAACACAAGAGTCCAATGCTGTGCAATCCTACAACTGCTAACAGCTGATGCTACTCCATTTTTGTTTCTATTTTGTGAAAAAGCAAGTTGTGCTCATGCCTTGTTCGGAGGTTATTCACTTCAGTAATTCTTGGTGCAGCGCCCCCACAGGCCAGAGGAGGAACAGGTTTTTCAATTGGTTTGGATTGTTTGACACAGAGCGGTGTGAAAGCAAACCGCTTCAGCTTAAAATGTAACGAATGTGACAATTTTGAATCTACAGGGCTATCAGGTGTGAAAACAAAAGATGAGAACTTCCTCTTTACCAGGTTTTGCATGTAGAATGGATGGAAAGAAAAAGAAAAATGAGACGGAATATCAATTTACACAGGTGTTTGGGTGTAATTTCATGCAGCGTACGCAGTGGTCAACCAAATCCTGGCCGTGAATAAAGGAAACAAAGCAGTGAGAGATTGTTCAGTTTCCAGCAGCTTGAGCTTTGTGTAAGTCGCTTTCAGGAAGCTTAAAAAAACATATTTTCAGAAGATTAAAATATTATTACATTTCTACTTCCCCCCCAAAAAATATTTCAACATCTGGTCGATGAATTGTCCTTAAAGTTAGTGCAATAAAAGGTAATGTTGTTGTTTTCAGGACATTTTCAAGTAATATAATGGTAATGGCATAATGAGAATAATACAAGAACACATTCTCAAATATAAATAGACTTTAAACTCAAATTAACCTTGAACACTGGAACTGAAAGACATCTAAAATAACCAAAATAAATAGAGAAATACAGAAGCAACCAAGAAAATTAATTATGAGGTCTCTGTAGGAAAAACTGTCCTTCAAAATAAGGGGCCAGTTGAGAGCAAAATAAAAGACTGAAGACTTTTGTCATCCAGTTCTTGTTAGAAAAAGAAAAACGGTAAATCATGCAAATGAAAATAGTTGAGTTCATTTTAATTAATCGTGCGATTGATTAATTTATTGATTTATTGCTTATTGCGACAAGCCGCTGCACAAATTCATCGTTCAGCTTGTATTTAGGGTTGAAGCTCTTTGATTTTATTTACATTTCCTAATTATTTGCCTTTCTAATGTTTCAGTCGTCATTTCCACTTAAAAGCCAAAAGTCGTGTTACAAACTCTCCCAAAGAACGTGCAATAACATTACCTTGTCCTTTCCGTGTGATTAATCGGTTTTCCTCTGTAATGCTCTTTTTTAAAAAAAATTTTATTTTGAAACACCAACAGATGGCCCTTCTGCTGCGCTAAACACCAAATAATAGGAATAAATATCACTTAGAAATCAAGCGATTAATATTCCGAGGGAGATTAAATCTCCTAATCTGTATATCCCCGAAATATTAAAGTCGCCGCGGTGAGCGGCCGCTCCCGGAATAGCAGAAATAAGGACGGGACTCATTTAGCTTTGCCGTTGTTTAAGCTCACAGGGAGTGTGAAGGTTTGCCCGTGCAGAAGCGGGTGGGGAGGGTTAGGCCTCGCTTGCCTTGAGGTAGCTGCGCTGTGTGCCTGGAGCACAGCAAGAGGAGATTACTCCGCAAACCCAGTCGCATTATGTCTGTGAAGATACTGCGGCCAGTAGCCCCTCGGGAAGCAGGGAAGGTTGGGGGGGGGCTTATTTTCTCTACTGTTTCTGAGGAGATGGATCAATTTGGCGGCGGAGTCAGGATCACACACAAACATCCCTGGGAAGCTCCGACCGGGGTGGCAGAATTTAAAGCCACCAGCAAGAGAGAGGATCACGTTATCTCTAACTCAACTTCAAAGACATTTCCGAGGCTCGTGATGTCGGGATTTCACTCCGTTCCCGAGCTTGTGTTTCAGCACTTGATATTACGCTTTTCAGAGGGCTGGAGCCTCGAGACTCGGGGGGGGGGGGGGCTCAAAAGCTGAGGTGGCTAAACGTAGAAATGCAGTTTGTTCATCTGGTTTTGTGAGTTCAGTGCCTTGGAAACGCAGTTACACCTGTTGACCAGGGGTGTCCAAAGTGGGTCCTGGAGGGCCGGCATCCTGCATGTTTTAGTTCTCTCCCTGGTTTAGCGCATCTGGATCCAATGATGGCTCATTAGAAGATCTAAGAAGAACACTGACATGCTGAAAAGGTTGTTGGTACCACCAGGGACAGAACTAAAACATGCAGGATGCCGACCCTCAAGGACACACTGCTGTAGAGGTTCTCCAGAGTCGGCCATGCTCCATCCAGAAACATCACTCTAGCGTAGCTTAATATAGCAAGCTACAGTAACCTTAATATAGTAATATAGTATAGTAAACTACAGTAACCTTAATATAGTAATATAGTATAGTAAACTATGGTAACCTAGTAATTTTTTGCACACTAAGTAATGAAGTGTGCAAAACAATTGCAAGTTTATCACAAGAGAAACAGGAAACCTGTGGAAGAAGTTGCTCTGGACAGATGAGACCAAAACTAAAACCCTTTTAGTTGTGAAAAACTAACACTGCATGTCATCATCCCCAACAGAAAGCACGGCGGAGGCAGCATCATGCCGGAGGAATGACTTTTTGCAGCAGAGTTGCAAGCCGATGACCGGAAACAGGAAGTAGCGGAAAAGAGCAGAGCAACACAGAAGCTAAAGCTAATAAAACACGCTGAGCAACAGAACATGCAGCAAACCTGCAAAGAATAAATAGAAATCCAGTGAATGCCTCCACTGGTTTTAGCGCAGCCATATTTGCCCTCTCTCTCTTTTTTCCTTCTGTGAAGATTTCCAGACTGGCCTGTGAGGTGAGGATACGTTTTCGGTCTACTTCTCCGTGGCAGATGTTTGCGCATGACAAGCCCTCAGATTGAACCACGCTCACATAATCACCTGCGCTTAGACAAGCTATTTGACTATGAATAATAATTCACCTTCACTGCAGGCTAATGAGAAATTTAATGATGTCGAGCAGGTTACAAATTTCCATTTTGATGAGGCATGTCACTTTTGTTTATCGAATGTCACAGCTTTTAAATAATAATAATCATAAAAAGAGTTTAAAAAAGCAGGGGAAAATCCAATTTTCCCTCTGAATGAAGAGGATAAGCTCCTAATGCTGCCAATAAAGTTCAGATAAATTAGGGCGGGACTGAAAAACGGCGAGTCAATAAGGCAAATGCGTCGACTGATCTTCATTCCAGAGGAAAAGTTCCTCCAGTTTTGGAATATTTATTGCTGATTACTGAGGAAGTTCTCAGATCCTGACCCCTTCTGACTGCATCCACAAGACGCCTGCAGCTCCTGCAGTGATGCTTTAATAGAATAATTTCAGCGCTGATATTGTGTGTACATGCCATTTGCACTAAAATCAATAATTAAAGTAGAGCTCTAAACTCTTGAAATATTTCCCAGTTGAACTCATTCAGTCAAAGCATGTGACATTGAGAGCGTTCTCATTTTTTTAATCTGGTTTTAAAACGTTTCAGATTTTCGGTGGTATAAAAAGAATGGCGTTCCTGGTGTTCTGGCTGGTGTTCAGGATCGAGTTTTCTTCTGCCGAAAGCTTTTCATAGAGTCAAAATTCATTTTTAAAATATTTAACCATACAAAACGTTGTTTGTTGGTATGTGACCCAGGCTTTTCAACTTGTCATTTTCTGCAAATGCCATGAACGTCTTTGAAACAACCTGAAGTCACAGGGTTTATTCTATCATTTCGATTTTTAATTTCAAGTTTTATTCTTTTACTGTTGATGGTATAAGTCCCATCAACAGTAAAAGTTTAGTTGAGTTTAAAGTCAAGTCAAATTTATTTCTTTGTTAGTCTGTGCAAGCAAATTAATTTCTATATTTTTTTTCTTTAGGTTTGGGCAAAATGAGAATTTAGTAGAAAACTGGCAGAAAATGAATAAATAACTAACCGAATCAGTAAATGAGTATCTGACACTTTGTGTAAGACAGCAGCTGATCTGAGCAAAAAATAGTTTTATTCTATTTCACAAATCTGCGCGTGTAAAAATAGATGCAGCTATTTTTAGTGTAATTTTGTCATTAAGTCATAACTGAAGCACTGCAAGCATTGCATTTGTTCCACGTTAATTTAATCCATGTGTAGCAACATGTTATTATGTGTTGGGTCGCTCACACATGACACAAACGGGGATATTAAAGTATCTTTTTTTTTCCCTCTCTCCATTTTGTTTCATTGTCATTATTTTTCTTAGGAAAAACACTTCAGTTTGGATTTTAAGGTATCTTAAACTATTTTTCTCTGAGTCCATCCCTCAACAATGTGGCCATGCATTTCTGGCAGCTCTGGACAGAACCTGTCCGTAACGTCAACACAGCCACAGGCAGCACATGCGTCACAGAGTCTCCAGCCTTGCACTAAAAAAAGAAAAATAAATAAACTTGCGTTGAGGCCTTTTGGATTTCACATCTCACTCAAATTACCAGAATATCATGGTGCCGAGCATCCGCCACGCACACCTCTTTGATAGTGCCGGATGACAGGACCTCTCTACCACCTCCGGAGCTGTCATCGTAGGACGCGGAAGAAAAGGAAGCCGAACGGCACGGTAGATGAAGTGAGCTCGCTGTGGCAACGGGAAGCGGGAATATTGGCGGATGGCTGGATCCTGCGTCTGGCACCGTTTCAACGTTTTTCCTACGAAACGCGCTTTCTGTTTTGTGTAAGATATCAAGTCGTTTCAAGTCAAAGGGTTCGAGTCCAAGTGAAGTCACGAGTCATCGGTGTGAAAGTCGAGTCTGAAGCCTTAAAATCTGAGTCCACGCCTCTGGCATAGAGCTTGTGTGTGCAAGTCCTCAACCAGATAACAGACCTTCGGGATGAATGGTCACATATTCCCTTAACCTGCATTTCCAGCGTAGACAGACCTGCTGTACCTGCACGGGGTGGGGCAACTCCATCACAAAGCCTAGATATAAACCAGAGGATGTGATTAGTTTAGTTGTTTGAGTCACTGTTCGTGTTTCAGTTGCGTGTGGAAGTTTGTCGATTACCAATCTGCCGAGTCGAGAGATTCACTGAGTAACTATTGTTAACTGCAAATGTGTGGACATGACCGAGTGGGCCGGTCTGACTGTCAAACCCCTCTCACAGGACAGGGCTTGATTTTTAGAGCTTTAATATCGGCTTCACATCAGCCCCAATTAAGGAAACTGGGACAGATTTACTGGCTGACCAATTTATTGGTACACCCCTGGTTTCAATGATAATTTTGAATAGGTGCAATCTTTAGGGTTGTATAGGAGAAACCGCACTTCTGTGCAGCAAGGTTAAAATATCTGGAGCTAAAAAAGTGACAACTTACAAAAAAGAGAGATTTGACATTAAAAAATAAAACGCAGTAAAATCCAGCACTGGAAAACAAAACGGTGCCATTGTAAAACCTACTACAATAGTCACAAAGTCCATAACCGGTCAGTTTATAAAACTAATAATGATAATAGTCATAAAAACAAGTGGTTGAGGAGTGATACAACCAGCAGGGGACTGCAGGTGGGACGAGTGGAAAACTGGAGGATAAAGTTGTATAAAGTTTAATTTAATTTTACAGTGTGTATATAACTTTCTAAAGCTTTCTTCTTATTTTCTTTATTTTACCGTAACCAGTTGCAGTTTGCTCCCACATCAGTGGGATGTGCCCATTAATGTGCCCTTCTAAAATTTTATTTGATGTTTTTTCCAGTTTACAGTGCTTGGCCCAAAGAAGAAATTTTTAATTTAAAAGCTTATTTTACCACTGTCCTCCATTTTTGTTATTTTGCTTGAATTAAATCTCACATCACTAGCTCTGTGCACCTGCAGCGGCATTGAAAACTTGTCACACAAAGAGAGGATCATCATAAGTTGTTCGCTGGGTTTGTTTCTTTATTTCAGTGACAATGTTTTTATTTCCAATGTCTGATTTCTCAGTGCCAAATCCCCCCCACCCAACAACAGCTGTCACTGTTGTAGCTCCATAAAAATACAGCTAATACAGGAAGCTTGTGTGTTTGTTTGGGTTTCAGTTTTTTCTTCAAAAATAGTAACAATAAGAAGAAATTATCTAGATGGTAAATCCATCCTCCCGGCAACGACTCATCTCGAACACATGAAAGGCCAACTTTTCTCTCCTAATGCCACATTAGAGTGTCGGGAAGCGACGTTTTAATTTCATTCATCCGTTAATTTCCCATATGTCTCCTCGTGTCATTGTGTTTCGTGGAAAGCAAAATTGAAAGGGTTTCGTTAAAAAGCCACGGCGTAATTGGAATGTGACAGGACGCCGAACGGGGTCTTTAACCTTCTTCCCAAAGGTTAAAGGTGAGAACGAGTCACTTCGTTTGTGCGGGAAGTTACTTTCCTCCCTTCGCCTGCGATTCCACCTGTGCTGGGGGAAAAAAAACTCCTTTACCATCACTTAAATCTTCAGACTGTTTTAAGAGCTGAATGAGAGGAACGTGTGACTCTGCTCGCCGCAGCAAATACTTTGATCAGCTGACTGAAACGGCTGTAAAGGGATCAACATTTAGTGTTTTGACACAGATGGCGCATTGGTTGAAAAGCACGAGCTCTTTTATCTCTGTATCAGGGAGAGATGACTCAATTATTAATGAGTGTGTAAAAGGAAACTGCATTGATTTATTAGGCTGAAATAAAACACTTTGTTTTGAAAGAAAAAAAGAAAAACAGAGAGAATAAAGAACCCCGTTGCGGTCCGACAGCACGAGGCAAACCCGCTGTCTGCGACTGCCTGTGTGTGTTTGAGAGTGTAAGGCTGTCAGCGCCTCAAAAATACGAGTTTCCATTTGTACAGGAGCCTCTCTCTCTCGATCGAGAAGGCTCGGTTCACGGTTCAAGCCGAGGCTTTCATCTGTCAATCACAGGAAAAGATTAGAGGATATCAGAGGTCGCCGTGTCAAAGCTCTCATCCTGTCCTCATCCGCGGGGTTGCTCCGATTCAGGAGGATCGGCTTTCTCGCTCACTGCTGACTCCAGCTGCCGCAGGAGAGCGAATTAAACCTCTTCTTCTCTTTTACTCACTCACGTGTCGGCTAAATTATAAATGCGCCATTATTATTTGTTTGCTTCATGTTGGACTGAAAGATGTGCATTATTCAGCCTGGCCTGACAGCAGGAGGAAGAGGAAAACCAGGGCGTGGGAGTGGGGAGACATGAAGGATGTTCAAGTGTGGAGGGGGATAGGGGGGGATTTGAGCAGTCATGCATGTGCAATAATGAACTTTCTCAATCCCAAACAGAAAGCTCGATCAAGCCTGAAAAAGAAAAATGTGGCAGCTACTTCCAAGACACACAAACCGATGATGATTTGATGAAGCTGGTTGTGTGTTTGACCTGCTGGTCCCCCAGTCTGTGTGTTTCAAGCTAATAGAGTTTTGCGTTTGCGTCTCGTCTTCTCTTTCAGTCCTGAGAGATGATTTCCGGCAGGCCCCGAGCGACGTGGTGGTGGCCGCCGGAGAGCCCGCGGTGTTGGAGTGCGTGCCCCCGCGGGGTCACCCCGAACCCTCCGTCTTCTGGAAACGCAACAACGCCCGCGTCAGCAGCAAAGACGACCGCATCACGGTGAGCGTGAACGCAGGAACACGGACTTAAACTCTCTCTTTTTGATGATAATATATATCTTCCAATACTTGAGTTGTTTAGTGTTACAACTCTTGTTAGGAATAAATGGCTCTTCGTTTTCCTGTCTCTCTTGTAGCTGTTTGCATGCTCACACTCACTGGCACACATGTATATGCACATGCGAGGTTAAATACACGACTTCATAAGGGAACACGCTCAAGAAAAGGAGCTTGAAACTTCTGTCTGGAGCCATTTCCTGTTTCCCTTAAGGAAGCATGGTGATGGACCAGCGCTGTAGTTTGGCCTTAATAAGTTGGACTGATGATTTCAACTTGCTGACTCTTCCTGAACCTCCTACATTACGAACTGGAACTGGATAAGGGAAAAACCTCCGACACGCTATTAGAGGACCAACAAAGAATTGGCTTAATTTTCCAAATTCATCCACAGAACAGATACAGCATTTCCGGTTCCTGTAGTCGTTGTAAAGTAATAGAATATGTTATTCATTTGTAATCACTTTTAGTCAGTAAGTTGGGTTGTTTTGAATTGAAAAAAGTATTTTGTTAACATGTGTTGGCTAAATTATAAATGCCAACATTTACAATTGGCACTGATTACCCTTGGTAATATTGGTAACCAATGGTAACCATTGCAACACGTGGCTACCATGTGTTGTTTTATTTCGTCTTGATAGCTACATAAAAAAAAATACATTGCGTTTTGAGGTCATATCATTAAAAGCTCAAGGGATGGGAACATTTTTGTAAGGGACTGTAATTATTATCTAATCCAAACCAGTTTAGATCTTAACTTCACTGTGGAGCTTATTTCAAATATTTTTTCTCGAAATGAAATTGTTTTATTAAAAAAAAAAAAAAAAAACTAATTCTGAGTCAAGGTTATTTTGGACGTGCACTATTTTTGTACAAAAAAAATAGTATAAAATTAGACATAGTGATGTAGCAAAACCCAGTAAACTATCTAATTGTCACATTCAAAAGGTTGTAGTTTGTAGTTTGCCTATGAGAGTATCAGACCTGGACATTTCTGCGCTTCCTGACTAATAACAATAAAAAAAAAAATCAAATTCTTTACAACCTATGATTTCTTCTGCATTTATTGTCGCAGAACAAAAAGCAGAAATGTATTTTAGCTGACTCATAGTAAGCTCAAAGCAATAGGTAATATCACTTTGAACCAAACAGAAAAAATTGCTGTATTTTTCTTACCTTGAACCTCATGTATGATATAGCATTCGAAGTCAAAAGGGAGAGGTACTCATTTAGACTGACAATAGTTTCAAAAGACTATAATTCAGGGCAGACATGTTGCTATCCTGTGGACTGGAAAATGTCTGGATCCCTGGCGTCCCTGTCGTCCTCTCCCCTCATGTGTGAAACCCGGAGATGGCTGCGAGTTTGCTGAAAGTCAACTTTTAAAATGTAGGCAGTGGCTGTCTGAGGGCGGGAGAAACTTTATTATAACACACACATAGTTCACTGGGTCGCTTGTTGGAAAACCACAACGATTCACTTGTTGTTTTGATATAAAATATTCATAATTTATTCCTGGAAAGCTTTCCTAATATGGATTTTTGCCATCAAAGGCTGAAACGATCCAGGATACGTGAGACGTCAGGAGACTCTGAGCTGAGCTGTCATTCTATGCTGATGTTGTCCTTTAGATGCGAGGGGGCACGCTGATGATCTCCCCCACCAGGAAGAGCGATGCCGGCATGTATGTGTGTGTGGGAACCAACATGGTGGGAGAGAGGGACAGCGATCCTGCTGAGCTGGTCGTTTACGGTAAAAACTCCACAACTACGGTTAAAACTCCACACATTTTAAACTGTTTGCGCTCCAACCAATTTCTAAAGTTTAAAACAGGATGTTTCAAATCATGAAACAAATGTTAACATCAAACAAAAATGACCAGAATAAATAAATCATGATCTATAAAGGGCAAAACTCTGTCCCTATGTGAAAATGAAATTTAAAACAAAACCACTGTTTGCTCTTATTATAACTTTTATTAAGGGTTGTCAGTAACTGGGAATGATTCTTTAAAGTCACTGTGGAGAAATTGTGACTTACTCTTCTTCGGAAAAATATTTTAAAATAGCTTTACTTGAGACTCAGAGCCTAAGAGATGACTTAGCCATATTTTCACATTGCTAGCTAGCCTGCTTACTTACCTACATAGATAGCTTACATAGCCAGCAAGGCTGCTAACTTACCTAGCTTACAGAGGTAGCTAGCTAGCTAGTGATGCTAGCTAGCTGGGGTGGTGCTAGTTCCACCTTTCCTTTTTGGGGAAAGGTTCACCACAGTTACGCACAATGACGCTCAATGTTTACCTGAGACCTGAAGACTAAGAAATGACTGAATTCCTTCCAGACTGATGTCTGTAACTTGCTGGAGCTCAATGTGGTACTGTAATGTACTTTATGTTGTCAGACAGGTTTGAGTTAAGCACTTATTGATCTTGTAGTGAATTGTAGATAATCTAACAGTAAACATTTTGGTGAATTGTTATGACTTAAAATGATTGAATTACATTTTCACATAGGGGGAGGTTAATCTGAAAGATGAAATCATTTGAAAACGCGTTTTCATGTCTCCAAAGTTGAACCTAGAAATCTGTGAGGAGTTTTGCACTTTTACAGCGCCCCGACTTATTCTGCCCATTAATTGTTATTTTGTGACATGCATAATGCCTCCTCTACATCTGCAGAACGTCCGGTGTTGGTACGGCGCCCGGTGAACCAGGTGGTCATGGAGGAAGAGACTGTGGACTTCCTGTGCGAGGTCCACGGCGATCCTGCTCCCACCGTGCGATGGCGGCGAGAGGAAGGGGAGCTTCCTCGTGGGAGGTGAGACTAAAAGAGATTGTGCACGAACCGCTGAAGAGAAGTACGTTAGGAATAGATCTCGGTTTTGAGTTTCTAGCACACATTTGCATCAGGTTTGATCTTTAATTATTTTTTTTCTGTTAGTGTAGCTTGTGGAAAAGTTCAAAGAGCATTCATTGGTGGAAACAACCCAGCTTTGAACAGTTTCATCATTTCTTCCTGTTACAATACATAGACAGGATGAGGCTATCATGGTTTAGTATTTTGATTCTTAAATCATGTTTAATTACACAAAATACCAGAAAAAAAGCTCTTGATGTCATCATGGAAAGAGTTATACCGTTACTCGGGTTATGTTTGGTAAATTTCATTAGCATAAACTCTGCACTCTTTTCTATTGCTAGTCTTTTGAGCATTGCTTATATATATATATATATATATATATATATATATATATATATATATATATATATATATATATATATATATATATATATATATATATATATATATATATATATATATAATATATATATATATATATATATATATATATATATATATATATATATAATATATATATATATATATATATATATATATAATAATATATAATGATTATATATATATATAATATATAATATATATATATATATATATATATATATATATATATATATATGATACTGTATATGTAATGTAATGTATATGTATATATATATATATATATATATATATATATATATATATATATATATATATATATATAAAACTCATTTATATCTGAGTGTTCTTGCATTTTGATGATTTTCGTATAAAAAAAAAAAAAACATCTAAAATATTCCAATGTGCATCACTTAAGGGAAAGTAAAACCTATGGCATCTCTAGTTTTGTATGGGTATTACATCATATTATCTTCGCTCTAATCTCATTCTATTTGAGCTTGTTTTCTTGATTTATCACCTTTTCCAGGACATTTTATTTGTTTCCAGAAAATTCCTCCAAAAAAAAAAAAAAGAAAATCATGGCTTCAGATTGAGTGACAGAGAGGGGGTGAATCTTATCTTGTCCTACCAACAGATTGCTTTTTTCACTTTGTGCAGTTAGTATTTTATCTATTTTTTGTGTGCGTGTGTGTGTAGCCTCTTCTGTATCTCTTTTTCGCTTCGTTCCCAGGTTCGAAATCCGCAACGGCAACAACCTGCGTTTGTTCCGCGTCAAGGAGCAGGATGAAGGGACGTACACCTGCACATCTGAGAACAGCGTGGGCAAGACGGAAGCCTCGGCCATGCTGCAGGTCCACGGTGAGCGCACGCGCCGTGCATACCGAATGAGAGCCGCACGCAGACGCGTACTCGAGTATGCACTAAAGGAGCTCCCGATCCAGGGCCGTCGGTGCCTTGAGGTCACGTGACGGCTGTATTAATATAAATCCCGCTGCCGTTTTTTTTTTTTGTCCGATGATTGCTGTGTTTTCAGACGCGAGCATCTGTGTGGGTCCGACGGTGGTGCCAGCAGCTTATGTTAAACCGTATGGATTACGCTGTTTGACAGATGTTTGATGGATGTGTACTTTCACTCACTGCCAGAGAGCAGTCACAGTATTAATAAGACATGACTCCCTCTTTCTCTCTCTCTCTCCTCCTGTCTCCTTATCTGCCCTCTGTCTAACTCTCAGTGCCCTCTTTCTCCCCACACATTCGTCATGCGTCTTGACGAGTGAATAGTCTGCGATGACTTCATTCACTAATGCCTTTATCACGTCGAATGAAATCCAAACCCAACAGTTTTCTATTCAACCTTCTTTCTTGCTCTTTTTCTTTTTTTGTTCTTTGTTTTTTGTTTTTTTTTAAACACTTTTCCATGTGTTTATTTTCTGTCTCAGTGTTTCATCCATTTCATTAGTTTCCTATTTTTTCCTCCTCCACCCATCACTTTTCAAGCCCTATCATCATTCCACTTTGCTCATTCTACAAGATCTAATTCTTATCTAGGAAAGAAAAAAAAAAGAAAAAGAAATGGCCATTCGTGTCTCTGGGTAATTTAAGTTATTTTCGATCTGTTATTCCTAATGGTTTTTAAAAGCAACAATCAGTGCCTAATGGTGTAAATAAGTCCCTCCATTAGGTGCTGACACATTGACAGCGTGTCTGTTGCTGCAGTAAGGCATAAGGAAGCCCCAGACTGTGTAACACCAGATTAAGGAGTCCTTCTACACACATCTGCCATGTCCAAGGCAGTGTGTCAGGATAATGTGACACCATGCAAATCCTGCCTTGGGTTGCAGCTACAAGCAGCAGAAAGTGGAGCTGAAAAGTGTTTTAATCAGAACTCAACCCATGTCTCAGAGTTAAATAATGACATAGCTTTACTTTGATGTGGTTTTGCTTTAAACTACGATAGAGAAGCATGCGGGATTTAAAGTATAAGGAACATGAGCTTCCCCTTAAAAGGAAATTAAAGCTTTTGGGTGACAGAAGGAATAAAGTAGCTTATAAATCAATTCTCAAAAAAAGAAAAACTTTTAAACTGCGGGTCAGAAGTAATTGTGTTCTGGAACGTCGTCAAATTTTCGCGTTACGGCCACAACCTTAAACGCCTCATGTCTTCTGTGGCCTGTAGCAAGTTTTATATATATATATTAAAATCTTTTTATATACATATGAAACAGTCAACATGTTGTGATAGCTTAACTTGAGACAACCTTAATTTTTTTACACAGAAAATCTGTGAAGAAAATCTAGCTCCTTTGCTTCCTCACTGCAAAAATACAATCAGAAACAACCAATCAGAGCCTGGAGGAGGACCTTAGTGCAGTCAATCATCCTTGTGTATGTGCTGCTGTCCACAGCTGCCACTGCTGTGAATGCTCAGGCTAGTTAGCATAGCTACCGATGACGGTGGATAAACAGTTTGTTTATAATGGCAATTTGTTTCTCTGTCATTAGCAGTATAGCAGCACCTACACAAGCATGACTGACGCCACTAAATCCCTCCTTCTGGCTGTGATTGGTTTATTTCTGCAGATGGCAGCAGGACCACTGAGAGGAGGCAGAGGACCTCATGATTTTTTCAATGTTTATTTAGACTAGATTTTATTTAGACCTTCAACTGGACAAATACAACAAGGCAACAAAATTCATAACGATCTTTTTCACGTGTTATTATTCTCTTATTGTCGTGACAAATATGTAAAGCTTGTTCTTTGTGAAAGTTACTGCAGCTTTAAGGCTTTTGTTCAGCGAAGGCTTTCTTCTAGGACAACTTTATGAATTTGACAGTTGCCATGGTGACAGATTCTCCAACAATAGCTGTGGATCTCTGCAGCTCATCCAGAGCCACCGTGCGTATGTTGGCTGCTTCTCTGAATAATTCCCTCTTTGCCCAACTTGATCATGAACTGAACCTGTAAGATGTTTAAAACTCCTTTATAACTTAATCATCTTTATTCCTAACCTGTGTGATTTGTTCCTTTTCATTATGTTCTTTTTTTTAAATTTTATTTTATTTTTACTGATTCTCTCTGGCAGATGTCTGAGGGCTTCACTGAACAGCTGTGTTTAGAACGCTGATAATAAATTTCACTCAGGTAGACTCTCCTGACTAATAACGTTACCTCTGAGCAGTTTGTTGCCCTGGATTTTTGTTGTTTGTTGTCTTGGAGAACGCAAACATTTTGGAAAGTCTTTTTCTTCTTCAGACTCCTGCTGACAGCTGGAGATAGGAGCCCACAACCCTGCATGAATTAACTGGGTGTAGAAAATGGAAGATGGATAGATGACTTCCTTTCATCCCACTTTGCAAATTTGCAGTTATTTATGTTGTCGAGTTCATGGATGTTTTTGATTGTGACATGACAAAACGTAAACAAAACAAACAAAAATCATGAGCGATGAACGCTGCGTAGATTGATTTTGGTGCCCCCTTCTCATCATTTTTCTGCTCTTCCAATAGTTTGTTGTTTTGAATCCTTTGCCTCGACTGCAGTCAGGGAAAAACCCGGTGACATCTCGGTGAACCCCTCAGATCTACAGCGGAGAAAGGATGTGGTTTAATCCCCCTAGTCTGTCACAAAACTAAACAACACAATAGCTAGGCAGTATCCTAGAATGCCCTGTGACGATAAAGAGAAAAACACAATTTGAGTGAAGAAAATACAAATTAAAACTAAATTGAGAATCTCAAATGGTACAAAAATGTTCAACATGGCTGAGTGAAGCAAAAGGAGTAAGAACTACTGTTCCTTTAGCAGAACCTGTCCAATTTAAAGTTTATAACATGCATTTGTTTTGTTATAAATTAACTAGAAAAGCTATTAACAGATCACCCAGTGGCTCTCTGATCAACTCTGCCACGTCCCAGCAGGAATCATCATTCCCTCGTCTGTGTGTGTCTGTGTTGGTCCAGTGATTAGATGTGGTGTTGGTATTTGTTGCGTACGTTGGGATTTTAATCAGAATTCAAAATTTTATGGCTGAAAGTGTTTCGATGGCTCTAAAAAAAAAAGTAAATAAAACTCGCTATCATCTGTGGTCTGATTTGTCTTCAAGACCTTTATGGTAAGAAGAGCTTTCAGAACATAATTCAGAATCATTTTTTTCAACCCTCCTCCCACAAATATTCATAGATGATCTATTGGAGGCGCAGGTTTCGCAGTTGCTGTAAATCAGGTTTACTCTTATTATACGAAGAGAAAATGTTTGCTAGAGTTCACAGCCTTTCTCTTGCTTTTGTTAGCGATTAGCGCAGTTGGCGCATCACTGAAACATCAGCCTCATTCCCTACAGAATGCCAATATATACCTTAACTCTGAGATTTTTCTAAAATGCTGCATGGCCCACGAGTGAATGAGGCGGAAATCTAAAAGAAATAAAACAGAGCAATGATACTGAAGTGCGTTCTGGTGAAGGTTAGAGAAAATACGGTTTACCTTTTAATCATCTCACACATACATCTCTGCTTTTTTTTTTAAATTTTGTGGTAAATATCTTACTGACACTGAAAACAGCTGACTTTGAGTTGTATTACTTAAGTAATCGGGTTTGGACCAAACTGGTCGAGTCCAGTCACTGGCTCACTTCTCCAAGCGGTTTTTGTCCTTCTTGATTAATCATTGAGGGCAAGTTTCTGCCATCTGTGTCAATTTAATTGACAAAGTTTTAAGGTGTGGCCCATTGTTAAAGTTTGTGAACATTCTTGATGAGTGTGCTTTTACAGAACTCTGCATATTAGTGAAATAGGAGAAATCTAATTGTGTTGATGACAAATGTCACATGTTTTTGACCGGCATTGAAGCTTCTAAGGTAAATAACCTAAATATGATCCCTTTATTTACAGTTTGAATAAAGTGTAAGATGGATCATATGATGCAAACGACCCTGTTTCATCACGCCAATGTTTTTAATATTTTGTGTATTTACCTCATGTTTTGGGTCGTGAATCAACCTTTACATTACAGTGATTTGTCTTAAAGCTACAGTAGATACAGTAGGTACATACATATATATATACATATATATATATATATGTATATATATATATATGTATGTATTTTACATTTTTGTTAAAACTGCCACTAACAATTAGTATAACATGAGACAAAAATCAAGCTACTCTAACCTCTCTTTGCGATTCTACTGTCATCTGCAGAAATACATGTTTGGTCAGAAACAATCAATCAGAGTCAGGAGAAGGGTTTTAGTGATGTCAATCAGGTCTGTAAAGGTGCTGCTCACACCCTCCCCTCTTGCTCTCTGCTACAATGCAGCTTCTTCCTAATAGCAAGTATGTAAAAATCTTTTTTTTTTTCATAAAAGCTACATTCTGCAGCTTTAAATCAGTACATAGTTTATTCTTTTAGTCATACTGATGTTATTGGACCAGTGTTGCGTATGTAATTCCAGCAGAAACTAAAGTTACTCTATGCGTTTTTTTCCCCCCTCGGTATTGCAGATGAGCAACTCTGCGTTTGTGCTCACATGCATGCTGCTGAGACACCGTAGAGCAGATGGATCCAGGCTGGAGAAGCTCCATGTTCTGTGGGAATTGTGAGCCAATCAATCCAGCTGGATGAAGTGGGCAGCGGTCAGTGTGAATCCTCGGAGGATGCGATGACGTCGTGGATAATGCAGCGATCTGACCTCAGATGGAAAATGAGAGCTCTTTGAGACCTTTTCCAAAAATAAGCCAGAAAGAAAATGTCATGAGGACGCTGGCGGTTTGTGTCGATCCACTGCGTGTCAGGGTTTTATTTTTTCCTCCCGTTTGTTTTTCTTCAGTTCAGCTTGAGGTGATTTCTCTCATTAATGATCAGAGACGGATGAGAGAGCGGCGATAGATCAAAACCGGCTCAGAAGGGTAAAGAGATCCTTCCATTCAGCTTGTTAAGAGCTAATGAGGGTTTTATCAATTACCATCAGAGTAAACAGCTGTGATGGAGAGGGACTTAATATGTTTGGAGCCATTTTTAATCCTTTACGTTTATGTAAATGGGCTTTCAGACCCAACGCTTTGAAATAAAACTAAAATCCCATCAAATAAACACTTATGATATAATGACAATGAGGGGAACTTTTTAGGCCAACGTCGACTTGAATTAGTGGCAGCCGGTGAAGCTCAGCGAACAGAGGGGCAACGTACAGGGGCGGTCCTGGCTTGTTTGGACCAATAAATTAATAAAATTAGTATTTTATTTGAAAAAATGTGGGAAAAACAAGAATAATGAAATACAATAAACACACATAGCAAGGGACAAACCATTTACAGTCCAGTGGAAAGTATACAATACTGTAGGAAATAAATGCAATGAAAGTAAAACACACCATAAGTCAAACATTGGTATAATTATGTGTTGCATTTTGATCAAGACACACATTTCACTGCACAACTGTCAATTAGCATCATCATTGATTTTTAGAAACATGTTTTACAAAATACAAAATAAATTTGCACAGCTGTTACAAAAGGTCCTACGCTTCGTGAAATAATTACTTTTCAAGCAAAAGATAGGCTACAGACTTAACTGCAAAACGGTTTACTGTTATGGCCGCTCGAAAGGAGAAGCCGCCCTGGGCATCTGCCCACTTCGCCCCTATCAATATCAGAAACCGCTACTGGAGATGCGTGGTTGACTGAAGATCGGACGTGCTTCTTTGTTCTAGACCAGGTGAGATGAGATTTAAAGCTGAGCGCTCAGGAGATACCCTCATCATGAACCGTCTTCGTTGACTTTTCTGAGGCAAAGGAGCAGCAGCAGCAGCTAAGCTTGTCCACTGTGACAGGAATCTTTTCCAATCTCCCAGGCTCAGCCTATGAAAAAAGCCAATTTCAACCAATAGCATTTCGGATCAAGTCTTTTCACTTGTGATCTCTATCTCCAGATAGAGTGCTAGCTCGAGTGCTCTGCCTTTTTGGCTCAGTTTTCTGTTTACCACTACAGACAGACGAAGCGCCCCGATCCATTTATCCATCTTGCAATCCATCCTACCATCAGTCATGAAGAAGACATCAAGATAATTGGACTCCTTCCCTTCTGGAGGGAGCAGTCTGTCTTTTCAAAAAAAAAAAAAAAAAACTGGTTTATTGAAAACAGTGTGTCACCATATCACTTTATCAATACATAAGCCTGTCACAGTAATCATTAAATCAATTAATTACACAATAAATCAAAATGAGTGCAATAATTCCCATTTGGACCACAGCCGTTTAAGAGATACTCCCCTTTAGCCCAGTTGAAAAGCCGCCATTTTGTGACGTGTTCTTTTAGAAATTAAAAGGATTTTTTTTTTATGTTTGAGTGGGTGCAGTTGCATTAATGCTATTACTATTATTTATTTTATCATATTAGTCTCTGCATGACAATATTATCGCTTATCATGGTAATTTCTGGGACAAATTATCGTCCATCAAAATTTGTTACCCTGACAGGCCTATCGATCAATACAAATGTACGTTTTGTGAATGCCGATCCACCAGGATGCAATCAGGAAAGGCTAGTTTTTTTTTCCTGTCTGAATTAAGGCTCTTTATAAGCCTTCCTGTATTCCTTTCCTTCCAGTGCCTCCTCAGATTACTGCAAAGCCCAGAGACCAGATTGCCGCCCAAGGGAGGAGCATAACCTTCCAATGTGGCACCACAGGAAACCCTCCACCTGCCATCTTCTGGCAGAAAGAGGGCAGCCAGGTAAGAGGCTGGAACGGAGCATAAGATGTTTGTGAGTGTAAAGTTTCAAGTTGTTTTTTACATGTTGGTCTTAGCTGTCTGAACAGTTTTACCAGCTCTTTATTGTTTGTCATATCAACAAACAGAGTTTCACGCCTCATTTTCAAAGGTGAGAATGACTCACCCAAACATGTGCAGGTTTGTTTTGTTTTGTTTGTTTTTTTATTTCATCTCGACACCTTTTTTCTGAGTTGCCCACACTCTTCAAAACACATTTTCAAGACAAATGTTGCACACATTTTTACACATACAGCTTACTGGCAGAGATAATCTGCTGGAAAATACAGCTTACACAGTGGATATAAAAGGTTTTTCCAATTCAAGGCAAAGATTTGTCATTGCAAACCCTTTTTTTTTTGTCATCCATACTGTGGCACAATCTCTACAACTTAATTGAAACAAACTGAAATCTTTTAGGGAAAAACTAGAATAACACATTTATTTCAGGAACTTCATCACTAAGTGAAGCACAGATTAATTACGCACAAATGGAAGTTAGAAAGTCTTTATTTCTTCTGATTAGGATGACTTTCCCATTTGCAGAAAATGAAAACATGACAATAAAGTTAAAATATTACATCAGGCCAATAAAAAAAAAACATTTTATAATATGTAAAAGTGGGTTTGATGAAAAGTATGTTTAATACCTGCATAAAGGATGTAATTTTCAAAACGCACGTTTAATCTGACAAACATCTGAGCACATATTCTAACTTATTAGAACATGTAATAACTGTAGTTGCTTAAGTTTGTATGCCTTCTGATAATTGTGGATGTTGCTGTGTTATGAAAATGTGAAGTGCGTCAACAACTGATCCCCAAATATAGCTTATCTGTTATAAGTAGGCTTTTTGTGACATGTCCTGGCATGCATTTAACTGCAAAAGTCACAATCTGCACAGAGCCAAAAGTATCCAGTCAGAATAAGAGTACCAAAGAATTTCCAGGTCAAGAGGGTGAATTCACACCAGCCCAGTTTGGTTGACTTTAATTGCACTCCAGTTTGTTTGTCAAGAAAGTCTTGGCCCAGTTAAGTATCCTCAGGCGACGGTCAAATTTATGTGTGAATACCAAATGTACTGGAGACCACTGCAAAAGCTGGAAGTGGACGGGAGCGTAAAGCATTCTGGGTAAATACAACCAAAATAAATGTGAGTTTAACGCTAGAGGGAGAAATGGCTTGTGGTCGAAAGATATCCTACAACTACTGAACTCCATTTTTGTTTACATTTTGTGAGGAAGGAAGTTGAGCTCATGTTGTCTTCCGAGGTTTTCATGTCTGTTTTTCAAAGGTTCCTTGGACAGCTCCACCACAGGTGAGGAGGGGAAAAGGTTTTTCAAAGGTTTTAATTCGTTTGACACAGTGCAGTGTGAAAGCGAACCGCACCAGCTCAAAATATAGCAAATGTTGCAATGTTGGTTCCCAATCGATCCGAGTCTACCGGACTGTCAGGTGTGAAAACACATGAAACTCAGTGAAGATGGGTATTAGCAAATAGAAAAAACATAATGACTTTACCAAGAACAGTGTGACCTTTAGAAATGTTGAGAGTGCAAACTGGTCATGGAAGCTACATAGTGGCCTATTTTATTAGAAACAAAAACAACAGAACCTGACTAAGTTAACAAAGGCACATTTTTAAAGTCTCTGGAAAGCATGTTTGAAAATTGTTTCACTGTCTAATGAAACCAAGGTTTCACTTTTGGCCGCCATTTCAAGAGGCAGGTGTGGCTCACAAAACAATACAGCACATTACCTAAATAACAACAAGCCCGGTGGAGGCAGCATCATGCGCTGGGCCTGGAATGAGGATCATTGTCGAGTCAGAGGGGATTATTGTCATTTCCATGCCAGTGTTGGCCCTTAACCTGAGGCTCCTGCAGGAAAGCTGAGGATTAAGAGAAACTTCATTTTTTCAGCATCATAGTCTCTGCTCTCCTTCTCCTCCCCCTGTGGGCAGGAATTTGATCCGGATGCAGTTGGAGGAATAAAGCAGGAGAATGAAGGAGGGCTTAGCAGGTGCTGAAAGTGCTCCTTCAAGGCAAACTCTGCTTTGCTTCCACATTATCCCGACTATAAATTCAGCTCTGCTCAATTAGCAGCTACCTGCACCGACTCCAAGCACAGGCATACACAGCTCGTTTTTTTTTTTTTTTTTTTTTTGTCCCCACACAGTATTAGCAAATACACATTTTCACTCTATTTGGAGGATTATCTGTAACCTTATAACTTCGGTCCATCTATCGAGATCTAAGCCTCTTAGAGGAATAAAGTGGTCGACTGAATGGATTCCTTCCCCCCCTCGTTTTACATCCGGAAAAACAGGATGACAGAACTACAAGACATCTGGGACATCGTCAACAAACACCTTGCATTCCTGTTATTCACTCCGATTTAATTAGATTTGTTTATCGGGGTTTTATGTGGGAATGCGTGTAGCCGTGCAGGGCATTGTGCACAACAGAAAGGAAGAGTTAATTGGGAGATCCAAGTCGTATCTTCCACTTAATCTTTAAACTAGTCAGGCTTTTTGAAGGCTAAAAGGAAAGAAAATTACATTGATTCTTGTGTGAATTTCTTTTTTTTAATGCACACAACACACAACAGAACAAAAGACACTTTTTCCCGACAAAGCCCAACTTACCAACAACAAAAAGAACTGAAGCTGCATTGATTTATTAGATTTTATAGAAATAAAACTTTAAATTTCTTTTTCTTTTTTTTTTCGTGATGGAGAAGTTTTGCTAATCAAAGTTTTCACTAAAAAATGCAGTTCAGGTTTTACTGATGCCAAAGCTGCAGTTATTATGCTGGGCTCAATCTATTTAGAAAGGAAAAAGAAATGAAAAAAAAAAAAGTTTTTGTGTGTGTTTTTAAATGTGGAATCTCAGAAACGTGGAAAGTGTGGCGTTCATTTATATTCTGCTCACTTTGCAATAAGACTCTACAATAAAATCAAGTTTCAGTTGCCTTCACAAGTCACCTAACTAAAGCGCCTAATTACTAGATAGTTACTTTAGTTTTTACCATGAATCCAGCTGTTCTGTGCAGGTTTGCTGGAAAACATTCGTGAACAAACAGGATAATGGAGACTAAAGAAACACGATTTAAATCAGTCTGGAGCCGCAGATCGGGTGGAAGAATCAGCTGACGGGGCAACTGGTGGTTTTTCAGTCCAATAGTCTGACCCTTATGGAAGAGACAGCAAGAGGAGGGCCATCAGAGGTCGTTTTTGCAGTTTGCTACTGGGCATGTAGGAAATGTAAATGTTTGGAAGTTCTGCTCTAAGTTTCGTAAAATTTAACAATCAAAACATTACAGGAGGCAAAAAACTGTGTTGCATATCACCTTGAATTCACTATTTCCACAGTGAAGCATGATGTTGGTAGCATCATGCTTTGGGGATGATATTCGTAAGCAGAACTGGCAACTTTCGTGTTGTTTCCACCGAACCTGACTGAGCCTGGGCTCTCTGTGTATGTTTTGTTGATCTGTCATAATTAAATACCAATTAAATACACTGAGGAAAAACAGGGAGATTGTTTTGAGATTTTGCCGTTCCTTTTGGCTTTTTCATAAACTTCAGAACTCCTACATCTCAAATGGACCAAATCTACATCATCTTTCTCACTCGGCCTGTGCATTGATGTGTTTAGATGCTGCTGTTTCCCGGTCAGCCACCGTCGCAGTCCGGTCGGTACTCTGTTTCCATGAGCGGAGAGCTGATCATCGCGGATGTCCACCCCGAGGACTCGGGCTTCTACGTCTGCCAGGCCATCAGCGTGGCAGGAAGTGTGCTGACCAAGGCTTTGCTGGAGGTGGAAGGAGGTACGTCTTTGATCCACAGGGTCATATTACAAGGTTTGCTCTTCACCACTAGCTAATAAGGTAAACACATTAATTACTTAGTAGGTGCACAACAACGGAGGCTCATTAAGGGAGGGCACAGTTGGAGGCCCCATAAGGGATGAGCAATGTTTTTTTCAGGCATGTAAACGGCAGATTTATGCTTTCTTCTGTCCTCTTTATGCAGCCCATTAAACTCTACCTGTTTGCATCTGAAGCCTTTTTTTTTTTTCCCTCTTGTGCATTTTACAGCTGGCAACTTTCTAATTACATTCCCTCAGTCTTCCAAATGTGTTTGTACTTAATTTTCTGCTTTAAATGCCGCTGAAGAACGGAGATAGCACCGCTAAAATATAGTGCTGCGATAAACAGTTTGCTCCCAGATCTGTTTTTTTTTCTTTCTGCATTTTGTCACATCTAAATGTTAAAGCCCATCATCAAGCTATTTTAATGACAACCCAAGCCAATGCAAAATTTGGTTTTACATTCACTGTGGAAAAAACAAAACATCTGCCACTCCAACTTAGGCCTATGGGGGGGAAAAAGGAAGTGTTTTCACACCAGCCCAGTTATTCCGCATTAATCAAACTCCAGTGTGTTTGTCTAGAAAGTCTGGTTGATTTGGAGAGGTGCGAATGCGTAATCGAAAATCCAAGTAAGTGAACTCTGGTCCGCCTCTTGGTTCTGTTGAAGTGAGCTGTGGTGTCGTTCCAACGCAGGAAGTGGACTCTAGCGCAGGGCATTATGGGTAAATACAACCAAAACAAACAAAAGAGTCTACTGCTAGTGGGAGAAATGGCCCACATTCTTTTACCAACGACAAAAGAGAAATCTGACAACCGCTAAAATTTGACACCACTTCATTCGTTTTAAATTTTGTAAAGTTGCGCACGGTTTTTCTTAGAGGGTTTTTGTGTCATTTCCTTCAGTGGTTCTTGGTGCAGCATTACGATAGGTGAGGACAGGAACAGGTTTGTCAAAGGGTTTGTTTCATTTGACACAACGCAGTGTGCAAGAGAACCACACCATCTGAAAATTTAACAAATGTTACAATTTTGGTCCCAATCGAACCGAGAGTTCTGGACTATCAGATATGAAAACTGCCTTAATACCTTGTTTTAAAGAAATTTGAGGATAGGTCAGAAATAAAGTGATATCTAGCAGGATGAAAAGATTAGCAAAGGCTTGTCAAGGCTACAGAACTCCAGTGAGTCACTCCATCCTCAAATAGAGAAAACGTGAACCGTCTGAGCGTTGGTCAGCGGACCAAAGTCTCTCAGAATGCATCAGTGTCTCATCAGGAGGTTTAAAAAAGCATCCAGAGCAAACCCTAGAGTACACCTGACTTCACTTGCCTCAGTTAAGGTCAGAGTTCATGCAGGAAGGAGTCAGCTCTACAGCAGAAACCCCTGAAGGAAATGACTTCAGTTCATGACCTTAAGCTACAGATGACCTGAATTATGCAGCAGGACAATAATCCAGAGAGAACAAGCAATTTCGTCTCTTAACGGCTAAACAAAAAGACGTCGTTTGCAACTTAGTCAAGGTCTGGGCTTACAGACAATTAAAACGATGTGGCTTGACCTTAAGCAAACTGGCTATATTGTGAAACCCTCCAGTGCGGATTATGGAGGGACGAAATGGCTTCGCAGTGAGGTAGAGTGAGTCTGGTTTGACGGCAGCTGTTATCTCCAAGGGGGGCACAAGTAGATTTTAGTTTTAGGGGGCATGTGTTTTTTTTTTTCTTTTCTTTTTTTACTCACTTAAAACCATTTTGATTTGGGAAAACTTCTCCTCCTTATTTGCAAACCTCATTTTGTGTTTGCTAACTGTTTTTGACTCTGAAAGCATTTTCAACATTTAGCTGAGATAAAAGAAAAAGACTGCAAACAGAATAAATTTGGTGGGGGGCAAATAGTTTTTTTTTTTTTTTTTCATCCTCTCCGTTTAAACTGCCAGGGCCTTCGGGTCGTATCCCACCGATCATCCGGCAGGGCCCGGCCAACCAGACCGTGTCCCGGGGGGCCATGGCACAGCTGCACTGCCGCTTAGTTGGAGGCACCTCAGTCAAGATCTCATGGGAGAAAGATGGAGAGAGGCTGCAGGGAAATAAACCCCGAGTGACCTTGATGGAGAACGGCACGCTGCAAATTGCAGATCTAAAGGTGTGTATATCTGTGCGTGTGTGTGTGTGTGGGCGCTTTCATCCAAAAGGAGGGAAGGGGGATTGAAAAGGATTCTTTTTAAGTCCGTCCCATCTTCGACAGAGAGGAAAACGGTGATAGAAGCTACAAAAAAAAAAAAAAACTCTAAAGAATAATAGAGTGTCTCATCTGTGACCTGCTGTCACCTCTCCCTGCAGCCCACCCAGTGACTGAATTTTATCTCATTTCCATCAGAAACTTCATTTTCCAGGGAAAAATTAAGGTGAGGCAGGATTTCAAAGACCAGCCGTACCAAGGCAGCGCATTATCTCTCCGGCACAATTATGTGCCAACGTGGTGTGTAATTGTGATGTTAATGAAGGCGCTTGTTTATAAATGCTAATGTGCCCTCCGTTGATGGAAGAGGAGTCAGAAGCCCCCACCACGCCCCTTGTTTTTGTCTCGCTGGGAGCGTACGCAAAAAAGAGAATAAACGGAATCAGTTTCATGAATCGATAGCCGATTAATCATCGAAACCGGCTTTTAATTAGCTCTCAAGGCTTATTCGGCTACCGCCCCGTTTCTCAGCAGTGGCGTGGAGCGAAGTCGGAGCATTAAGCCGTGGTCCGGTGCACCGCTGAGGCAGGGGGAATGTGCCACGCCAATGTGCTCAATGGAACAGAAGAGATGCATTAGTGCGGCGTCGAGAGAGGGTGGGGAGAAAAAAAGAGAGGGGAACAGAGATGACGACGAGAGAGAGAGATCGCCTAAAAATATTCACCCTGCTCATGGCCCCTTCGAGCGCATCAATATTTTAGTAGTAGTTGGAGTCATCTAAAAAAGTTCACCTGCTGCCGCACGCTGAGCTGTCTGTCAGCCAGAGGTCAGCGCTGCGGAGGGTGATCTCATATGGTCCGACGGTGGTTCCAGCAGCCTGGCTCCCGGCCAGTACGCAGAGAAACGCCACGAGCACCGCTCGAGTGTGAAGACACATGCAGCTCATAATGTACACAGACAGGTTGGTTAAGGTTGGGGGCTCTGAAGTTGGAGCGGGGGAGAGAGGAACGGGAAGGGATTTCATCTGTGATGAGAGTGGAGAATAAGTGAGGTTGAAAAGCATTAGTATTTCCTACACTGCACTGATAAGAATATTGTAGATTGTTGTTGTTTTCTTATGTGCAATACACATGCACATTCTGTACGTTCCAAAAAAAAAAAAAAAAAAACATTCCTCAAGCCCACTTGCACATCTCCTAAATGGGACAACACGTATTAGTGAGCATATACTATTGCCAGAAATATACCGGACTTAGCAAAGTGCTAATTTCCATTTGAAGTCCCAAAGAACAAACACAATCTGTAAATAACACCAAATTAAGCTCCTTATTTCTTGTATTCCCTCTGTAGCGCTTATTGCCTTTATTTCGTTTTATTTTGTATAATATATGGTATACGGTTTTTGATTTGATGCTTTTATTTTGATAAAAGCATCAAGAGATAAGCATCTCTTATCACATATTTTGATAAGAGAGCTTCCGCTGTTTATATCATAGAACGACAGCTTAATGACAGAAAAGAACAGAAGACAAGTTGCAGCAGCATCATAAAAATGTATGTTGTTATTAACACCCACCTTGATAGAGGCACAAGGTTTGTTTGTTTTGTAAATAAGAATATCTCTAATGTTGATTGATTGAAATTGTGAATTTGTTTTATTGTTATCAAAAACTAGGGTGTAGTTTTTGAATCAGAGTTGGTGTTTTTAGTGTAATTTTTTTGTACATACAACTGTTATGTTATGGTGAAACTCAGGTTTTACTTCCAATAAATCTCACTGTTCAACAGTGAGGCCACAATCCTTCATGTGGGGGCAGGGGGGTCTGCTACACTATATATATATATATATATATATATATATATATATATATATATTATATATATATATATATATATATATATAAAACATTCATGTAATTTCAACAACTAAAAATACAGTAAAACTGTATGTGGTCAGGAAAGCCTGTATCAAAGTGCTTGTGTCTTTTGAAATGTTCATAAAACTACAGCTGTCATAAAAACAGTAACTGAAACATAAAGTTACAAATTTTGCTTTTTTAATGTGGCTCTTTCAATCAAAATGTGTTCTAAAATTAAGACACCTGTTCTATTGCTCTAGAACACGACCTCAAACCGTTCGTAACACCTCTGGCTCCTGCTTGCAAAACAGATGATTAATTATAAATCTCTCTCTGCCTTCCTCTGCACATACTTGGAATAATTACCTTCCAAAAATAACTAGCCATGCTTGGTATGTGCAATAATAAACTTGAAGTGATTATGTGAACCCAGCAGATTCAACACTGCAAAATCACAATGTCTAGTTTTTAGCGTAAATGTCTTAGTTAGTTTTTCTCTTATCACATGTGAAAAATGACTTGCGTGCAAAACAATCTGCCAGTGGAACTACATTTTTATTCATATGAATAATATTAATATTATTTAAAATAGGCTCCTGTTTCTTGCTGAAAGGTTACTTGAAAATTAGTTTTGTCTTATTTCAAACATACTGAAGTATTCACCAACACAAACTAGGCCTAAAATATGTGGAGTTTGTGTTTCTGTAGTGAAATAAATTATCACTTTACCGGGTCAATATTGGAAAAGCAGCACTGACTGACTGAAAAGTTATTTGAATTGACTGAATTTGTATTATAGGGCACAAAGAAGGGCAATTTAAATTGCCCTCTACCAAAGTGAATTTAAATGATATGTAATAAAAAATGATTTAAAGTAAACATACTCAAGTTGTAGAGTGAAGGTGAACAGAGCAAAACCAAATATAATTGGTTTTCTTCTGTCTGTGAGAAATATTCACATGTGAATCAATAAGAGTCTCCATTACCACTTTCGTAAGCCGAGTTAGTGGCTTGCGAAAGTAATCATACCCTTTTTTCTTTTTTTTTTTTTTAACTTTTTCAAACATTTTGTCGCATTACAGCAACACATCCGTTCCTAACAGAGAGCTGCAAACACTTTTTTGGTTGTCAGGTGACGACATTGGGTGCGTTTACGTTTGCAGAGCATCGCGGATGAATTCGGGGGATGCTGCACCTAAAACTGCTGGAGTCTGCAGTGCTTCTCCCAGCAGCGGATCACTGGCCTGTGCATGCAGAGAGTGGCATGTTGGCAGTCACATACCTATCCAGAATTATCTCCCCGCGCCGCGGTTGCCCTGAGCTCTGCTGGGCTTTCTGATGTGTTTCAGCCCATTTCTGCTTTGTTTCCACAAGCTGCAGTGGTGCTGCTCTGATGGACTCTCACTGCTTTAGCTCTCAGTGACAAAACAAACAAATAAGCCAGCAAAGGTTTATAAAACAAGGAATTGTTACTTTTTTCTCTTTTTTTTTTACTTATGAAATTAGCATCTGTTTCAAGGAAAAGCTTGTTTTCTGACTCCAAAATAGGAACGAATGAATTTTAATGTTTATTCTAGAAATTAGCATAATTGCTGTTTTTAAGAGGAGACGGTCCATTTGTTTCACAAAGAAACACTGATTTCTGTGACGGGATACACTGCTTCTAATTATGCACTAGAAAAGGTAATCCGCAAAATAAAACCGGGAGCAATTGTTTCAGAATAATACTCTTTTTGTAATGGAAAAATTATAAAAATCTGACAAAAAAATGCTTTGAACCAGATCTTACTGTGACTTTTTACTGAATAGCATAATTAAAGGCTGATGTGCAGCATTTTCTTTAAAAAATGTTTTGTATTTTTGTCCTTTCCTCTCAAAGGTCTGCTAAGGAAAAAAAAAATTCACATAAAGGTTTCTGAATTTTATGCTTTTAATTTTGCTGTACCATTATTTTCTGAGTTATAAAGCTGAAATCATTTCTAAAAAAAAAAACAAGATTTAGGTGCACAATCTTTGTATTCCTTGTGAATTCCAGTTCAAAACTAAACTAGTTTTGACAACATTTTGAAAAGCTATTATTCCAGGTTTCACTACATGCATGCCAAAGATCTTATAAAGATGCTTGTTGAATCTGGCAGGAGAGCGTCACTATGAAAACACAAAGCCATTACTCTGAAATCAACATAAAGGTTTCAGTTTTCAATGCAGTCAGAGACAAAGACTTCACTTTGGTAGACGCGTCATGTGGGCTGACGTGCGTGAAGTCGGAGTGTTTAAGCCAAAATAATTGTTACATTTGGAAGACAAAGTGGGAAGCCTGCAAGCCCGAGAACGCCATCCCAACTGTGAAATATGAGGGTGGCGGCATCGTGTTGTGGGGGCGTTTAGCTGCAAGAAGGACGGCTGCACTTCACAACGTAGATGGCAGCATGAAGAAAAAACATATGGACAACACTAAAGGAACATCTCCAGTTACCAGACAGGAAGTGAAAGCTTGAGCTCAAACAATCTCCCAAATAAACATTGCTAATTATATTAGCTGTTGTGTCGGTCGGGGGAAAAAACATCTGTTTTAGGAAATTCTACCACTTTTCTGAATCTAAAAAAAATACAATATATTACATATAATTTCCACAGTTTTATCTTAATAAATGCTTTGATTATATTGTATTTTGTAGCATATGGCCCTTTTAAGAGTCTATTTTCTCCAGTTAACGATTAATCGAATCGGTTGACAAGTCTTTCAATAATCGATTAATCGGGGTTAATTTGATTAATCGTTTTCACCTGAAGCGTCAAAAAATAAGTAAAACTCTAAAATGAGAGTTATTATAATAAACTTGTTGGTCTCTGATGAACTTCAGCTTTTCTTTGACAGGACACCGACTCTGGGATGTACACGTGTGTCGCGTCCAGTCCCACGGGGGAATCCAGCTGGAGCGGGATGTTGACTGTCAGAGGTACGTTTAATAAAAAACACTCTCTTACTCTTCACACACTTCATCTGCCGTCTTTCTGAGAGCCTCATCTGCTGAGTTAACGCGAGAGAATCCGCACCGGTCTCAGCCAAACCGATGATCCAAGCCAAGGTCACGTTTCTGTGTCGCAGAGGAAGGAGCCTCTTCAGGATCCCAAGCGTCTGAGTTCATCCAGCTTCCAGGACCGCCGCAGAAACCCGTGGTTACCGAGGTGACCAAAAGCACCGTCACTCTGACATGGCAGTCCAATCCTCATGAAGGCGGAGATGCTGTCACCTCCTACGTCATCGAGGCCTTTAGGTAAGAGTTTTAAAGCAGAAACGAGACTTTTAACGCCGGAGGTTATACCTGAACTCCAAGCTATCCTGCAGTTAAATGTGCTTTTAATCTGTTTCTGTTCGGTCTTGCTGTTTTTTTTAATTATTTTGTTAGATTTGATAATACTTAATTAAAATACCTCCCTGCCACAATGTTTGATTAAGAATCAGTAAAACCTTGCTGCCAATTGGCAGTCAATAAGATATTTACCTCTTATTATACATTTTATTAAAAAGAAGTGTCAAAATTTAATAACAGCCCGACTTGAATCTTATGTCACGAGTTTTTCATTTATTCTCGGGTACAACGTGATTTCACACCGTAAAGAAAATGTCAGACTCAAATTGTGAACACTCACGAGTCTGACTCTTTACTGATACGTTTTGAGTTTGTAAAGTTGACGAATTTCTCGGCCATAAAAGTTGATACGTTGAAGGGCTTTGGTCCACTGACATTGGGACATCTTTATATTAGACGTTGCCGTACTTTTCACTCTTCCATTGAAAAAATAACAACAGTAGAGAGTTATTATTGGTGTAAAACACAAGCGTTGCTGACCTGACATTGACCGTGCTGTCGGTCGATTCAGTTGTCGTTCATTTGAAAGAAACTGTTGCCTGAGCTTTAGGTTTGACAAAATAGCGAAGACTCCTTAGAAAACAATTTGAATCTCACACAGCAACGTGCTATTATTTGATTTATCTTCACACTTTTCTTTGAATTTGATTCATACTTAATGCACTTTTTGAAAAAAGGAACCTTTTCCTCCTCTGGTTAGATTGAGAGAAGGCCCTCATCTTTACATCTGCTAACAGGGTTATGGATGTTCAAGGCTTTTGTTACTTTTATGCAGATTCTGAGTTGAGGTTTATTTGTGCACTCAGAGCTTTATGTTTATAATGAAATGCTGATAAAACAAAGGGACATTAATTATCCTGGTGAGTCTACTTGCATTGTGCAGTGGTGTAGAAAATGCAGTGCAAAGAGTGCTAAGTACAAGCAGCGTACAACAAAAAAAGTAAACAATTATTTTTTTGTGCTGTTGGGTTTTTGTTTTTGTTTTTGAAAGATGATTTCTTGTCTCTTCAAGTTAAACCTTCGCTTTTTCTTCCGGCTCCGATTTTCTGACTTACTGCTCCGCGATAATGAAGTCTCCTTCGTTTTGAGCCATTAAGAGTTTGGGAAATTACTCATCTCAGCCCAAAGGGGGAAGCGGTTCTGTTAAGTTATGTTGGGGGGGAAAGGAAGTGTGACACTCACTGCCCCAGTGTTTAGCCACGGTGTCCTGGGGAAAGCCGAAGCAGCTCTAACAACCAACCGGGGGGGCTGCAGAAAGGCAGAGAGGGAACGAAGGAGAAGACAATTACTGCGGAGGTCAGATTGGCAGCTCTGTCCTGACCTGGGGCAATCCAGAGAGGGTATGCATGCCAAGCCAGGGAGTTCACTCATTACAGAGGCAAGACAGAGAATACAGAGTGCAGGCACACACACACACACACACACACACACACACACACACACACACACACACACACACGTACGTACATTTCTCCTGGCGTCAAAAAACGATTCAGTTAGTGATGGATGCATCCACTCCTGCACGCTTCAGCACAGAGAAACTGGTTTGTAAATGCTTGTTTTTCTGGGATGTTGCCTGTATTTTCTAGTGCACCATTCACAGCCACAGGTTAGTTTCAAGGACTCTCCTCCCTTTTTTTTTCATGCTCATACTTCTTAAACAAACCATTTGTGCCCGCACTGAGTAATTATGCATCTTCAAAAATAAGCTTCAAAGGCTTGTGAGCAATAGCAGTGGAAAGATAGCGTATTGGGGTGAAAATTGTAGATAGGTGGATACATTTTCATACTCAAAGTGAAGATGAAATGTATCATTTTAGTAGATTTTCAAGGTTTCCTATAAAAGAGACTTTTGTGTCGACAACCTTGTTGTCACAAAAGCGACGGGTTGAGGCTGGTGACTTTATGACTAGTTGGTAACTTTCCATGTCTCTGATCTCATTGCATTTGCTTTTTTCCACCAATGACATCTGTAACCAGAAGAGAACCATTACTAATAAGTTCACAGAGCTTCTGGAAAAACAAGTTGCCTTTAGGTTTCGGTGTACCGC
The DNA here is from genome assembly GCA_010277075.1 of Poeciliopsis retropinna. Lineage (NCBI taxonomy): Eukaryota > Metazoa > Chordata > Actinopteri > Cyprinodontiformes > Poeciliidae > Poeciliopsis > Poeciliopsis retropinna. The sequence continues at coordinate 6,550,034 of VMRM01000002.1, forward strand.
AGGGATGACTACTGGTTTCCCTTTAGCTCTTCACATAGTGCCATCATCTAGGCCACCTCATTCTGAATATTTTCTACTCTAACATAAATGATATACATTCCCTTAAAGCCTGCAGGCAACAGCATTTGTTGTCTTATGTGAAATATAAATATGGCCCATCATTTTTGAATTTACATCCAACAAAAGTCTGAAGCCATGTTTTCGACTGACATTTTTTAGTCTTTATCATTTCAGTCTCGTTAGTTTCTTAAGTAAAATCAAACCACTTCCTAGTAACCTATCATGTAATGCGCAAGTTAAAGCATCTCTTGCTTTTCCAGCCTTCTCTGCACAAAACTTGTGTTTCAAAGTTATTCTTTGTTTACATGAAACTGTTAGAAATTTACTTTACAAATAAAATTTGATGGATTTCATCAATGTGGATGCGAAAAGAAACAAAACTTTCTGTTGTATTTGTTAATATTAAAATTGCAAGACCTCCAAAGTCTGGGTATTACTTTTGTTTCTTGACGTAAAACAAGTAATGTCTGTTTTTATTAAATATTTTTTTAAGGGATGTCGGGCATATATCAGTGTGGGTTTTTCTTTTTATTTAAACATGAAAGCCACCTCTTATAGTAATTTGAGAAGTTTGAAATTGTTAATTTATTAATACTGTCTTTTTAGAAAGAAAATGCTAAAGAGATTTTCACAAATTTCACAAACAAGGACTTCACAACCACAACTTGAACTCTCCGCCTTCCTGGTTCACAGTTGTTGTGGCCGTTTATGCTAAATTTAGTGAATTGTAATTTCTACCAGTTTAGTTTTGTTCTTTGGGCATTTAGAATATATTTAAGTTAGTTTAGAACCAAAACCTATTACTAATTTTTATATTGTTAGACCCTCACATTAATTTGAGTAATTAAGAACACACCAGGTGTTTGGTGAAAGTCTGTTGTTTGGTTTTGTAAATTATATTTTTGACCACTTTTTTTAACTTTAAACATCAAATTAAGATAACTTTCGTTTTCAATTAAGTTGTAAGATATTTTCAGAAATTGTTTTGTTGCTATTTTTAAAAAAAATTTTTTACAAGAAATAAAGAGTTTATATTTTTCAAAACAATCAAGTCGGAAGAGCGTGCAAATCAACGACTTTTGTTGGAAATTCTGGTTTTGGAACATAGAAGGTCGCGACAACAGAACCTATACGTCTTTAATCTAAAGAACAAGAAATGGTTGAGTTTTACAGGAAAGCAACCACTGTTGCCACTTTAAAGCCAATTTTAGACATCCAGCTGGACACTTTAAATGGCAGAACATTTGGTGAGAAAAAAATGCCTCTGTTGATACGGAGGGGAGGAAAAAGCGGTGACCTGCTTGTTGTAATTACCTCTCTATTTTCCTCTCCACAGAGTGGAAATGTGAAACAGTGCCACGCTGTTTGATAGCACCTGCATTTTTCCACGGCACCAAACTGCCGTTTCCTCGACTGACTCCTTCATGAGCCAATAATGCTGCAATGCTGCAATAAAGGAGGGAATAAAACTTTGTCTGCAAGCTGAGACCTGCCACATGCTTTTTAGATAAAACAAAATCTCAAAGATTCAAGAAGCCAGTGATGAACTCTTTAACTCATCCGCTTGCTCTTTCAGGAGGAACTTCTGAAAGAACGTGCGGGAATTAGACATATTTGCTCACTTTCTTGCTGAGAAATGATGAAAAAGTCAGCGCACTGAAACAAACAAGTCAAGTTGTACCGTGTTGTTTGAGTTTTTAAGATGCTGATTCCTTCTGCCTGCTGGTTAAGGTAAAAGTAATGAACAATTACTTTTGCTTCCCCTCAGGCAAATTTCGATTGAACAGGCAAAGAGAAAGCAACTAGGCATTTTATCTTAGCGATCTGAATGTGGCTAAAGGGTTGTTTTGGTGGAATAATTATTAATCAGTCTTGGCTTCTTTTTTTTTCCTGGTAAGATTGGAAAAAGACCTTCAGGCTAAACAACTGGAGTTTTCAACATATTTATCAGAGCTGAATAAAAACAAGGGCTGGATATAACCTAGCAAAGATTGTTCTGCTCATTTTAAAGGAACTAAAGAAGTAGGAGGATCATTTGAAAGTTGTGAAGAACATGAACATTGCTGGTACTTCTATAAGCTGGTACACAAATTAGACTCTTTTGACACAAGTGACACAATCAAAGCTGTGAAAATGGAGTCCTTAAAGGTGGTTATTATGGAAAGTTGACTCTTTTTTTTTTTTAGCTTTATGTCATCTTATAATGTTATTCCATCATCAAGAAAAAAGCACCTGGAGTTTTTCTTTCATTGTTTCTAAATGGTGCATTGAAAAGCATTGTGATGACGTACTGAAGGCGGAGGGTCAGAAAGAGCAGGAGCTTCTTAAAGGGACAGAGGCCAACTTTCAAGTTGTCCAATTACAAAGTGAAATTATGTTTAAGTCATGTTTTAGGTGAAGCGTAAACCACTTCATTAACAAACCACCTGCTAAAATTATTTTTGCTTGACGCAGGATTCTTTAGTATATCCAGACTATTTTTAGTTATTATATATGCCTTCTATGTCATTATGCAGCTTCTCTACTGATTTTGTTTATATATCTTCCTGCATGTGTATTACTTTGATTGTTGCCAATGTTTGATGTGGTAGAAAAATAAACAGAGACATAATAATGTTTCATTCACTGACGGATTCAAAGTCTTTATTCATTCTCAGCTCTTCAAGTGTCTCTTTCTAATGTATTTTATAATTTTCTAGTGCAACCATCATTCCCTCCAACAGAGAAAGAAATTCTGTTAGACATTTCTAAAGAGAATTTTACTCGAACTAATTCACCCCATCGCCTTGACTTATTGCTTTGAGCTGTCTCAGCCTTGTGAGATTTGAGTGTTTTCTTATTCTTTTTTATCTGTCGGGACGACTACCGTGACTGAATTTTACAGGATGTGAACTTCAGATCTCTCCGTCTGACACCGACTTTTCCAATTTCATCCGTCTGTGCTATCATCAGCGGCGATCACTGAACTAACCATTGTGTCCAAACCCATGTCAATCAAGATGAAACGATAAATTACAGAAGATGAAAAACCCAGGATATTAGAGCGTGTTTGGTTATCTGTGTTCTTTTGGAAAACATCCTCCTGATTGGGATCGGAGGGATTCATATTGGTATTCCGGTCACATTCACAGTTTCTTTTTACCTGTAATCGAAAAGGCAAATGTTTTTTTCGATTTAAAAAACAAGTTTTAGAAATCCTGGTTTCCTTTGTGTTCTTTTCTCTCACGCAGCCAGTCGGTGGGCAGCACCTGGCAAACCGTTGCGGACCACGTGAGGCACGAGAGGCACACGGTCGTTGGACTTTTCCCAAACACGGTTTACCTGTTTATAGTCCGAGCCGTCAACTCCTACGGCCTCAGCGACCCCAGTCCGATCTCTGAGCCGGTCCGGACTCAGGGTGAGTTCTGTTCAGAGGCCCTCACCGATCTGCACACACCTGGTTAAATGCAGCGTTATTGGGATGTAAAACAACGCCAGTCTTCAGCTGTTTTTTTGTTTGTTTTTTTTTCAAGTTTGTGGAGTACACAACTCCAGTATAATAAAACACTGCATCACTGTAGCAGCATAAGTACGTACTCCCAAACTAACTCTTTGATGGAGCCCTTGTTGATGTAATTCAGTGCTCTAAAATATAGATGATCTAATGAAGGACAAGTAAAGTCCAGCTGCGATAGGATCTTCTATTCATTTGCTGAAAAACCTCTTTCGGTTCAAAGGAAGAGCAAAGATCATAAAGGAGCTTGCGGTGCAAATGTATCAGTCAGAAGAAGGGCACAAAAATATACCATATAATCATTGTAAACCTAAGTTGTCAATAAAAATTTAAGCTTAATCTGATATTTGTATTTTGCCAACATCCACTTGTGGCTGGACATCATCTTACAATTTGAAAGAGTTCTTTGAAGAATATAAAATTAGGTTGATGATGAAATTAGGCTTTTCAGTGTTAAACAGTTTGGTCTCGTCATAGAAAATAATCTAAAGATTAGTGGAAAAATACAAAATGCAGGCCAGCAACTATAGGAAGGGTTTGAGTATGATAATGCAATTTAAAGCTTTGAACTTATTGAAAAGGATATGAATAACGTTTGACTTTATCAATTGGTTAAAATATGCAAAAACACAGAGAAATTATCATCCTTTATGTTTTTACCCTTTGTGCCTGTTTCATTCAGTATCAGAAACAAACTCCTTTGTTGAATTAAACTAATCAGCAGTAGGAATAATTCAGGTGTTATTGATTGATATTAACTGGTCGTTTGTCTGAAAATGATAATATCAGAATGAAACCGGAAACAAAAGAGCTGAGGCTCGTGGAAGTAGCAGCTTCCACGAGCCTCTACTTTTGACAACAAGCTCCTGTTTTCACCAGGGATCTGGAGTAAAGAGCCGGGTTGCTAGGCAGAAAGTATTTTGTTCCACATAAAACATCGAGGTCAGACAACAGGTTCCAAAACTGGGAAGGTGAATGTGCTGTGCTCTGATGAAACCTGATTTAAATGACGGGCATAAAGAGCATGTTTAACAAAAAAAAAGTATATCTACCACATCACCAAATGAACAGTGTTCCCTCATTGGGGTGGATGTATGATCTGTGAGCTGACATTTTCTTCATTATTGGGTATTGAATCCAATAACATTCCTAAATATTCATCATTTTGACATCAAAACTTCCAGGTGGTGCTAGAAAACCACATGAAAGGCAGTTTTACTTTTCTGCATCACTATTACTTCCTTCAAACAGTGGCGCCCCCAGAAGGTATTCCTAAGAGTGGCAAGAGCAGGCCAGTAAGAAAAATACAAAAAAAGAGAAAACAATAGGGTGGCACAAATAAAAAACAACAACATTTATTCGACATTTAATCATCTAGCTATTGGGTTTGGGTTAGGAACATTTTAGTTTCGTATTGGTCTGTCCAAAGTCCAGAACTGAGAATCTGACAGTAACTCTGTGGGTGTCACCAGGAACTAACAGATTTCTATCAATCCCAGATTGAATGCTGAAATGTAAGATTACTTAAGAACCTGCACATTTATTGTAGGACATTGCTCCATGTTTTTTATTTTATTTTTTGTAACAGATTTATTTATTTTTCAGTTGAAATGTGCGGGAAAGATGTTGCATTTATCTCAAATAACCTGGATTTCCTGTAAAACAGGAGCGTTTGCACTTTCTTAGTAAATCCTTTGCTTTTCATACTTGTCCATTTCCCTCAGTGTGCACTTCCACGTTTGCATATTTAAAGAAAAACAAAGATAGTGGATGTAGAGCAGAGATAATGCGCCGTGCTCTTTTAAGAAGTTGTTTTTCATGTACAGTGTCATAACTAATTGCTTTCTCAGCGTGGTGCTTTTCTGCCCTGAGCAATGTTGAATTTCAAGTTCGTCTCTTTTTTTTTCTTTTCTTCATTTTTTGCTGAATGGCTGCCGCTCAGCTGTGCTTTGCTTTGATTTTTTCTGGCTTTATCTCATTTCTTTGTGGTGTCAGATGGGAGTCCAACAGAGCAGGGCGTGGACCACAGGCAAGTTCAGAGAGAGCTGGGGGAGGTGTCCATCTACCTGCAGAAGCCTGTGGTTCTTTCTCCCACCAGTGCCAGGATTTCTTGGACTGTGAGTTCACTTCGTGGCTGGAGATGTTTTAATTACCGAAGTGGCGAAAGGCAACGCTAATCCTCATTCATTAGCTTCAGTAGCTCCCTCACACAGTGCATGAAACAAATTGGACCTGTGGAAGCCCGGATGCTGCTGGACGGCAGTTGACGTGCTCGTTTGTTTCCTGCCAACTCTTTCCAGGTCGCCCGTCAGTCCCGGTACATCCAGGGTTACCGCGTGTTTTACCGGATTGTCGGAGGCTCCTGGCTGGTCCGAGATGTGGAGGCAACATCCGACTACAGCGCGACGTTAGCAGATCTCCAGAGCCAGAAGGAGTATGAAGTCAAGATACGGCCCTACTTCAATGAGCTGCAGGGCCACGACAGTCTCATGGTTCTAGTCCGGACCCCTGAGGAGGGTATGAGATTACCAACAATGCAACAGGTTACATGAGCTATTTCCAGAAATGTGCTGGAAATCATGCAGAAACATGGACTTTAAGATATATCGCTGTCATCTAATAATTGTTCAGCCATTTCAGCTCAATATTTTCTCCTCTTTCTAGTCTTGAGTAGCCCTCCACAGGCTGTTTCAGTGGTGCAGCTCACCAATAGCTCAAGTATCAGTGTCTCCTGGGAGCCACCGCCTCATAACGTTCAGACTGGCATCATCCTAGAGTACAAGGTGGGTCAATGCCCGGCCTTTGCTTTGAAAACCTTCAAGTTGCTATCCTGTGACATACAGAGCATTTGATATTTAAACATACCCTTTCACTTTTACCAAAGGTCTGTCACATTACAACCACAGACTTCAATGGATGTCATTCAGATGCTATGTAACAGATCAACACCAAGTAGTACATTTCTGTAAAGTGGCATTAAAAGGATACATGGCTTACAAAACCTTACAAGTTAGCGGAAGCTAACTCTGGTGGAGCTGCAAGAGTTAGCAGCTTACACTAACAAGACAAGACAAATTTGCGTTACACAGATGGGACGTATTCAGAAGAGCAACTAGAAGAAAAGCCCTGAAGAGTCCTGGTAAAATGTTAGCTTGCTACTTAAATCTTTAGCTCCAGTTGAAATATGTTAGCTAAATATTTAGTTTGAAGTAAAATATTTGGTTAGCAAGCTAGACAAAAGGATTGGTTAGCAAGTAATTTGTTTAGGAAGTAGCTAAATATTTAGCTTAGCTCCAAACTAACTAAATATTTAGTTAGCAAGCTACATATTTAGCTCCAATTTAATGTTTAGCTTAAATATAAGTATTTAGCTAGCAAGTTAAATATTTACTTTGTGGGTAAATATTTAGTTTGAAGCTAAATACTAAATACTTAACTTGGAGTTACATATTTAACTCCAACCTAAATATCTAAATAGCGAGCTAACTATTTTATTTGAAGCTAAATATTTATTTAGCAAGCAAAATATGAAAATGTGTAAAGGTGAATAAGAAAAATATAAAACAGGGCAAAATCGTCCTGCTGTGACGGCCACCTCAACCTGTCAGCATGCTTGCAGGAGAAATTCTTCATCTGTCCAGACAGAGCGTCTGCATAGCGCAGCATGATTTACTAAATCTAGTGTTCTATGCAGCATGTTTTTAGATTCACTGTATAAAAAGGTTTTTGCCATTGTACATTTATACAGCATCTCTTTATCTGTGCTGATTCAAGCACCAAACCCTTCCAAATGTCCACAAAATTGGCTTAGCTTCAGGTCACATCACCCGTGTTACATTATCTGACATGTAGAAAATGTTAGAGTCTTACTCATGCAAAGCTGCCAAAGAAGTGTAAGAGACACACACAAGAGTGTGATGGAGGTATCAGACTAGCAAAACCAATCAAAACAGAACAAGCTGGTCTTTTTGCTCTTTGATGTTTGTATATTTTCTTTTCCCTCAGAGGTGTACAGAGCTGTTGTTGAGATGGATGTGAAAAACACTGATTTGTAATTAACAATTAGTAATGACTCTTTTGCTGCTCGTGTGCTGCCAGTTCTTGTTTTGTCATCAGTTTGTCTGCTAAACACTTACTGTTCCTGTCATCTGTTTGCTGAGCGGAGAAAGAGAGAGAGAGAAAAAAAACAGAGTCCTGATTGTCTGTCCATTAGCATTAGCACAACACTGATTACTAATCACCAGGCTGCTAATCCAGGAAAAAGTTCAACTCTATCATTTTTGACGTATTCTTTCCATCTGCGGGTAAACGTAGAAACAAACAGAAGGCAGCTCATTTCAATGTTTAGCAGCAGAAGGCAGGGATCAAACCAAATCTCGTAAAGTTTCTCATTTCCAAGGAGCCATGTGCTGCATTTGTTAATCAAAGCCTTAAATATAAAAAAGCACTGCGTTCTAAACAGACAGCGTGGTGTTGCGGCACAGATGTTCATTATAACCTTCAGCGACTTCATCGCAGAACTTCGCAAAAGGTTAATTAATGAAAGAGTCGCTTCCGGAATATCAATGTAGATAGATATGCAGATTATATAAAGCAGAAGCTGGAAAGAATCTGAGTTACGGTCGCTATGTTACTGATAAAAATTTCCATGACAAAATTAGGGCTGATTAATTTACAAAAGCGGGACGGAAAGCCTTTATATTCTTTCTATTTTTTGTTTCCTGTCAGATAAGATATTTTGCAGTTAGAATGAGTCCTTATCAGCTGTAGTTTAAAATTATATCATTCAGGAAGAGATCTTCTGTTTTGATTCTGGATTCTTCAAGCTAAGTTTTGCTTTCAATTTAAAGAGCTTGATTAGGATAATTATAAAAGACAATTGGTTGAAATGTACCCTTGCAAAGGTATACACACCCCTTTAGCTTTTTTATGTTTTCACTCTTAAAATCCCAATTAAATCCCAACGGATGTTTTTGGTTTATGATAGATTAACACAAGGTAGCGCACAACTGCGATGTGGAAGAAGAGCTATTTAAAGTTTTTTTTTTAATGTTTGTAATTAGGCATGTCATAGAACATACATGAGGTGATTGACAGCGCTAAGACCCTCCTCCTGGTTCTGATTGGTTGTTTCTGATGAAGCGGTATTTCTGCAAATGGCAGCAGGATATCAGGGAGAAGGCATAGGAACTTGATTTATCTGTCTCATGTTAAACAAACCGTTTTAACAAATAAGTAAGAAAACTTGTCTTTTTTTTTAAAATAAAAGTTACATAACGCAGCTTTAATCTGGAAAGATTTTTGTTGACCTAGAGCTTCCATGTTTACAGCATCAAAATTTCTCTACTCTATCCATATATGAAAGCACAAAAAGCTCAGAGTTAAAAGTTACATCCTTTTTTTCCCCTTCTTTTGTTTCTTTTTCAAACCAGTCATGACTAGAGCCGCCTTATCTTGCGCTGAAGGAGCAAACATTAACTCCTGCTCATCTCCGTCTCTCCTCAGGTCTGGTGTTTGTCCGGCGGCGCGGCAAGTCAGATAAACCGAACAGTGGATGGTTCGGTTCTGTCCATCCTGCTGACGGGTCTGCTCCCTGACGTCCAGTACACGGTGGCGGTGGCTGCTGTCACCAGTCTGGGTGTGGGCGCTCTGAGTCCGCCTGTCAGCCTGCTCGTCGGTGAGTCACTCAAAGCGCTGCAGCCGCCGTGCTCTGCAGAATATGGCAGGATGCACTCCCAGGAGGCTGAGTTTACCCCGTCCTCCGTGTGTCGTTGAGCGGGTTAAAAACGGGGCGGTGTGCGATTATCACTCTTCACGGGGGGCGTGAAAGATGTTAGTCGAGAATTCAAACTGAGAAAAGAAGAAAAAAAGAAAAAGAGATCTTTTAATATCTGAAGCAGTAGCCTCGTGTTTACTTGATGTTTTCCTTCAAATTCTTCCAAACATAGCGTGTTGACAAATTAGGGAGATGAATATATATGCGGAGCAGCTCTGGGTGTTTGTTTGCAGGCGCTGGAAACTGGAGTGACAAAATCTGACTGACAACTTCTGGCAGACTGCAAAATAACTCTAGTGACACATCCCTCCACATGCCAATCAGAGGCATTTTTACACAGTCATCATCGTGAAGAAGTATTTAGATATTCCAGTTATGAGTATTCTGTGGGGTTTATGCTGCACTACAAACATGTTTGTTATGTTAAAAAGGACAATATGATACATTATTTAAAGACCTATTATGGTCATGTGCTTCCACTTTTATTTAATTCTTAAACTAAACAGAAACTTTAACTCTGACCTTTTTTATCTGACAATATTTATTCATTGTACTTTTCAAAAAGGTTCTTCAAATCATCAGAGAATGATCAAATAAGGTGGTATGAATAAAATGTTTACTGCAGATCTGCACAAAGCCTGTTTTGTTTTCTTCTTTTTAATAGTAATTTCTGATTAAAAATGTAAGTCAGATTTAGCACCTTTCAAAAGTTCCTTACATGATTAAAAACATACAACTACGAATCAAGTATTAAGCATTACATTTTGTCAAATGCCAACGTTAAATTCATCAAGAATAATAATCACCATAATCAACGTTCCAGTTGTTATGAATCAAAGGCAACTCTAAACAGATTCATTTTTAACTTTGATTGTTTTGCAGTTTTCTGGAGGTTTCTCAGAGATTTGTGGTTCATTCTCGCTTTGAAATTTATTTCTGTGAAACAAAAAAACCCTTGAACCTATGTAAAGTATTTTTTCTGTGAAACATGAAACAGAAAAACATCGAGGTTTGGATTTTTTTTTGCTCCTAAACCTGAAAATGATCCGTTCATATTAAAGCCAGGAATCAGTCAAACCGTCACATTCGTCATGTTTTAATTCATCCTAATATTTCCTTCAAACTGTAAATCTTCTGACGGTCCTGACAGATTTTAAGTTAAATTGCTTTAATTTGTCTTCCCAAGTTTTCCAGGAAACTTAATATTTCAGGCAGCGTGTAAAACCTGCCACGAGGTGCACAGTGTAATTTTGGGAAGTCGAACCATTGCTTAGGATGGATGTGAGCAATTTGCATTCTGCTATGAAACCATATCTTTTGCTCCCTACCTTTCCATCCAGCTGTCACTGAGTTGTCTGGCTGTCTGTCTGTCATGTAGTGTTTCCTCTGTCAGTGTGTTAGGAGAGAGTACAGGTCGTGTGGAAGCATCTGAATGTGTGGCTTCGGAAGCGTGATGATAATGTTGAAATATTTGTTTTGTTAAACTTCTGCTTCCTTCTATTGGCAAACTCTGTAAAGATGTGTAAACAGCTATAAGGAATCATTTTTTGTCTTTTTTCTATAGCAGTGGTGTAAACTCCCACACCAAAATAAATAAATAAAATAAAATAAAGTATCCATTTTGCAAGAAATTTAAGCTCCCAGCAGGAAATAATTGGTTTAGCAAAAACTACCAGTGCATAAACTTTTAAACCTAAAAGAATATTGTGAAACATTTGATCTTTTTTTTACTTTTAAGCTGTTCATAATCCATAAATTCTTGTTTCCTGGGATATAAATATTGATTACTTTGCATATATTTTAGCCGAGGCTCTCTAGATCGGGCGTGTTTCTCCTCCCGTCACACACAGCGAGGACGACGGTAAGGTGGAGAGGCTTGCTGAGGTTACCATAGCAACCGCTAGATGCTATCTACATGCTAGCCAGATATTTTGGAAATCGTGAAAGGAAAGCAGATAACACCTGTCAAAGCAGATAACAGACCCTCTAAGATGGCAACTATGAATGCAAATTCACTCATCATTCGCAAATTTTAATCAGAGTTTTCACGCAAAAAAAGTCAGAAAAAGTCAAAAGTTGGAAATTCCCACAACTTTGAAATTTTTGACTTTTTCATACTTTTTCTTGGAAAATTTCAGTTTCTTTCTGGCAAATTTTCAACTTACACATGTCCTCGAAATTTCTAAGCTTAGAATTGTTTTTTGCTTTTTCTAGAAAATCTCTGAGATAAATCTAAAGATTTTTCATTTTTTCTGGCCTGAAATTTACTCCTCTCTGTTTTCTTTTTCTATACTGGCCCTGATTTGCCTCCCTAAACACATAAGCAGAAGTACATCTTAGATTAAATCTTAACAAAGTTTCTGAAGATGTTCACCATAGCAGTAGAATAAGTTCAGCCTTATTTCTTCCTAACTGATAATGAAGAGAAAATTCTCCACAAATCAATGCCGCTGGCAATATTCTCCTACCTCTATCTAACTGTTTTTATATGTATTTATTTTCATATTTAATTAAATGGATTATCAATTTTAATAGAATACTGCTTTGCTCAGTCCTAACATTTTTTTTTAGTATATTGAATGGAAAAATAATCCAAACCTTTGAGAGAAATTACTACATGGCATATAGCCAGGCTCAGTTTTGAAAACATATTTCCATGATTGGTCTCTGATTTCTCCTCAGTCTTTATTAGTTCTTAGAAACCCAGAGCTTCTTGCAGCCATAGTCTGATGGAGTGTTACATCCATTCCCACCTCTATGTTGATTAATTGGATTTCAGTAGACGGTCTGTGGGAAGGCGCAGAAATCATCATTCCAGTTAAAGTCCAGACACATTATATTCTGCGGTTGTCACCGTCCAGAGCAACAAGGTCGCTGCCGCTGCTGCTGCTGCTGCAAAGAGATGCGGCTGCTGATTTTTTTTTGAAAAGCCATTACGTCTCAATGTATCAAATCTCACATGCAGGTGCATCTCGGCAAATTAGACAAACACATTTTCTCTGTGCTGAAATCGAAAAGCTGAGCTTATATATTACAGATGTTCGTCACACACAGAATCCGTGTGTCTCAAATTGAAACCGACATTCGGTTTCTCGGAAAAATGAGAACAACGGGGATTTTTAGGACAGAGACGTTAGACTGCTGGCTTCAGTCAGCGGCCCAGCAGACACTTACTGACACAACCAAGATAAGCTGCAGAAGGTCACTGATGAAGAGTCTGGCTGTTACTGTGTCCAAGCATATTTATGGAAAGCTTAGTGGAAGGAAGAATCCAGCAGGAAAATGTAATGACAATAATGACAGCTGTAACCTAGAGAGGACTGTCAAGCAAAATCTGTTGAGCTCAGCAGAATCACAGGCCCATTGACTCCGTGCCACGCCGCATTGATGCAGTGATTTATGCAAAAGAACTTTTGTAAACATATTGTGAATGTTTACAGAAATAAATATAAGAAGCCTGACATTTCTGTTTGCAACATTTCTTTTTTTAAATTAATCTAATGTCAAATTTTAATTTTATGAGACAATGGATTTTGGATTTTTAATTTTTTTTTATACAAGAATTAAAAAGCTTTGAAATCTCTCACTCCATTTGTAATGAACCTATGGAATATGTGAATTTCACTTTCTGAAATGGATGACAAGAAATATTGACCTTTTTTACAATATTCTAATTTATTGATATGGACCAGTGTACAGTAGCTGGTAAGTTGGTCAAATCAATACGTACAGCTCGGAAAAATGAAGAGCCCATTTCACTGAACCCCATTGAAAACCTCCTGGTTATCCCACCAAATACTGAGTTCTGAAATTAATTAATATTGCTGTTTCTAACTGAATATAAACTGTTTTCTTTTTTTTTTTTTTTGCTTTATTTGAGGTCTGAAAGCATTGTATCTTTTTCAATATTTTGACAATTTCTAATTTTCTGCAAATTAATACTAAATTCTTGGGATTTCTGGGACATGTCGTCATTTTGCTTCCTTGCTTAAAATAGAATAGCTGCATTAATGATGCTGCTGCAGAGGTTCTCTGTGGGCATATTCATCTGGAACATGATGCATTTTCTTTAGAGTAATCTTGTATTCAGATGTGCAGACAGGTTCTTTAAAGCTGGAGATGCTTGCGCTTCGTGGCTCCAGAGGTGAATGAACTCAAACAAACAGTGGTCACATTCTGCACGTCGTGTTTTCAGCTCAAGGTCTGGTGTGAAAACAGATTCAGAGAGTCGTCTGTGACTTTGTGGCGCTATATATTTGTTTTTATTGTAGTTGTTTTTCTTTTATACTAATCTGACAGGGATCAGGAGGGGTCAGGAGGTAGAATGCAGCGTCCATTGTAATTCTGGTGCATTTTATTAACTTCAACTGCTGTCATCAAGACATGTCAGGGATGTTGCGTGTATTCATTCGTTTCTTTACACTGGTTAAGGTGTTTCGGCTTTCTGTTGTGCCTTCGTCACCTTCACCTTTGACATTTATGTTTATGTTGGAGAAGTCTGATCATTCCTAGCTGCTAGTGCTGCTATTTCTTTGCTCTCTTTTCTACAAAGGCTGTTTTCCACTCCGTCCACACAGTCTCTGCGCGCCACACATGTTCTGTCACTAAAATTTTATCTAAAGCCTTCAGTGCTTAAAGCCTGTATAACTTAAATAAGACACTGTTAAATCTTTGCAGTCCTTTAATGCAGTCTTCCTCAAACTGTGGTCTCCGGACCAATGGTGGCCCGCGAGTGCCCCCAAGGTACTGCACGTAAACAACCGTTTATTTGTGGTGAAGCGAGTTCAAAGTGTGACGCTACAGTTGTGTGATAATAATGGCTAAATGGCTTAAAACCTTCTGAAAAGAAAACGGTGGAAAGTTTGTCAGGGTGAGTTGCAGAGCTTTGGTTTTTGAGAACTGTTACGATACAAAATATTTGTTTTCCCCAAAGCAACTCAAGTCTATTTTCCTTTTATTGTGCTTCTAAATTACAAACAGCTCTGAAACATTATTAGAGGACAACAACAGTTGTAACCAAGTTTTTGTTTGTTTGTTTGTTTCATGTAGTAGACATTAAAATGTGTTATTATCGTGGGGTCAATTTCAAATTAGGTGCTTCATGAGTGTTTGTTAAAAGGGGTAAGCGGTCCTCGGCCTGAAAAAGTTTGAGAAACACAAATAAAAAACTTTGCTATTTAATTATTTCAGACTTTTAATGTAAAACCTGCAAAATTTAAAACGTAGGGTAGTGGATGGATGGATGGATGGATGGATGGATGGATGGATGGATGGATGGATGGATGGATGGATGGATGGATGGATGGATGGATGGATGGATGGATGGATGGATGGATGGATGGATGGATGGATGATTGATTGATTTTGATTGATTGATTGATTGATTGATTGATTGATTGATTGATGATTGATTGATTGATTGATTGATTGATTGATTGATTGATTGATTGATTGATTGACTGATTGATTGATTCAAGACAATCTGGCATATAATGAACTCAGGAAAAGTAAATATGTGTCCACATTTAAGATAATGCTGGAACCAGAACCAAACATGGAGAAGCAGCATTCAGCTTCTACGCACCACAAATCTGAAACAAACTTCCAGAAAACTGCAAAGATGCTGAAACATCTGCTTTAAATCAAGGATCAAACCCCAGAGTTGTCTTTGATCAGTCGTAAGTGTGGGAACATTGACCAACATATAGTCACGTTCCTAAAATAGCGGCCTGAGTCATTTTTTTTGTCAAAAGTGATTATTTTTTTGTTTTTGTCTAAATCATCTTTTGGCAAAAAATAACTGAACCCCATTGAGGATTTTATTTTATACAAACGTAACGATATTTGCTTGAAGATTTTGATGATGGTATTTGACAAAATGTAGCGTTTGGTGTTTCACAATCGGTTACGATATTCTGTTCATATGGTGTGAAGCACTTTGAACTGCCCTGTTGCTGGTATGTGCTCCACTTGTAAACTTTAAACTTGACTAAAAATCCTAAAACCAAATTCCAGACGGTGTAGGAAACCTCTGTGAAGACTTTGGGTATTCAAAGCAAAACCCAAACTACTGTAAACTTTTAATATTCAACAGTTTGACCTTGTGTGTGTATTTTTGGGGTTTTTTTTGTTGTCTTTCAGCTCAACAACCAGTGGAGGTGAAGAAAGGCGGCGAGCTCAGCGTGGCGGAGCAAATTGCCAGCGTTATCCGCCAGCCGGCCTTCATTGCGGGGCTGGGCGTGGCCGCCTGGCTGGTTCTGATGGGCTCCGGAGGACTGCTGTACTGCCGGCACCGCAGGAGGAAGCAGCTGGGCCACTACACCACATCCTTCGCGTACACGCCGGCAGGTGAGGCAAGCCAGAACGGTACGAACACCTGTTCCGCTCCGGACAAGCAAAAAAGGCTACCCGGCGTCGTGAGTCCACTCCTCAAAGCCGCCACGTCCTACAAAACGGGACGAGACGCGGAGAAAAAAAACGGACTCAGCCGTTCACAGATTGTTTTTGCTCAACCCGGTGACAGTGACAAACTTCCTGAACCTCTGGGGACGGGGGGGCAAAGTCTTGTATGATGATGAACGCTTTCAATTTCAGTTGTGTGCTTTTGCAAAAAACAAATCCTGCACTTTAATCTCATTCACAGTTCATTTAAATGTATTTAGTATCTGAGCTCGATGGCTTGCGCGACTGAAGAGAATAAAACCGCAGAGGTACAGATTTAGAACAAAGCCTTGGGGTGCACGAGTGAAAACACATCGTTTGTTCACTTGCTAATGCATTCAGAAGCACATGTTATATGGTTTTATGTGTTATGTTATTGTGATTTAGATTACCTTACGATTGTGTCGGTTTCCGTGGCCGCCTCCCTTTTGTTGCGTTCGTGCTTTAATGTAAATCCATTCATTGTGTGTGTCTGAGTGCATTTGGGTCAGAAGTGTGTTTTCATAGAAATTAATTCAAACCTGCCTTTAGTTGAATGTACTGGGAAGTGTAGAGATACAGGGCTAAACACACTTGTTCTCTTCAGAGTCTTTGAAGGAAAGAAAAAAAAAGAGAGATGTCTTAAGGCGAAAGCTTTCTCTTCTCCGCTGTCAAACATGATTTATATTGTAGCTCTTTTTCTTTTTTCTTTTCCTTTTTGCAGTTGGCTTTGCTCACAGTGAAGGATCTGGAATCGTCAATGGAGGGTAAACTCTTGTTTAAGGTTTGATTCACATGATAAGAGACACTCTGGGTTTAATAGAAACAGCGCTAATACGTTCCCACCTTTCACTCCCTCAAGGCCTGGCTTGTTGGGGTCAAATATGGGCAATTACCCCTGGCTGGCCGACTCCTGGCCCACTCCGAACCTCACTCACAGCAAAGACTTCGTCAACTGCTGCTCTGGAAAACTGGACTCAGAAAGATATTATAACTGTAAGAAGCTGACTATGCAGGTGGAATGGTCTGTTAGGAGCAGAGAGGACTGTAGCCGAGAGTGTAACTCGTTTGTTTTTTTTGTTTTTTCCCCTCTGGTCCAGCCGTCGGGATCATCAACTACCCCAGTCAGACGGAGAAGCGCAGCACGGCGTCCAACGACAGTCCCATTTACAGCACCATCAACACGGCGGCCGAGGACGACCTGCTGGCCTACTACGACACCTACTCCAGCGTGCCCTTTAACCAGGGTCCAGACCCCTACAGCAGCAACCCAGTGCTGTCCAGTGCTGGGATTCTGGGTCTGGAGCAGGACCTGGACCGCTGGACCATCCAGTCTGGCCAGTCGGGGTCAGAATATGCCAAACTGCAGTACACCAAGAAAAGCAACGGTCAGTAATTTTCCCAATACAAACTCCTTGTTTTGCTGCACTGAAAGTGGCAGGAGATAACTTTCTAAAAAAATATATGTTTTTACACATTTTTAAAAAAGTGTTTCTATGTCCTGAAAATAAACTGTGAAAAAAATCAAAGTCCTCTGCTTTGGTCCTGTAGCAGGGTTTCCACCCAGCAGTAAGAAGTAGTAAATTTAATTAGCTCAAATTAAGGCCAATAAAAGTTAGTAAAAGGTAACAAATAGAATTAAAACTAGCAGCCTCAAAGGCAACTCAGTGCTGCGTTTCATGATAACCTGTGTCGGTTTTCAACCAGAGTAATGGGTCTTGTCATCCTCATACAGGTGTCTTTTTTTTAATTTTCCACTTTTTACGTTTTTTTTTTTTTTTTAATCATTATTTATTAAATAAGGAAAGATCCTGCTTGTTCCCCTCCTTCATCATTTGTAGTTAGTACGACTCTATCTCCTACACACAACTCTGCACTGTCTCTTACCATCGTTTTGAAAGGAATTAATAACACAGAATTTGGTACAATCCGATTTATTTCTGTTTTCAAAACCCATCAATTTGTTGTGAAATCCACCGACTTCGTCACAACCTTTTGAAATGGATTCGATCGATAGTCCATTGGGTCTTCGGCCAGTCGAACATTTTTCCCTGAGACGCTGCTGCTCTTACCGCGCATGTTCTGTCTGATCTGTGAAACCGTGAGGTGTCAGACAGGAAGCACACTGGACAAAAACAATGAGTCAGGTGAGGCTCTCGCCACCATTCAAAAAGAAAAAATAATAAATCACCTTTTACTGGAAATGAGAGATGCATCATCCTCCTGATCTATTCACATTTTGAACTAACAGCTGTGGGAGTGATCAAAAGCTCAAACGAGCCTAAGTCGTTCTTATTCATAATCTCCTCCCACTCACATCCACATGCAAACGCTGAGAAATAACAGAAGTTACCTTCAGAAATTACTGGAAAAGCTTTTAAAGCTGTTCAGAAACTCCTTAAAAAATCGAAACATTAGTTGGTTTACACACTTCAATCAGTTCAATTTGTGCAGCTTTTCATGCCGCCAATGAATCTAATTTTCACTTACGGAAACTTTTGTGCTGTTTTTGAGGATAAAATGAAACAAGGTCAGCGAAAGAGGGAAGCCATTAGAGAAGGACTGTTTTAAAATCCATATCTTGTTCATTTTTTTGTGTGTGTTCATTTGTCAATCTGGACATACAGATAATAGTTATAACAATGATTCTACTGTAAAAATATGATACTAAGGATGCTAAATGATGGCTCAACCTAAAAAAAGTAGAAATTACAAATAAAGACACATGAGATTAGTTAGAGTTTGGAGGAAACTGTAACTTATAAGTTGTTAGTTCTTCCTACCCCATTACAAACATGTTAAATTGAATTTATTTTTTATGTATATTATTATACAATATACATAAAAAAAATATTTATATTGTATAATAATATACAATATGCATGTTGTATATTGTTATACAATACGGGACAAAAAATGGTGTAGTGTGAACTATTACATCAGGTAGTGAGATGTGCCTGTCTTCTCTATTTAAATCTATGATTACTGAAGGGCAATATAGTATACAGACTTCATAATCTGCACTCTTTTGGTTGAATTCAGTTTTTATTTCCTATTTGGCTTTATGTTTAGTTTTTATTCAAGTACATTTTTTGTTAAAGGAGAC
This sequence comes from Poeciliopsis retropinna, assembly GCA_010277075.1. Classification (NCBI taxonomy): domain Eukaryota; kingdom Metazoa; phylum Chordata; class Actinopteri; order Cyprinodontiformes; family Poeciliidae; genus Poeciliopsis; species Poeciliopsis retropinna. The sequence goes on from VMRM01000002.1 coordinate 6,568,889, forward strand.
TGAGAATCCATTTTATTTTTGTTTTTGGTTGTTTTGTTGATTTTGTTTATCAGTTCCAGTGTTAAATGAAAATAAAGTGTTTCTCTCTTTGGCAGGAAGTTGCATGCATTACTTCATTTCCATTAAATCAGTGTAAAAAGGTCTTCAAACAATATTATTGTTTACTGCAATCATGTTTGAGCAAAATTGGATGTCGTGATAGGCCTATATTAACACAGATTCATGCTAGTGTTAATGTGGATATGCCCGGCACAACAGTTGCGACATGTCTGGAATGAATCAATAAATGAAATTGATGATATAATTATTGTTTTTATCATTTTTGTTGTTGTTGTTATTAGACAAACTGGCTTCGCAGGCATCTGCTGGATCCCTGTCCAAGCCGGCTCCTCTCACCTGGGTGGACGTTTTATCGCTTCCTCTTCCGCCCAACAGGGGCAGAGATCATCCAAAACCAGACAAAGAAGAGACGCAGCACAGGTAGCAGTCATCACCACGTTCATTTTTCAGACTCCAGGAACACTCGGCTCTTCTCTTAATTCAGCGTTTTTTATTTTTTGAATTATTATTAGCGAGAAGGCCTCTGGCTCCGCTTCTCTGACAGATGGCGTTAAGGCAGCTGGGCATCAAAGCTGCCCCGCAATGCTGCCAAGGCAGTCAAGCAAAGCTTAAGTGAAGTTTGGTGGACTGAGGAGTTTGCAAATTAACACTTGTGTGTCTACTGGCGGCGGAGGGGAGCGTCCGCACTAACCGCTTCTGACACATTAGATTGCGGACATGACGGGGTGGGGATCAGAAAGGCTGTTCTGACTGCGCCGCGTCTTTTGTAATGACATTAGGCTCCGTCTGACAGGCTGAATTAGTGCTTTCCGTTTTCAATGACACGTCCGTCATTAAAATGGCCCCGACGGCGCTGACATGACAACAGGCGTCACGGAGGTGGAGCCCGTCTTCTCCTTCTTCTTTACTGCTTCCATTTCATGAGAACTTTGAGCAACGTGTCTGATTTATTGCAGCTTTGCTCGTTTGCTGACCCCTCTGATTGCTCTGAAGTGTTTACTGGTTGGTGTTGAGGTTTGTACAAATATTCTAGCAATAATTTAGAAAGAAAGGTAAGGTGATGCAACTGCAAAAACAAAAAAATCTCTTTTGTGTTTTCGGTTTCTAGGACAAATATCTTCGTACACTTGAAATTGTGGGTAGGCGATATAGACTTAGAATTTTATCATGACATTTTGTAGCACTATTGTGATAAATATAAAAATGATGAAGCCATTTATTACCAGTTTTTAGACTACTGCATGACGCCACAAGCATAAATACTGCTCTTGAAAAAACATTCCTATTGAAATGAAGCTTTTTCAGGATGCCACAGAGAGACTCTGTTGAATCATATTTTTGAATGTATTGATATTTTTCTGATGCTCCCGTGGAAAAAAAAACACTGGAGAAAATGTCAAAAAGAAAATTTTAGTCAATTTTTTTTAAACATCAACAGAAATGTATCGTTATGTGACAATGATAAGTAAAGATTTTTTTATCATGACAAGAAATTTTTCACAATAAACAATTCAATAAATGCCCAGCCCTACCTGAAATATGACAAAACTAACGTACAAGTAACTGTCCAGCAATAAATATGAGCTTGTTTTAAATCCGTAATTCCTTAACGTTGATTAAAACATACACAAGTTCCAGATTATTGCACTTATTTTCCCCCATGCTTTAAGTGAAATAATCTGCCAGTGGAACTAGCACTTTTTTAAAATCAATATTAAGAAATATTGACCTTGAGCGAACTTCTATATCTTGCTGAAAAGTTACTTATATCAAGTGTATCAAGTTGTTTGCACTAGAAACTATACCAAAAATAAACACAAAAAATAGGATTTTGTGTTTTTTGCTGTGTGGCACAGTTTCATTTTGAATGCTCAACATGTGCATTGAAAAAAAGAGTATTTCTTCAGAAAATATAGGAAAATATCTCAAATAAAATCAGACTGTATGGGAAGAGGAATCAGGATTCATCAGATCTGCTCTGCACCAGCAGAATGCAGAAAAACGCCAAAGATCGCAGCGGCGTGGGTTTTGAAGGTCGAGCCACTTGCATGCTTTGCTTGCGCGTGTTATTATTCTTTCCATGTCGGGTCAAACACTGCTTCTCCTCTATGGCTCGGCCTCAGGACACTATTTAAATTACATCTGCCCTGCTGAAGCTTTCAAGGGACGCTGCAGTACATATGTACTGTGAAAACAGCAGGAAGCTGCTGCGTTAATAATCAGTTGTTTAAAAAATGTTTTACGTTGGAAATATTTGGTTTTTATGTCTTTTGCTCCTTCGTTTCTGGTCAGAACTCATTTATGTTCTATCATCAGTTGCATTGAGTGTCACACTAACTTAAAGGCATACTTCCCCATTCTTCATCAATAACAATATGTATCGCAACAGACGCATGATCAGTATCAATTAATAATGAGCCTGATTGAATATTGAATATTCAATATATACAATATTCACTGAGCCACATAGCATTCTGGGAGATGTAGGCAGAGAAAAGACTTTAGCCGCTCAACCTCAGCTTTCGGCCAGCCAAGAAAGGTGAATGTCATCAACTTACTCTGTGGTTACCTAGCAACAACTTGTTGAGTAACTTACGCAGCAGCAGTTTCATGTTTCACTACTGGACCTCAAGACTGATAAAAAAAATAAATAAAAAAAAACAGCAGTGTTGAGTGGATAAAAGAGGAAAGGCACCAGTTTGGCAACATTTCAGATACTTAAAACAAAGCAAAACAAATCGATATTCATTTATATTAACCGATATGAGACACTTGTATCGTGATATGTTTTTCAGCCGTATTGTCCAGCCCCATGTTATACTGAAAAATCTTACTGAAAACGAATCACACATCCAAAATCAGAAGACAGATGTTTCTCTGAAAGCCACTCCTTCACCTTCTGCCTTCTCTCCGCCCAACGTTTAGCTCCGAGGAGGAAGATGACGACTGGTGTCCTCCACTGCCGGCCAGAACCTACCTGATGGACTCTTACAGGGAGGACGGGTCAGACCTGCCGTCCAGACCAGAGGAAGTAACGCCTCCCCCTCAGCATGACGCCCCGCAGCCCGGCGACAGCCCCCGCGTCCAGCACTTTGACCTGTTGGTGCGCCACCAGCAGAGCCCGGTGTCCCAGTCCAACCCCGATCTATTCACCAACAACAAGGCGCTGGAAGCCAGTGTTCTGCACAACCACAGCAGCCAGTGGGCGGATAATTTCAGGGGAGAAAGCCTTGGCAAAGGTCAGTTTGAATTAATTCGAATGTTGAGGCTGGACTCACGCGACCGCGCCGCGTCACGAAGGATCTACTTCCCTGTTACTCAGCAGAAAGTAAATCGTGTTGCATTTATTCACAGGGGATTTACTTTGAATTTTTTTGGCTTCTGTGTAAAGTTTCCCTAAAGGATGACGTCAGCATGCTCTCTTGTCAGGACAATCTCTCGGTGCGGCCGCCGAGTCGAGCCCGACGGCTGCGGTGCAAAAACCCAGGAGTAAAAAGAGAGCGCCGAGGGACGGACAGAGCCGGAGAGAGAGGCACGGAGACGCGGCAGGTACTTCCCGAGCCACACCAGTCAGTTCTGATCCAGTTAGAGAACTCCGCTCATTCTCTAAATTATTTAGAGCAAACCCGCAAACATGGCTCCTTTTATTATTACCTCTTTGAATTAAACAGCAGCCATCAGCTCAGGTTTGTTTCATTTTTATTACCAAAAGTTCTCATGCCCTTTGAACTCTTGAGCTTTTCTCAATAGACTTTCTTGGAACGTTAGGAATATTGACAAGTAAGCAGTTTTTTTCAATTTATATATTTTTTTAAAAAGCCTGATTAGTGCGGTTTGCTTTAATATTTGATCCTCTTTATTCTGACGCCCTTAAATAAAATCAGGCACAACCAGCAGCCTTCATAAGTCACAGGCTGTAATGTGTAACAGATGCATGTGTTCTGTAATGGCACTTCTCTAGCTGGTCAAAGCTGCAATGTGTAACTTTTATAAAGAATATGATTGTAACATATTTGTTAAAAATGTCACCATGTCGTGACAGTTTACGAGACATGAAAAGATGAAGTTCCTCCATCTCCTCCCTGAGGTCTTAAAAAGATTTTAAAAAGTTCATTTATTAAGGTCTTAATCATCAATTTTCAGTTGTAGTTTTTTTATAATCGTAAAATGTAAAGCGTTTTTCAAAACTGTATCTGCGCCACTGCGACTCACACTGCTGTTAAAAACAGTATGAAGCAGCATTTACGCTGAACAAATGTAATAATGATTGTGAATAAAATGACTGAGGGATGATAGGATGGAAAAGTTAGGGAATCCCTCCTTTAGATATCTGACATTGGCACATTTACCGTCCAAACAGTTTAATTCACAGTGCTGTAGTCACTGAAATAACATGATGCATCATGGGTAACAAGGGTGCTCAGAGTCACTGGCTCATGCTTTGAGCTTTCCAGGTCCCCCTCTGCGTCCCGTTATGAAGCAAGTCGGCCTCAAAAGTGATATCTGCTCATCTAACTCGAAGCAAGAAAGTGAATAAGCAGATTTCCTAAAATGTCAAAGTATTCCCTTTAAGATAAAATTCTCTTTGTGTGTGTGTGTGTTTTTTTTTTTTTGTCTTTCTTTTTTTTAAATCATCGCTGATGAATCACACACAGAGCTCCCCCCTCCGCCGGCCCCTCCCGCCGCAGACGGCTCCCCGCAGCTCTTTGTGGACGTTTCGAGTTGCAGACGAACAGACAGCGAAACAAGAGAGGGAAGCGATTTGCCCGCTCTCCTGAAGCGAGGAGACGATTCCTCACCCCAGAGGGGGGGACTTGCAAAGTGGTTATCACAAGGTAAAAAAAAAAAATAGAAAAATTCAAGAAAACAAAAGCGAAGCATGACAAACTGGCTCCGGCAACAACGTCACGCAGGTTTGACTCGATGTTGTTGCGAAGCTTCCGGTAAATGATCTCTGTTTTCAGTCGTTCAGGGGTCAAAACGTTTTAAAATCGAGTGATCTGTTTTCCTTCAGCAGATGAGAATGTAATCCCATACAGACGGCCAAACGTCCTGTCCGAGGTCCAGACGTCGGCCTACGGGTCCCTGGGGGGACGGGCGTTTCCTCGGCCCGCCGCCGCCGCTGCTCAGAGGAGACATGAGGTGAGTCTGAACAGAGCAGATACTGAACTGTTGTCAACCCAACAAGAGACTCTGCAGGAAGCAGGCCCATCTCCAATAAATATTTATAAATCAACGCATAAATAAATAAGTAAAGATGAGCTCTAGAGTTACATATTGCTGTTAAAATGTCAAATTTTTGTGAAGCAAGTAAAAATAACCAACTACGATAAATTATGTCAATATTGTTCTACCTGAAATTCATGCAAAAAAAACTTCAAAAACCTGGTTGTATAATTGTTCATTCCCCCTAAACCTAAACGTTGCTGAAGAACCTTCTGTCTTCTGTTGGCAGTGGCGCCCCCAAGAGGGGGAGTAAAGGGGCCACTGGCCCTGACTTGAAAAATGCTTGCCTTCTCCTTTGACCCCTGCAGGGAATCAAGTCATAGAGAGGAAAACAAGAGTCAGCTTCTTCATTGAAGAAAAGCCACAAAATGTAAAAATACAAAATAAAGAAACGAGCAAATTAAATGATCACTATTCTTTATTTTATTTTATTTTATTTTATTTGCTGTGCCCCACTAGAAAAAGAGAATGGTTCTCCAACTTAAAAAAAATAAACTGTTAATTTATTTAATTAATGTAATTTAATGACATTAGTGAAACTTACTTTGTTCAAGTTTGTTTAACTTGACAACTCAATGAATTTAATAAATTATCTTAATTTCTTTTGTTTTATGCACAGGTGAAGAAAACAAAAATTTCTGTGTTCATATTTTTATCATCGATAATCAAAAAAAAACAATTTTCCCTTAAAAAAAAAAGGTAACCCCAGATCACAATGCTGCCACCACCATGTCTCACTGTGGAAGTGGTTTCTTAAAATAATGCTCAGTACTATTTTTGTCAACATAATATTTAGGAATTGTGGCCCAAAGAGTTGGGCTCAGCTGTCATCAGATGAAGCTTTTAGAAGAGTTTCGCCTCGCCGGGAAGTTTTCTTTGGCAGAAACTGCGTCTGATTTACAGCCTCCGGTGTCAGTCATGTGGACGGAGCAGGAGGGTTTTGTCACATGTAGAACATAAATGGTCCCGACCAGAACCCGCTCTGCCTTCGGTGTTCCTGTCAGTCTCCTGACAACCTTCCTTCCTGACCATTTGTCTTGTCTGCTCAGCCGTTTCACAGAAACTCACAGTTTCGTAATGCCACTTTTGTGACCTTGACACTTTTTCCTCATATTTTTTATGACTACCTCTGCTGTCCTTTGTTGCACACATTGAATAGATATGTAATTATGGAGAGTTTTCTTCAGCTAAAGGGTGCAAACCGTGTCAGGAGAAACGTACCAAGACATTTGCACTTCATTTCTAACTAATCTGATTTACTATAATTTATCTTATGTTTATAAATGTGTATTATGTGTATGTAGATTAATTTAAAGGTGCTTCAGTAAAGTATTAGCTGAAGAGTCTTTTTTTCCTCCTTCTTCTTTGCCGTTTTTGAATTGAACAACACTTACAGCTTATTACTCTAAAAGAGGAAAATGTTTTGAGAGGATTTATTATTCTCATTTATTCTCACACAATTGTGGGCTCTTAACTGGGTTATGCAGACCTACGAGATTCACTGCAAATCTCATCGGCTGCTGCAGACTCTCTGCAAACTTTTAATACACATATTAAAAATACATCAAGCACATTAATTACACCGACAGTCATTCCGAGTTTAACTTCAGAAGGACATTTCCCTTCTGCTGCCTTAAGATAAAATGTTGTTTGTGGTTTAAAAATATCCAACAACAGATGTTCAGCTAAGAGACGATGTGGCAATATTCCCTGATAGTGTGAGGTTTTCCTCCGCCACGGCTGCAGCATGTGAAACAGATTTATGAGCATCTTTTGATGCATATTAACTTTTTAAAGCTCATTTGAAGGTATTCCGTATCTTTAAATGTTTTGGACGCAATTTGTTTTTTCTTCTTGCAAATCCAAATATCATTGGCCACGAATTCAAGCAATGAGCTTTGGAAAGTGCGCATGTATTAATGTGTTTAAATGACGCACTGCAGCACTTTCCGCATGCGTTGAGTCAAATGTTTGTTTTTGTGGATTACCTGCTGACGGTCTTTTGTCATTTAAACTATTTTACTTTGTTAAAACTTCATTCTAATTTTGTCAGGAGATCACTTTCATCTACAATAGAGCAAAAGAAAGAGGCTATGTAAACTCTCAGCTGGGCTGCAGCTAGTGATTAATTTGGTAATCAATTATTTTGTCAGTTACACTGACGATTAATCGATTAATCAGATTTTTTTTTTAAATTGGCACTTGTCTGAGATTTTCCATTATTAGACATAGTTTCTTTTTCAAGTAAGAAACTAAACATTTTATTGCCTTAAACGCTACAACACAACATTCATTAAGTGAAAGCTTAATCATTTGTAGTAAAGGATGAATCTGCAGCTAAAACTATATTTCTAACATAAGTCCATCCCTTTCTGCTCGACTAGCATCAATGGAGTGCAGGACTAATCTATTTATTTGAACCTGGTTAATCTGAAACTCACTGCTTGAGGATCAGACATATTTACAGACAATATTGTTTTCATCTCAGATGCAACATCTGTACATTTTTGTTCAGTTTTGGCTTAATTACTGCTCTGAATATGTTGTACTTTTAGCAAATGACGTCTTTTGAAGAACCTGTGTATTCCAGTTAACGATTAATCGATTGCTAAATAAGTTGACAATTACTTGAATAATCGATTAATCGCGAATAACACGATGAATTCATTTCAGCGCTACTTTCAACATTTTTCTTTCCTCTACATTTTTTTGTTTTTACTCTCCATAAATAAAATGGACTTGCACGTAGATACTGAAAGGCTGTCTGGATGGCCAAGTCAAAGTCCAGGCACAAATCAAATTGAAAATTTGTGGTAAAACCGAGTTTGAAATATTTTTGCAACGATAAACGGGCAGAAATTTTGATCTCAAGAGTGTGATTAGATTTCCAAAATATGTTGCACCATGTAGACATTTAAAAAAAAAAGCATAAGATTTACTTTTATGATTATATCCAAAATGACTTTCACCACAAAAAGGAGAAAAAAGAAAGAAATTTGAGATTTTTTATTGGCAACATGAGCAACTGGAGACAAGAATGAAACAACATGGAAATGATTATTCAAGCTACTGACACGCGGATCTGATTCCTCAGTGAAGACAAATTTCTGATTTGAAACGAAATCTTAAAAATGGGAAACATGACGTGAGCTTCATTATTTCCCCACTTTAGGGATTTTCCCATGGCTTGATCTCCACAGCTGTTCTCCGTGTAATCTGCATGCTAATGTCTCTGCTCGTCTAACCGCGCGCACTCTTTTCATTTGGCTTTCTCCGCAGAATCTCATATAGACAGCCGCCGATTACACCATGTGACATTCTCCTCTCTTTTCCTCCCCAACTTCCTGTCTCCGCGAACCATCAATGTGTTGCCATGGCATCCCGCGAAAAAGCTGAAGACAAAAGGAAGAGCGTCAAGGCTTGCCATCTGCCTGTTCACAAGCTACTCGTATTCTCTTTTTATTTTACTTTAAGGATCTTCTTTTTTCTTCTTCTTCTTCTCGCGTGTGATTTCTCTCACTCCTCCCTCCCCTCTTGTGTACAAAGACTTCCTCTGTAATTTTTTTAAAAGAAGAGGTGATCAGATTTATTGCTAAGAAAAGAAACGTATGGTATTTTTAGGCTCAAAGGAATGAAATGGAAGTATTGCGTTGTTGTACAGCAGATTAATGAATGTATCTTTTGTTTACTTCTGACCGTCAAACTATGATGCTGCGTTTTTTTTTCTTCTTTTTTTTCTTGTTTTGGTTTTTTGATGAACGACGGGGGCGAGAAGAGGGACATGAAGCTAAATCTCACGATGTCGGTGTGTGTGTGTGCGCGTGTGTGTGTGCGAGTCAGTGTTTTTAGTTTCACCTTCCCGCGTGGCTGTGTAACCGTGTTAGATCACCAGTGTGTTCGTTTTTAAATCTGAAAAAAAAAATAAAATAAAATAAAATAAAATAAATAAATAAATAAAAGGCTTTGTTACATAAAGGTTCCTCTTGTGTAGAGTGTGAAATCTACTAACTGTGACAGAAGAATAGCGGTTGTGTTGGTAGCAGTGGGACTCTGCGGATGACAACGCCAGCCTGGGTTTTCCAGTCAGCTGCCGCGCCGCCAGTGAAACGCTTCCACGAAACTTGGAGCAGAACACGATTCAAAAGTGCTCTGAAAAACTTTTTCAGCTTTTAGAACAGATCTGATTTTTAGTTTTTTTATTATATTATTGTTATTATTGAAAAGATTTAAGGAGAGATCTTTAAGGTGGCCAGCATTCCCAGCTGCAGCTGTAGGAACCTGTGAGGTAGTTTTCTAATTGGTAGAAATGTGTGTTTTGCATTTGTTGATTCAGCAGAAATCCACTGGTACAAACGAACTCATCTTCTGCCGTCTTTAAGCCCCGAATCCTACTGGACGAGGATCCGTCAAAAGGACCAATCAGAAAAGACCTGGCGTTTCGAGAAGAACAGAGTTTTCTACCTAAATGATGTCACCTCTGATTTTTGAAAAGTTAATTTATGTTAATGATTTTGGTTAAAAAGGGAAATTCCTTCAATATATTTATATTTTTTATACAGTCAGTGGAATGTTACCATTGGTCATATCTGGTCATTTTAATGTAAATGGTTTGTTAGAAGATGTTAACATTACATATGACCATTAAAAGATTTTCATATAGGGATGTGATGTCATGACCTTCACAATCAAGGGAAGATTCCAGGTTGAACAGATGTTGACCACAAGTCAGGTAAGCGACACGGGGATATTTTTGAAGAGACCTTTCCCCTTCATAAAGGTGGTCACCTTTATGAAACAATTAGCTTAGTTGTTTTTTGCTGAAAGTTGTTTTTTGGGTTGTTGTTTTTTTTTTTCTCCCCAAAATCACAGTTGGCAAAAAACGACTTAGTCCATTATTTCAGCAAGGTGACGATAAGCGAGCATTTTAAGTGAAAGTTCAGTGGAAGGAAAAAGTGTGGTTGAAAATAGTACACAGTCAACGGAAGCAGAGTCCATTTCAGAGTCTTGTGGAGATTCAGAAACTGAAGACTGCAGCTTCAGTTTCTGAAGAGGGGGCCACCCAGGGGCCCTGTGTCTGTCTCAGGTCCGGGGGCCAGTGACTCCTCGCACCCAATATCAAAAACATACATGGAGAAACTCCACATACACACACAAACTAGTTTGCATTTGTACCCATATTAGGGCTTTCTGTTGACTTCTATTCATTTATGTAACTGTAATAAAACCCAGACATTTCTCCTCATCTAGTCTATTCCTAACTCTAACCTTAACCAGAACTGAATTCACTCCACACTTCTAAACCTGACTGGTAGAGAACAGAAGAAGCGCTAAACAAAAATCAGGACCAGGAGAAGATAAACATGGTGAAAGTGCTCCTGTGTATCAGGTATAAAAGTACACACACGCACGCACACACACAGGTCTTTAAATTCAGGTGTTTATGCATACACTCCAACTTGGGCATCGGTTGCCACTGAATACATCATGAATTCATAGCACGGTTCTTTTCAGCCACGCCGTTATAAAAGCATGTTTCTCACTGGTTACTGTGTAATTTTTTCTCTCTTTTTGCAGGTTTATAACTAAACTTCTAAGGTTTTCTCTTGTATTCCTTTCATCCTTTTTCCTCCCCTATGGTCTTATTTTCATTTTTCCCTTTTAGTTGTTTGCCACCTCTCTGTCTTTCTTTCCTCCCCCCCTCTCTTTAAAGCTGTTGGGCGTCTCCATTAGCACTCCGACAAACGTGCTACATTGTCAGACAAGACATTTAGAAAAGAAAAAAAAAAAAAAAGAAGAACCAGCCAGGAGGCCTGTGGTCACTTTCTAGGTGCTGAGAAAATCCAATGTTCAGGAGGCTGATGTTGACAGGACAACTATTACATTTACACTTTTCTTTTTAGAAAAAGAGGCAGGAAAAAAAAGCGCTTCTAGAATTTTGCCGCGCGGGGAAACAATCTGCCCTTATCGGATGAAAACATTTAAACTTTTGGCCTACATACACAAAGCTGTGTGTGGCAGAAAACCGACACCGCTCCTCACCCTGAATGCATCCTGTTGCGAGGCCGTTTTCCTTAAGTACAAAGAGGAAAGCTGGCCGTAGGTGTTAGTAAGACGGAGCTGAAAACAGGACAGAACCTTCAATGTGAAGATAGAACAACAATGGATCAAAATACGCAAAACAGAATGGCCTAATCAAAGTCCAGACCTAAGTTAACTTTAAATTCTGTGGCTGAAAATACAAATGAAATCTGTCTTTACTTCAGAGCCACAATTGTGCCACCACCTTGTGTTGTTCTGTTCCATGAGCCGGTGGCGTTCATGATGAGAGAAAATCAGATTTTTTTGCGTCGTGTTATAAACCTCTGAGGTTCAAACAATGTTATTTTTATATTTGTGCAATCTCCAAACAGGTGAGTGTTCAGCATAGTGTGAATATTTTTGCGAGTCACACTAAAATGTGACTTGTGTTTCCCAGCCTGAATTTTAACCGAATCGGATCGGAGGAATGTTTGGTGGAAGAATAAAACATAAGACAGAAAAAAATAACACAAAGTTTCAAAAAGCACCAGCCTGACATCGCAAACTGGGAGAAACTATTTGCGTCTTATTGTTTTCATCATTTACATGCTATCGAACTTTACTCAATTTAGACTTTGATTCTGTGAAATTGAGTAACTCCGTCTCTTCTGAATGGGTAACTTATCTTGATTATTGATTACATATTATCATTCGTGTAACTGGTAAACTTAGGAGCACTTGCTGAGGATCTTTAAGGGAAACATGCATCTGGCCAAAAATGTTTAAAAAAATTTTTTTTCAAAGCTGTGATTGACGCCCTGTTGCTGACAGTGATCTGGTGTGTCGGTGCGATCCATATAACTAAAACAATTAAGATCCGTTTTCATGTGACTGGGAGTATTAATGTGGGGACGTGAGCAGACTGTTAGCAATAGCAGGATGCACATGTTTCATAGCAGGCTTACAATATATTGCCTAAACCTCATTACAAACATGGCTGCACATTGAAGAGTTTAATTATGCAGAAAGCAGAGGCACTGATATACGATGATGCTTTCATCTATGCAAGGGGGGGGGGAAAGTGTCACTGGAGGATTTAGCATCTGTGAAAACACCGAGGATCTTGGCGCCTTTTACTTTTGATCTGTAAGCAGATCTCTAGACATCGGAGGGATCCGACTCCACTTGGTGGACACGGAGACGTTTCTACACAGGAACGGGACAGGAAGGCCGCGATCGCTCCAGGAAGTCTGGAAAACGTTCCTTCGGAAAACAACCATACCTGGTATCTGTTCGGTACCAACTGGTTTGTTCCACACCCTGATTCTATCGTCAGCTTTTGAATCTACCTCAATTCCTGGATATTCACAGAACAAATATACTTTTACTAAGATTAAATAGTACACAACTTGACTCTCTTGACTTATTAGATGAATTTTGGGGGAGGAGTCTGCAGTCCAAAGAGCTGCCGATGTCCCATGATCCTTTGAAATAGGGCGAGTTTGATAAACATCTACTGCAGGAAAGTTGGACATTTTAGAGAACAACCATTTAACTCGTATTTTTAGTTATTAAGAGCTACTTGGAAGGCCCAAAGGAGCCACTTGCGGCTCCGGAGCCACAGGTTGAAGACCACTCACACAATAAAGGCGGCCGAATAAAACCGCTCATCACAGGTTGATGTTTTATTTCTAATGTCGAAAGAACATCTTTGGTTTGCCTTTTTGGTGGAGATATGCCAAATGGTACATGGTATCACTTTGCAAGGAAAACAAAAAAAAAAAAAGCTAAAAAAAAAACAAAAAAAAAATGGCTCATCTATGAGAAAGTGTGCACGAGTTGATGCTCCCCTTCCTCAGATTGCAGCATTGTGAGGCTGAACGTGGCTTAATGAGAGCGGGAAGCCTTCATCTCGGAGCACAGCCCCTGAAACGTGACAGCACTGGGATATGAAAGGCTTCCTCTACCCTCCTATGTCAGCTCTGTCATCCACTGGGTGAACCTTCCTTGTGCTGATCTTATTAGCTGAAGAACCAGCTGCAGCGTTGCAGCAGGCAGACAGTGCGGAAAACATGTTGGACTCCATGGTCTTTAGCCAACACCATCTGGGTCCCACCAGGCCGGGAGGATGACGGTGATCCACTGAAATTTGAACAGGTCACATGATTCAGACTGGTGGTGCGATCCTGTGCTTTTAGGCGTGTGGAGGTTCTGTGGTTGGGTTGTGATTTTAACATTAAATAGTCTTATACAGGAGAAATGATGCATAGTAGGTCGAATATGACCTCTAGCCAGGTAGTTCAATGCTGATACTCCAAAAAACTTTACCATAACTTCATATTGTAATGTTATTTTTATTCATAAAAATCCCAAAATGTTTATACAACTCACCTGAAATGAGCCTAAGAACTTCATGTACAAACGTTTGCAAAACATATTTATGAAAAAGAAAGAAAAGAAAAACAGTGGAACCCCCTTGACATTGGAGCCCTGGGCTACTGCCCTAGTAAGGCCTTTCTTAAGTCTGACTGTGATTAAACACATTTTTTGGTACTTGAATCTTATTTTTTTCTTGCTATACCAAAAAGTAAGTTACCTCATAGAACCTGTCTGACAACACGAAGTAGGTTGAAAGATTTCAAAAAGCAAAACGTCCCGCGCCGAATGAAAGAACATTAAAAACACACATGAGAAACAAAATCCTTGACATCTATCAGTCAATTTAAGACTTTTGAAGCACAATAAGAGCAGCAATAAAAGTAGAGAAAACACCAACAGCCGCAAACCTTTCCTCATAAAATGACACCGATGGTTCATTTAGCAAAACTCAGAACAACAAGTGAAGCATTGCAGGTCATAATTGCCTCAGTGTTCATGATTCATGAATTCAACTTGGTGGAAACGAAGACAATAAGTCTCACATTTACCCACCAAACATCTTGACGATCCCCAGGACTCCGGGGGGGAGGAAACGTTCTCTCCTTGGAACGACGAGACAAAGTGGAACTTTGTAGTCTGAATGTGATATGAACCGCGCGTGCACTTTAAGTTCCTTCTCAGGCTACACACATGATTATCACAATACCATCACAATCACAGCGAGATCTCTCCAGGGCTCGACCGGAGCACGAAACGGGGCTCAATCAGATCTGTCTTCTTTACGCTGTCTGTAAACACATTCTGCGTTCTGACAATTAAATGTGTCGTCGTTATTTTAGCATGAAGACCTTTGAAGTTCAAGCAGTGTCATTTTCACATTTGTGCAATCTCTAAGCAGGTGAACGTTCAACAGAGTGAGCAGCATCGAAAAGTGACTGGAAAGCACCACCTAGTGGTGAGGTGTGGACTTTTCTTTTATTTTGAAGGTGGTCTCTTTGTGTAGATAGAAGGAAAAAAAAACCCTAAGGGAAACGCAGGACTCCACTATTTGCTCCAAAGCCACTGCTGTGCAGTGTTGCCCTGGCAACCGTAGTTAAATCGATGTAGTTCAAAGCTGCTGTGCCGAACTACAGAATCTTCATTATGGTGCGTTCAATACACCTAATGACAGCAATTTATTTCTCTCCCACTGCTTGTTTCCTGCAAACAGACCCAAAAAATATTTTCTCTACTTTAACTTAAGAAAAAACAATTAAATGCGCTCGCCGCGTGTTTCATTTGAAAGAAAAAAACTTGAGATGTGTTTTAAAACTACTTTGTCATGTCACAACCAGGAGATTTGTGTGTTTCTGGTGTTTTTGTGTCACACAAATCAGCATGAATAGCAAGATAATTGTGAAGTATAGAGAACGTATTGCACAGTTTTTAAACTTTGTGGGTTAAAAAAAAAAAGAGTCAAAGTGGAGTCTCCATTAAAAAGAAAAAAAGAAAAGAAAATATTTTCTGAATTCATAAGTAGAAAATAATTGTACTCCAGCAGGAGGAAAAAAACAAACATGTGTGAGTCATCACATGGACAAATGTGACCCAAGTTGCAATATGACGCACATGTGCAGTAAAATGTTTGCATTTGCACATGGAAAAACAAATGTGAGAAAGTTTCAGAAATGTGAATGCAAATGTAAACTTGTGTACCAAATTTGTGCATCAGCATAATAATGCAGATGATTAGACTATTGGAAAAACTACTAAAAACATTTTCATCGGGTTTTTTTGTTGGTTTGTTTTTATTGTACCTCAAGAATAAATCTGAACAAAAAGCCTCAAACCATCCTCCCTTCGTTTTACTCACCACACTGTTCCAGTAAGTCATTCGCATTCATTGTTGGTCATAATTATATACGTTGGTTTTTTTCTTTTTTTGTACAAATGTCTGAGCAATTTTTCATCTACGGGTCGTGCTGAGTGCCGATTAAAAGGCGGCCTCTCGAAAAGCACGGCACTTAACGCAAAATAAATCAAAGATGGCGGCAATTTTGTCTTTCGGTTTTCATTAAGAGTCGCGGAGAAAATGAACAGGAAGAGCGCGGCAGGTCCACTTCCTCTAATGCATTCACCATTTAAACCGAGGGAGGAAATGATGGATGGGAATTTATGCAAATTGCGCAGTTTTCAATTAATAATCAATCCGGACGGCAGCCAAGAAGGGATTTGCAAACATATTTTTTATATATATATAAAAATGACTGAATTCTGCTGTATTGCTCCGGGTTTTGTCTGTGCACCGGCCCCGGGGCCCCACCTGCTGCAGGGTCACGCGTTTACCGTGTGAGGTCTGAATGAAAAGCCCCCCGTCATCAGTATCAACTGGGCCGCTTTGGGAGTTTCTGTGTTTTCAGCAGATTCCCCCTCAAACACAGAAACTCATCCGCTGTGATTGGTTGTGATTGGCTCCGCGGGGGCCCCCATTGTCCCGTCGATCCGTCTGCTGGCTCGGTTTTCTGCGTGCAAACAAAACTTCCCTGCTCTGTGCTGCGACTACCTGGGATATTGGATCGATTCCCTCAACGCAAAGGTAACGCAGTCGAGTCCCTTTCCAAATCTGCATCTGAAAGTTATTTTTCTAATGTACGTTTTGAATTGAATTGTGATTATTTATTCATTTATTTATTTATTTTGGATAAAAAATGCTGGAAAGGGCCACTTTGCATAAAATATTCCGAGAAGATGTCATGTTTCTGTGGATGCTCCACTGAATCTGGAGCAAGACGAATATTCTCCGGCTCCTGTTTGGTATTCCTGAAAAGCCTCCTGATTTATTCAGTCAAACATGTTTAACATCGCTCTGACGGTGTCAAAGGTCAATGAGGTATCAGATCAAGCTGGCCTGCTTCTTCATGTGGAATAAGGGCCCGATAAGTTCCCTCATGCGTCTTCTCCCGGTTTCTTCTGAGTTGCCACACCGAAGCGGTGCCGTCCGGATCCGACTCAAGCCCTGACCTGCCCTTTTTTTCATTTATTTCTTCTTCTCTCCTCCTCCTCCTCTCTCTCAGTATATTTTGGCAGGATGTACAGCTTCATGGGAGGCGGGTTGTTCTGCGCCGGAGTCGGGAACATACTCCTCATACTTTCTACAGCAACCGACTACTGGATGCAGTACCGCCACTCCAGCAACTACATGCACCAGGGCCTGTGGCGGTACTGTGTGCCTGGGAAGTGCATGACGCACACCGACAGCATCGGTGAGGCTCGTGGCGTGTTTAGTGTCTGACCGTGTCGCATCAGGTTTTGTTTGCTTTTTCCGGTGAACGCGGGAAATCCAAGGCACGTTATGGATTAGATGGAGGAACTTTTTAAGAGTCTCTTTGTCTCAGATAGATGATCCAGTAAAGTCGGTGGACCGAGCTTCTTCTTCTGGTTACCGATAGAACCGACAGTCATCAGCTTACTGTGACATATGACGGCGTAACTGCAGAACAATAAGCAGCAATAAAAGCAAAAGAAGGGAAAAGAAAATCAAATTAAACTACAGTCCATAAGACAGGGAGCTCTGAATGATTATACTGTGAGATAAAGTAGGAAAAAATGTTAGAAAACAGAAAAATCAGTAAAGATAAATTCAAGAATACTAATAATTAGGAATGTAACCAAGGATTATTTCAGGAATAGATTAGTCAGATGATCATTTTGACAGTTGATTGATTAATCTGATTTGTTTTTTTTTTTTAAATTTTGCTGATTTTCTTTTTATGTAGTCACTTTTTTATACAATATTTGTAATGCATTAAAAAATATTTATATGAATAAATAATTCAGTTACTGTAAAAAAATAAAATAAAATAAAAATTTAATAAAAAATAAACTTCCTTTGGCTGAAATTCAATAATATAGCTGTCCTTTAGTTTGTGCACGCTTAATCATTTGTAGATTAATTGACTATTTTTTTGGATTAACTGATTAATAATTACATAGCAAAAGATACTTAAGGGTTTTCTTTACAGAACTTGAACCAAGTGAATCTAGTACTATATTCTATGAAACTTCAGGAGTTCTGTGTAGAACATGTTCACAAAGGTGTTTTTTTTATCTTAAATTCAAAATGCACATGTTTGTTATACAGTTTCGACTTAATAATTGCTCTGACTGTTATTCTTTCAGCAAATGGCCTGTTGTTGAGTCTGTATCCTCCAGTTAATGATCAATCGATTACTTAATTAGTTGGCGACTGTTTCAACAGCCGATCGTTCCTGATTAATCGCTTCAGCCCTAATAATGACATCAAAAGACTGAAAGAAAAAAAAACTGTTTTCTGTCAACAGATGTACCTACAATCATCACATTGTGAAACAAAGTTAATTAGGGAACAAACAGCAACTTTGAGGAACAATAAAGACAAAAAAAAACAACTTTCAAACAAATGAAAATCAGACACAAAAAGCACAGTGAACACAGAACCCTGGACAGATCAGCAGCTCACAGGTCATCATAGATTACATTGTGAAATAAAATTTCAATAAAATAGAACATTCAGTTCAAGGTGATATAGCAGATAAAATGACCTGGATGAAAACTGAACTTTTGACACTAGTCAGTTTTACTTTGACTGAATAACTATTTTTCACCTACACCACGGGCCGCCTCCTCTTTCCAAGGCGACCTTTTGACCCTGAGAAGGACGTACAGCTTTCCCGTCGTGTAGCCGAGAACACGAAACTCTGTCCGCTTTTCCCCAGAAACATCTCTCTCGTCCCACAGCGTACTGGGATGCCACGCGGGCCTTCATGATTCTCTCCCTGCTGGCTTGTTTCATCGGCATCGTGATCGGCATCATGGCCTTCATCCACTACTCTTCCTTCGACGGCTTTGACAAGACGTTTGCAGCCGGGATCCTCTTTTTCATCTCCTGTAAGTCACTCGCGCGCCGCTCTCGTCCTCTCCGTTTGTGCCGAACTGAAACCGGTAACGGCCAAAAATCCGTCACGCAGGCTTCTTCGTGCTGCTGGCCATGGCCGTCTACACGGGGGTGACGGTCAACTACTACGGGAAACGCTATGGCAGCTGGCGATTCTCCTGGTCCTACATTATGGGCTGGGTAGCGGTGGTGCTCACCTTTTTCTCAGGTGCAAGCCTTAACATTTTTGTGCACGCACGGATGTGTCTCACTCGTTTTAATCCAGCGTTCTTTCTAGGTATCTTCTACATGTGTGCCTACCGGATGCACGAATGCCCAAGGAACTCCAACTCGCGCTGAGGCGCTTTCAGAGTCTGTAAGCGATACCACATGGCTGAAACGGACCGGCGTCGACATTAATCTTCCCAACAACTTCCTGTAACTCGCCACATTCAACGATAAGCAAAAATAAAGGAGAAAAAAGTTTTCCGTTTGTCTCATTTTTTACTGTCTGTACTGATCATTTCATTGCTTTCCATCTGGTTCGCTGGTGAAGGATCTCAGAAATCGCAGTGCTAGTTTCTCAACCATTGGAGTCTAATCAAATCAATTTGATTCACTGGTTATGCGTGACCAAAACTGCCATTTCTTTTAATTTTTGCTTAATTTTACGACAGCTTCTTAAATGTGTTTGATCAGGTTGGGAGTTTTAGTGCTTTCCTTCCGTTTGTCTGTACAATCTTTGTCTATTAAACAAAAGGGCTCTACAAAGCCCTTCAACTGGTGGTGTTCCTCAAGGATTCCCCTTGGAACCACTTTCATTTGCGCCACATATGCTTCCTTTGGGCTGAATATTTGGTGAATATTTGATTTGATTATCATGAAAAATAACCGTTAAATGTTTCAATCTGCCACTGAACACCAATGACTCTACAGTGGTTCAGATCTACTGTGAAATGCACAAAAAAGTTTTTTTTTAGTGCAATTTCTACTTAATTGTTGAAACTCATTGCGCAGTCCTACAGTTTAGTCATAATGATTTAGCCTCTTTGAAATTTGCATCTCTTAGCACTATTGCGTCTTCGGATGCGAGAAGGTGACATCAAGATATGGAGCCATTTTGATTTGTAGAAAGAGCGAGTGCAAACTCTGTTGTTTTTGTTCCTTTTACCTAAAGGAAGCATAATAGACCAACCTTTAAAGGTTGGTCTATTATGACCAACCTCAAGGCCCAAAGTGGGTCCTTGAGGTTTAAAGTTACAATATCATAGAAATTCCACTTATACTAGTTATTGAAAATACTAGAAAGTTGTTTATTTTATAGAGACCGGAAGACTTGCAAGAAGTAAAATGAGTCCAAAGCTAAGTTATTTATTTATTTATTCTTCTTTTGGTGAAGAACTGTGCAACAGGTACAACTCCGTCTCAAAGTAACCAACCAAAATACTTTGAGGCAATATAAACATTAACCATTTTAACTTAGAAACTCGCAGAGAGTTAAAAAAAAAAAAAAGGAAAAACAATGTCCAGAGGACAGTAATTATTTGTTTACTCTTCAGAACGTGCATTGGAAATATAAATAAGGCCGTCTGTGACATCGAACATAAAGAAAGAACATCTGTTGAGGCTGCAGTGCAGTTTAGTCGACCTCCTCTATGGTGGGGCCCGAGGCCCCTCCGGTTCCGGTCGCGCCAGGTCTAGGCATCTGTCCTTCACTCTGGTACAGCTTGGTCATAATCGGGTTGCACAACTTCTCCAGCTCCTTCTGCTGGTGCTCAAACTCCTCTTTCTCTGCAGTCTAAAAAAAAAAAAAAAAAAGAAAACATAAACAATGTTAAAGATGATATTCTACTATTTTCTGGGTAAAAATAAAGCTTAGAAGTGCCTGGATATTTTCAATGAAGTCATTCTTAAATTAAACCTTTTGCTAAAATAACTTTCTTTTCTACTGTGGGAAATGAGCAACGTAAAATTCAACAGATGTGTGAATAAAACTGCAGAGAGAATTATTTTCACCCACTTGAAGCATTACTTATGAATTTGCGTGCATAGCTGTCCCGTCACTGCATGGACGTTGCTATGTTGACAGACGGAGGTAATGACCAACAAACTCAATCTTCGCTGTTTTAGATTATTGAATAACAGAAAATGGGAACCATATTTGGATAGATTTTTTTTTTCTACAATACGACGGGGAAAATAGGTATAATCACCAGCAGAAAAACATATTGATATATACGGACGGATGAGAACGAGTCTGAGAATTAATTAAAATAATGATGAATTAATTAATTAATCATTATTTGCACTTTTGTTTAATCCAAATTAAACTGGTCCGATGCTAAAAGCATAAACTATAAACCTATCTTCCATAAACATATCTTTTAGGAATAAATCTGCTCCGCCAATGAAACGCTCAGAGCAGCAGAGAAGCTTGCAATCTGGCTTAAAAAACAAAAAATTAAATAAATAGCATTTTTTTTTTTTATTTATTAATATTTTCCTAAAAATACAAACAAGAAAAGCTTAGCCTGGCGGTGGGGCTCATAAAGCATAGTATACTGGGGGAAACCCTGAAACTACTTTTATCAAACTCGAACCTGATTTTTGTCGAGCCAGCCGATGACCTCGTTGCATTTGTCCAGGACCTTCTTCTTGTCCAACTCGCTGATCTTGTCCTTCAGCTTCTCGTCCTCTATGGTGGACCTCATGTTGAAGGTGTAGGACTCCAGGCTGTTCTTGGCCACCACCTTTTCTCGCTGCAAGTCGTCTTCAGCCCTGTACGTCTCCGCTTCGTGAACCATGCGCTCGATATCCTCTTTGCTCAAGCGGCCTTAGAAAGTAAGGAGGGGAGAAACAAAATGGGTTATGATAAAAAGCTATGATAAAAACTGACGGCTGGGGTTAGCTTTTCAATAAATGTAAGAGTTTTGTTACCTTTGTCGTTTGTGATGGTGATCTTGTTCTCCTTCCCGGTGCTCTTGTCGACGGCGGAGACGTTCATGATGCCGTTAGCGTCGATATCGAATGTCACCTCAATCTGAGGGACTCCCCGAGGAGCTGGCGGTATTCCCGTCAGCTCAAATTTCCCGAGCAGGTTGTTATCTTTGGTCATGGCCCTTTCGCCCTCAAACACCTATGAAGACGACAGTTAAGGTCAACTCAACTGGCACTCGTTTCATCTTTCGGAAGACGAACGTAAACAGACGGCTGCCTCGCCTGAATGAGCACGCCAGGCTGGTTGTCGGAGTAAGTTGTGAAGGTCTGGGTCTGCTTGGTGGGGATGGTGGTGTTCCTCTTGATCAGCACGGTCATGACTCCGCCTGCCGTCTCGATGCCAAGAGACAAGGGCGTGACGTCCAACAGCAGCAGGTCCTGAACATTCTCGGATTTGTCTCCGCACAAGATGGCCGCCTGGACAGCTGCAGAACAAACGTTAAGTGGTTTCGTCTTGAAATTACGACGTCATTTAAAAGGTGTGCAGTAAGCATACCTGCACCGTACGCCACCGCCTCGTCAGGGTTAATGCTCTTGTTGAGTTCCTTCCCGTTAAAGAAGTCCTGCAGGAGCTTCTGGATCTTTGGGATGCGGGTCGAGCCTCCCACCAAGACGATCTCATGGATCTGAGCCTTATCCATCTTGGCGTCTCGGAGAGACTTCTCCACGGGCTCCAGCGTTCCGCGGAACAGGTCCGCGTTCAGCTCCTCGAAGCGCGCCCTTGTGATGGACGTGTAGAAGTCGATGCCCTCGTACAGGGAGTCGATCTCGATGCTGGCCTGCGTGCTGGAAGACAGCGTGCGCTTGGCCCGCTCGCAGGCCGTGCGCAGGCGGCGCACCGCCCTCTTGTTGTCGCTGATGTCCTTCTTGTACTTGCGCTTGAACTCGGAGATGAAGTGGTTCACCATGCGATTGTCGAAGTCCTCGCCGCCCAGGTGGGTGTCGCCCGCCGTGGCCTTCACCTCAAAGATGCCGTCCTCGATGGTCAGGATGGAGACATCGAAAGTGCCGCCGCCCAGGTCGAAGATGAGGACGTTTTTCTCGCATCCGACCTTAAATGAAAAGAGCCATTTTTTAATTTATTATTCCAATGTCTATAACACTTTATCGACCTTTGACACTGTTGGTAGTTTTGAATCCAGAATAACAAAAAAAAGAACGGATTACGAGATCATCCCCAAGTATGTATCAAAGCATCTGTTGGAAACGTTTGACATTTACAAAACTCAGAAAGGGGCATCAAAGTGTTTTGATGCATTAAATGAAAATGAAAGAGACATTTAAAAAAAAAAATTTAAGCAGAGATCTTTAAAGCTGCAGCAGTGAGTCCTGAGAAAACCATGCACTTAACCTGAACTTTTTAACCATCACACCTTACATGACTGTCCCCTTCCACACAGCGGAGCCTACGGCAGTTTTCCTGTTACGTGTATCAGTCAATCAATCAAGTTTATTTGTGTGGCACGTTTCAGCAGCAAGGCAGTTCAAAATTCTTTTTATCATAAAATCACAAGAATATGAAGTCCTAAAAATAATATACAGTCAGCTATTGAGAAACCAGTGACAAACATTACATTTAACTGTTGAAAGAGCAGCTTTTTCAATAATTTTGCTGATGAATGGAAAGTTGGAGATCAGTCTGTAAATCTGCAGTAGTGATTTGTCCAGATTCTTATTTTTTTTAAAACCTGGGAGAAAATGTGAGGCTGTTTCTCCACAATTACCACGGCTTAAGTAAAACAGCAAATCTTGACATGCACTGTGTGGGAGATGGGGGTGAACAGCGCGCACATGAGCATGATTGACAGTGCCAAGACCTTTACCACTCAGTCTGACTGATTGCTGCTGACCAGGAGCAATATATTTCTGCAGATGGTAATAGGACCACTAGGGGGAGCCAGAAAAGCTTGATCTTTCTCACAGATTATCTGTCTCATATTCTTCTGTCAGTACATAGTGACAGTTAAGGCAAACATGTAATAACAGCCTTTTATTTATTTATTTTTTATAAAAGTTACTTACCGCAGCTTTAAAACATAGGATGAACGACTATAATTGGGACTCAATTTTGTTTTTCTGTTTACAAAAGCAACAATTTCAATTATATCTAAATCCCTTAAGGAAAAAACATGTGCGGAAAATAATTTCAAAAGTCAAAGAAAGAATTAGTCTGTGAATTTCAAAGAAGTGCTCAGAATTGTTGTTTTTACCTTTTTGTCCAAACCATAAGCAATGGCAGCAGCCGTTGGCTCGTTAATGATACGCAGAACATTGAGCCCAGAAATGGTCCCAGCGTCTTTGGTGGCCTGGCGCTGAGAGTCATTGAAGTAGGCAGGTACTGTCACCACGGCATTTGTTATAGTCTGAACCGACAAAAAAAAAAAAAAAGAATATTTTTTCACATTTTAACAAGATATTTTGTAAGTCGATTTGTTCTTTATTGCAGTTTTAAATTGTCCTGTTTGTACAAATTCAAACAGGTGTAAAAACACATTTTATCAGGTAAGATGAATATTGTCATTGTGTTTTTACAGGATCCTTTCGGTCTTGGAGACACTAAGGAAGAATTCTGACTCAAAACTTGCAAGGTTCATCCCTTTGCAATATAAAACGCATCTCAAACACTTCACAAACGATGAATATATGCCAAAAGTTGTACAGCGGCAAGCTAAAAGTTTGAGTAGACATGTGTACCTTGCCAAGGTATGCCTCAGCAATCTCCTTCATCTTCAGCAGCACCATGGAGGAGATCTCCTCTGGGTAGAAGGTCTTCGTCTCCCCTTTGTATTCCACTTTCACTTTGGGCCTCGAGCTATCGTTGATGATGGTGAAGGGCCAGTGTTTCATGTCTGATTGGACAACGCTATCGTCAAAACGACGCCCAATAAGCCGCTTTGCATCTGAGGAAACAGCAGAGAAACCATCAGTGAGCTTTGTTTCTATCTCCCCAATCAGGTCAGTATTCATACTTTTTTTTTCTCTTTAAAAAGGAGCAAAAGTCCCACCAAAAACGGTGTTGTTGGGGTTGAGGGCCACCTGGTTCTTGGCTGCATCTCCAATCAGCCTCTCTGTGTCAGTAAAGGCCACATAACTGGGCGTGGTCCTGTTTCCCTGGTCATTAGCAATGATCTCAACTTTCCCGTGCTGAAACACTCCCACACAAGAGTAGGTAGTGCCCAGGTCAATGCCTACAGCTGGTCCCTTGGACATGGTCTCTAAAACAGAAAGAGTAGTTATTAATCATTAACCAGACAGTATCCGCATATCACAGATGACTCCGGATCTGTGGAAGTCCTGGTGAAGAGTTGTGATGAAGTGTATGGAGCAACAAAGCTATTAACAGAGTCTGAGCACATCATGCATGAGAGAAGGGGAAAAATCCAGAGCACCTGTTAAAAGGCTATTAGTCAGTCAGAAGCCTAACAACAGGCCTTTATTGTGACAACACGGATCTCTTCCAGGAACAATGTTCACTACATCCTAACTGACAAAAAAAAAAAAAAAAAAAAAAGGTTTTCTACAGACTTTATAGGTTTAAGTCAGACCCAGAACACCAAGAAAAATAGGATGACAAGCAAGCTGTAACATCACTACAAGTAACCAAGAATATTCTAAGTGTTTGGGTCATAGACTGAACACATGTAAAGTTAAATATCAAATTGTTTCAAGAGTTGAGTGGAGTAGTCTCACTCCTGATTTATTAGAAGCTAATTTAATTTGCAGAACGAAGGAACTTCCAGAACCTAAAATAGACCTAATGGCCACCTGGTAGCAAAGCCCTAAACAGTTTGCTATAAATGAACATGAATTGTAAAATGTCAGTAGCTCTGCTGTTGCAGCTTGAGTTTTCTTGTCTGTATAAAGAAAGAGCATTATTTGTTAAGGCATAAAAAAATTAAGTTGCTCTCATACAAGTTAGTGTTTCTTAGAAAATCTGAATCCTCAGTAAATTTCACTGTCAAAAACCTAAGCATCTTATCAAAACACAAACAAGTGTAAACCCAATTTTATTTACTTTTAGGTAAATATATCGAATTAAAAGTGATTTGGGTGTCACTCCTTGCTCCAAACCTTTAAAATACAAAGATTGAGCATCTCGTTTGCTTGAGCCGACAAAAATTTGGAATAGAGCATATTTACAAAGATTTTGTAAGCTTATCATGGTTATAAATCGGTTTGACAGCAATGGGTAGCCTAATTCTTCCTTAAAAACCCGCATGTTTCTGCACCCCAAAGTATCCGGAGCCGGTTGTCAGAGCTGGGAGCGGTGTATCCTTAAAGAGTTCCCGGATTTTTCTGGAACTGTCCCTTTACCTTACATACGACCTATACGTTAAAGAATATTAAAGACAAGCGTCTAGAAGTGACGTTCAAGAATCAAAAAAAAAAAAAAAACTGTTGGGGTTAACCGATGTGAATAACATTAAGTACAGATAAAATGTAATATTTTATCTGTACTGACATGTTGCTGGGGGACTTTAATTATGGCCAAAAAGTAACTTGGACGTTTGTAACGTCCAAGAAATGGCAATGTAAAAATGGGGAACAGTAAAACAGTCGTTTGTTTGAAACGTTGCTCGAACGTTAAAGCCTCAAAATCTACTATTTCACGTTTTTTTCCCCTCACTACTTAAAAAAAATATACAAATAAACATAAATAAGACTAGAAAAAAACGCTTAAATACCTTCGTTGAATCAGCCGACTTGCTTCTTCTCGAATTACAGCGGTTGTAACCGATACTCTTGATGAACTTCTCCGTTCAGTAAATCTGGATGAGAACAGTTGTGATTCCTCCGGTTGTCTTGGTGATCTACTTCTCTGCGCGTGTGCCTGCCGCTGCTGCAGGGGCCGCGCCTCCTCATAAACACTGGCACGCGGAATTCTCTGGAACACAGGAGTCAAGCTGGCCAATCATCTGCCGTCATACTTCGCACCTCCTAAAAAAACGACCAATTAAAGAGGTTTACATACCAGACGCTAGTAATGACTAGCAATATTGAAAAAGGAAAGATCCAGTAGCAGCCACAGGCTTCTTGTTCATTCACCTACGTTTCAGAGTATTATGTTTTCCTCGGTGTGTAACTTTTTTTTTTTAACACAAAACCTGAACGTTTTTAGATTCTGTTTACACTGGATAGAAAAATGATTTATTATCCAGTTTATAGTGTTGCATTTTTTTTGTCCAACTTCATCTACAAGCTACATCTAAAAACTTCTGTATTGTAATGGGATTTAATGTGATACACCAACTCAAACTATGAAAGCTCATTCATTACACACGAGAAGAAAAAGTTATATTCATGCCAAATGATTCTTAAATACTAAGAGAAGTTTATTTGAAACATGAAAAACAAGAGGAACACCCACAGAGATTAACATATTTATTAAACAGGAACTGTTCTTTATTTTGTAGGTTATGTATCTTCAGGTGATAGCAGGTGTCTGCAGAAGAGCAATAAGAAGAGTTTTGAATGAGTAAACAAAAATCGTTTTCTGTACATATGGCCTCCAGCTATCTGACCACATGGGGGCAGAACAAGGTGATTTCAAAGGTCAGACATTCACTAAACGGATAGATGATCATCCTGCTTGGGGATTTAGTTAAATAATGAACTGTTGAGAAACTGATCAGCAAACCTGTTGCTAGGCTAAAAAATAAAAAGAAATGATTGAATATCTAACACACAATTAATAGGAAACAAAACAGGGAGCAATAAATATAAATTACAAAATGATAGAAAATTGAAAAACAAAGAAAGGCTTGTATGATACAGTTGTGCTCATAAATATACAAACCTTGACACAATTTAGATTTTTTGTTTTG
The DNA here is from genome assembly GCA_010277075.1 of Poeciliopsis retropinna. NCBI lineage: Eukaryota > Metazoa > Chordata > Actinopteri > Cyprinodontiformes > Poeciliidae > Poeciliopsis > Poeciliopsis retropinna. The sequence continues at coordinate 6,596,285 of VMRM01000002.1, forward strand.
GCCATTTTTCCAAGAACATAAATGATAACACAATAACTTTCTAATACACAAAGTTATTGGGCAACGCCATTTATTGTCTATAAGCTGTGCTTACTCCTTTTAAATCATGTTGACACCAGAAACTTTCCAAACCCTGATCAAAACCTCACATACCCCAGTTCTTAATATTGTGTACCGCCACCCTGAACATCAGCTTAGAGTCCTTTGTGGTCGTTGTGGATGAGGCTCTTCATTTTCTCTGATGGTTTTTATTTGGCAAAAAGCCTCTGGTTTCTGTAAATTCCTGGGTTGTCTTGAATGACCTACATGTTAGAGTTCTCTCCAGAGTGGCTCAGTGAGGTCAGAGGTGGCCGCTCCAGAACCCTCACCCTTTGTTCTATTGTAGCCAATAACACATCAGCTTGGCCTTGTGTTTAGGAGTACGAGTAAGTAAGACCCATGTGCAGCTTCCGGGTTGATAAGCGCAACTCCTCTCCTCCCCCGAGTATTTTCTGATAGCATGCCACTTTGTTGCAGTTGTGACCAAGATGACTTTGCTCTAGAAATGTTAATTCTTGTCACTGTGCTGTCTGGCACACATGATGAATATTTTGTGGCATTTTCATAGTAATAGCTTTCTTCTGGTAATTCGATCTTGCAATCTATATTTCTTCAAGTGCCTCCTTATTGTGCGTCTTGAAACAGCCACACTACTCTATTTTCGGAGTCTGGTTTTTCAAGTGAGGTTATTCGTGGAGTTTTTCTTTGCGTCCCTAACAATTTTTTTTAACTTTCCGGTGGTTTGTCTCCTTCTTGTTTAAGTCTGTGAAGCACCAAAGCAACCCCAAACTATCCCACTGCTATGACCATGAGTGTGTTTCTGTATAATGCTATGCTTCTAAAATGTTGAATTAGTTTTACTCCGTATGTAACTGTTTAGTTACTGTTTACTGTTCTTGGAACAGTAAACTTTTGATTCAACAAGGGTGCAATGACTTTTCTGGACGCTCATCATACAAGAAGTTCCGCATTAGTCTATTAACAAGTCCTGAGAATCATCGAGGTGTTTTTGGTAAATGTGAGCCAGTAGGTCTTTGTGTTTTGGTTGGTTTTGGCTTTGGAACTCTCTGATGATTGCCATTTTCGCTCTTTTGGTGTCTTGGAATCATGAACACTTAGATTGATAGAGGCAAGTGAGCCTTGCAGCACTTTAGATCTTCTTCTGGGTTCTTTTACCTTTCTGATGAGTTGCCAATTGGCTTTTGGAGAAATTTGGATAGGTTAACTACTCCTGAGAAGGTTTATCAGAATTCTGTTTACTCCATTTTTAGATACTGGTTTTATGTGTGAAAAAGTTTGTGTAACCTTTTCCAGCATGATATCAATGGCTTTATTTTATGTTTTTAATTTTCTGTTCTTGGAACAGTAAACTTTTGATTCAACAAGGGCGCAATGATTTTTCTTTTTATGCCTCAGTTTTGGATGTCATTTTGTAGAATTTATAAGCAACAAAAATCCACTAATAAATGAAAAAAATAAATAAAAACCCAAATGGAAGAGCATTTGTAGCTCATTTGACATTTGAAAACATATTCACACCCTTTGAACATGTGAACACGTTTGCCAAGTTACAATCTCAAATTTTATTGGATTTTATGAAGATTTTATGTGACAGTCCAAAACAAAGTAGTGCATGTTAGTAAGTGGAATTAAAAACTTACATCATTTTCACTTATTTTCACAAAACCAAGAAGCACCTCTTTATGAAATTACAGCTGCAATTCCTTGGGGGTATGTCTCTCTACCAACCTTGGAGACTGAAACTATTCCCAATCATCTTTCCAAAATAGCTCAAACTCAATCTGGTGAAATGGTGAACATTCAATTTTGAGTTTTTCACATGGATTTTCAGTTGAATTTAGGTCCGGAGTGGACTATTTAAAATTCAGGTAGGTTCATCCGTTCACCTTCAACGTTGGATTGATCATTTTAAAAAGATGCGACGAACCAAATAACACAAAATGTATGCAATACAATATTTTTTATTTTTATTATACACACTGAAAGTAGATTACAAAAGTTTTCCAGACCTTTAAGTGCTGGAAACATACTCCCTCCCGATTCACATAAGAACAAATGCTGAGGTCGGGTAAAAAGGAAACATCGGGGTCACAGATGATCAAATTTTAGATCTACTCTCAGGATTGGCTTACCTTTACAATGCAGAACATGCGTCGTGATATAATGTTTTGAAATCGAGAGCTGCTTCAATGTTACTGTGAAGCAGTAACATGCTACTTGAGGTGTTGGATAGATTTTCAGCTGTGACTCACAGTACAGCAAGCACCACCTACAGTCAATAGTTGTTTGAATCCCTATTGTTTTTTTAAAATGTAAAAAATTCAATACCTTTTGCTCAATGTGACCCTGTACAAACAAAGCAGAAAGAAAGAGGAATACGAGCTATAACGATGCAAAAATAAGAAATGATACACGAGCAAGATGTACTTTAATAAGACCATTAGTCCTGCACATGGAGCGAAAAACACATAAAACTCTACTATTCATTGCTTTTTTTCCCCATACAAGTTGTTCTTTTTTTAATAATGAGGCATCCAAACAGCAAAAGATGTACTCACAACTTCTGAGAAGCAACAAAGGCATCATTATCACATCATGAGAGCACGTAATCTGTGTACTGTTGCAAAATGTTGACAGTTTTGATTTATACTCCCCCGAGGCTCACTTATGAATGTGCATTGAACTGACCGTTCCGTCACAGGAGTACACATAACACAACCCCAAGCAGCATTCTTGTTTCTTTGTCATCCTCTATACTTGTTCTTGTTGCCGGTGAACGTCTAATGTATCTCCTATTTCCATTCATATTAAAAGGTCAGATTTATGGACACATGAGATGCGTATTTTATTATGTAAATTTTATTTTTTTTCTGAAATGTGAAGGTGGTGTCAAAAAAAGCAACATAGATGCATGGAAAAATTTGGGAATAGAAAGCCTCCCAAAGACCCTTATGTAACTACAAAACACTGTTTTAGACTCTAAGAATATTCAAATCAAATTCAAAAGTACTTTATTGATCCAAAAAGGGTCAGAGGCTAAAATCAAGGTAACAAGAAGGGAAGTGAGCCAATTGTCAGAGCGCCAAAGAGGTGTGATGAAAAGACCAGTACCCAAGAAGTACAGCCAGGTGCCCATGCCTGAAGCACTCGAAACTGCCAAACAAAGGCTCCAAGCCTTGGCCAGCCGCCTAAAGAGATATATGAAAGAGAATGAAGCCAGGAGGATTAACCGGCTCTTCTCCACCCAACCAGCTGAAGTGTACTCTCAATGGCAGGGTAATAACAGAGCAGACCCACCAAGGCTGGAGACTGAACAATATTGGAAAGATAGGAAAGGGAGGCGTCCCACAACAGCAATTCACAGTGGCCAATGTCTTTACGAGACGACCATAGCAACCTCCCTGAGCAAGCCCCGGAAACTATCACAATGGTCTGAGGTATGAAAACATGGACAGCACCAGGACCTGACATGATCCATGTCTACTGGCTAAAGAAACTCACTGCCCTCCATGAGCGACTGGCAGCACAAATAAACCAGCTGCTACACAATGGGACTCACCCTGAGTGGTTATCTGAAGGGTGCACAATCCTGATCCAGAAGAATCCATCAAAGGGTTTAGTCCTATCCAACTGTCAGCCAATAACCTGTCTCTCTACAACGTGGAACAGAAGGGCATCGGCATAAATAGCAGAGGAGCCAAACACCACACGGTCGCCCGAGACTGCAAAACCTGACACACCAACCAGTGATGGATTACAAAAAAGGCTGTGACTCAATGCCACACTCTTGGATCGTTGAATGCTCAGAGATGTACAAACATCAACAGGACTCTTAAGAGCCTTCATTGCAAACTCGATGGGGCTGTGGAAAACCACCCTTGAAGCCAACCACTTGCACAAGTGCCCATAAAATGTGGCATATACCAAGGAGACGCTCTGTCCCCACTGCTGTTCTACATAGGCCTGAACCCCCTCAGCCAAATCATTCAGGGCTGTGGATCTGATCAAAGCCTTCACAGAGAAGCCTGTGTTGGTATTGGCAATTAATAAAACAGAATGACTCCATTCACGATTAGAAAACTTTCTGCACCAGTTGGTTGCTATGGATTTCATTTAGGGGCATCTTTATATGCAGAATGAATACAAATGTAAGCCATACTAGTCAGGTTTCTACGCCTTGAAAAAAAGTATCACATTTTCTTTCACATCACAAAAATAGAAGACTAAATGTGAAAAAGCTTAAATGATGTGAATCCTTTCAAAAGATGCTACATTTATTTTAAAAGTAATTAATTGTTATTAAAAAAAAGAACACCTTTAACTATTTTTTAAAGGTGTGGCTGAGGATGAATGATTAAATCCATGTTGAAAAGAAGTTGCTAAATTAAAAATGCTGCAGAAAGAGTATCATGTTTAACATGCACGTGTCATATTTTGTTTTCTAAATGTTCTATATAGAACCTTATTTCTGATGAGTTTGGTTTCGATCCATTTTCTATTTAATTTAATTTTTTTGCATGAGACAACTTTTATGAAATAAAAAAGATTTTGGCATCTGATCAGACTAAAACGACACTGAGTGACTTTCAACTTGTAGATGGTTTTTATTAGATTCATATTAGCCCATTTCATTACAGCAAAGCACAAAAAATATCTGAATTTGTTGGTTGTCAAAGCAATAATGAAACCCACCATAAAAAAACGCATGTATTATGGCACTGTGTGTCATCGAAAACAGAGGTCTGCAACTTTAGAATCCAAAGAGCCAACGAAACAAAACTAATTCAGAAGAAAAACATATCTACTAGGGATTTTGTAGCCATTTTGGAAAAAAACAAAACAAAACACTGTTTTATTTCTATTTTTAGGTTTTAAAATACAGAAAAATATAAAATTTTGTAAAAGAAAAAAAAGGACAGGTACATTTTCTTCTGGATGATAAATAAAAACAAATCTAAAAACAAACAAACAAACAAAAAAGCAAAAAAAAAAAAAAAAAACAATAGCTGCTTTGCTGTGGAAATTTATGCAATTTTTACATTAAAAAAGGGTAAAAACTACTAAAAATCTGCATTTGTTATTAAAGCTATCAACATTAGTTGATTCTATTTAATTTTTTAGACAAAAATATTAGGAGGTATTTACTGGCGGCTCCGGAGCCATACATTGTTTATTTAATAAATTTGTTTCAATTTGTGGTCATATGTTTTTAGTTAAGGACATAACAGATGCCTATTAGTTATATCCTAATCAGCAAAGTTTGGTTCTGCTGAACCCAATCATGGAACACAGAGTTCTTGGAAAACATGCATCGACCTTTGGGTACAGGTCCTGACCCACATGGTGCACAGCCTGTTCTCCTTTATCGCTCGCTCCCTAAGGTGACCGCATTGAACGCTTTTGGCACCAAGTTTTGTGTCAGCGCTGACACAAATGGCATTGCTGTGAGACAAATGCTGTTTATCAATAATAACAGAGACACCAAATCCGGTGTTTGACATCAGATACGCTCCGAGTAATCCATCGGGAACCCTTATTCAGGCCGCGTCCTCGCGTCTGTATTATGGCGATGTCCTTCGGGGAACTCGTGATTCCTTTTTTATTTTATTTTATTTTTTTGGGTCAGGATGCTCCACAAAAGTGTTGGGATACCTTTTCAGATAGGTGTGTCATTTTTTGTTCCCAGATTGCACAAAACAGCGGGGACATTTTTCTATTGAAGGTTCCGAGCCTGAGGCCACAACAAAAAAACACGAACAACTCACTTCCACAAAGTCAATGTAGAAACTTTTATTGCTTAAAAAAAAAAATACTGGAAAGACAAACACCTGATATCCGATCACTGATCCAGATATTTGATAGATCTGGAATTTAAAATTAGATTAGGAGCATGTAAGGGTGTCCTGGTGGAGAGTTTGTTGTTTGAATGATGTTCATGGATATCCTGGGGTCTTTTTGCATTACGGCTGAGATCATTTAATATTTTGGACAGAAGATGATTTTGTGGTGTGTTTCAGAGATGATCCTCCATTATGACCACACACAGTAAAAATATCTTAATGTCAATGCTTATATGTCAGAAATCACACATTTCTTATAAAATAGAAATAAATATATTTCTGAAGTATCTTTGGCTTAATAAAGTGATTTAAAGAAATAAAATCAATGTCCAAAACTTTTCTCTCAAGAAATTAATTACATGTAGAATCATTCATTTCTGGAGTGAAATGAATTATTCTGTGATTATTTTGATTTTGGCCCCAAAATCAAAACCCTACGTCAGCTATTATGAACAATGAAATTGAAAGCCCGGTTCAGGTTACTCCATTGTGCTGGTGCTCACACGCATGTGGAGCCAGCGCTATAAATGGAGGGATCCGTCCACGGAGGAGAGCAGACGTGACGCAAGATGAGGACATACAGGTGAGTCTGGGAATTTTTCTTAATTTGGTCTTTCTTCTGAGTCACATCAGTGACTTAATGTGCAGAAACTTTTTTTTTTCCTGAAAAAGATAAAAAAGACCTCTTGAAAAGGGTCTTTTTAGACTCCAAGACATCTACAGTTTTTGAAAAGTTTGTCTGATTGCTTCTGCTGCTTTCTCGCAGATCCACGCTGATGCTGGTCATCCTCGTGTGGCAGCTCGGCCTGTTTCTGCAGGCCGATGCCCAGATCCCAGAAGCCTGCCTTACCAGCGGCACATACAGAGAACCAGGTTAGGCTTATTTTCTCAGATGGATTGCTGCATTTTTTTTTTAAAGTTGTCTGCTTTAATTCGCATGCCCCATCTGTTTTTTTTTTCTCTTTCTTTTAGCAAATACTGACATAAACGTAACATGCGGCACCCGATACATGGACCTCAGCATCTACATTTGTCCTATTTATAACGCCCGGTACAACGAGTCCCTGATGGTGCTCAACAATCAGTTCAACAACCTGCGGTGCTACGGACAAGCCGACTGGAATGTCACTCCGCCAGTTTTAAAATTTAGATTCCCCATAAATGAAACTTCCCTGTCAGACTGCAACAACAACTTCCAGGTATTTAATTCCCTTCACCTACCTAAATTGTTTGAATCCACTACTTTTTAAGGGAATTGGAGTAGAGGAAAAGGTTTCAACCCTCCTGTGTGGTTTCGGGAATTAACGGTCTGAAGGGACTATCCCCCTTTTCCCAGCTGTCCGATCGTGACATCTGCCGCGCTCCTCCTGAGCCTCTGGCTAAGACCGCGGGGAGGGTTTTAATTGTAAAATATGTGCAAAATGTTTATATTCTGCTCTATTTATCACCATCATCATTATTATTATTTAATAGATAACCAATCAGGTTGGAACCGGAGAATTTGCAGACTACTCAAAGGTGGAGTTTGTCAATATCTCAGGCATGGTCATGTCTGTAGACCCGTCCGCTGGCATGATCACCTACCGACCGCAGATCCATTACATCTTCTCCTGCAAGTACCCAATGCAGTACCTGCTCAACAACACTCAGCTCAGTGTGTGAGTACAGCAAAGAGACAGCCACCGTGTCAGTAGAGCACACAAGGGAGGCCCAGAATCATGGAACAGGATGTTAATCGCTTTAGTCTTAAAATAGAAAAAACAAAACAAACAAAAAAAAAACAACTAATGAACATTGCTGCTGAAATATTATGACAATCCAATAAAATAAAATTTACCTTGCAACAACAATTGCTCAAATGAATTATTTAAAAATGACACTGAAATAAATCCAGATACAGAATATAAAATTAACAAACAAGTGTGTAATTTTAAAACGCACATGTAAGTTAGTTTTTTGGGGGGGGGTTTCTTTTAAATTGCTTCACGGTCACAAACTATGATAGTCGAAACGTGCCTGAATTTAATAATAAAAAAAAAAATTCCAAGGATCAGTTAAATGTTACAAACGTGTAAATAATTGATTACATATGTTTCTATGATAGAAATTGTTTCAATATATAATTGTTTTTATGGCGACCTGCTGCAACATTTTATGAATTTTCTGTAAGCTTTATTTATTAAGACAGTGCCAAATGCCAGAACTGCTCTTGCCAGCGTCATTGGCCTTTGCTGTGCAGGAGAGCCAATCAGATTTTAGAGAGCAATGTAATGCATGGCAGGAACCATGTAATCATTTAAAAACTGGGATGAATAAATACGTTTTTAGATTTAATGAATGCAAATTTGAATGAATGATTTTCACACAGATTCATGTAACCAATTACAAATCATTCTGAGAACAGCAGGCATTAATTCATCACTCTGTTTTAATTATGAATTAATTATTTTATTAATTCATTCATCTGTAACATTTGACAGTCAAATAATGTGCGGAATTTATTTTAGATGCCAGCTTTATGTGCTAGAGCTCTTCAAATCAATCTCCTTGGTCTGAAGCTCACTTCCTGTAGAAACTGTTATGGGGTCGCCTTCGTAGTAACTTACAGAGACTATCGAAATCATTTCATGTTGCAATGCAGCACAAAAGCTAGGAAGAAATCGACAGAAAATTATCAGGCAGAGGCCCCAAAACTGGCACGACTTAAGTAGAAACTGGGAATGTGGAACAATGATATAACTCAGATCATTTTAGCTGAATGGCAGGAGCTTATGTGTTCCAAAAAAAAAAATTATTCAAATAATTATGTATACATTTTCAATTTTAATGGAAATCAATAATTGCTCTGCTTCTTACGTTGTAGCACATTTTGCTGCAACCAAAAGGGGGAGTAGAGCGCTGCGTTAGTCTATGCCCAATGCCGCGAACAAAATTCCCATCAGTCACACATTTTCAGGCATCTTATGAAAATGACATCAAACCAAAGAAACATAAAACCAGACAATTTTAGCACCTCTAAGACCTTAACTTTATTAAAAACCTCGGTATATTCTATCCATGCAGGTCGGGTGTCAACGTTGCCATACGAGACAACAACGGTAGCTTCATTAGTACCCTGAGTATGGAGCTCTACCAAGTAAGAGCTACTCTCATTTGAATTCTTTTTTTTAAATAATATTTAATTTATTCATTTTTTTAAACTTGATTCTATCCTTTTTTTTGTGTCTTTTTCCCAAAACAGGACGCAAGATACCAGAGCCCGCTTACAATTCCTCCAACAGGACTCAACTTGAAAACCAAGATCTATGTTTCAGTAAAAGCAACCAACCTGACAGAAAAGTATTCAAACTTTGATCATTTAAATCTAAACCGGCCACATCTGTGCTAAAGGAGAACAAACTACTGAAAGTGTAACTCTGCTCCTCTAAAGGTTCAACTTGCTGCTGGACCGATGCTTCACCACCACAGGTCCGTTTCCCATGCAGACCAAATATTATGACCTCTTTGTCGGGTGAGTTGGATGCCGCATACGAGAGACTTTCTTTTTACTCACATGATGTTCAACCCTCTTGGGAACCCTTTGTTCTTGACAAACCTCCCACGTCTTGTTGCACCCCAGGTGTACTAAAGACCCGCAGACCAAAGTGGAGGAAAACGGCGTTTCGCAGAGAGCTCACTTCTCCTTTGAGGCCTTCAGATTTATAGAGCACAAGAATCTGACAGTTTCCACTTTCTACCTGCACTGCGTCACCAGACTGTGCGAGACACGCACCTGCAGCTCCTTACTGCCTGTAAGCCAACTCATGTGCAGCCTTGAGGGAAGATTTTACTTTAAGTTGGTTTGAGATTTTCTTTTATTTCTTTACGACAGGTCTGCAGTGGTGGAAACCGTAGACGGAGAGCAGCTACGGATGTGCCGGCCAACGCTACAATCACCTCTCAGCAGATACGCGTCGGCCAACAGACCGCTGGTGCGTCTTTAACTAACACACACTGTTCTTTCCCAGAGCTTACAAGTAACATTTGTGGAACTAACCAGGTACTTTGTTGAGAATTTCTGAGAACTTGCGAAGTACTTTTCTGGAATGGTAATGGAACGTTCCTAAACCTTAAGGTTACGCTTTACAAAACTGACTGGTGAGTAGTTCCAAGTACCTGGTGAGTTCTGGGGAAGTACTAGTTAGTTCCACTAACGTACTTTGTCTTTGGAAAGTACTTTGTGAATTCACCTGGGAAAGTTCCAATATTCACACTGCTGGCAAATTTGAGCCAAATCAGATTTTTTTTTCTGCGTGGGCAGAGGCTCATGGTGACAAGGTCAGAGTTTTTAGAAGTGTAAACACTCAGATCTGGTCTTCATCAGATGTTTTGGAGTCAGATGTGAGCCACGTCCTGATTCTGGCTCGGATCCATTATTTCGGAACGCGGAACAACCGAAGCGGGTTTGATGCTCCTTTGAAGTTTTAAAACAAGTGTCCTTCCTCAGAGCCAAGAGGAAGACATTAAGCGCGGGATGAACTTTCTGTGAAGTAAACATCCCTGTCTCACACTGCCTTGCTGCAGTACCGGCATCCCAACAAACCTCTGCACCGAACCGAAGCCAAAGCTCTGCTAAATATCAAAACGCAGAATTTCACTTCCTTTAATAATTGTGCCTTTTGACACATTGAGCGGTTCCCGTTGGAAAGATCATTTTCCATTCCGCTGAGGTTTTCACACCCCAGCGGTTTTCACAATGTGCTTATGACTTACATGCTGTTTTTTCTGTTTAATCCCATCTATAAGTAACAAAAAAAAAACCACGTAATTTTCCCAGGTTTAATTTAAATATGTCAAAACTATTTGAATGATATGGACTAATGTGTTGAATTTCTTTTAAGATGATGGAAATACGTCGACTTCTCAAAGTAAGAACCTGCCATATTACTGATGTTCGTGTTTACCGTTTTCCTCATTTTAAGGTAGCTCACTGTATTTTTTTTCTCTCCATTTCTTCTCTTGCAGCTTCGTCGGCTGAAAGTGTTGCATCGGCTTTCTCGTCGTTGCTGTTCTCGTTGCTGCTTGCCGTTTGTTCCACGAAATACGACTAAAACGCCCGGGGCAACATCACCCCACGAAGAATGAAGCCAATCATAAATCACAGCACATCAACTGCAAAGCAGGGCGGGACGGGATTTTACACTAGATCAGGTAGTCATGAGATTCAAACGCAGATTTACAGCTAATACACAGTTTTACTATTTGTTAAGAGGAAAATAAGGGCTCAGCTGGTGTATAATAACAGTGCATTGTAATTATCTGTCAGTCATAATCATTATATTGGATTCATTTCCATGTATTTAATGAGAGTTGACAGCTTTTATAATCAGGAATATTGTAACTGTTATTGTCTTGTTTTTGTTTTTTTTTGCTGGGAATAAAAAGAAAAGCAATTAAACACTTTGTGAAATGTAAAGTAATTTGGACTGAGCACGTCTATTTTGACAAGTTGCTGGTACAAACTCATTTATTTCTCCCTGTTTTTAAGGTAGGTATGTAAGTAGACTATAAGAAAAGACAAGCAAGCAAAAAAAGTTTTTCTTTTTTACTCCGTCTGTCAATTTATTCAGTGAAAGTGCTTAAAGCACAAACATCTAACTCTAATTGGAAGCCTTGGGACAAAACTGATCTGTGGATGACATGAATTTGTAGAGACCAATTTCAAATTTTATCTTCAGGTTCTTTCTTTTTCACCAGCAGACCATTTTTAGGTAGTTGAATGCATTTTGATATACATTACATCTCAATTTAGCTGCAGAAAGCTGTCAGTTGGAATCAACTAAAAGTATTAATTCATCTCCACGTCTTTTAAAAACGTTTAATCGGGCAATGTGAAGTTAAAAAAAACCCCTCCTCAATCTGGAGACAAGGAACGCGAGATTGGATCTGGACAACTTCAGTCAAAAGAAACGCTGGTCTGAGGTGATCCGTGTTCAGCAACTGATGTAATGAAAGTTTTAATGCAAGTCATTTCTACTCACTTCAGGAAACACACACAAAAAAAAAAACATACAAATGTAAGACAGGAAATTATGAATTTTATTGGTATCAAACAGCAGGTTGTGGTTTTATGGGGTGTAGATTGCAGATTTTGGAAACATCAGCATATAAGACGACTATAAATGCAATTTCCCTAAATTTCATGACTCAAAGTGGAATATCTGTAACATAACTCTCAAAGTTAAGGAGTCCCATTGCCAGGGTTAAAAATAACTAAATTCCCGACCCAGTGTATTTCGGAATTCTTGGCATAAAAATGTGAACATTTAATTTCACAACCAAATCTTTAAAATTCTCCAATAAAATACAACAAAAAGCTCTTTTTACCTTTAATATGAAGAGACGGCAGTGTCCGTATCATTCATTTTGCCAACGACATTTGTTTTACACTCTTACAATAGAAAGAGTTAACTTTTTCTGCATCATAAAGTCAAATTGTTCAAACTTAAATGTAAGGTTGCTGTCACAATTTCAGCTTAACACAATAATTTAACCAGGTTTTTGTCAATGGAAATAAATACTTCCTGCCGCAGTCAGCCGTATTTTATTTTAGAGCTGTTCTAGCAGAACTTAACATTCTCAGCGGCAGCACATCCTCCACCCATTCACTGGGAGAAGCCATCATGCGGTCCCAGAGCGCCACCTCATACGGGCCGGAATCCATCCAGTCCACCAGAGCGCCGTAGCTTCTTCCTGCATAGAGGAAGAGAAACCAAATCAAGATTATAAATGCTCTTAAAGGGCCTGTTGTGCCACAATGTATCGATAAAACCCGTTAAACTGTTAGAAATATTAATGAATTCTTTTCAGTCCATCCAGAATTTTGCAACTGTTTTTGTGATTTATCTTTTTGCAATAAAATCAAAGTGTTTGCGGCACTAATTTGGAAATATTTGTGATATTTTTTTATGACGGCAAATGCAAGTTTTTATTGCTCGCTGTATAGTTCACGGACTATAATTTGGCAGCCCTTAAAACTGAGGCAGCTGTTTAGTACAAGTAGGAAAACTTTCGACAATTTTTGAGAAAAATCGGCAATAAACTCCCAATTATGTATTTGTGCAATAAAGTGCAGGGATTTGTTGAATTTGCGTGAATTTCCACAATAATTCACAAGAAACTGGATCGATTGATTGATATAATTTGGCAGTAAACATAAAAGAACTGCATTGATTTGATTAACATAATATTTAAGCACACTTGGTGTTTAGTCTAGAATCTTAAAGGCCACATAAAAATCTATGGCGGGCCGGATTTGGCCCACGGGCCTCGAGTTTGACACATGTGGTTTAGAGTTTCCTTTCTCTCACCTATTTGATCTCAAAATATAATTCAGACCTTAAATAGGTTAAAGCTTCTTCTCAGTTTCAGGTTTCTGACGCCTTTTCTGAACTTCGACGCAGCAAAATTTGGTTACGGCACTAAGCAGGGTTTTCTTTTCTGGCAGGGCCCAGTGAGAAAAAGTGACCACAGGTTAGTTTATCTACGTGCACCTCATTCACGAGGATGTGCAAAACTGTCCAAATGTGTCAGAAAAACAATAAATACAACCAAAATAATCACCAAGAAACAGAGTTTCTTGTTGTGAAAATGCAACATGAGAAAAACCAATTGTGACACAAGTTAACCATAAACTACATACAATAATAGAGATAGATTTAAAGTCATAATTGAACAAAAATTAAACAAATAAATAAATGAAACATAGAGACGGAAACGGGTAGCAAAAAAAAAAAGAAAGCCAGAAGAGAAAGACGACAGGATGAAGTAACAAATCATATTTCTGTTCATTCTGTTTTGTATTCTTGCTCTAATTTCTAATACAAATATCTTAGTAAACTTGAAATAAGAAAAAAACTAACTCACAAGTAACTTTTCAGCAAAATACAGGAGCTTGTTTTAAGTCAATAGCTCCTTAATATTGTTTAAAAAAAGTTACAAAAAAGTATTAGCTACAAGTGAAATAACCTACCAGTGGAATAATCAATTTGTTTTTTTACATATTGTAAAGGGAAAGCGTCGTGTCATTGACCGAAAACAAGCTTATTTCTTTCTGGAAAGTTACTTGTAAGTTAGTTTTGTCTTGTTACAAGTGGGCTAACATATTTGTGTTTGGTAAGACTTTGATTTTTTTTTTTTTGGCAATCAGGATACAGTAAGAGCCTGAAACACTTTTTCTTTTAGCTTTTTCCTACCAATTTACCTAATTTTTAAGTTACAACGACCGCATGGAAAAAATCAGCCAAAGTCCAAAGAAAAGCTTTGGACACGTTCACTGATCAGGCAATGGTTACCTGTTCCGGCGCCGAGCCTCAGCCCCCCCAGCAGGTTGCTGGCGAGCCGGTCTCGGTCCCACACGGTGAGCTCCACGCAGGCCTCGGTCAGATCGGCCTCGCCGATGCCGTCGTACACCATGGTGTGGTTGAACACCGGCTCCACGGTCCTCCGCAGGACGCGCGTCTTCTGACGGCTCTTCCTGCTTGTGTCCGGCAGCACGAAGCTGGAAGTGAGGGAGAACGGCAGGGCGCGTTTACTTCACCCATCAGACGCGAAAAGCCTAAACTTGTTTTGAGACGATTTATCTGCTGCCTACCATTTGACATACGGGTCGATGGTGGCTCTGATTAAAGGGAGGTTCTTGCATTCCTTCACCCAAATGTGAATCTCTCCGCTGCTGGAAACATCTTTGGGCAAACCTTGAAGAAAAGGAACGTTTGCTTAGTTGCTGAAAGAAAATGACTTTACGTTGCTTTGGTAAATCTGAAAAGTGTGGCGTGAATTTATGTTTAGCCCCATGAGTCAAAACTTTGTCGAAGTGGCTTTAGCTGCTGAAAGCTGAACAAAGAGGAAGCGACAGTATTGATAGATGGATAGATATTGATAGATAGTTTTAGAAATGCATTCTGCCACAGCCGGCCCTTTGCAGACATTCATGAGCTTGCTGTGGCATAAAATAAAAATGAGCTAAAAAATAAAAAAATATAACTGTTTTTCTAAATGTATACTACAAAGAATGTTTCACTTTGAAAGCTAACAAAGTGTAACTAAAATGTTTTTGTATTAGAAATAAAATAGGGACCAAATGCTAGTTACTTTTAAAAGCCTGTTGTAGATATTATATATAGATTTTGCATAAGAACTGAGGGGGAAAACCCGTAGAAATACCAATTTCTTGTTTGGTCCTCATTATAAAACATTTCCTTATTGTTGTTGAAACTGACAGAATATGATTTTTCCTACTTTCTGCACTAAGTTTATTTAAGTAGGCAAAAGAGGCGCAATAAGCTAAAACAAACAAACAAACAAACAAACAAACAAACAAGAAAGTTCCTTTAGATCCTGGTCTCTTTCTTCATTTTTATGATTTTCACTGACTTTTTCAAGCCAAAGACTTGAAGCAAACAATTCCCAACGCAGAGCAGGGTGACAGTGAGCAGACCTTCGCTGTGGGTCATCGGCGGCAGGTAGCGGATCGCCAGTCTCATCTCTCCCCGCCCGTTTGGCGGCGCAATCGACGGCAGAGTCTGAAAAAGAGGCGAGGCGCGATATGAGCGGCCACGGCTGGCCCGGTGGGAACGAGTGTACGGGTTGGACAAATGAAAGGCAAACCCTCTGTTATCCGGTGAGAAAAGAAAGCGGCGCGGCTTTTTGTGCCGCGGTGTGTTTGTGTTTACCCGAGCTTTCAGCGCCAAGTAATTCATCTGGGTGTGGTCGAAGTCCCACTTGGAGAGCTCCACGTCCACCTCGCCCAGGAAGCTGTTCTTCCCGAAAGTGTCGTGGTGCCAGACGGAGAGAATGAGCGTCTGTGTCCGGAGGTACTCCATGCGAACACGATACTGCACGGTCAGGAGAGACAGACGCCTTTGTTTGCCGTGGGTCGAGAAAAACAAAACTAAACAACCTGACTTGGGAGCACCGAGTGCTCGGCCGTACCCGGAGGATCTCGTTGAAAGTCGGATTCAGCGTCTTTTTCTTCACAGATGTTTTCCTCTTCCCCAGATTGGCTTTGTCAGGAACCAGGTAACTTTTGACGTACCTTTAAAAAGAGCAACATAAAGATAATATAAAGGGTTTTTATTCCGAACTACGAAAGAAAACCAAAAATTGTTAATTAGTGTGTTTGTACGTTAGTTGAGTTTGAGGCCTTGATGTAGCCGGATATCTTTTACTTCTAATTGGCTAACATGCCGCATATTAGCCAATTAGCTAATTGTCAAAAATGACACTGGTTGGGAAGAAGAACGTGTGTGGAACTGACGGGTCGGAGCGGCTCCTCTTTGGGTCGACCGCGGCCAGGTCGCGGCACTCCGCCACGAAGATGTGAAACTCCCGCAGCCTTTGGACGTAGTTGATGGAGAACTGGATGGTTCCCTGAACCTCCACGAAGTCTCCGCTGTACATGGTCATCACACTCCCACTCAGCTGAGAGCAGGCAGGAATAAAAAAAATCAAGTGAGGTAAACCTTTACAAGAATCTGATCTAAAGTTGAGTGAACAAATATTTTATGGCAAATAGAAAGAATGCCTGTCTGTCTTTAGCATCTTAAGCTAAAGCTAGCTTAAGAGATGCTAAGCTAGCTTTAGCATCTTAAGGATAAAGGCACAGTCTGAAGTCACTTAGAGTAGGATTTTTTTCTTAGCTCGTAATTACTTGTTACTGCATTAAGAGAAGATAATGTTTTATTTCATTTTTAAACAAAACGTATTCATTTAGGAATTTTAGCATTTTTTTTGCGTCGCCTCACCACAAATTACTTTATTAAAATAAATTATACATCATATTACTTTGCTCATTACATGTTTGTTTGTTAAAAAACATGCGTTCGTTTCCTCGCTTATGTTTTAGAGCAAAACAGAATGTTAAGCTGCCAAAGAAAGTGTGAACATCGGTTCTAGATGTGTTTTTGAAAAAAGAAAAAGAAACCCGACTAAACAAAAACAGGACTTCTTGTACCTCAGTGCCTTTCCAAACTTTAATAAAGGTCTAATTAAAAAAAAAAAAAGTGAGTTAGATGGAAAGCTACAATTTTTTGAACTTTAAAAATTTTTTTGCAAA
This sequence comes from Poeciliopsis retropinna, assembly GCA_010277075.1. Classification (NCBI taxonomy): domain Eukaryota; kingdom Metazoa; phylum Chordata; class Actinopteri; order Cyprinodontiformes; family Poeciliidae; genus Poeciliopsis; species Poeciliopsis retropinna. Next base: position 6,613,280 of record VMRM01000002.1, read on the forward strand.
CCAAATCTGGAAAATGGGACCTCCACTTATATTCTTCTAACCCGCAGGAGATCATGAGCAACCAACTGCTAAAGCAAGTCACTTAATCAGTAAATAAAGTCCTTCTGTGTGTAATTTTGCACCACTATAAATCCAGCTGTACTGGGAAGGCCTCAGATGGCTGTTGGAGAATATTAGCGAACAAACAGTCATAAAAGACAAAGAAACGCAGCAGGTGCACCTGTGATAAAGCTGTGAAGTTTAAAGCGGATAGGTTATAAAATAACATCACAACCACTGAACAGCTCACTGAGCTCTGATCAATCCATCAGCTGAAAATCGCACAACTTCAAAGCTTAAAAAAAAAAAATCATCTTATCTGTCAGGCTGGGCAAAAAGAACCTTCTAACCATCAAAGAGATCCAGAGGAGCTGCAGAGATCAACGGCTGAGATGGGCAAATCTGTCAGTAGGACAATTCTTGCTCATCCACAACACAAATCTGGCCTTTATGGAAGAAGGCCATTGTTCAAAAAGGTCATAAGACATTGTGTTTCCCTCAAGCCAAGAGGGGAACACAATGAAAGTTGTTGGTCTATACATCAACTTTCAGTTGTTGTACGGACCAATAAATAATCAATTACTGGTCTCTGCATTGGCACATTATTTCATTTACTGCAAGACATTTCCCCATGTTATAAGTGAAATAATCTGCCAATGCAACTAATAGATTTTCATCAATATAAAGGAATTACTGACTTCAAACAAGCCCCTATATCTTGCTGGAAAATTACTTGCGAGTTAGTACACTTGAAATGAGACAAAAAGTTATTTGCACTAGAGACTGAACCAAAAATACTCTGTGAGAGTTAGGGTTTTTGCAGTGCAGTTAGTGATTTGAACTAAGTAACCCTGCGCAGGAGAGAGGCAGTTGGGTCAAAATACTTAATGTGATTAATTCGCATTATGACATATTAACACATTAAGTCCTGGTTTGAACAGCAGACACTTTAGCAAAATATTAAACACAGATTGAACGTGGATGACCTGCGACAGGGACACAACGTCACACTTCTGTGAGACAGTGGAAGTGATGTTTTAAACACAAAACCAACAGGTGACTAAGACAGGGTTTACACAGGGAGGATGCTTATGCAGAAGCAGTAGTGTGTAGACATACAGAAGACACAGACGTCATGCCAGAGGAGCTGCTCAGGATAGTCGCTGAGCTGCCCGTTGTTAGTCTTCCTAAAGGGTCACTGCCTTCGCAGAAGTCGGTGTCAATGCCGCGCTCCTGAAACACAGACAGACCGCAGGGGAGGCAAGCTTTGTGCGGCTGGACGCGGTGCAGGGTTCGTTCTTCAGACTGGGAAAGGTTTACCTCCTTCTGTAAGAACGACGGGACGGATTTGCTCATCTTCTTTAAGTGGTCCGGATCCGAAAAAGAGGAGGAGGAAGGAGTGGAGATGGCTGAAACTGTGGAGCGGTATTTCAGAGAATCTTTAGTAAATTTGCAATACGCATTTCAAATGTTTTGTGCATTTTTACCTTCACTGCTGCGCCTGAGGTCAGTAGCTGGGTCAGCCCTTCTTTCTTGTCCTTTGAAAACAGTGAGAAACAAACTCATCTCAATTGTCGTTACAGATGTGAAACATAAAAAAAGTTGTAGAGGGCGTTCTGACGTGGTGCTGCGGATGCGGTGATGTCCTCCATGCTTTTAGCCAGATTTTTGGGCCGTGCCTCGGCTCTCCGCAGGGCCTTTCTCACCGGATTTTGCTCATCTTCGTCGGTTCCTCCTGCATAGCAGAAGAAAACGATGCAAGCAGGGCAAGACGTTACATTTTCGCAAGGAGATTTGATTTTGACAGCTTATTGCTCATGTTGACCAACAAGGCAGACTTTGAAAAAATGCTTAAACAAAAACATAACAAAATGCAGATTATTGAAATAATGTGAAAAGTGAGAATTTCTTTAATATTGTCCCAGCACAATTTTGCACGATCTAGCCTAGCCTAGCGTTCCCATGAAAATACTGAATTTATAAACAAAAACTGTACCACATAGTCGGTTTTTTAAATGGAAGATTGTTTTTTTTTTTGTTTTGTTGTTTTTTTTAGCTGAACTTGTCAGTTGTTCACATATTCACTAATCACATCACCACATATGTGAAAATTCTGATTAACATTTGCAGTGCGTAAAAGATAGAAAGCTTGTTAAATTTGGCTTTCATTTTTGCTTTTATAGGTTATTCATTTCTAACTAATTATGTTAATGGATAGCTATCTAATCTGAATTTTCTAAATTCTTCTTCTAAATGCCACTCAGTTGTCTCAAGGCTTCATAAGTTTTTGCTCTAAGAATATTTAAATGCACATATAAAAGACATTATCTGTGGAACTTGTTTGTTTTTAGCTTCTGAGCCAAACAAAGTACAAAACTGATGTCATTTAGATCAATTTAACTGTGATTAAGGCTTAGCCTTCACTTCCTCTCATCTTTTAGCAACTTTTCTTCTGTTAGGATGTGGCAGTCTTAAAAAATGTTATTTTTATTGATTTAGCAATTTTTATCTTTAAATGTCATTGTTTTATTGTTTTGGCATATTTTAAGTGCTATATAAATATATATATTTGCCAAAATGGACATTTAAACAAACTTATCAGTATTTTTAAAATAGCTGAAGAAAGTTAATCTATTTTTTCTTTTTTTAAATCACAACTAAGAGTTTAGTTACCTAGTGGCTGCTTTGCTCAACAGATTGTCTTCACTGATATTAGTGACAACAATCTGATTAGGTCTGCAGCTGACCTAATCATTGTGTTGATAGTGTCACATCAACTCCTGAATGTTAGCCTTTTTAGAAGCAGTAGCAGGTTTTCTGCCACCGGATCTTTGATTGTCTTACAGCCAGAAAGCCTTCATAACAAATAAGTAAATTTACTACGTAGGTGAACCTAACCATAATATTTAACACCCCAACAATCAAGGTGACGGAAAGGGTAATGCTATCTGGGGTGAATGTTACTAAGAAAACATAAAGTTAGCTCTTACGATTTGAACTGTTCCAGATGCTGGTCCATGTTTCTGACGTACTGCTGACAGACGACTCCGGGCCTGTGTCTGAGCTACTGTAGTTTGCCCAAACGGGCTGCTGGCTTGTTTTGGTCATCTTCCTGGCATGACGCTCCTCTGAGCTCAGCGGTGTGCTCGCGCCCACAGGTCCATCCAGATCAACCTCTGCAGCCTCTTCGCTAAACGCGAGTGTGGTGCGGTCGCTGGTCTTCTCCGTCATCCCCAGGTAGTGGCGGTAGTCTGTGGGGACGAAAGCCCGCGCTCGTGGAATCACAAACTCTGGCTCGAGCTGCCTGTGTTTCCTGCTCTGAGACCGGAGAGGACTTAGGTCTACTCTCAGTTGGGTTGGATCTTTTTCCTCATCTACGCTCAGAGCAAACATGCTTGTGGCACGGCGCAGAGAACTGCCACGGCTGCTGGAGATGCAGCTGTCCTTTCTGCTTTTTGGAGACCGGATGTCTTTGGTTACGCCGCTTTGTGGCTTTGTGGACTTCTCTTCTCGACTGAAGTCCTTTGCGCTCCTTTTGAACTGTTTTTGCTGCCCTATCTCAATTTGCATGTAATTGGGAAAGTTACTTTTGTTATCACTTTGTAGCTTTGATCCAATCTGCTTATCATGTGGAGACTTCGATCGGCTCTGAGGAGAAGGAAACGACTTCATGGCAGCTCCTCTTGTTTTCTCAAGAGCAGAATTTACATGATAAATCTCTGTATCAACTGACTTTAAATCCTGGGATGAAAGCTGGGAACGGAGGGGCTCTTTCCTTTTGGGGCTTTTGGGTTTGTCAAAGGTTAAAGACGCCTTCGAGTCAGCAGTAGCCTCGTCCCAGAACTCTCGCAGAAAGTTAAACTGGGCCCGACTTGTTCCAAGACTCGGATTCATCTTGTCTAACCTCTGATTCAATGGTGGAACAGTAAAATTCTGGGGATTCTTGTTACCACCTTCCTCGTCACTTCCCAAATCATTTCCAATTGATCTCAAGTCAAACTCGGACTTCGTGAATCTCTTGGTCAGTTTTGTTTGATTCACGCCACGGGTCACTTTGCCCTCTCCAGGACCTTTAGGTTTGCCATTGTAGAACATTGGCTTGTTAAGCTCCTGCTCCCAAAAGGACTTCAGCTGCTTTATCCTCTCTGCTGTGCTTTCTTGGTGTTGCGATGGTTTCTTGTTTGAGTATGAACTGCTGGCTCTGTCCTTGGTGGGTGGATCATCTTTTCTTTTGGGAGATGAGCCTGAGTGCAAGTTTTTATCTTCACTGTCTCTCCTTCTCACATCTTCAACCGAATCTCTGTGAATTTTGGCTTTTGTGGTGAGTTGCTCTTCATTCTCATCCATGCACGAGCCATTTCTGGGCAAACTGAAATTTTCAGTCTCTAAGTCGACCTTTGTTGAGAGGTCTGGATCCAGCTGAGATCCAGGAGCGATCTTGGACAGAAGGTCTTGAAAGAAAAATTCGTTAGATCCTGAAATGCCATCTGGTTGTAGATTTGGTATGGCCGCAGAATCGCTCTCAAACTCTTGATCTATGATTGTTCTCTCTGATGGGTTTGGTCTGTTTGCAAGTAAACCTTCTCCTTCCAACACTCTTCTATTGGCAGTTTGCAGATTGGATATTAACTTCAAATGGGTAGAGCCATTATTGTACTTTTCGGGTGCTTCTGACTGAATAGAGTTCACCATTTGCATGTTTTGGTTGTTGAGTGGCTGCTGCTCGCTTTCAACACTTTGATCTGGGGTGTACTTATCATAGAGCCCCTTTCCACTGTGCTTTCCAGGAACAAAGTGTACCTCGGGTTCTTTGGCTGCAAAACCCTGAGCTGAGTTTACTCCTTTGTCAGCCGGCGTCACGGATTTGCTGACGAGTATCTTTGGGCCCGCGTTGCTTTTCTCCCAGAATGATTTCAAATGAGAAATTTTCAACGGCTTGCTTTCATCGCAACTATCCCTAGCGTCCTGTGAATGCAGATGTTGATTATCGAGCGTCTCCTTGCTTCCTTGTCTGTTGAGCTCATTGTTGATCTTTTGTAAGTGGCTCCTATTCGCCTCAGATCTGTCTAGCTTTCTTTCACTGGTCCCTCTGTCGAATGACTCTTCCTCCCTTGATTTGCTGACAGACGCATGCTTGTCAAAGCCCTTGCAGGCCTTTGCAGTGTCTTCTGAGTTCAGCCAGTCGCTGCTGTCCGTGCTGCGGTTGAACCAGTCCAGCACCTTTGTGATGGAGTCGTCCTCTTCCCCGGTGGGGCTCGTTGTCTGAGAGGACAGTTTGAAAGCAGTCATCTGATTGGGCTTCTGAGCTTGCTGATTGGATTTGTCAATGAAGTGGAGATCATATGACATAGGAGGGACGGGATCTGGAAGTGGAGGAGGAAGCAAAGAAGATAAATACACATCTCACTAGTGTGTGGTTTCCTTTAATTTATTACATTGATCAATGTCAAAAGTGCAATATACCAGTCCATGTGGAAAGAAAAATACTTTCTCTTTTCAACAGATTCTCCAACCCAAACTCTGAATCCCTGCAGCTCCTTCAAAGTTTCTATGAACTCTTTGTTTTTTTTTCTATGATTAATGCTGTCCTTGCCTAGTCTGTAATTTGAAAAAGTCCAATGGGCTTCAGTACTTTTGCAAAGCACTGCGATACATAAATTGAACAATTTTCATTCATTAATTTTTTTCATGGAGCTCATTTAAATTAGTAATAAGCATTTATTTCTTGTTTTTATGTTTGAATTTGGAGCTTCAAAGCTTTCACCACTACATAAAATGTCCAAATCTTTAAAGGACTTCTTCCTTCTAACATTTAAGCTGTGTAATGATACTGGGTCATCGTTTTCATATGAATCATGTCAGGACTGGAGCCTTGCCAGTCCGCTATCCCCGTCCTCTGCAGCCATGTCTTTGCCATGTGTGCTCAGTGGGGGGTTTGCATTGTCCTGTTGAAAAATGCATGCAAAAATATGCTGTGAAGGAAGCATATGTTGCTCCAAAACATTTTCAGCATCTTTTCGACTCTAATGCTGCTATCACTAAGGTCTATATGATCCAATTAGTCCTTTTCATGTTTGATCCAGAGCACATGGCATCAATTTCTTCAAAATGAAATAATAGCTAGGATAAATTTGGAATACAGACTTATCTGACGGTAACAAATCCATTTATCGGGTAATAGCCTGCCCATAAATGCTTTTGATATCAGAATAATGAATGTCATCCAAGGATAACAGGAGTCTGATTTGCCTTTAATACCAGATAATCATGAATTTAACCTGCTGACACCTCCCGCTTGAAAAAGCATCACGGTTTTGCCGGTTTTAGCCAACTTGAAGCTTTTCTTCTAAAATGTGCAGCAGTAAAAGCATGAAGCGATGGATCTTCATGACTTAAATCGAAATGGTGCTAAAATTAAAGAAAAAAGACATTTTTGACCCCATTATTTATCCCTTAATGACCAGGTAAAGATATTAAGCCATAAAATAAATGATCCAACCTTAGCTTGAAGATGATCATTCAATGAGGAAAACGCGTCGTGTTTAGAACTACATATTTTCTTGAAGTAATTTTGGTAGGTTAGCTTTTCCTGGAAGGGTTTAGATATATTTCCAGTTGTTTTTTTTTTTTTAATTGTAGATAATGGCTCTGACTGATGTACTGGAGTTTATATAGTCTGAGAAATGGTTTTGTAAGCTTTTCAAACATAATAAATGCTGCTGTGCTGCAAAACTACAGTCTTACCAAGTATTTTTGGTTTAGTTTACATCTTAATACACTTGAAATAAGACCAAACTAACTTTTCATCAAGATACAGCAGCTTGTTTTAATCAAATGATTCCTTAATATTGATAAAGTACCAGGTCCAATGGCAGATTATTTCACTTATAGCAACTTATAAGTGAAATAACTTAAAGCTTTTTTTGTCAAGTGTTTTGGATTTTTTTTGTGCCAAAATCAGTTTTGGCAAAAACTTGACTTGGGTCATTATTTAGGAAGGTGATGATATTTCAGGTGATGATTATGGGACAGATACTCGAACAATAGATGAACTCATAATTGAAAGAGAGCTCACCCTGTGTGTTTGGAGGTAAACTCATCTCCTCCTGCCGCCCTGCTGTTCCCACGCTGCTGCTCGTCTCTCTGTCCTGAACTTTATGACTCGGTAGGTTGAAAATGTTCAAGGTCGCGTGCTCTCTTTGATCGTCTCGGGCTTCGACCCACTGCTGTGGCGTTTCTCTGTCAGCGCTCACGTCAGTCCTAGAGTGAGCAGCCGGTCTGAAATATGGCAGCGCTTCAGAAACGCAGACGGCTTTGGATGAGCATATCAAGTAAAGGTTTTTACTCACCGCTCTCTTGTTATTGATGCTGAATTCTTGTCTATCTCCAGACTTGAACTGGAGGAAACCTGAGATGCAGCACTGAGTGGCTGCAGGGAACTTTTATCTGCCGCTTTGGACGTTGGTGCAGAACCCGTCACCGGGACATAAACACTTTCCTGAGGCGTTTCATCTGTAATCTTCAGGCCAGACTGGTTAGAGCTCCCGCTGGATCCCAGCTGGCGGCTCCGTCGCGGGGCAGGAACAATGGCCACGGGCCTCGCCGGAGCGTTTAACCCCTGCTGGCTGCCGCGTCGAGGCAGGAACGTCCTCTTCTTCGGTACGGGCCTGAAGCCTGTGGAGGAGCTTTCTGATGTGAAGGAGCCCCCCGAGGTCTGACTGGACTCCCCCGCCGGGGCATTCTTCAACCGGGAGATTGCCTCTGGGTGGAAAAAAGATGGTTACGGTTTTGCTGTGACTTTTATCACAAACCTGTTTTCTCCAAATCTCAGCTCCCCACCTGACTCCTGCATCTCTTGGTCCAGACGGGGGGCCGTGTTCTGGTTATTTTCAGGAGGTTCAAAAACAATGAGGGAAGCTCGATTAAAGGGGTTGTGTCTCGGCTGGGAGGGGAACGAAAAGGACGAACGATTTAGATTGCAGCAGCTGCTGTGCCACAGAAAAAAACTACAAATGTACAACAGGAAGCTAACCTGTCGGTTCTAAAAACAATACCTACCATTTTGGGGGAACGAATTGATGAGTATCGATTTTCCTTTTCAGCGTCACTGCAGGGGAAAAGACAAATAGTTGATATTCTTAGAAACTTTCAGAAGATGAAAAGTAAAACATCAACAATAAGCCGACATTAACACATGACATTAGAGTTTCCATGCAAATATCACTTTCAGGATCCTAGGCTCCAATATTTTATTTTTATTTTTTTCTTGGACTTTTTTGTGACACTTTTACATCATGTCGGAGGTGCTTCAAATTTGTCCCTGAAATGTCCCACACTCCGTTTGTGATCTATGACAATTTTCATTCTCTGAGAAACTTCCCATTACTTGGATTTATGCTTTGGCATCTAAACCCAAACTGCAAGTCTAATGACTGAAAAATGAGGTGAGATTGGACTGTTTCCTCTTGTAAAAGAGTTTCAGTACATTTGTGGGTCAGCTGCTAAATAAAACTTGCTCATTAATATGCATCCTGAGGTCATAGTAATGCAGCTAATACAGTAGTTTTTTTGGGGGGGGGGGTTTGTAGTAAATGCTCAAAAGTAACCTGGCTTAAATTTGCCATTTATTCTATGGCAAATAGTTTTCTATTTAAACTTTGTTTAAATAGAAAGTTTAAACATTTCTATTTAAACTTATGGATCTTTTACATATGTTCCTAAAATCAAACCACTTTGATCCAGATTACAAATATTAACATGATTGGGTAGACGGTTATTCTCCAAAATGTAAAATACCTGCACTGTTTTCATGACTGGATTTGTTTACCGCCTCATAAATAACTACTTATTTCCAAAGGACTCGCAACATTAAATGTAATATAAAACATATTAAAGTTTGTAGTTCTAACACGACAAAAACATAAAGATATAGGAAACTTTGAAACGCACCGCCTAGGTAAAACACATGAATCAAATTAAATATAATATGAAATACCATAAATCTGAACACGGGGCAAAGAAAATTAGCCTAACCTAATTAATATGGCTGCACTAGAAGCTCATGTGATGAGGTGATAAATTTAAAAAGTACACAGTAACTGCAGCCTTTGTCATAGTGCAAATACCTGACAAGGAGTTTGTTTTTACAGCTGTTGAAAAAAGTTTAAAAAGCTTAGCCAAATCAAATATTGACTTTTCCTCTTCCTGACAGTCTAAGCTGTGACCAAACTTATAAAATATGTCTTTCTGCTAGCATTATTTATGAAAAGTCTCAGCAGTGTAGCAAGCTTATTTTCCAAAGTTTCAGTCCATATGAAAAGTTTAAATGTTGCTAAGCTGTTGTTCTGTTAATTTTGCCTCTCACGCTTCTAAGTGGGTTAGAAAACGGGCCGTTTCCAGGAAGCACCGCCTATGTTTACATAAGCCGAGTCACAAGACTGTCTGCACACCGGCAGGACACCGGCGTCTTTAAGGGCCGAGTTAAAGAATGTCTCTCAGATGTGAGGGAGAAGTGTCTGAATTTAAGATTTGTCACAAAATCAGATGAGCTCATTGGAAATAGTCTTTCGAGAAGAAGACGGATCAAACTGATTGTGTACTTCATCTCCGGTGGCTGCGACGATTCGAAACACCTCGCAGGTTTCGGAGGAGGCGCTGCGTCTGAGCTACGACTGCTGGGCGTTTTGCTTCTCTCCACTCGAACGGATCCATCTGCAGGGAGAGCAGATGTTTTAATATATACTCTCAGATTCTGTCACAAAGACCTCAAAGTTTAAAAAGTTGCATTTTTTTTGCACAGTTTGAACTTTTCCAGGTTTAAAAATCAAGCAGACCTAAGCTGGCCGGCTTCCCTTGCTTCATGGAGGCCAGGATGATTTCTGATCCGTGGATTTTGTCGCTGTGTCTTTGGGACTTGGCCTCGTAGAACCATTCCCCCGACAGGTACTTCAGCTTCACGTCTGACTGAGACCTGCTGTCCAGAACCTTCTCCAGTTTCCTGTCATGAAAAAAAAAAAAAAAAAATCTAAATTGCAACATTGACTAGAGGATTTTTTTTTTTTTTGTCTATTGCAACTTTAAGTTACTTTTAAAAAAAATATGAACAAACATCAGCAAACAAAAAGGAGTTAAGACGATTTTATGCTGAAAGACCCTTTCAATACAAAACCTGAACTTAAAGTCCTGGTTAATATTGAAATAAATAAAAACATATTAAATGAATATTTAAATGCAAAAATGTCACGCAGCGTTTTAACGATGGCATTGCGTTTCCGGTGAGACGAAAGCCTGTTCTGGCTGCTGCCTCTTCCTGTCCGCCTGCTCTGTTTGATGCGTTCAAAAAGCTCTCCACATCGGAGGAGAGCAAACACTTCTCAGTAAACTTTACAACGTTCAAAGCAAATGGCTCCACCGAGAAAGACGGCGAACGACTGGAACCGCATTTGAATGCGTTACAAGTCAAATTATCAACAAGTCATATGAAAACAGAGTAAACAAGCTAACCAAGGCTAACCTAGCCTAGCCCTTCAGCAGACAGCTTACATGAAAACTATTGCTAGCAATGGGAGAGATGGGAATGTATTCAAAGATTGAAGCTCGATGTGCTTATCAAACGTATATTGAGACATACAAGGAAATTAAGCAGAAACTTCTGGAGGGACAAATTATCAGTCACTGTCAAGAAAAAGAGAATGCTGCTGTTACATCACTGCAATGTAAAGTCACTATGATTTCATACTGTCCACCATATTGCCAAAAGTATTCCATTTTCAATCCAAAGGGTTTAATATGACATTAGACGTTTAGCCTTTTGACCTTTCCTCTGGAGGAAAGACCCAAATTGATTGACATCAAGGACTTTTTTTTTTAATCTGTTCTTGAATTTTATTTAATCAGTACATGTCAGACAGGTTCTATTTGAAATTAATCAGTTAATTTATTATTTGACAAAGAGGGGGTTCACTTGTTTTTTTTTGTTTGTTTTTTTTACATGGTCAAGTTGGGTTAGGATAATTTTTTTTCTCCATAGCATAATCAAGTCACATGTTGCCTTTAGTTGTTATACAAAGACTGCATATATCAAAGATCCATCCATCCATTTTCTAACACCTGTGTCCCTGTGGGGTCAGGAGGTGCTGGTGTCTGTCTCCAGCGAACGTTTCCAGCGAGAGGCGGGGTCACCGGGGGCAGGTTGGCAGTTTGTCGCAGGGCGATATCAAAGATGACTTCAAAAAGCTGATTTCGTAATTTGACCCCTTAAAATTGGGTCTATATCTCTTTTAAGTTGCTCCTACTCTTTCTAACACTCTGCCCTCAGCACCTCATCACAGCAGTGCTTTTCGTTATGCCATTAACAGCTTCTCTAAGGAGTGTTGGACCTAATTGCTGCTGCCGCTGGTCTGGAGGAGCTGGAGCTGGAGGGACGCTCAGCTGAAAAAGGCGGGGCTTTGTGAGAGCAAGCGTTTAGGCACCCTGAATGGTTGCCATGGGAGATTAAAGGATGTCTTTAGTGAGGAAACATAACATAATATAAAGCTAAAAAAATAAAAAGTTTTCCGTCTTGGTTTTGTGCTCTGATCTTTGGTTCTTTGTGCAACAGGATGAATTCATCACTTCCATTGCAATTTCCGTCAACAGCGTTATATAACTGCTTCACATGATCAATCTCAAGAGGGTAAATTGGAAAACATCTCAGTCGAGTTAAAATAAAGTTAGAGAAGGATCAAATCAAATTCCACCACTCGGGCTCATCTTTCCGCTGGCTGGGGGAAATCACGGCCGTCATGTGAGGCGGAGGTAGCGCATTATTGCGGGCTGCTGGCTTAATCCTTTTTACATCAGACCGGACGAGACACAGCCATCATTCAGGTAATGAAGTCAACTCAATGAAGAGAGAGCTCTTTGTTTTACAGCAAACCTCACTTTAAAAAAAAAAAAAAAATTAAATTAAACATTTCCAAATCAGGTGTATTTATTTGTACATTTGCAGCTGAATTGGAATTTCAGAAATGGTTCCTCAAATTCTCCTGACAGTCAGGAGACAAAAGTTTCAACTGTTTGCAGAAGACGGCGATTTGAGATTAAAGCTCATTTTGAAGGCTCTCATGGAGCATTTCTGCAACCCAGCTAATCTAATTGCTCTGATCACATTGAGGTCCCTCAGCATCCAACCCCACACAGGCTGTTATTGTGTTGCGCATCAAGCAAAGACTCTCTTTCATGAGGTCTGGTGTTGGCGGGAGCGTATGAAAAGACATTAGCTTAAACTCAGATTAGCTTTCATTTCATGTCTACTTGAACATGCAGGTTTGCATAAGAAAATAACGGCAAGGAGTCTTTATCCACCTGATTCTCTCCTCCTCGGCCCGCTTCAGCTCCTCGTCCCTCTTCAGGACCGTCAGTATCGCCTCCTGCTCCTCCTCCGTCAGGTGGCTCAGGTCGATCATGCTTTCCCCTCCCCCTTTTGTTGCTGCTGCTTTCCCTCGACGGACAGGTATGAGAACGCCCAACGCGCGCTGGCTCTGTTGAACAAATACCGCCGGTTACCTCCTGAGAAGGATGTATTTGCACACAGCAAGTTACTGCAGTAACAATACACTGGAAGACAGAGAGAAAACAGAGAGAGGACAGAAAGGAAGTTTCTCTCTCACACAGTGAACAGTTCAAGTGAAGGACTACAGAAAATTAAGCCATTAAGGTTATTTTGGGGACTTGTCGCTAACAACGAGCTTCTGATTATGATTAATAGATGTTGGTATTCACCCTCTATATTTAATTTAGAAACTAGCAGAGCCGGCCAAAAGTTATAGGGGGCCCGAAGCGGAATTGAAATTAGGGCCCCAATGGCGATTTGAGTGGCCAATTGTCATTTATTTGTTCATTTGCTTTTAGTCAAGGCATCTATCTATCTATATATATATATATATATATATATATATATATATATATATAACACACACAATTTCTTTTTTCACATGATGGTTTCTCAAAATACAATGTTTTAAAAAAGAAAAAAAATCTGTTTTTTGGGGGGTGTATTAAATCATACACCCCCCAAAACCATACATCAAATCATAGCAGGCCCAATAATTAAGCTGATCAGCTAGCATTAAATATTAAGGACAGAATACTGGTAAACACCTCTAAAGGAAGAACAATAATATGAAAAGAACTTCTCAAAATTGACTATTTAGTTGCCTTGTGCCTTTTGTGATGTCACCATAGGCCTGTTGAATTTTGTTTTTTACATTTTACCTTTAATATTCAAAGTTTACAATAAAACAGCTATAGATAAATAGAAAAATGGATAATGCTGTTTTATGAGTGTCAATTCATTTGTGGGTTTTGATATTGCAGAAAAGATTGGCTGGAAGCTTTACTAATACTAATATGTATTTTCCCTTGTATAGCCACATAACATTTTAGTGCTCTTTTTTTTAAATTGAAAATAAATCAAAATGTTAGATTTTAATCTACTCATAATCCTTCAATTAGGCAAATTTTTCCACAAATAACTAAAACAAACCTGAAGTTGTAAACTTTAAAGTTTTGGAGCGTTCTTCTTCAGCTCAGTTCTCCTTTGCCTTGAGTTGCATCACCTTTAAGACTGAAGGTGTTTTAGCTGTAGCTCATTTTGATCGTCTTTATCTCCAACTGCATCACTTCCTCACCATTCAACGTGAAGAATTCAAAGACTTGCAATATTAAGCTTTGAGAAATCCTCATAATTCAAGAGAAACCAGAGAATCTGGAACCGTTTTTTGTAACGCCAAGTCAAAACCGGCTCGATTTGAGCACACAGAAAACACAAGAGTTTAAAAAAAGGGGGTTTATTTCTGCTGTATCTGGTTAGTGTACCTCTATGCCATACCTAGTCTCACTTCATACGCAACCTTTTGGGTGTGAGACAGCGTTGCATAATGTGAGACGTTTTGCACCAACCACGCATTAATTGCAATGCTCGGTCTGGACAAAACGTACCCACATGGATAATCTATGATTCAAAACAATTTAATGTAATCCACTTTTGCTCTGAGGAATGCGGCTTTATGACAGTCAGCAGCACGAGGTCCCTGGGTGTTTTTGATGAAGGGCCGCACAATTCGTGTTTACTAAGAGACAAACTGTCCCTATAGAGGGGATCAGAACAATTCAAAAAAACAATTCAGAGAATGGTTACGTAATTCAATTAAAAATATACTTGTTTTTTTTGTTTTTTTTAATAAAAGTCATTATTGCCATAGTTTGGGATGATGCTGAACTACAACAAAATCATGTGGAGATCACAAAGGCAAGTTGAACCAGAACAATGACAACAGTAACCTTTCTCTATTTGATTATTTGTATTTTCTGGATGCGTAAACTGCTTCCAGTTGAATGAATATTGCGAGTCTTCCTCTTGTTCTGGACAGTCCAGAGGTTAAACTGGAGCAGTTTATTTAAGGAGCAGGTAGTTGACGCAACAGGTAAGACAACTGTTTTATTTCATCATTTCTTCGTCTAAAACTCGATCCTTCGAATAATTGTTGAACAACTTTAGTAATTTAAGACAAAGAGTCATAAATTTACTGAAACACAGTACAATGAAACCTGCTTACGATCGGCGACTGTTGGAAAACACATGAACAGCTTTTCACCTACCTTTAACGACAACGTGGCGACTCAGAACCTCAGTATTCAGATGGGGGAAGAGAGAGAGAAAAAAAAAAGCAAACACAAACGATAAACGCATAAAGTTTTGAACTTCACCTCCACAGGTCTGCAGCCGCTGCTGGATGCGCTGGACGGGAGCGGAGGAGAGGGGGCGGACTCTCCGCGTGGGGATGGGGAGGATCTGACCAAGACGAGCGACGACAACCAGCAGCCATTGTATTATATCACCGCCGTGTCCGTCTGCAGCATCATCCAGCGGCTTAACGTAGGTCTGGATGATTAATGTCGAACTGCTGGGTCTCCTGTCGAAACGGGATGAAGAAACAATTCGCGGATGGGCGTGTTAGACCGGCGCGGGGCTGCAGTGACAGGCATCGTCCAGCAGGTGTCACCGGTGGACAAACAGGGTGTGAGCATCTTCCAGACAGGCGGAATGAACAGGACGGGCTGAGGTCAAACAGCAATTAAAAAGCTGCGCAACACGAAGCTGTTTCACCATCTGCGCCACGGTGTGGAGGAATAAACCCCCCGCTGAGATCGCGAGGCGGTTCTCTGACCTTCAATGACACACGATAATGGATGAATCTCACACTTCCGGTGTGGTTTGTATGTGAAAAGCAGGGAGAAAGTAAATAAACAGTTGGTGTATGGACGTCCAAAAGTGCCACAATTCAAGAAATAAATCATGACATTAACGAGCCCCTTCTAAAATAAAAAAAATAAAAATGTAAATATGCAATATATTAAAAAAATATTAATGGTTGTGAGCTGCAAAAACATAAAATGAAAATAAAATTTGCACCATCAGTAAGCCTTACTTAGGAGGACTACCACTACAGTATTTGGCTGTGCAGGTTATGTCAAATCTAAGGAGTTATTTAAACTGCAAGGAGAGTTCAGATGGTTTATTTTCAATTTAAATTGTATGATTTAAACAAAAAATAGGTTGTAATTTTGGCACTTAATGTTTTTATATTTACATTTTTGTGCAACAATCAATGGAATATGCTAGCAATTTTAAATGATCCACCGTTGCTCGTTTTACTTAAACCAGAGAAACAAAGCTCTGAAAAAAAAAAATCAAACAAAAAAAAAAAAGACACCTTAGATGCTAGAGCAATACATTAAAGTTGGGGATTCTGTGTCAAAATGGGAAAAAGTTGCAAGGGCATTTGCAACTTTTTGCATATGGACTTGGAAAAAACAAAAGGGCACTTGCAAACTGGGAGCTGGCCAAGCGCTTGTCCTATGCAGGTACATCTCAGCAAAATTTGAATATCAAAGTATTTTGTCACCCATTTCAGAAAGTAACGCATTGTGTACAGATTCTTTAAACTCATTGTACATGTGCACAGTGGCAAATCCTAATTCATTTAAAATGCATGTCATGAAAAAAAAAAATTCTCTTGTAATAAAGTCATAATATATTTGAAAGTTTTCTACCAAAGAAAAGTCATGGTCAACTAAAATCAGAAGGTATGAGGCTAAATGGCTGCAATAAGGTTTAATAGTGAACATAAAAACATTCTAAAAGTTTCTTCACACATATTTTATTATATTTGCCAAAGAGGCTCAGAAGCCAACGCTCCTTGGAAACCCCTGGTCTACCAAACATTAAGAACGAGAGAATCACACACCGTTTGTGGAAGCTGCTCTTTATTTGAAAAAGAAAGAAAGAAAGAAAAAAAAAAAGACATTGTCTGCTACACGATCTAATTACATAAAGAAAATATCTGCGGAGACAAACGCAGAGAATATCCTGAATCAAACTTAGGTAGAGTCAAATTTGATTGAATTGCTTTCATATTTCATACATCTTTCACTGTGTGCGCTCAAAGAACAGTCGAGTGTTTATGTACAACGTGGCACCGATCAACAGTGCAGCTCCGCTCTACGACCCCGCTCCGCTCTCACTCTTTTGTACAGCTAATTTACACCAAACCTGTTTTTTTTTTGTTTTCTTTTAATTATTATTATTATCACTGTGACGACAATCTAATCAGCCGGCCTCCCTACCCACTAATCCCCCTGACCCCACTCCATCTCTCTCTCTCTCTGAGAAATTGCAGCGTAGAAAGATGTGTGCAACATGAAGACAACTCATTCACATTCAGAGTAAAGGCAGCCTTGATTACAGTCAGTGAGTCAACGGCATGCCAAGCTTAAAGCAAATGGAGCCCACCACCCCAGTGTCGCCCCTCAGATTTTGTGGATGAAGTGGTGTATTTTTTTTTTTTTGTTTGTTTTTTCTTTTCTTCCCAGATCTGTTGCAAAACAATTAACAAAAAAAACAAAAAAACAAAAACCAGAAAAAAACCCTAGGCACGCTATATACTGTTAACTGACTGGTATTCTAAGCCCCGCCCCCCACCCCTCCCTGCGCTGTAAGTACAATGGAGATCGTGAAATCTTTCATCTAGTAAAAAAAAGAAAAAAAAAGTCCTTAACACAAAACTCAAGAATATTTAGTGCTCTATCATTCCGCTTAATAGGTGTAATTTATATAATATCTATTTTTTGTCATCTCTACCTCTTAATGATAGTCTGAAATCCTTTGTTTTAATGCTGAAGCACTCCCACGTGTGTTCGTCTTACTGTAGATTTTACATTAATCCCCCCCGCCCCTCTCAAAGGCCCTCCCCTCGCCCCGATTTTAAACCAATAATCATAAATAAATACAAACAACACACAAGGAATGTCTACTGTAAACACGGTAAAAAAGACAAGAACTAAACAGGTGTAAACGTTGTTAGCATCACTACTTAGTGACGGTTAAATAACTGCAAGGGGGGGAGGGTGGATGACTGATGATTGGATCAAGAAGGGGAAAGACGGCAATCATTTTTACCTTCCACCCCCGTTTCACCCACCGCTGTACATCATCAAAAGCCCTCGACGTCCGACCGATCACGTTTCCGAGCAACTCAAGCTATCCTTAGAGAGGGGGAGGGGGCTGTGGGGTTAGAAAGCAGCACCACTCGGCGCGTCGGGCGAGTTGTTACAGAACAAAAAAAAACAACAAAACAAAAATAAAAAAATAAATGGGGGGTTCGAGTTTCTGCCGGACGTCATGCTGACGTGGTTACCATGGTTTCCGACAGTCGGTGCGCCGTCGGGTTCTTGACGTGTCTGTGTTTGGGGTGGGTGGGTGAGGGGGTTCAGGGGGAAGATGGGGAGGGTTGGGGGGCGTGATGCTTCTCTGAAGAGTTCGACTGCAACGAGGACAAAGTTTTGCAGCTAAGTGCTTCATCTTCTGAGAGACGCTTCCTTCAAATTACATGAACTGCATCTGCAAGGAAAGCGGAGGGTCGTATCAGAATACTAAAAATGAAATAACAGAAATGATCAGTTTAGCTGAAGTTTGCTAAGCTTTTCCCTCATTTTCATTTATTAATTTATTTTATTAGTTTTTACCAAACTGAGGTTAACAAAAATGTTCAGCAGATTCTGAATTTATGGCCTTAATGAAGCGAACATGTTTTACTAATGAGTTACACGGTTGGTTTGAGCGTCTTAGTTATAAAGCAAAACCACAAGCACACAATGTTACCATAACACAAACATGGAAACAAAGCTTAGCAAACATGCAAATTTGGTTTCCATGTTCATGTTAAAACAATTTGTCAGTAAGAGCGTCAAAAAAAAAAAAAAAAAAAAAAGTATTTGAATTCAGAAACAAATTATTAAATCACAATGTCCGTTTTTTTTAATTATTTATAAATTATCCAAAATTAATTTGAGGAACAAGAAAACGATAAAATTGTCTCTGCAGATACACTGACTTATGGGTAAACTAACCAGATGTTACAATAATAACAGTAAAAAAAGGTTTTAACTTCATCTGTGGCACATTCCGCAGATTTTTCTTTTTATATATATACAATATAAGTAAAAAAAATGCAAATGAACAAATAATTTCTTAAAAAAATACAAAAATATACATTATATTGCCTAAAATTAACATAACAGTGTTATTTTACTGCCCATTTGATAATTTGTACCAAAGGGTACATCTGTAGCTAAAAAAAAAAGAAATCCAACAACAAAGCTCAAACTATGCTCTACTTAATACAGTGTAGAGCTGATCTGTTGAAAACTTTAGAATTAACTGACTAATAATTAATAACTAAAACGTGTCTTTTTTTCCTTGTTTTTACAGAATTTGGAGCAGGCGAATCTGAAGCTGACAGTTTTGGGTAAATCATATTTACAGAAGTTTTTTTCTTCATCTTCAATGCAATATGTTTATATGTTCCGTAAAGTTTTTTTTTAACTACTCCTCCTAGTATGTTCTTTCAGCAAATGCCCTTTTTTTTTTTTTTAGTTCACTTAATGATTAATCAATTACTAAATTAGTTGATTGATTCAATAACTGATTTGTCACAATTAATCGTTTCAGCCCTCAGATTCACAGCTTAGCAAATGGCCAACAAGTTAAATTTAGCAACAGCTGCAAGGCAAAAAAAAAAAAAAAAACAGGTCTGAGCAACGGAGAATGGAGGAACGGAAACCAAAATGAGTTGGTCTCTATCTGATAACATAACCATGACATCTGAGCAAAATGAAAAAAGAAAAAATTAACATGTAGTGTGTGATCCACTGGCAAGGACATCAAGGGGCTTAAAAGTTAGCGACAAAAGCAAACATGCATCAGCGCCGGACAGACAACGCATGCAGGTGCCTGAGCAAGCAAACAGCATGATGTACCTAAAGAGATGCTCTACAAGAAATCCTTGAGAGAGAGGTGTGCAAACGGGTCCTGTCCAGGGGCTCGGAGAGGACTCTGGCTGGAAGGACTAGAGGCTGCAGAGGGCTAACAGAGGAAGTAGGAGGACCAGAGGACAAGTCAGAGTCAGTACAGAGACTGAAGTAGGGATGAGATTAGTTGGAGAGGCTGTGATGTATGATTGATGGGTTAATAATAATAAATAAAATAAAAAAATAGGAGCTGTTTGGAAACAGGAAGTCGAAACAAGAGATGATGATTTAGTTTTTTTTTTTTTTTTTGTTGCTTTCAGCTCCAGAGAGTGAAGGGTTTTTTTTGTTAAAACTGTCATCATCTTCAGCAGTATTCACACCCACAACAAAGCTTTCACAGTGACTAACCGTGGGACACAACAGTGCACAATGGACACGCCCCGTTACCCGCCCCGGCTGCCCCGTCCTGATGACGCGTGGACCCACCTGAGCGCTGGACACCGAGCCAAAGGGGTTTGGAGGCCTCATGACGGGCTGGGTGTACATCATGGTGGGCGGATTCATCATCCCCATGGAGCCCATTTGTGGAGGCTGGGGAGGGTTGCACACAAAGTCGGGTCAGGCGTTTCATTTAGTTTGCAAAGAAAATATGAACAATTCTGAAAAAAAAAAAAAAAAAAAAAAGTTTTGCGATCCCTACTCTGCCCCTCCTCTTACTGAGGGATGTTTCCGGTTCAGTAGGAATAAAAATAAAATACCAACAGGCAAAATTATTGCTAAGGTGCATCACAATAAATTAAAACATTATCAAAAAGTGAATTTTATGTTTGGAAATGTCTCCGTCTGTACACCTGACTGGTCAGAGAATAACACACCAAGATCCCCCAATTTCAATTTGTTTAATGTTCAAAATACAAGTAAAAAGATGGATAAGTCCTGAAGCTGTTAGGAATAATAAATATTCATACCACTGAAACAATCCAAACAAACCATGTTAAAATAAAATAAAAAAAATAAAAATAAACTGTTCTCATTGACTTCTCTGGCATTTAGCAAATATAAATAATTCTAGTAATTATGAATGACTCAAAACAAGAAAAGTTAAGTCTGATTTAACTTCAGACAGTGAGGGCAAAAAAAAAAAAAAAAAAAAGTATTTTTATGAGGTGTATGAAAATATCTGATCGGACCTGTAAATAAAGCTGACCAAATTCAGGCTAACGAAATAATAATAACAATAATAATGTATTCTGTCATAATGTCTCATTGTCATCATCATCACAAAATATCTGTAATTTTTTAAAATCTGCCAAAGCACTGCTTAACCATAATAAAACAAATTGTTGCATGAAAAGTAAAACTTATTTGTGGAACTTTTCTGTGCTCTTCAGAGTGGAAGCAGTGGCTGAGCGGAGGGAGGACTCACCATGCTGTATCCCATCATGCTTGTGGGAGTGGTGGCGGGGAAGGCCATGACTGACGGCGGCTGATGGGAGGCAAACGGTTTGAGAAAACTTTACAGCAAAACCTCCAGAGAGTTGCAGGACAAACGTTTTACATTGTTTATTTACGTACTTGAGTCTGTAAGTAAAAATGTGAACTTCTATGGATCAGAGAAAACCCACAATCAAACCTTTATCCGCTAAAGATGAAGTTGAATGGCTTAAATCAAAGCACATTTGTTACGGCTGATACGATTAATCTGATTAATCGGCTATTATTTTCTTATATTAAAAGGTATTTAATTATTTGTTTTCATCTTTTTATCTGATTAATTGATAAATAATCCGATAAAAATAATATTCATATGTCAGCTTGAGCTGTTTCTCAAAGAATGAGCAAAATCTCTGTTTACTCGTCTGCAAACTTTGGTGGTTCCACAAAGTATTGAGGCACAAGGCCCAAAACAAATGCATGCCGCACTTTTCAGATTTTAAAACTTTTTAGTCAGTTTCTTGGGTGTGAATATTTTTGCATTGCTGGTCGTCTCTGAAACAGTTTGGAAGTAAAAATCTCAGCTTTTAAAATCCTGGAGGATTTTTTTTTTTTTTTTAGTTCTGAATAAGACTTTAAAAATTTTTTTAAAATTCAGATTTGAAGGAAAATCAACAGCCGACATAAACATAATTAAATGTGCACGTCTGTGTCACCATGGAGACAGGGTTCCAGGTCGTGGTGGGCGCAGCCTTGGGTTGCCAGTTGGTGCCGCCGGTCATCCTCTTCTCCCCCGGCTGGCTCCAGTGGATGTCACTGCGGATCAACAGAGCTGGCGTCAGCAGCAGCTGGCGGCACAGAGCTGAAAACGCGCACGCCGCCCCCATCCACCAATCAGCCAATCAACCGTCACTTACTTCTTCATCGTTCCGTTTCCGATGCCCAGATCTGGAAGGCAACATTCGTCAAGCAGCAGTTAGTGGAACAATTTCGGTCTTTTTTTTTTTTTTTTTGTGCGTCTTAATGAAGATGCATGTTCATTAGCGCAGATGAATATAAAGCGCTGCACTCACTGCCGACAAGGTTGGCCAGGGAAGAGTCAAGGTCGTCTGACACCAGCTTCTCGGGCAGCTGATTGGACGGCTGGTTGGAGCCGGCGAGCGTCGGCTTCAGGATGCCTCCGGTGAGATCTGACAGGGAAAACAAACAATATTATATTGCTTTATTTTCTTCAAAATTCATGTTTTTTTTTTTTTGTTTTTTTTATACATAACACTCTATTGTGCTACATTAAGCAACATTCAGTCCCATGAAACTAAATCGTCACCGTCAGAGTTGAGGCTCCCGCTGCCGGCGGCTTTGTTTCCAAAAACCGACTCAAAGTCCACCTGTAGGCCCCCTGCTGGCGGTTGTGGAGGGGCTTGAGGCGCCGAGTATCCTTCGGAAAAGAGACCAGAAAGCTGACTGACAAAGCTACAGCATTTCCGAACCTTATTCCCAAACAGCAGTAGTAGGACTCCATAAGCAGAGCAGAAAATGAGAGGAGAGCGAGCCTGGCGTACTCTACCTCTGAATAGACCTGCTACAGTAGAGGGCTCAGTGGGGAAGGGAGCCTGGTGTGGGAGGTGTTGAGCAACGGACACCGGACCACAGAAGGAGTCTGACAGGCCGCGTGAAGCAGCCGGAAAAACGGCAAAGAAAACGGGAAGAAAAAGAAAAGAGGAAGAACAGCATTCGGAGGACAGGTCAGAAACAGGTAAGGAATGACAGCAGCAGTACAGAAAGCAAGAAAAAAGTGCTTGTATATATATTTACACATATTTTATTCATACAAGTTTTTCATGTAATCTTTCAGTAGATTTGTTAAATGGGTATAAAAGTAAAACATTGCAGCATAAAAATTTAGCAACCCACAAGGGATTAAAGGTAAAGTTGGAACATTTTGGGAATTAATCTTTTGAAACGTTGGATAAGAATTTAATATTTGGCGGCAATATTACAATCATCCCAGACCAGCTCATCAGACCTGCTATGTTTTTAAAAAAAAATTAAAATCATACTAAAACCCTATTCTAATTAGGGCTGAAATGATTAATTGTGATTAATCAATTGTTGAAATAGCTGTGAAATAATTTAGCAAACGATTAATCGTTAACCAGAGCATAGAGATTAAGGGGAAAAAAGGTCATTTGCTGAAAGAATAACACAGAAAGAGCAGCAACTAAGTCAAAACTATACAAAATATAAGTTTAGCATTTAACACAACAAAAAAAAAAAACTTAAATAATAATAAAAAAAAGTCCTATTAAGAACCTTTTGCTATCTAATTATTAATCGATTAAATGAAAAATTAAACAGATCAGCCCTGCACGGTTTTGATGTTAATTCCATCAGAAATGGCTAAAATCAAAGCATATTTGTTACAGCTAAAACAATTAATCGGATTAATCCTGATTAATCAGTTATTGAAATAATCGTCAATAATGTTAGAAGCATGTTTTTGTTGCAGATGCATCTTTTGCTACAAATGATTAATTGAACACTGATGAAATGTTACATTTTGCTGATTTTTAAGCTATAAAATGTTTATTTTCTTATTTAAAAAAGGAATTGCATCATCAGTTTATTTGTATACTTGTATCCATTTCTGAAAAAAAACTTAAATGGTTAAATGAAAACTAAAAAATGTGCTATTTTTAATTAGAATAACATTGACAGAATAATCGATTACTAAAATGACTAATAGTTACAGCCCTAATCTTAATGCTTCACATTGATTACATTAAACTTGTCTTTTTAAACCCAATCATTTGTCTAAAATGTTGGGGTTTTTTTTAAGAATCAAGATTTCACACAGCTCGTGATGTTGTAAACTTCATATCACTTATCAAGTTTACATGTGTTCAGACAAATTTAAAGCTTTATTCTAGAAACTGCTATAAGACAAGTTTGTAAAATGTACAGATATGTTTATTTTGGACATAGTTAATGTTTCGCTAAAACATCTTCCCATTAAAAAGGCTCCATGGAAAGATGATTATGTGACATCTGGCTCGATGCAATTAGAATTTTTTCCCCAACTCACAAAGACATTGGCAAACAAAAAGCTGATGATCTGGTCTGGTGATGTGACCCTTTCACATGGGTAGTAGTAACAAAAGAACTAAAACAAAATAAAAAATCCCAAAATGTAAAACTCTTCCTTTAATTCTAATAAATCTGCTAGAAGTATTAAAATAATGGCTCTGGAGAGTTGTGGACAGGTGTCTATGTTTGCCAGCAAACATAGGTCAAGGCTTTGAGCCGTCGTAGTACCTGAGATGGAGTGCTCTATCCGCACTGTGCGTTTGTAATTGGTTGAAACTGATGAGTTTGTGTCAGTAAAGGGATTGTAACGATCTGGAGAATCAAAAATAGTGTAAGAACAGGTTGCAACTTAAAAGCTCTACAGCATCTGAGCACTACAAAGCAACACCAAACTGTTCAAGAGCAGCAGCTGAACGCTAACTGGGAATCAACAGGAGGACACGGACCTAATCTGGATCAGAAACACAGAAGATATGATGGCAGATTTTACAGTCAGCTGCACTTTGACACAACCGGCACAAAAAGTTAAGTGTCAATCGCTCTGCTGTGTGGAAAAGGTATTTAAAAGATGGTGTGATTCATATTTGAAAATGCTGTTAAGCAGTAGAACTAGAATCTATTTAAATACAAACATTAAGTTAGTATTTTGCACATAATGACAATCGCTCAATTTTGGCTTCATTTTGTGATTATTTTGTAAAGTTTCTCGACCAATGCCTGCGGTTGTTCCTTTCAAAGCCTGAACCCAGCCACACTAAGGCTTTGTTTAGAAAAATCAATGCAAGGAAAGATGGCAGAAAGAGAAACGGGGGAGCAAAATGTCCGAATGACAGATAACGACTGATGCGCAACGCAATTTTGTACATAGAAAATTCTAGTGCCCCTAGTGGCAAAAATCAAAACAAACAAACAAAAAATTAGTTCATTCCTCAAGGTGCCGGATTGTCGTTCTCACAATCTCATGTTTATATTTTTTTGCACCGTGTGACTTAAAAGACACCTCTATGTACCAGTTGTACTTGAATGCACCATAGAACCTGCTTGTGTAAACGCTCGAAAAGCAAAACGCTCTGCCGTGACGCCACCGGAGCATAGCTATAAAGACTCTGAGGACATTTGGGGCTGGTTAAATGTGACAGGCAGCTGGATTTGGACTTTAGCCTGTTTGTCTCTGCAGCATCGACGCTTACGTTCAGCTGGATGTCGTTTCGGGTTAGTAATTAAGTTTAGTGTTGAGTAAAATGCTGATGTAAAGCACTGGTGAGATCCAACTTTTTCCTCCTCTATGCTTAGGTTGCTAAATGAGAAACTGTAAAGTAGAGAACAGAGAGTCCAGCACATTAACCCTCAGCGTGAGTGCATGTTTAAAACAACGTGTGTGTGCTGAACTCAAAGAGCTAGACAGAAAATTTTAGTACACATTCAGGTAGCGTTGCACCTCTAACACTGATTACTTGTAAGAACTCAAAAGATTTACCTTTGAAGATTTTTTTTCCCCACTTCATCACCATTAAACGTTAGCTAAATACTGACAGCACTAGGTTTTCTTTTCTAATCACATAACTTGCTGAACAAAAACAAAAACATGGCCAATCTGAGTTTGTTAAGTATAAGGAGAGAAAAAGATCTGCACAGACAAAATATTCAGACTACAGAAGCACATCAAACATGCAGGATAATCATGCACTTAAGTATTTTACAGATATATGAACGAGAGAGGCGAGAGACTTTGGAAGAGAAACAAAATGAGTTGTTACCACCAAACATTTCATGACCGGATGTCCTAGAGGAAAAGCTAACACCGTCTGAAGACACGACAGGTAAGTGAGTGGCATCGACAACGAGTTTTGACAGGAAAGGGTTAAGGTTTGGCATGGAATCGTCTCCAGCTTCAGTAGAGGTGAAAGGATCTACGCAGGCAGAGGGAGAAAAAAAAAAAGAGAAGAGAGAGACAGGAAAGAAGAAGAAAAAAAATGACAGAGTGGAGAGGAGAGGAAGAGGTGGAGATCAGAGTCAGACAACAGCAACAAGGATAGCATGCAGAGCCAAAGTCTAGAGCCACAGTGTTGGTTGGAGGATGACAAGAAGAAAGGGGGAAAAAGAAAAGGTTTACCTGCCCACGCCGTGGCCACTGGAAGGCCTGTGGAAGCCGACTGCATGGAGGGCTGGAAGCTCGGCTGCAGGTCAAAAAGGTCGCTCTCCATCTTGACCGCACTGCGTTCAGGAAAAAAAAAAAAAAACCAAACATCACGTCAGAAGGTTTTGTTAACCCACCACTGAACCATAACTGTCTGGGGATAAGTAAGAAAACAAAAGCTCCTTTAACCAGCTCTGTGTTCAATGATGTGCATCATCACAGTTTTGAAACCAGCCTCAGTAAAACCCGATTGATAGGATAACGGCATTGTTATGCCATTATCAATAAATTACTTGAAAATTATCTCAAACAACAATATCAGGTATCGCAATAATTTCTGAGATTTTATCGTCCAGCAAAATTTATTGTGACAGGCCTACAAGTCACATCTATTAAACATAATGCAAGAAAGCAAAAAAAAAAAAAAAAAAAAAAATCGAAATAAGCCAGTAAATAACTAGTGGCCATGTGAAAGCAGTACCCGTTTGAGCAGCTGGGTGTGGAGAAGAGGTCGATGGTTGGTGCTGTGCTGATGGTGCCCCCAGTGGTGGAGATCGGCGATGTATCGGTGGTGGAAAAAGATGGCCTCTTCGAGAGCTCTTTGAGCCTTTGCTCCTGGGGAAAAATAATAACAATAGTGCAACTTCAGAAAGCAGTCAATGAGATTCGTTCGGGGAGTGGATCTCGACCTCTATACAAACCTTGAGAGCTTTGAGTCGGGCCTGTTCCTCCTCTAGAGCTGCCTGCTTCTCCCGCTCATCCACCTTAGTGAAAGACATCCCTGTGCTAGCCAATGATGACACTGCGTTTGATAGAGTGCTGGCCCTGAATCAAGAAAAACAAATAAACAAAAAAACCAAAAACAAACAGATAAACAAAGCCAATGAGCAGTCACTATCGATCAAACGCAGAAAGAAAAGCAGCAACAACGGCGGTGAGTTAAAGTACCTGCTGGCTGCAGTGGAGTCTTTGACTTTCTTCCCTTCTAAAGAGGCCAAATGCTGCTCCAGAGCTTCCAGGAGGCTGCTGGGAGCCTGGTGTGATGAGGAGGGGAAAAAAAATAATAATAAAAAAGCGCAGTTAGCAACCGCTTCACACGTCAAAAATCTTACATGAACAGACATTAACACCATTACGGCCAGTGGTGGGCAACAACAATGGAGCATGATGGCACGAAACCTCATGAAATACCATCGGAAACAAATGAGTCGTCAGCCAATTTCAGAGAATTACACCTGCTCCGGGATGGAAGTCACCAACCACTGATCGATGACCGCATTCCAGCCAAAAAGCTACTCTGGGATGAGAGAGTAACATCTGTGTGGGATGACGGACTGCACCACAGCTCCTTCAACAACCCGGTTGTTGAATCAGCCATGTCTAAAACAC
This sequence comes from Poeciliopsis retropinna, assembly GCA_010277075.1. Taxonomy (NCBI): domain Eukaryota; kingdom Metazoa; phylum Chordata; class Actinopteri; order Cyprinodontiformes; family Poeciliidae; genus Poeciliopsis; species Poeciliopsis retropinna. The sequence continues at coordinate 6,640,716 of VMRM01000002.1, forward strand.
GACAGGGCAGCCATTTTTAAAAAATGTTGATTTTTTAAACAGGAGAACGAGCTACGCTGCCTCAACGACACGACCCGAGTAAAGCAGAATTTACCACAGCGAGGGTTTTTTCCTTCAACTGCGTTTCACCACGATGTGGGAGACACGAGTCAGAGCAGAGGCATGCAAAAAGACAACACCGAGGCAAGTCACGAACAGAGAAGAAGAAGAGTGAAAGAACAGTACTTACACAAACCGTGAACTAAAGTGGAAAGATAAAGGAGGGAGGAGAATACAGAATATAAAGGTGGTGACAGTCAGAGGGGGAAAAGCATTTCAACTCAACTTCTTTGGGGAGATATATTGATGCAGCAGCATGTGCGGTTTTATTTCCTTTTTTTTTTCTTTTTTTAGTTTAATTTGGAGATAAAGCTGTCAAAATGCACTCGTTCTATAGGGTGGACTTTAAAAAAAACACCTTTATTTACTGAAGCAGACGCAGGTTGGAAGAGCAGCGGGAGGATCGGAAGCAAAAGGAGGGAAAGCGTCCCCTTCAGGAAAAACATGCGGCCAAAAAAATAAATAAATAAAAATCATGCAAAATTATTAGAGATGCACCAAGAAACTGACTAGTGAACGGAAGAGAATAATTTCCATTTCAACTACAAAACATTGACTTTTATTATATTCTAAGCAGAACCAAATCCAATTGGGACTGCAAGTGACCTGTAGTCTCGAAAATGAGAAGACATGTCGGATTGTCTGTTTTTGTCATTTTAAATCATAAAGTTGCAGAGATTTCTGTTTTACAATTAGGTCACGTTAACCAAACATTTTCCGTATTTGACCAGTTGTTTTTTTAAACGATGGGAAAATTTGAAGCCCGTCTGTCATTTTGACAAGTTATAATTAACACCCTTGACTGGTGCATTATTATTATATTATTATAGACTTTACGCAAACAGTTCATCGTAGAGGCAACTAAAATCAATCGATTAAAAAAAAAATCCTTTCCGAATATCATCATCTCATGGACAGTGAGCTAAATGCGTCTTTCTAACAGGGAGCTGTTGAGTTATGGACCGGACGCTTTGGAGCGTCTGGGTTAGGAAGCGCATTCAAAACCTTTGGTTGAAATGCCGCATTTAATTCCAATCTCCATTACATACAGAATAAATAAAACTAAAGAGTTTTCAATGTTGTTAAGAGCCAGTGGTTTGTCTTGAGGAAATAAATGAAGTTAATTAGACTGTAACATGCGCAGTGCGCTGCACAACCAATGCGGGCTCCGCCGCTGCAAAGAATTGAACTTAATTCATCCTCAACTCATACAATAAAAGGAGCCTTCTTTGTTCACGTTACTCTCCCGCGTCCAGAAGGAGAGCGGTGCTCTGGAGGAGCGCGGCAGACGTAACGTCTGTCCATTTCGGGGAAGCGAAACCACGCAAAAAGATCATCGTAAAATCACGTGTCCGGCCCGCGCATAGTGTAAAAAACTCGCAGAGTTCAATTGATCAGTTTGGATCAGACGGATCCAACTGACTGATGAACCAGCGCAGATTTCTCTGCAGATGCGACCAGGAGGAATTTGTGAGGCTGTGCGTTCAGACCGCAGCGGGTGAAGTGACCGTAATTTAAGTGGAGTCTTTAATTTAATTTATTCTAAGTTATTGAGGCCACAGCCAGTGATTTTTGTTACTATGGAGAAAACGTTAGATGCATTTATCTGTTTCACGGGTGATGGGATATGGATTCACGGTTCTATTAACCAAACCGCATAAAAATTCTAAAGAGCCTAATATGATTATAATTTGATGGGTAAAAACAGTACATGACTGATTTTTTAAAATGTTGTCGGTCAAGATGACTGAGAACAAAAAAGTCTAGCGTGACCTCTGCTTCCAATACCACTACATAGTGATTGCTATTACACCAATAAGATCAATTGCTTTGCTAGACAAAAGTTACTTACAGGAAGATACTAACAAGAATCAGTTGTCTATATCGCATGTGACACTTTAGTGGATTTGACCCTCAAAGGCAACCATAGTTACTCATGTGACCTTATGGAAAATTTAACCAGCCCTGCTCTATGCAAAACATATGGAAATCACTGTTTTTGTCATGGCATTCATGCTAATCGCTAATGGAAGATGCTAAAGTCAGCTAAGAATGTCAATTCTAACCATTTGATTTATAATGTTCATAAGAGCCTGTTTTACAATTTTGTGCAATCATGAAAACTAGAAGAAAAAAAGAAATACTTTGAATCTTATCTTTTTTTTTCTTTGGTTTTTAGCTCTTACAGCCAAAATCGGCGCTGACACATTCATGTTCTACAAAAACGGCAACTCATAATTCTGATCGGTGCATCTCTAAAGTCACGTGTCTCTTTTAATTAACATCTCAGTATAATCTACATCTGTGCTCTAGCCAGACCAAAATAAAACACCAAGGCGCGATCTTAGCTGGAAATAAAGAAAGCAAAGCAAGGCATGGTTTTTTCTAAAAATAAATAAAATAAAAATTATGCTGCTCACCTGTGAGAGGTCTGGGATATCGCCTCGATCAATTCCCACCTGCTGTTTAAAAATGGATAAATAAAAAAAAATAAACCAGTTGAACTCATTCACGGCAACAGCTTTCGGAGTAAAAATGAAGATGCAGCTACCTCGGCTACTTTGAGGAACTCCGATATCCGGGTCATGCGAGTGAGGAACTTTTTGTAAATGTCCAGGCCTTCTTTACACTGAGTCTTCTTCATGTCAAAGTACTTCTCTGTTTGGGATGGAGAGGATGTGGTTAGTAACACTAGTGCAAACATTCACAAACTGACAGAGGGGAAAAAGAAAAAAAAAAAAAAAGAGCAAAGCTTAAGGTCTCACCGAGCAGGTTGATGATGCCTTCGTTGTAAGCAGCAAAGAGCCTGATGGAGTCTTTGAAGAGGAGCATGAAGGCTGCATTGATGACTCCATTAGTCAGCTCGTTGGCATTGACCTGAGAAAAGGCAGTCAGCCACGACTATTTCTATTAAAAGACACTGCGCTGCCATTTGCTGAGGCACAAACCGTGTGAAATGTGATTTTAGAAAACGCAACGTAACCTGTAAACTTCAGCTGAACGAGGCTTTAGCGGAAACTCACGTTAAAGTCGAGGAGGGCGTCCATCTGGTTCTGAATAATGGGTATGGTCTTGAGCAGCTTCTCTGTGTTCATGGTCCTCATTACGCCGTCGACTCTGTTTGGATGTGTGGAGTCACGGTTACTTAATGAGGCAACAAATAGTCTAGAATGTCAGATAAATTTAAAGAAAACATTGGAAATAATGTGTCTTTTAAGTCAAACTAGCATATTTGAACAAGCAGTTTCTCCAATGAAAACACCAAAACCTCAAATGGCTTTTAGTTGTTATAATTAGGAAATGGATAAACAGAGAGACACAGCGTAGGCACAATAATCTAATGACATTTTATTTAGAAATGTATAGTTTATTGAACTAAATTCATAATTTTTCCTGAAAGAACCTACTGTGGTTCTGGTTTGCTATTTGATGAGAAAGTGATGTTGGCAACAATAAATAAATAAATCACCACCTTCGTCTTTAGAAAAAAATATATTTGGCAAAAAAATAAATCAAATTAAGGAAGGTAACAATATTAATTTCAGTGAATACAGATGATTCTACTTTTTTGTGAATTTCACAGCCAGGACACGATTCTAAATCTATATACAAATGTGCAACACTTAAAAATTGTGCATTTTCAAAAAGGGACCATCATCTTTGAAGTGAATGGATCCTGAAGATTCTCGTCACTGGTTACTCTTGAAATGATTAATCAGTGATTATTTTTTTCAGAACAACTGGGGGAAACACAGTTGATGTCTGAAATAGGTTAGAAATAAAGATGTTCAAATCACATTTGAGTTGTTTTTGTAAATTGTTAAAGATGCATGAAAATGACTAGATTGGATTGACATGACATCATAGCCATCACAATTTAAACAAAATTGTAAATCGTATCGTGACAGAGAAACATCGTATCATTCAAACAAATCAATATATCGTATTGTGATAAAGGGGTTAATTAACATCCCTTGTATTTATAATATTTGTGTGGTTAAGACTGAATAAAGTGATTCCAGGGAAAAACATGGATTTTTTTCAATAACTTTATCATTGTTGTTAAAACCAGATCTATAGACATGCAACAGTAGACAGTAAATTTAACATATTTTAAACATTTAACAAACGCTGGTAATATGGCTTACTGATCTTCCTTCATTTTCTGTTTCAGTTTCTCATCACACACTCTCTCTGAATAGAGGCAGTCAAAGGACAAAATTTGCATATGCGTGCGGTGTCGGCCTTTCCTGGTTCACTTTTCGTAGGCAAGCACTGATAACAAGCTGAGGTACTTTCCCTTGATAATAAAATAAGACTAGAATTAACCAGGGCTTCACAGAGGCATAGTTGGTAGCACTGTTGCCTTGCAGCAAGAAGGTCCTGGATTCGATTCCCAGCCCGGGTTCTGTCTGCACGGAGTTTGCATGTTCTCCCTGTGCATGCGTGGGTTCTCTCCAGGTTGTCCGGCTTCCTCCCACAGTCCAAAAACATGACTGTCAGGTTAATTGGTCTCTCCAAATTCTCCCTAGGCCTGAATTTGGAGACACACACATCCATGTGTGTGCACGGATGTGTCTGTTGCAGGACACACCAGTCTGTGTCCTGCAACAGACTGGTGACCTGTCCAGGGTCGCCAGTCTACCCTGCCTGAAATGTTCACTGGACATAGACACCAGCACGCCTCCTGACCCCACTAGGGACAAGGGTATACAGAAAATGGATGGATGGATGGATAAAATTAACCAATATCTGACTGTCACTTAAAATGTATAAAAAAATTAGACTTGTTTTCTGATTTTCAAGTTACTAAATTGTCACAGTTGACAAATTACTTGGAGGTGGATTGTTGGTCAAACAAAAAAAAATTACTGAATTTTAAGAAATGGAAACAGAAGTTGGTTTAGTAATTGGCCAGTTTACCTCTACAACTATGAAGAACAAGACTGAATTAGGTCAATACTGCAGTAACAGAGGAGAAAATCCCAGCTTGTTCAGTCTTACCCTCGTTTAACTTTTGTGAAGTCGAAGGCGACCTGTCTGTAGGAGACGGCTTTCTCGTTCAGGTACCGACTATACCTTCTGATGAACGTAGACATGTCGTAGCCTGCAACGTCACGCCACAGAAGAACAAAAATAATTAGCTTTTAATCTTCTTTTTTAAAGAAAAATATATTCAACACCTTTCATTGGAAACATTACCTTGTAGGCCGCTTTTGTCCAAAAAATTGCTGAGGTTGAAAAGTGTATTCCTTGAAGCCAAGTACTGGATAAAACGCTGCGAGAGGAGAAGAGTGATTAAAGTGGAAACTGGGGAACAGTGTGACGGTGATGATGCGAGCGAATATTTCACCTCGTTGCCGTACACCATGAGGTGGTGTGTGGTGATGAGCGACTTGAACACCACCACCCAGCTGGTGTTGGTGGTCCTCTCGAATAAAGAGTCAGCCAGTTGGGGAATGTTCACGTTCATCTCGTTGGTGCAGTGGATCAAATCTGGAAACAATTCAAAATTGCAATTATTACTAAACACACGCAAACACCTGGAAACACTGAAGGCTTTGTCCTCATATTCTCATGTATTTCTGTTTCTACAGAAACAGTCAAAAACTTGGCAGATTTGTTTAAAAATTTGCTTTTTTTCTACTGTGTTCAATGGGACCCAAAAAAACCTGATTGATCACATTATGAATTCAATTGTTTTAAGTCATCAAAACCTGCATAAAACAACTTGGCTCTTGTGATATAAACAAATCTTAAACCAGCCTTCAGCCTATTTGATAGGATTATTACCAGATGATAATAACAATAGTATAATCTACTGCCTCAAATGACATGTTTTCTATGCCAACAAGCCATTGAAACAAATATTGTGTTCACAATCTCAGAAATATTTGCTAATTATCCAGGTTCTCTTTGCCATTACATAATGTGATAGTTTAATGCCACAAAAAATGTTTTATGAGGGTTTGAAATGTTCAGGAAAATTCTTACAAGAAACTCCAACTAAGTAGTTTTGTTGTCATGATTTGAGGATATACCCAGATGAAACAGTCATTAAAATAATCATGGAAACAATATACATTTTTTTTTAATATTGTGCAGTCTTCAGTGTAAAAAAAAGTATGTGACTTGTAGATATGTATTCAGAGACGACTCAACCGATTGTTTTACTTGACAATGACCGAAATAATAAACCCTTATTATTAGCTAAACTTTTTTTAAAAACCAGTATGATCAGATTTATTAAATCCATCAGTTTAATTAGGAAGCTGGTTTAACCCCAATAGATTATGTTAAAGCACCTATATTTTTTAATAAAAATAAGAAATATTTTGAAATCATTAAAATAATGTGGAAAACTGATTAATGGTCCAAGTTAACTTTACACATGATTCACATGAACATATTTTTTGTTAATCAATCATTTCTATGATCAGTACAGATTAATTATCAGTCAACTTGTTTACAGGCCAGTACTTCCTGTTTCCTCTGGTTTCCATTAAATAACATAAAACATGTTGGAATTGAACAATTTTTTAGATATTTGGCACACAACACATTAAATGTCAGTCTGCAAACCCTTATTTAATGCTTAGAGGTTTCTATTTGTATTGTGGATAATGTGACCTTTAGATGATGGCATCAGCTACTCTGTTCTCTTTTTAAGTGGGTAGCGTTTACTTTTGACTTGTTGAAAATGTTGAGTGTAGATAGAGGCTCCACCCTTCCTATAAAACAAGAAAAGGGTGGATCCGGGGCTGAGGCCAGGAATTTTATCTAATCAAGCCTCCAATGACTGTTTTACACCCATTTCAAGACGTTTCTATTTAAACCCAACAAAAAAGCTGCTTTCTTCTGACTCAGATGGGGACAAAGATGGTGTCAAAATATTAAGTCTTCTTCAAGAATGTCAAATAAAAGCGCAAAACCGATTTGTAAGTTCAAGCCATCTTCTGTATCTCTAAGGTTCGATGTCATTCATCTGTTTATTGGAACATGAGCAAAAAAAAAAAATTCCTGATCAGAGAAACAGAAATTTCAGTAGTGTCGATATGCTTACAGTAATGGAAAATTACCTGAAAGATTTAACAAGAATTTAATTTTTTAATTTGTTTGATTGGCTCTAGTAAAAATATTTGGGAAAAAAAAAAAAAAAAAAGAAATGGGGAAAAAACTGTTAAATGAGCACATTCTCTGCAGTAAAATGAAACGGAAAATCATGTGTGAAAGCAGTCATGCAGCCCTGCATCTGAAGCCGTTAATGCCCAGTCTGATTGTTAATGGTGAAGACGCACTGCTTGGCAGGGGCACCAGTGAGTGCACTGCATTAGGACATTAACCGCTCATGTTCTGCCCCACTTCCTTTGCTCGTACTTTGCTTTAATGATCATAGTTTGAACAGCCGGGCCCCAGCTGCGCAGATGACCCTGCCATTCACGACAGCGATCAGACCGACTGAGTATATGGGCCTCCCTTTCTGTCCTATATTTGACTTTTTCAAAGGAGGAGGAGGGGGGGTGGGGGGTGGGTACTACAAGTAGGACAGAATAACCTTCCAGAGAAGTAGCGGTAGCCGCGGTTAGCATGGCTGGCTGAACTGCCCAGAAGAAGAGGTTGACAAAGACAAGAAGAGCCGGAAGGAGGAAAGGGGAGAATAATTTCAAAATGAATCAATCCATCCACAAGACTCAAATGAATTCATGTAACAGCCATATGACACCACAACAACAAGGTCGAATATTTCATACAGGTCAGATCCATTCAAGGAGTCGCTCTGTTAAAAACGTCCACTCATAATGCAGAAGATTGTATTGTTGTGTATAGCTGCTGACTCAACCATAGTGGATCTGTAAAACACACGATGGTGGGATTAAGGTGTCAGAATAACACTCAACTAGAGTGAATTATATAACATCTCCGTAACATTAACCTTTGGCCAGGCAGCAGTAATCACGCACAGGTAAGGTTATGGTGGCTTTGTCAGGAGACGGCAGCTGACGTCATGTTCCTTTGCATCTGATTAGCAGCCCGTTTGATTAATGATTTCCTCAGCCAGCTCCTCGGTTTAAATCAAACTTTGGCCACTGCTTAGTCTCTACCTGCTTCCGAAGACTTTGGAAGCGGTTTTAAAAATTTTGGGACCATTTTGGCAAGATTAGAAATTAGTTTATCCATTTGGTGACCGTTTAATCTATGTGGGTTAACTTGCACGTTCAATCTCTGCATATCTAGATTGTTAAGATATAATTTGCATACATACGTCAGCCTCTAGATAAATACGCTTTTATGGAAAACACAAACACTGATTTTATTTGCCCTACATAATGTTACTCAGTCCTTTGTAAACCATTTATTTACTAATTTATTCATTAATGGACTATGACTTAACCAAACTTTGAACTTAGATTTTTTGCCTCGCTTTCTTTTCTAAAAAATAAAAAGAAAGAAACTATACATAACAGAAAACATTTTCAAAAAGTGGTTCTCATATTAATTATCCCTTCAGCAGAATAAAGATGCAATTTTACCAGAAGAATGTCTCAAATTTATGAGAAAATAGGCTATTTTAATAAACAAAAGACCTGGATATATATATATATATATATATATATATATATATGTATTTTTTTTTTCCCTTTTGCAGTCTCATAAAGTTACTACTTCATCCTCTAATATTACAACATTATTCTTGTCATATTAAGACTTCATTCTCATTATTTCGACATTGTCATGAGAATTTATTCTCATAATAATAATAAAAAAAACCAATCTTAGCCTGGCCCCAATTTTTTGTCATGGGAGTTGAACTGAATTCAAAGGCCGAATAAACAGAAGCTATAAAACACGCCTGTCAAACAAAAGATACCTGTATCTAAAACAGATAGAAAACCGTTATCCATATCATGTTGTAGAACCGCAACATGATATGTATGTAGGTTCACTTGTCCTTGGTTGACACAATTGTCTTTGCTTTGTTTTAGCTCTGCCTTACCATAACCATGGAGGCTGATATTACACTGATTTATCACACTTATATGAGTTTATCAACTTTTGCAGCAACTCTATATGACCTTTAATAAAGTACATATTCAAGACTTTAAGTCTACATAGTTCCAAATTCTTATTGTTATAACCTCAAACTATAAATTCATCATAATCTCAAAGGTAAACAACAAAAACCACAAAGCTAAAGCACAACGATGCTAAATGAAAAGATGACTGCTATGCAAATATCGTCCGAAAATTACCGAGTGAAAATTTATCAAAACTGCCAGAATTCTTTTTTTTTTTACACATCAGTTTATTAACAGCTGTAGAAGTAGCAAATATTTAGCATTTTATCAGAACGTCTCCATGTGAAAAGGCTTTTTTTTTTTTTTAAGTCAAGGTCCAAACAAATTTGTTTCAGTTCACTTGCTAACTTGACACTGAAACAGTCTCAAAGAGTTTTTGTTAGTGTAGGAAGATGAATGATAAAGTTATGATCATTTCTGAAACGTTAAAGCAACGCCCCATTTTCCCATTAGAACTGGCTTGATTTCTTCTACATGAAAGTTTTTATAGAATGTGTGCCACAGTAAAAACAACTAAGTCTTACGCAATTAATCGCACTTTAAATTAAAATAAGCTTGATAATTTACATTCTGATGGTTAGTATTTTTTGTTTGCGCAGACATAATGCATTTTATTTGTGCTTTCAGTTTGTTTTTCCATTTTATTTATCGTTTTTGGTTGTGTAGGTTTTATTTTGGATATTTAATATATCTTCCAGGTTCAGTGTGAAGCTTTCTTTACAAAATTAAAAGTTTATTAGTATTTGAGGATAAAAACTTACATAATTATGCCATTATCAATCCATCACTTAAAACATGGTCTTAAAAACAACATTATTGTTTATTGCAGTGATTTCTGGGACAATTTATCTTCCAGTATAATTGGTTATTGAGGCATCCAACAGCGTTTTTGCCAATATAAATAGTAATTATATAAGCTTTAGAAAAACAATGGAATGCAATTTAACAGCATTTCATTGTTTAATTGTAAAAACTAAAGCTAGAAATTGACTCCATAAACAAATAGAAATATAATAATTACAGTAAGTAATTCATTGAATATGAACCTTATGAAAAGCATTCTTTATTAGAAATAGCTATGTAAAAAGTAAAACAACGTATATGGTAAAATATTGGGCACAATTATAAAAGAAATGCTATGTGGCTCTTAGTTTTTAATCCAAAGCTAGCTAATTTTTTTCCCCTCAAACAACCGAGTCTTCCTTTCTTGCAGACAAGATAAATATGCAAGAGTCTTCTTCCAGACTGAGCTGCAGCGCTGCGTTACTCTACGCTCTGTAAATCCTTCTTTAACCTCCATATACATATAAACCCCCGTAGCCAGCCAATGCTTTTATTTTAATCTTCAGCTCGACCAGGAAGTACTCATTATAAACTGAAATAATATTCCAAAAGTGATGAATAACAAAGATTCCAAACAGACTGTTTGTTGTTCAAATAATAATAAAAAAAAACTAAAGAAACTTATTTTTAATCCAGTGTTGTTTCCAATTTAACACATAACAATTGTCCTCAAAGAAATTGAGAACTCTGACCGGCTGCTGTTATGTAACAAGTTAATATTCAAGTCAAGTGATAAGAAATTATGACTTTATATTTACATTGTAACTTTTAAACCCATTTTAAAAGGTGTGGTTTATCAATTTCTTATCTTTTGTGGGGGAAAAGTTCACAGGAATCCCTCAAACTTTAGAATGTGAAGTCCAATATATTTAGAAACAATCAAAAAATACAGCTTACTTGATTTCCTTTCTGGTTTTTGCATAAGCAGCACAAAATATCTGAAAGTTGTTTGATGCTACCTTTGCTTTTTTTTTACACAACAGCTGCAGGTGTTTTCAACTAGAGTATTGACAGAAGAAAATTACACCCATCAGGATAACACATTCTGCTGAGCAATAAACCTTCCCGAAAGTTATTGCAGTAAACGATGAAGTTGTTTTGAGAAAGTTTTCCAGTAACATAATGCAAGAATACATTCTCAAAGATCAATGAACTTGAAACGCTAATGAACATTTGACACTGGAACTGGAAGACATTTTAAATATACAAAATAAATAAAATGACTAATGAATTCTCTGTACAAAATTGTCCTTTAAAGAAAAAAAAAAAAAAAGGCTAGTTGAGACCATTGCACCAGACTGACGATTTTGTCAACCAGTTTTTGGTAGGAAGAGCAAGATAAAAGACAAAAATTATAAATCATGGAAATGGAAATTATTGAGTTTGTTTTAATTTATCATGTGTTTAATTGATTTATCGCTTATTGCAACAGGCCAAGGGAAAATAAAAACTTTTGATAACATATACCATTTTTTATGTTCTTCACAAGTAACGACACTTATCTTCTTTTATTTGCACACCTATTAGCAGCATGATGAATGATGGCATGGATTTCTTCCCTTATGCAACAGCAAGACGACTGGGTTTCCTTCACAGACACAAAAGAACCTTTTAAACTTTTCATAAGTTCCTCCTGTTTGCCACCCCAAACAACCAAAACCAATAAAAACTAGCTACTAGCTGCCTTAGAATAAGCTAACAGTCTGACAACATTCATTCATCTCACAATTGGGGAGCAACCTCAGCGACAACACGCGTGCAAAACCTGCAACATGCAACACAATAACTTGTTATAACCAGCTCAGGGAGCCACTTTCAGCCGTTTCAGTCCACAAAGCGCTGTGATGAGTTTGCAGTCTGACATAACACACGGGGTTCATTGTGACTGAACTTCACCCATCACACTGGAGCGCCAACAATAACCACCTCCATTGCTGCCATTGCGTTTGCAAGCAACCGTCGATATGCAGAAAATTACACAATTGCTCTTGTGCCGAGCGGAGGCCGCCTCTTCCGTGATCCGCTTGAGAAAGGAAGTGCCTTCCGCAACCCTCGGCCACAATCTGTGTCCTTACAGTCACCTCCATGTTTCTGAAGCAGAAACCCACAGCTTGTATCGCATTACCCGCACAGCAGTGCATGTATCAGACATGTATTCTAGGTCTGTGGATTTTTGTTCCGTTTTTATGTAAAAATCCACTCAAAGTAATGGTTTGCTCCACAATTCCTATATATATCTTGTTTTTTTTATGTATATATAGGTTTAAAAATCAAGCACAAATATCTAACAGTACGCTAGCTTGAAACATCATAAAGATAAAAAGTGATTGTACCCAAAAGGAAAATATGTCTAGGTGAGGCATCACCATAACAGGGAAATTCAGGTACTTAATTAAATGTTGCTTTGCATTTAAGTCAACTTCTGTGTTATGTCAAAGTTGTCATTAATATAACATCCTCTTATTTGAAAGGGGCAGCATTGTGTATTCTCCAGCCATATTGGGCAATTTCATTGCAAAATAACATACAATGTTACTTTAATGCTGTATATATCAACCATGACTAAAGAATTTGACTATGCAATGTAACACCATGAAAGAGTCTCTGTCTCTTTAAGAAGCTCTTGCTGTTTCTGACACTCCGCCTTCAGGAAGTCATCACAACAAAGTACCTCCATTAAGCCTTTAACAATGTTTACCAGCGTTGCACTTACTTGAGAAAGAACAATCAATCAATGCATAGTCAAAATTTTGTTCCACAGGGAAGAAAGCTAATTTGTGTCATTGAACCAGTGTGGAACATTTCATTTACAAAATTTAATAATATAAAAGTTGACAATGAAGCAAATTAATCTATAAAAAACATAAAAATACCATGCTCTATTAGCATTTCATAAAGTAGGGAAAATGTATGACAACCAAAACCTAATGCTGCCCATCAGGCCCCCCACTATATTCACCAAGTTATATCCTCGTCATCCTCCTAGAACTGACTGAAAAGGTCAGGTACAAAACAACATAAACTTTAACAACACAAATTGGCAAATGAGGGGAAATTACAATTTATAACCAGTTACTCTAATATACAATTTTATATATAAAAAAAATTAAGATGGTGACATTTAAATAATCAAAACATTCTCCATATTTCTGCTCCAATTAGTGTGTTTTACAAGAAATACAGACTAGTACTGAATTATATGGTGAGGCTGCATTTTATCTTTTTACTGACTTACTGATAAATGCTTATACGCTCATAACAATACAGTTTGACCCATCTGTATATTATAATTTTCAAGCAGAACGTACTAAGCGAACTAAGCGAAGGAATTCACCAAAATTAACATTTTGTGCACTTTCACTAAGCCATCGTTAGCTTTAAAATTCATAAATTTGTATTATGATCATCTGAAACCTGTTTAAAATTATTCAGTTCTGGCTTGACTTGTACAAAAACTGATCAAAGGTATTCCTTAAAACTAGTTACATTTTTTTTTTTTTTACCATTGACAGAAACGGTTTCAATGTAAATTGAGAGAGAGGATTAAAAAAAAAAGAAAAGAAAAAAAGACAAATTTCAGAATTCCAAGCACTCTTAATTTTTAACTTAGTCAAATTTGGCATTACTTAAAAGTAATAATAGTTTTCAGAAACTATAATATGTTCAGACATAGAGCTATTTTATAATTTTTGCTAGCATACCTATTGAAAGCAATTAAGCAAATTATATTTATCCAATTGAAAAAGGTATTGCTGAACGTTTTACAGTAGTATCCAAAACACCCAAATTGTTTAAAGCATTTTGATACATCTTGAGTTTTATGCAAAGGGGGCCTACAGATCAGAAAAACAAAAACAAAGGAATTGTAAAGACCAAAAAAGGAAACTCAGTGGAGCGAGAAGAGCTGTTGGGAGACCAATATATTCTGCTCAATGTCACAAACAATCTTGGGAAAGCCCTTATTACAGTAAATTTGTAGAAATTCACCAAAACTGCTAAAATTAGTTGCTTTAAACTATAACAATTACTCTTCTTTAAAACGGAACTCATGCATAGCCAGGCCTATAATCTGGATATAAAAGACCCAAGCTCAAGCAATTCTAGGAAATAAGTTATTACTTCTTAATGTTTTCCAAATAAGTACAATGTGCACAAAATGTTTTGTAGAATGCAAACATGTGCAAAAGTTCTGAAAATAGCTCAAAAGAGGCTGACTAATGGTATAACTTTCAGACTATGCTCTCTAAAATGTGTACAACATGGGCATTTTTTACTAACTGTGTAACTTAAATTTCTCCTCAAGTCCCCCAAAACTTGCTACAGGAGGTAATAATGTTACCTTATACCTTAAGCCTGCCCTGGTTAGAGGTCACAACTTTTAGTTTCAGAGAAATGACCTCAGAATGTTGGACTTTAAAATGCTATACGTTTAATAATTTCTAATCTACACACATAATCTTTATAATCACATTAAATTATTTTTTGAATGAGCTTTTAAATTAATTCATTTATTTTGACAAACACCTGTCAGAAAATAACTTGCATACATGGCTGCTTGAAAGCAGTGAAATAGGCATTTACTCAAGTATCAATTTGTATGCCAACTCCATCTTAGGAGCTGTATCAATCACTCATTTTCAATTTTTAAAACATATAATGGACCCAAATCGGGAATGTTTGATACTTTAAGACCCGAAGAAACAACGTAGTGCTTTGTAATGTACAACGTTCAAGCTATGTGTCAAGTATTGGAGACAGAACCAGGTAGCCTGATAAGCTAATGTGACAACTAACGCAATGAAAATAGTAGAAAACACTACTGAAGCGTTAATACAGCACACTATAGGATCAATACAAACCAAACACCCATTATTAGAATATCAACAAGGCATGTGGTCGCCGTGAGAACATTATAATCCCCCTGTCATGAGCAGCATCTGTTAGCATGTAGCCTCCGGTGAGGCTTTGAGGCCTTCTCCTAGCTTCCACCATCGCCATAACTGAGCTCGGTTTCATTTGGGAGCAGCTGCGCCGTAGCTTTAACTCTCGACCAGGAGTGACCAGTGCAGATATACTCACAATCCAAATGTTTCTTCTTTGGGCCCATAATTTCGTGCGTGGTGGCCTTGCATACTGTTTTCGACACCGCGGATCCCGTTACACTGTGCTGGGCTGCCGTTATCCTGTCCGTAATGCTCTGTCCCGACATCTTCGCTTTACTCAGTGAAACAAAAGACTCAAAAACAAAAAACGCGAAGCCCGAACGGCTTTAGCCTCCGAAGTTAGATTTTCGTTTCCCCCAGCTGTTTAAAAAAATGAAATTTGATATCCACCTCCTCCTTTGCCTCTCAAGACCCCCCTTTTTTCCCACCTCACTCGGAGGAAAGAAAAATCAAAACTGGGCTATGGCAAACGCGGACCAGCGGAGGGCGGAATATAAAGGAAATCCGAATCTGACGAGAATAAATATAGATTAAAAATATATAGACTAGATTTGTTTTCCCGGGCAGGGTCAGTCCCGATTCATTCGGATTTTAGAAATGCCAAGACAGTGAGGTTTTCTTTCGCTGACTCATTCGACCCGGGTCTCTGTCTCGCTCTCATCCCGATGTAGCACCGCCGGATCCCTGCCTCCGCCGCTCCGCAAGTCGTCGTTGTCGCCGCCGCTCCTCCTCCTCCTCTCCCTGTTCTCCCTCCTCCTACTGCCCGCTGCTGCTTCTCAGCGTCAAAGCGCCGTGAAAGGAGAGAGAGAGGAAGAGAGAGAGAAAAAGGACCTGTGAGAACGGGAAATGGCGGGTCTGTTATGCTTTGCTCTCATGAACAACCACCCAGCAGCAGGCCTACAATCAGAATCTGCACAGGTTGTGCACAGATCAGCTATGTAGGGGGGAAAAAATAACCAAATTATCAATCTGTCAAGCCTAGATGGATGAAGCTCAATCTGAGTAATGGATGGAGCTCAATGGGAACCAACACAAGGGGCCTACGTGAATAAACTTAAGTGGATTTTACGTTAAACACAAACACAAAGGGGGAAACGGGTTTCCAAAAATGTGGCCGAATAAAACCAAAAAAGTGATATCCATTTTTATTCACCACCACTTTTATTCCTATTCACCTCAATAAAATCCAATCCATCTAACTAAACTTAAAAAAAATTAACAAATTAGCATAGTCCACCTATCTGTGATTTATTCTCAGGATAAATGAAGCTCTTCTGGAAAGGCTTGTCCATAGGGACCAAACACAGCATGGCAATGTTAAAGTTGTGTTGAGGTTCAAATCCGGGTTAGGTCATAATATGCTCTAGAGCTGTGCGGTCGACCTCAGGATGGATCAGACGTTATGAGTCTGATCCAGAACAATGATGCTTCCACTTACAGACAGGACGCTGAACAGCCAGGGAACAGGTGCAGATTAATCCACTCGAAACTGTGGAGATGATTTCAGACTTACTGAGAACGAACACCCCTCGTGATGTTATGGATGATGTTATCCATAACATCATGCTCACTGTGGATCACTTCAGCCACCACTTTCTTGGGATTTGAATTAGTCTTACACTGCTCGGTAGAATAGTAAAGTTTGTACTTTTTGATGCATCTCGACAAGTACAACCTACCACAGGATCTGCTGGTCAACTTGTACTCTGCCAGTCTCTGTGCTGAATCTTTCCTGTGACTCCAACAGCAATCAGGTCTGCAGAGTGGATATTTGTGGCTGGCATTCCCTCTATACAGGACTTGTTCAAGTCTAGGGTTAGAGAAAGAGCAGCATGGGCAACCAGCATCTCTGCAGACCCCAGACATTCTGGACACAAACTGCTTAGACTTTTACCTTTAGCTCAACGCTATAGATTACTGTTAGCAAAAACCCAGTCTCCACAGAGACAGTTTCTTCTCCCAAGATGTGTCTCTGATGCACATAACCTCTCACTGCATGCTTTATATTTTTTCCCCCTGTAAGTGTACATAAATATATTCAATGTCCGTACATTGTAAGCATGTGAAACCAAGGTCAAATTCCTTGTTTGTTCACACAATCTTGCTAATTAAATATGTTTTTAATTTCAGTTCATCATCTAAAAATGGAATGAGTAACACAGACCTATGGTCTAGGCCAGGGGTCCCCAAAGTGGGTCCTCGAGGGCTGGCATGTTTTAGTTCTCTCCCTGATTTAAGGCACCTGGATCAAATGAAGACTCGTTAGAGGCTTAAGAAGAACATTGACATTCTGAAAAGATTGTCGCTACCACCAAGGAGAGAACTAAAACATGCAGGATGCCAGCCCTCGAGGACCCACTTTGGGGACCCCTAGTCTAGGCAGTCCAGATAAACTCCATAGGTGGAAGGATCTGTCAATAGGACTAGGATTAATCAGTCCGGGTTTTTGTACGAATGATAATGTGGACAAGCTTTATTCCGCACCGCTTGAAATACCTGCCAACTTATTGCAGGTATTTAAGAACACACACATAAAAAGATTACACTACAAAACTATCTTTTCAACAACTTCGTTAGTAGCGTTTTAATTTGCCGGTTTCTCTATAACTTTCAGTTTTCCAATGTGTTCTAAATACCTAGATAGCTTCAATTTTCAGTTTTTGTGTTTTCAAGAAGTAAGCATTATGTTTTCGCCAATCTCTCTGCGTTTTAAAGAATCTATGCTCTGTGAAATTGACACTGCTCAGGTTTGATGAGCCTGCAGAGACTGTTTGAGATGTTGAACGTTAGGTAATCAAATGCTGTCCAGAGTTCTTAAAAACTCAAAACCAATATAGACTTCATTGTTCTGCATCATTAAAAGCCATCAAATGAAATATTATATAAAAATGAGCAAGAGAAATGAAACAGAAGACTTGCTTGGGTTGCAACTGATTGACTTTTTCCCCCCCCCGGCACTTACACCACGCCTCAGTAAAATATTTAGTTGTGCTCTATACACAACTAAATATTCTGGCCTCTACAGAAGAGAAGCAAGATAAGAAAAAAAAAAAAATAAACCACACAAATTTCCCTTAGAGTTTACCATAAGCCATGTCAGGAATACATCCAATATGTAGAAGGGATTGCGCTGTTACCAAAATCAAACCTTTTAGTTGATTAGCAAATTATTTTCTTCTTAGGACAAACACTTCTTCTTCTTCTTCTTTTTCTTCTTCTTCTTCACATACGCACTACAGTCACATAAAATTCCAACAGAATACATTGAAGTTTGTGTTTTCAACGTGACAAAATGTGAAAAGGGAATGAATATGTCTGCGGTATACGGACCTTCTACTTCATAAGTTGTTTCTGCATTTCAGTGCGGCAGCATTGGGGGTAACATTCGTCTTTAAGCAAGCTAAATGAACAACACTGAGAGGGAAGCCCAGCACTCTGAGGTCGCAGGTGGCATCTCTTGCTGTGCAACTTCAGTGCCAGGGAAGCAAGCAGGATCAATACACTCATTCAGAAGGCTGGTATCATTTGTGGTTGGAAGCCAGAGACCTTTTGATTCAGTGAACAAACGGCTCTCCTTCACCGACAACCCATCCTGAGGCTCGTCATGACTCAGGATGACGAGCCTCACAGAAAAATAAAGGCCGCTTTAAGAAATCTCTTCTGCCTTCAGTAACCGTCTCTTCTTTGGCTTGTTGCATCTCTGCGATGGTGGCGATTTTTCCACATGGGTCAACAATTTGCGTGACTGATACTGGATGTTGGTGTATCAGGGTTAATGGGTCTGGAAACAAACTTTTTTTTTTTTTTTTTTCACAAAAACCTATGGAAACCAAGTTTTCTTTAGGTTTATGGTTACTTTTAGTAAGTTATTTAGTAAAATTATATGTACATTTTTTGGTCTTTTTTTCAAAGACAGCATTTTGAATTTTACATGTTAAAAAACCCCATAAATTTATACTTAAAGTTCACAACGTGCTTTATTAAAGATCCTTCTCCCTCCTCTGCTGCAAGTGTCAGTGCAATGTGAAAATTGGATAATGTCGCTGCCACATGATGTACACACAGAGTCACAATTCAGGTCATTCAGCTACTTTATTGCAAACTGCTTGTAAGAATCTATTGTACAGAATGCCTACACAGTTTTTTTAATTATTATTTTCTTGAGCAAATAAAATCAGACAGGCTTTGCATGCATTCGTATTCAACTCCTCTGAGTCAATAACCTGCATTTACAGCAACAGTATTTCACATTTTCATTAGCTTTGGCCTTTTTGCTCATTCAACTTCGAAAAACAGCTCAAGATCTGACGGTTGTTTGAATGGAGATTGTCCGAGAAGTTTTGGTGCAAATTCTTAATAGGCCTGTACTTTGATTGGGCCATTTTAACACATGGATATGCTTTGATCTAATTGCCTATTTTAGCTGCGCTTGTGTCTTTAAGGTTGGCCTGCATGATGCGTTGCTTTCTCTTGGTCTGTTAAAACCCCAATGAAATATATCACAAGTTATGTTTTGTAATATGATGAAAGGTAAAAATGTTCTAGGGTTGTGAAGGTCATGCCAGTTTAGTACCTCATTGTATTGTAAACGTGGCTCTTGTTGAATGTTATGTTATCTGTGCTCAAGGCCATGACACGACCACATAACTTCTTGGGGTATGCTCTTTGAATTGGTTAAATAATTATCTTTTTTATCCTTCTTTGTACCAACCACTATTGACATTTTCAAAGCAAAGATCTGGAATACTGATTTGCCTGACCTCAATTTCATTTTTGCTTCATGCGACAATGACCTTTACCCAGATGCTTTTAAAACATCTGCTGCTGCAGCTTCATTGCATTTTGATTAATACAATTAAAGTCTAGGTCAATAAGAGGATCATAGTAATTTTTTTTGTTGTTTTTCATTTCAATAACTGATTTTTTTTTCTTTCCTGATTTCATTCTAGCCATTGAGGTATTTCAAGTTTCCTGTTGTTGTTCCGTAAGCAAAAAAGGAATTAGCTGAAAAAAGTAACTTTTGACGACAATCGTAATTGTTCAAAATAGCCTGATAATTTGTAGAAGCAAAAAAAAAAAAAAAAGTTAATATCCAAGCTTCTTACATTTTCATTTACTAGCCTGGACCCGGCCCACTTCACTTAAAGAGAAAAATCACTCCCCACATGCTGCAGTCCCCACCCGGCTTCATCTACTCGGAGCACAGGAACACAAGTATTTCGTTCATTAGCTTCACCTGGGCATTTAGCTCAATCTTGCCAAAACAGGTTGTGGCGAAGCGGTTGCTATTGGATTTGGATCCACAAGCAGGTGAGTTTCTGATAGTAAAACAGCAGCCTTTGTGCAACACGCAAAAACAACTATTGCAAACAAAGGTCACAATGAGGTGTGTTGATCCTCTTACTAATTCACACATGACTAGTCAGCCAGTTTTTCCAGTGTCTGGACAGAATTCACCATGCTTCAATTTTTTCACACTTTATGTTGCAGCCTTATCCTCAAAATTGTATTAAATGAGTCTCTTTCCTCAAAATTGGACACACAAATATGCCGTTATGACAAATTGGGGGGGGACACAATTTACATAAGTATTCACAACCTTTTACTTATGTATTTTCCAGGCACATAGTGCAAATTTGTAGCGCATTCAAGTAACCATGTTACCTTCAATTATAAAAGCTGTATACATCGAACATAAAGTTGACCTCCTAATTTGACTCCTTGAAATTGGCCTCTGTCTCTTTAAGCTCTGACTGCTTCCAACAATGATTCTCATTTTGCCGTTTACAACCTTTATTAGGCCTGGGAAGTAGTTTGAATGATGAGCTCAGCAAACTTGTGGTTTTGAGCACCACAGTAAAAGCTGGAATATTTGAATACCCAAATAAATTTGGTATTTTTAATAAATTTGAAAAGCACTTACTATTACTTATCCACGCTGACATACTGAGGTATTTGCGTGCAGAATTTCAAGGAAGGAGATTAATTTGATAACATTTGGAAGTGAGGCGCTGTAAGCTCATTAATGATCCCGCTGTCATTGGGCTCATGACAAACAGTGAGGATGATTCAAATTGCAGAATAAAAGTACATTTATTGTGCATAACACACAATTTGACCCTCAGTACCACTACAGGGATGATTATAGATTTCAGAAGAACTGTTATCAGCAAGACGTCTCCTCGACCTTCAATGATCCTGAGGTGGAGAGGACTTGTCGCATCGTTGCAGATTTAACAATGTCACCATTTCCGTCCTTGCCACGACAAAATTCTGGAAAGGTAGCACCAAAAGCGTATTTTATATTGCGTAATTTTCTGGTTCGGCAAGAGGACAGCTAAAGAAGCTGGACGCTTCATCAGGTTTGTTGACTTTTTTTGCTCCATCTTTTTCCAGAATTTTCAGAAGTGTCATTAGACCTTATTCTGTGCTAATTAGTCTCTTTAATGGTTTTCTTTTACAACTAAGACCCTAATATAATCTTGATACCCATTTAACGATCAGAATCTGCCATGTGTTGTCAATCAGTCACTCTTTCCATATATTTGTCTCCAGGACCAGTTTTGACTGCCTGTAGTTGTGAAATTTCCTCTTGCAAAACATGTGCAAGCAGTCTCTGTCATTACTTTCTATTTGTCACTTTTTATGGCTGAATAAGCACCCAAGTGATTTCCTGCAATGTTTTGCAATGCACTTTTTTTTTTCTTGTGCAAAGTCCACCATGTTAAAACACAGTAAGCATAATTTAAAGCATGGCTTCAATTTGAACTTCTACATACCACAGAATTGGTCAAGGAAGGAGCACTTACTATTACAAACAACATTTTTGCTTGTTAGTATAGTATATGTTATACTTTAAAGTCTAAACAGACTTATCTTTGCTTGGTCGCCAAGGGACCTGTGCTTTACTCCTTTAAAAAAAAAAAAAAAAAAAAAAAAAAAAAGGTAATAAAAAAATTGCTGTTCAAGTTTTGCAAATCTGATTACATTTTTATTTAAGAATATGCTGCGCTTGTGTTATTTTCTGATTCTGTTTAATGTACTTCTGCTTGTAATTTTACTTGATTGCTGCAAAGAGTGTTTAGAAAAGTGCTATTCAAATAAAACGTGTTATTGCACATAACTAACTGAGAGCATTTTAGGAAAATAATGACGATATAAAATAGATGAAAAGTGACTGAATCTCCTTGATGTCCTCCCTGTGTGAAGTGTCGCCTACTCTGGTTCTGCCCAATATTTACTGAGTATTAGATTACAGTTTTTCAGTTTTTTTCTAGCTCATAATCATGGAACATCAAACCCAATCACAACCTGAAAACAACTGGACGCTTCTCAGCTTCTCAATTTCAGTTTCAGTTATTTCGTTAGCTTTGGTTAGCTATAGTCACCTTGCACTGGACAGCAGATCCCTGAAATTATGAATTCAATCAGAAGCGGTGAGCATTCTGTAAAATTATTTCCACGTTTGAATTACGTCTGTTTAGTGTTGCTCAAGTGGCAGCTGAGCCTTCATGAGTACGAATGAACTCTTGAGGAGAATTTACTTTCAAATGGACCAATTTCTGAATATCAAACAGTAAATGAAACATCTCGCATTCCATGTCTGAAAATACCTCTTTCAACCTTTTCATTGCAGCCTGGTTCTTAAAAGCTGCCAGGGCGTGAGGCGCCTTGAGCTGCGGCTACGACAACCAAAGAGTCCACTGTGAAAGCTTGATCTTTGAGGAGGGATTTCAGATTTCCTTCCCTCTCCATTGGCAGCCGTTCTCTTCCGAAGAAAAGACAAGCGGTCAACTTGCGGGGTTCCTTGCCAATTCAGCGCACGCACACCCACCAGCTAATAAAGGTTTCCTGATACACTGCTCACCCTGTCTACTCCTTCCATTCGCACCAGATCAACCTTGTTTAGTGTGCAGATGGAGCACATGACTTGTGCTGGTGTTACTAAGAGTTGTATTTATTTTCAGCCGTTATTTTGGTGTGGACCTCCACACATCACGTTCTATGACATTTCATTTCTTTGGTGTCGATCAAAGTTGCCGAAAGGTCAGACATTAACAGATAAAAGGCAGATTAGACATTCTGTAGGTCGCGAGCTTAGATGGAAAGTGTCTTTTTCTCCATTTGACTATAAAAGTGTCAAATCATTTCTTTGCCGTTGACATTTGCTCGTCACGATACGCTTACACCTGGAAGTACAGAAAACCAAAAACACAGCAGTTTTTGAAAAACATCTCCCCCCAAAAAATAGCAACAACAACAAACTATTTTAATATGGGTTATTTTTTTATCTGGATTCCCATTTGTTGCTTCTGCTCTTCCAGGAATCCATACATTCAACATAAACAACTAAAAATACATAACACATATAGACCGCATAACTAATTGAAGATAAAAGTAACTACAAAACTGAACAGATACAAATGTGAAATAGAGGGTAAAATCAAAACAAAAGGATGTTCACAAAATATGAAAAAAATATACAGTCAATATAACACAATGTAAGATAAAAAAAAAAAAACATAATTGTTTACCTGGTAATCGTCGTCTTCGTCTTTTTCAAATACATCTCCGATATATTTGTTGGTGAAGCCCAATTTCAAGGCGTTAAATTACAACGTCGAATTTTTTTTAAGTCATATTTGACAACTTAAGTTAACATAGTTACTTGATTGTCGGATAAAATGGCACTATGCGCCCAAAAAGTACATAATACTGCCCCATTAAGAAACTGACACTAAATGCATTAAAAGCAGTCTCCTATTCATCCAGAACCACAACTGGTTCGCTTACCGAGCCAATAGAGTGACAAACAACCCCGTTGCCGCGGCGCCGCCTCCACACCATCTTGAACAGAAATCAATGTGACGAAACTTTTTCCAGAAGGTGAAAAATGGAAAAACAAAAGAACACATTTTAAACTTTAGGGACAGCGGTTGTGCCTCCCTCCATTTTCCATTGTGGAGACCAAACATGGATACTAGAACACAACAGGACTGAAGCAAATAGGGAAAGTGATAATCAAGGCTAGAACAGAACCGAGACAGGGAGGATAATGGAGACGAGACCAGGCATGAGATAAGACGAACTTAAACAAAAATCTAATTTCAAATGGAAATTTGAAAATGGAAAATGAACTAAAGAAACAAAATGAACTAAATGTAACTAAATAACAAA
The DNA here is from genome assembly GCA_010277075.1 of Poeciliopsis retropinna. NCBI lineage: Eukaryota > Metazoa > Chordata > Actinopteri > Cyprinodontiformes > Poeciliidae > Poeciliopsis > Poeciliopsis retropinna. The sequence goes on from VMRM01000002.1 coordinate 6,664,855, forward strand.
ACTATGGAAAACAAAAACAACAAAACACCCAGACATCATCACAGACCTACACTTCTTTCAACTTCTTTGGAAAAAAAAAAAAAAACCCAACCTGTGTGAGTTGCTGCTGGTGCTTTTCAATCGCTCCACCATTCAAAGATTCCCAATGTGTCTGTACAGTGTGCTTCAGCGGACACAAAAAAGAGCGACTAACACAATCACTGGCTGCTCTTTTCCGTCTTTAGAGAAAATTGCAGACTCGCGAATGTTTTCTAGAGACGCCAAAATCGCAAAGACTCTCCTGAGCCTGGTCACTGATTGTCTGAACTTTGTCCCCCTCAGCAAAACATGACAGGTGTCAGAAAAGAACAGAGTAGGAGGTTGAAGAAAAGCTTCCTTCCAAAAAAATGATTCACCTTTAGCAAGACAACGTGGCTAAAACACACACACACACACACGCACACACCCCCCCCCCCCCCCACACACACACACACACGCACACACACACAAAACAAAACAAAACAAAAAAAACCCAAATCCATTACTTTCTGCTGCCCTACCCCAAAAACTACATTGAAGTTTGGTATTTTTTAGATGTCAAAATGTAAAACGTTGAAGGCACATGACTATGAGGTATTATAAGTAGGCTACTTTATTATTTTTAAATAATTTACTCAAAATAAAGTGTAATTGTTTTACCTCTTCGTTTATATTTTTCTGCAACCGATAAAAAAAGAAAAGCAATAAAAAGCGAAAACACGTCTTTTTTATTGTAATACTTTAAGCTGCACGCAGTGTGATGAGTTCCCCACCAGGAGGCGCCACAGCGCCACGGCTCCCCAGCGTTACAGCTTGTAGACAGTTTGAAGGATAACCAACTGTAATAAAAGAAATATAATTGATTTGACTTATTGAAAAAAAAAAAAAAAAGAAACTTATAGATAACAAAAATATTTTAATTAGTCACGAAAATATTATTTAACTCTTTCATTTATAAATCCTATATTAAATTTTCTCAGACAAGAACTGGACAACCCAAGTTTTTTTTCTTCTTCTTCTTCTTCTTCTTCTCGTGAATCCGCTTTTAGAATTAAAAACAAAGATTAGCAGGTAAACAAAAATGTAAACATAGGTAGTTTTCTGTGAATCTTTGATGATGTCATGCTAACAGTGGAGCTATAAACTCCTAAATGATCCTTTCCATCTCACCTGGGCATTTTCACAAACCTTGATTCCAACAACAACAACAACAACAAACTGTGTCAGGAACCTCAGGACACACTGCAACCTAAATTCCCTTTTAAATGGAAATCTCAAACAAACTTTTACCGTTTTAATCTTCTGCACTAGTGGAGCATTAAAAAAAAGAAGAACTTAAATTAGAATTTTTTTTCTTTTTTCCCTCCCCTCTTACTTTTCGTCTGTAGTGCAAGTCAATTGCGGCGACATAAACAGCCTTATTACCCAAATCCATTTTAAATGGTCCCCCTTCTGCCGTGGCAAGAAAACAAACATTACTCAGCGAGGATCAAATGGCAAAGAGCCCTTTGATGAGGGCTTTACTTTCCTGTGTGTGTTAAAACTGGAGCGTCAGATTACAGTCGCCCTCTCTGGTTTTTTTTTTTTTTTTGTGTGTGTGTGTGTGTGGTGCTGCGCCCCAGATTGTCCGATTCAGACGTCTGCTCGCTGAATCTGGACGTTTACAGGTTGATCAGATAGAGGGCGGCCTTATCGGGCACATCTAAGTTTGGCAGTCGGTCCAGAGACATTTTAAGTCTCCGAGCACAACGACCTGCAAAAAGAAAAGAGCTCAAGGGCTTTTACTCAGGCATGTGCTTTTGCTGCAAAGGCAGAATAAAGTGTTTGGGGGGTTGAATATAAATTGAAATATAGACTTGTGTGTGTTCCTTCTTTATTGGGAGTCCAAAGAAAGAGGATATGTGTGAACATAATCGACCTTGACGCGCCAAGCGTTATGGATGTGGAGGAGGCATTCGCTGACGATGAAACATGAAATAATAGTATATAAACCTTTTAGAAAAACAAATAAGTCTGCAAACTTTTGGAAACTACAAATTCACATTACCTGTGCAAAAACTGATGCGGCTGAGGTAAACTAGAGCAAATTCACTGAGGGTTTAATAGAACAAAATACCTGGATGTTTTGCCTTTGCCACAGATTGGCACCGTCTAAACTGGATATCTTAAACTGCTTGATTAGATTTTTCTTAAATAGTCATATTTATTTTTTTTATCCAATTAGAATAAGACAACAGGAAATTGTTACTTTTGACTCCAGTTGAAGTGTGGTTTTTGAAATCTATGTAAACTACAGCGTCAAATTAAGGCACAAAGAAAAAGCTAAAACCACCAAAATATGTATTTCTTTTTGGCAGTACCATAGCTCTCTTCAATGTCTTTTTTTAGTGAATTTCCTAGACGCTGAGTCCGGTCATAAGCTCAAATGTTTTTTATCAGCTTCCAGCCAATAGTCTGACGTTTCTGTAGATACCAAATATGTTTATGAGGGGAGATGCGGTAATGAGTGTAGGGTAAAAAAGGGGACGGGCCCAGGGCTTAACAAGTTTAATTTGTTTGATGTAGATTTTATGTGACGGAGCACATGACGTAGGGCATGGTTGTGAAGTGAAAGAAAACCGATGTTTGTTCTTTTATCAATAAAATCGTACAACTATTTTGAATAACAGCGAGCGGCCTTTACTTTGATCAGTTAAATGAAGTGCAACCAGTTACCTTTGGAAGTGAAGAAAAATAGTGAACAAAGTCCAGAAACACAGAACACAGGGATGATTCATAAAAGAGAAAACTCAAACTTTGAACTTTTCACACAGCAATGTTCAATCAATCAGCATTAAATTTATAGTGTATGTCCCAACTGCAAACCTGCCAAGACTTGATCAATCTTCACTCACATGCTGGGCAAAGACAGCGTTCATTCGAGAGGCTAATGTTACTTTTGGAAGAGCTCCAGCGATCAACGGCTCAGGTAGGAGGATGTGTTGGTAGGAGGAGTTACTTGTCACTAACTCCTCAAATATGGTATCTAAGGAAGAAGAAAGTTATTGCTTAAACAGACATTAGAAATCCAATCCAATCACAAGCCGTTTTTCGGTGAGATGAGACCAGAAGTAAACGTTCTGGCTCACATGCTAACATAAGCCTGTTAGCTAGCATCATGGTGAGGGAAAAGGTTTCTTCAGGGAAGCTGACAAACGTTAATGTGAAAAAATAGCAAATGGAGCTAATGCTGAATTCCAGTTGCACTCTGAACTGGGAAAAAAATCAGCCGGAACGCCCTCCAAAGTTGGATTTCCTACTGGGAAACTAGGAGCAACTCCGATTTTGTGTTCCAATATGGCCGCTCCTCATGTCAACGGTTGTAAGATGTCATGGAAACATGGTAGTTTTACAAGATAAACATGTAAAAGTGTGTCTAAAATCATCATTATTACATGCAGCACCTGCAACTATAAACTGATCAAATGAAAAGTGGTGTTTGCTTAAAGTAAAGCTTAAAACAATGTTCGTAAGTCATTGCAAACAATGTTTATGGGTGTCGCCATGTTGAAATTCAGACTTTTTAACTAAAACTCTGTTACCTCGGGTCTGACGTCAAACCCAACTTTGAGTTGTGACTTCAGAGGTAATTGGAACGCAGTATAAACGCAGAGTGAAACTAGAAGAAAAAAAAAAGACTCCGGACAAGGTCAGAGGTTCATCTTCAAGTACATTGGTGCTAAATATACAGATAGAGAAACGCAATGAAATAGTTTAGATCATATTCATGAATTAGAGCAGTACAGTAAACATTTGACAGATTCCAACCCTGCTGAGTTTGGGCTTTAGAATAAAGAGCAAAGTTAAAAGAAAAACCCTCAGACCTTTCAACAAACTTCCACAGACTAATCAAATAATTTCTTTCTTTGAAGATCTGTAGGAAGAGTGAAGGTAAGGCCTGTTTTCCTGGTAGCGATTTAGAGAAAGAAAATGTCCGCAGTAGCTGTATGAACAGGTGAATGCTCCTACTTTAAGTGATGCCTTGCGCATCACAATTACTCACACACAGCTCTGCATCGGACCGTGATCTGACTTTTGTGCTCGTGCGAATGTGAGCCGCCGCAGTAGCCGATGAAAGCCGAATTCCCGGGCGACACCTGCCCCATGCTGAGGCCCACCATTTGTTTGACCTGACAGATGGAGATCAGACTGAAGAGAGATGAGTGGGAACCCACCGAGCACGCTCAGGTTTCTTGGTGCCGTGAAAAGATTTGTCCCGTCCATTCAGATCCGATGGAGTTTCCCATGTTCCGCGCCGCACCGGGTTTTTGTCGGACTATCTCTCTCATCTCCGCGCGCACAAGAGAGATACAGCGTGAGGCTGACGTCGGGGGGGTTCGGTTTGGCTTCCTGGGCGCCCCGCCGCAAACCGCTGTGTCCCCCCAGTTTGGAGGTTGCTCTCTCGTCACAAATCCGCAGGAAGACGACGGTTCCGGCCAATTACCTTGGAAAAAAGACTGGAGACAGGTAAACAGGTGAGGGGGAAAAAACACACACAAGGGATGGTGGGATGGAGGAGGGAAGTGGGATGAAATGAGCCGGAGAGAGGGGGTGACCTCAGTTTAAAAGGCGCTGGGTGAAAGGGTCAAAAAGAGGAGGCAGGGAAGAAGGATTAGGAGACCTGAAGACAGAAGGCTGAACTCCTCTGGTCGAGGTCAGAGTGTGCAGCAGATAAGTGGAAGGAACCATTGTTTTTGCCACCTCTAGTTTCGACGTAGGTGCTGGGAGTTTTTTTTGTTGTTGTTGTTTTTTTTTTTTTTTGACATGTAACTGAGAAATGTGGTTGATCCAGTGTTGACCCCCCCTCACCCATGACGATGACCCCGGGAAAACCTCTGTCAGGCGCCAGAATGGCACAGACCTGCTTCCTCCTCCTGTTAATTGGGAACGCCATCTCGGTTTCCACGCAGTTTAACGGATACAACTGTGACGCCAACTACCACAGCAGGTTTCCTGGTGAGAAAACCCCCCCAAAAAACTCACAACACTGTTTTTTTTGTTGTTGTTGTTTTTTTAAGGCCATATTTTTTCTATTATTCTGCATTGATACAACTAAAATCAGCACAAGCCAAATTAAGCTGTGCCCTCCTCGGGTGTTGATGCTTATAGAAATGTTTAGTATTCCTTCCACTGTGTTTCCAGAGAAGATGTTAGCTTTCTGCAGGGCACGATTTATCCTCACAGTTAAAAAAACAAAAAAAACACCATTAGAGAACAATAATATCTTTGAGGATGAATAAATTTGGAATATTTGCAGTCACATCACATTTGTGATGTATTTTTGCACAGCTACAAACACAATTAAAGCAAAAATGTGTATTTTAATAGCTGATGGAATGTTTTTCCCCCCAAAGTGTATTTATTTTATTACTGTAGTGTAATGAAGACTTAGAAATATCCCATCTTGATGGGCATTGTCACACCACACATGTAAAACCTCTAGAAATATTTTTTCTTGAAAAGAAAGTAGAGTTTAATCAATTTTTTACAATTACATATTATTTAATTATTTCACTATTTTTTAAAAATATATTGTTCAATTTTCTTTCTATATCTTATCTGGGTGAGAATTTCATTTTTCAGCTCAGTCTAATTTAAATCTATTTTTTTTAATGGGTTTATTTAACAAAAAATATGAACTGTTTGTTTCACGCACACACAATCAAATCCCAAATTGACTACATTTTATTTGGCTTTTCAACGTAAACAAAAGCCTTGATTTGTATTCTGCTTCACTCTTCCCCAACTTGAAGTAGTTCATGAATCCCACCAAAACAAAGAAATAAAAGATAAAAACATCATAGTTATATATATAAAAAATTAAGCAGCAAATAAGACAGATGTGATTTACTTTGACAAACTACTTACCGCACATCTTTAAGAAGAAAATATTACTGCCCATCTAAACTGACTCACTCTGGTACGAGCTTTACCCCCCCCCCACCCACCCATTTGTCTGTCTGTCTGCCTCTCCTCCGCCCCTCCAGCCGAGCGGGACATCAGCATTTACTGCGGGGTCCAAACCATCACCCTGAAGATCAATTTCTGCCCCGTGCTCTACTCGGGCTACACAGCCGCAGACCTGGCCCTGAACGGCCAGCACGCCGATGCTCAGTGCCGCGGCTTTGTCAACAACAACACGTTCCCCACCGCCGTCCTATTCAGCATCAGCCTCAGCACTCTGGAGGCCTGCGGCAACAGCCTGGTGGTGAGGGACGGCGTCCCTTTTATTGAATCAACAACTGATTTCATTGTTCTGAGATGTTCCCCCTGTTTGTGCAGGTCAGCACAGCTCACGGGGTCAACGCATACGGGAACATGTCTCTGGTGCAAATTGGAAATGTCTCAGGATACATCGACACCCCCGACCCGCCGACTGTAATCAGCTACCTGCCTGGTCTGCAGTACAAGTTCAGCTGCAGCTACCCGTTAGAGTACCTGGTTAATAACTCACAGCTGGCGTCGTAAGTTACTTTCCCTTGAAGGGGCAGTGTTATGTAAAAGCGACTTTTTTTGTCTGTTTTACATCATTATAGTGTTACTCCCTCATCCAAAACACATCTGGAACACTCATGTTTGAGGAATTCTTGAATCTCTCATGGCAACCATTTGGATTTGTAAAACGCCTAAGGCGCCTTCCACGCTCAGCTCCTTCAAACTAGCTGCAGCAATTAGCAAGCACCTGGTGGAAGTGCACATCTGCTGATGAGTTCCTTATAGGAACTATTTCTCAGTCCAGAATCCCAACAAATGTTTGTAAATGCTTACTAGAGGAATGCTGATGTGTCGGAAAGAGCAGGAGCTTCTTAAAGAGACAGAGGCCTGATTTCAAGGTGTTAAATTGTGAAGTCAGATTTCTTTTATGTCATGTTTGATAAATGCAGTATTTTTTAAAAAAACAACTGAAAGTGACATAATTACTTGATTGTTCTATAAAATAGCACTATGTAGCTGATAAACACACAATACTGCCTCTTTTTTAATGTATATAAGATTGTCTAGCCTTTTTTTAAAAACTGAATTTCTGAAGCTTTCATATTGGTGTATTTTTGTCCGTGGAGTTTTGAATCGTCTCATTTTTAAAAAGGCTCACATATTATTCAGACACAAGTAAACAAATCCAACATCAGTGAAACACAGTCAATAATGAATCTTTCATATTTTTCCACAGCTCGTCTGCCGCCGTGTCAGTGAAGGACAGCAATGGCACGTTTGTTAGCACGCTCAACATGATCCTGTACAATGTGAGCACACAGCTTAATTAAATCACCCTCCAGAAAGCATTCATTCAGTGGAAGTCTATCAAAAATGTTCGAATGATGTCTTCATCCCCCTGTAAGCTAAGAAAAGTAGACATTAAGGCCTCTCTCTCATGAAATGGATGTTAAAAGATGTAATTCTTTTCAACAATTCTGGTGAAAAATCAAAACAAGCAGAAAAAGGAAGTCACAGTATTTAGGAAAAAAAGCAAAAAGAACTGAGTTTATTTTCATTTTGTCAATGTGAATACTCCACAAAAGAGCTGCAAGCATATTTATTAACTAGAAGCAAAACTGAAAATTTAGCGCAGTGGATTGTCACCTTCTATGAGAAAATGCTACAGTTGTTCAAAACGAGCGCGTTTGTAGCCAGATAAAACATGAACGTAGCCTAATTTGTTTCTCTCCATTTAACTATTAAAGCCGATTCTTGAATTGTAAATATAAGCCAGTTTAGATAATATTTTGTTGAAAGACGGAATCCCACAGCATCATAGATCCTCCACCATTCTTAATAGTGATCATCCTGGGTTTCGTGCCAGACTCACATGGTGTTTGTTGCTGAAAAGCTCAATGTTGGTCTCATCATAAAAGCCCACTGTGCCAGTTTAAATTCCCACTAGTGTTTCGTTAACGCTATGTATTTACATTTGTGATGGTAGGGCAGAAAATACTTCCTCATTGCTTGAGTTTGACTGAGTTTTTATAGTCTTGGGTCCAGTTATTTAAAGCTTTTTACTGACTGGTTGTGTGGAATAGTCCAGGAAAATATCCAGGCCAACTTTACCCAGTTTATCAAATAGAAATATAAGACCAAATAGATGCATATCATAGCAAAACAATCCAGCTTTACTGATGGCTCTGATTCAATGAGTATCTATTTTCTTGAAGTTCATTTTCTGACACACACAAAAGAAAATCAACACTTCTACTATTTCCTGTCTTTCCCATTTTGAAGAGAGGCTTAGAAAAATAGGTTTTAGAGGCGCATCATATTCATAGCCAAAAAAAATTGAAAGTGACAGATTATAAATTAAACGATAACTAAACTTTGCTTAACCTTTGAAAATACATCCTAGGAACAATTAGGGGTTCCAGTGAAATAGTTACATTTCTTCTTTCTGAAGAAATGTAGCCACAGAGCATGATACTGCCACTACCATGTTTCACTGTGGTCATGAAGTCATTTTATTGATGTGCAGTGCTCTTTCTAAGCCAAACGTACCATTTGGTTTTGTTCCTCAAAGTTCAACTGTGCCTTCATCTGATCATGGGATCTACTCCTACAAGTTCTTGGTAGATTTTAATCACGCATGCATGTTTTCTGGGAAAGAAAACGTTTCGGTGTTGTAATAATCCCAGACATAAGTTAAAAAAAGCAAAAACAACAACCTAGTCTTTTTTCAGCAGTTTTGGAAAAATGTAGCTGAATATTTTCTGCGGTTATCAATGTCTATTTTCAACTTGGTATATTTGCTACGCTGCACAACAGTTTCTAATCTGCTCTTACTTTATTTAATCTTACTACTTTATTTTAATACTTTATTATCTCCATGTGAATCATGGCACATTATATTAAAGGAAGACAAAAGTTAGGAAATTATTTGTCTAAAACTTAACAGGAGTGTGTACACTTTTGAGAAACAGCATCTATCGAGATTTCCAATATTTGACACAGCAGAAAGTTAGTTTTATTCATTTGATGCCGCTTTTCCCTTCTCCTGCAGGACTCTACGTACAGTCAGCCGCTGTCGATCCCAATGACAGGCCTTGCTCTGAAAACCAGAGTTTTTGCTGCTGTGAAAGCTACCAACTTAGACAAACGGTACAGAACGCGTCATTATCTTTCTCATTTCAGCTTCATAGATCCTCATATTTTGAAGAAATACATCTCATTTCGCCCTTTGTTAACATGGCATCTTTCCTCCAAGGCTTCACTGATGATATTTTTGATAAAAAAAAAACACATTCCTTCCCAGCATCATTTTTTTTCTCACTTCTTCCAGATGTAGTCATTTTTTCTGTGCTTAGGCTACTTTCATTAGGCCATTATGTTATTATTGGACCTGAAGGCGCCAGTCTGCGGCAAAGAAAGCCCAACCAGTGCTTTCCCATGTGCAGTTAGATCTCTGTCCCATCTCACACTGTTGTCCCCCCCTTGCAGATGGAATATCTTGATGGACTACTGTTACACCACCCCCTCAGGGAATCCTAATGATGAACTCCGCTATGACCTTTTCTTCGGGTAATCTTGCTTTTTTTTTTTTTTTCCTCCATTCAAGATGATGACTTGATAAACCCACAAAAGAGAGTCATTACCTTTTCATGCTCTCTGCTAGGGTTCTCCTCATGAATGCTTCCACCCTGTGACAGCTTAAGCGCACACCCAGACATCCAGTCTGTCATTTTTCTTTAGTGCATGCATGTTTAAATATGCATGCATGCATGCGTGCGTGTGCGTGCGTGTGTGTGTGTTTGTGTGCGGCGGATGTACGCAGATGCTCCAAAGATCCGCAGACGACCGTTTTCGAGAATGGGAAGAGTCAGATGGGGCGTTTCTCCTTCGAGGTCTTCCGATTCGTGAAGCACAGACACCAGAAGATGTCCACCGTGTTTCTGCACTGTGTCACCAAGCTCTGCAGGGCGGACGACTGCATCATGCTCATCCCGGTACGGGTGGCAAATAATGAAACCAACAAAATAAATCTGGGACCGTGCGTGAGCATCGTCTGATCTTGGAGAGGAGTGAAATGCCACAATTGTGATTGACAGATTTGTGGGCGACGGCGCAGGAGGGATGGAGAGCAGAGCCTTGATTCCCGTCCAGTGGCATCTGGGAACGCCGTTATCACGGCAGGTCCAATCATCACAAGGAGTGGTATGAACAATAAACTGATCCGTTTCGTTTGTTGTTTTGTTTTTTTTACAGGTAGGCTGATCCTAAGAGTCCAAAGATGAAAAATAAGACATTTCTATAAGTATTTCGACCCAAACAAACAAAAGCACTTAAGGGGCACATATTATGTAAAATTCACATTTTGCTGATTTTTCTGCTTCTACTTGGGTTTCAGTTGCTTCTAAAAATGGCCCAACCACTTAAAATAAAAAAATATATTTTTTTGACAATAAGTTTTTTTGGTGTTTGGAAAATGTGCCATTTCAAAGACCTCCGGATTCTTGAGTTACAAAGCGCCATTACTTAGCAGCCCCAGCCAATGCCAGCCCCATTGCCTAGCAACCCAAGCTGAACTCCAGCACATTTGGTCAGTTAGTTTTACCACTACATGCGGTGTGCAATGGCTGCTGGAAAACATTCAAAACAGACAGCAGTGAGCAGACTGAAATCTCATTATCTAAAAATGATTTTGTGCAAAAAGGGTAATGAACATGTTTAATATATAATTCTAGACTAGCCTATCCAAGGAAGCACAATAGATCACCTTTAAAATGATAGAGATTTTAATGTTCACCTACATTTCCTTTTTGCAGATGAAACACCTGTCAACAACTCTCAACTTGGTAAGAATATTTTATCAGCTCTGACAATTATTTTTAAATATAAACAAATCATTAAAAAAAAAGTAGTATTGACGCATCATCAAATGATTTGTTTCTGTTGTGTTTTTTTTTAAATTTTCCATCCACCAGCAATTGGCAACTCCTCCCAGCCATTGAACACTTTGACCATCGCTCTGATCTCGGGTGTGGCCATACTGGGCGGAGTCAGTGTTGGCTTCCTGGTTCTGTCGCTCCGCCTCCTGCAAAAGTCCCGCCTTCCGACAGCTGCAGCCTCAGGTGTTTGGAATCCCAGCTTTAATTGAGTTTGACTGCATTTTTTGTTGTTTTTCTAGTCTCTTCAGAGCATTGCATACTTTGATACACTCATACCTACGTTTTACATACATATACCATGTTTTAGGTATTTATTGACTTCAATACCTCATTGTTTTTTTGTTTTTTGGGGGGGTTTGTCAGTAGTTGACGACAATCTTAAATGTTAGGAAAGTAGAAAGGAACAACTTGGGTAGTTTTTGCAAATATTTTTTTTGGTTTTTTTTACTTTCTGGTCATTCAGTGGACAAATTGTTGCATTTTAAAAAGATAATATGTCTTAAAATTACCAATGAATATGATGCTGGATACTATATAAGCCAATGAGTGACTATAAAATGAATTGACACTTGATTATCTTCACATTTTGTCATGTTACATCGACGAACATCAATGTATTTTGTTGGTATTTAATTTGTTATAAAATGCAACACTTGTCAGTTTTATAACTACATTTTAGAAGTAATTGCCTTTTATTTTGTACAACCCCAATAACATACATTCAGGTTTGTGGTTATAACGTAACAAAATTTGAAAAGGTTTGAGAGATATGAACACTTTTTTTGCTACACACCATAATCCAGTCAGTTCATAATGTTTTTTATTATTATTATCAAGGTTAAAAGTGTACGTGTAAAACAAAGAATGTGCACATTTTTTGTTGTGTTTCAAAAATAAAAGTTTTATCCAACCTTTTGTACATGCTGGGAGGCATGTCATAAATGAAACAAGTTTTACATTTTGTATTGAAGACTGAAAATCTTCATGTCATGGGAGTGAATTTAGGAGCTACGTATTTGTTACAAGTTAAAATACCTAGTGTTTCTTAATTTTTCTGACAATGAGACCAGTAAGCAGTAAAACATCTCAGTTTGACGTCAGTCTCGCTCATATTGCAGTCAGTTTAATATTTCCCAGAACATTGAAGTTATCTAAGATGCAAAATTTAGTGATCTATGTAAATGGCACGTATAATTTTTTACAGTTCTCCTCAAGTGTTCAGAACTCATCATAGGTAAGTTTAGTTTTATTTGACTGTCTTATGTCTAGAAACATCATATATTAACTATTACCACCACAAGGTTACAAAAAGATGCTGACCGCCGATGATGCTACGTCTGGAATACAGAACTTGGACCTCGATGCGTATCACAGCTTCCACCCCGAGAAATACGAGCCATAAAGTCTCCAGCATGAATTTGAGTCCATAAAAGTGAGGATTTATTTGATGATTTATGCGGTGAAGAACATGAGCTCAAAAGAAGCCGTTGCTTGAAGGCCCAACAAACCGGCAGCCTGCCCAGAGATTGAAAAGCAGGGATTGAAAGACTGTGCGATGATGAATGATTGCTCGGGATGAAAACTGTCACGTCTGAGGTTTTGTTGATGGGAGCTCAAACGGCAGCAGGACATTGGGAGGCCCATGACGGAGTGTGTGACGACAGGTTTAATAACGGAAAACTTAAAGGAAAAACCAACACGGGAGCAAGAGTAGAATTCAGCAAAACTGAAAAGTCCTAAAAACCGAGGAGTGTGATTACTAAAGCCGCTTCTCACTAAAAGTCTCACTCCAGCCGGTTAAAATCTGGCTCGGCTCTGGCCAATGCGTGTGCGTCTCTGTTGCAGTCTGTGCCTCACTACTGTGGACATGAATACGGACAATGGAAAGACCTTTTTTGATTTACCTCTGTTTTACTTTTAGCTGTTTTCTGGCGCTCAAACACGATCGTGGCCTTTTAAGATCGCGGTCGTTTCAACTCGTACGTTTCTCAGGGCGACCGACTACTCGCAAAGATTAGGAATTACGCCCACTCTTTATCTAACAGTCGATTTACAATGTGATTTATTAAAAGATGAAGCAGGCGGAATAATGGAAGAAATAAATGTTGTAGCGGGAGAATCATTATTTCTTGCAGATAACTCTCCAGGAAAGGTGAGAGAGGAAAAATATTCCTTAGCTTTAAAGATAACCAAATCCGCTTAAGAAGTCAAAATCTGAATTATCATGTCATGCCTTAAAGTTTACTGTTAAAAGGTAATTCTTCTTATATTTGAACACAACTTTGTCCAAAGTTGTGTTACATTTTCACTGGTTTAGGGTTTCACGACGACCTCAGATGATTCACTGACATCAAAGCATGATGCTGCCAATACCGTGGTTTGCTGTGAGTTTAGTGTTCCTTCATTGATGTACAGTGTTTTGTTTCCTGACATATTGCTCGAGATGTTTTCATCGGACTACAACAACGTCTCCCATCGGGGTCCTTTCAGTTTATCCTGTCACCGTTTCCCTGGAGAGAAAATAATGAGGAAGTTGATTATTTCTTTTACATTCTGAGCGCACTGTAATCTTGTCATCAGCGACAGCAATTTAAAGCACAAAACATTGCTAGCTTGATTAATTAAACATTCTTTTTATGCAACAATTTATGTGTGCGCAGCCCCGAGTGCCCTGACTGTTCCACTGACTCGTGAAAAAGAGTTTAATTCAGAACTTGTTGTGCATTTTGATGACAGCTCATCCCATTTTTGACAGGAAAGGCTCAAGAAACAAAAGGATTACACACAAGCTGTGAAGCATTAAAGAAAAAGGCTATCAACAGTTTCAGTGTTTTTGGTCAGTTTTTACATGATTGCAGCACCGCAATCCTTCTGGTATATCGGCTTTTGACAGACTCTCACAATGATGCAACATCAAAAATCATGATTATGGCCTACAGATTACAGTTTGGAATAAGAACGGATCAAACACTGCCAAAGAAGAGTTTTTTTCCCCTTCCTGTTTTTGTGTTAGATAAAGTCTCTGGTAATCCTCTAAAGATCTGCAGTCACAGGAAGATCAAAGTTTGTGTGTGAAAACATAAAAAATCTCAGCCTTTCATGTGTCATACTGACCTCAGAAATTTATATATATATATATATATATATATATATATATATATATATATATATATATATATATATATATATATATATATATATATATATAAAATGAAACTTTTCAGTTAGCAGCTGATATAGGCAAGGTGTAAAACACCTTGTACTGTTCCCCAGTACACTGCAGCAAGTAAAAAATAAATAAATAAAAAGTTGCTATAAAGGATTCTAAAGCAGCAGAAGTTTAAAGCTGCATCCTGCAGCATAACCAGCCCTGTGCAGTTATCAGGAGTGGACAACACTCTGCTCCTGCAGGTCTAGTGTCCTGCATTTTTAGACATTTGCTTGTCCAAACACACTGTACTTAAAGGAAAAAGTTCATCATCAGGTTCTGGGACACACTGGTGAGATGCATCAACCATCTGAATCAGATGTGCTGGTATTGGGACACGTTAGCGACATGCAGGACACCAACCCTCTGGCTTCGGTAGAGAAATAATAATTCATCATGGAGGACAGAATGCTAACAGAGGGGCATAAATACTTAAAATGCAAGTTTACGAAAACAGATGGAAAACCAGCTGTGACTCAGTGGTTTAGTTTGACTGCCAGCAAAGGAGAGGCAGCAGTAAAACAAATCAAATGCTACAAATGTTTGAGGAAAATCTCCAGCCTAGCACTGCTTTAGCCATGCTATGGCTATCACCACATCTGATGACAACAACAGAAAGCTCAGGAGAAAATAATAATAATAGCAAAAATATGTAGTAGATTTAAAAAAATAAATAAATAAAAAATTTGACGTGGAAAATTTGTACATTTGAAAATATTTACATATTTTTTATGTAAACGCAATATAACTCCATCTGTTTGAAATCTACATGTGTGACACATAAGGCAAAAATTTCACATGAAGTGAAATCAAATACGCCCTGCTGCAAATCTTCATATCTTTTTATGCACTGTTGCACAGTGGTCAAATGGGAAAATCGTGTTTACCCGTTTCTTTCACGTAGGAATTTCCACCCGTTGCTAAGCAACACCAGTTATATGTTCAAAAGACGAGTTCACAGGCAAAAACAGAACGAAATCGTGTAGCGTTTCGGTGTGAAACATGTCGGAAAATCTTCCACGTGTGAAAGCCAGCACTCGAATCTGAAGAAATTCCCTGACCGACTAGTGGAAATTTTAGGGCACAATAAGAATTTGAACATCCAATTTAAATCAATAAATTTGTGTGAACCCAACCCATATGTTTCCTATATGAAACTTGGTGTAATGAATTTCACCCAATCATTTTTAAAATCAGATAACATCTTCAAACTCATGTTTGGTTCATTGGCATGACTGTGCCACTGTCACATGCTCTTGGATCTTTTGAGATCTTTTTAAGCACAAGCATTTCAATTTTAAATCTCAACAAGTCAAATCAGGTTTATCTGATTTGCATTCCATCAATAAGGCGACACAAAAACACAAAAGTAACATTTCCAACCAAATATAACAGTTTCCTATGGATTTGAGGTCATGTACTTTATCAAAGAGTTTACAACTTCTTTTCTAATCACAGAACGAGCCAATAAGAGGCTTTTAAATGTCACAATTTCGTGAGGCCTCCAGTCTCTTTGAAAATAAACAACAAAAAAAATAAAACCCCAACACATTTGCTATCAAAAACCTATTTGATAACTGAATCAATCGTACATTTTTATTTCTCTTTTTGCCCTATTGATTCCCTCCTCTGATGGCCTATCTAAATGTCTGTCGGCGGCTGCTGCTGCGTCTCACGTGTCACTCGGCGAGGCTCGCTTTTTTTTTTTTCCCTCGTGCGGCGCTCGGCTCTGCATTACTCTAATCCGTCCTTTCAGCAGCCATTCTGCCGCGTATTCAGCATCCACAATGTCCGCAGATAACCAAAAATGGGACGAATGAATTCTATCATCCCCCCTCTCGGCTTTCTGTCGGCGATAATTGATTCAACCCTCCTCGTGAAAAACAAAAGCGAGGCTGACCTTTGGCCTTTTTAACGCCGAGCCCAAAGTTCAGGTGGATCTTGAGGCAAAAAGAAGGGTTTTTTTTTTTTATTGTATTTTGTTATTTTTTTTGACAAAATTTGTTCTACATAAATTATTAGGGACAAAGTAGCAGAAAGACCTGGTGTGATGCTTTTAATGGGACTCCATACTTTCAGTAGCTGGACAGAAACTCCCCTCTTCCAATCTCTTCAGATGTTTTCCTTCCCAGGTGGCTCATCTGACAGTATTGGGTTTCTAGTATGCTTACACCGTTTCCTCTCTCAGCTAATAATGTTTTAATTGACGCTTTAAAGAGTTAAAAAACGCTAACTAAGATCTGAGTGCTCTCAGACAAAGTTTCAGCCTAAATCTTTTTTTTTTTGTCCTACTTGCACTTCAAAACCGAGCAGATGACGAGGTTCGATTGTGACGCTGTCAGGCTTTTATTTTCACGATAATAACTTGTCACAAAACTGGGAGCATCAAAAGCCTCCTCACAAAAGATCCTTTATTCTAGTTTTTTTTTCCCCCCCTCAAATTAAGACTCATTCAGGTCGCGCCGAACCAACAGAAATCACGGCAGACTTCATTCCTCCGGGTGAGCTGCTTCATTTTAAACAGAAACTGACACATTTTCCACTTTTTTCAAGCTTAACATTCGTGGGAAACAATAAACCGACACCAGATAAATCACACAAAGACTATTTAAAGGATTACGGTTCAAACCAGACATTTAACTACACAGCATTAAAATGACAGCCTGTTTTTTTTTTTTTTTCCCAAACGATCAGATACTAAATCAGGTTAAACAGTTCAGCTAACCAGACATTTATAGTTGACAAATACCAACATAGTGAAAGATGTCAGTCTTTCTGAATACTGTGTACATTTTCCTAGCATTTGGTAGAATTGCTTTTAACTGCATAACTTTGGTAATACGCCAGGAAGGCATTTCACCATATTTTACTGAAAGTTTGGCTCATTGCAGCAGAGATAACTGCTCCAATTGATTTGGTTACCTTTCAATTTGTCCATTTTGACCAGTTTGTACCCAAAATGTAACTTCTTGACTAATGTTTTGCCTTAATGGTAAGATGACGTCTATTTTGTGAATTCAGGTCTCCCTCCTTCACCTCCCGCCTTTTCCTCCAAACGCCGCAACGGTCGTCATGGCCACAACCGACTCCTCCTTTGTCTCTGCGTTTGGAAATGTTACTTTGTAGGTTGGTTTTGAAGAACAACTGAAAATATTTTCTATCATCTTTGCAAAATCAATTTGTGCAATATTAGAGCCCCAAAATAGAACTTGCGACATTTAATAGAAATGTAATTGCGAATGCATTCACATTTATTTGGATGATTGTTCCATTTGGCCTGTCGATGACCACTGAGAGGCACCAGACCTCCAGCAACTCTTCAATGTTAAAGAAGAGTTGATGACACAAACATTGGATGGATGGATGAATCATTTTATTTTGTGGTCAGTGGGACAGACTTTCACAACAACATGTATATATGTTGTATACATATATACATGTTATTGTATACTGTTGTATACATATATATGTTGTATACATATATACAACATATATATGTATACATACATATATGTTGTATATATGTTGTATATATGTATATACATACATATATACAACATATATATATATATATATATATATATATATATATATATATATATATATATATATATATATATATATATATATATATGTATGTATATGTATATATGTGTATGTATATGTATATATGTGTATGTATATGTATATATATAACTGTGATGTCAGTTTTTGGCCAGGTTTCTCTTGTAAACAAGATTTTAAATCCCAATGGGATTTTCCTGGTGAACAGCAAATAATAATTTTCTGACATCGTACTATTTAGAAAGTATATATACTTATATATTTATTAAATCAGCGGGCAAAAAGTGACACAGTAAAAGACCCTGTATTCAGCTGGATCTCTAATCAGAGTCTATTTTTGCCTCACAGGAGGCGCTGCAGTGAAAGCTTTAAAATGATCAATGTTTCATTCAAGTAAACCCTTTTTTTGTGTGTCCTGCTAAGTATGTTTTCACCTAGTTTTGAGTCAGTGACGCCCATGTGTGGGGTGAAGGGAACCGTGTTCTGGTTATTGCAGCGTTAGCAGGTGGCTGAGACGCCCCAGAAAACCACTAAAATGCAGAGACGATAAGAAGGAGAGTCGCACAAAAAAAAAAAAAAAAAAAATTATCAAAATTTCAGCTATATTTAAAAGAAAAAGAAAACCAAACCCTGTGGGATGGGTGAATAAAAGGAAGAAGTAAAATCATTATTGGTTGAAAGCAGCGATGGGGAAACTGGAGACAGAATTATTCTGAAAGCACGAAAGTGGCAGAAACGTCGCAGAACTTGGAAGACAGCAGAGGGGACAAAGCATGCAAGAACATTTTGCTCTTACTTCATTTTTACTGCTTGTGGAGTAAAAACGGTTTGTTCCTCGTCTGAGATATCACGGTCAATTATGAAGTACTGCCTGGAGTTAAGCACATGGGTGGCTATGAACAAGAGTTCACAAATAATCACAACTTAGCACAACCGCATGGTAAAAAGAGAGAGAAAAGTAGGACATATTGTCAGTTTTGTGAAATAATCTTAGGAGTATTTTCTTGTTTTGCAAAAGTCTGATTAAATATTGAATTTTCTTGCCAAATTAACAGAGCATACAATAGACAAGACAAGAGAAGCTTACCTTTGAATTTAAACAACTTCTTCTTTTTATTTAAAAAGAAATAAAGATGTTTAGATGTTTTTTGTAAACCGTTTTAATCTGATGGTCTTCATTAAGGTTATGAGAGTTTTGCAGTAAATTACGCTGCATTACATAAGGCAGAGTCACGTGAATCACATGAGTTTTCACTCCTCTGACTGTGCTGCTCCACATTAACAGAAACTCTCACAATTTTCACTATTTTAAGCCTCAGATTTGCAAGAGGCAGCTGTAGCATGAGGCATCCTTTCTAAATCCTCTTCACTGATGTACATTTCAGCTTGTCAGCAGAAATGTAGGACCTACTCAAAATCTATTTGGGAAGTTAAAGTATCTTTCTGATCGTTTTTAAAACAGTAAGTTTTGAGAACGACGTCTTTTAACACAGGGATGTTTTTCTGACTTTCTAGACTTGTATTGTTCCATCTATTCCATTTTTGGTTTCATTCGATTGTAAAGGTTAGCCACTTGTTTTTATCGTCAGGATAAAGAATTAATGTTCATGTAAGAATTCTGAATGTCATTCAGCTTTTATCTATTTAAAGGGCCAGTGTGTGTTTTCCAGTTACACACCGCTTTTTATAGCTCAATCAAATAACTATTTTACCTTCAGGTGTTAGAAAATGCTATATATAAAATATGACTTGAGAGAAACCTTACTTTGTAATTTAACGCCTTGAAATCGGGCCTCTGTCGCTTTAAAAGCTCCTGCTCTTTCTGAAACTCCGCCTTCTGGAAGTCATTGCAACATGGCTCCTCTATAACACTTTAGCAACCTTTTCACCTCGTTAGTGAGCTCAGCAGATGAGCAGCTCCACCAGGTGTTTGCTAATTACTGCCGGCCAGCACCCCTCCCTTGAACCTTCCCCACTCCGCTCCTTCAGACTAGCAGCAGCAGCAATGAGCAAACACCTGGCGGAAATGCTCATCTGCTGAGCTCATCATGCTACTTCTCAGTCCACGGACTAAGAACGGCTGTAAACGGCATCATGAGAAGCACTGTTGTGAGGCCCTGCTGAAGGGAGAGAAAGAGAAGAAGGTTCTTAAAGAGGCAGAGGCCCAATGTCAAGGTGTTAAATTGCAAATTCAAATTTATAGTATTTTAATAACAACTTAACCCATTTAATCCCACTTTATCTAACTTATGGAAGCTCCAAAATAATTATTTTGACTTTTGGCAGCTAACTGAAGTTTTAAAATAAAATAATAAGG